>JACCHZ010000118.1:0-2400000 GCA_018907045.1 Wiebesia pumilae
GTTAAAAGAATAAATAAAGCCTATCAATAAAAATCATCAAAATATATTTGATTAATACGTGTAAATTTAAATCTTTTAATTTTATGCCTTGGTAATAAAGGAATAAATAGTAAAATTAAAATAGAAAAAATAAAGTAATTACTCCATCTAATTTATTAAGAACAGATCGAAGGATTGCATAAGTGAATAAAGTTATTCTGTTTGAATATATATAGGAGTAATTATTGGATTAACTTTATTAAAATTTTCAGGATCTTTTAAGTCATAAGGAAATAATAGACAAATTATTATTAAAAATTATAATATTATTATAAATCCAAGTGAATGTTTATTAGAAAAATATAGATTAAAAGGAATTTTATTAAGATTACTATTTAATCCTATACGAATAGATGAACCAAATTCATGAAGTATAATTAAATGATAGATTACTAAAATTAAAATTATAAAGTGAAATTTCATGAATCTTTTGAACTACCATTATAAGGTACCGCAAAAAGAAGACTAGTAATTACTGTAGCTTCTCAAATAATATTTGACCCCAGGATAATATATATCCTATAAAAACAGTTATTATTGTTATTAAAAAAATAATAACTCCCATATTTCAAGGTTTCATTGATTTAAAGGTATTATAATATAAATTACGACAAATATGAATGAATATACAAGTAAAGAATATTGAAGCTTCATTTCTATGTATTAATCGTAATAATCATCCATAATTAACATCTTGTATAATATAAATTACTCTATTAAATGCTAAACTAATATTAGCCCTATAGTGTATAGAAAGAAATAAGTCTTTAATTTTTAATTTATTAAAAATTTATTAAAGCCTTTAATTTCTTAAACATAATCCTAAAAGTGACCCAAGCTTTCATCAAATTGAAATGTTAATTGGAGTAGGAAGATTAATTAAAGACCTATTAATAATGGAAAGAATATTGTTTGTTTTTATAATTGAATTTTTCATTATATAATTTTTCGTACAGTTTTTGCCGCTTACAGAATTAAATAATAATATGAAGTCTATGTTTTAAAAATAATAAAATAAATATTATTATCATATGAATAAAGTATAAAAATTGAAAATAATATTATATTTAAATACATAGAAATAGTAGCTTTAGGTCTAATATACAAATTTTCCAATGAATCTAGTAAAGAATAAAAAAATAATTATTAACCCTCCAATTAAAATTAAAAATATAATTATTGGTATTAAATGATTATAGGTTATAAAGCTTAATGTAAATATTGAAGTAAATACAAAATAATTAAGATAATTTAGCATGTATTGGATTGAAATATTTTCTAGGATTAATTATTAATAATAAAGTAATTAACATATAATTTGATATAAATATTATATCAAAAGAAGATATAAATGTATTCATTTAATTTTAAGACAAGAAACAGTTTAATTTAAAATATTAATTTTGGAGATCAAAGTTATAAATATAATATATTTTTTGAAAGTATTTAATTAGTTATAAATTTATAATTTATTTTTAATTTACAAAATTAATATTTTTAATTAAACTAATAACTATCATTTAAATAAATAATTTAACTATTATTCATTTAAGTATTTACATATATGTATTTATATTTATATATTCAATAAGGTTAGCATTTACAGTATGGAATGTAGTATTATTAACTTTAATTATAATTAAATTAATAATAATAAGAATATTATTACTATTATGTTTGATTACTTTAAAAAGTATAATGATATGTTTAATTTTATATTATTTAATTTTGTGTGTGTGTGTGAAAGAATTAATTTTACTAATATTAATACTACGTTCTTATAGAAATAAGAATATAAAATTTATAAATTTATTATACAATAAGAATTTTAATAATAATAATATTTTTAATATTAAAAATATTTGTATTTAATATTAAAACTATGTGTCAAACTTATAAATTCTAAATTTAGAATAATGTTTATTGCATATTCATTATTTATTATAAGATTTATTATTAGTAAAATATGGCTATAACACAAATTGAAGAATAATTTAAAATTTTATAGGATTAAATAATCACAGTTTTATTTTATTACTACTAAGAATTTGAATTTTAGCTTTAATATTTATAATTAGTAAAGTAAATCATGTAAATCTATATTCTAATTTATTCATTTTTTTATTATTTTGTTTTATTATATCATATTCTTCTATAAATTTTTTATTTTTTATTTTCTTTTTAAGTAAGATTATTGCCAAATTTTTTATTAATTATAGGATGAGACTATCAGCCTGAACGTATTAAAGCTAGTTTATATCTAATATTTTATTGTTTATTTGCTTCATAAACTTAAATAGTAGTAATTTTTTATTATTATTATATATTTAATATAAATTATGAAACTTTAATATAAAATTTATTAAAAAATAATAATATATATTTTTTTAATTTTAATATTTGCTTTTTTTGTAAAATTAATCATTTGTTTTTATCCAGTAATTGTGAAATTCGAAAGTTAATTAGATCAATTGATGTAATTCATTCTTTTACTGTTCCATCTTTAGGGGTAAAAATTGATACTGGCCGTATTAATCAAGTTTGTACATTAATTCAACGACCAAGAATATATTATGGAGATTGTTTAGAAATTATTATGAAATTAATCATAGATTTACACCTATTGCAATAAAATCTACATCAATTGAATATTTTTAAAATTGAGTTAAAACGTAAATAAAAAATTAGTTTAATTATAATATTAATTTTTCAAGTTAAAGTTATTAAATAAAAATAATATTTTTTAATTATTCAATTGAAGTAAAATTATACTATAGATAATTTAAAATATTATATCTTTAATTATTTAAGATATCAATTGTTTACTAAATATTAAATTTAATTATTAAATAAAATAATAAGATTTTTAATAATAATAATATTTTATTCCACAAATAAAACCAATTGTTTATTTTGAATATATTTATATATTTTAATTTTATTGATATTATTTAAAGTATTTTTACATTATTTATTTATGTGTATTAATACTTATAAAATAAATATAAAAAGAAAAAGGATAAAAAATTTTTAAAATGATTATGATAAATTTATTTTCAATATTTGATCCAGCCACTTCAATAAATTTTTCAATAAATTGAATAACTTCATTATTTATTTTATATTTAATCACTAGTATATATTAATTAATTCCTTCTCAATAAATTTATTTTAGAATTATAATTATTCAAGGATTAATTAAGGAATTTTCTTTAATTTTAAAATTAAAAAAAAGTTTATTTAATATTTTATTATTAATTAAATTATTAATAATAATTTTTATGAATAATTTTTATGAATAATTTTTTAGAAATATTCTCTTTTGTATTTATATCTTTAAGACATTTGGTATTTGATTTATCTTTATCATTAAGAGTATGATTATCTTTTATGTTACATGGATGAACTACGAATATAAATCATATATTTATTCATTTAGTTCCTCAAGGAACACCTTTTGTTTTAATTGCATTTATAGTATCGATTGAAACAGTAAAAAATTTTATACGATTTGGATCTTTGGAAGTACGATTATCTGCAAATATTATTGCAGGTCATTAAATTATAAAAACATTATCTTCAATATGTATAAATGGAATACCAATATCTATTTTTGTATTATTAGGACAGTGTATTTTAACAATATTTGAATTTGGAATCATTTTTATTCAAGCATATGTTTTTACTATTTTAATTATTTTATATAGTATAGAATTATAAGTAATGAAAAAAATAATTCAACCTTTTGCATTTAGTAATAATTAGTCCTTGATCTTTATTTATATTATTAAGAGTTATAATTGAGATTTTAGGAATTTATATTTTTATATCATACAGTTATAATAAAATTTTTTATTAGGAATATTTTTGACTAGTTTAATTTTGATCAATTGATGAAAAGATGTAGTTCGTGAAACAACTTTTCAAGGAATTTATCCTATTGAAGTCGTTAAGAGATTAAAAATAGGTATAATTTTATTTATTATTTCAGAAACTTCTTTTTTAGAATATTTTGATGTTATTTTCATATATAATTATCTTCAAGAGTAAAAATGAATCAAGTTTGGCTGCCTCATAATATTCATATATTTAATAATTATAGTATTCCTTTATTAAATACTGTAATTTTATTATCTTCAGGAGTTATTATTACTTGATGTCATCATACATTAATAGCATAAAATTAAAAAATAGAGTATGTGCGTTATTATATACAATTATACAGGTGTTTCATTTACAATTATTCAATATAAAGAGTATATTTTTGCTGCATTTACTTTATCTGATTTAGTATTTGGTTCAATTTTTTTTCTTTCTACTGGATTTCGTGGTCTTCATATATTAATTGGTACATTATCTTTATTAGTTGGGCTAATTTGATTAATTAAAAATCATTTTTCTATATTTCAGAATTTAGGATTCGAAATAGCAATTTGATATTGAAATATTGCAGATATAGTATGGTTATTTTTATTTTTAAGTGTATATTTTATACATAGATAATTAATAATAAATTAATATAGTTTAATTAATTACAGTTTACTTCCAATTAATAAATTTATTATTTTAGTAATAATATTAAAATATATATATAAATAATGAAAATTTTTTTTTCAATGATTTTAATTTTACTATTATCAATATTGATATTATTAATAAATTTTATTCTTTCAAAGAAAATAAATGAAAGATGAGAGGAATGTACACCATTTGAATGTGGAATAGATGCAATATTAAAAAGATGTAAATCTTTTCTTACAATTTTTCATAATTATAATTGTATTTTTAGTTTTTGATGTTGAAATTTCTGTAATATTGCCTTTCATTAACAATAGAAATTTTTATTATTATATTGAATTATGATGAAATTTGAGTTATTGAAATTATATTATATTGAAATTAGAGTTATTATTTTATTGGTATTATTAATTGGGTTATTTATTGAATGGAAAGATGGGGCTTTAAGTTGAACAAAATAATATTTAATAGTTTAATTAAAACTTTAAATTGCAAATTTAAAAATGTTAATATTAACTTAAATATGCATTATATATAAATAGTAATAAGAAAATAATTTCTATGAACAAATTTACAGTTTATTACTTTTTATTAGACATGGTACTTGTAGAAATATTAAAAATTTAATTATTTAATTGATGAATTCGAAGTTTATAATTGTTTAATATTTCAAATTAATAGGAATATTAATTCAATTCTATTATGAACAACAATAAATCTCTAAATTTTGGTTTCAATTAAGTAAAATTTACATAAAACATATATTTTTTAAACTTTGAAGGTTTATAGTTTAAATAACTTAAAATTTTTAAATAATTAAATAAATAGTAAAATTAATCTACATCAATTTTCTAAAATCAATCTATTAGGTAGAGTATGGATAAATAACCTATTATAAGTTTGTAGTCCTATTATAGAGGCTCAAATTACATTTAAGATAATAATAAATAAAAATATATTAGTTTAAGATCTAAGAATATTAATTAAAGAAATTAAAATTACTAAAGAAATAATTTTTTTAATAGTTATTATAAAAAATATCAATTCAATTTATATTTGTAAATATTTTAATATATCGAATATAAAAAGGGAAATTTTGAATGAAATAATTATTGGAATAATTATAAAATTAAGTTCATTGTAATATATAAAGAATGAAGAAGAAAGATATAATATTGACCTATTAGCTTGAATTAAAAATAATTTACTAGATCATTAGATTTAATATATTTGTCTATAAATAGACTATAAATAAAAGTAATTAAATTAATTTCTATTAAAAATCATAAAGCAAATCATCTGGATGATGCTACTCTAATAATATTAATAAAATATATAATAATATAATATTAATTATAATAATGATTTAATAATGTGCCTGATTAAAAGGATTAGTTTGATAGATAATAAAATATATAATAAATTATATAATAAAATATATAATTTATAACATTATCTTTATTATATATATATATTATAATTTCACAAAAAATGTTCTAGATACTTTCTATTTAATCAAATTCAGAGATAATTTGGCTCGAAGAAATTATGTTGTAATCAACAAAGTTCAAACCACATAAAACAAAGATACGAAAATTATGTCTTTGATAGACCTGATTTTATGATTTCATAGTGTGTGGTTTTTACCCTCTTCGCTTTTTTCTCTTTATTTCAAAAATAATTACAATTCTGGTTCCAAGAAAATAAGTTTCAGACATAATACAACAATAGTTACATTATTTCATGAAAAGTGAATAAAAAATATTGTTACTAACTATAAATTGTTCTAATTATTAAAGTGAAGTTATTGACCGTAATAAAATTGTAATTCTTAGATTTTTCATCAATAAAAATGTTCAGTTTAAATAGATACCCGAAATATTAGTAATATTTCGACAATATATTTTAAATGAAACTTATTGAGGTAATGCCATTAATTACGGAAGTATACACGAAATGAAACATGATTACTAATTGTATATCTTAAAAACAGATTTTTATTTCACGAAATAAAGGATGAAAATGATAAAATACAGAGTAAAAGAATGTTTCATACAAAATACTTTTATTATAACGGGACATTGATTTAGAACAATAACTTTAGCATTTAATAAATTTAATTAACACTACAGAACCATAATTAACTATAAAATATAATTTCTTTAAAATATAAATTTAATGACTTCTATTTAAATAACTACTTTTCTTAAAATAAGAAGATTTTTTAACGCACAATATCGGATAAGTTTTCCATTTTAATAATTCTAATTGAGTCTGTAAATTAAAACGTTGATTACAGCTTTCTTTAATATTTTCACCAAGTCTCGTTCTTTCCATAATTGATCGTAAATAGTTGTTTTTGAAGGTTTTATTTCTCTTTTGTAAATAATCTTTCTCTATATATAAACTTTCTTCGAGTTTTTTCAATGAGAGGAATTCTATCTTCGTAATTAATTTAGCGTTCATTTTACGCCAATATTTTTCCTCGGCTATTAGCTTCAGTAAATTATTCTTTTTTTCTTTAAGCATTCTTTGAAATTTCTACGATTGTAGATATAAAAATAAATAGTATTAAATAAAATTGTACACTTTAAAAGTAATTTTGTCTATCACATAAATAATTATAAAAATATAAAGTGAAAACATAAAAATGTATACATGTTTTTATAAAATTTTTACCTTTTCCACCGATTGTAGCATTATCTCACAGGAATCTGAATGTTTATATCGTAATTTCTTTTCAAGTTTTTCAATTAAATAAGTTTGTATTTCTTCTCGAACCTGTATGATAAATATGCAGCATATTTTAATTACTTAATTAAATTTTTATTCAGTATAAAACATTAATTTCTTATTTTATGAGTACTGTTTGTATAATATAATTATCTTTATAGTATAATATATAGCATTAATACATAGTATTTATATATAATATATTAACTGTTCCTATAGTATTTGACTATATCATTATTTAAATCCTATTGTAACTATCTAAAAAATGTCGCGTTTATTTATACTGTTTAGAATATTTAGAATAGATTCTTTTAAATTCCTTTAACGTTGCTTTTCTTTTAATTTTTCATATTGTAATTTTAGTTTTCGATTGAATATACAAATTTATCTAAGTTTTAAATGTATATGTAAACGAAATATATAAGTAGAGATTCACTTCTTCAATTCGGTAGACACAGAATTCAACATGAGACGTTCAGCTAATACTTAGTTTTTTAACCAATTATGTAACAACTTATTTCTCTAGGATTTAATAATAAAATAATTGAAATACTTACTTTTGTACTTTGCAAGACTACTTGATGCTGCTTTAGATATTTGATTTTTTTGAGTGCACATTGATATTTCCAGTTTTTAAAAATTATAGTCTTTTTCAAAGCTATTAATGCACGCATAGTGGTCATTTTTTTCTCGCCCTCTTTCATAATTCTATTGTTGATTTCAGTAAGTTACTTATATGTTACAAAAGTAGCATTCTTGAAATCGTTCGAATATCCTGTCATATGGATTTCTATTTGTACAGCTTTCAATACAAGTTGTACTTCAAAATTATTCGTAGATCTTGATTTTTTAAGTTTATTCTTTTGTACGACATTCTTAATTGAAAATATTTTGCTTTGCATTAATAAGCTTATCTTTTGCAAATAAAAAGACGCTTGTTGAGCGTCTGCCAATTCTATAGCAGCAATTTTTAACTAAAAATTATATGATACATTTTTTAGAGTATTAATATGTATTATATAATTATTTTTAAATATAATATAATATTCAAATATACTATGAAAGAGAACCTTAATTTCCAGTTCAACTTTATTTCGGCGCAATCGACAGAGTAATTTCCAACGAACATTATCGATTTGTTGCGGCAATCTGTTTGGCATTACATCCATTGCATTCATATTGCACTGGAAATTCAAATATTCTTGTGGTAATATCTCAGACTTTCTACCACTGATTAAGTACTTATTCATTTCCACCAAACATGTTAGCGATGTGTACATAATTTTATCAATTTCAGGTTTTCTTTTAAAATGCTTGATTAAATATTCAACCATTGGCTTTTTTAAATCACTGAATTCTTCTCGAAATTTTACTTCCAAAATTTTATTACGTTTTTGCACATTTTCGTAATTACTTTTTAAGTCAATAATAATGAGCTCAATATTTGCTATTTCATTTATTAAAGTTTTATATTCATTTTCTAATATCAATAGATTCTTATTTATTAGTAAAATTTCTTTATTGTTTCTATAATTGTTTAAAAATTGACTTTTTTTCTCGTTTAAACGTAATAGAAATTCTTGTAAAATAGCTGATCGAATTTTTATTTTTTCCATAGCGAGTTCTTCCATTTTCTCATCAAAATTACCAATATCGGTTTTTATTTGACCTTAAATAAAATAATAAATCAGCTGCATATTATAGTAATGTGTTTTACACCTACCATTTATGTTTTTAATTTCAGATTGTACGTGTGCCTTGTATTTTAGTCGCTCAAATTCTAATTTTGTAATTTTTTGTTTGTAAGCTACTATAGCTTTCAAGTCTTCTTTATCATATTTTGAAGGAGTTTTAAATAATAGACAATACGATTTTGATACATCATTTGATATTTTATCTTTCCATCTGCTATAACAACAATTTATTTAGAAATAATTTTAAAAATATGAAATTTTATTATTAATTCAATTTTTTTTACCTAATCTCTAAATGTCCATCCATCATTTCCTTGAGTTTTTCTTTTTGAAACGAATGGTCAGAGTTTGAACCTTTAAATGTTTCTTCACTTTTATTATTTAAATAAATATTGGTTTCTAAAGTATACGAAGTATCTTTTTCTACATTTATGTTTTCTAAAAATTCTACTGAAAGCTGCCATATGTTATTAAAATTATCATCATCATCCACAGTTATTTCAAATAAATTTTTTAGTTCATTTTTATATTTATTTAATTTTTTTAATCTATTACTAGTTTCTTGTAGTAAATGATTTTTTAAATTTTTTATTTTCTCAAACTTTTCATTAAAGTGTATCTTCAAAAGAAAAGCAAAGAATTATTTAACAAAGTAAATGAAATTTAAGTTAAAAACATTTATAGAATCATTTGTAGTCCTAAATTTAATTTAAAAGATTCCTAAATTACTAAATTTTATATAAAAGATCAATTATAATTCACCTTTAATTTATTTTCTCTAGAAGTACTGAAAGCGTCTTTTTTATTATTAAAATTTAGTTTTAGTAGCTGATTTGGTGAAATATCACCTTTTAACCATTTACAACTAGTTGAACCCGAAAATATAATATCGTCATTATATTTTGATAATAATGTATCGTTTAAACAATGAACGGATTTATTTATTGTTAAAAGTAGTTCAAAATTTGATAGAAATTCATTATTATCGATTATTTTTATATTTGTATTTGATATTGGCGTATCGAATAGATCGATAAAAATATCATTTATTTCTTCAAACTTGTCTGTATGACGTATCGAAAAATTATTGACGTAAGTTTTATTATTAAATGAAGCAAGAGTGCAATCAGGTATTTCGTACACATTCAAAAAATTTTGTATTATATAACTGATAATCTTTTCAATACTTCTCATTTGTTTCCGCAATACTATATTAGTTTCTTTTCGTTGACATATAGAAAAATGAATTTTTCTCTCTCTCTCAACTTTATTGAAATCAAACATTGATATTGGTAATTGAAATTCAAGACTTTTACTTTCATTTGAATCCATCAAGCTTTTAATCTGAAAAATCATTAATATTTTAAGAACTAATAATTAGAATTTTATATTAAATTATACGCTTAATTACGTGAAATTAATTAAACTTTGAATTACTTTTTCTTTCAATAATTTGATGTTAAATAAAATCATTTGCTTTAACGATAATGATTTGCTTTTTTCAATTTGTGTAATCTTAAGTTGTTTTTGTTCCAGCCATGTTTGATTTCCACAAATATAAAATTTACTATTATCTTTGCATTTCCATCTTAATGTTTTTATATTCTCATTCATACCTTTCTCTTCTAATTCACTATAATTTTTTAATATACTATTATTTTTTTATGACCATTTTTTGCTTTTATTAAGAAAATAATTATTTAAAGTCTTACCAAAATTGAACACCCACAATGCTGCCATTTTTTCCTAAACAAACGATTACTTTACCACAAATTGATGTTACAGAGCATTTTGTACCTTTTTCTTGATAATGATGTACCATAAAATTTGTTAAAATTTTTAATAGACCTGAATTTGCTCTTAAAATAATGAAACCATCAAATCCACTTATAAGAATAAAATTTTTTGAAACATGCATATCAAATTTTTTAAGCTTATGTTCAGAATGAATAATGTTAAATAAACTAATTGATTCCTTGTTATTCTAGAATGAAAGTACGTATGCAGTTATATAATAATATAATTCAAAATATTAATAAAAAATTACCTCAAATTTAAAAATATGTATTTGATTCAAAAGATAAGGTAATCCTATAAAATAGTCCCCATTTTCTAGTCCATAATGTAAATTCTTGTAATAGGTGTTAGTATAAATTTTATAATTTTTGTAAATTGAACTTTCAGATTTAATTACTGAATATATTTCTATACAGTTACTAATATAAGCATTTAAACAAGTATTAACAAGAATCAGTAATTGCAATGTTTTTCCATGATCGAAAATTAAAAAATCAAGAATAAAATTTTGTACATGAATATACAGAATTATCTTTATCTCTTTATTAATAACTGTTTCTAACAAAAAAATGTTATTTGATTCTTTTGATGATACTCCTAATGAATTACCATTTGTCGAAAATTTGGTTTTATGTAATGACTGTCGTTGCAAATGAATCATTTTAAGAATTGTAAAATGTTCTACAGTTACGATAAAACAAATACATTTTCCGGAAGAAGTAATAACTGACAATAAAGGAATACTTGGATAAGTTGATAAATCAATTACTAAAAATTAAAGAAAATTATGAAAATTAGATCTTGTAATAAATAGATAACCATTTATGATATTTTTATTACCTTCATCGCCTTTATTAATCTGGAAATTTGCATTAATACTTCCATCAAACAAATTTATAACGATTAAGTAGTTCAAACTATCAACCACAATGCCATATTTTTTTTCTGAATTTAATAAACAGATAAGTTTAAATTTTTGGTAATTATTAAGAATTTCTTTTAATTCAGAGTTATATCTTTCTATTAAAGATATTTCAAATATTTTTCCACTTTTACTATGAAGTAATATTGCATCTTTATGGCGAGTAAGTGTCATTTTTACAATTTGAAATGTAAGTTTAACAAACCATAAGACATTCCAAGTTTCTTTCAAATTATTCTCTAAAAATGATTTATTGTAGTACTATAAAATAAATTATTTATTATTAATATTATTTATCAAACAATAGAACCATAACATATTAAAAACAAAAAAATTTTTAAATCATGTACAATGAAAATCATTTAGTAGAACATTTGGTTTAAATTAAATGTATTAATTTCCATTTAAGTTTTTCGAAAATTTTTTAGTTACTTGACAGTTTATTCTACGATATTGAATAGAAGAAAATATTTTTAAATATCTTGAGTGATCAAATATATTCCAAAAGGAAGTTTAAGGTAGGTGATATTAGTCAATTTCATTAACTTACATTGACAAAAAAAATGATATATTAAGCTGGGAATATTTTTAATAAATAAAATTGGCTTCTATTTTGATCAATTATAATGAAATTATTTAAAGAAAGTCACGAATAAGTAAAAAAAGTAGAAAACATTTAATAGTTATTAATAGTATGTTTAAACTACGTATGTTCTGAGACATTGTAAATGAAAAATAAATAAAATTTGTATGGGATACAGAGAATAAAGGAATGATCAAATATATAAAATAGTTATTAAAAATATAAATAATTTAACAATACACGCAACTTTACATAAACATACCACACTCGAAAAAATCCTCACACTCGACTTCTTTTTCTCTCCCGAGAAAAAGATCCCTCGTATTTTTTCTCACACTTTTTCTCCTTTCTTCGCTTTAGCTATAATTCCACATTTGGTCGTCTTAACTCGCAATTGGCCTCAAACGCTATTTACGATTTAATTACTCTTTAACTCTTTTCCACACGTTTTTATTCTTACACTGCCGCTAATCATTCGCATGTACGTGGTCGCTTTGATTTACAATACCGGTATACTTTATATTTATTTTCCCGTTGTTTTCTTTTTCTCCTGCAGTAATTTCTTCATTTCTCTTTCAGTCTGATTGATCATCTGGCCGATCGTAGACATGGCCTCCTCAGTAATTGTTCTTTTGAAGGTTTGTAAGCATTGTTTGAGAGCCTTTCAGTTGAGGATTTTTAGAGTATGGGTCCTACCTGCCACATTTTGACTCGAAATGATTGAATTGTAGTCAAAGAAAATGAGTATGAATAAAAGAGTAAGCAAACAAGAGAAACAGAGAGAGAAATATATGTAATGCATCGGATGTTTACGGGGATTATAGTTTATAAAAACTAGTTTACATTTTCAATAACCGTTTCATTTATTTTATCTTCCCTTAATTTTCCAAAAAGTTTACCCGACAATATCCCGCACAATAATAAAAATAAAAATATACTCAATAAGTGTTGAAATAATAATGAAAAAACTTATAAAAAAATTTTTATAAGTTTACATTTCAAAATCTTACCTTTTTCTATTTAGTTATTATATTATACAGTAACTATTTATTTATAATTACTTTTGTTCTTTTATCATAACCTTTGATTAATATCATCACTATTTCTAATTATTATTTTTATATTCTATTTCCATTCAATTGTTTCCCCAGATTAAAAAAACAATTTGCAGCATTTTTTCATCTACGATTGAATTCAGACTTAATTTTGGTTGAAAGTCTAAGTATGAATCTTTCATCTGAACGTCTAGTTTCAATTTTCTTCTTCCGGAGATCATAACATATCAGGCGGGACTTTTTTATCTTTCAGAAACAAGCTGTAGCCTAGGACAATTTTGAAAGCAGCATAGTACATATTAATATTACTATAATGCTTATTACTTTATATTCTTTTTGAAATTATGGTTTCTATTGATTTTAAAATTAATTATTATTTCAACACTTGTTGAGTATATTTTTATTTTTATTATTGTGCAGGATATTGTCGGGTATTGAATAAGTAAATGGAGTTACACGTGTACTGAATCAACTCGATCTCGATTTGTCTCATACATACCAGTATACATAAATCGTAAAAGAGATAAGGTTTTCGCGTCCAAGAAGAGAGAAGGTAGAAGAAGAAAGTTGAGACGGAGACCACCCCTGATAGACGCAAATGATAATTGTCGCAAATGATCTTTCTGCAGGAGTTACTGCAGCTCAACAAAGTTTTTGACTCTGAGATAGAGAACACCAGTGAACGAGGAGAAGTTGGTATTGCATCATCAGGATACCAAGGATCATCATTCCAGATGCTTATCCACTTAGGAATACACGTCGCTTTATTTAATAGTATAAAAGAATGTTAACTAAATTACATATATTAAGATGATCTCGAATAGAATAGTTCTAAACTAGAATCTAAAAATTAGATCAGATTATAGAATACAGTAAGATTATTGAAAGAAAAATGTTTTGAAGAGTGTAAAAATGAAAAGATCATCAATAATCAAGATTTCAAAGAAATGTAGTACACATACAAAGGCGAGAAAATTAATATTGTTATCTTATCAAAATGATTAAATTATATTATAAAAATTAATCGTCAATCGTAATTGTAATAAGAAATTTAAGAAATTAAAATTAAGATTTTGTGATATATACTAAGAAGTATATAAATTTCTATAAATATATTTTTTTAAATTAAAATTCTTTGAATACTTACTGTTAATTGTAAATCATTATTTATTGTTAAAATTCTATCATTAACAGAAAGAACAAAAATTCTAGTTTCTGCATCAATATTTTGGTTCTTACATATAATCATCTGAATCTTCTTTCCGTCACTACTCACAATAAATACATTTTGAAATACATCGCACAATAATAAATTACGATTATTTGTCCAGCATACACATACAATTTTATTTTCAATTGATTTTATGCAATTCTTAATTATAGTAGCTTTTTTGGAATAAGTATGAATTTCATACGTTGATAGTTTGCCTGATTTAGGCGCAAATTGATACAATAAATTAGATGAATTAAATGAAGCTCTAAAAATTATTATTATTGAATACGTAATTATATTTTTATAAATATAAGAATTGAATATAACTAATTTTTCTGTTAAATATTATGAATAATTTCGAAATAAAAATAGAGTTTTGCTACGATATGGTGAAGAAATTTAAAAATTAACAACATACTCAATTGATTGTAATTCATCTGTAAGCAGTGTATCAATGCTTGCTGTTTTCTCCGGTCTTACAACGCCATATAATTAGCCGAAAATTTGGATATGATGTTAGACTTAAAAGATATTCAGAACCGACAAAGCTACACGATATATAAGAACTTGGATTTTTTTCGAGTTTACATTCGGCGACTTTTTTAATCCTGGGATATGTATGAATGTAAATTTTTGGTTGGTAACGTCGCTCTACTGTAGAAAATATAGGAATGTCCTGGAAGATTATTATTGTTACTGATAACTACTATTGAACCCGTATCGATTAAATACAGCAAAACAATTGTCATATTTAAAAATTCAAAATTTATTCAAATTAATTAAAAAAAAGGAAATACTATAAAATTATAAATTCTATTATTCAATTATAGTATTAAAGTATTTCAATATTTAAAACAAAAATTAATACAAATAACATTATTATTACTCGTTAATGAATAATTATTAATTTGAACAAATAAGACAGAATTTTTTATATCTTACTAAATTCAATTATATTTAATTTTTACTAAAAGTTCATTTCGATTTTTTAAGTAAAAAATTTATTATACTTTAATTTTTTTAATTAAAAATTTAAATACTGTAGGATATACCGAATGTCCAGCTAAACAGCAAACGCCTTCACCCCTTTTTGCATTGTTAAAATATTCAATGTTTTCTTCTTTTGTTACCAAATTATAAAATATCACGTGATTTCCAGATGCAGTAGCAATGACTTCTTTTCCCAGAAATACAAAATCATGTATATTTCCTGTTTTAATCCACCTATACAATATAGTTAATTAATTCAAATACAGAGAACTAATAATAAACAAAATATTCTATTTTTTCATAAATTAGTTTACTTAGTATAAAGTGTCATTATCTTATATTATATGCACAAGTTTTGACATTCACAAAACAACTTCACTCTAAACTTCCGTAATAATTCTGTTTCGTTGCTTAGAAACGAGCTGAATGAAATCTATTGACGAACCTATAAAATTGACATTTTATTATCATTTTTAAAAAGGTTCTTTGTGTTTTTATTCGTTGACTTATATATTAAAGGCAAATAATATCTACTTAAACTATAATTTTATAAAATATTAAAACAGTATTGCACGTATTTATTTTTCTTTCAAAACCGTTATTTTATTCACGTGATTCTTTGAATTAATTTCATTGATAAAATTCTGATACAGCTTCAGCCAATGGTATTTAAGAAAGAGTAAATCCATAAATTAAGACCTAACCTAGTTCCTTTAATAAATACGAAATAATAATTTATATCAATAATAAGCATTATTTTAATTTATTAATTTTTAATTTCATTGTAAATTATATATTTAATTTAATTCTACAAAATATTTATCGTAAATATATTACTAATTTTGATGATTTGATTATTTTTTTACGTAGAAATTTACGTAGAAATAATTTAATTTCGTTTAAAAGCAATAAGCAAAATTACAAAAATGGTACTGAAAATAATTCACTGGAATATAACTATAATATCATAGTCTATTATAATATCAACAATAACACAATTCTGCTAGAAGTCACATTTTCTTTTTTACAAGAATAACAAGAATATCTAGTCGATGTGTATCTCAAATTCTAATAAAATAATATGAAGAAACAGGATCTCAAATATAAATATGTTTATTTATATACGTTATCAGTAAATTCCACTGTGAAATACGATATATATCTCACAAAATCTACCAGTTATTTGACTTTTTCAAAACTGAACGTTTTCACTTTTGCATAGTATCGCTATTAGATACAAAAACATTGCAAAGAAAAGAAAATATTACACGTCATTTTATAAAATATGTTGTGCACAAGCGAAAGCTTTTGAAAGTTGTTTTATGTATACATATAAATGAACCAGGTAAAGGGGATTGTATGAGCCGAAAATGCAATTTCGGAATTTAAACGCAGAAAAAGTATAACGTCTGAAAGTTTTTGTTTTCCAATTGCGTTTTAAGAACAATTGCAACCAATAACGCCACTAGAAGTGTAAAAGTGTGTCACTGGATCGAAGAATTGTTCAAGAAACGAAGGATTGAATCGAAGTCCGTTATTGCTTAGTATCATCTCATACATAGTAATTGGTTTCGATGTCTTTCAATTGTGAATTATTTATAGGATTTATTCGCTTAAAATATTTCATAGATTGTGAAATATCTGGGCTTATTTGTCTAATATTTAGGTCACGTATTAATTTCTAGCCAATTTATTCATGAAGGTTTCATAATAGTTAGAGAGATGTAAATATATTATTCGTATCATTTTAAATAGATCAATTTCAGATAATTATTTCTTATATCTCGATCTAAAATTAAACCTATGCTTCTATATATAATGCTAGACAAAATCAAATATTAAATCTTAACTAATCTAGAAAATCATTCTGAATTTTATTGTCATTTTTTGTGATTCTAAAGTTTTGTAACTTTCGAAAATTAATTAAAAAATTTATTTGATATTCAATAATTTTATTTATTTATTCTATTGTTTTTATCGATTGAGACAATTCTAGGTATTTGAAATTAATTACATAAAACTTGTGATCTCATTAAAATCAGTTTGTAATTTTCACAGATAAATATAAAATAATGATATCTATTAACTCCATTATGCAACATATTATAAAGAAAAATATTTAAAATTGAAGGATGTATAAGATAAAAAAAATAAGATTTTAATGAATTTTTAAATTACTATTGAATAATAAATTCTTTAAAATATAATATTTAATCTAGTAAATAATGTATGTAATTTAAATTATTCGGAGAATTTAATTTGTTAATAAACGTTATGTCATAGTTTTATCTTTTAATTTATTTTCAGAATGACTTTATTCGGAACACTTGCTAGAATAATGATACTTCTATTGTGTATGTTAATTTATTCCAAAAGTAAAGTTGACTCGAAATAAACAGAAAGAGTCCCTTACCAGAATATTCAATCCCTCAAGGAATACGGAAAAAAGTGAGCCGTCGCCTTAATGAGAGTAATGAGGAACAATAGCCCATCAATCAAGTGAGCACGCTTAAACGTGTTTCGGTAGTGTAGCACACGTGAAATAGTAACCCAGTAAATTTCCCCTACTACTGAGACGAGTATATAGTCACCGCTAGTGACCGTAACGTTTTTTATATATTTCAAGCGACGACAGCCACTGCGGTAAGTGTCAAGGAAGAAGCCATGAGATATCGATAAATTTTTCTTGACCTTCGTAAATTTCAATACCCAACGTGTGATGCCAGTATCCCACCGAGGCCTTGCAATAACATCAGTACAGAAAATAGGAAGATCACCAGAAAATAGCGGTTCTAATACAACTTTTCCATGCACCCTTTTACATCGCTGTATACTATATTGGGGTGCAATTGGGAAGCGTGATTTTGTTTCTTAACAATAAAGGTGAGCTCAAGTGTCTGCAAATATAATATCAAGAAAGGTTAAAAAACCGTTAGCTATTATTTACTTGCGATTAAAATTTCATCAAAATTAAGTGTCAACAATTGGTGCAATACACATAGTGGTATTTGATAAAATATATAAAGTTACGCGTGTTTTTTTATGTTTTTCGTCTTTAACGTGTAAAACACCGATAATTATATTAACTTAATAATATGTTTCACTCACATTGGTATAAGATTTTTAATTCTTAACAGATAAACTTAAATTTGACTCAATTTCTTCTAAATTTTAATAATAAAAAAATAAATTACAATGATAAATATTACGGAAAGTTACAAAAATAAGTTGTAAAAAGCTTAAATGTATTAGATCTTTATAACGATGTTCTTTCGACTTAAGAAATTTCTAGCAATATCAATTAAAATTTTAAATTTTGATAATTATAAATTTCCACTTCAAAAGTTTAAAATTAATTTGCATAAGAGCTATCCTGATAAATAAAGAATTCAAAGAAAGTTTTTCATAAACCTATTATTTTAAATGAATAAATATTTAAAAGTTTATAAAACAATTTGTTTAATTATAACATATGTTATTTAGTTAAAGTAAATGATTTTATGTGAGTATTTAACAAAATATATTTTTCTATAATTAATAAATTTTATTATACGATATATTTTTATTATATTACATATTTTTAAGATAATAATAAAATATATTAATAAATAGAAAAATTATATTTTCGTGAATTGAATATTATGTTGGTTGAACGTATATTTTAAATATTACATAAATATTGAAAATTAAAAAAAAAATAGAATAATCAAAATTATTTTAAAAGATAAACTTAAAGAAAACCTGGAATATTTAAATTAAAAACACAGAATTTAATATTCACCACATTCTTTGTATTAAATATAATATGTTGTACATGATTGTATAAGGTTTTTATTTTAATGCTCGAAAATTCACTATTGGATTCATATATTGACTAAAGAAGAAAATCTTTTTAAATTTATAAATAAAATAATCCAAAAATTAGTAGATGTACAGGAATTCTAAAAAAATTAAATTGTAAATAACAATGTTTGTCAACTAGAAACAATGTATAATTATATTTTATATTTGATTTAATTATTAATTAGTCACTGCATTTGTCAAATAATAAACTTACTTAAAGTAATATAAAAAAAATTCGGTATGAAAAAAATTACAATTTATAAGTTAAATCTTATAATCATTAATGTATTTTTTACATTATTTTTTATATAAGATAATATAACAAAAGGTAGAGGCCAAGCATATCATCATTATTCAAGTAAAGTTGCTAATTTTATATTCAAACGGAAGTAAGCACTGACCTTGTTTTTGTCATATTCAAGATGTCAATTATTAGATATTGAAGCACCAGCATTTTATTGCATAAATTTAGTTATAAAAACCAATGTTTAATTATAAATATTTTAAATAATTTATGTTAATTTATTATTTTCGTGCATACTCTTATAATAATTAATTTAATATCAAATATTATAATGTGTCATAGAAACGATATATTCTTTTATTGATATCGATAATTTCTCGCTTAACTAACTTAATTTTAATTCATAAGAAGAACAGTTCTATAAAATTTAATGATAGTTAATAGTTTGAGAAATATAAATAAATTAAAAATATTTGTGTAAATTCAAACGGTTAAAAATGCTTGCAGAACAATGCGGAAAAACAAATCTATGTCACTAGAACTGCTAATCGCACTGCTGATAATCATAGTCAATGCCCGAGTAATCCTTTCAATACCAGGCAATGGAAATTCGACTTTCTTACCGTCGAGTGACCCCTCTCATTTAAAAATAGAGGCTAGGAATGATAATGACTATGACAACATCGGTATTTCTGAAAAATCCATATCTGAAATCTCTCTAAATGTTGAGTCTTTGCTCAAAGTGAAGATGGATGACCAGACAAGTCTTCCTTCTAATCCTATCATCTTGCGCCAAAATAATCTTCAAGCACGAAATGGATTACAAAGTGAGAACCTAATCACTTCTACAAAAGACAGTTACTTGGATGCTCTTGAGTATTCACACGCAATCAAGGATTTCCAAGCTTATGAATCGCATTCGCCAGAATATTCAAAAGTCGACTATACTTCTGGTCCTGTCTATCGCGGCGAAGATAGTAATAATGCCAGCAGCGCTAATAACAATCTCAATCACAGCAGTCAGCAGAGTACATTTACTAATTTGTTTTGCCATTTATTTGCATTGTAAAAATCACTTTCTTGTAGTATCGATTGAAATTTATGATTCTAAGCTTGTGATACTATAATTCTTTACCCATCAATAACAATATTTTTACAAAAAAATTATAAGAATATTAATATTTTCAATCTGTGAAATATAACTTTTTTTAATTTACGTGAAAATAGTTTACTGCGATCTTTAAAATTTTAATCTAAAGAGAAATCTTATGATTCTTACTTGAAGTAGTTTTTCTAATTTCAAAATAAAGTTCAACTCTGAAATAATTATTAAATGCTCTAAAGAAAAACAAAAAAATGAAGTAATGATCCTCTTTAATAGTCTCAGAAACCAAACCGAAGATATCGAGGATTTCTCACAGTGGAAATGCTTATGAAGTACCTACTGATTCTTATGTACTATCCTCACTGGATTCGTCTTACAGCGGACAACTGCAAGTCCCCTTCGGAACTGATTATAGCATCTACGATTCTTATGGTGGGTACAGACTGCCTGACAAAAATTACAAAATAGTGCCTCTGTCTTCGTTCAGACCTCCATCTTATTCAGCATCGAATAATTATCCTTATCTGGCGTATGGAACGCCGCAGCAAGGTGAGAGAAGAGGTATCGTATAATCTTGTGAATTTCGTTTTTCTTTCCAGTATAATTAGAAAGCACGTTTTGCACTTTGAAAATTTTGCTTTTCGAAATCTGTGATGGAACATTAATTTTTTTTTCAATTTTTGTTATAAAGTCAAAGGTAAAGATAACATTCATTTTTTATAACGATGGAGGTTACAACTTCATTCTGACCTGAAGCAGATGAGTTGATACAGCATATATTTTAAATATATAATTTACATATTTTGTTTACTAATATTTATACGTAATTCTTTAAATAATGAAAAGTATTTATAATAATTTTAAGTAATATTACAAAAATTATTAGACAGATCTGACAACAGATATACGGGAACATAAAATATTTTATTATTTTCATATTTTTAATCTGATAAACGATTTCTTTATAAAACAAATAAGTTTATTTTTATAAATTTTAATCTTTAAGATTTCAATAAATAATCATATATTACTATTATCTGATTTTAGAAATACAAAATCTAAACATAACTATATTAAAAATTTATTTTATTATTATTCTATACAATTACATTGATTTATACAGTATTTATTCATGCAATATCTCGTAAAATGTTTCTTTAAACGTTTCATACATGAAAACAACTAACTTTTAAGTATACTAACTTCTGAATTTATATATCAAAATGTTAAAGTACTAAATAATAATAAACAGGGCAGTTATTTATACTATGTATTTTGAAATAACAATAAATCTATCAAAAGATATAGACTATATGTCTGTACAATCGAGGTAAAATAGTAATTGGGAATGGCAATTATAATATGCCTTTACTTAATGTCTAGAAATAATAATTATTACATAAATGTTAAAATTATAAATAGCTTTTTATATATATCAGAAAAAAACCAAATGAATATTTTGACCTTATTTTTCATTGTTATTTTTCATACGTTTAATTACATACATCTAACAATATTGGATCAAAGATACAATATTCTTATTAACTTTGTGCCATTGATTTTATGAATTTTATAAATACACCGATATATTTAACATTTTAGAGAAGATATTAATTGCTATACTAAAAGGTAATTAAATAGAAATCAATCGTGTTTCAAATCCAGAAAACCTTATATGATAAAAAAGTTTAACTTTTCAGAATATCAAATTATCTTCTTTCTATAACTTACTATAGCGTACAGTTAAACATTTTTTCTGAAAATTATGCATTCTAATTTGTAAGTTAAAAATTATGTTTATTACACGTTATTATAATAATTTTTAAAAGATTAATAAATAATATTATTTCAGTATTAATACATATTTATATAAATAGTTTCATAAAAAGTTTACGTAATAATTTCCGTCAATATTTATAAAACAAGTAATAACATTAGTATTTATAATTATAAGATGCCTCATAGCACAGCTGTTAATATTATCTTCATTTTGTATGTTAAAAGCCGCTAACATTAATTATAATATATTAAAGAAAATATATGAAAATATTTAATAAATATTAATTATACGTTACAATAGATTCTTTTTTAATGATAAACTCTTGATGAACATTTGAAATATTTATATTAGACAAATTAAAAGTTAATTATTTATATTTAGTGTAAAATAATTAATACTTATCTTAAAATTAATATACATTTATCTATCTTTTCTTTCTTTGATTAATATTTTATTAGTATTGTATTACTATTTTATTCAAATAACTAAATCGAAATTTTGATAGAATAATTTATCTTGATAATTATTTATTCTAAAAAACAAATAATTTTAAAAATAAATATATAATAAATATTAAAATGTAAATGAAATCACAGTAATACATATTACCATTGAATTGTGAAAGAATTTTTGTATTTATTATATTAAATAATATATATTGTTATTATTCCGTGATAAATTGCTATTAAATTAATCATTATTAAAATGTTGAACTGTATTTTCTGTTCTCTTTATGATTGTGAAATCCACGATATTATAACCTTTGAATGTTTTGTAAATATAAATTAAATAGCACCATATAAATTAAAAAAATAATTTTGTTTACAAACTTCCCTACGTTTTTAGAGATAAATAAATTATCTACGTATAAAAATTTATCGTTATTTAACGAAAATTATAAATTATTGTTTTAATATTTCTTTAGAAATAGTCTAATTTCTTTCCTTATGATATTCCATACTTTTTAAGGTAATCAAACTTGTTATGTATTATAATAATTACAATATTTTTTTTCAATTTAAAAAAATGATTTTACAAAACTTACAGTTAATGTGTATATTTCAATCATATTATAACACGCTTAATTGCATTGCAATACACAATAGATACACAAAAAATTATATATATGGAAAAAATATTCAAAGTTGGTGTAATGATCTAACAACAAAAAAGTAATCCATAAATAATGTGGTGCTAATAAGTTCATTTTAAATACACGCTTTTATTACATAAATGCTATATATTTTTTATCTTAGGGAAGAATAAAGATAATTTTTATCATTTCAGGGTTAGGTTCGTTACAGGCCACATACAGCACGTCTCATCCATTACCAGACTTTTTTCCTTTTTCGTTTCTTCCCTCCATTGACTTGAGCTGGCCAATATCTTTAAAAGTTGACGCATTTACTTTAATTAAGATTGTTCTGAAACTTATTGTTTTTAAGATAATCGTCAAATTTATCGCTGTTGTTTGTCTATTGATTTTTATACCGAAACTCATACATAAGAAGTATCAGCATGATGCAGATAATATATCTCATAAATTTACTGAAACATGTAAGTAGAATTTATATATTATACAAATAAATTATTTTTATGGGCGTACTTAAATGATATATTTAATCTGCTGATTTTTATTGGGAAAACAATTGCTTTTTGTATAATAAAAATTATTTATCTGAACTGCTCAATTTAATTAAAAGTGAATTTTTTTCTTCTACAGCACATAATAAATATGTATTAATTATTATAAAATTTTATTTAAAATAAAAAGAATTATTCTTAAATACCTTTAAAATTATATTTTTCTTATTTTATCTTTTTTAAAATTATATATTATTTATATTTTCATTTATATTCAATTTCTTTTTTTTCATATGGTTAAAATTTTTATCAAAATTCACTTATTTCTAAATAGCAAATGAATTGTATAAATGGGAATTTCCCATGGAAAAAGAATAAATTATGTTCTACATTTTTGAAATTTTTGCAGCAAATTTTCCAGTAGAACAAATGCATTTGTTGGGATCACTTGTTATGAGATCGATCGATCATTACAAAAATATGAATAGCAACGAGACAAAGCGTGAAAACGTTTGTACAGATGTTGCTTGTCAAATTAGAAACAAACTCTTCACTTTTGATTACACGTGGAACGATTGTGCACGATTATTTAAGGCTTATGTTGTCGAAGAGCAGACAGTTCGAAAGCAAAGTAGAGGAAATCGATCGAAAAGAAAATGAAAAAGTAATTTTCATAAATATTTTACTATTTAATTATTTGTTCATTTTTGTATTCAATGTTTAATAAACTGTTTATGAAAAGAAAAAATTACATACGCCTAACAGCGTTTTATTAATCATTGATAAAACGTGGTAGAACAAAAGTAATTACTATTTCTTCTTTGTTTTATGCACTGTGAATTTATGTAAAAAGCATTAAATATAACGTGAAATAACAATACAAGTGCTAAAGTGTTTTTACAAGGTAAGTGACTTCCTTAGCGATCGCAATCTAGAACGACCTCGTAGACAATTAGGTACATAATAATCTGATTTATAAGACGTGAGCGAATCAGGCTCAAACTGGTTTATTTGAATGAAAACTAATGTTGAATTTGATGAGAAGTTTCATAATTTCTTATTAAAAAGATTTTATACAACTATTATATAATAAGAAACTGAACTAAAAATATTAAGCATATTTTAAATTGATAAAGTAAAGTTTATAATTTCTATTAATATTCGTGTACAAGTAATCTAATAGACAATGAATGAAATTTTGAAGTTTTTCTAGATTAATTAAAAATTCAAATGCATTTTTATTATAAATTATATCAGTTTCATTTTAAATTTTATATATAGCAAATTAAAATAAATTTTTTATTTATATTTAAGCATAAGACTCAGTATATCTTATTGTTATTGATTAAAAATATAATGGATACTTTGTAAGTTATTAATTTCTGCGCATCAAAATTAATAAAAACGAGATTTCTTTAAAATTTGCATGACTAATACAGATGAAAAGAACAAAAATCTAGTTCTTAGCAGTTCTCGAAATTACTGTCAGTTGAAGTTACAGTTTGGGCTCATTAAAATCTAGTTCTTTGTAATAAATTAATAAAGGGAAATTTAATCTCCTTTGACAATCCTGAAAAATAGAGGTACAATATTATTAGTAGATGAAATTTAGTGCTCTTGAATAGATTTTAACCTTTTTTAGAAATATTTTTACAAGAAATAGTTTCATTTTTTGCTTATTAACTATCTCAATAAGTATATAACATCATTTATTTAATAAAAAATATATCTTATTTACTGCTTTTCGACATAATAAGAAGTATTCATTTATATTTTTTTTAATAATCCAGGTAATATTTCAATATAACAATGTATATTCTTGTAATAATGTATCAGTCTTTGGAATTAAGATTCATGTATATAGATTAAAATCTATTAATGCTACTGTTATTAAATTGAATTCAAAACAGGTTAAATAATTAATTTTATCTTGCACGTCATAAAATAAAACAGAAAGAGATAGACATTTCAACATTTTCAGCGCGTAATAAGAAATTTATCCTGATCTAAAACACTTAAGCTAGAAATTTAAGTAATACTTATCGAAATTCTAGCCTAAAATATTCAAAACATTACTAAATAAACGTAATTAAATAATGATTGGTAAATAATCTTTTTTATTAAGCACAATTTTTGCAACAACATAATAGATGAGAAGAGACAATAAATATCTTAATAGAGCCTTTCTCTGAATATTTCCACCAAGTAAATAAACTTTGTAGTCTGTCATCGTTGTAATATTCTTATTATATACACGGTCGACATAATAAAAATATTTTTCTACGTGACGCTACTTGACGTATTTCATGGAGCCTAGGCACTAGAAAAGTATTGGAAACGTTAAAGACAATTTACAAATCAGAATATAAATAAAATAAATCAGGTCTATTTATAAATCAGACAATGACTGTAACTGTTCAATGAAATCTATAAAACTTGTAATAATTTGTGTTAACTCGCTTTGACACTTACCTGTTTCAACTATTTGTCAGTAGTCCGTAGTGGTAGGGGGCAGAACAATACGACAGTCTTATGCTTATAAAAGCCGTGATAGAACTACGCAGAATCCAGTCTTCCTTCAATAACGCAAGAGAAAAATTGACAACGCATTTAAATAGTGTTCTTTTACGTTATTGGGTTATTTCTACAATCATAACGCATAGACAAAATGAAGCTTATACTTGCATTTGGAGGTATATTTTTTCACTTTCTTTATTTAAGCACTTTTTCTTTATCTGAGTTAATAATGTAGGAAGCACAAAAACTGGTGAACAATAAACAATTAATCAAAAACTTATCATTTTTTATATCATGTATTCTGATATTTATATTTTCGATAAGATGCAAGCATTTATATAAATATTGACTTATTATTTTCATTTTTAATTCTGAAGTACATTTTCATAAAAATAACTAATAACATTTTTATTAAAATAAATGAAATGTCATTAAATTTTTAATTTTTTACATAATAATGCAAAATATAAAAATTAAAAATTATATATTTTTTTAATGATGTACACGCAATAAATTAATGCGATACAAAATATATTACTAATTATTTTAGTGTTTGTTCTAAAAGAATGAACTATATTTTTATGTCAGCACAAATTTAATTTTTGGAACAAACTTTTTTTTTATAACTTACCAAATTACTATTGGTAGTAATAAATTACTTTTCTGTTATTTTAAAAAGAATATAAATGATAAATATTCAAGAATATCACTAACTTTTACGTAACTACTTACAATTAAGTAAAAAAACTTTTCCGAAAATGAAATGTATGTGTAATTCAAAGTTATACTTTAAAAAGATAACTTGTATGATTTTACATTCATAAAAAATAGAAAATATATATTTATATATAAAAATTTTATCCGATCTAAAATGAAATAAATTATTATCCAGTATGAGTCATCACAAGGACACTCGAATAATCATACATAAAATTTACATTGTCTCAACACTCATAGGATCATATTGAATGCATTTTGAATGTAATATAAAATTATTAAATTTATTTAATTCTTGTAAAGATTTTCATTGTTTTTTATAGCAGATTATTACTTTACTTTTACAAAACAACTCTACAGCTCTACTTTTTTTTTAAATTAGATGCAGTTATCAAGTATGCTGCAAGCAATATGAATCTAAAAAAAGAAGTAATTAATTTTTTGCAGTAATTAATATCTAAAAATATAATCAATTTTTTAGGAAAACATTTCTAATTACTTTTATCTAAAATTCTATAATAATAGATCATTCTATCGAAAAATTTCATATTATTTACTTTCAGATATTTGAAAAACTGTTCTTCCAAATAATTGCAGTAGCACAAAAGATTTTTGTTTTAAAAAATTATCCAAATAATTTTAGGTGAAAAGAGATCAAAACACGATAATAATTTAATGCAATTATTTTATTATAGCTGTTCTCCTGATTTGCGTGATCAACAGCATCGAGGCAAGTCCAACGGAAAAGCTGACGACGCCAAAATCCGCCGTTACCGCGTCGAAAGACGTTAAAGATGCAATAAAGAACGCTAAGGAAGCGAAAAAGGCGAAGAAGGAGTGCCTAAAAACGTGTCCCACGAATTACGATCCGATTTGCGCCCACGATCCGAGCAATGCCACCTTCAAACCGAGGACCTTCGGAAATCAATGTGTTCTTGACACACACAACTGCGAAATGGAAACGAGTGTGTTGGATACTAATTTTTAATTATGCTTCCGCAAAGAAAGAATAAGGACTCAAAATTTTCATTAAAAACCTTGTCCTTTAAGAAAAAGTACTCTAATCTATTTTTATGCATAGGATATAATACATCAAAACGAATTCTAAAAGATTTTAATTAACACCATTTTTGCTTGCTTTCAGAATAATAAACTTGATTTCTCATATATCAAAAGTGTATTATTATGAACTTTAATGATTTTAATTATAATTATTCTTTATATTATTTTATTTATTATTTATGTAATAAATGTTTTTACTGATCTATATTATTTTTTACTTGAAAAATTTCAAGTGTAAAACTTTTGAATGAAAAAGCATATATTTTATTAGAATATTCGTAGATAGAATATCAATTATCTGTATTAAAAAAATAAGTAAGTTACATAATATGTTTACTTTTTATTTTCAGAATTAATCACAAAAAGTAAAGGTGAATGCCCTGGATCCGATGGAGTCAGATTATAATAAATTTCGATCGACTGGTTTTGCAAAGTCTCTAAATCATAAATATTCAATTTCATTATTAGTTTAATACTTTTTTACATTACACTTGATTTTTGTGATGGTAATATGTATTTTCTGATTAAATATTTGTAAGTATACATATGTGTATGTACGTGCGATTTCGTGCGTACGTGTATATCGATATATGAGTAATAAACTTATAATTATTATATGAAAAAGTTATGTATATAAATATATATACATATATAGAATGTAAAAATAACATATATTTAGTTTTTCTTCAATAAATAATTGTTTCTACTAATCTTATCTAAAATCGATCGTGTCTATATAAAAAATCTTGTTTATCTATCATTAATATTTCTTAAAATATTGTATTTCACATTTTCTCTCGTTATTATATTTCGAATGGAACGAAATTTAATATGACTTGCAATTAATTAAAATTTCCTCGATTTTTCTTATAACAATATTAATTACGACGAATGCAAGCATCTAAAACATAGTAAAGAAAGGCGATGTTCAGTTATTTTTATCACAATTTATACGTATTATAAATTATAAAATTTAAGTGCATTTTATATGATGTATAATATAATACAAAAAATATTTGTAAAGATTATTTAAATTATATGTAGACTTTTTACTATTTAATATTTTTGTAAATACGGTATACAAATAATATTAATGATATTTATAACACAAATTGATTGAAATTCGTTAACAAATTTAGATAATTTGTTATTTATAGAACCTTATGATTCTCATCATTTTAAAAATAATAGAGGATGTTATTCTTATTGATTAGAAAGTACGTTTATTGAAATTTTAACCCATAATCATAATAATTACGGTATAATTATTAACTAAAAATTAATTTTTAATTTATAAAATTAGAATATTACAATAATATAGTATAATTCGTAGTAAAATTTATAGGTATACTTGGATAATTTCAAATTAAATGTTAATTATTTTTTATAAATTAATCAGTTTCTCTACTTATCATTTTTGTTTTATTATACTTATGCAATATGTATAAAGTTCAATAACTGCATTCAATTATTTCATGCATAATCCATATAATTCAAAATCAAATTTAACAAAGTTATATATCATTTGAAAAATAAACTATGAGTATGAAGTTATTAATAAGGAATACAGTATTTCAAGTAATATTACGAGGTTGAATAAATTTGGTAATATCCGATCATAGTTGAAACGTGTAGGTGTGGTGTAAGAATACATACACTGGATCTTTTAAAGTGTTTCATGAATTTATTAATATCTGAAAGAACATACAATAGCTAATAAAAAGGTTTGAGTAAAATACTGGACGAATTTGTGATTCATGTGTGTTCATAAACAATTTTCACTTAAAGAAAGTTTTGTGATCAGAATTATTGTAAAATTTACAATTAAATTGGATGTTATCGAATAATCGATAGTTCGAAAAAATATTATACTCATAAAAATGATAGTTTATTTATTACAAAAATATATAATATATTTTATGTAATAATTTAAATTTATAAATTAAGTTTTATTAGTGAAATCTATATAAAAGAATATATTAATTAAAAAATATTCATTTAATAATATTACAGACATATTCCGTACTCACGCGCGCAGTTAAATTCGATACGACTCGCATTGACCGCACCGCGCGGTTTCGGACATGAGAGGGTGACTCATGGTGAGTCACCCAATGCAAATGAAATCGAAGCTACGCGTACCGTGGAAAGGGGGCCCGGGATTTTTCTGTTAAGACGCCGCCGCTATGATTGGAATGGTGACACTTCGGGCCGTTGTAGTTGCGAACGCGTTGACCGAGCTGCATCGCTTGGGGTGAATTGGCGGGAAATCGCTTTCTCGAGTGTTGGCGCGGCGTGGAGTCAAGGAAAAGTGGGAATAAATGCCGTGCAGTAATTGGGGCGTCGGTGCTCGAACGTAAGGGATGTAAGAAGGCCTTGCGAAAATCAAGGACAGTCGTATGGGCAACGGGAAAGAAGCAGAACGTGGAAGCAGAAGCTGGCGTCAGCCAGCAAGGACGTGGCTGGTTGACTCGAAACTGAGCCAATATCAGTTGTTTCTTTTTTCTTCTCCGCACTTGAGCCGATATCGCGTCCCCCATGCTACAAAAATCGTTCTTTTGAGAACGAACACTTAGGAACAAACTACTCATATAAATAAATAAAAAGACAAACGCAATGTAGCGACAAATCGTCTTTTTCAGGGCGAGTACAACGCAAAAACAAATGAACAAAAAAAAAAGTTAGCCGAACGGAATCTTGTTGTCAACACTAACAATTAGCTAAGCTATATTAAGAACACGAGTTATAATTCGCGTAACTTTAGCGTTTACGTTAGATTATTGCTTTCCAAAACTTAATTATAATCATAGTTATCTTCCAAATTAGTCATTGATAAAAATTTATTTAATGTTGATTGTGATATTAAGTTAGAATAGTTTCTTTTAGTAACTCTTATTTGCTTTAAAAAGAAGCTTATGATTTTTCTTCTTAAATTGAAATAAATTATATTATTTAATTATAGATAATTACAATTATAGTAGCTAAATATAACTGACAAATTAAAAATATTAATTTATAATTGTAAAAGAAAAGTTAAAACTTTAAATACGAAGACTTGTAATAGATAAATAATAATATAATACATAAGTAAAATAATAGATAAATACATTTTTATTAATTATTATTAATTAATTACAATTAATTCATTAGCTTATTTATTGAGTTCGCCTGAAAATATATTAGTAATGAATATTACAGTATAATGCATATTTTCGAAAAATGTATTTAATGCGCACATAAGAAAAAATTAATTTTTACTATAAACGTTTATTTATTTCTGTTAATATCATATTTTCTACTACTTTCTAAATAAAAATTCTGTATATGTGCCGCATTAATATCTTGTTATGTTTTTCAATATTTTCTGAATAATAATAAAATCTGTATAAGAAACTAATATGTACATAAAAAAGTTTTCTACGTAGTTTTGTTCTGAGACTAATGATTGATAATTGACCACCCGAAGCTGTTGCAGTTATAGGCCGTAAATTCAGCAACGTCACGTTAAATAATTAAGCTCCAGACTGACAAGGGCAGCAGTCTACAGATAAGTACGTAGATTGTTAGCACTAGCATTGTCCAATGATCATCCCTTGCATCCGTTTTAATATAACCGGTTGTCTCGTAAATTAATAAACGGCGCACTTACATGCAGTGCCTTCCCAGACTTGGTCAGTTGTCAGTTTCAGTTCGTTTCATTACCTTCGCATAAAGTATCAGAACGAGAAAAAAGAAATATCAACAATGTTGAAGAACATTCTTTTGTGTCACTTCATACTATTTCGAACCTGTAGCGATGCGGGACAGTCATGCGAGAACTCGAGTGCGATCGTTAACCGGACGCTGGTTGACGATCTTCAGGACAGAATCTCGAGTCTCGAGCAGAGATTGAGGGCAATTGAACAGCCAGGTATAACAAATCATACACAGGTGAAGGATATTGTTAAACTGGATTGCGCATTGCAGTTTGGCAGATTAGTGCAACGAACGAAAGTTGGGACGTATGTGGAGAGGGTCCCTGTAAGTGCTCGATAGAAACGAAATCCTTATCTTGCTGCAGGCTAAATTTTGCTGATATTCCGCCCACTCAGTTGGTACCCAAAGATGTCTTGAAATTGCAAGTTGAACTGTCACAAATGTTTTTACGAGTTCATAGTTAACTAGCTTGAAATCTTAAACTGTTACATTGATGTGCTTTTTACGGCAATAAGTGTATTTCTCGAAACACATTCAACAGTTTCCTGAAATAAATTTAAAGCATCAGATAATTTGATATATTTAATTTCACGTATGAATTAAAAAAAAAATTTAATATTAATTTTTGTGCTAAGAATTATATGTTTAAGATGATGTAAGTTAAAAAATTGTTTTAAGAAATTAGATTTCATTTGTAATTGACTCATTATTACTTAATAAAGATACAAAATTAAGAGATAATTTGAGTCGCATTCAATTAATGCAAATTAGTTTCTGTTAATTCACTTGTAATTATTTAAGTGATATATAAACTTGTAATCCTTAACGTATTAAAAATATATGAGCTGGTAATACTAGTATGCGTTTCTACTTAATTTATAAAAAATTTAGAACATAAATAATACTTTTCATTCTTATAATGAACAACAACTTTTCAAAACTGAAATAAGAACTTCCAATTGAAATAAAAAGTTTTTAGTTAACTCTAACTTTATCACTATTTATTAGAATACGCTGAATAAGAATTAATAAAAAATATTATAAAATTCATTAATATATTTAAATTATAAGCTGATTTTCATATTAACTCAAAATATTTGTGATTTATAATTTCTATTTGCTTTTATAAAGTAAATAAAGTGAAATAATACATATAAAATGACAAAAACAGTCGACAATTTTGTACACGCTTAACAGCGTAAAATAAAAATGATAATAATATAAATTAATTTTATTTTCTGGAAGTAAAATTCAAAATTTCTTTGTACAATTGCATTCATAATTTAATTTTGATCGTGTATAAATTACTAAATGACGGAATTGTATAATTAAAATATTATTGTAATTAATTTTTTTCTTGTACATACACATAATATAAAAATTGAAAGAATTTAAAAGAATTAACATAATTTTGTTTTATTTAACATGCGTTGTCGACTTTCTAACTATAAAAATTTAAATGCAATAAATTATTTATATAAAAGAAACTTTATATTTTATATAAATAAGATACAAATATACGAATTAAATTATTATTATACGTAAAGTAAGTTTAGATAATCGTATTCTTTGCTTTAATTAGTCTCATTTTATTATAATTAAAATGTATCATATTCATTCCATCTGTTTGATTATATTTATTATAAAACTTTAATTCAAATTTTCGTAAAATTTGTTAATATATTTTACAAAGATTTAAATTTATATAATTATTTATATATGATACTTTTTAAACTGTATTGAATGAAAGTATATAAGAATTCTTCAAAACAAAAAATTAAATGATATTAAATCAATTAACAAAAATTACTATTGTATATGTTAATATTATATATGTACTAAAATTATTATTGTACAAGAAATGTAACAAGGAATATTGAAACCTTTGATATTTTATGTTATTCAGAGATTTAAGCAGTAACCAGTTTACAGCTCTGCATAAAGCATCTTTTGACGGTTTAAATCAATTGATTTACTTGTAAGTATTAAATTCAATTAAAATTCACAAAGACAAATATAAATTAACTTTGATAATAATGTTCACAGGGATGCCAATAACAATGCAATCGAATACTTGCCAATTAGTTTATTTTATTCACTACAGAATGTGATTCACATTAGACTGAGTAAAAACCTTTTGAGAGAACTTAACAAAAATCAGTTAATTCGAATGTGGAATTTGGAAATACTGTAAGTTTTTACTTTATATTAAAAACAATTTTTACCATAAAAATGTCCGTATTTATTAGGAAGAAAAAATAATTTTGTAGAAATCGATATTTATTTTTAAAATAATTGAAAAAGTAAAAAATTCAGTTAATTTTGATTATTCTTGGTATATTTATTATGCAAATAAAATACTAAAAATAAATGAAGAACGTAGGTCAACGCTACCAATTTATAAATATCTTTTATAGAATTTATTTGAAGGATTTAAGGGCACTCATCAGAAAAAATTAATGTTTACGAATTCGAATCTAATATTTACTTTTAAAAAATCGATGTGAAAAATAAACTAAAAAAATTGAAAAGATACTTGAATTTTATATATATGAAGAAAAAATTATTACCCTACAAAGAATATGTAATCATTGATTCACAAAAGGATTTGAGACAGTTTTCGTTTTTTTGCTTACTGTTTTATAATTAATTTTGTAATTATTTTATAAATAATTTTAATTAAATGATGACGGAATTTTAGATAAATATAGAAACCTAGAAATAATAGTTAGTTACATGTAATCTCATCTACATGAAAGCATTTGAATTTGGATATCTAACCCTTTTCCAGGGACTTATCTTTCAATAAATTGCGCACACTGCCGGAGAACCTGTTCAGTGTTAACAGCGCTCTAGTTCTTTTGGATCTGTCTACAAACCGTCTTTCGACACTAGCCGCTGCTACCTTCCAGGGTTTGAGGAATCTAGATGAACTGCTATTATCAAGAAATCAGTTGACCAACTTGCCCGATGATTGTTTTATTGGCTTGATCAACTTACAACGTCTCAGTCTCGAGGGAAATCAGCTGAGTGAATTATCTCAGGGTCTATTTGCACCTCTTAAATTACTCAGAGAGTTAAATTTACGCGATAACCGTCTGCAAAATATTCCCAGCAATTTATTGGCACCGCTTGGTCGATTGCAATTACTAGAGCTCTCAAGCAATAAAATTACCTACGTTTGTATATAATTTTATACACAATAGAACAACATTCTTTTGTTTAATAAGTTGATTATGTTCAGTTTTATATAATTCTGATAGATATAATAGAGCAACTTTCTTTCTGTTTAATAAATTGACTGCTTTCAGTTTTATATAATTCTGAAATTATATATAAAAAATTTATTTCTTTTAATTAAATCAGATTAGTTCTATAACTTTCTTTTCAGTGATCAGTAAATAATTCACTACCAAACATGGATTTCTTAATATGATTTTATAAGCTATCATTCAATTATGTTGCGACTTTTAATAGTCTATATACAAGACAACTCATTATGAAGAAATAAACGAATTATATTTTCTTAGAATGTTGAAATGTTATCATGGGGATATAAGTAATATTAGATTAAAAAATATTTTATTATTATAGTCATTTGGATCATGAAAAATGACAGTTTAATTATTTATAAATTTATTTCTAATTGTTAATGGTCATTAGAAAAAAGATTAAGTTGTTATGATATAACAACTGATATAACCCTGAATATGATCTCAATATTATAATAGTTATCGTAATTTATTATATTTGATAAATTTTTAGTCTTAATTTAAGCTTTATTGATTTAATTATCTTAAGTTGTTATATAAAATTATATATTAAGTTATATATTATTAAGTTATATATTAAGTTATATATTATTAAGTTATATATTAAGTTATATATTAAGTTATTATATAAAAATTATATAATAATAAGTACTATATTTTTAAATACATATCTACCTGCAAAAGATTTTTTGAAATTTATATTCATTCTTCATTTACTTTTATCAAATTAAAATATTTGAAAATTATTATATAATAAAAGAATTGTTGACTATATGATATACTTATTTATTTTGAATAATTATTAAAAAATTTCTTATTAAAATTAAATCAGAATTAAATTGATTTTCGATTTTAAACAATGCTCTATTGTTATAATATATATTATAAAGAATATCATAATTAAATAAAATTGCTCTTTAAAGTCTATAAGTTTAACGCTATCAATAAAAAATATTTTTAATAAAATTTTTTTTTTAAATTTACAATTATTATTTCGTATGTAAGTTAAGTACAAATACAATTTAGTGTACAAACGTATAGTAATAATTTTTACACCGAATATTGATTTTTCGAAGTCGGATGAACAATTATAAATATTTAATAATTTATTAATTTTATATATATACTTAGTCATAATTATCTGAATTTAAAATTTTAATTTATCAGAAATATATAAAAATTATACATGGAAAAAAAAAAGGCATTAAAAACATTAAAGAATTATAAATAAAAGTGAAATAGTTATTCGGTTTATGAATATTTTATATATAATTTTACTACTTAATATTTTATCTTAATAATTTAGATTCAAATGTATTCAATGTTATTTTTATTTATCTGGAATAAAATTTTCCGATCTCTCATCTTTACTTAGTCGGTTATAGATCATTATTATTAACTATTAAAAATTATTTTAATTACTTCAATAGTTTCCAAAATATTTCCAAAATATTTTCATCTTTATTTCTAGAAAATTTTCATAAACGGAATAATAATGGAATATTATTATTAAGAAAGATATACCATAAAAACCTGTACCCATGATTCGATTTTCTTTTTAAATTCAAATAGGATTGATAAAAGAACCAAAATACTATAAATTACATATTAACAGAGCTACTTATCTATTTTTTCTATCTTATCTATTTACTGTGATTTGTTAATCATCTATGTCATAGTTCCTTTTTTTTATAAACTCTTTAATTAATTGCATTTGCTTAACGAGTTATTTTTAGAGTTACACACACCTAATTATAGAGTTTACTAACATATTTTTTATTCTAACTTTAATAATCGATGCTATGATGATGTATATTAGATTACTGACAGAAATGATATTATAATATTTATATTACAGTAGACGAGTGAAATACAAAATGTTGATGAAATTATAACATTTATTTTTTTATAATAAATCATAGATAATTTTCCATTGTTTTCATTAAATATTTCCACTTAATTATATTACTACTTTATAAACGCTTAAAGCTTATATTTGAAATAATGAAGTATCGTAATAGTAAATAAAAAATTGATTTTTAAAGATTAAATACTCACCTATCCTATTAATTAGGTTGTATGACGTCAAAGTTTATTGACATTTAAAGTAATAATTTATTCCAAATATAATTAATGAATACGTGTTTTGATTTAATACTAAACATTTATCAAAATAAAAAATTTTAGAAACTTTACTATTTAAAAAATTATATAATGACAATGTAAATAATCAAGATTAATACAAAAATTCTAAATATTTAAGAAACATTTATTTAAAAACCAATTTTTGTTCTAGTTATAAGGTACATTCATCTTGCATATTATTAAAATAGTATATATTCGGATAATTGTGATGTACCTTTTTTATAAATTAAATTTAAATACTGAAATGTAAATAAGTACATATTTTTATGAATGCCACATGAATGTTTTAGTGAATTATATTAGTATTTTTTCATAATTAGTTATAATAATAATTTATGAAAAGTCTTACTTTGTAGGCTATTTAATATTACAGAATTTATATAATAAACATGTGTAAATTGTACGTATATTGTAGAGTTTACTTTTTCTAAAGCATTTTTTCTCGTTAATAATTTTTTACTTAAATAAATATATATTCTTGTTATTACAATAGGTTTTAATATTTTATGTAAAATTTCTCTTTATTTATATTAAATACATATCGATATTAAATTAGTTATCAGAATTTATTAATATTGGTATTAATATTAGAACATGTAATAAGAGATAGATTGTTTTGATTAATTTATAATTGTTTTACCTATGATTTTATTTTTAGAAGTTAGAAATTTTATTTAAATACTATTTTCGAATAAAATATATATTAAACAGATAAACAGAAAAATGGAAGAAAGAAAGGAGGTATTTAAACCGAAAATATTGTTTATTACAGATAAGTTCGACAGCCTTTTGTGGTCTTGAATCCTTAAGAGAGCTAGAACTTGGTTATAATTGCTTGAAGAAATTCACCCGGGGAGTTTTCCAGTCATTGGCTTCATTAGAACGACTTGTGCTTCACGGCAACAGAATACAGTTACTCGATGCTGAAGATCTGAATGGCTTGGGGAATCTTACGACCCTTTTCTTACACTTGAACCACCTGCGGCTGGTTCATCCGGCTTGTTTCAGACACACACCACATCTCCAGAAGCTGTAAGATCAAAGTATTCATTAACGTAACTAACTTTTTTAACTATGTAATAATTTGTATCTCACATTTGAATATTTTTTATTTTTTTCATTGAACGTAATATTAAACGTATTATTAAAAAAAAGTTAACTAAAAGTTAATACAAGTTAAATTCTTTAAAGTTAAATTAAATGCGTACTCATGAAGTTAAAGTTAAATTTAAAGTTAACTTTAAATTTAAAATTTAAAGTTAAAGTTAAAGTTCTTAAAGTTAAATTCTAAATGCGTACTCATGAAGTTTATAGATAATTGAAAATAAATTTTAATTTTATATTTATAAGTTATATTTATAATTTTATCATTTCACAAAAAGAAATAGTTTCTTGGAGCTAATTTCTTTTTAATGGTATTAGATACTTTTATTTGCGTTATATTCTATTTCAATTAAATATATTTTGAACTATTTAATACAGTTGCAAAAAATATTACTAGTAATTTTTAAATCATTTTACATGCTACTGTTATAATTGTATGTCTTGTATGTAATTCAATGAAATTTAAAAGCCATTTGTGATTACATTTTTTTACATCTTTTTTCTTATTATTCTTGTTATCGTTTAAAAATTAAGGATTTCATTTAATTTTCAGTCTTAATTTTTATCTGTAAAAACTTGACTATATCTAATATTACTATATTTTACTGATGCTATTTCTTAATTAATTTTTCATAATTTTTTGTACTCCTTCTACACCAATCCTCAATTCATATCTTATTTATTATTGCTATATTTATTATTTTTTAATTTATTCTATAGTTCATATTTATTTTAACCAGATATCAATTTTTTCTCCTCTTATCTGATATTTTTCTAGATCAAATTTACCTATCGCTTCATCTAATTTCTATTCTTGTTTATTTGTAATTCAGTTCTTATGGTAATAGATATTGAAAATTGATTAGATTCATAATTTTTAAAACCTTCAAGGGCTATAATATTTATAATCTTTTCTGCTTTTTCTTGAGTACGATTAAAATTCTTATACGTATTGACTGTGTTAGTAACTTATAAATCTAAAAAGTTTATATTAAAAATAAAAATTATTATTTGATTTTCGATAATTAAGTAATGTAAAATAAATTATTTCATTGATTAATTTATATAAGATTTTAATTTACACAAAGAATAGAGCATATGACAAATAAATAATAAATAAATAATTGAAAATTAATTATCCATGCGTTATAGCCAACTGGAGAATAACTACTTAAGTCACCTGCCGAAAGGCATATTTGATCGAACAAACAATTTGTCACAGCTACGTTTATCTCGCAATCCTTGGCACTGCAACTGCGCCTCGTACTATCTGAGCAGTTGGTTGGGCAACAGATACCATCAATATTATTTTGGTGATAATAATAACAATAATAATAACAATAACAATAATACAACAATTGAAACGAATTCAAGAGAATGGGAGTTTGGTGCTGGAGCAATGTGTAGGACTCCAGGAATCCTTGGAGGCAAACTACTTGCCAAATTAACCTATCGTGAACTCTGCGACGGCGAGTGGGCCTCATTGAAGGGCCTTGTATCGAAATTACCCTTGCCTCATGAGTTCGTTGATTCATAAGTCCGTTTGAAGATTTGGACTATGTAGAATTTACCGAGTAATTTTTTCTTCCTCCAAGTATAATGAATATTTTAAGAAATTTTGCTACAACGCAAATAAGTAATATAACCAGCGAATATTAAAATTCATAATGATTAACGTAAATCAAATATAAGCAATCAAGATAAATTCATTATCAATATATGCAATGGTCTCAATTTCAGTTTATTGCATGAAAATATTTGAATAGTCAAGACAATATTTTACTGATATTATACTTTCTCAAGTAAAGTTATTCTTCTTTGTAATCGCTATTCAGAACATACTGAGCAAATTAGACTCTGTACTGATATACTTTTGAATAATTAGCCTTATTCACATGGATTACATATCATAACTAACAGAATATCTTTTACTCTCTTGGTTCTACTGTAACACTTCAAAATTTATTTGGAAAATATATCGAATCGTTATGAATTATAATAAATAGTCTCATTTGTGAATATACATATATTCTTTCATATGCTTTTTTTGCAATGTTTTCGATAAATATTTCAGATAACGCAACATATCAAAGAATGAACTTCAAGGAATTTATTGAAAGTTTTTGCAATAGAATTTTTTTATTGGTATAAAAATTGAGACTTGCAAGGAACTCAATACATTTTTAATCTCATTATATTGTTTTATATAGAATAATGTAATTACAATTTTATGTTATTCTCTTTACTTTTTTATGACGAAGAAAGGATATTGATTAAGAAGGACTTCGAAATATAGATATTGAAGATTATGAATTATTTTTTGAAGTTTATAAACATCGAATTATAAAAATCGAATATATACTTAGAGTTCTAAATTATTATAAATTACATGATTTATATCAATATAATTTATTAGGAATTGTTTAAGTATAAAAATGTTTAAGTTTATAAATCTTTTTATCTTTATATTTTATTTTCGTTAATTAGAGAATTGTTATTAAATATTACACGAATTGTATATTAATTTATTTTTTAATAATTTTTAATTATATTGACTTTATCTTCAATATTCTTCTTAAACGAAATTCGTTGAATTAATTGCAGATTTCAAATTTATTAAAATTACTATGTATTACAACGAAGATAGTTCATGCAAATTCAAACATTGAATGAAAATTACATTTCATTTTGATTAATAACTCTTCATTTTTCTAAGACATTATAAATTGCGCATCATCATTCAAATTCTAAACATTATTTACGAAAGCTACATCAATTCATCAATTAAAAATCCTTGATATTTTAATAAGAATTCGTAGCATCGATCTGATTATTTCCATGTCGACTGATACGCGTCAACTTCAGAAATAAAAAAAATGTTTAACATGTCAGTACTTACAAAATATCGTATAAAAATTAGTAATTTCATTTTGTCGGTAAAAGAGCAAGTTAAATTTTATTGTATAGTTTCTTTAACTTTATTTGTAATTAACACAAAAAAATTATTATCGCTGTGGCTTATAAATTTGACACTAAATATTTTTCTTATTTAGCGTACCAAGCTTATTAAATAATCTTGCATAACATAATCGAAATGTTTATTTTAGAATTTAAATGTAGTTTTATTATATTTTATTATTATTTGGATATTTTATTTAAAAAATAAATCATTCTAAAATACATTTGATAATTAATCGTTAATTATCTTGATTACTTTAGCTTAAATATTTATTTGAATTAAATATTAACTACCGCGTTCTAAAAACGTAAAGTACATTATTTTATACATTAACTTTTGTGATAAGCCTGAAGTAATATTCATTTTATTTTTAATTTTTTTTATAACTTTTAAATTTTTTCTTATTTAGATAATAATTTTTCGTTTTGGTTGTCTATCTGGTACATTATCAATTAAAAGTATATTGCAAATACTATTGTATTTTATTATTCTATTTTAGGTATTTATTCTGATTTTTACATATTTAAATAAATCTATTATATATGTGCGTAAAATTTTTTTAAATATGAAAAAAATATATTTATAAATGAATGTATTTATACATGTTGCTTGTAGATATCGTAAAAATGTAAATTAATTTGTGATAAAACTTTATTAAGCATTTTAATATGATAAAGTACATACTTATTTAAGATTACACAAAACAGCAGTTACATACTTTGTATCAATTACTTTATGTCAAATCTAACTTATAAAAGTGTATGCGTTTCATTTATCATTAAATTAATCTTTTGCTGACTTACAATGTTTCAAACTTCTCATATATTCAGTTTCATATAAGATAAATTTTTTAATCAATAGAACATAAATTATGGTATTTTTGATTTTATTAAATCATTATATTTCGTATAAGATAAATTTTTTAATCGATAGAACATAAATTATGGTATTTTTGATTTTATTAAATCATTATATTATGTAATAAAAACAATATAATGTTGACTTCTGCGAGTTTTTTTAATTTAATTAAATCGTAATCAATCATAAGAGAATAATAATTCATTATGTGTATTACTCTCATAATTTCCCATTTGTTGTATATTAGTTTGATACATATATCATCGTTATCGTTATAATTATCATATTTATCACCATCATTACCCACAGTAAGAGAAGTATTATTATTATTTACAAATATGAAAAATGTCGTACCCAAAATTTAACGTTTATTCAAGTCAATCTAACCTTTTTCTTTTATTACAGTTTTACTTTATTTTATTTTGTTTCAGTCATTTTTTACCATTAATCAAATTTTTTTATTTAAAAACTTACTCTTAAAAATATACAGATACATATATCTTTATTATGCTTCAGGGAAAATTTCGCCTTAAAATTAATTGATTGATATACATAATAAAAAATTTGGAAAATAAAACAATAAAACAATTTAAATAAATACAGACTGAATTAATTTTTGATATCTTATAATACTGAATTCTAATTAGTTATAATCTCATAATTTTAACGGAGATACATTTTTTTAATCACTTGTTTATATACACTGGTTCATTCACCTTTCTAATACAAATACGAGTATTTAAATTTTCACAGAACTTTTTTAGGAATAAAATGACATCGAAATATTTTTGAGTTTTAAAATATGGTAAAAAATTTGAGTTAGTAGTTATGCATCATCATTACGCATTTATTAACACAAATCTACGTAACAGTTTTACAACCTCATTATTAACTATACAGTAATAGTTATAATACTAAATAAATAAATGGTTCTTTATGTTAATCAGTAATTAAGGTTTGTATTGTAGAAATATAATTTATTTAGTATTTTATAGATGTATTTAAAATATTTCTATTAATATATTAACATTAACCTAGAGATTAGAAGATGACTAACTTTTAGAGAATATTATAAGATAAATTGTAATAACAAATAAAATGAATTTTACATCTTGTATATCAAGCATAAAAAATAAAATTACTATTTTGAGAATGTAATTTTACTAGATTGACGTTGAATTTGTAAATATGGAGTAACTTATGTTTGTGAATATATTACAGGAAATCTGTTTTTATCTACATCCTGCGATATAATTACAAATTAATACTGTAGGTGATATCGAGTGAACAAAATAATAGCCAGTGGTTTAACAAAAAAAAATATTTATATGTACCAAAGATAGAATGGAATAGATGAAAATATCCTGATTTTAGAATCATTAACTAAATGAATTTCATATTTGTTTCCTTCAGAGAATATAATGTATTTTTTACTCCTTAAAAAATGACAAATACATTTAGCATTATATTTAATTTATCAGTTCAGAACATTATTACCATATTTTTATATAATGAAGGAGTAGCTAATAATTCATCAAAATAAAATTATTAGCATAAAATAAATAACTGACCTTTGAAATCAAGATATTTACGGTGTATTTGTTTATTTTTAAATAGTGATTTTAATAGTGATAGCTTAATATGTTTCTATAGACTTTTGATACTTTTCTTATACCTTTGAAATAATCAAATAGAAATGCTCTAAATTTTTGAAATGATGCTCATTATGAAAATGTATCTAAAATGATTTAGGCGTGGACAACAATTTTAGACAAATTTTATTTTGTTATGAATTTGTCATAAATTTTCTATTATTACTAATTGATTCTTTACTCACTGCTTTCTTTTAAAATAATAATAGTAATAATAATAAATAAATTTCTATGCAACTGCAAATTCATAAAATGCAGTACGATTAGAGAAATTTATATTTTATACTTTAATTGTGAAAAGAACAAATTTAGAAGTTATTTAAAATTTCTTTTTTACGAATTTTAACTTCTGATGATCTAATTATTGACAAAATAAATAAGAAGAGAAGATTAAAATTCTTCAAAGTAGATTCATATTGATTTATTGAATATAAATTTACCACTTATTAATCGAAGACGATAAAGAATTTTGTGATAGGTTAAATATAATTAAAAAATCAAATTTGAGAAAAAGAAGTTTTATTTTGTGTGTATATAGAATAAGTAATAAAAAAAAATTTTCTTCAATACTTGCTTTATTAAAGAGACAATTTTTTAACCAACTTGAATACTTCTTCAAAATTTTCATAATTTAATATAATTAATATTATACGTTTTATATCAATATGAAAATGTTACTATTTCTATTAAAGTTAATATTTATTGTTGTACATGTATCACATAGAATTGAATTACGATGATTAAATTATTTTGGTTTTAATGATTATAAATGAATAATACACGTTTAAATAAAAGAATTCTTATACAAATAATTTTACTAAGAAACCTATATTCTGAAAAATACCAAATATATTCAGAATTTGACTTATAGATCTATAATAACTTATTTTAAAATGAAAATTCAAAATGATTTATTACCACACACATACAGCTCAACGGTATAATTACGTAAGAAAATATTTTTCTTGGTCGAATAAGATAATATTAAAAAATTTTAAATTTGATGCTTTAGAAATATAAATTATAAATTTGAAATACATATTTAAAAAACCTTACATAACAAAAGATTTTGCAAAGAAAAGTTTTCAAACGACTTTTCTGAAATTATATTTCTCATTTTAACGGAAACAATCTTCAAACAACTAATATACAAAGTAGCTCTTTTGGAATTCCAGATACATTTTATAGAAATTTACGCCACCTATAAGATAAGAAAAACTTTAAAATGTAAAGAATTTATTTTGTTTTTTAATATCCATGTAAAATATTAGGCTTTTCACATACCAGCCTAAAAATTTAAAAATTAGTGTCCATTAAATAAATGTGTATTTTCGGAATTTATCTGTGAAGTACTCTTCATAAAAACAAAATTACTAAAATTTACAAGAACAAACCATTCGCCGAACGAATACGTATCTTTCCCTCAGGTAGCTCATGCACGACAAGATTATTAAGTATGCAAATATTTATACCCTCCGATAATAAAGAAAGATAACAAAAAACGTAATGCCGAGAATAGAAAGGAGGAAAAGCCGATGGCATTGTCTTATGGTGGTCACGTACAATCAACAAAAGTAACGTCAGTGCGAGCGAGAGTCGGACTTTTTCCCCTCGGCAAATCACTGATACGGTGGGGGTCGCCCAGTCACGCAAGTACGTAACCTCGTTCGTTCGCCTTGTGCTCCGTCAGCAAATAAAAACCTACACGCTTACTGTGATTTTATTGTCGCGCATATATCACCGATCGGACGATGTCTGCTGTTACAAGTTCAGCCAAAGCGGAGGGCATTTTGCGCGACATCCTAGATACTCTAATTCATTATGAGTTCTTCGATTCAGAGACCGATCAACAGATTATCCGCTTCCTTCATCCCGACGAGCTGCAGGTTAGTGTCTGTGTCATTCATTGTCATCACTCTTTCAGTAGTGACTATGACTCTTTTCGAAACAATTCTGTGACAATTATATACTACATTTGAATACCTTTCTCTACGATATATAAAAACTTCCAACTTTGGAAAGTCAACTGCTTCCATTCTTACATTGTTAAATATTTTTATATTAAACTAAACAATATTTAAAACTAAAATCTAATTTTTTCAATCTATGATAATCAAATTTGATAAATAATAAATGAATTGAATCAATAGATTATTCGAATTTTTAATAATATAGACACGTTGTAGTCTATTAACATTTATTATGCATTAAAAATTTGGTGTGAACCTTAAGTATAAACCTTTCTTTTCTGTAAATAAAGGATATTTTAATGAAAATTGTCATCGAATTAAATTGAAAATAAAAGAAAATATAAATATAAATAAAAAATTTATTTATTAATTTATGTATTTTAATATACAACTTACTAAATTTATTTTTTATTAGGCATTACAGAAAATAATCAACATTTTTACAATTTATATAATATTTTATTTAAGACAAAAGAGCTAATTAATGAGAAAGCTATCTGTTACATTAAATTATATGAATAACAATATTAAATTGTACATACATGCACTTCCACTTGATTTACTCTTACGTACTACATATTAATACATTTTTTAATTGTTATTGTATATTTATTTATAAAAACATTACAAGAAATAAATAAAGTAAATAAATAAAGCCCAATTACAAAAAGATTAATATATACTTTCTTCGATATTCATTGCAGTATTTGGCAGTCTTGCAGAGTCACAATCATTTCCTTATCGGGAAAACTCTTTTACTGTTTACGCAACGCAGTGTTTTAAACTCTATCTCTATCATTCTGCTCCCTCCCTCTTTCTCACTCTTCGTATCCTTATTTGTATCCGTCTTTCTTCTCGCTACTACTTCAGTTTATAGTACGTGTAAAATTACTTGTATCAATAACTAGTGTCTTAATTCATCTTATAATTGAAATATTTACAGAACAATATACTGATAAATTATATTATTTTATAAACATATAAAAAAACCGCCCTAAAAATTTGAAATAAAATATCCCAGAAAAGCGATTTTTATATTAGTTCAAACGATTATTAAATAAAACTAATAAACGTTTTTGATCTGAGTTCCATACTTATCCTTATCATGTTTGAATAAAATATTCATAATTAGATTTTTATTTAAACTTCGATTCGAATATAATATTTAGACTAAATAAATATCTTAAGTAATCAAATAATTCAGAGTTACTAAATTTGAAGATTCAATTGAAAATTCTCAGACAATAGAGCGATATTCACAAAAAATAATAATACAATTAATACAGAAAATAATGAATCAAGTATTATTTTATCATCATTTTATTTACTTTAAAGTTAGATAAACATTAATTACGTAACGCAGTATTCAATTCATGAAATTATTTCATAAATAAAATAATGTGCTTTTTAATTTCTATTAAATAAAGCAATTTTTACGAGAGAATATAAACTAAATAATTATTTACGTCTATTGAAGTTTATCTTTTTATGCTTATTCTAAAAATTTTTTATTTTTAATAAGGTTTCTAATTGTCAAATATAGTACTTAAAATTTTAACGGATTAAAAATTTGGAAGTGTAAATTTGAATAAAAATTTTATTTAAAAAGAAACTTGATTACCAGCTATTTATACCATTAATAATTACCATTTAAACTTTTTGGAAAACTATTCTATTAATTTCAAAATCCTCCAACATTTTTAAATAATTTAAGTTTATTAAAATGATGCAAGTTTAATAAAATTGCGTTTATTAAGAATTTCGTATAACAGTAAGTTGGAAATAATTTTGGTTCTAAGGGGAGCTTACATCGCTCAATACCCGAAAAAATAATTTGTATCTATTCACGCACTTTAATTCATTTTGTAGAAAGAATTTCCTGCAGAATTGGGCGAGGATGGCGCTAATCAGAATGAAATCCATCGAATAGTACAGCTCATTGTACACTACTCCGTAAGAACGTTCAGCCCACACTTTCATAATCAGCTTTACGCTGGTATCGACGTTTATGGCCTCGCTGGCGCTTGGCTCACTGAAGCACTCAACACGAGCCAGTAAATCCGTTACATATCCGTTACATTATGACAATTATAAAATTTTTTATTCTATTATACCATTGCGAGTACAAATTAATATTTAACGATCTAAATATTATACTTTTAACTTTAAATCTAATCCTTATATCTAAAAAGTGTATTTGAATTCGAATAGATATTTTTATTTCTAAAAATTTGAAAATGAATATAGGTTTATAACTGATATCGGTTGCTGTCGTTATTTGTGTGCAGTTTAATATATACATATTTGTATCTTTTAATGTATGCGAGAAAATAATTATTTTCCAAATACACCGGTTTTAATTTAAATAAACAATTATTTCTAAGTTAATATAGGTGCACAAAAATTTTCGAATAAAATTACATCAACGATCAAATGATGGTAAATTAACTTATACTCTATGCAATTTATTCAACAGATACACGTACGAAGTGGCACCTGTATTCACATTGCTGGAGCGTGAGGTACTTCAGCGATCCCTCGAATTGGTCGGTTATCCATCGATGCCCGAAGCCGATGGCATTATTTCTCCTGGCGGCAGTCTTTCCAATTTGTACGGTATGGTTCTTGCACGTTACCATTACTTTCCAGAAGTCAAGAGCAAAGGCTTGACCGGACTTCCAGCGCTTGGTCTTTTTACCAGCGAGGATGGACACTATTCAATCACGAAGGGTGCGCATTGGCTGGGCATCGGGACTGACAATATCTTCAAGGTATGCGCTCTAACTAGTTAATGCTTAATTATCCTTTTTCATTACACGCTGAAATTAAAAAAATATCTTCGACGTACTGAATGGTTATTACCTAAAGTAACTGTCTAGTCTTGTAATCATCTTTTTGCCAATAGATATTTAATAGTAATAAATACCAAGAAATGGTAGAGCTAAACAAATCAGCACTGTTAAAATAAAAGAAAAGTACAGAATTTCGAATTTACTAATTAAAGAAAACTTAAGAAACACTTTTGTAATAAATATTCACTTCAAAATTTTATGCACGATAATACAATATATTGTACATTTCATATTTAATAAAGTCAGGACTGTACTGTAAATTAGCTACATAATGACATTCGAGAATCTCTACACTATCGACATTATTAATTAATGTAGTGAAATAACGTTACTTGGCCCATTTTATATAAAAAATAAATTTTTCTTCCATAAACTTAAGTAAAATAAAATAAAATGTGTAGAATTTTTTACACCTTTTGGTTTAATTTAGAAAAAATTTATAAAGTCGTAGTAGATTCTTCTATCTAGTTTTATAAAATACGTTTAAATCTTGTAAAGAAAATCTTAAAAAAGAATATATTTAAGATTTTTCAAATACATTAAATAAAATGTAGCTTAGACTGTATTTGAAAAACAAAATTATCGAATGTTATTAATTTACTTCAATTTAAAGAATACTGGAGTGAAGAAGAAATATGAATTTACTTGCTATTCATATTGATTTCATCTATTTTTGGATATTTTATCAAATTATTTCTTAAAGAATATATTTTATGTAACATATTGAATTTAAAGATAGAACATTTGCATACAACGACATTTTAAATTAAATGTCATCTTCTCAAAAAATAAGTAATATACAGTAGCTCGAGTAATTACTCCATTTTTTATTTAAACTTTAAAAAATATACATCTAGTTAAAATTAACATTAAAATCAATACAAATTTTAATATTTGACGTCAAAACGAATATTGAGATGAGTAATAATGTTAGTAGATGTTATGTAATCCTGCATAGTCATATAATCCATTATACCTTATACATTATTATTATATACTTAAAATGTAGAATATCTCAGTTTCTTAGCTAGTTCAGGTAATTCTAAAATCTTTTCACTCGTTTAAATATTAATTTAAAAAATATATTATTTGATCACATTAAAAATAACTTTAAAAATACTTTTACCTATGAATTCAGAAAATCCTATAGAGATATTTCCATTTAAATAGATATTTTTAATTAAAATATTTTTAAATTATAGACTACTTTTCGATCGTATTATTTTTTAATCAAATAGATATATCTATCAAGAATAATTAAAGCTAATTTATTATATTCCTTCATTTGCTCATACGAGACACTATTACTATTTTATTAAATTTACTATTTATATTTATGAACAAATATAAATATTCTCCATATCAATTATAAATATATTTAAAGAATAAAATATATTTGAAAACTTAAATTAAAAGCTTTACCAGTGTATGTATTTCTATAAAATTGACTTGACACTGATATCTGTTATTAAAAATTGGAAAAACATCAAATTTATTATATATATATTAGTTACATTTTGAAAATGAACACTTAAATAAAATAAACATTTGAACTGATAGAAAGATACAGGTACTTGAATTTATTAAATTGATCAAAATGTTATTTGAATTTAAAATTAAAGAAAAGATACTGTTGTATAATTTTCCTTCATAATTTTTTCATTATGCATATAAAGTATGGTACAAAAAATAATTATCATGCAAAGAAAATAAATTGTATCATAACATATAAATTACACGTTTAATTTAAAAAAAAATGTCTGGCTACTATTGGAAAAAGCAAGAGTAAGAGTGGATTTAAATTCGATATTCGTTTAATGTAAAATTGAACAAAACTTAATATTGCAAAACTAATTATTTCAGATAAAAACCGATAAACTTGGACGCATGAATGTGAATGATTTACAAGCTAAAATTACGGAAGCCCGTAAAAATGGCTGCATACCATTCTTCGTAAATGCCACTTCCGGGACAACAGTTCTAGCGGCCTTCGATCCACTAAATGAAATTGCGGCAATTTGTCGTAAGGAAAATATTTGGCTTCATGTTGATGTTTGTATACTACTATTTAGCGCATATATCGTTCGTATAATACAGCAACTAAACAAATATTTCTTGTTAAATAAACAGGCTTGCCTTGGTGGTACACTTTTGCTGTCAGACAAATATCGCAATCGTCTGAAAGGAATCGAACAGTGAGTATTTTGATATAATTTATTCTACTTTTGTACACATGATAAAAGACCCAAATCGATTAGATTGCTCAGAATCTGTAAATATTTTCTATGCTTTACTCAAAATTTTTCTCAAAAAACTGAATACAAATAATGAAAACTTCGATTTATTGTTCACAAGTTAAATAAGATTAATAGTTTAATTAAAATCATATTACAGTGTTTAATCTTAATTACTCATATAAAATCCGTAAATGATTACTTAATCTTCTTTTCAATTAAAATAATTTTTTAGTCAATTTTAATTTAAACGATCAATAACTTCATATTATTTCAAATGTTCATTTTTAAATATTGTAAAAAATATTTATTTAAACTTTTACATTATTCTATTGTTAAAATAAAAATTTGGTTGAACCAAAATAATTTTCAATTCATTTTTATTTATAGTTACTATTTGTAAATTAATGATCTAAAAATATTATTTTAAAATACATTTATGAAATTTGTTGAACCGTTTGACTTTATTATATTATAAATTTAGTATATGAAAAAATTTATGAAAAAATTAATGAAAAAATTAATGAAAAAATTTATGAAAAAATTTATGAAAAAATTTATGAAAAAATTTATGAAAAAATTAATGAAAAAATTAATGATAAAATTTATGAAAAAATTTATGAAAAAATTTATGAAAAAATTAATGAAAAAATTAATGAAAAAATTAATGATAAAATTTATGAAAAAATTTATGAAAAAATTTATATGTAATACATAAGATTTATACGTAGAAAGAATAATAATTAAGATACTGTTATGTATTAGTTAAGCCGAGTTCGTCTTTATCACCAATATAAGGAACAGAGTCGTCTCGGACCAAATGCAGAGATAATTATACGTGAATTTAGAATTAAAACAATACTATGATTTACTTAAATATACGAGAGAGGGAGAGAGAGAGAGAGAGAGATGCGCGGTAATTGTACTTTTCGAATGGTTAAATATTTCGGTGGTTCTCTGGTTACTTATTCTCCATAGTTGATGTCTGTCGCCTGTTTCTCTCTCTTTCTGAGTTAATCGTCAAATGCCTTGGTTGACCGATCGGTTACATTCTTCCAATATCTCCCCTGATGTTCTCATTTTTATTTATATTATCTTTCATAAGATACTACGTAATAATTGCCACGATACCCTCTTGTAGTTTATTATATCGATGATTGATGTTGCTGATTCTGATTCTGGTTGACTTTTGTAGCATCAACTATTTTTTACATTGATGACTTGCTTTTAGTTGCAGTATTGGTTACATATTTGGGTGATTTCAAACTCTTGTGCTGCAACTGCTAACGTTGCAAGTGACGCGTTTACATAAAAAATGGCGTCAAGTATATGAAAGGCGAATTGCCTAATTAGCATATGCGATAGAATGTACTTTTGATATTATTTTTAGACAACAGAACGTAATTTTGTAAAAATTTATTAATTGACTGTATTTAATTTATTAAACATCAAATAAAAATTATTCATAGAAATAATAATAACTAAGATTAAAAAGAATGAAAATCATAAAATTGAAAATTTTTGGTGTTTGATAAGAACTCAGTTTTATAATCGCAACTTACCATTCATAGTTCCAATTCGGTGTCATGGAATCCTCATAAAATGCTCGGTGCACCTTTCCAATGTTCATTTTTCCTCGTGAAAGGCAAGAATATTTTACACGAAGCGAATTGTGCCGAAGCAAAGTATCTTTTTCAGCAGGACAAGTTCTACGATGTATCTTGGGACACAGGAGATAAGAGTATTCAGTGCGGTAGAAAGGTAAATTGTTGAACTCTGTATGTGGCATTAAAGGTAAATGGTTTAACATGTCTTATTGTTTGGGTAAAGACCGATGCGATGAAATTTTGGTTAATGTGGAAAGCTCGGGGTACTGCAGGACTTCGACGGTCTGTAGACATAGCCATGGAAGCAGCAGAATACTTTTTCGAAGTTATTAAAAATCGTCCGGGATTTAGGATAGTGCTTCCTAAGTACGAGGGATCCAACATCTGTTTCTGGTGAGATTTAAATATACACATTACGTATTATAATCTGTAGTAATTTTTTGTATTTCTTATACATAAAACAATATAGATAACTACTAGTATTTTTCTTTGAAATATATTTAAAATCTATTAATCAATTTTTTAAATAACTTGCCTATTGATGTATATATGAATATTTTTGAAGTATCATTAGAGTTTACGATGTTTATTAATAATATAAGTGATTAATTAAAAAGTGAGTATCAGCTTGATCATTATTTTGGTAAGACTGCGTTCAATAAGAAAATTTCAAAAAAATCAATTTTACAAGAGTATGTGTAATAATAGAAAATAGGAGTACATACCTTTGAACTATTCTTTTATCTGAATGTAGGTATATACCTCCAAAAATGCGAGGTAAAACAGAAAATGAAGAGTGGCACAAAGAGCTTCATAAGATTGCACCCATAATCAAAGAACGTATGATAATGAAAGGCACGCTTATGATTGGCTATACTCCCATGATGCACAGAGGTTACGAGAACTTTTTCCGCATGGTCGTCAACTGTCAGCCTCCACCCACCCACGCAAACATGGACTACGTTGTTGAGCAAATAGAATATTTCGGTAAAGATCTAGGTGGTGACTGACACATCAAATCTAGCTTTACTCTTCTACGTTCATCAGGGATTATTACTGCGGGAACACCTCGAAGCCATTCAATTATTATTCAAAAGAAAATTCATAGCGCTTAAAAATATGTAAATATTTGCTTTTGTTGTATATACAAATCTTAATAGATTTACTTAGTTAGTCGACATTTGCCCAAGTACAAAAAAATAATACAATATGTACTAAAGTGAGTCAAATTTTATTATTATGATATATTCAAAGATGTATTTGTTAAATGTCAAATTTTTACTAATATAAATTAAGTTTACTTAACAACTGATCATTTTTTACTTGTAAAGTATATTACAGAATCTTATTTTATATTATCCAATTGCACTGAAATAAATTAAAATTAATCAAATTTGAAATTTACTATATTCCAGTACATATTAGCAACAAAATAATTTAAGTGGTTTAAGCCAGTAAAACAATTTTCCACTTGAAAATACTGTAAAATGACTAGTTTAAAATTAGTTATTAAATTAAATATCTGGCTTTTGTTAAAGTAAATTAAAAATTTTGAATTATAAATTTTAATATATACGAGTTCATGGAACAATAACGAAGCTTTACTTTTTATTTAGAATTAACTTTTTACTTTGAGTACTTGATTAAAAATCAAAATTATATCAAATTATATGCTAATGATTTTCCTGTAAATAATTGGAATATATATTGATATCTTTATATACTTATATTTAAATTCAGCGATGTTTTTGTAAACGAATAGAATAATAATGTATTATATTCTTATTCAATGCATCTTCAAACACGCTTCATATCATCGTTATTAAATTTTGTAAAATTATAAATCTGAAATCTATGAATTATTGAATTCTTTAATTATTGATTAAAGTATAAATCATAATGTATTTATAAATTCCATTAAATATCGAAATTACGTTATTTAATAAAATTTATATTTATTAGTTTATATCATTTCTCACTTGCGTGAAAATTTATAATAATACAAATATCAAAAAGCGTAAATTGTAGATAAAATTAAATAAAAATTATTATGTAAATCTTTTGGTCTGAAACATAACTTTTACATGTTCCAAGAATATTCTTCCTGTCCCCTTCTGCAACGTTGGAATAATAAAAAAATAAGGAATACAACGCAGCGAAATCATTGGATGTGATTGCAGCGACGACGCTTCGCCAAAATAGATTTGGAGAGGGAAGAATTACCGACGCAAATTCGTTTAGCGCAATTGGAGTGGCGGTGATTCGCCAAACTGTATAAGGAGGGGAGCTTTGTATTCCAGCCAGGAAAGAAGAGATCCGAACACGGAACTTCGAGTCTGATACAAAAACATCCCTCCTGTAGTCGCCGAGAGGTGACCACCACAAACCTATCCACCCTTCACAGTCAAACTCGGTTCACCGAAACGTAGCCGTCGGGATGAGTGTTAAATTTGAGAAGCCGTAAGATCTATCTCCACACTCTATCTTCCACGGTCTTTTTCAAGTTCTTATTTAATTAAGATCTATAGAATTGAATCAGGGTTATTTTTCAAACCTATTTGCCATTTTCTTAATATCTGAATATTTTGTATAGTAAAGCTTATTGCAACATAATTAATATAATAAAAATCAGTTTTATCACAATACCAAAATACGTCTTTATATGTAACTATTTATTATTAATTTCACTATTTTGAATAGCAAAAGCTGGTAAAAGTAATAAATGGATGATATAATTATGTAATAATTTTATTCTTAAACAACTTAGTCTTTCCTAGATAAATACACTATGATAATATATTCGTTAACATTTTCAAAATAAATTTATTGACAATAAATTATATTTTATAATGTTGGAATTCAATGAAAAAATCAGCTACTTAATCAGAATAGCAATTATATTATAATTAAATTAAAAATATTTAAAAATTTCTTATTTACATTAAAATATGAATATGATACATCACATTATTAATAAAGACAAACAAAATGATGTTGACTACTTAAAAACATATATTATTGGATTATATTCTACTTTGTTTATGTATAAATATTAAAAATCTTTAAATATATTTATAAATTTAAAAAATATGTACCAATAAAATATTTGCTGTATTATTTCATTTCTATTTTAGATCTTAGATAGATAAACAGACTTTAACAAGCTATAATATTTTAAAAATAAATTAATAAAACTTAATACGCATAGATTTTATTCTTATTCAATTCTTAATGATGAAAAAATGTTTCTTTTTCATTTATGCTTAATTTATATGAAAGTATAAGCTTTAAATAGTTACATTTATTTAATAGAAGTAAATTACATAGAAAATGTATACCCGGGATTGTTTTATGTAATTAAATTATTGTTCTTTCAGTCAAACCTGAATTATTAGGAGCATATAGTAAAATGTAAAAGAAAAATATAAAAAAGTTTTTACAAATAGTTTTTATTGTATCAATATAAGATAAAGAGATAAAAATATCAATGTATAAGAATGTAAATTGTTTTCGCAATATATTATACATGTCAAAAAAATTCACCCTACATATAAGTTCACAAATCAATGTTACATCTGAATAAAATGACATTGCATAAAAAAATTTTAAATAAAAGAAACGTTCGCTTCCGATGTGAATGATTGTCTGAAAGAAAGAAAAAAAATTGCTGACTTAAACAGTCGCGGCTCAATGTGAGCCAATAAATCGCTAACTTCCACTTCCTCGAACAATTATAACAATAATGATGGTTGCTTTTTGTTTATGTAAGGAAAACTCGATTGGCTCGTAAGAACTCGTGTGCCAAAAATGTGCACTTTTTAAAAAAAATGCACTTGTAGTGGATTATTGTCTGTATGTCTCATGGCACTATATTACTATATTTTATTAAAATATATATACGTTTTTAATATGCCTTTCATTAATCAACTTACGTGTATAAAAACATTTTTATATCATTTTTTATTTACAAAGTAAATTGTGTTTGTAAAAAATTTACGAACTAATTAATTCCATCCACGCACTTTTACACACATGAGTTTTTAATTAAACAAAACTATTAATGCTTATCTGTTAAGTAGTAATAATAATATGTAAATGAGAATTTTTACAAATGTACTTATGAAATGCCCAGTCACGTTTGAAAGGGAATACACTTGGTTATTTCACATATACATATACACAAACAAATTAACCCAAACATGAGCACACATATTTTTTTATATACAGAAACAAAAACAATAAACTTTCAATTCGCACATAAACAAATCGTAAATATCTTCCTTAGCGATAGAAAAGTCGAACAGCCATATTACATCTCAAGCTTAAGGACTGGCTTTGTATTTTTTAAATAAAATTAATATTGCCGAATGCCTTTCGAAGGATATATCGCATAATTATTAATCTTATTAATTATAAACTCTATCGTTTCAAGTCTTTTAAATAACTAAAAGTATACTTATTAGCTTTCTATACTATCTGTTATATTGGAATTTAGATAGCAATCTATGTCATGATATATTGTAGTGCAAAATTCATTATTAAAAATAAAAGACGTATAAGATATAACGAAAAATTCCAACAGTAAATCATCCAATATTTAGTCGGCATTTTTAAAAAAATGAGTATCGTTATAAAAATACAATGAACATTTAGTGATTTAGAAAAAATTTTTTCCCCCAATGTATTATGTAAATTGTAATCAATAATTATTAAATCGACCATAGAATATATTTAAATACGAAGTATTAACATGTAAAATGTAAAATTTCGAACAAAACAAACAAAATATTTTCAGTAAATGTAAATTTAAACTAAGTAATGATAATAAAGCCGAATATTGATATCTATAAATTATATGTAAATAATTTCTTTTTATAAATTTGTATTTGTATTTAAAAAATTCATGATATTTGATTATAATTTTCTGAAATAAAATATTAATATTTTATTTTTTATGTATTTTCATTTTTGCAAAAATAAAATGTTAGACAGTAAAAAATGTATACCGTGAATTCTCATTCTTGATAAATTCCAGTAGTGTAAATAGATAAAAGAAAGGTTATCATTGTTACACATTACTTAAAATTCGGATCAGTATTTTCTATAAGATTTATAAAAAATATTTTCGTTACTTTGATATAAGAATAAATATATGTGGACAAAAATAAAAAAAGTAACCCGTATTTCGCCAAGTAATTCATAAAATTAGCAAACCTCTTGCTTGCAGAATCGTGCAATCATCATTCATTTCTTTAACTCTCTCTTTCTCTTAGTATGTGTATATCAATACAAATTATTCACGAGTACAGTCTTCTAATGAAAGTCTAGCTAAACTCTCTCATCACCGATATTCTTCATCATTCAGTAGTACTTCTCTTGGTCAAGTTCAGCACGTATGTGCTGCTCCCGGCTATTGCGTTTAAGCGTTGCTGACTCGTATTCGAGAGCTTTGGGATACAGCTTGGGACTGCCGAGGCCGTTGATTATGGAATTATTTTTGCTAGAGCGCAAGGTTCCATTGATGCTACCCGTGAAACTTGGCTGGCGCTTTGCATTTACCTGTAAAAGAATGTGACGTATCTCTTAGCAGAGTTTGAGAGCATTAGACCCAAATTCCGTTACTAGGCTCTTTGGTATCGTTGTGGTGTTCAATCAAAGTATTCTAATTCCTTTTCTAACGACAATTCTCCAGAAATTCGGAAAACAATTTTACAATCAAATAAATCTACATGTTAATTCGAAAATTTTTTCACGAAAAGAACAAGGTATTTTAACATATTTAAATATTTAATTGAGATTTACTTGAGTATATTGCTTAAGTAACAGTAATTATTTCTTAATATAACGTAATGTATTCCAAACAGGATAAGCTCACTTTTAAATAATGAAAATTAGTATATAGTCATTAATGTGAAACCATAATTTAATTGATTTGATGATTTAATGATTTCATTGTAAGCTGACTACAATAATATATATATTATGGAAATCTAATATATATTTTTTTGTAAGTATTAAGAATACTTGAAATTTTCAAGTCATTAACTCATGATAATTAATGGAAATCGTACCAAAAGATAATTTATGTAACATGATTCATTCTAAATAGTAGGTACAAGCTCTAAAGTCTAAAAGAATACATATTAGTAATACATAATGCTTTTACTAATTTTATTAAATTACAAAAAATTTTGCCATACATTATTATTTGAATAAAATTTCGAAAGAAACGTATACCAACCATTTATTTTTAAGGCGTAATATTATTATATAATTTTTAAAATTGTAAATTTTAATGATTTCAATTAAAATAATCAAAGTGCACGTTCAAGTATTTAAGTATTTAAGTCGATTGTTTCTTTATACTGTTTAAAGCATTTTGACAAAAGTGATAAAGCATTATCTACCAACCTCTTTCAATGGCACAGTCACGTACGGATTCTGTTTGCTGATGTAGTGAGGGCTACCAGGTATGCGTGGTTTCTGGCGTTTCAGATAATAGAAGCACATGAGCGCAGTAAGAGCTAAACCAATGAGAAAACCTACTAAGCAGCTTCCCACTACGGCACCCACTGAAACAACAGCTACTTCAATCCTGGATGGTAATGCATTAACATCTATATGTACATAACAATAAAAAATTCTATTATAAGCAGATAAAAAACTTAATTAATTAAATGAATTAAATAATATATAGAGAATCAATAAAATTACATTGTTGTGATAGTATGAATATAAAATGATAGAAATTACGGAAATAATAATCAACTAGAAATCTTATAGTTATAGTTGCTGAATTTAAATAAGATGATAAAGAAAATAATAAGTTCTAAATGATAACATTAATAATGCATTATCATATTGGACATACTATTTTAATATCAAATAGTATGGTTAAAGATTAGATTTCTTAAAATACTCAAGTCTTTTAAAATATTCTCTTTTACGGTACTTCTTAACAGTTTCTTAGAATCGATTCAATTAATAATTTAATATTTTTTTTCTTTTGATATGTACTACATTTAAATAAGTTTTTTTTACAGAAAATCAGTGCAATAAAATTACTAATGCATAATAAAGGAGTAGTTTTTTTAAATACTAAAGCTTATATCAGACTATTAAAAGAAAATTGATAAATAATAGATAGTAAATGCTCATAGTTAAAAGTGTAAATTTTTTATTAAGAGTTCTAAAAAAGTATAGTTAAAAGTAAGTGAAATATTGTCAGATAATTTTTATAATATTATCGATAATTTTATACGAAGAAGGGCTTCAATTAAACGTAAATAAAAATAAATATACAATTTAAAAATTGAAATAAAATACTTTATAAATATATAACAACAATAATTGAAAGAATATGAAAACAATTAGAGTATTTGACTATAATCAGAAACAAAAGATTATTATTAAAGAATTTTTTTTTAATTACGAATCAATGCAAGAATATTATATTACTCATGTGATAATTAAGTTTTAAGTTTCCATTATCATTTAATAAAGGAAAGAAAATTTTACAAAATAAACAATTGTATGTACAAAGTATCAAACTTTTAATATTTTTTATAAACTATGAATATGTAATTATTATTTTAAATTTTTTAAACCTAGATTTAAGTAATATAGTAATTATAAATTATAAAATCTTTTTATGTGTTTCCAATAATTAAAATGTCGCATGGTCAAAATTTCAATTTTCATTTTACAAATTTTAAGTATAAAGGAAGAAAGATTTAAAAATATTATTTAATATTTGAAATTTTTAGCATATATATGTATATATATAAATAGGAATTTAAAAATTTAGGAAACTGCAATATTTCAGTATTTAAAATCTTACATCAACATCTTACATCGCTTTCAAATTATATCAGTTTAGAATATAAAAATATGTCAATTAAAAATAAAATTTTAATTTTTAAATATATTATATCATATGCCTTATAAACATTTTTGAGTAAATAGTTATGTATACAATCTAGTAACACATAATCCGTGCAATCAATATTCGATTTTGTTTTATCTTACTCTGGTTATAAAGATAAAATGTTTTTACATCAGCTTTTATGATTTTTATTGGGATTGTCTTGTACGAAAACTCCAAAAAAAGAACTCTCAAATTTATATATATCTTTAATGATTAATGTTCAACGAATAATTTTTGTATACGTGCAGATTCTGACATTCTAAAAGCAATCAACAAAGAATCTCTTTATCACCATGTACAACCAAACTAACCATTTTCCAGTGCATCATCCAAGCATAACCTCACATGCTCGTTTGGACCCAAACAGTCAGTTATACTAGGCTCTGTCAACAGGCACTTTCGTCTTCGATATTGAAGGTTGTACTCATTACACCTACCCCACGACGTCCAGGAATCCCAGCCACGAAACAATTCGCAGCTTTGCATTTCGCAGGATTCACGGAGACGGGTGGGTCCTACGCACTCACCAGGTCCAAGGCACTCACGACTGCGGGTACGGACACCAAAACCACACGAAACCGAACACTCGCTCCAATTACTCCAGCACGACCACTGACCTTCAGACTCCGCTTCGGATTCGCTGTGCTGGAAAGTCAGACCTCGACAGGGTTTCATGTTGCAAGTGCGGGTCTCCGTGAATGGGCCTTCGCATGTCGGTGAGTCGCACTGTGTTATCTGGACACATCAGGGGATACTTATAAAAAATCAAGTGCAGTAAGGTAAAGAAAGCATTTTCAATTTTTTATCAAGGAGTTATCTACGAAAATTTTGATGCCCAGAATCAACATATGTATTCGATAATGAAAACTGATAGTTCTTTTTTTTTAAATATAAGATGCTATGATTACGATAAGTACAGTAACCCATTATAGCATTTATATTATCCTATTAATTATTTATTATTGTTTACAACTGTGATATTAAAAAAATAAGTAATTGCTTCGAATTCGTTAACTTAATTAAGTAGCGGTTAACGGACCTTGTATTGCGTGCCACCGCCACAGGAATGACTGCAGGGCGACCAAGTTGACCAATCTGCCCATCCGATGTCCAAACTTGATTCGATATTTATCGAGCTGGTCCTCCTGCTACAGGAGCCATCACCACGGCAATGGCGCTCCTCTTCCTTGGCCTGAACTTTTACGCTCGAGGGATCGTCCGTTTGAGCGCGACAGACAAATCGATAGCGCCTTTCGATGCGTCCACTGCCAGCAGTCACGTTTCCTCCGGTCAACCATGGCGATGAAAAGTACTTTTTCGTTTCTTGACACGAATGACTATTGCACTCTTCGATCTACGAGTGAAAAAGGCAGAGAAAACGAAAGATGGTTTAATTAATGTGAATTAGCTGTACTGATTAACGGTGTTATCGTGTTTATGAATTTAATTTAATAGATGCCACATCATTTTCTGAGAAAATTTAAGGTATTTTAAGACAGAGTTTTATTTGGAAATCTTTCTTTATGTATTTAAAATGCTTAAAATTTCCAATCTTCGTTATTATTTCTGCAAGAATGATGATAAATTATATTTAATAATGATTTTAATTCATCAAATATCAAGTAATGGATTAAAATAACTCACGAAAGTTCATTGGTGTATTTAAGTATTTTGTCATAAGTACCTACGTTTGTTCTTTTTTTAAAATTTTAGTATTTGATAAAATTATGTATTACAAACTATATTTCTTACTATTTTATAATAATATATATATTTATTTAAATACAGTTTAAAAAAACAAATATTGAAAAACTATATTATTTCCAAGATCACCTTATTATTGTTGGTGTTGTATAATATTTATTGATTAAATTAATACAATTTCTTTATTTCAAAAGAAATATATTTTCGAAATTTGATACTAAGTAATGTTTAATTGGTAATTTATCTTTTGATTTTTTGTATAGTATAATTTTAATGTTGTTATTTTACTCATCAAACAAACATAGTTATTTGAAATTTCTATCGTTAAATATTTTATTGCTTTCTAATTGTAGAAAAGGCAACTAGTTATTTTTATTTGAAGAACGACTATAAAATTGAATATTGAATTATTAAAAAATTTTTATTAAAGAAAAATTGCATCAATTATTGAACAAAATTTATTAAACCAAAATTGCAATTTTAGTATTTTTACATGGTCTTTTTTTAGCACCGAAAATGTTCTTTGGCCAACTGTTGCTTTTAATCTCTTAAGGTCTGAAGTGACATTTTTATGGTTCATTCTATTTTAAAAGCATTTATTTTTGTTAGAAAATAAAACATGCTTTTATATTTTTTCCAAAGGACTGTGTTTTTAAAAAATATATAACAGTCAATGTTATATCTCACTTATAAGAATTTTGATATTCGTCGCATTGTTATTATAAAAAATAAATTGCTTTCTTACCTGGAAATTGCAACCAGGACATTCAACTAAACCATCTCTGCGGGACTGACTTTCACATATTCTCTTTCTAACTTTGAAACCTAAAGCAACAGTTATTATTATAGAATTTCAATTAACAACAAAAATTTCATGTTAAATGAAATTTTTTATAGAAAACAATATCTTTCTCGTACAATTGCTTTATAAATCTTTAAATTCTCCAATATGTACCTTAAGATATATTACATTTTACTATAGTGGATTATAGATTTTAAATCGAGAATATAATAATTAGCACTCATAAATATTTTTTAAAATATCCATCATTTTTGTTAAAAGAGAAAAATTATAATAATTATGTATAAAAATGATTAATCGATCAATATTTCATAGATAATGAGTTTTAAAACGAACAATAATATGTTTATAATTAAGGATCTTGTAACTCATAATATTTGCTACTAAAAACTGATAATATCATAGGTAATCAAAGCTTTAAAAATAGTGTATGTAACAGAAGATACTATCTGTTGAGTGTTACCTCCACTGCAGGGCTTTGAGCAGGCATTCCAGGGTCCCCAGCTAGACCAGGCGCCCCACTGCGGCAGGAGTGCCGAAGGTTTAACTGGGTTGGGACAGGGGGGCTGTTGGATGCAGAAGTACTCCTCGTGATCGGTGCCTAGGCATACGCGTCCACCATATTGGGGTGCGGGATTGGTACATGTGCGTCTGCGCGTTTTCACAGCTTGACCGCAGGTTTGGCTGCAAGCCGACCAGGCCGACCAAGCTGTCCATCCACCGTGGATTGTACAATTGGTGACGCGCATGCGGCTCCCAGTACAATCTCTGCCGCCGTTCTGTGCCGGTGGATTGTTGCACTCGCGCGTCTGGCACTGACAGGTGTCTGAGTTCTGTAGGATGCGACAATCGATTAGATGAATATTAACAATATGCAATTATTCTGTTTTCTATTATTATTATTATTATTATTATTATTACTTCATTTTTGTAATGCAACATTAAATAAAAAACAAACGTCTTTCATCTTAGAGAGCGCGTTGTTTGCTTGTTAAAAGAACTATATATGTGAAGTTATAATATTTTAGTATATCATACAATAATTCTTACTTTTAAAGAAATAATTTAATTTTTTATTACCGTTTTATAGTCCACTAACAGCTATATTACTATGACTTTCGTAAAATAAAAACAGTTTGCAATAATATAATATTAGTTAAATCAAATTTATAGTGACACATATTATAATATTTAATAATAAATTTATTTTATTTTAAAAATATATCAATCAATGTTTAATTATAAGTACATATATATTTTATTAGATAAAAATCTAGACGAATTGCAATGGAGGTACGTATTTCTAATAATAAAAATAAGACAATGTAATATATTTATGTTAAAGTTATATCGTAAGTTTTTTGTTTATGATATATATAATCAATATTATACGAGAAAATGTTTAATAGTCAAATACCCCGAAAACATTTATACTTTTAGAAAAATAAATATGTGATAATATTGAAAAAATTAAGAATTCATATAAGGTTTACAAAATAAAATATATTTAAATTTAATATAATCTTTTTCTATCATTTTAACTCTTAATTCAAATGTCTGAATAAGTGTAATTCTTATTTCGGATATGAGTCAAATTTTTATATGTGTGTGAAACTTCTATTATTAAACATATATTACTTCTTGTAATATATAAATTTGTAAACTTGTAAATTACGTAACGTTATTATTATAATAAATCAATGAATTATAAATGATTATGATCAATATCATAATTGAAATGTAATAAGTTTATTTACACTTATTAATTTCTAAATCGGCTCATACAACAAGACACTATACATAACATTATTCATTCATTAATAATCTGCAATGCATATAGGTTTTTGAATTGAAACTAGTATTTCAAAAATAACTAATCAACATATCTTAAGAATTATCTTTAACTTATTTTTATTCTTTTTAAAGAGCTCTAATATTTCATCAATATCAATGCTAATATTTATGCAATGGAACTTTTTATTTAAGATTCAATTTGACATAGTAATACGAGAATATTAACATGGAGAAGATTCAATAAATGTCAAGACTTTAAAGGTATATATTTTAAATTGAGTCTAAAGTTTTGATTACGATTAAGGTTTATGTTACAAACAGGTTCGCTTGACATACTATTAGTTAGAAGTTATCGAGGAGTCGATGTCTTTTAATATGAGTACTTTACTGTTACATGTACTAAAATTAATATAAAAATTATATACTATTTCAGCTAGTTTATATTTATATATACATTTATATATATATATATATATATATTATATCATTTGTAATAAATTCATCTTTGCAGAAAACACTGCTGAAAATTAATTGACAACATTTTAATAATAAAAAATTATAAGTAAAGACTGGCTACTTTAATGTAAAAAGAAACATAACTGTTTTATTAAGAGATAATTTGTAAACGTACTATATACTGTCAATTTATATGTTAATAAATATTGTATCAAATGGTGAAAAAATTTTTGTACATACTTGATCATCCGACGATCTTGAATTGGAGGGATGTCCGCTGGACGTATGGGTTGTTTCGTGTAAGCACGTATGCCAATCACTCCAGGTACTCCATCCACCATTAACTGGGCCAGTGAGAACTGGACACTTAGTGGCATCCTGTTGCCAGTGGGTGACGAGGTAACCGTCTGGAGTCTGAGATGGTGCTGCTCGACATACCATTAAATGCTCATCCCAACCGCAGTACGGCTCCTGGGCGTTCAGACAGGATTGGGAGTCACGATGTCGATGACACTGGACGGTAGGTATTCTTATTCATGCAAGAATTAAGTTAATCTTTTAGAATACTAACATTTGTTTTTTCATTTTTCGTTACTAAATATTGCAATGGACCAAATCCATTTGAGAAATAACAAATCTTGTCAACAAACAATGATCAGAAATATAGAGTTTCAATAACTATTCGGGTATAACATATCAATTTCATAATTAAAAATTTTATATGTAAAATATAAGGTTTTCGTTGTTTCATCAAAATAATCTACGTTATCCTTTTTAATAAAATTAGTAACACGCTAAAAAAGTACTTTTATACACAGTTATTTTTTATATATAGTATGAAAGTGATTTTTTATATTTTACATTGTTTTTTATTAAAATACCCGTATGTAAACATGTATTTAAAATATTTATACAAACAAAACTTAGTATCTTTATATAATTGTAATAAATGTAAAATTTATATTTGTATTATGATTGTAAAATTTATATAATTTTATTAAATTATATGATTGTAATAATTGTCTGAAAATTAAACGTTAAATGAATATTGTATTAATAGAATTAACTTGCATTCAGTTCACAGTATCCATTTATGTCGAAATTTTTTCTCAGTAGTACATCTTTAAAGTACTTTAAAAAATTCTTAAGATATAAAAATGAATAATATTGTAAAGTATATTCTTAAACTGATTGGTGAAATTACAGTAGTTTCAAATGTATAAAATAAGTAGAAACATTAGCATTTGTTCCAGAGAAACTATAATAAATGTTAGTGGGATTAAAAAGAACGATATGGTCAACGGTCAACGAAATGCTGTATACATTAATAATTAGTCATGTAACTATTATTAATATCAGAAAGTTAATTTTAATATTTAATACACGATTCTTGCAAATCATAATTTCAACTTAGTTAAGAAAATTTGTTTAATTATTCATAAAGAATTTTATTTTTGTTTAAATACTCACTAAACTTATTATACGTACATTTTAAGTTGTACAAATATTTTGATGAATGCTATAGATTGACTAAATTTAATATGATGCAATTTCTATTTGAAACTTAAAATACTTAACAATTTATTCATATATAATATATGTATTCAAAAAACAATGAAGCTTACCTTAATAAGGCACTCTGCATACCCACATACAGACTCTTTGTTTCCTTTAAATACTGCAAAGTTATTGGCGTGGAAGGAAGCGGACCCCAAATTTCGACGATGCATGTCTCAAGCGTCCGGGGTAATACCGATATCTTTTTTATCACACCCGCTGTCGTTGCTACATATAATACGGCGACGCCTTTATGTACTTTAGTCGGCGTTACATCTACTGCCAGATGCGTGAACCTGCGTACGTCAACAATGTTGTAAAGAAAATAATCAATTAAAGAAACAAGAGATTTTGTTTTTTTCTAAAATTAAAAGAAACAGCTAACAGGAATTAAGAAAATTAGATTTACTTATAATGTTTCAAAACTAAATTTTATCTTACGCAAAGACATACGAATAATTAATTTTGTTTTTTTATTCTGTTGCGTGAATGTCTACTATTGTTAAGAATGTAAGATTAATAAGAATTTTAGTTTCTAAACAGCATTAAATATTGTCTTAAATCAAGATTAATATATATATATATAATTAAGTACCAAAATATAAGAATGTAAAATGATTCTTATCTAGCTTATCTATTTGATAAATTACGTAAGCAGGTTGCATGTTATTTATAAGGATTCTGAATTTATAAGGATAATGAAAGTTTCAATTTGCTCCGTACGAAAAAAAAATATCTTAAAAACTTACAATATGAAACTGAACAGAGTGTTTTTTGTGTTCAGGTTCTGTTTTTATAATCGAGATAGATAATATGGCAATTTATTATAAAAATACAATTCACTTAATTCGATTATATTAAGTATCTGCAATTATACGAACAATGTCCAATATCAAAATTAATAATTTTATTCATTTCGTTTGTCACAGTATCAATTGAAAGTTAATTTCATAGGAATTTAGAAGTGGTTGCCTCTATCATATATTTGATTTCATTTGAAATAGCATATTTAAAAATGTGAGCTATACACATTTAAACAATAACGTATTATTTAATGCAAACAAGAAATATACACCTTTAATTGTCTGCACTTTTGCACATACTTGAGAAAAAGAACTGTATGTAATTTTTGTAGAGAAACGAGTACACGAATAAGGTGAAAAAATGATCACGTAAATTCTCGTCTTGCATGAGCTCGTCAGATTAACGAAATAGTAAGCGCAATTCTCCAACAGAGAAAAGCGTACAGGCAGTCGGAAAATGCAAGAGTAGAAGGCCGTCCGCGGCGCTAAATGGAAAGCGATCGATCATAAACTCGACCGAATGTGAAATCGGAATAGCAAATTATCGGGATACTTACCGCTCGAGGGTGGCCGTGTGAAGGGGCCTCGGTGTAGCGCTTTGCACGGCCTCGTCCATCAGCTGGTATCGTTGATTGTCGGTGAGCTGGCGTGAGCCGGTACTGCTGACCGAGCCGCACTTCTGCTGATTATGCGCGACCGGCTTTCTCTCCCAAGCGGCGCCCGAGTTCTCCTGATGCTTGAACGGTCCCTCGAAGGCCGCGGAGATCGCGGACATGTTGAAGGCGCAGATCGCCGATCCCGCTATTGCGTTGCTGCCAATATTTTTAAATCAATACTTATCCTTACAAGTGGCTGAGCGATAAAAGTTCAAAGTTCTCGGTGGAAGTGGAGGATGCTGATGTAGACACGCGGAGTCTTCGGTATTAAATTTTATACATTTTGAGGCAACGGAACACCAAAGAGTATTTCACTTCTAGATAGGAAAGTGATTTTTAACGTGTACTGATCTATAACGTTAAACGACATTTTAATTCCGTGACTTTGCTGCTTGAAGGAAGCGGATGATAAGGCAACAGCCTTCCGATTTTATTTAGTGATGTTTCAAAATATTTCGAATGGGTATTTTCTGAGTAAATTGTCATTATTATTATTGTTAATATTATTATCCCGGAGTATCGCCAATTGCAATTAACAGCTGTTGTTCTTTGTTTAATTGAAGCTTTTAACTCTTAGTTTGAGAACCACTGTTGCGAACCTATCACGGTGAATCAATTGATGCACAGTCCATATAATACCAGACATAAAGTTGATATTTTATATATTTGCATATATCGCTAACACATTGAAAGAAATATTTTTCAATTATATCAAACATTTCATGTATAATATTAGCTAAATAACATTAACTAATGAATAAGAATTTTCTACTGCACATATATAAAACAAAAGTTCTTTAATGAAGCTGTTTCTTCTTCGTAGATAAATTTTTAGATCTTTATTATTCGATGACCGTTGTATATAGGATTCAATCATTCTGACGAGAAACATTTAAAAGAATTTTCCAATTCTTCTTTCATCGCCTTTAACAATTGAACTTCAAAATATTCCGAATTTTCCACCCCCATATGTGTGCATTATTACATAAACCATAACAATTATGTACGTTACCCTTAATCCTTTCAACTATCATTTTCATGTCAGCGTTAAAGGAAAATAATACATTTTAATCTATGATCAAGTTATGATTAAATTAACAATCACAAGTGATTTGGAATAAATATTGTACCTCGGCGTGGTGAATGTAGCATAGACGAGGCCTTCCTCTGGTTGATAGGCAGCTCCCTGGATCTCGTCGTAATAAAAAGGGAATTCTCCAGGAAGCGAACAATTTAATCGAGCTTTACTAAAAGTTGTCCAAGTATCTTTCATAAGCATTGGACTGCCCGGATCATATTTGCAGACTCGTGCGATTCTCGAGTAAATTCGCTAAAAGATTCGTTTCAACATTCATTGGTAAACGTCATTAGGTTATTTACTTTTTAAAGCACAACGAATTTTGTGATATTTCAAATTTTTTAATACAAAAAAAATCATTTTAGAAACATTTAATAATAAACAGTTCATACTATTTGAGAATATCTGACATCTATAACTTCATATATCTAAAAATGTTTAATTCAGAGTTTTATGATATATAAAAATAATTTTAGATTAGATATTATACGTTTTATTCAGTATATTAAAGTTTTGATAATAAGTATCATTAATATTTACTTTATACTTTCCATCGTGATATTTTTAAGACTGGAATACATTTTGTGACAATAAGAATATTGTAGAATTTTTCCGATATTTCTTATAAATCTCAAAGTACATGAATATTTAGTGTATCACTTCAATCATGTGCTGAATTGAACTTCGCTACTTCAACATTTCTTTAGATTTATATATTATCTTAATTAAATTTTAATCAACTAATCAATAGCAACCTTATCAATAGCAATCAAAACATCACAGTCGAAAATTGAAAAGTCGAATAGTACCTTTCCGCAATTGATGTATTCCACAGCTGATTCCCTAAAAAGGAAATAAACGTAGTCATCGGTCTCAAAGCTCCCCACAAATTGAGGATCGTTTAACCACCTGAAAGGTTAAAATTTAATTGAATACGTTATAAACTACATTAAAAAATATGCTACGTGCGAGATATCAAAGATCTGACAAGACAGCATCGCAATAATTTACTAAATAAGTATAATGAAGAGATACATCGGAGTAAAAAACTTACTTGGAGTCATATTGCCTCGTTCTCAAATTGGGCGAGGCCAAGGTCCGATAAATGGCCGTATCAGCGCCAGAGAAATCAGTTGGTGTGCCTGCAAAAAGTCCGCCAGACTGACCACGCGCCAAGAGCGCAGTGACATTCGAGTGCGGTGAGTAAGGGCACATTGCCACTCCGGATATCCAGCTAGTCACACTGTTGATGTTCTCGATCTGCATTTTTTTAAGGAATAAATACGTATTCTACTTTTTATCTTTCATTTTGTCAACAAATATTGGAACAAATTTGCGAAAGACAAACACTTTTGGACTATTGTAGTTGAGCACTTGGACCATTCTTTTACATCGATCTCGATGACGTTTTGTGCATTAAGTAAGTAACTTGGTCGCTCATAAATATAAACTTATTCCAAATTATCTGATACTTACTCCTAGATATTTGTAAATGGAATGTAACATTTTATATTGACGATTACATTTCATATATTCATTAAGAATTAAAAAATTTCAAATACTGCTGAAACTTCGAAACGAGGATAGTAGATTTATTAAAAGTACCAAAAGTATTAACGGTAAGTTTCTAAGTTTCAGATATGTAATAAAGAGTTATCTCCGATAACTTATTTTCATAAATGTCGAATTTTCTTTAGAATATATTACCTCTAAACCATAATTAGATTCTTAATTAAAATCTAAATAAGTATAACTTCATAAAATGAAGAAGTTTCATTTAATAATAAGAACCAAGCAATTACGTTAGTATTAAACTGCAATGAAATACTTTTTCAATTTATTTTTACCAAATGAAAGTCTTTTTAAAAAAGTCTTTATTGAAAATATATCCACATAATTTTCTGGAATTATTGTACATAATTATTTGGTGAAAACACATACCCATCAGATAAACAATAAGTAGTTTCTTAGACATTCTTTCAACAAAAAATTTATAGAACAATGTAACAATGACGAATAATACAAACCTCTCTCCAAGAGCATCTGGGACTGAAGGCGTTTGTACCACAGGTAAAGAGGCTTTTCCCATTACTGAGTAGAACTTTGACATAATTGTGGCAGTCTTCGACGCTTTGTCCTTTGTCCTGGCATGAGGTGGTCTTATCCTTAGCTGCGGGCCACGATGCATGTTCTATCGGTGTCAATGTGGTTAAGGTCAAACGGTAGAGGTTATCTCTGAGAACAAAAATTGTATAGAGTTGTTACCAGTATCTTCTGAATGATTCTGAAATATTTTAAAATCAGTAGTATTTTAGAAATTATAAATTCCCCGTTAATGTAATACTATTTATCAGAAACGTAGTATTTTTAACACAATATATATTGTATTTGCCTTAAATGCAATTAATAAGAAGAAAGACGAAAATTGAATAAATGTGCAATAATATTCATATATTTTTACTTAAATATAAGTTAAGTTTAAATGAAAATATGAGCAAAAACAATTTGTCATATTATTAAAACTATGAATAACTTTTAACTAAGGGTTAAAAATACAACTTAAATAAAGATGAGCTAATAAAAGAACAAATAATAAAATTAACGAAATAATCATTAAATGAAATTAAGTACATTCAAAATTCAAGTATATTTTAATTATTTTCTCCATCATTCTAATAATAGCATCAGCCAAATTTAATATCGCCTGAGCATTCATAACTGCACATTCTTATTACGAAAATTTCAAAACTAATAAACACGTCGAGGTGCGACTGTAAGTGAAAAAAGCAAGTCGTCGTCTGTATACATATGCGCGGCGCTCCCGAAGTTTCGCTTATTCGAAGCCTAGAAAAGGACAAAAGCTCGATACGAAGGCAGCAAAATAACAATTGGAACACAGTAACAGAGATTCGATGGATATGTAGAATTGAGAGATCGTATAACGGAGGAGAAAAACATCGATGTCGAGGCACTTGCTTGATATATTAATGATCGCATGGTTACGGAAATGAATAGTTTTTTTTCTACTCAGTATTAGTTTTTGTCCTTCCTTCCATGTATCTTTCTGCGATTACATGAACAGCGGCACTCGATTGGAATACAGTGTCGTAATTGCATACGTGGACCAGAAGTGTAGAGCGCATCGATGTTTACAGTCGTTTCTCTTCGTGCATGCTTTAGATGCTGTTGGCAATGTTAGCGCCTTGTACGTATCAAATGAATTCATATACTTTCAGAGATTGAATACTTTATTACATTTCGTAGATGGAATAGTAACAATCTTACATTACTCATAAAATAATATTGTTGACTTTAAGTAGAAAATATAAAAAGATTCAGCTTTTAAATCTTCAATGTTGATTATGTACTTTATAACTGTCAAAGTCGATTGAATGTACTAACGTTAGATATTCAATAACAAAACTGAATAAAAAAATTCCAAGAGTCATTATAAATTACAATAAATTATTAGAAATAAAAGAGATAAAACGAGCACAAACTATTTATCTAGACTACAACATTACTTAGTCATTTAAGTTATAAACTATAAATAAACAGTATTTCGAAAAGTAGTATAAGAAGGCTGATATCTTGTTATAATTTTAATATAAACAAGCTAGAATTTTTCCTTTACTTTATGGATATATTTTACTTTGTCACACCAGAAATAATTGAATAATTAGCGCCTTATAATAATTGATTAATTATACGCCTTTAGATGCATTAGTCTATTTTAATATTTTTGGTGTTGTTGTATTGTTTATAATAGTTATTACTTTTTATAGTAATAATAATACAACATAACAAATGATATCATTTTCAATTTCGCAATGTTCAATCGACACTATTTTTTTTAATTTTTATAGACTTTTTAACTTATTAACCTTTGCATTGAAATTCATATAGTTCATACTCATATTTTTTATTCACATATTAATTACTCAATATACTTTCAAAGTGTTACATAATTATATATTTATGTCAAAATATATTAGCTTTCGTTTTAAATTAAGACGATCGAATAAAAACATTTTACGTTTTAGCAACATACAATAAAATTTAATAAAATAAATTAATAATAAATTTGTTAATATCTATTGTTATGTTATTTCTCTATACAACGAATGATTAATTCCTTTAATTCGTGCATCACATAAACAATGAATACATTGGCAATATATTCGTGTCATTATAGCATATTACACAAAAAAAATTAAAAATAAATATGCCATAGACATTAATAAAATATGTATCCTTACGAACACAATAACGTTATCTTTTAATAATGGAAAAAAACGTCCCATAAATTGTGTATAATCTTTTTGCTTGCCTCAATCAGGCAAAATTGTTATTTGTAACACAATATTATCGATACGAATTGTCACAGTGCACGAGAGAGCGTAGTCCTAGTTTCTTTTACTTATAAAACAGCGTTGGATATACATAAATTCGTCTCTTATTTTTCCAACAACCCGCATTACTCGTTATCACAAGCACTAAACAAGCTCACGCGCGAGGCCAACATATTTCTCTCTCTCCCTCTCTCTTTCCATTTTCCGTTGGACGACTGCTCACGGCAATAGTCAGTCAAGCGAAAATCGGCAGGGGGGGAGTAGCGAGGAACAACGAGCAGTCAACCATAAACGGCGCCTACGTGGGCGCACATGTGTACATACAAATATATATATATATATATATATATATATATATACATATACATATACATAAAGGTGTGTATTGCTACACCAACAAAATTATTATCACAAAGAAAAATTATACAAGAGTATGGGGCGCGCAATGTGACGCGACCGAGTGACGCTGCTCCAACTAATTAATGACTCGAACGGTCTTTTTCCGAGGCCTGCACTCACTTAGATTTGCAACCTGCCAACGAAGGCGCGCGTTCCGGGGAGGACAGGGTTCCTTTTTTCTAATTTTTCTGCACGGCCTTCATACGATGGAGGGAGACAAGCTTACCTCGTCTCAAGCCTACGCTAAATAGAATGTCGCGACGTTGAGGAATTTGGTTCTGCGTAGGAAAATTCAATATTGTACGACTGCCAATCAGTAATTTTGGTAAGTTATAGCGCTATTATTGCAGATGAAGGAAGATCAATTTTTCAAATATTCTATGGCCTATCATTTTGTGCAGGACAATCGGCGAAGTTTCGATGTGCATACGATGAAGAAAATTGTCCGTAGCGGAAATTTTTTCTAAACTTTTGTGGATGATGCCAGAATGAACAAAACCAGCCTTGAGTACTTTCACGTAATCATCACTTATCTCCTAATTTAAGCTTCAAATAATCTCAATTTAAAACTTTTATCCAAGTTTATGTACGGTTCTTTTGGGTATTATTCAAAGACTATAATATTATTTAATTTCGAGTTAAGTGAAAAGTGTGGTATACCACACTGAAATATGTAGTGAAATTCTCGAAAGATTCTATTAATCAAATGAAGATATTTTACCAGTTAATAATCTTTCATCTATGTGAATATTTTTTAAATGTTAATTAGACTTGCTAGATGTCTTTAAGATAAAGAAGCAGCTTGTTAAAGGATTAGTTTGAGAAAAATCGAAGAATACGATCTTAATTTAAATAAAAAAAGAATCTTCAAAATGACCTGTACCTTTTAATAATTGTAAAAGCATACATGACTGTCTTCGATATTCCCAAGGAGCAATGAGAATCATTACAGCCTTTGACGTAGTGTTGGGTGTACGAATGAAAGCGCATAGGTAATTGACAACAATACTCAGTAACATGCGAGAGGCCGTTTTCGAATAGATTATTATTATTTCTGGCTGAGGGAACAAACGTCCCTTGCGCAGTTTTGGTGAGGAATTCGAAAACAGCAGCTGACAATCGGAAAAATTAATACGACTTTGTCATACTACGAACGGATCTCAAGCAACATGTAGAGCAATATTTATTATGATTTTAACGTCGCAAATTACGAAATTATTTTATTATTTTATTATTTTCAAGCACTCCAAGAACTCTGCTTTTTTATTTTTTTCTTAAGCTTACATTTTTAGATATTCAATGAATATACATATAAACACACACATACTTAATTTTGAGTATTTTCGTATTTTGAGTTTTGATGTACAGTAATATTCTTAATTAAAAAAAATTTCTTTAGTTCTACAGATTGTTTCAGTTTGTAATATTATAAAATCAATAATTCCAATAATAAATATTATATAATTAATTCTTTCGTTTCGCGAATTATATATGTGTAAAATAAAATTTTCAACTCACATTGAATATCGTATTTATATTCATTTTTTAATATACATAATTATTTTTGGCATAATTATTAAATTTTTAAAATAGTATATATTTTAATAAACATTTGTTGCAGGAAGAATTAGTAATACATGGACGTTTATTTGTTAGAAAACACACATCAATACAAATTGTATTTGAAAAGTAGGATATTTGACGAAAAGTTATAAAAGATGTTATGAGAGCACTTTTTATTTATTACATTAAACCAACTAGAATTATGAAGTACATGCTGATTCATAAAAATTTTACGTTATATTTATCTTTTGAATGAAACATTATTGCAAGCAAACATTGTGTTAGTGATTTTAATTTTATACTATTTATTATAATTAAAATATAATAAAACTTGTAGTTATAACTAATTATATACATAAAAACAATCATTTGAACGAAATAAAGATGTTATAAATATTTATCAGTAAATGCATATTTTTTTAAATAACAAAAATTTCATTGAACGCAAAAGTTTCCCTATAAATATTTTCTCGAAAACTTAAAATTCTGGAATACTAAATATAAATTTCGAACTTAATATGTTGTAACGCGAATTAGCGGTGCGTGCGTGCATACCCGCTTTGTCCTTGCGAAGCGCAGTGCGCCTCCGTGAACGCATAATATGTGAAGCAGGCGAAGTTTAGTTGCGCGCGTAGGCCAGAAATAATTCGAATGGCGATAAAAGCGGTCGTCGCGACACGCGCCATTTACTTAGCGCAAACCGCCTATCAACATAAAAAACCAGAGGTATTTTTCATAGGGCGTGGGTTTGCTACGATCTACAAGATAAGTCACACGAGAGAGAGAGAGAGAGAGAGAGAGAGAAATTGACTTGTTCTTCTAAATGCATATATATAGATTAATATAGGAACTGGTGATTAACGAGATAAGTTTTTCCAATAAAGTAAGAGGGCAGAACTCTCAAAGATAAAAACATTAAAGTTCAGAGATATTGAAGCGAGTACGTAGCTTAATATTTAAAATCCGTATTCACGTTTATAAACGAACCTTATTGATGATTATTAAATTTGATGATTGATGATAAAATCGATTTCAAAGTAAATGTATTGTATTTAATTAATTTCTGTCCGTTTGTTAATATCATTAAGTTTCTGTTCACAAAAATAAAGATTCGTTATAATAGATTAGAATACAAAATCGATAATCGATTTTTACACATTTTTATATAAATATTTTGCAACGTGTTTATTTTAATATATTTTTTATTCTAATTTCTTCGTTAATTTAAAATCTTAGCTTTTTTGAAATTAATTGAATTTTTAGCTACGGTATTTTATGAACTTGATAAAATTAGTAGTGATTAAATTTTTATCTAGTATTTCTAATATTTTCACCATCCACTTTACTCTTTTATCAAGTTAAAATATATCAAATTTTTTATGCAGTTCTTTTTCTTACAGTGTTTAATAAGCTCATGTATTATTTGTTTCTATTCATGAATTAATTTTTTGATGGTTTCTTAATCTTCTCTTGACTTATATAAGTTGACTTAATTGTGTCGTACTCCTGCTACTTATTATTACGAAGCTTAGTCAATGTGATTATGAATTTCTTTTGCTGGTATATTGATGCATATAATTTTCTCAGAATTGCAAATCGTAGTTGCCCGAAAATTGTAATACGTTTAGTTTGCGTACTATATTCTCTCGTCGATATATTAACAGTATTTACGATCAAAGGAGTATGATATCACTCAAATTATATGTTTACTTGATGTATGAAAACAAACTTGCCTACTAAATATTTATGCAATATCAATGAGATATCAGGCTGTCATACTAATTTTATAGTAAAACCGAAGGGGCTGATACCCTTTTTACTTACATGCGTATTTTTATTACTTCTTCTGTTTTTAAAGAATTTTTATATTTATATAAATATATATTTAAATTTTTTAATCAAAAACTTCAATACGAATATAGAATGGAAATTCGTACAGTTAAATTTATCATTTTCGAATAATTGTTTCAGTATAATAATTATAAATAATAGAAAAGATTATGATTATTTTATTTACGCATGCTCTTCTATCTTATACTTTCCATCGATTATACTTTGTATTTAACAACTAAGTATGATATAACTAAATTACATTTTACAAAACTAGGTCTGCCTGTAAATTTCAACTTTATATTTAAAAAACTTGAACATAAGTTGATGAAAAAGAATTACGTGTTTTCTACTGAAATAATTATGATTTTCGCAACATCCATTATGTTATGGTTTTATGAACCAAGCTAATTAGATAAGAAGGTGCAATAAATTATCGATGATAATTATTGATAATAAATTTTAAATTAATTTAATAGATTTAAATATCGAATGTAATTTTATTTATATATTACATATATATGACGTAGTTATTCTTTAATTATGGAAAAACGCAGTAACAACTACTATTTAATAAATAAGACATGATAATTGGATCAGAATAATTATCCTAATGAGATTAGCAATTTATGTACTTAAAACAACGATTGAGACTCCGTTAAAAAATATATTCCCAATTAAGTGAAATATGAAACATTCTTTTTACATGGAAAAGTAGCCAATTTTCAATTTATTATAATAAATGGATTTATTATAATACTGGAAAAAAACTCATTTATACAGAATACAGTTTGATTAATAGTGATTGTACATTCATTTTTAAATATAAATACAATATTATCATATGAAATCATTAAAAATAATACAAAAAAATTTATTCAAACTAACCGATTTACCATTTTTAATATCAATACCGTACCAATATTTAAATAATTGTTTTTTTAATTAAATCATAGAACAGATAATTTATATTAGAATTTGAGTTACGCAACAAATCACTGTGGAAATTACGCAGGTGTGAATTATATCTCGCTTCCGATGAGCTATGCATGATTCAACCGCAAATCATCGATTTATATTTATAAGCTTTCGACCCTCCATCAATATTTCTGAACATACATATATTGTACATAAATTTTTCAACCCAATTGATAACTATAACGCATCTATATAATTGAATATATACTTGAAGTTGAAAGACACTAGTGTACAGAAGGAAAAGGTTGGAATCATGTGACTCTCATTCTTTGATAATAACAATAGTTTCTTGACAGACTTCAAGTCTATTTGCAGTAAAAATGATAATTCGGTTGAAACGTAAAAGCTAATTCTTCTACTTAGATTATATAATTAGCGCAAAATTCATTAGTTTAAATTTAATTTTTTTATTAAAATATAACAAAATATAACTGCAAAAATCATTAAGTGTTAAAGTTCTGTTATACTATGGGCTATGAATTACTAAATTACGAGGCCAAAAAATATAAAGGGAATGTCTATTAGCAAATCGTTCACGATTGCTCTTCTGGAAAACAGACTAGTTTCAGTTTAGGTAGAATAAGACTTGAAAATATTCATTTATCATTTATGTTAAGGTATCAAATTAGAATTTATGATTATAATTATATCAGTAAAGTAAAGATATCACGCCAAAGAATTTTTTCGGAACTTAACTTTCAAGTTACTAATATTTTTAGTTTTAATATTTATTTAAAAATTTAATTGCTATTATTTTATGTATATAGAAGTATTGAAATATAATTCTCAATTATTTTTCATGTAAATATTGTTTCTTTTATGGGCCACTATATGTACATTAGTTTTTTATTTTTTAACGTTGGTTTTGTTTATTTTTGCAATATGTAATAAATTTTCGTTATTTAAAAATGTTCTTCATTGTTTAACTCATACAATAAATACCTATTTTATATTAAAACAACGTTTTCCTACCACACAATTCATAAGAAACTTGAGAATGAAGGAGATTTAATTATGCCTTACAAGAATAAGATAAATTCTTTTATGTAACCTAATTATATATGAAGAATTTTGTTTCAAAAATTGTTTCATTTATAAAATTTAAGTAATTAGTTATAAACTCACTATATTTAGAATTATAAACTACATTTATGAATATTAATGCAGAAAATGTTTTATTATATTATTCATTAAAAATGAACAATACATACGTCACAAAATTCAGAACTATTTCAGTATACACAGGTTTATACACAACATTTTGGGCTTATCGTTTACGTCAGTAATATTTTCTATCATACAAATTTATTATCCAAAATCTTCAATTAACGAATATTAAATATTTGTGTCATGTGAAGCACTTGTGACTATACATGTGATATCGAGATCGTGTCTAAAGTGTAACTTAATTCGACGCGCAAAAGGGAATTGATCGCGTGGAAAAATGCAAATCCTAAAATCTGGCACCGTAGAAAGAGTTAGAAAGAGAAAAAGAAACAGGGTGCATACGAGTGCAAACCTTCCTTTAAGCGCAGCCTGCACACAACTAACATAATAGAGGCGCGTCAGTCGATTTCAACTTTATCTCACGAGCGAAATATACATGTGAGTCACTACGCCTGCAATGACCAATAGACGATATATATATGTAAACGGTGCTTTTAACAGTCATTATCTAAGTATCTTACGTTTTTGTTTTTGTTTTTATTAAAGTTTTAAAATGATTTATTTTGTTAGAGATTGAATTTGGTTAAGTACAAACAAAAAACCGATCTTCTTTCATTGAGCATATTTAAGAAATTTCAACATAATATAAAAATTTAACGCATATAATTATGCACGAATTTGAATTTTAATTCAATTTCTAAAATATAATTATTCACAGTAATTAATTATAAAATTAATTTTCAAAAAAATGTACGAATTTCATTATCTGAAAATATTTAATATATTAATAAGTAAGGACGTTTGGATGTTTCTTGTATTGTGTTATTTATTCAAAATTATTATTTTTGAAAAATGTATAAGGACAAATTCTCTCAATGAACTTAGTGATTATTTCAAATGAATGCTTTCACAACGATTTAAAATAAATCAAACACATGTGACGGTCTTGTGTGTGTAACTTTGCATCTAAAGCATCTTTATAAAAGACGCAATTTTCGTAATAACTGAATTCTTTCAATAGCAATTTCTTTTAATATAGGTGTTTAGAAAAATCTTTTGTCAGAAGAAGATACTATTTTATTATAAAATTGCCTTGAGTGAAGAGAATAGTGTAATTATTTTATTACAAGATCATACCCCTTTGTAGATGTAAATAAGAGTTATTTTTCAATCATTCTTACTGCGAAGTTCCATTTGGCTTAATAAGAATTAATCTAATAATTTATTAATTATATTAAAATTTATTTTTCAAAGTATAATCATATTGTTGTTACATTATAAAGAGATTCTGATTATAATTATTATATTACTTACAATCATTTATTGTAATTTTAATTACTCTAGGATAAATATGTCGAAACTTAATATATTTCAAGGATTTTGCGAAACTTTCATTCTTTCTTAGCAGGCACAACAAAATTATTTATCAGAAAATTAATAATCAATAATTTTGAGTAGAAATTTAACTTGAACAAAATTTCAACGACGCTTGACAATTCCATCTAATTCTCTATTCAGGTAAACTTTTTTTTCAAGAAACAAAGTAAACCCAGTATTTTCAAATCCGTAATCTGTATCTATACCCAAGTCTCGCTCAATGTTAGATATGCACAGAGCGAGTTATACAAAATACAAAATTCTTAGAAGATGCTTAGAAACACGAAAGCTCGAAGGGTAAAAAGTTTATCGCTTGCCTGATGCGGGGTATAAATGATCACAAGTGAGTTGCTACTCGCATCTCGTTTTTATTTTCATATGCTCGTTCGTACACAAATCTATTTATTTTTCAGAAAAATCATAAAATGTTGCAGCGGTAGAGGCATTATGTTTACTTTTTTTCATTTACGCATCGGATTGTTATAATTCAAGTGTGTAATATTTTGAATAATGAAGCTTTAAACTATTGTAGTTAATAGGAATATGCATTAGATTTTTATTATCTAAGTGCAATGAAAATATGCATTTTAGGATACATATACGATTTTACGATAAGATTGCGAGCCCCATACTTTAATTTGTTAAATCTTGTAAATATTATTATACGTGAATATTAGATGGTAGTAATTTAATATAAGGAATGAGAAATAGTACATAAAAACACTCTTAAGTTTTTAAAAATGTAAAATTGTTATGGAAGCTTTAAAATACGTTTGATAATTCGTGTGCATACATAGTTTCAATTTTTTGTACTTTATTATGAAAAATAATATCCGAATAATAAGTTTTCGTAAAAAAAAATATATATATTTATATATTTAATATATATATTCTCTAAGTGCAAACTTAGAGAATCTAGTTTAGAAAGTCTAATACCAAATGAGTTTTATTTAAATATTTTTATTTTATCTAATCGACGTTATCTAATCAACTTAGTGCAATGAAAATTAACAGTATAAACACGAAAACAGATTAAATATATATTACAAAAAAGAACTTTGTATACATTAATATTTATTAAAAATTTATTTATTACCGTTTATTTATTCATCTGAAGAAAATCCTTTATGAAAAAATTCTTCATGAAGGAACAAAGAAAATTATTGTAATAAAAGTTTTACATGCAAGTAAAAACCGTTAAATACAAAATCCGTCAGGTAATGGGTATAATTTCGCAAGCACAGAAGTGAAAGAAGAGAACTGCTGTAAGGCTGCATGGTCAAGCTTCACTAAAATGTTACAATAGACACGTATATAGGCGTGGACATCCTTAAAAAAGAACACGTGAACTCACATTTCACGATTCTACAGTGTAACTTGGAAACACGGACCAATTACCGTTTTTGTCGCCTTTCACCTATCAGTTATTACTTGTTTGTTACAATAATCACAGAAACGAACCTATTCTCAGATATCATTTAAAATGAGGCGACGAGAGGGAACCGTGCGTTCTTCACAAAAAAATAAGCTGGAATTATTCTTTATTCATATTTATAGCAAGTCTTAACTTTATGCTAATACATAGATGCTTCTTCACAATCTTCTTATTTTACAGCTTATTAATGATAAGTGAAATATGTATATATATAACTCTAAATATATTTTGACTTCGTTGTTCTTTAATAAGATATACATCTGAACTTTTGCAGGAGAAAACGTTATGTTCATAATTTATGAAACACTAATATTTGACGAAATATTAGTGTAAACACTAATACATTACGAAGTTTGTAACTTTCTTGAAAAAATGAAAAATACATTCAGAATCTTTCATAGTTATTTTATGAACTATGTAAAATTGTTTTAGAATTTTATATACAAAAAATGCTAATAAATAATAATAATAATAATATCTATAACTTTAAAATTCGATTTTATATTCTATATTTTTGAAATCTCTATATTTTGATAATAAAAAATAATAAAATTGTAATTAAAAATGAATGAAAATATCTTTTTATCATAAACAGTTTTCAAATTATTCATATTTGTTTCTCTCTCCCTCTCTCTACAAATATTTGAATTAAATAAAAGTAAAACTGTGAATATGAAAAAAATTGTTTACAATACATTGACGTAGTCATTACTTGATTTTGTTTTTATAATTGTAGATTTTAACCCAATATTCAGAAGAATATAAGGATTCAATTCTACCACTTGAAATGTTACCTTTAGTCGTACTACTTTTAATGGTGGAACGTGCCTTAAACCGCTTGAAATTTGAGTAGGACAAATCGCAATGAAAGAGAAACAAAAAATATGAAAGAGTCGGATATATGTATCGATATATGTATATATGTATCGAGTGTGAACAGTAAACAAACTGTCATTATCATGCAATTTGTGTTAATCAATGAAAGTATCTAAAAATAATCATTTTATAAAATATGCATTTTATAAAACTATAATTAGAGATTAAATTAATATTCTTATATCTCAATTAAATAATTTTTATTATGGATAATTGATAAATTTATTAAGCAATTTAATAAAAGTCGAACTGGTTTAAATTTAAGATTGAAAGTTTTTTATTTCTTAATGGACTTAATGTATGATATAAATACTCAATAAATAATTTCAATTCTAAAATATCTAAGTATAAAAAAATTTCGTAACTATCATAATTTATATACTTTAAATTTATTTGAAGCATATACTAAAATCATTCTAGTTTGATTAACAAAAAATTAAACAAATCTTATAAAGTAAGATTAAAACCAAATACTGTCTTATCGTGAACATAATTAAATGCAATATTTATATTAAAAATTATTGGCATATGTCTTGTATATAATTAAAATAATAATAGAAGAAATTTTCTGACTGTTACTTCAACATAAAAAATTCAAAACTTCATCAACTAAAAATATTAAATAAATCAATAAATAATTAGCATCTAGTTTTTATATAAAAAAGTAACTGAAAAAAATAATGCATTATACATGCTGATTTATGCATTCAATCATGCGCAATCACTGTTACGAACGTACGTACAATGGGAACTAATTATAAACTAAATTGTCAAACTAAATTCGCTTCTGTAAGTGCTGTAACAAGAGCTTATAATAAAATTCTCCAATCTAATTATCTAATTACTATTAAACTCTTGCGGTTCCCTTATAGATTCTTATATCCCTTCTGTTATAGATTCTATTTGTTTAAGGTATTCATTTGAAATAAAATTTAAAAAGCACTTATTTTAGCGTTGTAATAATAAAAGAAATTATAAGTTCAATTAATAAATACTTAAAAATTCAGTGTAAAACCATTAAAAAGGTAAAATAGCAAATAAAGGAAAAGAAGAAAAGAAATACGTAAATCGCATAAAGTATTTAAATATCAAAAAATTATGTAAAAATAAGTAAAAATAAATAAGAATTTTGTCACATATTTTATCAAACTTAAATAAATAATTAATCAAGCTTACAATTAATATTTTATTGATAATAATTATTGAATTGTTTATAATATTATTCATAATATTATTGAAAATTTGAAATAAATTAGAAATTTCAGTTTCATGATATTAGTTGGTTCTCTTGAGAAGCCATAATATTCGTACATGTTGGTGCATAGTTTTCGATATTGTCTATACACTATGCCTAAGTTACAAAGGGCCTCAAGAGCTACAATATTGTCATTTTTGCCACTCTTGAAGCTAAGCAATCAGGAATCTAATGATTTCCCTGTATGTAAACAAACGTTATTTAACGTATGTTTATTTGATAAGGCAAAAATTGAAATTTGTTACTTAGAGAAAATTCGTTTCACTGGTGTCGTAAGGTTGTATAAAAATGAATATTGATATGAGAAGTGAAGTGGTGGAAAATTTGCCAAACAATTAATCGTGGTGCGATCAAACAAAGAAAGAATAACGCAAGTAATGATGAATGGTCATTCCTTTTTACTTCGCTTCATCGAAAGATATGTGTTGTTAATTGTGTAGTTATAAAACATTAAATATTCATATGAGAGGTAAAATAATGAAAAATTTTTCGAACAGTTGATTATAGTAGAATCGAACGCATAAGAAGTGAATTAGTGCGAGTTACAACAATTGGTCATTCTTTTTTCTAAAATTCGCCAAGAAAGCATATATTGCAAATTAAATATTATAATATTAAAGTATTACAATGAATTTTAATTATTTTCTTATTTTAATGAAATCTCAGTTAATCAGTATAATGTAAGAATACACTCGCTTGGCTTAACAATCAATTACTTTGAACTGGAATGGAACTATGGAACTGCGCATGCGCACTTTTAACGTCGATAATTACTCACAATATATTTGACGATGTAATCCTTGTAAAAGTTGCTTGTTTGCTTTTTATCCATCTAGCTAATGTTTCGATTGTCATTCTTATAAAACATACATGCATGTTTGACTGTATTACTGCCGTAACGGCATCGATTAAAATTTAACGTTGTAATGTAATTTTTAAGATTGCACACTAATACAAGTTATTTTCACAGAATATTTATGGAAACTCTTTTTTTCTTAATATTAATTCTACTTGGAACTGTATATTAGTCACTCATCAATAAAGTAATGATTATTTGTTCATAAATAATATTCATTTGTGTAAAATATGTCTTTTATTCAATATCATGATAATTTAAAATACAATTGTGGTATACAACAGTGTACGTATTCTATTACATAGATATACTACGTAGATATTCAACAGATATTTCATATATACTTATAGAAATTTATAAAAAATTTATTACTGAATAGCTTTTAAAAATATTGTATTTAATGCGTGTGCTTTTTATATATTGCAAGCTATTGATTCCTTTTTTAATATATACGTTTTTACGTAACAAACAAATATGGGTAAGAATAATATAATATTGCTTAAGGAATTGGTGTAATTCTGTTTTGCTCTTAAATGTTGAACAATGTTCTAGTTATTTATTAATTTGAAGTATTTTTACGTTTAAATTATATAAAGTGGATGCTTAAAGTGGAGCTATAAGTAGAACAAAAAATATTTAAACAAAATATATAAATAGATTATGGATTAATGTGGACAAAAAATATAAAGATAAGTCTTTATTCTGATTCTACTTTTTTGTATTAAAATATCAACGGTAAAAATATTCGATATTTAAAATAATTTACAAAGTTTCATTTCATTTTATGCGATTGGGATTTTTTTCTCTAACAATTTTGTGTATTTTTTGGTTTCGTATAGTGTATTGTATTTATTAAATATTTAAGGAACATTCATTACATAATTTGCTGTAACTAAGCAATGTCCAATTATTTCTATCCACTTCGAGAAATTATCAATAATTTTAGGTGTAATAAACGAAACATCAATTAATTCATTGATTTATCTATTTAAAAAAAGTTCTCAATTTCAAGCCAGTCTTTGTGCGATTGCGCTTTATCTAATTTCGGTCTTATTTGTTATTATTTACACCACAAAATCCATTCTAGCGACACGCGAAGAATTCGAAATAGCTGGCACATCATTTTACCTAAACTAATGAGGAAAGTTCTTTCGTTAACTATTTACTACTTTCACTCAAGAACTCAACTGTATTTTTATTAAAGTTCTTTTATATAAAGGAATTTTTCACACTTTGAAATGTAATATGGATTTAAGCATTTCTTTTTTCACCAAAGATTTTACTTTTAAATTAATTTTACATGTAGTGTTTTTTATACTTCATCAAAAAATAATCAAGACAATAGAATAGCATGAAATTTAAAATACCTATTTGCTCTACTATCTAGCTTAGTAACTCATAAAAAATTTTAAACATCATTTATGAAACGATGAAGAAAAAATTAATACGATTTGTAATAGGGATTAGTGAACGCATACCAGTATGTGATGTAAAGAAAAAGCATCAACAATGCTGACTATGATTAAGCTTGTAATTCACACTTACTTGGGCTTATTCGCTTGAATTAGCATTATCACGACAGCTTCGATTATAATTCAGCTACCGCTTTATAGTTCAGATCGAAAAACGTATAGATACTATATCTGCCGTTAATACACCAACTAGGCGAAGTATAAAATGTAACGCCAGAGAATTTCGGATAATGTAGTCGGAAAACGTTATATTATTCACAAAAGAACCAATAACATGCCAGATACACATTGACGGCATTTGGAATGTGACATTTAGACAAATATATGATTAGCAAAACTCGTATTCTTAATGCTCTCGAACACAAATAGAAACCCGAATTATTATCTCAATAACCAACAGCAGGATAACACCTAATATGTTTATGATATTAACATTTTTAAATTTATAAAATTTTCATTTATATAATAAGAAATTTGTTAATAACTATTTTGTTAATAATATCTACCTATGATTATTTATAATAAAGTTTAAATTATATCATTTATGGAAAGTGATAGTGTTCTTGAAATACAATATTCCGGATTCATACTTTGTATATCGTGTGTAGCACGTTTTGTTTCCATTTTTCAGTATAATAACCTATAACAGATTAAAAATCCTGAGAATAACAATTTATGTATAATATTCTTGCATGAATTTGTCTTTACAACTTCAGTGAGTCATATCAACGAACCTTCAATGAAAAGTTCTTGTAAACAGTGGATTTAAAAGAAATTTCGTTATGAAACATTTCCTACAATGAATTATAATGCATACAAATCACCTTTTCTCATGCAACTAAATGAAATAATTCTGCGCATTAAGATTACACAATAATATCATAATTTAATAAACCAACTTTAACAATGCAATGATGAATATTAAGAAATATTGTATGCAGATTTCAAGATTTTTTAGATATGATAGAATATAAAGGTTTATAGATTTGCTCAAGAAAAGTTTAATCATACTACCAAGTTCTAGTCTAAATAAAAATGAATAATATTCTAGACTAATTTTTTATATTATTTGAAATAAAATAAAGTCTATTTTTTTACAAAGATAAAAGTACTCAATGGACCACAAAAACGTATCAAGACTTTACCTCGTCAATCTCAAATGGCAAACCGCTTTCAAGCAAATTACATTGTTACCTCGTGAGTCCAGCAGTTATATTTTCCGAAATGTCCAGCTGAATCTCTGGTGTTCAGCCAAAGTCCTAATTCTACTTTTTGAGAGAACAAAATCAGCTAACATTTTCGCGGAATATTCCTATCGTTTACTGTAGGCGCTTTCTCGACTCTTGCAGAAAATGTTATCCTTATATTTTTATTTTCTTCGTCTTTTATATTCGATCACACCTCGTATACAGAAGCCCGAGAAAAACTGTGACATTTTCAGTTTGCGGCAGGCTGCTATGAATGCAAAATAACTCGATATTACGGAAAAATATCCAGTTACCTGCGAAGAACTTTCGAGGCAGAGATATGCGATTTACGCTTACACATTCTTATGCATTTTCAATATGGGAATAACATTGTGTCGGTTGCTCCAAGTAGTTTATTTTCAGAATTTTTCAGATTATTCAGCTAATATATTATATTTACAATCATTATGTATATACGGAGATAATTATGTTGTAGAAGATTGATGAGATATCTTTTTTATTAAATATAATTATTAAATTACTGCACATTGTGTACAAAATTAGGACCAAGCTAAACAAAATACTAAGTTTTGATCTTGCAAATATTTAAAAACTGCGGTATTATGCGAATGTTATATACTAACTACATACACTGCACATTTTTGTCATTTTTATCCATACCAAAAGTAATAAAATTTGCATTATATAGGAACTGTAACAATTTATAGTAATGATTTAGTAAGTTTTAAATGATTTAAAAATAAGTACATAATTTTTATTTAGAGTAAAAGACATTTGTGTCTAATTTGTATGGAATATTCGTTATTATAGAAACAACTTATTCAATTCCAATACATTAAATTCTATTTTTAAAAAAATATAATCTAGCACTTCGAGATTATAAGAATAAGGATTAGAAATTAATTGTATTTTTATATATTATCGAAAAAAAATTTTAAATTCACAACAAATTGCATCTCTTATTTTTCAATATATAGTTAATTTTAAGTTAAAATTTTAAATAGATTAGATCCGAATAAATGAAAAAAAGAATTTTTTTCTAATTCAAATTTAATCAGGTACTGCCAAAGTTTGAGATATCTGTTTAAAACATCATTCACAAAAGTATAATAATACCTTTCTTCCAAAGGACTAATCTTCTTAATATAGCTTATACAAAGCAAAATCATAAAAAAATATAAAATGAAACAACAAGAATAATGGCAGTTCTAATATTGAAAGAGAAGAGAAGAAAGTGGATAGTGACCAATTGCAGGCACGCCTAGTAACCACTCCACCGTGTAATTCAGCTCACCATATACGCCATACGGAATGCGAAAGAAAACAGACGTGTGAGTGGAAAAGTAGTGGGCCGAGACCCGACTCTGATGAGAAACGATCAGGAAATCTGAATTCAAGTAGGTATATGCATCCGTCTCCACCTGTAACACATGCGGCTACGCTCCGGAATCAAAGAAAATATAATCTCCACGCGTACGTTCTGCTTAAACGAGTAGTCGACGCGGACTGTCGCTAATAATCTGAACTGGCTGTTTTCTATTAATAGTATTATGTATGTTAGTGTTTTAGTTCATGTTTCTTTTACTTACAAATAGAGTGTGTGCGTGCATGCACTCTAGCGAGCGATAACTCAACAAGATTATTAGCTGCGATCGATTCCGCTTGAATTCTAGCGATGGATAGATAGACTCTCGCAATTGCTATTCTGATAAATTCTAAATTTCTTTGCGTGAATATAGTATTTATGCACTGTATTTATCCTCTACTCAGGCAATATAATTAAGCGGAAAGGCCTTTATAAGGTCAAAACGTGTTATCGCATCTATCGGTCCTCCGCGTACTAGCTACAAATTAATCAAGTAAATAATTATTTTTTTATTTATGTATCTATTATAGTTACGAAACAGATGTTTTCGTTATAGAAATCTCATCACAACAATTATCATTTTGTTGCCAAAATAAATATTCATCATAAATTTTATTTTTACTATTAACCTAAATATTATATACGTACAATATGATCTACATCAAATATTTATTTTTACGGAATGAAATTACATGTAGTAATAAAAACTAAAATTAATATACTACTCGTTTAAATTATGTACTAGTTGCATAAAATATGAAATAATGACGTATAAAAATATTTGAAGAAAGCAACAAAGTGTTATATTTAGTTGTATTTTAAACATTAAAAAAAATTATAATGAAATTACATATATGATTATTATTACAGGATTATGATGAATGATGTTTCATTGTGAATATATCAAAGACCTTTTAAAATTATAATCAATTGTTATTTGCTCTCTGAAAGAATGCAAAGGGAAGTAAATTATGGACGAATAAAAATTCATTAACTATTTATCTATATAATTTTTCTTCTATTGCTTCTTATTTTAAATAACACGTGCAATAATTTTTTAATTAAAACTTTTATTTCACATTTCAACGAAAAAAATATTTTATCAGATCATACACATTAAGTGCTATCTAAAGATACAATTTTCTTTTTAGAAAATAGATAAACAGTTATTCTTATGCTATACTTATAATTTTCTTAAGAACATCGATTATTTCATTATAAAGGTGTCCGACTTCTATATTAGACACAAACTCATTTTTCGATTAGTTTTCTAAAAAACTAATTTTTTCTGAACCACAACTCTCTCTCTTATTTTGATTGATACTTGTCCTCCTTTCACTCATCTTTTTTCGATCGCACGCTCTCGCATTCATACGATGTAACTTAAAGATTAAATTCCCTTTACAGATCATTTAACTAATTACAGATGTTATAAACGTTGATGAAATCATATGGAGTGTTATTATTTACTTGTTCGACCTCATGTCACAATATTTCTTCATGGCATTAAAATTAATAATCTTCTTTCAACAGTCTTGTCTCTTTTCGACATCTTTGTTATCACCAGAGATAAAAGTTTAATTAGCCTTTTTCGCAGATTTACCTATGTGTTCATGGTAGCTATCTAAATCAGAATTTGATTATACTAACGCCATAAAATAGACTTTTCAAATATACACTTGCGCAGTCAATCCTACACACTGATTCAATCACATCACTTAAAATATGTTTTTTAATTGTGAGGTTGGAATATTACGAATCCGTAATATAGTAGTAGTCGCGCAACACCAATACAACGTGATGCAAATATAAATGTATATTTACTCTACATAAGGACATATACATATTTCCAGTTTCTTTGATTAGGTGGATTGATTAAAAATGTCTATAAAAGAGGCTCTCTTATTATGATATTTGCCTTCTTTTTAAAATATGAATGAACAAGCTATCTGTACGAAAAAATTGATTCTGTACCACTTGACAATTAAGATAAGAAAGGGTTTAAACTTACTGGATGAATAAAATGTGAATACGTTATATGTAGTTTTTTACTTTTTTAAAACGAACAATAATTTTACTGTCCACTATTATTTAACCAACCGAGTATTGTTGATCATTCATCGATTTACATTTTTAGCTTTTCAGAAGTGTTTAAACTTAAAAAATTATATATAACTTCCAAGTATCGATTAAAAAATGTCTCACATACCACTTAAATAATTGAAGTAAGTCAATTACTTGCACCTTCTAAAATAACAAACTACGAAGAATAACATTTTCATCCTTTCTTCCAATTAAGAATGCTTGGCAATCATGGTGTACCTTAATTTAATATTTTTAATCAAGAGTCGTGCTGAACAAATCAAAGCCGTTGCCCATTTGACCAAACAAGCCTAAAGGTCTACCCTCGAAGATGGACAAGTTATTAGACGCCTACAGTAAAATACCTTGAGATCCGCGAGCAAGGGACACAAAGAAAGAACAGAATAATAGAGGTACTTTTGAACGTACTTCTGTAACACGCAGAAACAAAAGTACAACAGAGTGCAAGACGACGAGTGTCGACGACCACGAGACGAGCATCAAGGGTAATCCCCCTCTGAAAGGTGCTAACGTTGTTGCGGAGTTAACACCGTCGAACTCTAGGTACTGTTTCGATCCTTCTGAAAGCACGTTTCTCTGTGATTGATAATGTATTTATAAACAGAAGACTGGCTGAAAAATTGTTAATTCATTAAGAGTCTCCTAGTACGAGGAAATTTTACTTTTATTTTTTCTGTTTAGTACTTAGATAAAACATAATAGGACAAATATGTATAGTCAGAGTGTATTGCATTATTACTATATTTTTGAAACACTCGTTCAGATTTAGTATAAGCTAGATATTTCTCAAAAAAGGAACCGACTAATAAACCTGTCAGTGTAAAAGGGGCCAAGAGCGCAGCTGACGACGACGTGTGAAATAAGTTTTCCTCTTACAAGCCTTCACATCGTTTCAACAATCCAGAGTCTATGACATCGCGTGCATGCATGCCAATCTATTTCGGAATGAAACGTGAATTCCTGGTATTTTTGTCCAGCGTCCAAGCGATGCACGTGAATTTACTATAAACTCTAGCACTTCTCTACTGCGTGCGGAATTGTATACCAACTTCACAAAATGGAAGAGGTCACGCTTGCTTCGGCGTAAAATGAATATTATAAGTATGGTATTATTACTTACCGTGCACCAACAATTACTTGTTGTCTGGCGACATCGAACAGCAGTTGAGAATAAGCCGAAACGCCTTCTTGTTGGAACTCCTGCTTTTTTGCCAGATCTAAAAGAAACACCACTAAATTAAAATTTTTAAATGAAATAATATTTATTTCGAGGAGAGACAATTCATTTGAATTGACATATTATACTTAAAACAATTTTCAAATGGAGTGTATACGGGAATTTCAATTGTTTTTATTTTACAATATTATAATGTAATGAAATTAATTGAAAACCGCATGAAAGATCATAGCGCTGCAGAGCTCGTGTGTGTGCGTACATGCTAAGGATCGATATGGGTAAGCGAGGGAGTAATACATATATATTTCACTAGGTGGCTAAATTATAAGTTTGGTGTGCGCAAGTTACAAAAATAGTCTTTGATTAGAATGTATGTGAATCCTTCGTAATATCTGTTAAGCCATACAAGTTGGAGTTGGTCTACGCAACCTTACTAGCCCGTCCAATATATTGATTCAAGTCGAAATATACATATAAATATAAAAATAATTTAAGATTATGAGAAATTCATTAGTTTCGTATCCAAAAGTCTTACAGCAGTGTGAAAACTAAGATGACAGCACAATTAATACTATGTTATATAATTGTTAAACAATTATATAATACTGAAATGATACATTCTTGGACACAGATTAAGTCTTAACCACATTTCGATCATTGGTTGGAATATGAAATTATGGTTTTTTACCATAATGGATAAAATCACATACTTCAGAAAAATATATTTGCGTGAAATGTTATACTATACAAACAATGTACTAAATATAAACTTAATATTGTTTTTGTAGTTGTTATCGTGTTTTAGTAATTTATTATATATTTAAAATCATCTGTATCGTTTATATAGTATTCACAAATACATTTTTATGAAATATCTGATTTTGACTCTGATGGTCTTCAAAAAAACGACGATTTTAACATTATATATATATATATACAGATTACCATTGCATTACTAATATTTTTTAAGATTCTTATTCAAATTTCAAAAATAAAAATATATCAATAAAGTATTAGATATAATAATTCATCTTTTTTTTATAATCAAATACGGAATGAATACTAATTCTATAATATTTAAGTTCAGAAGTTATTTGTATATACAGTTTACATGCGTATACATCTGGCCTGAAAATCTACTTTTCGTCAATTAAGATTCAAAGTTTTATTAAAAATATTATTAATTTATTTTATGAATTGGTAGTTATGTATGAATAACATTTTTGTCATTTATAATAGCTACTAAAACTCCCATTATGTATTTTCATTGTTATGTGAAGGAAGCTAAGAAACGCCCAAAATCTAATAGATGTATCATCTTCTTTATGTTCATTCTTAACTTATTAAATCTAATTGTTCTTACATATATAATTTTTGAAAGAAAAGATATATTTTGATACCTGTTACACTTCTCCGGTCCAAGATGTTTATTATTATGATTTAACCTTATAAAAAACGAAACTCAAAATCTAAAAGAAAAAGAAAGAAAGAGTAACGAGTTTGTACATAAAGAGAAAAAAACATTGGTTGCAACGACATAATGTCACGCAATGAATGTGAAGCAAGTTTTATTAAAAAAAAATTCTAAGAAAAATTTATTTAGAAATGAATAGTAAGTTTTAACTGCCGTAAGTTAAGCAAAACTTATTCAAATGTTAAGCAAATTTAATTTAGGTTATAGAGATGTTTGCTTTAGTCTGATTAAATTTTATTTCAGTTTTAGATTTTTTACGATTGAATTTATTAATAAATATACGTATGATATATTACGCGCGTTTATAAAGTCATGTACTGAGAAAAAGCAGAACACCATAACTTATTTGCGATGAAATCTCAGGGCTTATAGTAAGTTTCTATGCTTAACTATACGACAGAAGATTGTAAAAATTAAAAATTGAATGTCTAGTACACTAATAAATTTGAAAAAGGATATTAAAATAATTATTTAATCATTGTTTTATAAAGTTTCATTTACAGTCTTCTAAATGTAATTAGTTTACTTTAAAATTGTGCTAAAAATATCGTAGGTTAGTAAAGTGTGACGTGACCTAATGAATGGAATTCTCCAAAGACAAATGCGACGCTCATTAGAAAAGGTCCCAACAAACAGATACATGAGATATTGCGCTCTCTCTCTGTCTCAAATACATAATTCCCTTGTTGTTCTGGCATACATTTGTAATAAAAATATATAATAGAATCCGAACTATTGTGATAATTTCATTGAACAGCTCTTAATCGATACTCATCGGGAGATTTTTGAACACTACAATAACTGTACTGATAATTTACAAAGAGAACTCAAAATATTTTCATTTAATATTTTTATTTATCTGTGACAGTATTTATAAAGTATTAAATGCATTTTTAATTGAAAATTAATTAAAAAAAAACATATCGCATATACTAAGGTGTATAAATTATAGGATACCTTTAATTTACTACTGTTATGATAATCGAAGTATATTTTTTATTTATTATATACTGAATTTTCTTTTGGTATCTAGAGATTTTTGCCTAAACTTTAATTAAAACGTAAACGCTTTTATCACATAGTTACAATTTAACTAATTATATTTAGATCGTATATATTATTGCCTTCATGTTTTAATAGTATTTTTTACAAAACAATAGTATATAAATTTAGGTAAAATATATAATAAATGACAAGTACATATATTTTTGTACAATATATTTTTATGATATTTATCATGCATTAAAGTGCTGTTAAAATTCATGGTCTAGCGACCTCACAAAAAAAAATATATATATATATAAAGATTTTATTCATCTATATAAGATATATATCTATATAAAATTGTATACATGAATAAATATAGTTAAGCAGAAAAATAGTAATGTTTTGTAAATGAATGAAATTGTATATAATCTTATATAGATACCAATTTAAATAGCCAGTATAGAACAGATTAGTATGGAAAACACGTATTAACCTAGAATTGAATAAAACCAGATATGTCATTTTCTACTTAAGTACGCGTGCATTCAAATATTAAATTTTTGTATGCGCATGATTTCCTACTTTGAAAATTAACTGAAATTCATTTTTACATATAAGACTACAAATAAAATGGCGCATTACCGTATTAGGAAAAAAGTACGTATATTCAGGTATCGATATAAAAGGTGCCTTTATCCTACTAAAGAAATTTTTGCTTAATACAAGAAAACCAAGGAAATATATGTGTAGGACTTGAATATTATATCTTAGATTATTATTGAGATCTCTAATAATTGCAGCTTCAGTACCTGCAAACGAAGAAGAAGACATTAGATTTTTTGTTCTAATACACTTCTAATACACGTATTACACACGTTTCATGGATATTATACTACGCACAAAATTTTAGCTTCTTCCATTTTCTCTTATGTATTTGCATGTAGTTTGGTATTTGCGAACTCTGCTGCTTCTTTTGCATATCTTTTGCAAAAGATATCCTCTTTCTTTGGTTCTTCATAATTAGGAATTCATTTTATACGATGAAGGACGCATGCCTCGTATAAACATCGAAACCTCGTTTCATTCTCTTTTATTTTTTCTTTTACTCGTCACTTCATACTAAGACGATTTTTTGAGAAACATTACAATACCGCGAAAGAAGACATAAAGTAACTGACACTTAGAATGAAGAAGCTAATGAGTTTTTCATGTAAATATTACACATGCGAAGAAAAAGATTTTAGACACAATAAACTAATTATGTATAAAAATATGTAAGCTACACATTTACTATACTATGCTAATTTTAACATAGTTATTAAAATTTATTTGGAAATTTTGTACAAATTTTTATTGCAGATATATTGAAAACAATTTAATTCATATGCTACTTTAACATCTTAATATATACCTGCAAATAAAAAATAAACCAAAATCCTTTTTCTCAAAGCAAATTACCATAATATGAAGATAACTAATTCAGTTGATGATGCGACCAAAAGCAAACAAGATTAAAATCTAAGATTAAATAAAATGATTATAATCCCTGTTCAATTAGCCACATTAACACTTTCCTGCATAACATATTTTCAAAAGGGCTAAAGATCGTAAATTATGTACATTCTTCAAATTATAAAATTTATAATTTTTAAATCAATAATTAAGCACTTTTCTAATACATTCAAGGTTTTATGTTCACATTTTTAATAAAATACGTTGGAATCTCATTATGTCTGCTTAATTTTAACAATTGCAAGGAATTTTAATAATATCTAATATATATTGATATAAATTAGATATATATCTAATTAATATCGTAATTGCGCACTGATACATCCAGTATTTTTATTGCTTAGGATAATACATACATAGGCGCTGTTTCATTCAAAATTACTATGGAATGAAATTTCGGTTACTACTGTGAAAGACCATAATTGCCTTTAAAAATAGAATTGAAAGGATGATCTCTGTTTTATGTTTATGTTTTCTTAAAATTATGAATGAAATGAATAAATTTAAAGTATAATTATGTTCTTCATAGCATGTAAGCTAATATCATAGGCACCTGGAGTAGATTTTAACGAAAGAAATGTAGGCTTCTTTAGAATTATATCTTTATAATTAAGATTACCTGTCAATCAAAATATTATCTATCTAGTTAGCATCCAATATTTTATAAATATTCTTTGTAAATATTTCACCTTTAGAAAATATAACTATCACATATTAATTATTAATAAACTTTTTCTTAAAAACTTGAGATATTTGTGTAATAAGATCTTTATTATATTTTTTACGATAAGAAATTCCGATATTTTAACAAATTTGTAATTATTTATAGCAAAATTTTATCAACACTGTACTCAGCATATAAAAAATATATATTCAACTTTAACCTACCATTTATTTAAGAAAACGAATATTGAAAAATTGATCTTATTAAAAATCGAAATTATTAAATTATTGCGAAATAAAATTAATTTCTAATTATTTTATAGTACACGCGTACATTTGCTAACTGCCGTACATTTGTTCAAGTATTTATACTTTAAATTCTTATTCTTTGTTAAATATATCAAGCCGAAGTATCTGCCTTCTATTTTTCAATGCATATATATAAAAACAGAAAAGTTTTAGTGGTAGTTTAAATTTTTCTGTTTGATTGAAAAATTTGTACTGAAGTTAAATCATAGTGACTTTAAGTTAAGTCAACAATGAAAACCTTACGAAAGATTTGCCGAAAAATCCATTTACATTTAACTTATCAGAATTTTATTTTCATTTTATAATTATCAATAAAAATGAATTATTATTCTGAAAAATATTAATTATCAAGTTTATCATCACTATCAATTAAATTATCACCGCTTAAAATAAATTATAAAATATTAAGGCTATTGACAATTGTCATGTTTTTTTATTACGTGGAAAGCAATATTTTCTTCGTAGCTTGATTCTCGTTTTTCAATCATTTCACTTCGATTATTAGTCCTTTATCACTATCGTCCCTATTAATTGCAGAAAGCTTATGGGCAGAAATATCTGGTTGGTAGTCCATCCAATTGTCTGGAATGAAGGAAGTTGCGTTTCACACGTTATGTGCTTCAGTTCGAATCACAGTACAAAAAGTGCACCTCATTTTCTACTAAGACTGGGCAGGAAGGCTGTGACCAGTTCAGTTTAGGTTCGAACAAGTGAACCTGAGTGTAATGACACTTATTCCTCCTGCCTAAGGAGGCTGTTCCTAACGATTCATTCGCATCGCAATATAGTATATGTATCACTGTTCACCTGACTTGGTTTGGTAAAATGATAGCACTATGTACTAAGTATCTCTCTATCTATGTATGATAGACATTAAACGTTTTTTCTTGTTATACACAGGTCAAAGACTCTTTTTAACTTATTTGATTAGGAATGAGTTTTTTGGTTTATTTATTTAATATAAAAAAAACTAAAAGTTCAGGATATTATCAATATTATGAATACATTAAAAACGCTTATTTTTAAAACGTAATTGACTAAAATGTAGAATATCACATGAAGAAGTAACGAACAAGCTACAGAGAGATGTTTTTTTTTCCAGCACAGAATTTTTCTGTGCTTGATAAAAAGTAATTCATAAAATCGGCAGCAACAACAGTAGCTTCGAAATATTTTGTGTTACTATTTGAGACAAGAATATTTGTACACATTTCAGACGTATGAACTTGTAGACTAAAAGCGAGCGAGATCTACAAGCAGCGTACCAACACTCGTTCTAAGCCAATCATTGATGCTGTTGCTTTTTTACTACATAACGCGAAGAACCGGACGATCGTTGTTGATCCCAGTTAGCATAACCTGCTCTCTTCTTCTATCTTTCTCTCCCTGTGTTTTTTAAATCTTTCTCTCTTCAGTCGTGGAAGTAAAAAGCGCTACTATAAGCCCATTGCGGAAGCCTTATACGTATTTGTCGTTACGCTACGTGTGCGTAAGTATGTATTGCACGAACTATGGAAAGACAGGCAGAGAGAGAAAGAAAAGAGGGTCAGAGACCTTTGGGCTTCCAGCGCTTAGAGATTGATGGCCGCATAATGAAAGCTATGTCTTTTCCCTTCGTTCCCTCACTCATACTCTCTCTCTTTCTCTTGCAAATACATTAAAATAATAAGATAAAATAATAATAAAAAAGAGAGATATTTTTCTTTCCTCCTTTGTTCAACTGCAAACTTAAAAAGAAAGGGAACGAATAACAAATGTAAAAAAAGCGCAAGCGGAAGAAAAGAAAAAGGCTTCATTGTTATTTTCACGCATTAATTTGATTTTAATTTTTACCGAATTATAAGCTCTTAACAGATTTTATACATTTAAAATATAATTAATTTTTTATAACTATATAATATAATAATATATAATAATTACTTTTAAATCATCTTGAATTGTAAAATCTGACTGTGGCATCATACAATGCGATAGAAATATGAAAATTTAAAAGCAAATGCAAGTCTATTTATTTAATAATTTTTTATGTTTTTAAATTGTACGTTTTATTTAAAAAATTTTTATATTTTACTTTTCTTCATAATTTTTCTATGATGTAAAAAAATTGAAAATAAAAAAATGAAACGAAAAAAATATGACGAAAAAGAGAATGAATTATCGTTATTTTTAAAATAATGATGTAAAATATTTAAATCAGGAATGGATATAAAAAATTTTTATTTTCATTTACTAATTTATAAAAGTTTAAGGGTATTTTGTATGAATTATTCTAAGTATCTGTTACATAATCGAAAATTAAATTTAAGTGTGGCTATTAGTATTTATAATTTTAGATTTATCTTTTTGAACATCTACGAATTTTCTTAAAAAGCACTTTTTTCCATCATTATTTTATCATTTAATGTTGTGATTACTATTTAAAAGCGTTATTGTATTTTCGATTCTGGATCATTAAGAAACTTATAATTGTAAAAATAAGTAGATTAAAGTAATTTGATTATTGGGAGAATTCCGTATCATACATTAAAAGTATATACAACATAATAATCATTTTCTTGTTTCGTAAAATTAAATTTTCTCTTTCTTGTATAATAATGATCGAATAGTAATTTTTTCGTTTCGAGAAATATAATAAAACATATCATGTGCCGGGCATATAAAATCCCAGCGTTCAGTAAATAAAATCTCGCTTCATGCATACCTTTAGATGCAGGTATCAACAGCCGTTTAAACTGCACGACGAAAACCTACATCCAATGTACTGAGAGAAGTGTGGGAGCATCGTCACTTGATTACACGACGCAATTGGTACTGCATTTCTTTTCCAGGAAACTTAAAGAAGACGAATCAAAATGAGAAGACCATCGACTCGATTTCATCCCTTATGACAGCCGTACAAAAGGCAAAAACATCGATCATGCTTTTTCAGGTAGATAAAAATTTAAAACGTAGGTTCAACCCTTCTCTGGATGACCTTCTAACTCATCTCGCCGATATGTACTGATCGGTTTAGAACCTAATGAATAATTTCTTCAGAATCTTTGTCAAATTATACACAACGTGAGGCGTCTTAAGTATTTTAAAATTATTCCAAAGTTTCTTATGAAAATTCAAATATGTAAAATAATTATAGCTAGAAATATATTATGACAGAAATCAATATTAAAAAAATTAAATAAAAACAATTTGTTTAACATTAAGAATTAAAGCTTTTTATTGTTTTATCGAATTCTTTATTTATTTATTTTATTTTTTCTTATTCTCACTTAAATTTAATTATTTGTAGTATTAAAACTTCTTTACTTTAAAAGTTATCCTGATGAATTCAAGCTCAGTCTTAAACTAGCCATGAGCTAAGGTTGTTACGTATAATTTAAACGTATACATATATTTTACTACAGCTTAAACTTAATAGGTATTTTTATGGTTGTTAATTCTATAAAGTTACGAGTTTTAATTAAAAAATGTTCAGGAAACGTTAAATATAGTCTATATGATACTAAGAATAAAATTTCAACATTTCTTGAAGAAATAATATTTTTTTAATAATTCATTGTTTGCATATAGTTCATTATGTTATTCCAACTGTTTTCTACATCTCCAGAAAATATCGATTCCGTCATACAGCTTCTTTTTATTTTTCATGCAAAAGTGTTTTTTCCTATCGAAAATATGTGTGCAACGTGATGAGAAAAGATAAAAGTTTAAGGCCACGCTTCATCTTCCGTAAGAAAATCTCGTCAGGCTATTACGAAAGTCTTGCTTACACTTGCGATTCGCCTGACGTTTCCGTTATCAAAAGAAAAAAAATTAATCCTCTTAGTCTTTAGTTCCACGTCACGAGAAAAATTTATCCCATAAATACAGAAAGTTCTTCAAAGGCGAAAGAAAGACAAGTTTTTACAATACGTCTTATTTATTCCACGTTTTTAATACTCCAGAATCGACTTGTAGTAAAAAACTTTATATGCTTTATCCTTCTTTATCACGAAAATCCTTGACAAATTGAGATATACAAACACATTGTTTTTATTTTTCATGATATTTCAAAAATCGATAGCTCGTCCTTTTGAACATGTAAATTTAAGCTAATTTAATATGATCACTAAACGCATGAAATATAGGTAGAAATGAACCATATTTTTTATTAGTTTTGTATCAAACTATTTTTCATCCGAAAACAAACTACTTGATATTATGGTAAAATTTTTAATCTTTTTTTTTGAGTTTAATATTAAATAAATTACATTAATAATAGATTTATAAAACAACTTAAATAACTTATAAAATACTTATGAGATAATACTTCTAACATTTATATTTTTTAATACAACGGTTTGATTTTTTTATAAATAATTCATGAATTACGTAAAACTTATGACATTACTTTATTTTAATTATTTATTTAAAGTATAAATATCATATTATATATATAATTTTTTATACACAATAGTATCAGAAACTTTTCTACACAGTCAAATGTCTTCACATAAACCAACTAATAAGAAATTTATCTCTTTATATTATAAAATTTTCAATTCTGTATTTGATTAAATTTATAAACCAAGGTAATAAATCCGTAAATCTAATGATATACCGCATAAAAAATAACGAATTTTCTTTTCGCTTTAAAGTCGTCTTATATGCATTTTTTATCTTAAACAAGAAGTTCAATTGATAAAAATGCAATTAAAGGAATACGAATGAGAAAAATTTGAAATGGGAAAGAACTGGAGCATTATTACTATGAATACATTGTATTTCTGAGGAAGAATCGTTGAAAGGCAAAGGAAAAATTAGTAAAATGAGCTGTAGATATCAGACTGATTAACAGGTTCGTAACAACTATATTTCGCGTATGCACTTATGTACAAGCTTGCGCACATGCACGCGTGCAAACACAGATGTATATGTGTGTGCCGCATCGAGAAATCGCCGAAGAAACTCATTGTTGAATCGCCTATCTATAGCCTTGATTGAAAGTACCGCGGGCGATTTTCTCGGAACGTGATCGAGCGCCGACTGATCGCGACTTACCTTGCGAATTCATTCCTTAAGAAAGTCGACGCGTGCGCACATCGTGTAAAGGAGCCTCACTAAAGAACGAGACGTACTTTTTATATGTATTCTCAATGCAAGTACCGTGGATTGGATGAGATGCTTGTTAATAATAATATGTAGGAGAATCGAAAGATGCCAAAGAAATGAGCGGTCAATGCTTTTTCCTGTTAATTACGACTGATCAATGATGTATGGTTTTCTGTGATTTTCCGAGTACAAATTAGAATTGTGTCTGTTAAAACCAATCATTGATGTCTTTCCTATTCACGTTTTTACTTCATATTACAATTAGATTCAGCTTTCTTTTTCAGATAAAATTAGAAAATAGTTATTTAATATAAGCAGTATAATTATAGTTAAATATTAAAAATACTTGTATATATCTTGGGATATCACAAGCATACATTTATCCACCATGAAAAATTCTTTACTTTAATAATTAAAATAACTATTAAGCTAGCTCCAATAATTTTTCTTACGAAATTTAATTTTTGCTTACTAAAACTAATAATTAGTCATGAAAATCGATATTTTGATATAATGAAATGCAAGAAATTTAATAAATTACGATTGTAATTAGACTTGCATATGCTGCTGAAGTCTAAGATCCATTAATCATCTATCATATAAACATGTAAATTAGCTTTTCTAATTTTTTCAGTAATTTATTTCTATGTGAATAAATATATTGAGCGAATAAGACAAAACATACTGTAAACTCTTAAAATTCTCACCGACTTCGCTATTTTTCATTTGAGATGATACATTGTAATTTTGTTCGAACTTTGATAAATAAAAATTCTGAATTGTGAATAAAATACGATTTTGAGAAAAACTATAAAATACTATAAAAATAAAAATTGATGGTAAGCAAAATCATCGCATAAAAACTTATGATCGAAAAGAAAAAGAATATATTTCACCGTAATTTCTTTTTTGACGTCTAACATCAAAAAATACTATCATGATCTCTGTTGAATCGTTTTGTACTTTTGAATTGGCAATTTCACAAAATAATATATTTCTACTGCTTCGCCCGAGCCCTTGAGCAAGGGATCATCAACAAAGCACAAGCACAGCATATCAAATAACCGCGGTACCGTTTTATAAATTGCAAGTCCATCTCTGTCCACTCCCTAGTCTTTTACGTACGTGCGAAATAAGTATGTGATGGAGCGCTTCCTCGAGTAATTACGCGCGATCTCACGCATAATAGCAACGTTGCTTATTATTCCGCGCGCGTGCAAACTTGCTCCCTTGGCTTTTTCACGCCGAATCGCGTGCCATTCTACGTGACGATAATGGCAGCAACGGCTTTTCGAATTTCGCCAGGTTCTTTTCTTTTATTTCCTTTTTAACGTTAATATATAAATATACGTGCAAGATGCAATAACATAACGCATTTTTTTTAATGTTATTTTTGTTCTTTCCTCGAATGCGCGCCAATGTCGTAAGTTAGTTTTACACTTGATTAGCATGATTTGCAAAAATCTTATCAAGCACTAAAATAATTTTTTAAGAGTAATCATTTGCTTAAAAAAATTATACCGATTTGCGAAAATTGTGGAGAATTATTACTTATCCAAGGAAAATAAATTCTGATATATTCCGCTTTTTCGTAAATCAATTGTGATTTGAAGCAATAATGCTAATAACACAGAAGCTATATTAATGATTAAAGATATATATTTATAAAATTCTTTTTATGTTTGAATACTATATTATTGATAAAATTTAATTTAAAAATGAAGAAGTGGAAAGTAAAAAGTTGGAATTTAGTAGTAATTTTTTGTTGATTTAACAAAATTTAGTTTTAGATATAATATATTCAAAAAGATGAGTAATAAAATGCTTTGTAAATATAAGTAGTCCATATAAAATGATATGTCTTATTCAGAACCGTCGCAAATCGTGATTTCATAATTTGTACAGGCCATCAAGATCACAATAAAATAAGAAAAAATGAAGAGTACCAATAAGAAACTAAAAAAGTATAGTTGTTTTCATTTCACAAATGCCACACCTGTATTATTTTCAAACAGACGAAATTTACAAAAGAAAAATTCATTTCTCTACTTTCAAAAACTGAGAACTACGTATTGACGACTTGTAATCTTGCAACAGCTGATTTGTGTCCTTTGCTTTTAGGAGTAACAACAATGTTACTCCTTGTACACAAATCGATTTTTTCTCTTTTTCTATCTCTTTCCTTCTTTGTTTCTTCAAGTTGTAACAATTTTATTCGAAGTGAGAGAAAGAAAGAAAGAGCTAAAGAGAGGCATAAAAGGGATAAAAAGTAGAGCGCGTGATCACAAAGTCAAGCGAGAAAGGCGGGGCGAGTAAAAATGTATACTTTTGCGAGAGAGAAAAAGCAGAAGAGAGTATAGGAACACAACACAAGGATTCGTCGTAAGTAAAATGGACGAGATGACCTAAGAGTTAGTAAGTGTAAAAAATGGCTCGTCTGATAAAACATTCGATTAATTTTCTTGTTCAAAACATTACTTGTTAAAATAAATGGATGGACGAATTGGTTCTATTTTTGAATTGGTTTTCTACTTAAATTTAAATAGGACAGACAACAGAGAATTAGATCAATAACCTTACTAACATTTTTAATTATAAATATTATGATAATGCAGTGCGTATTAAACAATGAATATATTGAAAAATTTTTTTTCGAAATTTATTTTATCTGTGCAAAGTTATGACTAAAAGTAGTCGGAATAATAAAAATTGTTCATATATAATAATAAATTTTTATATTTATGAATATAATAAACAGTGTTTTTAAACATTCTTTCAATTTGTGCTTGTAATGATTTTTAATTTATTAATAACAAAAAGGTTGAATTAAAAATTATCTAAATAATTATTCGAATATTATTTTAATATGAATTTTCTTTAGTATTAAGAATAAAATTAAAAAAAGTAGGTTCTAATAAGTACCTAAGAAATTCATCATTGTAGAAAATATTCCATATTTGTAAAATTAAATGTAACTTAATTCGTAAAACTTAGTTGAAGAATTTAACGCTTTAAGGTTAAGTATATCATTTAAAGTCTCACTGAACTAGAGGGTGCGCTTGTAAGCTAGAGCAAGATATCAGCACAAACATATACACAGGCTCGAATGCGTGAATGTGTTTTTATCCGCATGCATAAATATGTATATAATTAACCAATAAGTTTAGCATCTTTTAAGGAAATTAAAAATACATTTGTCGTATGTTAATTATCAATTTACCAACTAATTATAGAATCAACAAAATGTTTCTTGTTAATGAAATATCTAGATCTATTATTCAATTTTTAAATCTGCTATTTCTTTATGCAGTTTCTGTTGATATAATATTTGCATTTACAAGCCATTTATTCAGATCTAAAAGTGCCTTGAGCATATTCTTCAAGTAGAAGTGTAGGTGACGTGGCGCTTTCTACGAACGTAGAATTAAGCGAACCTTCGAAAAAGATCAACGCGCCTTTTGAAAATATCGAGTTGGATGCTTCTCCAATTTCATGCCACTTTCATCTACTCCTCTCGCTCTTCGATTTCGACGCGAGTGCACACAATCACTTGGTCTCAGTAAATGAAGATGGATAACATGCGCTGTATATCCTTGCATTCGGATAACATTCCTTTGTGCGTCTGTTTTGCTTTTGCACTTGGGGGTCCTGGCAATGGTTGACGTTCAAGTACGCGAAGTTACGAGTTTTACGAAGATTCATTGTACAACGGATGTAAAAACGTTTGTCCGAGATTTATCGTTTTCTTATTGAATTTTCGGAAAAGGAATGCATCGGTTCCGAAGTAGGAGTTATTTATTTTTCAAAGGTCACTTGTTTGTTTAGCGACATTTTATCGTGTACTCCAGTTTTAAGCGAATGCACTCTTACGAGCTGTAATTTCTCGTAAAAAAGCAATAGCTTTTAACGTTTTTTTTATAAACGTCCATTCAATTACTAAATGTATAATACAACAAAATTTCAATAGAGTATAGGTAAAAACTTTTAAGAGTCGTATTTGAGTGGTCATTTGATACTTTTCACAAAAAAGCAATAGAAACTAGAAAATAATTCCATACTAAACAAATTAGTCAGTTATGTAAGAATTACATTACATGAAATGATTCGAATAATGATACTTCACATTATATTCACTCACATGAATAAAACATAATTTTTGTCGGTGAACAATTAATAGTTATTGAAAATTTTAAATATATTTTAGTATTGTTGTTTTATAACTTTTTAAAAGTACACGTATATATTCATAAAGGTTTTTAAGTTTCATTCGACAGTCTTTCCATTAAGAATTCAATTAATTAAAATAATTTGTATACTTTTCTTTTGACTAATGAAAACGCTTCCTGAAATAGATACGTAGTTATACTTATGCTAGAATATACCAAACTAAATTGTTTTATCAACTTTTATGAAGATGAACAAATGAATCAGAAAACATAGCACTACATTCTAATTTTAATTAAATGCTCACATGTAAAAAATCAAAACAACTTCATTCCATATTTCTGATGCTACTATATAATGATTAAGTAATAAATTTAAAAAATAAAATACTAATAAATTTAAATAATTTTTTCGAACAGTGTAAATAAAGTTTAAAAGTATATTTTGCGATGAAATGATGAAAAAGTTTTACTTGTATATAAGTACATATGTATGATAATACATTTATTTATTATTTATTAGAATAGCGATTATCGTTCGTTAATTCAGAGTACCAGTCATACTTTAGAAAACAACTCTATTTGGAAATCATTAATTTAAAATTCTTTTATTATTATACTATTTCCAAATTTAATATTTTAATAATTTATTTTAGAATATTGTAATACACTAAATTATCCATTAAAAGTCGCACGTGCAAACGTAAAGAAATACGAATAATAATAATAATAATAATTTGAATAATACTCTACACCCTTGTACTCGAACAGTTATTTCCCCGTTACTCAGAAAAACTGCTCTCAAAAGCTTTTATTATAACGCAGTTTCGACATTTCTAGGCGTGAAAGCTCAGTAATGACTCGATATCCCGTGCCGAGTTCGAAAAGCGTCGACGTCGACTCAGAAAAAAAAGCTCGAAGTCACGCAGTCTGTGAGGAAACATTATCTATTTTGAGCAAGCGCGCGAAGCTCCTCATGAGAGTCGGAGCGGCAGAACCGTAGACGTAAAGAGAGATGAGAGGAGGAAAAGAAGACGAACCGCGGAACGAACGGCTGATTTAGAGGCGAGAGGCTGTGATTTACAGCTCCTGACGCTTCGCGATTCTCCTCTTCGTGCCTCTGCATGCTTTCCTTATTTCTCTCCCTCCGAGGTGCTTCTTTCCGCGACGTGCGACCACTCCCATGTGCGCCCGCAACTGCCTATAAATGGCCTCTCGTAGCTCCCCAACTCTAGTATTCATTACTCACCTTCTTTCTCCTCAAGACTCGTGTGCTTGCCTCCACATCCGAACCGGATTCGCAACGTTTTCGTGGTTTTGCGATATTCCCACTTTCCTGGGCACACTTGTAAACTTCACACAAGAATATCGCCGTCGATGTCGCTTTGACGGAATTAAGTATGGAACACTGCGTCAATTTTATCCCGAAATCACTGTTCCGTATTAGGTATCCTTTTTATTTCTGATTATTTTTGCCTTTCATCGAGAATATGTTTTTGAATTTCCGGGAACCAATCTAGACGTTTGGAGGGCTTACCTACTTTTCTCGATAATGAAATCACTGTTTGCAATAATACTTTGAGCTGCACGTAAAAATGCTACTTTGTTTTTATTTGAGTTTTAAATCTATCGTTCTCGAAAAAATTACCTGTTAAGGTATAGAGAATATGCAATTTCTTACCACTTGCACAATCCAACAATATTTTTTCTTTACAGCCATCTAATGAATTTTTATTTCCTTGAATCTCAATGACTTTCTACTTTTATAAAAATTTTCATTTAAAGTTACACTAAAGGTGGATATTTTTATTTAAAATACTAAGAAATAAGTCGGTTATCCACTTGGACTTACATAAAAGACAAATCTGAATTTTATAATACACAGATTGGATTTCAATTTCACTTAAACGATTTAATTAGATTTACAAGTATATTTGTAAATGATAGACAAGCAATCTAATGTTCTTTTATTTTTAATTGAAATTTTAATATTGTATATGTTACAATAATACTGCTTTCTATACTGAATACCAAAAGTATTAATAAAATGTCTCTTAATAATCTACTAGTATTAACCATTAATTAGAAGCGATAAGTCAAGCGTATCGAGGTAATATTTTTGAAACAATTTTAAAGTTTTACATACTATATACAACATTATTAATATTTTGTTAAAATCATATATTTTTAAAAAAAATTAATTCACAAAGATTAATAGTGTTCGAAACGTTTTGTAATAAAATGTTTTACTTGTGAAAATAAATAAAATTTGCGTATGAGAAGCTATGTCATGTTTCTAGGCTCGACGCGAAATGAAATTAACTAACATATATATTATCGAGAGTAATAAAGAACAAAAAATAATTTCTAAAGCATCGTTATAAATTCAACCTTTATCGAAAGTTACTCCTTCTTCATCATAATCCTTAAATCTTCTTGGAATATTACAGGAACTTTTTAACCATTCACATGGGTTTCAGAAAATATTTCGAGCAATAATGTTAAAGTAAAATTAGCCTGGTTTACACGAATATCCTACATTGATAATAACAATAATAATACAGAGCATGACTTTTTTATCGCGTAAATGATTGCTGCTCGATTAAAATTACAAAATTGGCTAATATATAGAAAACATGTAAAGCATTAATCGTTCCGAAAAAGGATAGCTCTCACAAGAAATAGGTAATAATTATAAATACATCAAACGAATGAGATGATACATTAATTCTACTTAATAAACTTAGATATTATATGTTTTTGTCGAGAATACAGAAGAATTTCCACCTTCATAAAAGATTGTGAAATGAATATCATAGTAGTCTACAATTACATAAATATTCGAAGTAACTTTTCAGTGACTACATTTTATGTATCCCGCAGAAAAGAAATGTATAAATTGAATAAAAACTGAAATTTACGTTTTCCATTATCTGTGCAAAAATTTGTTGTTTATGGGATAAACAACTCATTTTTTAATATAGTAGTATAATCTAACAACCATTATTAAAATAAATTTTTATAGAATATTTATAATAGAAACTTAAAAATTGTTAAAAAATGTTTCAAAGCTAAACTCAGAGAGACTAAATTAAAACGATTAAACAGATCATTCATTTCATAACGTGTAAGAGAAGAAGAATATTTAATTAAAAACATATAACAAAACTTAAATACTCTATTATTAGTAATTCAGTAAGAAAAGTAAATTAAAAAAGAACAATCTGTGTAAGTACGTATAACTTATATTACTTTTGCAAAGAATTAAAAATATTCACAATTTCTAGCTGCATGAATTCATATTATTCTTCTTTACTAATCTTATAAAAATGTTAGGTGATGAAATCGTTTTTATTCAAATTTTTATCTTCTTTTTTCAAAGTTATACGAGTTGTTATAGCACTCTTGTAACTCTGAAACGTTTATAAAATATTTCTATTCAACCAGAAAAAAGAGACAATATTCCAAAATACTGCCAAATATTCGAAAACTCCCTGAACTTGATCAAATGATCAAAGGTAATTTGCCATTGAATTCTGTCAATAATTCTGTCAACGTCTACAAGAAGATTCTTTTCATCTATTGCAATAAAAGAAATCGTTGAGCGCTGACTTATATTACTTCCTATTGATAAAGAAAGAAAATAATACTTGAAATCCGTTTTTTTCGAAAATGTGACACGGCTATACGTTCTCATCTAATTGTTAAAATCCCAACGATGCTAGGTTTCTCTAATTAACATAAATAGTGATCGAATAGAGCGAGCCTGGGCCTTTCAAACACGAAATCAATGCTGTCTGCGAAAGGACGTCTCTATTTAACTCTTTTTCACCTCATCTCCTCTTCCTTCCATCTCCTTTACTAAAGATATACCTTGCTTATTAAAGTGCTTTAATCTATTTTTCTTCGAATAGCGCACGACCGTTGCATTCATGATTATCGTATAGACATCTCCTTTTTTTATAAATCTATTTTTCTCTTGGCCTATCTTTATCTCTCTGTCCATCACATTCTCACTATCGTTATTTCATCTTCTACAGTAATTATAAAGTGCGTTGCAGATAGCATATTGCGACGCTGTCGATGATAATCCTCGACATGCCTTATTGCCCTTTTTCTGTATTTATATTCATTTCAAAATTGATAAAAACAAAGAAACAAAAAAAGAAAAATAATTAAGTAAAAATTCCATGTATATTTTCATCCTTGTTAATATAATATTCAGTCAAAAAGTTAAAGTAACTTTTCTAATTCACTTTTTTATAAGTGAAATTGAATTAAAATTATGTTTTTATGACAGCGTTAAAAATTCAATTTATAATAGTAAGTTCGTAAATAATTACAGCGAATCAATACCACTTTAGTAATTTCTGACTAACCTAGTTATAATATTTCCTTATATTATTAAAATGTTAGTTTAATCTTATCAGTGAAATGGCTTTCAGATTATTTACTACTTTACTCCATTCTTGATTGAATTAAAAATTGGAATTTTTGAAGTCAGAATAAACACGTATCATTTTTTGACGATTTTACAAATAAAAGAATCAGATAAAATCTTAATAATGATTGAAAATTATATAATCTGAAGATTAAAACATATACGATATTTATATATATATAAATATTTATATACGACAATTAAAAGAACTAGTATTTTTCAGTTTCTTTGTTCCTTACTTATTACAATTACAGATGCTATTAGATTCTTGTACTGATCGTTAGACAATTAGCAGTATAAGAAGTAACATTATAAATTTCCAGTTCAAATATACGCATATAAATTATTATTACATAATTTATTTTCCTAAAAATATTAAAGAAAAAACTATTGCAAGTGGTTTGAATTCAACCAACATTTTTTAAAACCGTTAACTTCTTAATACAAAAAAATAATACTTGAAAACTATCTTTGATGGAGGGAAAACGTTCCACATATCGAACGATATATGATTATAAACGCCAATGAGATGACAGAAGTAGAAGCAAGAGTTTTTTCATTATTGCTGGCTCGTTAAAAGAAGTAATTAACAGGTGTGGTTTAATACGATTTCGACGTGTTTCTCACTCATGCTCTCATCATCATTCGACTTTAAACGTATATTCGTATATTCTCGTTTACTGTTTGACATATATACTGCTCATGTATATACGATTATTAAATTAATAATTTTGATAATAATGTTATCGCCATCTCTAAAGATATTGAATTATATCGATGAAGATGAAATTTACTATGACTCTTTTTCTTTCAATTTAAATATTTTGTTATTAAATATAAAATTAATTTTCATCTTAAACCTTGAACTACTTTCTACAATTATAATTTAAAATACAGCCAAATGAACTATCTGCGAATAATTGATTTGATGAAAAATTGCTTAACAATACTAAGCTTTTCTTTCATGTTACACGAATATATAACTAAATTCATATATAACGAAATCTAGAACTCCATGTCCAATACAACAATATTATAAATAAAAAATTTCTAACAATTACCATCCGCCTTTAATCAATGAATTGAAAAGTACTATTTTTTCAAAAATGCTAAACTATTCTCACATCACTAAATCATATCACTAAAGTTCATTAAAAATAAAGTCAATCTTCAGTAAGAAATATTGACCTCTTAGAAAAATTGCTGTTCGTTCCCGCATCTCCTTTCTTGATACGCCTCCCGCGGTACTTTTTTCCCTCTGCCATTTTCTTCCGTTAACTAAAAGAATGAACTCGAACTCGTCTTATGGCCACCAAGTGGGACGACGACGACAACGATGGTAACGGTGACGGCGGCAATGTTGACGCATAGATATACGCGGCTTACGTACGCACTTATACGTATAAGTACGTAGAGCGAGGTTTACCCTTATACGATTGAGAAGTATGTAAGGTTTTACCTATTAGCAGTCGTTACACCGCTTAAATTCCCTTGCGTTAAACTTCATTGAGTGTGTAGAGGAAGTAGTATCGATTGAATGTTTCCACTCCAATTGGAGGACGTACCTGAAGACGTGAATTCTTGTAATGAAAAAAATAAAAAATAATCAATCAAATAATAATCAAAAATAAAGAACACTTTTTTTATTTTATCGTCGCTCATAGTAGAAATTCGAGTTAGTGATTAATTTATTCTAAAAATATGATAATTTGACTCTTAAAATAATCTAAATTACATTACCGTAAACTTTTCTAAAAATTATGAATACATTTTACATTAGTGATGTAATTATTATTGATAATATTTGTTTGCTTAACTTAAATAACTATTGAAGTTTGTCAACAGTTAAAGAATAAAAATTTATTCATTCATATACTTACATTGGAAATTTATTAAAAATTGGCTAAACGACGATATATAATTGAAATGCTTTATATCCTTTAAAATCATCAAGGTATTAAAATAATTTAAAGTCAAATAATTATTACTTAATGTTAAAAATTAAGTAATAATACTTTACAGAAAAAAATTATTAAAATGTATACTTTATCCTGATCGAGATATTCATCCCAACGCTTGTTCCTTTTCATAATAACCAGGAGTAAAGAGGATCCTTAAAGTTTGACCACGAAAATTATTTTTTTTTTTAAATTAAAAAAATAATTTATTACATAAAAATATATTTTTTACATTTTTCTTATAATTTTTACATTAAAATATATATCAGGAAACTCTTGTGAGGGATAATTATCCCTTTGAATATATATTTTTTTCAAAAACTCCAAGACACGTCTACTTGACATCTCAATTTTGTTTATCATAGAATGATTTTTCATGAGATTCGTTTAATTTGAAAATTTCTAGAGAAAAAAAATTTATCATCTTTACCTTTATAAAAAATAGGGGACGCAATTCTTTGAAGTAAAAGCAATTTCCTAAAATAAATTAGCGTTGGTTTTATTCCAAAATTTTAATTCGTTTTTAAGATATTATAAAGAAATAATTTTCGAGGATTTCGAGGAATCTAATATTTTTTCATATGCTACAACATATCACAATATCAAGAAAATCGGCGAGGTACACCATGCGTAGTTTCCTGATAAGACGCTCGACATGTTTGGAATGAATTCCTAAGAAAAAACCCTGAAGAAGGGAGAACTACGATGGAATTGGGGTGGTGTAACTTCTCCGGATGATTCAAGTAGGGGCTTGTTTTCAATTCACAGGCAAAGAAAAGAAGAAAAGGAAAAAAACCGCATGAAGAGTTTTCGACTGTGTTTCCTCCGACTGCTGTGGAGGAGATCCAACAAACACCAGAATGCCCTTTTCAGGGTGACCAAACTATTTAAACGTAGCCTCAACCGAGCTCTGGCTGCCAATCCACTAAGGGCGACCATCAAAATTTGTCCTGTCGGAACGTAGATGGCGGAACGAGTACTATAAATTTGAGACCCGACGGAGATAGACGACAGTTCTCGAACTCCCCCAACCTTTCAAATTCCTTAAATTATAAAATGAATGATTATTAACAATTGCTAAATATTTTAAATATTTTTATTTGTAGCAAATCGTAAATCTCTATTACGTATATATTAGTTCACTAGTTTATATTAAAAAGCTATATATTACTCGATATAATTCCTAGAAAGTTATATTAACTGTTGTAAGATAAAGAAAATGTAATGCAACTTGAATTAGGCAGCTTCAATTGTGAACAATTACTTCACATGTACAGATTACTATCAATTAAATATATGCTAGGAAACTTCATCATGAATTGTTTTTCAAACTTGTATTAATGTTCTTATTGTACTTATAATTATGTAAGTAATTGTTATTAAAAATTTTTAAAAAATTTAATGCCATTGAATATTTACTGTAACTAACCTCGTATTAATAAATAATTCCATTTTATAAGAATCGAAATAAACGTAAAATTTATTTTAAATATTTTGCGCCCTAAGATTGTCGCCAATTATTATTGAGGAAGTAATTTTTCAATTAACACTGTAAGAATTATTAATGAAATAATATTTTAAATTATGATATACGATATAGAGAATTTCAAATAAAATGTAACTATTTTATGAATTTTTCTTTATACAAAAGAACTACAGTTATTTTATTAATAAATTATATATGAATATATTTAAAATCATTATATATCATTCTTTCATTAAGTTACATTTTTCTAGAAAATTAGATGAATTACATTTAATGAGATTTTTTAATAAAAAGAGCTAATAAAACATATCGTTGTACTTAAATAGTACATTCTAATATAGTCAAAAGTTTATTGGATTTTTTTATAAATGATAAAACATTAAAATTCTACCTCACGATTATAAAGTCCATGCAATGAAATAGCTTAATAAAAAATAAGATATGAATTCTCTCCATTTATATTTATCTTGTACAGATTATTATATCTCATAAAGCTCGATAAAAACATTGAAGTGATTGTTATAACTATACGCAGAGAATCATATTGATTAAAAATATAAATATTTAGAACAGAACCATAACGACATACACCAAAGAAATCCTACTTAACAGATGTTAATGCTATCATAATTTCTTTCGTTTGCAAAATATTTAGACTTAACTTAATGTAAATGAAAATATAGGGTTAAGTACTTTTTTAAGAATATAGAAAATATTTAATGTAAAAGTGTAAATAATCTAAAATAGCTAAATATCTTTTCCATTTTACAACAAATACATAGAAATAAGAAGATACATCATTTAAATTATAATCATTAAAATGAGATTTGACATAATTAAAAATTAAAAATTAATCATCTTACCATTGTACGAAATATGCCGGAAGTCTGCGAAGACATGAGCTGAATCTGCGACGAAACGCAGAATGAGTGCAAAGGCGAACCAGTTCAACATGTTGATCGATGTCTCACGTTTTTTCTCACTGCAAAAGGAACATGAAACGAGTGTGAAATTTATTTCTTCATTACTTTCTTTTATTTGTGCTTGTCTCTACAAACAATTAATAGAACCAAAAAACTGCACGCGCTCGTTGTTTGAGCATTTTGAACTAAAACGAGAAAAGGATTTTGAGAGATTTGAGCATATATGTTCTTGTTAATTTATAGAATGATTTTTATTTAAAAAATAGTCTCAAAAGTTCACTTTTATCGATTCCTTTACGTAACACTTTTTAAGGAACTTAACTCTTTTGATCGTCTACAGAAGTGAGTAAAATAACAGTTGTTCAGGTCCTTTAATACATTAAATCTTTCTCAAATAAATATTAAGCTTAGCCCAGTAGCAATATAAACCTATAAGTATTAGCGTTATTATTTTATCTTAAAAGTACGAAATAGTAAAATTTAAATAATGTTATAATCATTCTCTCTTCAGCATTTAATATTACACTCTTTTGAATAATATTAAATATATTTTTGCATTTAAAATAAAAAACAGACACTATTGTAAAATACTTCTTATACACCAGCATTTATTTCCAATAAAAATATTTCTACAAAATCTCTTTCAAATTAATTCAAGATGCAATGAAATATGTATTACATCAGTATATAACTGCAAAGTTATGATAAAAATTTTTTCAAGAACTCAGTATTGTTTCGAAAATCTGAAGTTTCAAGAGCTCTATTCTTACGTAAAAAAAGATTCAATACATGCATTCTAGTGCATCACTATAGTCCTCGAAAAACACTTATTCCAAATAAATATTCCAAACACTCTCTCCATGCAGTCCTCCCTCTCTTTTTCACTCTCTCTCTCTCTCACACACTTTCCTTCTCCCTCCCTCTCAATTTTCAACTCTCTTGTAATAATGAACCTGCCAAAGTGGTCCCCGGATTTAACCCTTTCTACTTAATCACCAGGGTTCTCTTGAAGATGAATCCTATCTCAACTTGCACGTAAGTGCGCTCCGGTATTATTTAGTTTGACTTTTCTTGCATTCGTTTTCTTATTCATGCCACTGGACTGAATATCGTCTGCTCAAAAAGCATATTGATTTTAAAATGAGGTACATTTGATCGTAAACATAGAATGGGCTAAGCCTAAGTTTTTAATTTAGTTGAAATAGAAACGCGTCATAATTATAAAATGGTAAAAGTACATCAAATAATAAGCAAAAAAATATTTCATTAATCGTTTGTTTTTAATAGCAATTAATAATCAAAAATTCTGTTGTTTAAGATAAATATATTTTTTTCAAATTTATTTTATATACTTATATTTTAGTCTTATTTTAATTATCAGCGTTATAAAATCACAGGATTTGCTCATATTTTCAAAATAGTTTTCATTATAGTTCATTGACGTAACGACAGTTTTGGATTGAAATATTTAAATATTGAAATCTCTAATATTGAATGTAATAAAAATTGATTCTAAAAGATATTTACAAAATATATATAAAAAAATCAATCGAATACGATTACATATTTCTAACATAAATGAGAATTCCCATACACATCTTAAAATCAATAATATTGGATTTTGCACAGATTTATATTTATTACAACAAGAATAGTTAAAAGAATATTTAGAATATCTAAAAATATTAACAATACGTTGTAAATGTTGATTTTCAAGATCCATTCGATTTCTTGCAATAGAAATTTCAATCAAAAAAGATTCTACGAAACAATGGAGCACTCCCGGATAAATTTAAGTTTAAACTTTAGAAATAGATTTCAGAGAGTTCCTTCATGAGTTTGACCCACGGAAGGCGAAGAAACCTCCATGGCTTATCCTGTACTTCAGAAACACTCATATATTCAAATCGTATTGTATGAGAAATATATAAGATATGACAAATAGAGCTTCTTCAATGACTGATTTTTCACTTCTTGTAATGTAAGTATCACTTCTTATTAGTTCACAGAATATTTTTCAAAATTATAAGATCCAATCATTTAAAGTAGTTATAAACTTTATTATCAATGTGTACGTATCCTAGAATGTTGATACTCAGTCAACTGCGTTATAAACTTAAAAAAAATGTGATTAAAATGCACGAATAAATTTTTATATATTTTTAACTGAAAATTTATATTGTTTAATTTTTTCTATGAATTTTGTATAAACTAAATGTGTGCTCTTTCTGTACATTTAGTATTTCTGAGTATTACTTGAAACAATAAGCGATAATTTTTAAAGTTAGTAAAAATAATTAGACCAAAATTACATTTTAATGGCATTGATGTAACAAGTTCTGACACGTTCGTTAAATTACTCATAATAAAATATTTTTTTTCTTTTAAAAATGTAACTCTCAAAATGAAATTTTTAAAAATATCACGTATCAGTATTATTTCCTCATAAATAAAATATCGTATAAAAATTAGAACATTTATAAGAGACGCTAGTTTATTTCTTTAAAATACGTAATTATTTCCAGAAAATTATGTTATAGACTTTAACCTTACTTGTAATAAGAGATTAATTATTCTCATCAAATGAGTATAATATCATAAATTTTTTTATAATTAATAACCATGTCAAATTTATTGCAATATTATTTGAAAATTATGAGAAAAAAGAAAATATATTAAAACGTTTTAATTAAGATTAAAAAGGTTGAGAAATAAAAAACACTTCTTGTAATTAATTAAAATTTGTGAGACTTTATCACTGAAAATTCAAATTAATTTCACTATCAACAAGTCTTCGATAAATGTAGATAGTACCGGTAAAAAAATTTTTCTAGCGTTTTATTACTCGTTTTAACATAACATAAAATTTATTTTTTGAATTGTATTTCTTATTATACTACTCATTATTATTAACTTTTATTGTACAGATGTCTTCTAAAGAATACTTTCACATTGAATTGCAGTTTAGTAGTCAACTGTTAAGAAGCAATATTTCCTTTTGAAATCTTAATTAAAAAATTAAAAAATGTTAGAATATTATAAACAGGCTATTCTTTAGTTTAATAATAAATTATATAAATTATGCTAACATGATACTTCAACATATTGTTTTAACGTATATTTGAATATATGACACGCCCCTTTGAATTAATATTACCATATATTAACTCAGAAAGCAGGTTAGTGACAATTATTAATAGTTTTCAAAATGATGTAGAAATATATTAAAACTTGTCACAAATAAAGAACGTAACAATTCCGAAATGAAATAAAATAATAATTCTTATATAAAAACAACCACTTTATATTTAATTCATATCATATTAATTACCATATTAATTATCATATTCATATTAATTCACAGACCCTGTAGAGCTAACAAAATAGTATAATAATAATTAGTGTAATAATTATAGAAAACTCGGCTTCTATAACTTGCCTCAGCATAATATGTCATAATGATATACACATATTACAAATATTAGATTAAATATTTAATTCAATTTAGTCATGTTTGTAGAATAAAATATTATATTAAAATGTTATTCGGTTGAAGAAGATTCTAAAGCGGTTTGAAGTTCCGTAACGCATTCTAGTTAGTATGTATTCCGGAACATAAGATGAGTATCCTTGAAATTAAATAATACCGAACACGTACTGCCTTCGTTTCAGAAAATCAGGTCAACGATAATAATTTGAAATTTCAAAGAGCTGATCTTGAAGTCGCGAGTTTTGCTCCCACACAGAGAGGAACTTATTTATAACTTATTCACAATCTCATGCAGAAAGAAACCTGTACGCGATGGACCCTTACACCGTTTGAGTAATAATAGAAATAATTTCAATAATTTGTAACTCATCATATTTAAATTTCATAAGTTCAGGAAGTTATTCAGACTGCGTAATATATTAATTCTCTGACATATTTTTACGTTTCAATTTTTTAAAAATATGCTCCTACAAATTTTCGAATTTAAATATTATAAATTAAAAGTAAAAACTTCTAAGAATAAAAAAATAGATTTAATCTAATGTAGATTATCTACTATATTAGATATAGATAATTTAATATACATTTTCAAAAGTTTAAAATGTAAATACTGAAAATTATGAATATGATTGTGGAAGTATAATAAAAGATTTCAATGTTTCAGAAAATCAACATTTATAATTTGTTTGTGTAAAACATACAATTTAAACTAGATTTCAAATTTAAATTCAAAGATTACCGTTAAGTAAATTTTAAAATTTTCATGTTATTTAAATTTTCACTTCATAATAAATATCAAATAACTAAATTTATAAATTTAAAATGTTATCTAAGTAAGCATAATTTATTTTACCAATATTTTTTTTAATTAGTTATATTATTATTCCTCTTTATAACTCATGTTTTTCCTATAGTATGAATTTATAATTCATTAATTGGAAAATAATAATTTATAGTACTCTTTCATACAACAAACAGAATTAGCTTTAACAAAATTATAGATAATAATTAATTAATGTATTGAATTCATTTCGTAAATGACAAGAGCCTGCTTCTTTATATTAAAAGTTTTCAATAAAACGTTACACGTGTAAAATCTTGTAAACATTCAGTTTTACGGGGATGATCGAGAGAACAAATTAGCTTAGTCTTTAATCATGAATTCAATCGAAAATGAATAATTCTCAAATTAAAATTAAAATGTTGCTCAACCCCACCCCCAGGGTGCACATATTCATGCACGCATGCACTTACTTGTGCACAAACAGAATATCACGCCCAGCAAGAATCTGAAAAAATAATTTAAATAAACAAAGACACGGAGAAGAGATTGACGATCCGTACGTAAACAATACCAGGAAATTGCAAAATAATTGCGCGCAGGTGAATGAACATTTTTTCGCCTTATCTACCGAGTATGCGTACATAATGTTCTACTAAAAGGAAAAGCACAAAGCAGAATCAAAACATACTGGTTTGCATCTCTCTGAAAGATTTTTCTCGCACAAGGCACGCGATTAACGCCTCCACACAATGCGCGTGCCTCTTCGCCTACGTCCCGACGTTGACGCTTCCACGCTCTCATATGCATCGCACTGAGGCATTCTTTAATACTCCCTCGTAGGAATCTATAGAGAAAACTTGTAGATTTTCTACGCTATCGTAATTCTTCATTGCTTCATTGTTTGATTTTCGATGATTTTCAATGATTTTAGACCAAATATTCAAACTCAGTAATTTTATATTTTTTATATTTGGTCGTAAATTATTAAGTAACAACGTTATGAAAAATTTATTATTAGTGTTGATCAGACATTGCTAAGATTTAAGTAAATGCCATTCCAAATTAAATGAGTCACTTAATTTTGAAATCAATGTTTTTTAAGGATTAAGTAGGATTAGGATAAAAATTTTTTGTGTCCTAATAAAATAATGCACCCGTGTTTATACTTTTTGACTATATTATAGTTCATAAATCATATTAGATCAACGTATTCTTTTGTGTGAAGCATTAAATATTAAGCTTTTTCTGCGAAGTCTAGAACTTACAAAAAAAGGTTACATAATTAAGTGTTTTATTAATATCATTGTGATTGTTCTTTCATTCTATTAATCTTATCGTTTATTGAGTGTGATGTGTAAGATAAAAATTTTTGTCACTTAAAAAATGTGGTCATAAATTACATACATAATATACATTATTTTTAAATTTATCATTGGTCATCACATGCATCGATTCAAAAAGCGCAATTGACTGCTATTAATAGTGAAAAGAGTTTGATTTCCATTTTGCCTTCACACTTTATTTTTATTTACAATATTGCCCAATATATCTCGGCAAGTTTAAAAGTAGTAGGCAGTGAATGGATTAACGAGGATTATTATTTCAACAGTTGACAGAAAACTTTTTAAACTATTTTAAGTTTATTTTATCACCGAAGAAAATATATCAATCAAGGTCTTGCATTACTTTCAACGAGTAATAAAATACTCATCATTGTAGATTTATTCATTGGCGCATTTAATTAAATAAGGAATAAATTGGATCTAGATTAAAATAATATTGAAAAATATTTTAATTCTGCGTTTTAATTCTATTCTTCAGTTTCTCAACAGATAGAAAAAATTTCATGACTATATAAAGGTAATAGTATTAATTCACGTTAACATGAAACGTCCTTTAACAAAAATTTTTATTATTTATCACCGATATGTTTCAGAACTCATTCGATGTGTCGCGTGATTATTACATAACTAAAAATCGATCGAATTCCTAATACAATTCAATTATTCTATAATCTTAATTCTTATTGTTGAAACACGCATCATTACACGTTTTAGCGGCAACTTTCGCCAAATAATACTTTTTGTCTATAAGTTTATTGATCACCTCTGACAAAAAGAAGAGTAAAATTTTACTTCTATACTATTTTTCTACTAATACTATTTTAATTTTTATTGATCTTAAAATACCGTTTGTATAATATTTTATTATTATTTTTTTAAATAAACTTCGTCGTGAAACTTTTTTCACCAATTCGACGTAAAGATTCTACCTGTCCCAAAAAGTAAAAAGCAATTCACAATACAAAATGCCACTCTCCTAACAGAGCAATTTTCACTGCTTGTTGATAACTTCGATCGGCAAAAACAGACCCAAAAAGGAGCAAAAACGCGAAGAAAGAAAAAAAGGTTAACAAGCACCGGGCAATATACGAAATAAGCAAAAGAGAGAGAAGAACCGCAGCGAGATGGTTAGCGTACGAGGTTGTTAAAAGTAGCCAAGGCAAAACCCTGTACCACCGTAGAAGAACAGAACTATTTAAAGGGCCCCGCGACGCCATAAAGAGCCTTGGCTCGTTGTAGCAGCCAAACGTAAAAGCCACACGCTACGTATATTCCCTTTTTCATTATTATTTAAGATCAACTCGAGTAGGATAACAACACGATGCATATTCAACTTTTTAACCTCTTTTCACTTTCTTTACTTATTTTTTCCTTGCTTCATCTCAATATCTTTCTCTCTAGTTTGTACTTATTATTTGCTCTCATTAATCCATTGTCGGCTCTTTGCAGAAATTTCATAATTGGAAATAATTTTTGGTATTATAAGGAACTCTCTTTTTTCGAAATATATTCGAAACATGGAAATGATAGTATAATTTCTAAATTAATGCAATTTTAATATATTGGTGACACATTTAAGTAATTTTAAAACTTGTTTTTATTCTAAAATTGTAATGTGCGATGTTTAAAAATGAATCTACATATCTTTAAAACTAAAGAAAACAATATTAATATTTTAGACTCTTAAAGAGTAACATAAAAATATAACATCGAAATATTTTTCTGTAACATGAATATTTTTACTTATTTACTACAATTGGAAAGCTTAACTCTTTTTAATTATATTTATATAATTGATATACATACATATATATTATGATGTACTGGTTCAAGAGCTTCATATCTGAACTTCTTACATGTACAATTAGATTCAGTTTAATTAACGTAAATCCCAGCATATAAACGCTCTTGTCGATAGGATAATCCTTTAACGAAGTGTATCTATCAGTCATAATCATCCTGAGCTATGGAGTCTCTTAAATGAACTTAAGCTCAACAACTGACCTTAAGGTGAGAGAAATCGACGCTAAATTATGTTCTAAAAATATGTCGACATAAGAAAAGTTTAAATCTTATATTCCTATAATCCGTAGTTTATGAACAAAAGTTCTACGCTTAACTTACATCTTGGCTTGCAAAAACAGAGCGTTTCTATGCAAAGAATTGCAAATTTTGTGCGTGCACGTAAATTCACCAATGCGCGACGTTATATACGCTTGTTTTCCTTCTTCAACGACTATACGTACATTTACGTCTGGATTTATATTGATGCGTTATGAAGCAAATCTTTGTTTGGTTAAGATAAGACGGATGATAAAAAATAATGGCAAGTAGATATCACGTGCAATAATTTTGTTAAAAGTTGTTAATAATCGATAAGGGCTTAAAGCAAACACATTTTATAGATTATTTAAATCTATATAGTTTGTACATGGTTTTATTTTATTTTTATCTTTCTATTTGCAGCTAATTTCTTCTAGAAACGTACTAAGTTACTTCATTAGAAAAGTATTTTAATGAATATTTAATATTTAATATTTTAACACGCATACTTAACATTGCATTATGGTAATACGATTACTTTAATAAAGATTTTATAGAATTAATAAATCAGACCTATAAATTAAAATAATTAATTTAACAATATATATGGTAATTCAAGATTTTAGTTTAGTACTAATTTAGAAGAATCTACATTTAGTACTTCAATAAATAAATAGAAAAAATATTATTTTTCATCCCACGCGGACAAGGTAACTAAACGAATGATTGCAAGAAAAGATTAGAAATACGGTAACCATTCTTAATCAGAAGTATATGAATCAACGACATGATGATATTAGTTAATGCAATTTTAAACACCTTAATTTATAGTGCTCAGTAAGTACATACATCTACGGAAATTCTCCGTGGCAGGAGAAATTCAGGCATCTTTGTATATTCTCAAGTACCAAAATCGCGTCTTCAAAACTACGAAGACTTTTTCTTCAAAAAATTATTCTTCAAACAAATTTGCCACACAAAAAACGCATATTTAAGAAGCGTGAATGCCGGATTCACAATATGGGTTAAAAGCATTTTTACTTAGCTATAGTTATAATACTGTTATTTGGATACATTTATTTTTCAGAATAGCTTCTCTTTTTCTAAAGCAAGGAAAGCTATTTCAATGAGTATATAATTTATTATAATAACTAATGAAAATTTATTACTTTGAAAGTTTAGAAAGTAAAATAGAAATAGCGAATTGTTTTCCGAAGAAACAAAAAAGGAAATTTTCCTTATGTAACATAATTTCATGGTTAAAAATAATAACGTAAAAATTAGCTGAAGCAAAATTTTAAATTGCAAAGAACAGTTATTTATATTATTAAATTATTATCCAATTCAATTACTTGACTCAACGAGAAAACAAATTATAAAAATATCAATTGTACAAGATAAAATAATTGTAAAATTTAGTAATATTACTAAAAAATTATAACATTTTTCAATTAACATTATATAACAAGTTAGTATTATGAAGTACATCTCATTCTACCTTTTTATTCGTAAAATAGGAAAAGTTAGTAGACAATATAATTGTGGACAAACATTTTTCTTAAAAAAATAAATAAAAAATTTCAACATGTATTTTAACACATTTTAATATGCACATAATAAACAAACGGATAAATTGCATAATTTTAATGGCAAAATACTTATATAACGTTTTATAAGTTTTCTTCTAATGCGGATATGCACTATTAATGTTTCTGATTAGGAATGATATTTGAACCAGTATCACTCAAGTTATCTAATGTACATATATATGTATATATGAATGTTTTTTAAATTACTTAATATAATTTTAAATTGATCACATAATATAATGCAATTATTGAATTCAATTCTTAATTATTTTTAAGTCTTGTAACTCACACACTCTGAATCTTCTATGCAATTTGTCCTTCGTTTAAATCTCATTCGTTGAACTTGCTGAAGTATGCGATCTTCGCTCGAGTCGAAAGTTGGCCCGTAAAGGTGACAATCCCGCTAAAGCACAAGTGCCGAGAATGCGAGAGAGCCTTAATAAGGCTTAACGATAAGTCAAATTTCACAAGGTACGTCTGCCGTGCGAGGGTGTTCAGGATGTACACTCGAGCACCTTGTACTCGATTAATCGTACAAGTCGAAGGAAAACCTAGGAGAGGATGAGAAACAATGTTTGAGAGGATACGACAAGCTCGCAATATACGACTTTACGAGCCAATATCATCAAATCTCCACTCACTAATACACAGCTTGGAAAAATTGCCAAAAATTATTGCATAACCAAACTGCGAGGAAATTAACGCGAGATCGAATTATGCACAGAGCGAATAATTGTAACGCGATAACCCTGCGTGCGTTAATTGCTTTTGAGTTTACGGCTGATAGGATTATTTTCTTTTTTATGATCGTGTGTATATTTATTGGTCTCAATATTACGATATTTTTGTAGCTAGTTGTAGGTTAATTGCGTAGATAAGCTTTCAGAAACTACTGTTAACCGAGAATCGACGGAATAAGCAATTTTTATCAATAATTTTCTTCCTTTCCATTAATTATTTTAATATGTTGGAACTTAGATGGTTTTTAAATTATAAACATTATTAAGTTTTTATTCGATAATTTTCTGGTCTACATTTTAATACATCGTAATGGTTAAAATAAAAGGTAAAGTTTGACTTCGATATATAATTATGGATGAACATTATGTACTTTACGCTTGAATCTTAAATAGTTAATGTGTCGCTATTAAAGCTCAAGTTTATTCGGAATTTATTTTCATAATTTTTCGTATACATCATAATGCTACTGAATTCCTAAAATTTAAGAAATTTATAAATTTTCGAAATTCCAAAACATTTCAAGTGACAAAAATATAAAAAGTAGTGTAAGATGTTTTCTTTGTAATCGTTTCTATGGACTAATTAACTTATTACTTGATAAATGAAGAATTAGACTGTAGTTCAGACAATCAAATAAAATTTGCTGTAGTTTATCTATATATATATTTTCAGGTGAAACGTCGTCTCCTTTCTTATCGCATTTTTATAAAACATACGCGTGACTGGACTCTCTTGGGGTGTGGTTGCTTCTCTCTCGCCAATTAATTAAGGAGAAGTAAAAAGAGATAAAAGAAAAAGAAGAGGAATAGAGAGAAGAAGGATAGAGTCGTGTGTAGGAATTGGATTTGTCGGTTCTTAACTTAACCTCGATGGAATTTATCGTTTAAGTAACGATGGCAAGGATTAAGGCACATCACATCGTAGATCGGGCAAAAATTAAACGAATTCTGAAACTCGGATCTTGTCATTTGACCAGTTTTCACTCTCTTCGATTCTTTTTAAATAGAACATTTATTTTAGTTAAATAATTTTCGGGGTGATAATTACTTTAATTAAGCTACTTAGAAACTAGTATATATGTCGAAAAAGAGTTTAGGCAATATCTACAACACGAGCGAATGTCGTACATATTTATTCTTTTGTGTAACAATCTACTGCTATATATATTTTTCTTTCGAAATTTTAATACAATTTTCAAAAGCTTTATAAATCTCTCTTGTGATAAAAACAAATAGGGAAGGGTAAAAATCTGAAAACTGTAGATTACAATTTAAACATACTATACGGAATATATTATATAAGAAATTGTAGTTTAAAATGCGATACAAAAGTAACAAAAAATACGAACAATACAACGAAAGTATGCATGCATTTTTTTGAATTTTATTGCCTGAATTTGAATTTTAGTGCCAAAGAAGCTTTTTCCCGATCAAACTTTTTTTTAATGTTACTTCAGTAAATTGAAATTTTTTATTAAAAATAATGGAATAAGTGCAGAAAAAACGCTAATTTTAAAAAGTATTTATTTAATCTCTAAATTTCTAAAGCGTAAGTTTTATATTTTCGAATACAAATGTTCAAAGAAATTATTAATTTTAAACTAAAAATAAATACCAAAAACAATCAATATATTTAACGTAATATGACTTTATCAGACATTTTATTTGATCAGAAAAAAAGAATACAAACTTAACCAAATGATTTTTCCCACCTTTATTAATCTGTTATGGGAAACACTTCGTTTCTCAATTATATGAAATACTCAAATCTATTTATTAATAGATATTATAATTTAAATTATACGGTCTGAATGTTATTTTGTTGAATTATCTCTGAATTACTTTCTTCAACTTCAATACAATTCCAATTGTATCGATTTAAAAATGCTTCTTATAATTTCTATTATAGTCGCATATCCATGTTAAGCTCAGCTTTTACTTTAAAAAGAAGATTATTTTCAGATACTTTCTATCATGTATGCCTAAACATAGTTTATGATAAGTATTTGAAATATTGAATCGAAACTCTAAGATCACTATTTAAATAGAAAGAGTCTAAATATCAGTGATTCACATTCGTTAGCTCAGCGACTGAAGAAAGCCGTCTACGTTAACGTCTAGTCCAGTGTATCGTTTGTCGTTACTTGTAATGGCAGTGGTGTCACGAAAGTCAATCGTTCCGTTGTAAATATACATACTTATCTTTCGATAGGATTTCAAGAGGAGAATGGCTACTCGCTCTCTTGCATGTGGATATATACAAGACGTACGTCGGGGTACGTATGCAAACTTGAGAAATTTTACGAGAATGACCACCATACATGGTAATGTATTTGGCGACTAAATGCGAGCGGATGGAGGGAGGCGAAAGGAGGGAGGCGAAAGGGAGAGCATGATATCGCGACTTGTCCAGAGCTGGAGACGAAACTTTGAGAGTAAATAGTCTTGGAGGCAGAAACCATAATTTATGTGCACATGAATAAGGTTCGATTTGTCGATTTTCTTCCACATTGAAATTCATAAAGACTTACTTTTTACGGGTAATGAATTATTTCTAGTTTATACAGTAATATTATGATAGCGATAATCGATAAGTTCTGTATTAGGAACAGCATCACGCAAACAAAAATTAATTATTCTTTTTGATTTTGCAAATATAATGATGGACTTCGACAAGGATTTTCAAAGTCTGTTATTGTAAGGATTTTCGTAAGTTACAATTACATCGACAATCTTTTGTATTAGATGAATTTATATTTCGCTGCGTTAACGCTTTTGATACTTAAAATAGTTCAAATCATATAAAAGTAACTAGTACAAATGTAAAATTTTAACTAAATAAAAATTTATTTAAAAATAATACAAATTTAACTAGTGTTAACCCCGAAGCATTATCAACATTTTTTACAATTTACAACATTGATTAAAAAATTTATATTCACTAGGTTATTTTTATCCACGCATACCAACCATATTCAATATAGAGAGACACACAGCAAGCGATGATAGTCAACAATTTATACTACAATTAAATCTTTAATTACAATCAGTAGAGCTTATATTTTAAATATAAGTAACGATTAAGTACTTTAGTAAAAAGAATCTTTTCGATTCATTTACAAAATTAAAATCTTCATGAACTGAATAATTATAACATGAAATATTTCTTAAATTGAAAACCAATTTTCTACATAAAAAAGATAAATATAAATACACTGTTTAATAGGTTCATTTTTATTTTTTATTTTCTTTTTAAATGTTTACTCGCGTAAACGTGTTTGATATATGTAAAAGTATCTTTCCAAGAATTACCAATTATTTATTAGCAACATATAAATTATTAATCTTCAATGCTTCTATTGAATTATGATATCAATTTAAACTGTGAACATAAATAAAAAAATTTTTATAATTTTTTCATCATGAGGATAATAATAATAATTATTATTATACATTTTTTTTACATTTTTTACTAGTTTTCACTAGAGTTTTTTACATTTAGATGAAGTATTCTCAATATATCATCTTTAGAATTCACAAGTTAGTTTGACCCACTTATTAAGAGAAAGTTAAATTTTTTGTTTTAAAATATACAGAATTTCATCAAAATACCTTTAATATATAACTTGAAAATAACAAAATGAGCTCTTTTCACATTTGAAATTTGCTCATGCATAGATATATCAGCATGTATTCATATTAGCAGAGTAAGATTCGTTCCCTTTTGTTTGCCTTTCAGTTACTTTGAGGCATTTATTTCTGTCTCTATGTGGCTACCTGTAGCCTTGAACTTTATTGACGTCAACTTTAGACCATAAATTTAAAACGACACCTATATCTAAATATACGAATTCTAATGTTGTAGATGTCCTAGTGCGTAACATAAATTTAAATTTTGTTCACAAATTTCGCAGAACTGTTATTTACAAAAGTATTAAATTTCCATGACATTCCTTTAATGTTTAAACTGTATTCATAGTAAAAAATACAACTTTTGCGATAAATTCTACAAAAACTATACAGGTCTAAATTGATTGTTTATAACGTATGATAACATAGTTTATGACATAAATTGTTAATTTAAAATAAAACAATTTTTATATATTAGAGACAAGCCATTAATTGTCATATCGAACAATAGAGAAATATTAATTTGTTAAAAATACCGAAATAACATCAAGTTATTTAGTATTATTTAAATTCTTTCCAGTAGTTGTTATCATCGTACAAATATAATGTTAAACAGTTTTCTGGATATTCAAGGGCTCAGCCATGAAAAAAGCAGTGTGTATCAAACAATGACTTGTAAGTGCATAAATTCCGTCAAATCCTAAATATATACTCTCGAGCTTTTGTTAGATTAAGTAGCGAAAAAGAAGCAACAAAATTAAGCTTACCTATATTACTAATCTGCTTATGATAAACGATAGCGGAGCTTTTGAGAAGCAGCCGGTGACGTAGCTTTCACGTGCCTGTGTCGGAGCAAATTGTTAATCTGTCAGTATTCGAGCAGCCACGAAACCAACAGATATCTTTCAAAGTATCTTTCCTCCATAGCTCATAAATCACTTCCGAGAAAGGTCTTAGTAATAGTGAGACCTGATAATTCTGCAATTCAGAGCGTCAACCAATCGCAGTATAATTGATCGAGCAAAGTCCTAATGCTGAGCAACTGTGCGTAAGACAAAAATGTTATATTTTCAGCTGTGTTTGCATATGCAATGATAAAGGAACAAGTTTCAGTTCTATTTTTTGTAACGTATGCTGCAAATAGACATACATAGTTAATCAATGCGGCTTATCTTTTGCGATAAAACTTGTAATAATTACTTACATTTGATATGTGCTAGATTAGTTATTAATTTTACATCATATAGAATGTTGGTGAATCAAAATGGAATTGGCTACGTAATAGTAATGAGTAAATAAATAACTTCTGAAAATACAGAGAAAAATAAAGCATAAAATTCACGAAACAATTTTAGTCGTAATACTTTGAACTTTAGCAAAATTAGCTCGACTATGTAAAATCACCTTCGAAACATCCCATTTTAATTAACCTCGGCAGCTTGTACAATACTCGTTTATGTCGTATATATGTCTGAGAAATTCACCATTGTGTTGTCGAAGAATTCAGAAAAAACAAATATAAGTAATTCATTATTGCGATTCGTTGCTCACAAACGCGCTCCACTCTTCTTTCAACGAACAAATAAAATGAATATTAATGTGTGATGTATCCGTAGTACCCTCGTTACATGATTGAACCGCAAGGTTAAAAATGTTAGACGATTCAAAAAATTATTTAGGCGCAAAATGCAAGGAAATCCTTGCTGTTTCATATACCCAGTTCGCACAGTACGTTTGGGATAGACGCCATTTCTCGCGTGCTTACACAAGCGGAAACTATATATTAGAATTGGTGCTCTTTCAAATTCGATAGTTAAACTCCTCTCGATCCTTCCTCTCCCGCGCATTCTCTCGCTCTCTTTCTCACTCTCCGTCTTCTACTATGAAATATCTGATAGTGTTTCTTACATTAATCAAACCCTATTTGATGTGTATTTGCATATCTGTGCGTCGAATGAGTGAAACGTTAAAATCACATGTTTCTGCAGATTGAACTCACATATAATTAGAAAAGGTCTAATTTTTCATTAAAACTTTTCGCTTAAATCGTAAAATTCGACTTCAGTAATTTTTAATTAATACGAATTTTAATCAATTTTTATTTAATACGAAAATTTAAAAATTTAACTATTAAAATACATTTCGGTTCAACAATTTTATACTTCATAAATCCATCAGAGGCTATAAGTCAGGGCATTCATTCAAACAAGATTGCCTATTAACCATTAATATAAGGTGCTGTCAAAAATTATTTTTATATTTTATAAAATATTAAAATTTTTATTACTTTTTAAATTTCAAACATGTATTTTTTATATATATTTGTTATATATATAAATTATATAGAAGATATATAAATTAACATGTTTATAAAAAACATGTTAATTTTGTTATAACTTTATTGGTTTCAAGGATAGATTATTTTTCAACGATTAGAACTTAAGTGAGTTCTTAAATATTGAATTACCACCGTGTCATATGGCATCATCATAATACAAAACTTATACTGCTCCGTCTCTATCAATTATTCTAAAGATATCCAGCATAGAAAGCAACTTAGACGTTATAATGGACGATATATATTCAATTATATATAAGACATAAATAATCATATTAATACGTTAATTTAAATTTTAAACACAAAATATATTATTTCGAACTTAATTTTTATAATTAGATTTTTTATACGTGCAATGGCTGAACAAAAGTATGTATATTTATTATAACAGATTCTTTTTTATAAAAGTGTAATAAATCTAAACAACGAAGTTCTTTTTTTTAAGTTGTAAATGTTTACTTGAAGTATCTTCTACTTCCAATTTAAGAAAGTGAAAACTTCAAATGATATTTCTAAAGTAATGAACAACGTTTTTCAATTTCTATTATTTATCATGATTTTAATTTATTCGCTAATAACAAGATAATGCACTACTTAGTAATGCTGTGTCTGATAAAGATTCAGCCTTGATTTTAAGATTTTTATTACCATAATTAACAAATTATTTCAACAATACTCAATAATCAGATTATTAAAAAAAAATAATCAGTAAAATACGCAAATCTCCGAAATGACTGCTTTCGCCTTGCTTCAACAAAGCAGTCCACTGAACACGTTCTAATCTGCACCATTAACCAATGTTAATTAAATATTTACTGCGCTTATTACAAACAACGCAGTGCTGTACATATATTCCTGTAGAACCTTTTTCGTTTTCTAAAGCTAGAAATTTAATACGAATCTACCTTTATGCAGCATCTGCGTTAAACACTTTTGTAAGAGGTGGTTTAAATGAATTCGGTACCGTTGTCGTGATATGTCAATTACATGACACCTATACCTGAGTACGCAGGATATATATGAAAATATGACCAACCAGTTTCATTAAATTCGGTGAAACATAAATATCGTTGGCAATCACTGGCATCTCAAATGAGATTTAATTGAAGAGTAATTAGTTGATCGATTAAAGTATAAAAAGCAAACTTTCCATCTTTTTCCTTATTTTTGTTATTTGCTTTGTCTACCATACGTTTAAAACAGAGTTTACTGAAAAATCTTAAATGCGAAAATTGCCAATGTCTATTGTAATGATTACATTGATTTTTCATTGACCCTTTTCTTTTGTCACATGTTTATATTTTGTGTTGACTACATTGTTTGTTTTCTTATTGTAATTTAAAGAATGTTCTATTCTTTTAGTTCTAGGGTAAATATATCAAGTACTAAATAGTATATTTAGTTCATTAGTTTAGTTATTTAGTACATAAATTACAGAGTATAATTTAATGCATAAAATTATAAAGTTATTAATAAAAGTTTTACATTGCGATTGTATTTGTTATAATAATTTATATCAATATTTTAAGTTATGTTATATTCATTGTTTCGTTTCAAAGAATATTTTTAATAATCATCAGAATATAGATATATTTATATCTTAGTAGGTCGAATTAATATGTGACAATTAGCGTCAATATCAAACAATTCATCAAAGTCGATTAAAACACTTGTTTATTCTATTAAATTTCCATGTCAAAATAAGTCACGTGCACATTTAGTTAATTTGCTTGTGATTCGCCTGATCCGAAATAGTTTCTTATTAAAAGAAGGAAAATACTACCGCGAACTATTAATATCGCTACTCTAATTCTTTATGTCTACAGTTGTAGTTGAAAATATTGTTTGTACATTTGTAGCATTTCCTTTGAAATACTTTTATAAAGAAGTTTAAAAATCTCAACATTCTATTAGTAATACTCATAAAAAATTGCTTGTATTTATAAAAAGGAATAAAAAAGAATCAGAGTATTAACAGATGATGACATTCAGACATGAGATGAAAATATCGTTCCGCAAAAATGTAAAAATCCACTTTGTATTATTGGAATGCTATAATTGTGTTTGTAACTAAGAAATGTCAGATAAATCAGTAAGCAAACATTAATCGATCAAAATTCATTACGAAAAAAAAGCCGTCGTTCGCTGAACATAATTGAACTTCCATGTCAAAATAAGCCACCAACATATTTAAAAATTCGGTCTACAAATCCACCAGACTTAAATTCGAATGTTATCGAAATCAATCGGTAAAATGATGCATGTAATCGAGAACGCCTTCCTCGGATTAGAAATAACCTTGTAACGTATACTGATCAAGAGCCAATAGACCATCTCGATTAACAATAATAATACGTTCACGTACACACCGAAAAATTTTTGTGATATGAAGCGCAACCTAATTGTAACAAGCCCCGATAAGTTCTTTTAACACTTTCGACAATCGATTTTTGAACGAATTGAAGAATTATGCATAAATCTTCCTGATGTAGAACATATATAAAATCGCTTACACAACTAAAGTTTGATAAAAAACTTCTTTCCTATTCTTTCACAAATTCATATTTTTAATTCAAACAGAAAACATAATTTAAAACAAATTTATGATATAAAATAAATTAATTATTGTAGATTTTAGTAAGTATTATCACATGTTGAAATAAAGTAAATGTATTTAGAAGAGTAAAATTGGTTTTTAATGTTTTGATTTGCCTGCAACTAATGCTATTTCCTTTAAAAATTTTAACGAATTTAAAATATTATTGTATTAATAAAATATTATTGTTTTAATTTAAAATATTATTAAAATTTATATTGTATATATGTATTATAAATGACTTTATTATAGAGAAAATTGCACAATTCTAATAACATTTTCATTTTGGCATTAGTGTTAAGCTTAAAAAAAATATTATCTCGAAATTTTAAAAAATACGAGTATTTAAGGAGTTTTTAGTGTTTTTTAGTTTCTTAGTGTTGGTAATATAAAAATTTAAAGAAATATAAATAATATCTAAAAACTTGTGTTTATATTATTATTAAATATTTTTAACATTAAAAGAATCGAAAAGTTGTAATAAATATAAATAAAATTCTGTCCTTCCATTTCTTATAGTCATTGGCATTAATGACACAATATTATCAATTTATAAAAACATATGAAAAAAAGTAAGATTTTGTTAAATGTGAAAATAACTACAAACGCCTACATGAAATAAATCACAATCAATAATTTTTATCAAATTAATTCAAGTTCTCTTGAAGTTAGAGAACAATACACAAATATTAAAAAAACACATTCAGCGTTAGAATTTTAAGCGATTCAATTCAAAGAATTTAAAAGATTATCGAAACATCTTGCGAAGTGGGTGCAAATTTGACATGAAACGGGGATGCGCACATTAGAAAGTTGTGCAATTCGTATCTCGCGCATAGTTTCACATGCACATGTGCGATGCAATCGTCATGGCGACACGCTGTCTATCACTCTCTTAATATACGTCACAAAGAATGAAATTGTATTTTTTCACATTCCAGGGCAAAGACGCTTACGGTTGTTTAGAACTCATCGCATTACTCTCTCGTGCGCTATCGCAAAATTTCTATTTATTCATACTTTTACATTTGAAGTGGAATCCCGAGAAATCATTAAAGACCAACCAATGCTGATATATCTGATATAGATCGAGCTTAGCGGTTTTATTTTGAATCCAGTTTTATTTTGAATATAAAAACCCGTTTTATAATTTTAAAACAATGATTCTTTTTTATTATCTAACAGTCTAAGTGTAATAGACAATATTTTAAATAATTTTATTTCAAGTTATGATGCCATTTATGTAATAAATATAATATTTTATCATATTGATACTTTTATCGATGAATCATATACTCGGAATAAAATTTTAGATATATGGAACAACTTATCTCTTTGAATTTAATACAAGAAAATAATTATTTTAACCTAATGTTTTAATATTTATATTTTCACTCTCTAAGATAATATATTTATAAATTTTAACAGCGAAGAAAATACATGAATATGCATTTTAATACAACTCAACTTCACATAATTTATCATTTAAAAACTATGTTCTTAAGCATTAAACATAAATTCAACCATTTTCGAAGAGTAAAATTTTAATACATCTGTAATACAAAATTCGAATTAAATTTATTTCCAATTTCATGTAATATAACGGAATGAAAAACGTTTCTTACTTGATGAAGCTATCAAGACGTTAAATTTATTCTTTCGTCAGTTTCTTATAAATAAACGAACATACTCATAAATAAACTCCCTACATAAAGTTCGAGTCATTATATCTCTGTTAACAATAAAATGTTATGTGTTCGCACGTAAAGTCGTTTAGATTTAGGTGGAATTCCTATGTAAAGGAAACTATTAAGTGGTCGCGTTGTGGCCATATAACTTCCAAACCGCTAATAATCAGAAAAAGGGACGAAGAGAGGATCGTGTCGAGTAATTTTCAAAAGTTTTTAACAGGCCTTTTCATTCTTTGTATAAGTTGCTCAGGATGAAATTATTTGCCCTCCAAGACACATGGTTATACCACGAGGTATACATAAATGATAAGCATTATTATTTAGACTATTTTTATTGGAAATGATAATAGATGTGAATAAAAATCGAGAAAAATTGCATTCTTACTTAAATAAATGATAATATACTACTAACTTTATTGCTTAGATATTCAATTTTTATGAGTAGTTTAAAACGTATTCTTTAAAATAAAATTTATAGTAAATATATATCATATTTAGAGAAGTATTTCCAACAAACAGTAGAAGTTAAAGTATGTATACTATTAGAAAGTTGAGTATATACATATCGAATCATAAATTTATCTAATTTTATCTAATTTATCTAAAAAAAATGTGTTTTTCATTGACATTATTACACGAACATATTTAAAAAAAGAATAATATGAATAAAAAATCATCATTATCATCATCATCATCATTATCAATAAATTATCATGATATAAATGAAAATGATGAAACAGTATCAAAATACATTTTTATTCTCTTATACATTTATTTAAATATAAGAAAATTCACAAAATTTTGACATAAATACAGTAGACATTACATAATAAAATGAAAAAATATCTATTTTTTATGTATATTTGAAGATATGAACACATATTTATTACATTTAATATCGATATATCAAACATGGACTTACATCTTATTGTATATGGAGTTTCCTATTATTATTATTCTTATTACTAGCGTATTTGTAATAGAATCCAGAAAAAGAATAATCAGTAAGAGTACATTGAACCTACATAATGATATCGCAATCATACTGAAATCTCAATATTTCGCCCTCGAGCTGCTGTCGAAAGATTTTATTTGCACCTTAATAATTCATTTAACAGGTTCGAGGAATCGGTTACAATAACCGTTCAGGAACACTTTCTAGTCTAAGTACGTTGTGCTATAAGAATTCAATTTTACTTCTAACTATTATTTTTCTTTTACTTTTAAACAAATATGTCAGCTTTTTAAACTAAACATGGCAAATGTATGCTTATTTATATATTTTCATTTAATATTAGAATCAAGTATATCTAATTCATCTTCATAAATTGTAGTAATATACAATATTTATGTCAATGTTATTTCCTTATTTTTTAAACGGATAACTCACGTAAATATTTTCTTAGATTAACAAATTTAATTATTTGAAAAAATAGGTTTCATTAACATTAGAAGTAGTTAAGTACCTGTTATTTTATGTATTTCGTAACTTATCTTAAGATTACAAATTTTTAATTTAACAGCCTTGAGCACATAAATAAAAGCATATTTTGTGTATACTTAATGATTTGAAATAAGAATATAAAATAGTTTATAAACAAATTTTAAATGCACTAGAAGTATTTTTTTGTGCATGCTAAAATTTTTTAATATAATTATTGTTATAAATTGCGAAAAAAGAATACATTATGCAAAAAAGGATAAAACTAACCTGCTTCACAAAATTCTGTATTAAACATCGGTTACTGATTTTCTTTTTTTTTACTCTTGTTCTGACAATTAAATAAAACTATTTCATATGTAACTTATATTTTAAATATATAATACTTTTATATTAAATTTGGATTCTAATTTATTTCTGTTGTGAATGAATATTTTATTCATATAATAAATAAATAACTCATATCCGAATACGTTGTAAATTATTATCTCAATTCACAAAATATCTTAATTTTTACTAAAAGGCAAATACACGTTTGGAATAATAGTCTCTTTTCGCTTATAAAAAAAAACAATAATACTTATAACTTTTGTGTCAATAATATATGTTAGATCGTATTAAAAAAAAACAGAAAATATTTCCACTTTAAAAAATTAGATGGCGGAATTTGGTGGAAAATAGAATGTTGCTGGCAAAAATAAAGAAAGTTATCTGGTGTTTACATTAGTGTAGTCACTTATCTAGTGCAACAGCACTCAAGGAAATAAGGGACGAAGATAATGACGACAGATAGGCGAACGCATGATACAAGTCTCAGAGGAAAGGGCGTAGTTAGTCAAGCCTAAAACAAGCAATTTTCCTTGAGATTAGTGTCAGGCGCCTAAATTTTTTTACAGGCCACCGGATTTCGGAGCATGCATACACTAATTCCCACTCAGTGGAAGTGTAATTCCCAGTGTACGAATGGGTATGCTTATGGCTTTTGGAGGTGCTGATGATCATTAGTTAATCTCGCATCCGTGAAAGCCATATGAGAGGAACACAGAGATAAAGGATACAGAACAGAGCAAGAATTCTTTTGATGTACGCATTTAGATGGATTAATTTATATTACTAAATACTGATAATTATAGCTTCGTGGGTTGCAGACGAATGAAGATTGGTTAATACAGAGATAATATAGATGCTAAAAAATCTTCTCTTAAATATAAGAATTAAGACCCTAGTCTTAATTATAACAAATATATTTGTTTTAAAACTAAACATTAAAAATATATTACAAACAAAAGAAATTTCTTGTTCATGTTGAGGTTATTGTATTTTTCTAATAATTTTCTGAAAATGTATAATTTAGTTGTCGGGAACAAGTGAGATACATTTATTAAAAGTATATTTAATGAAACAATAAAATAATGAAAAATATTGTGTGCATAGAATATTTGGATGTCTCTAAATTTTAATGTATAAAAATTCATATTTACAATTTTTATTCTTTTGATTCAAAGAATCAGTTTAAAAATGCTGTTTTTATTTGTGGGAATAGAAATTTCACATTTCTTGAATGCAGACTAGTATTATAAGAGGAATTTCTTTTAGTGATCAGTTGATTCAAAAAATATTTTGAACCATTATATCTTAATCGATTCTATTTTGTACGGAAGTGTCACATCACGTAATATCAACTCAGAATACTCAGAAGAAGAAAATAAGATTCAACTAAATATTATTAGTAATATGTTGTTATTAAGTTGGTGTAACATATATTAAAAGTTAGATATGTGAATTTTTTTTTATATTGAAAATATATTTTTAAAAATGTCAATATTTTATTTTTTAAATTTTATGAACTGACAAAATATTTTCTTAACTAGTTGTTTGGAAATGAATCTATTTCGAATAAATATTTAAGATAAATTTTAAAGATCTTTTACACGCATAACGAGCTCTCACAAAATATATTATAAGTTAATACAAAAAGGCAATCAATCATTCCTTTCTTATATGATCTCGAAAAAATTGATAATCATTACGCATAATATATATGAGAACTAAAACAAATTTATAAAGAAATAAGAAACATTCATTAGTTCGTATACCATGATACCATAGCATTTCATATCGAATGGCAACACATGCTTTTCCTTTCCACTCTATCTTAAAGTGCCTCTAGAAGAAATCGGCAGTCGGCCACCATAAGCCTCGATGCACTTAGAGGATGTTTTGCCCGGGACGAGAAAATCAACGTACATCGAACGATCGCAATAAAATGACGCTGCGATACAACGCTTACGAAAACGCAACCGATATCTTTGTCTACATGCACAACATAGCAAACGTAAATTCGATCCATTAGTTTTTGAAGGTTATTCTATCTCCTTCACCTTGCTCCAATCAGGGCGTTAAAAGAGCTTAATGAAGAAAGAAGAAAATTAGATTTTAATGGTGATTTAATCTAGAGCTTCGGTGTAGTACACGTCTTTCTACTTATAGTTTCTTTTTTTAAGTTTTGAAATTTGGACGGAATTCGAATGCTTATATGAAAATTGTTTAGTGCTTTCAGTGTTTAATGATATGCTTCAATGCTTTCGATCTTATCTTTTAAGCACTAAAATGATAGATCGTAATTTTAGATAAATATGCTGACATTTGAGGACTTGAGATTCTAAGTTTTAGTGTACGGCGTGTAATTTTTATTACCGTACAATCGCAATTTCTATTTTTGTATTCATTTGAGTAGAAGATTGAATGATCAGAACACAAAAGTTAAGATGGAACGAAGTATATGCTAGTTCGACTTATGCTCATAAAACTTTGTACAATATATAAAAAACATTATTCTTAATTTTTAGAACAAATAAATAAGATAATGGATCTTAAATATTCTTTTTATATAAATATAAACTATTTGTTTAAAAATCCATATCAATTAAATTTAAAATATAATATAAATCTAAGCTCTATATCTAAGCTCTATATCTAAACTCTAATATAAATATAAGCTCTTAGCGTGATTTAATTAATTCGGCCTTGTACATACCCTAGAGTGAATGAAAAAATATTGTTATTTAGATTTAATTACATTGGTTAAGTTTAAGGATTATTCATTAAATTCTAAATATTAAATATTCATTATTAAAATTGGTTATGTACATGATACAAATAAATACAATAATGTTTGAATGTTTAGTTACAATATTTTTATCGCATTAGGATTCCGTATACAAATAAATTCATAATCAGTTAGTTGAAAAACAATAATGCTTTATATTTTATTGAATGAATTTGACAATGAGATAGAGAATAATGAAGTTTCTTCGTGTAATATACTCAAATCACAACGAATCACAAAATTCTTAATGATAACAAGGAATTAACAACTTAAATCGACTGCAGGTTTAGACAAAAAACAAACATTTCTAACAGTAACTATTATATCTTCGTTATAGCGTTCTTTTTTCATGTAATTAATTCCGACAACTGAGTACAACTCACCTTCATCTTCTGACAAATGCAAGTGATCATAGAAGCGTATCCATTTCTTTCAGAATTGTTTTTTTTCGTTTGCAACGAAAAAAATTAAGACGTCCATGACCAATCTTGAACTTTTTGTTCCGCTTTCTTTTTCCAAGAGATGGCAGCCGATGCTCCTTCAACTCCTCAGTGCCTTGTTGTCGTACCAAAAGTTCGCGCACAGATGTTGGACACGTGTCTGTCTTCTCTTTTGCTTCTGGCTTTCATAGCGCGGTTTTTTTTTCGATCTTGATTAACTACACGTGCAAAAGAGTTAGAAGTGTGTCAATAGCTTTAGAACCATTTGGAAAAAGCCGCTTGCACGAGTAAGTGAGCTCACCCAAAACACCTTATGGTACATTACTTGAAATATATTTTTCAAGAATTGTTATGAGATAAAAATTCAGATTATTGTTTTTGACTTTGATTTTTAGAGAAATTCGATATTACACACGCATACTTGGGCTTTTTATTTGATCTATAATTTATACCTTAAATAATCGTGAAATTCAGTCTTTGTTAAATATGCATCATACTGTAAATGACAAAAGTTGTAAAAACTTTTTTTACTCATCATTTGGAAAGTGAATGTAACTTAATCATTAATAAGTTTCATGTATATATTAATGATTGTATAAAAAATTAACTATATATCACGGAATATTTATATACATAATTGAATATTACTGTTAAAAAAATTTTTACGTAATGTAACTCACTTGTGATAAAAAGTAAATGAGTTATTTATGAGTTACATAAATAAATACTATAAATTCAAGCTAAAATTTAAAAAAAACTCAAAGAATGTGAACATATTAAATTCTCTTGAGATAATTTGGTCAAAACCAAAATTTCTCTCCATATATGGTATACCTACGAATGTCCATAAACGACCATCGATTCGACCACTATTCTCTTTCATTCGCATTCGAATCCTTATTTTTCTTTCTTTGTCATAGCACGAACAAACATATCAATATATAAAAATGGCAAAAGTTTAATACTGTCACTAAACGTTTAACAAAGTAACCCTCCAAGACGATTGAAAATAATTAAAATAAGTTTTCCATTCTTCTGTCAATTGTACACTCGAAATTCAATAAGACATACGTTATATTATATAAGTTACTAAAAATGGAAAAGATGAACATGTTTGCGCATCTGTCTTTATGTATGAAGGACCGACAAATATTGCTCCTGGACGTGGGTGAAGATTCAGCAACGACAAGGAAACACACTGCCTCTCTGACTCTTTCTCTTTCTCACTCTCCCTATTGCTCTGGTCATAAAGAGTCTGTAGAACTGGTTTTTCCTCCTATCTACTGTTTTCTCTCTCTCTCTCTCTCTCTCTCTCTCTTCGTCTTAAGAAGGCCGCGAGAAATAAAATGGTGTATATAAACATACAGCTATAAGGCTTCTACCAACAGCAGGTAGGAATAGAATACTGAGCGAGGGTATTTGATGTGTTTGAGTATACAGGCTGTAAGCATGCTGCAAGTGTATGCACGCATGTGTTGATTACTCACGCACTATTCTCTACGAGTATAGATAAGGGCCTTCTATTCATGTCAGAGTGATAAGGCAACAAGAACACTGTATGCATACACTATGTGTCGCTACACAACGTAAGCGTAGAAAAGAATTTTTAGATAATATTCGCGAAATCGATAAAGAGGATTGTTTGTGAGCTCGTGGTTAACTTGTACATGTGGTATAAATCTCAGCCTAATGACATAAGATATATACTATTATACAATGCTTTAAAAAGAGACTTACTTAGAGATTGATTCATATGAACAAAATTAGAATAGATTTTGATTTTCTTCTTTCACTTTAAGTCAAATAAATATAGAAACAAGCGGGTAATTGAAGAGACTTTTTGAAAATAAAGCGTTTCTGTGATACTATATTTAAAAGAACCTTTAAAAAGACCTTCTAATAGTGTTCATATTACAAAAAAAATACATGTTTTGTTTTCTAAGAAAAAAAATTTTAATTATTGTATGTTTTTCTATGCCTTCTGTAAAGTTACTCTTTTAAATTTTCGAAAAGTAATGGTTATTAAACTTACTTTTTTAATATAAAAGTTAGAAAAAAAAAACTTTTAATATCATAATAAATATTTTTTAAACTTATTTTAAGTTCCTTGACAAATTTGATTTAAAAAAAAAAAACTTTTTTCATGACAAAGAAAGAATTTTCAAGAATTTTAAACGATTAGTTTTTGGTCTTTAATCCATTATGCAATACATATAAAATTCTTATAATATTGAAATATCACTCAAATTTCATTAATAATTGAGGAAATAATTGAATGTATTAAAGTAGTATTCAAATCGTTTAAAAAGTATGCTGAAAAGAAAAAGTGATATACTATTAACAATAACAAGTAAAAAGTTAATAAAGCGTTTGTATTGTTATTTTATAAATGTTCGAACTGTCTCCAAGAAACTAAAATTACGTCTTCGAAATTCAAATAGACAGATAAACATCAAATAGTTTTTCTCTATACTCACTTTCTAAAATTCAGCATGGGAAAAGAAAGTAAAGCACTTGAGAATGGAAAAAACCTGAACCCTGAAACTTCAAAAATGCGTAGAAATCATTGTTTGAAAAGGATGAAGAGCTCGATGATGTACTGAAATAAGGCCAACCAGATTTTCAAAAATTTGACACTGCTGAGTTGTCACGTATAACTGTCAAACGAAAAATGTGTGCATCTCAGCTGAGATAGTTTCAAAGTCACTATTTTGGTGAATCCTGTCTAGCCTACGTATTGCCAGGGGTATGGATAGACTCAGTCTGCTTGCAGATTTTAAACAATGGAAAGGCTAAGGGGGCCGATGCTCGCTTCGATGCAGCAAACGTCTCTCCAAAAGCCCAAAATGGCATCGTATATCCTCTTTTAACGTGCAAGAGAGAGCAAAAGCAAAAGAGAGACTATGGTGGAAGTGAAGGAGCACGAATAACGAGACGCATGAAACGAAAGTTATAGAAGGAATAGCCAATAGAGAAATCAAAGTTAGTGAGGGAAAATCTCATTGAAGATACAACTATTCTTCTACTGAAGGTATCAAACGATATGAGTGAAGAACATTTTTAATTTTATTTATTACAATTTATTATTGAAAATTGCGCATTATAAAATATTTTGAGAATCCATAAAATATTAATATTTTAAATATAATTTTGTATTAAAATTACTTCAAATAAGAAATATAGAATTCATTAATAAATAACTAATTGGTATGAAAATGAATAAATATTTTAAATGAAAAATAGCGGTATAGGAGTGATAACAATAATTAGATACAATAAAGAAAAGAATAAGCATTTTTTAAATAAAGTAAAATTAAAAATAGTTTAAATGACAAAATAATTTGAGTTTGAACGAAAAATGGTATGTAAGACAATGAAAAAAAATAAAACTAATTAGTGATGAATTCCTCGAGACCTAAGGTTATAACTTTATCCCACCTGGCTTGTCCGAATAAATTATAATATTATGCATTGCTTTTACATTACAAATTATAAAGATTTAAAAATAAAATTGAAATGAAACAAAACAAAGAGATAATGATTCACTGTACATTTTCACGTGTAACTGTGGGTAAAAGAAAATTTTATGGATAAAAATGAGTACATACGTAAGTACATATAGAAAGAAAGATAAACAAGAATATATAAATTCAAAAAAGTAAGAAAATCGATGCAATTAAAAGAGATTAAAATTGGCATAAAATATATAGAAAACATAGGGGGAAAAGTATTAGTAAAGTAAGTACATACAGCTCAAGAATAAGTAAAAAAAGGTAACGAGGAACAAGACAGCACGAAGATTTAAGTGACCAATAGAAGACGATCTCTGTGTTTCTCTGGTCTGGAGGTTGTACAAGCCCACGAGGATCCAACAATGGCGTAGCTCGAGGGGGACCTACGAGATCTCGCTACCTGCGCCTCTGTGAACTTCGTATACCTGCACACAAGTGTGTGTACAGTGAAGATGATTATCTAAGCGATCCATTTCCCTCCGGTGTGTACGCTGTTCTAGGCTATTGAAGCATTCGGAGAAAGGACTTTATTACAACTTAGCGTAATGAGGTTTTTACTCTTGGTCTCTACATTTTAAAACCATTGCTGTCAACCTCGCTTACAATGCTTCGTACTTACGAGAGGAATAATATGCGTGGGTGTGGTGTCAACTGCATGTAAATATTCGATCCGGCTCAGGTATGTATGATAAACAGGGTAAGAGAGGAGAAAGAGAGGAGTTTAACGCTACATTCTCAAATGCCATTTTGAGTTTTATAATCAAATTAATTTAAATTAAAAATCGATTCAAAAGTGGAACCATATACTTAAATTAATTTACTCTGATCACTTAATGTACACAATATAATAACAATGTGCAGTACAGTTACGTCCGTCTTAGAAGCCAACCGATAAAAAATAGCAAACCCCTAATGTGAATGCTCATTTGATGCGTAAATGATTACCGTTAAAGTCGCTGTACATAAATATACACAACGCCTGTAAAATTAAATAAAAAAAGATGATTTCAATTGGACAAGGCACAATGATACGTTACACCGAAGACGCGAAGAACTAATCTTCGATAAACGAAGATAAGAGAGTTTGCGGAAGTCAACGAAATATACACAGTCTCAACGTGTCTGGTGACATGCAGTCATGAAGACTATGACGAGAGGAAGAGAAAAAAATGAATGACATAATCATTTCGAAACATTTAGATAAGAGATGCACACAGGCCAATATGATGGCGAGTCAACATCGAGAATGTCCTCATCGCCGAAATAGCTGGTACTGATTTTTTTCTCTGTTAATCTATATATTTGTATTTTTCTTGCATTGATCTTGAATTTAATTATTGAGATACCAATGGTAATGCAAAGCTGTTACTTTTTCTGATCATAATCATAAGCTAGCAATAAATGCACATTACTTATGTATTCGGGTGTAATCTTTTTACAGTATAATTACATAAACTTTTACGAGATTTTCAGTACACGATGAATAAATTTGTTAAGAAAACGTAAAATATCTTACAATTGAATTTGCTTTTTTTATAAATAATAAAAACAAATACAATTCTTAATTAGAAGTTTCAAACAAAATGTATCATCCGCTAACGGTCTTCTATATTGTTTCATAATAATTTACCAAAATAGAGGGTACTTGGCAATTAGTCCGCTGATTAAAAATCACGATGAATCTTTACATGCCGTCCGAAATGAATTATATAATACATGGGCGTATCTCGACCCCTTAAAAAATATCCGAACAACGCTCGCGTACCCCCCGGAGTCTTCAACAGAAAAGAAAACGTACAAATTTTGCGAACAACGCTCCTTCTTTTCATCGCTGATCAAGACTCAAAAAGGTTACGATGCCGCCTCCGAAGAGAAATTCGTAAATCGCTGGATTTGGCGGGAAACGCGTGTTTCTCTTCTGTCGTGCATCACAATGATTTCGTAGCCTACGAGAAGAGGAACTGCTTCACTTGACAGGCCCATAAATAATTCATGCAGCGGTTTTTGTGTCCTGCAAGAGAAAAACGCAGGACAGAAACCCCGTTAAGGCGTTTACGACAGCGAATAGATTTGCGACACCCGTTGATCGCCGTATCTACTGCAGGATGTTGGTCAGCGATATTTTCTTCTCAACTTTTTGTTATGCAGAGAGAAGAAGGCTCATTAATCGATGCTTCTATTTCTGCAGTCAATTATCGGATGGTTGAATAATTTTTTCCCTTTTTTTTCCTCGAAGAGCAGTCAAAGGAGGTAATCGTTGAACGTGCATACGATTTTATTCATCTCTGTGATTGTTTGAGAAATAAAAGATAAAGTAATATACACTGCGACTTATAATACGTTGATTTATTTATTGGTAGTTAACTTAAAAAGAGAAAACAGTCTTAGGGTGCATATCGTGATTGAATAAGTAGTAAAGAAGTACAGTAGTACAGTATCATATAAGAAATATAAGAAAGTACACTAAATAATAAGTAGAGAATAGAACTTTCTTCATAAAATTTTGTTAAGGTACTCATATACTAGTTTTATAGGCATTACGCATTTAAAAAGTTAAATAAAATAAGAGTATTAATTTATATGTAAACTAATTCTAGAGGCAGTGATCTTTAAAGAAACGTTAAGTATTCGAGGCGTGTCCTTAATTTTAAAGCTCAAAGCTCGTGCACCAACATTTATTTTCAAATCAAAAAGTCGACATTCGATCAAATTACCAACATCAATAGAAAATAAGGAAACCCAATTACTTTGCAAACTTACGGGTAGACGATGGAGTGGTCGTTGGTCGTCGTTTAGACTGACGCTACCGATCTCGGATGATGCGAGTCAACGGGTTCCCCAGGACAGCGACTCATGATGCCGATCACTTAGTCGTATCGAGCGCGTACACAATACACACATTGAGGCGCGTGTCAGAGACTTCCCACCTGCGAAAATAGGTGGTAGCTGTTAAGAAAAACAGGAACCAAGGGACTCGAAAAACGTTTGTTTATAGTCCCGTGGATGCGATGCGAAAGTGTTGCCAACTATTTAGTAGAACGCGCGCACACACAAACGAGTAACCGTAAAGCAGCACAGTTAGATACTGAATGCGCGCTGTGCGTCGTCCAAGTCGGATCGTACTCCTTCTTTCTTTCTTGCTCTCTCACTCTCTCGCTCATTCCCTCTCTCTCTCTCTATCTCTCTCTCTTTCTCTGTTGCTCGCTTGTACGTTCGCGTTGCAACGCACGAAGAGAGATGGCGGAGAAAGATGACGTGCCGCCGAGACGACGGCGATCGTAACGTATACACGAGTGCAACGTGGAGAGATGCCGGTTGCTTCCGTGCACTACCGCTAGAACGGCGCTAGTGAACAGCTTTTGACTTTTTCGAATCTTCGTTGTCGTCGTTTCTTTCTAGAAAAAGTACTATATGTACGAAGCTAAAGGTGACGTGAGGCTCTGTCAATTACTAATTCATCTCATTTTAATTATCTAAGCATGAATCCGTGAGTGGTTGCTGATATTCTCACCGTGCTGAGATGTACCAACTGGATGAAAACTTTTTATCCATAAAATTCGATCGCAAGATCCGGTATTGAGACCGTGTACGTTAAATTAATGTTAATCAATACTGTACGGATATGTTAAATTAAGTATAAATTCCTATCATTATTTCTGTTTAATTTATTTAATAACTTTTTAAAAATATTAATAAACATTATTCACATTTGTATAGATTCTATCTTATACAGTAACGAAAAATACTTTTAATATATTATTTAAAAGAGATTTTAAAGATTTAAATACAAAATTTTGAAAAATATCTTATCATACTAAAAGCTCATAAGCTATTTCTGAATTATACGCAAAAAAATATTCTTTTTGGAAAAATAGTATTTCATTAGAGACGTAATATAGATAAAGTACACTAATAAAAAGTATACTACTATGTAGGCATAAAGAATTCATGAATTTAATAAATTTAATAAATGTACGTTGATTTCATTCAAATATCAATAACTTGATAATAATTTATGTTACTCGATATTTAGAACACATATAATAGATGTGTGTGCATTTATTAAAGGAAAATTATTATACCTACATCGGAGAAACTAATCCAAAAAAGATTTATAATTTTAATTATATGAACAAAACTAATAACATTGATATTTCATAAGATTATTACTTTTTAATTTTTAATGTTACCAGTGTTAAATTTTATTATTAAAATTTGGTAGTTTGGTACTGATATTATTTTTAAAATAATATATATAATAGTAATTAAGTTGTTGCATAAATTTTATCCAATTTTAATTAAGCTTATTATTTATCATATATTATTTCATTAATTAATTACCTTTAATGATGAACTTGCTGTAAATAAAAATACAATATTTATGATAATTCGTTTTAATATTATCGCGATTAAAAATTCATTACCATTGAATGATATTTAGGAACAAATCTAAAAAATTTTTAACTTTCATAATTATATAATATTCTATGAATAAATCTACTTTAAGGAAGATTTTTAATTTAATAACATTATTTATATTTTATATTATATCGAATTATAACAGACATTTGTATTCATTTATCCATTGAATTAAATAATAATATAAATAATGATGCAAATAAAACTATATAATTACTATCTTTATGTTATAGATGAACTTATCTATCACTATAAAAAAAATTTAAAAATAATATCATAATTTGAAGACTGTACATGATATGTATATGTATACGTTTCAAATATATGATTCAACATATCAATCAAATGTATGAATAAAACCCACCTCTACACACTTTTATTCAAATGCACTCATGCATTCGTATTCTAATAAGTACTTTTTCTTAGTTATATTTAGTTTATAATGAAAACATTTTAAAAAATTTAGTTTAACATTATTTTAATATAAATTTGCCTTTATTATTCAGTTTGTTCCTAGGTGTCAAATATAATAACTTTTTAAAATATATCACTAAAATGACCTTGTATACGTTGATACTAGATTAGAATACGTCAGATAAAGTTGCATAAATTAAGTATCAACCTATTAAGAACAATTTTCCATTAATTAATATAATTAATGATTTTGATAATTTTGATAATTTATACAAATTTTGTCGTTACAAGTTAACTGCATATTATTATTGCTACGAATTATTTTGTGGTTAGTTTTTAATTTATAATTTAAAAACAAAAACATAATAATTTATGGTATATAACATATTTTAAATATGAAATAATTTTCATTATGTTGGTTTATTATGAACGTTTAAAGAAAATTTTCTATGAATTGCAGTAATTTGTGGTGAATATGATTGTATTATAGTACAAATTGTATAAATATTAATTTTAATATTATTACTTAAGTGGTTGGTTTAATTTAGATTAAAATTACGTAATAAAAATAGATTTATTTAAGATAACAACATCTTAATTATTTTTTTAAAAAAGACACACCAGAATTTAATATACTTTTATAAAATGTATATAAATTATTGTTGCAGTATAATTGAAAATCAATTTCGTATTCAACAATAAGCAAAATAGCTTATTCATTTAATGGTAACAAACATATTACAAAGTTTTTTCAGATAGATAAGAGTGTTTATAAGCACTTGTACTGTGGTTATTATTCGTAAATTTTGACTATATTACTGCGTCAAAGAAAATAAAAAAGTTACAAATAAAATTTAATATCTGGGCATTATTTCATTGCTATGAAGTGAACGAAATACTACATAAATTTATATGTGCATCAAAGTATTTGGAGATTTATAATTCTTTATGTAACGCAGGTAGAAATAAGCTCCAAAATGAGAGCGTGTATGTTTTTAGAGAGAAAAAGAGAGAGAAAATATATTCAATTGATATAATATGTGGAAAGATACAGTTAAAAATAACTTTACTGAAGGCAGTAATAACGCTTCGAATTAAGGTACGACGTTATAGCACTTGTTTTCGGCGTATTTGCCACCACCGAGTGTCAGTGATCTCAAAGAACTCAACTCTTGTTTTGATTTCAACGATCATTTTTTGCATGTTGTGTATTTGTGAACAAGTCATGCAGTACTGTATGGCTATCAAAAATTTAACTTACTGCGATATTTCGTATTATGAATATTCAGATTTTCATCTTCTTTTTACATTGCAATTTTTTATTTTTGTTATTGCAGAATGAATAAGAAATCGTATAAAAACATTATTAATTTATAATTGCGATATATTTTATAATTGTAGGGTTGTTTGCAATTAAAAAATATTACGTGTCTGAAATTTCAACCTGTTGAGCCTCAATAAAAATTGAATTTTTTTTTAAATAAATATTTTCTTACAATAGCTTTATACAATTGCTTACAATTGCTTACAAAAGCTTTATAATTAACATTTTAATTGTAAATTTGTAATATGCTACAAATTTTTATTAGAAAATATCGTGATAAAGTACAATATACAAATACAAATACAATATACAATATACAATTTTTCAAATTAAAAATCGATCAACAACAATGTGTTATACATTGTTAAAGAAAATCATATGCGATTCAACGATTTTCCATGGGGTTTACTAAAATATTTATAACAAAGACAGTTTTCGGATTCCAAAAAATGTTTTTTCAGAATATGATTCCTTGCAGAAGGCCAAATAAAATTTATTTAATCTCTATATTAATATCGATCTGAACATTTCTAAATTCTTTGTTAAAAGTAAGAAGCGTCTATATACCTGTATATATTGTTGTATATTGGTAATAATATACACTAGTTTTGGGATTCCACAAAATATTTCTTCAAAATATCATTCCTAATATAAAGCCAAATAAAACGTATTTAATTTCAATATCAAAATCTATTCAGAACATTGTTCAATTCTTTGTTAAATAAAGAAAAACTAATGTACAAAATAATATAATTTGTAATAAAAAAATTATAATTTAACTTTTTTGTCTAGAAATTGACGAAATAATATTACTATGGAATTATACTATTACTTCATTATAATGATTATTTTGCCGTTAATCATAAATCTATTAATGCATAACTAACGGACATTACAAATATAGAGGAGAATAACATTATATATATATATATATATATATATATATATATATATATATATATATATATTAGTAAGTTACTTTAAAACAAGAAAACTTTAATTTTAGATTTTTTATGTATTTTATTTATACTATTTTTTAATTTTAAATATCTAAGAAGTGAAAAAGATAAAAAGAATATCAACTTTCGAATGTAGATGTGATCGAATATCTAAAAATAATAAAATATTATTAATTTTTTATGTAGAGATTTCTATTATTTTACCTTTAATTAAATGAAAATTAGTATTATAACAACAGTAGTTATTAGTTATTAGTATTAAAACAATTTAAGTAGTAATTAATAGTTGAATTAAAATAATGAATTACATAGTTGAAAATATGATATATAAGTGATGTGAAAATTTTTCTAAAAATAAATTTAAAATTTATTACTTTTTATCAGACATATTACATTAGAAAAAGAAATTGAGAAATATAAATAATTTAATTATTTATTTAATGAATTAGAAGTTTATACATTTCTTATATTAAAATTCAATTAAAATATAATATGATTAAATTTTTTATTTTTTACATAAATTAATTAAAAATAAATAAATATAATATAATATAATTAAATTAAAAAATATAACTCTTTTTTATATAGAAATATTTTTAATTTTATTTTTTAGAATTTTCTAATATATATTTTCACTTTCATTTGTAACCAAACGCGCTTGTACATTACATGTATTTCATGAGATTATTGTGTTGCAGTTTAAATAATTATGTATTTACATTATTTCATAATTGAAACGTTTTTTATCTATTATCAAAATTCAAATTATGTATATTAGAATTAGCTAGTTAATGTTTTTTTACGTTTACTGATTTTGTAGAAAAATATTAAATTTTGATGGATAAAAGGATGATTTTAATATTTTAATTATTATTACTGTTTTATTGCTGTTATTATTATATTACATTATAATTAAAAATATTTATATTATGTTATATTTTGGTTCGTATTTCTGGTGAAAAACTTATTGATTTTGATAATGATTACCAAGTAATCTAATAAATTTATGACTAACAGATAAAAATTTATTTACAAATATATGATAATTATCGGTAATTAAATACATTAATATATTTATCAAACAATAATACTATATTGAAATATGTAATAATTTATTCGAATTAGATAAATTATATTTACTTAATTTTAATTATTTAATATTTTATTTAAGATATGTAAACACTTGACGAATTTTTTTCTAACTAATACATCACGCTCAACCATAGGATAGTATTATTTAACAACTGCCTCTCATTATTTAAAAGTACTAAAACTTCACAACTAAACTTTGATTGTTTTAATATTAAATACAATATTCAAAAATACATGAATTTTTTAAAATCATGCATGGCTGTGAATCTTCTACATGATATACAAGGAAAATTATGGTTATATTGCATAAAGTTAGATAAATTTATATTTAATTCTTTTATTATTTAAAAGTTAATTATATACAAATAAAATTCTCAAAATTAATTTATCACTTATCTGAATTGTAAATATATCTGTATAAAACGGCTATAAAAGTTTAAGTAAAATAAAATATATTAAAATAAAATATAATAAAAGAAATTACGCATTTATCTCAGTTTTTTATTTTAATTACTTTTCAAATTTGTTTATAATACGAAAATGCTTACGATAACAATAGTAAATATAGCAAGAGTAAAAGTTACACGTATAATGTACGTATAGCTATAAAACACAAGTTATAAAGTGTGTCAAAGTATAACATGCTTAAAGTAGACTAAAAATTTACGAATAGATAGCTTGTATGCATACACATTTGCGGTCAATTTTAAAACAATTAGTAATTTTTTAAAGATGTACAATATATTCTATTATATGTGAAATTCCAATTCATTAATATTTAATTGGACCAGTCGATCTCTCAAATTGTATTCTATAATTATTTACGATAAATACTATTCGAACGAAGTAACAATTAATTTGTATGTATATTCGTATATATTTAATAAATGGCTATTAATTAAGATAACCCTTCATCAATCAAATATCATTTATTTAGGAGATCCAGAGGATTCCGTGAATGTCATCGATCATAATATACAGAGAATAGCATCAGTGCTCATTCCAATATGTTTTCCTATAATCCCAATAGATATAATTATAGCAATAGTTACTAATCTAGTACGATTCAGAACGATGCAGTAAGCGTAAATATAATCTGCCTTTTCCAATCGAGAGCATCAATCAGCTTGAAACCCCTTAATCAGGAACGCAAGTGCGTCCGATCCTTACAAGGACAATATTAATAATACCCGATGGTTCGATTTATTGATACATGTACATACGATTTTATACTTTTCCTTATTTTAGTTCTACAGCATCAATTATTCACGCATTGTAGAGAAACTTTCGGCTCTGGTAGCTACCTGAGTTTGTGATTTTCGATTCTGGTCTGGAGGAAAGGCATAAAATATAGTACGAGACGAGGGCGTAACCAACAAGTTTGCCCTCTTTGTCTTTTTTTTTATCTGTCGTGAGTGCCAACCCTTTTTTGAATTTTAAGGATTGGAATAAAGCTTTATCAAGGGGATCTTTAAAATACTTAAATAATTGATACATTTAAGATATTAAAATTACAATACATATATAAATTATTTGTACAGAGGAACACAAATTCAAAGACAATAGTTTATACAAATCAATTGAACATGGCATTAGTAATGTATTCTATGTATAGTAAATATAAAATATAAAATTAGTAGAATTTGATCTTCATTCAACGATTTTTCTTAGTCTTGTAATTAGTTATAGTAAAGAGATCGGATGAATGTAATAAATTAAATATAATCTTTCTTTATTATTAAAAAAGATCATACCAGGATTGATCATTAATATAAATTTTCAGCACTAGTTTAATAAGTATTTAATTTATAAATATATCATTTAATCTTTAGATTGGAAGATGAGAAAAAATATAATATTTAACCATTTATATTAGTCATTGAAAATTATATTTTTGTTTATTTTGTTTAACAAAATACAATAAAATAAAATTAATAAAACAAATTATTATTTTACAAATTTCATTAATTAAATTAAATTACAAAATTAAAATAATTAATTTAAATTACAAAATATAAAAGAAAAAGTACAAAATACAAAATAAATTAGAAATAAAATTAATAAAAAATTTATTACTATAATAAAGATTAAATGAAACAATCATAGAAAATTGTCGTTATTATTTGTCCGCTTTATAGAAATATATATTTTCTCTAATTTAAATTTTATATTAAAAAATATTCAGATATAAAATTTATTATTTTAAAAAGCAACTCTTAATAGACAAATTCTGTATAAAATTAAAATTTATTATATATTTTGGAAAATTGATTTTTAATTATTTGTAAAAATAAAAGAAAGCATATACATATTTTTCGAATATAAAAGATTACTTATATATATTTTTTAAATTATTCCTATATATTATTTTTCACATAAATTTGTTAAAAATATTTTATTTGCTTTTATTATAGAAATCTACGAATATTTTATGAATATTATAAATGAATAATGATAAATAAATAATAAAACTTTTCGACTTAATTGAAGCAAATACTGTATTCTTAACTCATTAATTAACTTTTCAGTAATTCTTTAGCTTAGCGTATTAAAAGTGTAAATCATAAGCAAACGTTAAATTTTGTAAGATTTTTTCTAAGACTATAAAAGAAAATATTTTAAATGTTTTTATTACAATTAATAAACATTATTTAAAAAATTAAGAAAAGTTGGGAAATATATTATTAGCACATATGAGACATATTACTATTTCTATTATTCTTTATAATTTTTATAAAAATACTGAAAATTTCTAATAATTTAGGATGAATCATGTACTAATTTCAATATTGCAGCGCTTTAGATACGCATTTTGAATATAGAAGTTACTCTTTAATATTAATAATAAACCTCCCTAAGAATATCTGCAAGATTTCTTTTCAGGCTGAATTATAATTAATTTGTAAGTAAATTTAACTTATTGTGCTTTTTAAATTTTTAAAAAACAGTAATTTTATGGAAATCGTTATGTCATTTCTGTATTTCATAATTTATTGATTTCTATAGAATTTCTTAATAACTAATAATTGACTTAAGAGAATGAAAAATTATAATTTCTAAGTTTTACTTTTTCGTGTAAATAAAAATATTTATGATATTATAAATTTTTATTTAATTAAATATTGTTTTAAACATATAATTTAAAGACTGTTTTTCTAAAATAATATAATATATTTTTAAAAATAAATTTTTATAGACATTTTTCTAAGTATTTAAGCATACAAAAATAAAATAGAGAGTGATATGAATTATAAGGTAAAGAATACGGAGAAAAAAGAGAATTCAGAGAACAAGAATATAAGAGAGTAAGATACGGATAAAAAGAAGAGAATAAGAAAGAAAAAGAGCGATATATCTAGAAGAACTTAAAGAGATTAAAAAATAAAAAAGAAAGAGTAAAACCTGTTTTCATGGTGAGTTGCTCGACACAACAATAAGAAACTAAAAAACTAAAGTCGATTTGACGTATGGATGACAGGGATATTTTTATTTATTTGTATTATTTATAATCTATTCTTTAATGTCAATGTCTAATTAAATGTAAATTATACAAAATTATCATCGCATTAATATCATATATTCTTAACTTTTTTATTAAAAATTTTGTGTACATATTATAATGGTTTTTATTTTATATAAAAATGTCTATTCACACGAGTTTCATGAGTTTGTAAATCTTTTTTCTAAGGTACAATAATTTTATATGCTCTACGTACAAATTAATTTCTGTAGTAGTAAAGTAGTTTAAAATATCTAGATATTTTTTTAAAATTTTAATACTTTCTTTTTATAACTTTTAATGAATTGTTATTTTAATGTAAATGATAAACATTTAAAAATAGAAGTTAATACAAAATTATAATATCAATATAATGAAAGTTATGTAATTAAATAAAACTAATTCCATTGGCATTTAGTGCTTGCTATATATAACATTTAAAAAATGTATTTGACGTAAAATATATACATAATTATACAGAAGAAATAATATTTTCTTTTTTTTTAATAAATAGATTCGCATATCAATATAAGAGAGAATGAAAAGGCAATGACTCGATAATCTATAGATATTTGACGTGGTGTTAGTTTTCAAATCACTGAATCAATTACATACGTATTTTTCATTTTTAAACGTTTAGACGTTTAACACATTTTAATAATTTTAAATTGCTTAAAATTCTTAAACAATCCATGTACCTGATGGCAATGAAAGAAAAAAATATTCGAATGGTTTAGTATCAAATGGTCTTCAAAACAACTGAGTCCTTTTACCAGATAAATAGAAATATTGTTGACAATAAAAACTGGATCGTTAAGACTTCTTTTACCATGTCTGAACGCAACATAACTGGCGTTCATGATCTTTCGTGGAAATCCAAATGTTATTCAAACGCATAATAAAACACCGAGCAAGGGTTTGGAAAGAAAAAAAAGAAAGAGGGGATCAGCCGATTGAGGAACGAAGATAAGCCGTATGTACGAGCAACGCAAAAAACTAGTTCTTCAATGGCCTTGCCAAAGTCGAGTTCTCGTGTCCTACCTCTTGAAACCGAAAGAAGTTAAAGCATTCGAAGAGGTATAGAAGATCCGCGCAAGGCACAACAGCCATTTTGTACGTGTGCCTCTGCACGAGGAACTTATGACTCGCATAGTCGATGTTTTTACAACAAGCTAGAATGCACGTTGAGCGAGTCACAACTGACGAATTTTAACACCTCCCTCTCACACCTGTAATAACTCGGTTCTATTCGAGAGGTCCAATCTTAACCTGTCGTTTTGACTCTTAAATTATTGTTATAATCACACTTTTATATTGATTTCCATGATATTCGTTCGATGTATATTTAATAACCAGGTTAAACCTGTTTATTTTATTACATTTTACATAAGTTATTAGTTAAAGTAAAATATTTGTATTTTTTCAATTTAATATAATCCGTCACTTAAAATAACTAAACAACTAAACCAAATTTTTAGTTGTAATGATGAGGTCTTTTTATTTTCATCGTAGACTTAAAAATGAGCTGTTACAATGTGAAGAGATTTTGAAATGACTGAAAATTTTGAATTATATAATTATTTATTTTGCCCAATAAAATGATAATTCATCAAAGATTTTTTATTTAAAAAATTTAAAACACGAAATATTCAACGATATTAAGTAAATGGTGTACATTTCCATTAATATATATTCGAATGAATATTTTCTACGTAAAAGAAGAATTTGCGAAATTTACTTATCTTATTACATAAACTCTTATAAAATATCTATAAATATTTTCGCGATCCGATGCCACGATGCGATACCATCGATGCAATGGTTCACGATCCTCTCGTAGACACCCGACATCTTGTAGCCAAAAATGCACGTCCAGCAATTTTTAATTTTCAGTACAGTATAATATGATACAATAAACAACAGCTGCATCTGCAGTTCCATGAATAATTGTCATAACAGCAGAAAAATGAGACGTACCTATCAGTTATTATTAGACTCGAAAAATAAAACTGCGTTATATAAGAAAAATCGGAGTGATATTTTTGATGTTCGACAATGCATCATTTTCTGAATTGTGAAATTCTATGAATTAGATAATAATAGATAATAAAAATTGGATAATAAAAAAAAAAAATACGACAGTCTGAGCTCGATAGCTAAAAGGAAAGGTTGATTGAGTATTGTAAAATAAAAGGTTTCTCTATCTATCTCTCTCTCTCTGTCTTTTTCTCTCTTTAATTTATTCATAGCGTGTAATAAATAAGTATTTTATTATCATAATTGATTATCAATTGTTTCTGTCTTTTCAAATCTTTGCATATAATACAAGGTAATTGTCTCTTGACATGGTGTACTAATTTTCGAGATGTAAAAATGTAAATGAAAATTGTCATTTATGAATATACCTCATCTCTTTTTACACTAACATCAATTTTCTATGTAATTTTATATAATATATAAACTATATAACAAAGTATAATCTAGTTCATATAAAATATATAAACTAAATTATGTGCATTCAATAATTTGTGATAACCTACAATTTTAATTATATTATCGAGAGTTCTATTTTTGACTATCCAAAAGATTAGGCCATACTTTAAATATTTTGGCTTTTGAAAAATAAATTTTACTGCATAGTGAGAGATAGCTACACATACTAAGTGTTACACTACTACTAATATTTATTAGTATAGTATATATAGAATATATAGTTATTAATGTAATATATATATATATATATATATACGTTTACTAATGTAATATATTTTGTAAAAGAATGTGGAGTAATTTATAAATTTTTCAAAAAAATCGATAATTGTATATATTTTATAAGCAACTATAAAAGTATCATAGGAATACGATCGGAGCATTTATGACTATTTTAGGACAGTAATAAATGATTATCAATATTAATCTTATTATTTAAGTTGGACCAATTTCAACATTTTTTTATGACTCTTTTATTATATTTTCTAAAAAGTGTATTGAAAAGAAAATCAGAAAAGATTAAGAATTTTAAATGAGAATTTCTTGTTCGATATTTCATTATAAATAATCTTGATACTACAGAGATAAAGAGAAAACAATTAATGTTCAAAATTACTATGAAAATTCTTCTAATGTTCCCTATTAAAAGCGATCCATTTTATAAGTACTGTGCATTCTGCAATTCATCATTATATATATAAAAACTAGTTTTATATAAAGTAAACTTCTAAATTTATTACATAACAAAAGAAACTCGTTTAATTATGGTGCTCTAGCTGTTAAAACTGTATAAACTTTAAGCAAACCGATTGAAAACTAGAAGTCCGATGAAAATGATTTTGATATTGGGTTTAAAACTCGTTATGTTATAATTATAATTTTATAATTTGATAAGATAAAATATAAAATATACAATTTTAGTGTTTTTTATTTTCATAAAAATGTATAATTTCAGTATCTAATGTATAAAATATTTTCATTCAAATTTAATTCTTAAAGTTGATGATTATAATATTATTTAATAAAAAGATAAAAATGTTTTGGCATTTTAATCTCTAAATCGTTTCTAATTATTTATTACAGAAATTAGTAAATATATATTTTCAGATCTAATCTTTTTTAAAATAATAATGACATCTTATTTTTTTGAATTTCTATAACTTAGTTTATCAGGCAATTAAATGTAATAGAAGTATAGTTAGGAAAACAGTTATATTTTAATTATTACATCAACGAATAAGTTTAAAATACTGACTACACATTAATTTACTTTTTTTAATATATAAAATATCAATACTTTTAAATATATTCAAGTGCATACTATCCATCTTTCACTTCGGAGACATTAGAAAGACGTCAGCCATGTAAGCTATATTTAAGAGTAAGAGTTAATCACGTATCTTAATTTGCTTCATATCTGATTCAGTATCAATTGTAAGAGATATGATACACGCATATTTATTAAACCAACTACAAGACAAGCCAATTCTATTATTTGATTACGATCCTTCTATTGAAAGCCAAACCATAGCAGATCTCCTATGTATATATATATATATATATAACCTTAAGAAACTTGCAAAACTAATCAACTTATTTTTGTAATAGTACAAGAGCGTTACGTGAACCAATCATCTCCAATAGGAGAAATAAATAAGCATATTGTGTAAGGCAAAGCTTAGATATATGTTGCGGACAGTGAAATAAGAAAAATTACATGGAAATCTCAGGAATCAGATAATGTAATCGATTGCAAAACATTGTAATTATTACTTGGAATTTTTTTAACACAATTTACTATACTTCAAGTATTTTGTACTTCTGTATTTATAAGATTGTTATAACAAATATTTATTAAGATTTAGCTTTAAATTGTTTGCACGGAGAATCTTCACTTTATGTTTACGGTATTTTTAATTGATATGGCATTTCTTTATTCCGTCAGAAGTTTTTGTTTTTGACCATATTTTAAACTAATTTAATTCATGCTTTTGAAATTTTAACACATCAAATTGGGAAAATATTTTAATTTTTTATCTTATTTGATAAGAATTGAAATTTATTACATTATTTTCAAATCTTCATATAATTTTAGATACAGTTCTTTATATTAATGAATTGAACTTTGTATATAAAAATATTTCTAGATGACTTTTCTTTGCAGAAAAGCATTTCAATATTAAACGAATTTACTTCAATTTACGATTGCCGACTCATCAGTTATCTTCGAAATGGTTACTATACATTTCCATCTCGTCCATCTGTGTGCGGTAGCTAAGCCTGGATATCTCTCACATTCAAGTCTTATTTACCACCTTTGTAAAATTATCGCGATGAATATATTAATAAAATCATAATCAGATTTCCTGATGATCGCTTCTCATAGTCATTCTATCTCTCTTTTTTTCTTTCTCTCCCTCATTCTCTTGTTTCTCTATCTTCATAATTTTTGATATTCAAACGACCAATTTTAATATTTGAAAAAGGGACTTTAAATCAATTTACATCGATTTCTCTTAAAATATATTTCAACATTTTTCTTTAAGGTAGTTTTTCTTTAAGGTAAAGATATATATTATAAATATAAAATAAAATTTTATATACAATTTTATTTATAATATAATTCATATTATTGAAATGAGATGTAGGTACATCGATTAATTTAAAATAGTTTCATAATAACTGTTATTTTATTAAGCTATTCTTAATTCATCAAAATAATAATAGCGTATAAAAAAATTTATGAAACATAGAATTATAGAAAAATAAGCAAATGATACTAATTTAAAATAAACTTTTAAATGTCTTGTACATAATATTCTTTCAAAACTTTTAAAATATCTAAAAACAATTATACAGAAATTGCATGTTTAAAAAATGTATACATCAAGTTTATTACATTACAGTTTTTTAGTTTAATTAATTTAATAATTTTAAAAATTTGAGTTACATAATTGTCTTCAAATATATATTAATAGATTTAGTTTTATATTAATACTTTCAATATTCACTAATTATGAATATACATTTTAATTCATATATTTTAATTCTATACATGTGAATAAAAAGATCTATTGATTTATTAAATAAATTAATATGTTGTTATTTATTAATTATTATCAGTTACTAATTAATTTTATTAACATTTATATTAGATTAATATAAATTTAAATATATTGAAATAATATAAGGAAACTATTTTATTTTAATCGATTAAATTTAAATTTATAAAACATTTAAAGGTTTATTCATAAAGCTATAGATTTTCTTTACCTGAAATTATTAAAAATTAATAAAAGTATCTATTATTTTCTATACAAAATCTTTGTTAGCTTTTTAAATTTCTAAAATGGTAAGTCATTTTTACAATACATGTTCTTTATATTATCAATTCAGTAAGATGCTTGATAGTAAGCACTTGACGGGCACCTTTTTATTGATAAGATATCTTTGTAACAATTTTTCTTCCAGTCATTTATTACTCCATTTTCTATTCTTCTCGTGAAATTACCGTTTAATTCTAAAAAATATCATAACATTTGTTTTAGTAGCTATTACATTTAATATATTCCATATTTATTAAATATTTCAATTCTATACTTAGCATCTTTAATTTTTCTGAAAATTAATAACATTTTTTTCGCTATAGACTATTTAATACTGTTGAAATTCTTATTGTAATTTTTAGTTAAACTTATCAAAATTTTAAACAATTATTAAAATTACTTTAAAGACTGACACACTATTAATTTTAGTTATATTATAAATTAAAGTTTATTACTCAGTAAATAAAATCACCTTTATTACTTTCACACTAATATTATTCATGCAAATAAAGATTTCATTTCTTCTTTTTTATTTTTATTAGGGTGATACATATTTACAAATTAATTTATATCTTTCAAAATTATAGTCTTTTTTTAATTGTGAGTTTCCATTCTTGACAACGTTTACCTTTATAATTGTCATATTGTCATTTAAAGTACCTACTTTAAATTATGTCAATATGTTTTACCACAAGAAAAATTATTTATACTACTTCCATAGATGAACATTTCGTTCCTTGAATTTGTTATTATACTAAATAAATATCTATTTACTTCAATTATAGTTATTTGGAATATAGAAACATTTGATTTAGATTATTCTTTTTAGTTTCTGAATTATAATTTCCATTTTTCATGAGAAGAGAATTAGCTATTTTATCTTTAAAAAAAATTGTCCAAGCAAAATCTATATTTAAGCATAATTTGTAAATTTAAATAATTTATAAATACGAATGTATCGTTAAATCTACACTTACTTCTCAACAGCTATTCACGACTGCTTATATTCAAATGTACAGCAAATGTTTATTTTTGAAGGCCATGAGATTTATTCGCAATTCTATAGATGCGGCTTGCAGTTATGGAAGTGATTAATGGAACAGTAGAAAAATTGTACTGTATATTTCGATGAATGTTAAATTTATTTTATGCGGACATATAATTGTATTTTACATACACTTTTTATTAAAAAAGCAATAGTAATCTAAAAAAATATTTTAATAATTCAATCACTTTTATTTTACACTAATATATTCTTCTAGATTCATATCAATTTAAAACTATAAAAAGAAAATTTTTTATGGCGTATTTTAATATTTTAAATTTTACTTAATATTTTCCATAATTATTTGTAGAAAGAAGTTTTTTGAATCCATGCCTGCTTAATACTAGATAAATTGTATGAAATACGTTTTTAATGCGTTCTTCTTGAATCAGTATAGCTTTTAATGATTGTTATGTTATCTGTAGATATAATTTTTTAACTGACTTACTGCATATATAAAGGTGATAATTTATGGTATGATACAGTAATTGTAACTGTCATTTATAATTTTCCAAAAAATTATTTTATAAATTAATTGATCTTTTAATTCTTATTACATAAAAGTATTAATAAGAAAAATATGAACAATAAAATATTGAAATTTAGAATTTTTGAAAACACAAACAAAAAATTTCAATATAACTATAATTTAAAAGTTAAAATAATCATCACACACACGCATGCGCACACATATATACACAAACGATTGACAGAATGACATTATCAATAACATTTATTGATACCTAATTTTTGAGATTACTTTATGAAAAATAATGAACTAAATCAATCTATGATGTTTCAAAAATTGTTCTATGCTTTCTCTATTTTACATAATTTCAATTAAAAAATTGTACTTAAAATTAAATGTAAATCTAAAAAATTTTATTTATTTATTTACTGAAAATTATGGAAGTAAATATTATTTTTAAACTGACATTTTTATATCAATAGTTAATTTTAAAAAATTTTTTAGAAAATTGCAATACTTTTAAATATTTACAAATATTCATATTAAAAAGCACGATTTCAAAAAAACTGAACAGAAATAATTTGTAATGATTAAAAAAAACTTTAAACGTTATTTTTCAAATAAAAAGTTGACATTACAATAGGATAATATTTTGATAGTGTCCTTAGAAATAGATGAATGTTAGCTAAAATACAATGTTGACTTTTAAGTAAAACTAGATTAAGATCTTAAGATCCTAATAAGTGTACCTTTAGATTTATGTGTGAATTCATTAATTTTTGTTAAAAAAATATTGGTTTTTATAAATTAAGGAACCTGAAATAATAGGAAGAAAAATATATTAAAAAATCAATTTTTACAAATAAAGAATTGTAACGTAGTCGAAAATGTTTAAACCGAAAACAATTGTAATTCAACAATTGTGAAATTTAACAAGCATACCGAATCAGGGAGATGCTACCGTATCTCCTAAACCAACAGTTTCCTTATTGACGTAATCCTACTTTAGCGCTTATTCGAGTTCAAGTGATAAATGAACAATACTTAAAAATCATCATATCTCATTCAATACAGCAAACATCTATTCATGAGTCATTAATATCGACATTTATTTTGTTGTAGCGCATATATGTGCAATATTATTAAATCCAGCTGAACGCGCTGTAAGTGTAGACGTACATACATATGTGAACATGCGTCGTTCTATCCAAGCAACTACGTGTACATACTTTTAAGTCGCGGCAAATTACATACGTAGGTGTAAAGCATCGAGCACGTACGAGCGCGTTCCCGAACGAGCCGTACAAGCGTCACCTTCTCGCTTAGTTAACGAGAGGCCACGCGACAAGTTGGACTCTATACTTTTCTCGGTCTCTCCTCTTCTTTGATTTCTTTCACGCTTTCTTGTAGGCTTGTTCAACTGGCGTTTAAGGCTTGCGAGTCACAGCTCTAGTGTTTTAACGTATATAAACATCGAGAAGATGAGGACGATCGTCGTGCTCCTGTTCTGTGGATTTCTCTTTGTGTAAGCTGCTTTTTCGTTTAGAAAGTTAGGCTTTGCATTTAGATAGCAGTCAGAGGGAGGGATAAGTGACATAGCTTTTCTGATTTTCCATCGCTTGTGGAAATATAAAACTGCGAGATTATTTTTATATCATACATATAATCGATTTTTACATTTTAAAATATTCAATTTTTTTCTCTAACCGTTTTACGATTGAAATACTTACTCAATCAATGCAAATACTTGGTATACAAATAAATAATTGGATACAATTATTTTCGCTGCTTCAGGTAATAATAAAATTACAGCAATAAAAGTCTTTATTTTTTCATATAAAATTAAATTTTGTAATTTGTTACGCCTTCAATGTGTAATGATAGACAATAGCTTTCCAAATTAGTGCTGCTTAAAAAATATATATACGGAATACCTTTTAGTAGAAAATACTTATTTTATGTACAAAAAAGAATAAAAATAAGTATGTTTTAAACATTTATCACATTGTAAATAATCTTAATTAAAAAACTTTACTTTATTAGTACTAGTGATTCAGAACTCAAAGTTTATTTTTTCTCCTTGATGTAGTTATTCGAACAACAATTTTTAAACATAATTCACTGTTTAACTATCAATCTACATATTTATAAATTACAATATGACTTCCATATAACTTATGAAATAAATTAAATCCATAATTTTATTATTAAATGAGTTCACACAAGTTAAAATAGGATTTTATTTCATTTTAAATAATTAATAAATTTGTATACAATAATCGCAATTGCACAACATAATAATTTTTATTAGACCCTTTTACTTAATGTATATTCACATATTTTTATTCACAACAGCTGCATTGAATTTTATTGCTCCAGCTGATATTAAAATATAGTTTTCGATTCGTATTATCATCAACAAGTCAAGAACTGAACAAATCATTGTGTTTAAGGTAACAGTATCTTTTACTTCTTTCCTCTGAAAGATATCTTATTCATATTAAAGATGTAATAATTATAAATAATTATTGTGCCCCAGGTTTTTTATAATTTAATTGAAACATATAGATAAGAAGTAATTAATTAAACTTTACTTAACTTGATTTTATTATTAATTAAATATTAAGGAGTAGAATGGTATGTCCAGAAAGTATTAGTTTAAATGGCGATTATACATAAGACTAGAATTTTATTATTTCTTTAGAGTAAAAGGTATTTAAGGTTTAAAGAGAGAATAAACAATAAAATATGTAGTGAAAAATGTAATTTATTAATAATAGTCAACAGTAATATTTGACGAAAATGAGTTCACGCAATTATATTCACTCTTAAATGTTGTTCGCATACAAGACTTGGCGAGACAGACTAATTTATCTTTCCTTCTTATAACTTTACTTGGAGAAAAACTTTATAGAAATACAGATACTTAAATTCTATAAAGTTAGATTACTTCATGTTGAAACATGTAGGGATTGCTAAATTATTTCAACAACTGAAGAATTGTTACTATTATTATTGTTTTATTGCATTAGATATATAATAATAATTATAATTCTTAAACTTATTAAAATATTTTTATATTCATTTTTATATACATTCAATATTTTTATATTGTATTTTTCGGATTTAAAAAAATAATTCAAATTCAGCTTGTTAATTAAAAATTAACAATTCAATTGATGTATTCACTAAAACATGATATATTTACAATTTATTTGAGATATAGATTAAACACAACCCAAAAAATACATAGTTTATTTTCACAGCTTTCAAACTTTCAACATCTGATAATTCAAGTAAAAATATTTTGACATTACAAAAGAAACTTAATCTTCTGAATATTTTTTACCATGTAGTACTTATCAAGGAATGATGACAGTCGCTGCGGATTTTATTTCGGATTTACTGGCTAATGTAGAACGCATGAATCAAGAGATTCAAAAGAATGTCAAAAAGGAGATGGCGCGAGCTAAGGGAGCTACTGAGAATGCGCTGAAAAAAATTAAGAAAGGTATTGTATATATTTTCTTTGTTTGCTCTGTAAATTTTGTTTACAAAATTGTATGATAATTTTTTATTTAATTTAGAAAGTTGTTAGTGCATTCATTCAAATCAAGCGATTCCTACAGTGAACCATTTCATTTTATATTCTAATAATTTTCAAATTTTTAAAAGCATTTTTATTGTATTTAGTTTTATTTTATTTTACTGTTGATGTAGTTATCAAATATACATCGAGTACAAATTAGCATTTCTATTTTAACAGCATATATTATTGAATCTTCATAAATTTAATACCATACTTTATGAAGTATTAAAATAGATATAACATGTAATTGAAATGTTTTAAGTTTACGTAATGCATTTAGGTATTTTTCTAATAAATTGTTCAACGATGCGATAACCTACATTAATGGTAATTCTTACTTTTAAAACTTTATTATTAAATGTGGGCCAAAATATGTTTTTTGTATTACTTCTAATTGTTTATGAAATATTATATTTATAGAGTGAATATAATTGAAGTTAAATTTTAAAAATGGAAGTAAACAAAAAATGTACATACATAACGAACAGTAAGAAAATATAAATATATATAAAGGAAAGTGATTTACTAGTACGGTAACGCTTTGACCATGTTTATAGCACTCATATTGTCAGAATCTGATTAGTATCATTAACTTAATGTATTGTATTCGAGATTCATTTTTTGAATGTATTTCAATTTGTCGTAAAGATTTATGAATATAAGCTGTATTTTTTACTATTGTTATAATAATAGTTTAGATATGAACAAATTTTATATCGATAATATTTCGATATACAATTAATAATATTAATAATTTTTATCTGTTTATATGTCAAAATACTTTCATTATATCCCCTATTATATTATATTTACATTGCAACAATATACATATTATAATACAAATATGTATATTATAAATATATACATATTATAATACAAATATGTATATTATAAATATATACATATTATAATACAAATATGTATATTATAAATATATACATATTTTTAAATTATGTAATTAATCATTAATATACATATATATATATATATCAAATTAAGAGTTTTGATTGATACTTTTCACACATTTATCTTCGATAGACTACGATAGACTACATGGTATAATAAGAAATACAATATCATCCCGTCATTGTGTAATTAAAACGTCATTAATTAATTATATATGCGCGTGTGTGTGTATGCGCACGCGCGCGCGTGCCCGTGTGAATGTAGAAGAGGTTGTCAAATTATAAAGTACTATTTTATGAAATGAAATGGTATAAAATGTTTATTATGTACAATGATAATAATACAACGATGTACAATGTTGATTAAGTATTATGATTTTAGATTAATGCTGTATATATATATTATATATATATATATAAAACATAATTATTGTATTATTAATATAATAAGATTAAATTTTATACCAGCTTACATAAGTATATAATAATATTTAGAATAATATTAACTAATATTAAACTAATAACATTATTTTAAAGAAATATTTAGAATATAATATTTAGAATAATATTAAACTAATATTAAACTAATAACATTATTTTAAAGAAATATATAAATTATTCGAAGTTTTCAAAAGTTTGTGAAAAAATATTAATTCTCTTAAACGATTTATTTCTAAGTATTGTTGAAACTAAATAAAATGCTCAGAATATATAAGAAAACATATATTTTAAAATTAAAAATTAAAAAACGTTATGTAAGAAGCAGAATGATGTTTTTGCAAATACACGAAAAGTATTACTATGAATTTTGGTACATATGATATTTTCGTTTTCAATTCTCAAAATATTTTAAAATGATGAAGAATATTAGAACGTACAAAATTAGAAGTATTTAAAAAATTTCTCTCAGTTATTATAATTATAATGTTATTCTATTTTAAGTAAATTATACAGTATATCTATATTTTACGTATAAAATTTTACGCATAAATAAAAAATTTAATAAAATCTACCAATTTTGATAAAATTCCAATAAAAATCAGGGCTTGGAAAATATATATATATATATTGATTTTTAATGATATCTTTGTTTTATCAAATAATTAATTCTTGGAATTATCATATTTAGTTAATTTTTTATTAATAATAATGGCAATTCAAATGATACGTATCTTTGTACAACTGTATGCCTTATACAGTTGTATAAAGTTAACATAAAAATTAATATCAATTTATGTAATATTTATTATATTAAATAATTTGTATGTATTATTATTCAAGAAAAATAATAACTATTTTTTTAAATATTTTAGTAGCTTCGTATTTAGTGTTAACTACATTTTATTGTTAACTTAATATCAAAAACTATTTAAAACAAGAAAATACGTATGTTTGATCTTAAACAACAATCATTCAGTATTTGATGAAAAACTATAGTATTGTAATTGTCTTATAAAATTTCTAATCTCTTAGATATTTATAAGCAATGAACACTGAATACTAATATAATTTAGAAAATATTAGAAAAAACCTTTATAATTACTATCAATATTTTAGTACTTAAAAATTATTGATAAATTATTTTATTAAATGCCTTTGAAAAGTGTTATTACATTCTTATTAGAGAATAGTACAAATAATTTTATTAAGTTTCTGATAATGCTATATATTTTAATGTATTTGGTATATGAATCCGTTTTTATTAAAGAATATTATTGTTAATTCTAAAAATTTACTAACGCATTAGTAAGAAAACAATATATAAAAAATTATTAATTTGTAACATACTTTAACGAACAGTGAATAGTTCATAGAAACTATTTTAATATTTATTAAACTATGAAAAAACAGACATTTTCTTTATTTTTAATACAACATGAAAACACTAATTATGAAAAATACTATATTGTACGGAGAAAATATATTATTATTAATTAAACTATAAATTAAATCTCGAAATATCATTTGATATTTAGTCTTATTTTTAGTTTTACAAATTACTTTTATGGAATTTCGGGAACTTTTAAACAAATGTATATTTCCTTTTACATTAACTATATGAATTTTAATTTATTCGAGATACTTAAATAGAATATGAAATGTATCATTTGGAAACAGCCTATTATATATTTGATCCAATAGATAATTTTTTTAAATCAAATGTCTTTGATGTAGGCCACAAAATTTTTAGAAAAAATGTTTTATTTAAATAATAATGTAGTTAAAAAATACTAATTAACAAAATTATCGAACTCTAAAAATTTTTTCATAGAACACTCCTTACTTTGAATGATCTAATTGTAAATAATTGCTCTTGCGTTGGCTTTGTACGTTGATATTAATTGAAAGTTTTGTGCAAATTGACGTTTTAATTTTATTTTCTTATTTGAAATTTAACTCTTAACTCCTTGCAAACATTTACATAATTATAAATTAATTTCTAGATAATAATTAGTATACCATAATTTATGTAAAGAGGTGGAATAATTTCAAGTAATCCTGTTATATGAGTATGGTTTATAAAATAACTTACGGATTGTATATGTTCCGAGAAGAGAATTTATTGGTAGTTAATATATGTATATTGTTCTATGAAATATCGATATGTAAGCAGTTAATAAACTTGATCTTTAAATAAAAATATGCAAATTGCTAATAGATTAACAAATCTCGAAGTTAATTTAATTTATTACGTATAATTTAAAATTTTTTAGCCTTCATCATAAAAAATTACTTAAAATCACACATACATGTGAATATATATGAAACATAATATACTTACAATTTTTTTTGGGAAAATTATATTGGAATATTGACAAATAAACATGTGCTTCAAATAATTTCTCCATCAACAATAAATGAACTATTGACATATTTTCACTTGTAGGCATGAATTCAAAACAATCCAATTGACATACATTTTTTAAATTCAAAATAGTAATATACTAATTCATGTAGATGTTAATGTTATTTTAGGGTAGTGTGATAAATTAAAAAATTTTTTTTAAATACTGTCTGATATATTAATCTAGCGTTTATATTAGCATATTGTTTTTGTTAATAGTTTTAAAAATATTGATTGTTTTCATATAAAATAAGAATTTTTAATAAATTTATTTATAAAAATACAAGGGCATTCTCTTCTATACGTTTATATTTAATTATATATACTATTTATAGAAATCAATAAGTACTAGTAACTAAAGTAATAGATTGAAGTGAATGGATTTATTAAACGTTGTTTGTATATTTTACGAATATATATATATTTAAATAATATTTTTAGTTACATCAGATATAAATTCAGCTTGTTTTTATAATCTTAGAATTTTAAATAAAATACTAATGTGGTCAGATAGTTTGTATAATTTTTTTATTTGAAGTTATTGGTAATGAATTTTTTGTTTTTGTAATAATTATTGCTAAATAAAAAGCACGGAAGTGTAGATGTTCTAAGGTTAATCATAATGCGAAATTAATATTTCATAACACAACTTTTATTCTTATTAAATCTAGACAAATGTTTATACCAAAGTTAAGTCGACTTTTTAAGGCGATCATCGCTTCGCACACTATCTTATATTTTACTTTAACAATCACCTTTTTTTATTAACAAATGCATATACAAATAAAGTCCTCTTAATTTCTCTCTCCTAATTTTTACATACTGAAGTCTATCTTATTTAAATTATAATTGCTACAGAAGTATAATTTTTAATCGTATTATCTCGAAAAAATAGAACCACATAAAATAATATCATATATTTTAATGATAAACTCGATGGCGCAGGTATTATTTTGAAATTAAATCAAAATAAAAATGTATTATATTTTTTTTTTTAATTAGTCTTCGCAAGTATCAAGGGAAAATATCATACCTTATGTTTCATTTTAACAATGAAATCTGATTAATGAAATCTCATCGTAAACTCAATTCACCCATTTTCAGCAAAATAATACAATCCCATTAATGTCAATAGGTACACGTCCTGCATTGAACTCCTCGAAGCTCGACAGTGCCGGCACTAACTCGCATTACATGAGCTCAGGAAAAGACGCCAGGGGTCGGCCATACTACATTGAGACCGAAAATGTTATCATCGGTGATACACTCTTCCACACGGAGCGCATCTACAATTACACGACTAAGCGTATTGATGAACGCCGTTACACCGTCGACCTCTCCATCCCTAATGCCCCACCTGTCTTCAGTTCCAACAATTAGCCTTGCGTGATTCAGTAAAGTTTCCAAAAGGTCCGGGAGTGAAAGAAACGAATAGCGGAAATACCTGATACTTTGAGAGAGACACATTACGGAAAGTTTGACATTCTTTTAGTAGAAGAATTTACGGAAGCTAATTAGAGCGTCGTTTTCAATATTACGCTTTCTAAGCCTTTTTTAAGTATCTATTAATTATGATATGTACCGTATGTTAGTAGCCTTCAGACGAAGAAGCACAATATATCTCATTCTTCCTGAAGAATATTTTATGTGAGTGGATAAAAAGGGTTTTTATTATAAAAGCTGTACTGATTTTCAAAATCATAAGAATACTTAAAAGTTTATTTTACATTTCGTAACATCACGTATTGAATAAATTACGGAATACTTTTTTCAGACAATTTGAAAATGCTAAATTTATTATAATTTCATTTGTTTCCTTTTAAAAATTATGTGTCAAAGTATCTACAGCGAAGTATTTTGAATAATAAATAAATTACCAATAAATATTTGTAGTATAGATGATTACAATCATTATTAATATACATGTACAACTTGGATAAATTTAATATTGCTTTCAATAATATTTATACTTATAAAATTCATCATTTAAACAATTACATGATTTCAATTTATTTTGTAAAATATTGTTCTATTGTATAATCTTTTAAAAATAAACTATTTAATATAATATTCCAGCTTTTTTCATCCTTCTTTTACAGTCTTCTTTTTTAAACTTTGAAGTGATTTTTTTACATGTGATTTTACGATACATTTAAAAATATTTTGAATTGCAGAAGTATGAAAAGTATTAATAATAATAATAATAATAATAATAATACTTTTTTAATAATAAAAAAAGTAAAATATGAACTAAAAATGGAACAAGCAAATTAACAGGTTATATATCTTTCATGAAGATGAATTTTGAAAAGATTCTGCGTCAAATAAGTTATTTCGATGTCACGAGAATTTTATGACGATAACTCGTTCTTCGTGGAACGTCTTCTGTAGATTTAGGGACTCAATAAACCAGAGATAACAGTCACATACTCTTTTCAGCTTCGTGTTATCAAATTTGCAATAATGTGGTAAAGATTTGTGTACTTTTAGAAAGTAAGGTAACTACATAAATATTTAAACCGAAAGGATCATTATTTGCACTCTCTTTTTGTCTCAAAATTGATACTTGAAACCACAGAAGTTTTAAATAAAATTAATGTGATTCATTCGAGCAATTAAACAAATAAAAAATATCGATATTAATCATTTTATAAAACAATTACATATAATGCAGTAAATATTTCTAATTTCTAGAAATTGAAATTACAATTTAATATAGTATATATTATTCTTTTTAAAATGTTAGATTATTTAAGCAATTTAAAGAAATATAAATATAATATCATAAATAATATTTAAATATCAATTTCTTATAAAATTAATAAAATACATAATAAAGTAGATATTTTATTTATTACTTTATTTAATACTTATATAGTTTGCAAGGAAATATCATCCTTCAAAACCTTATGAATATTATCAATTTTGACTTATTTAATTTATCCGCTTTAGTATACACAAAACTCCTACGATAAACAATACTTGAAATTGCTGATGAAACAATACATGTAATATAATCCGCTAAGCAATATTTTTTTTTATTACTTAATAAATGGAATAAAGTAATCTAAAATGAAGAGAAGTGATCCTTATATCTTATTCTTGGTTCAAGTTTAAATATATTAAAATATATCATTGCAAGGATATATTGTTAAATTTCTACTTTCCATCACCATTATAATTAAAAATTAACAAATTTTAGTCGTCTTCAATTATATGAAAAAATGGAAATATAAGTAAGTTTTATTTGTAATTATAATGACAACAATCAATTATTAGCAGAAGCATCTTCAATAAGTCATAACTTTCATCATAATTAAATTCTCTATTATCTATGCTATACATAATATAATATAATATAATATAATATAATGTCGTAAAATATTATATATAGAAATATTCTATATATAATATCTCTATTATCATTGAGTATGTATATAACGTTAAATTATTCTTGAAAGAAATGTTGGCTTATTGTTTTCCTTTTTACAAGTGCTTCGTCTAATATTGAAAAAAAGATTTAAGTTGTAAAGAACCATGGAAATTTCAATTGGAAGCATTAGAAGATTCATAATCATGAACTAAGATTTCAGTCATACAGGTAAAAGCTTGAGTGTATCCAGGATCTCATTAAAGGATCTAAGAGTATTTCTTGGCCTCGGTATTTCGTGCTTTTGCCATGAATCTGACATCCCGATTTTTGCTGTTAACTCTGCGTGCTTTTTATTATTATTGATCCTGAATCTCGAAACGACTTTCTTGGTGCAATACATTCGAGCTTCCATGGGTCCTATACTTTAAGGAAAATATACGACCTATATTGGTTCTTACTGAAACAACAGCTAAGAAATATAGTATTATGTGAATCTTAAGAAAAGGAAAGATGTAAGAGTAAAAGTAGAACACTATCTTAGCACTGATTTAGTTCATATAAAATGTATTAATATATTAAAAAAATAGTATCTCATTGTTTCAGACATTATGTAAAAATTAAAAAATTATAATTTTTAAGAAAAATTTTTTATTTGGTGGTATATTTAGAGTTAATAATAAGAATTTTCTTATTATTAACAATTCCATAGACACTTAAGACCTAAGTTACTAATTGTATTATAAAAAATAATAACATTTTAATAAAATAAAATCTACTAAAATTATTTGAAATATATTTCAATTGATTAAAAATATCGAAATTTATTGAAAAAGCACATTCTCAAAATTTTTCTAAAATTATAATTAACTAATTTTTGTTATCAGATGTTGAGTAAATGTTGAGTCGAAATTAATTTTAAAATCGGATTAGGCCTACAGTTTTTTATTTATTTTGTAAAACTAATTATGAAAACTATATTCGAAAAAATTGTTTAAAAAGAATAGATTGCGTGGATATTTTACAAAAATTATTGAATACATTTATATAGAAAAAACTAACTTATATTTAGGCATATATATGTATTTTCTAAATAAATACATAAGTAAATAAATTTAAATATAGCTGCTTTTACATTAATTATGTTATTATATTAATAATTAATGTAATTATTACATTATTTATATTAATATAATGAAAATTTTATTTGAGAATAATGAAAAACAGTTTGATTTTAAATTTGATTTGCTTTTATATTGAATAAAAGTACGATATATAATTATCAATACAATCTAAAAAATATATATGTTTCTATTATTTTTTTTTAAATTTATGTTGTTGTTTATATATATATATACATATATATATATATATATATATATATATATATATATATGTAAGTTGATATTAATATTAATTTTCAATAATACAGTCTTGTAAAAAATTTTATCAAAATTTCATATAAGGTAAATCATATAATTTCAAATGTAAAAATTATACAAATATTAGAAACATTCTTTAAATTTTGATTTGCTATTCTAGATATATATATCACAGTACTCAACTTTGTTAAGGATAACAATTTGAGATTTCATGCTGGTACACATAAAAATAAATTTTTAATGTGCTTTTTTTCGTGTAGATGTTTTATAACTTATTACAGAAGATTTATTAAGATAGAATTATTTAAGATTTTAATTAAATTAATATAATTTTTTCATTGCATTTATATATTTATGAAGTAAATGTATATATATATATATATATATACACACATATATAATATAAATTGTCGTATTAAGTGAAAATGTTAAATGCCTGATTTCAGCTAAAAATTTCACTAACTATACTAACTCTAGGGATTCCCTATAGCTAAAGGCTGTTCTTCATTTAATTATATGTTAAATACTCTTTTATACATGAAATTAGGTTCCTATTCATTTTCGTCAGAATCTAGTAAAAGGATTTTATAAAATTATTTAAGAAAATATGTTTGTATAAGTTAGATTTTATCTATTTATTAAATAGTGATAAGAAGAGTTTTATTATATTTATATAACATTCCAAAAACATTTAATATCTTAAAAAATGCAATATAAAAAAATTGTAATAACTTTTTAATTTATTTCTGAAATAAATGTTGTATAATTCACATGTAATAATATCTTAAAATTTTATATATTAAAAGTAATTTAATAAAATATTATATTAGAAATTAAATAAAAAAGTATTTTAGTAATAGAAATCAAGTACTATTTTTTAAAATATCCAAGAGAGTCATCGCCAGGCATTAAAATAATTTTTTGCAACTACATCCTTTATAAGTATATAAACTACTAAATTTTAATGACAGCAATATTCGTCTTTTGATAAATGAAAAAAATGACTTACTTTTTCATTACTCAAAAATTACTTATTGTTATAATTATAATTTTAGTTAGTTAAATGGACTTATTTTATTTACTTTAACATACTGTAGTATTAGAGATGATTTTAATCCCCTTTATGTATAATGATAAATGAATGTAACGATATGTCTTAACTATGTAAAGTAAAAGTTCTATCCAAGTAATTGTCATGTTTATAATATAATTAATATATTTATACCAATATAATGTCTGTATAAATAATTATCAACCACATAGTGAAAGTATAATAAGCTTCGATTTCTGAGGTATATTGTTAGTTCGGAATTTATATTTGTATATTTGGAATCGTTGATACTCTTTATTATAAATATATAAAATGTATTATTTGGATTATATCATCGAAAGATGAATAAATTTTACTTATAATTTATTATAATAATAAAGTACTTTCAAAACAAATTGAGAAATAATTTGATGTGCCCTAATTTTCAATAGTGAAATTTAAATTTAAAAGTTAGCAATAATCCTAAGATTTTTGTCATCAATTAAACATAATCTATAATAATAATGTTATAAATTTTGAGCTTAATTTTTCAAAACTGATGAAATATTCAATTATGTTTGAAGAATTATTTTCATTTTGTTAGTAAAAGAAATTGGGAAAATTAATATATTTTATCTTATCAATTTTTTCAAGAAAAGAATAATTTATCAGCCTACTACTTTTATCAACTTATATCTATCCCCATCGTTTATCCCCAATATTTCGTTTTCTGATTTATTTTTTCAGGTTTATTTTGTTGGTTTTGCATATTATGAGAGCAAATGTCTGCTCTCAATTCGATTATATTACTTTTTTATACATTAGTATTTTTTATTTATTATTATTTGCCTATTCAATTATTTTCATTAATAATATTTGCATATATTTTTTTTATATTTCAATAGATTTTCTGGATCATCAAACATAAGTGTAATTTTAATAGACTTATCTTTGTTACTATGAATGCGTATTTATTTATACTACTAAAATATTTTACTTTATATTATTTATATTTTTTTATTATTATTATTTAAATATAATTAACGCATTACTTTAATTTAATATGTTTTACATAAACTATTACAAATAAAATAGTTGTACTATTAATACAATGGGGGTATTAAAACTGTTTTCTATAGCTTACATTAATAGTTTTCTATAGCTAGCAAATGATTCGTTAATTAAAATATAATTTGAATTCACTGTTTATTAGATCAAGAAGTCAAATTCTATGCTAAAGGTTGTTTCTTAAAAAATAATAAAAATATACATTTCTTTATTTAAATGTTATTATCATCGGAAGTGAGTAGTAGTATTTTGGTAACCCCTGCTTTCACTGCAGCCAGCAACACTCTGTTGTAAACACGTCAAATGGCATAACAGGCGCTACTTATATAAGCTGGTGTCGTGAATGCGGACTTTGCTGTTAGTCTAGTGTGTGCAAGCCGGGCACATAGTCAACAAGTAAACAGTGTCAGAGCAACGGTTCGAGGTAGAGTCCTTTGCTTTTTTGAATATGGCGCGATTTCGCGTTGCTCTTATAGTTGTTCTTGCAGTGAGCGTCATCGTCGACGGCTGGATATTCGGTAAGTACAAGATTTAGGGCCGGGGATGAATAAAATAAAATGCATAGAAAGTTTAACTAGAGCTCGAATTCACACGGGACCCGCGGGATTACGGAACTTCAAGAATGTTCAGAAGTACTATTTGGAAAGTTGTAAGGTAACATAATATAAATTAAGATTGCTTATAATTATTTTCTTGTTTATGTATAGAATATATACTCGACAGTTAAAAGTTTCTAAAATGGAAAATTTAAATAAACTTATAAATGAATAAAAATTCACTGTTTTGACGTTTTATAAGAATTATTTTTTAACATATATAATCGACTTGTATTAAATTGCAGAAAATTTAGTATTTGCGTTCAAAAAAGTAATAATTATGCAAAAGTATAGTAATAACTAGATGAAATAAAAGCTAATTTATCTACAATTATAACTAGCGAACTTGTGATGATATCTTTTTTCATCGTTATAATTTATAAACTTTTATACAGAATGAAGAAAACTCTTAAAAAATCATATACTTCTTTATTAAAATTCTTATGGCTTAAAATATATAAATATGTACATTTTATTCAACGTATTATAAAAAGTAAACAATTGATAACTTTATAAAAGACTTCTAGCAATGAATTTTCTTGTAGAATTTAAATGTTCAATGTCTTAAAGATTAGTATTAAATATCACTGTTTTAGTTTTATATTAATTATCTAATTATTTTAATAATTGATTAAAGGAATAGCAATAAAACTGATAATTTTTCCTGAAAAATCTTAAAAATTAGATCTTATTGGCAAATATATATTTAAATTTTGTGAATTAAAAACATATTAAATTTATTATATTATCACATGTTACTAATACATAATATTTGAGTTTTTATTATTTATTACTTAAAATAATAATTTACTATTGTACATGTAACTTTACATTTATTTTAGTAGAATTAAACGAAAATTTCTTTTTAATTATAATATATTTGTATTGAAAATTAAATTCAAACGTATAATGGATTTTGTGTAACATAAATAATAATATTGTTCATTTGAAATTTGAATTTAATTTTGCTATTTATATAGCAGAATTATTTAATTAAAAAAACAAGTACATATTATTTTGCATTATTTTAAAATTGAATTTTAAAATTTCATTTTCAGTATTAGAAAATAAAAAAGTATTATATTTATTGTTAAATTAAATTTAAAAATATCAAACGTCTTTCATAGAAAATTTAACGTAAAATTTTCTTATGATAAATTATATCATAAATATTTTATGATAAATTTCTTGTTTGAAAATCATATTTGACGATATATATTGACTAAACAGCACTATTCAATTTTAAATATTTCTTTTACCGATATTTTTCATTCAGTGTACATGCAAAATAAAAAAAAATTTTAAGTAAAATATAGTAAAATTAAGTAAAATAAAAAACATATTTTAATTAAATTAATGATAAAAATCTGATTCATACGGTAAATTTTAAATTTATATTTCACTATTAATAATCCAATAACAATTAATGAATCCTAGATAAACGAAGAAATAATCATTATCAATACTACTTATTTTGTAACCTTAAAAAAATTAAATGACGTATTATAATTGCAAAATTTTCTTAAGTACTTAATGTTAAATTAAAATTATCATGTTTTTTCGTCACCCGTGTATTTTGAGCAAATGATGGCAATTCTAAGACTATAAATTGTATACAATGTTCATCACTATAATTTTATTATACATTTTTTATGTTTGAATGAAAAAGTTAACAGAGGACTTTGAATTTTATCAGGTTTATTAAAAAAGGAAACGTCTAGTGTCCACTGATAAGCATTTATCTTTCGCTACATTTATCTACCGTAATTTGTGTTAAAATTGAATTTAATATAAATAGATAACAATATTAAATATTATGTATTTATGTTTTATTTTTCTTGTAGATTCTAAAATCACTTCATGGAAACATTTTAAATCTGAAATTATTTCAAACATTCGAAATAAACGCTATGTTGTACCGGAGAAAAATATGCAAATGGTAATTAATCTTCTGAAATATTCTTCTCTTATTTTTCCTTTATCCTTCTCTTATTCTTCTCTTAAATATTTATGTTAATTATATAATTTTAAGTACTGATATATAAAAATTATTAAGATATTCATTAAGACTTTGATTTCATTTGTAACGTTAGAGTTCACTGAAAATCTATCTCTAAAATATGTTTAATACACCTTTTTTAACTAAATATTATATATAAAGGGTGGGTATTTCTAAGAACAATAACAGAAATCACATCTTATTTTAGATTACTATTTGTAAAAAATATTTAGCACAGAAAGCTTAATATTGCTCAATTTATAAATGAACTAAACTATAATAATAATTATAATCTATAAATAATTAAAAATAAAAAATAATACCCTTACAACTGCATATGCCCTCATAAAAATCAGTTCTATTTTATTTAATATATATTTAAATTATAAATTTATTTTTACTGGTTTGATTTCATATTTTTTATAAATAAGTAGTTGTATTTTTAGATTACATATATTGATTAAAACCAACTTATATCTATTAATTGAGTTTAAATAAATTCATAGAAAAAATGGCAATTATTAACTTTAGATATTAATTTCGTATAATGAATAAATATTATATTTAATAAAATATATTAAAGATTTAAATCAAAATTTTGTTCAATTAAAATAGTGTAAAAATAATTAGCTTCTTAAATGAAATATTTGTATTAGAGGAAATATCATAACGTTATATAGATTTTATTATAATTAGTATTCTTAAACTTTATATAATATTTAAGTTTAGTTATTTATTTATTTATTATAAATTTCATATAAGAAAATATGTGTAAGTGCTATATAATAATCAAATGCCTACTTTACTTTGATGATATATTATTCTACAATTATGCTTTTTTGAGAGTGCATGAGATATTTGAAGAAAGAGGATTTTATAAATAATATTTATTTATTAATTGTGAAAGTTCTTAAAACAAAATAAAATAAAAATTCATATTTCCTTAGCCCAACAAAGTGTATCAATCATGCATAGCACCAGGCAGTAAACCCGGTCACTGCAAACATCTGTCCAGCTGTGGTGACGACAACATCCGTTATAACTTCCCCCGTTTGATGAACTACATGTGTGTAATCGAAAATCAGTACGTGCCAGCTCTAATATTCCAGTGTATATGTTAATCTTTAAGTAATATTAGATTTAAATACACTTAAATATTTTTCTGGAAAAGGTTCATAGGAATCTGCTGCCCGGATGACGTATACAATGATAACCGGAATAATGTACTTCCCGTGGGAGGCTTGGCTGGCTCACTACCGGCTGTCGCTAGTAAGAAACTCTGCTGATAATAAACATAATTTTTGATAAGCTATATCTTTTTATATATCCAAGATTAATTTTTGAGTTGAATTTTTTTTAACTTTGAAGTTCTTGAAATGCGATACCAATTTAAAAATACATATAATAAAACCATATAGTTTGACTTTGATTTATTTTCGTGATTAAAGTTTTGCAATGAACTTACAAAAAAGAAAATTTAAGGATTTTAATTTTATTCTAATTTAATTCGAATATGAAAGATCATTTATCCATTGCAATGAAAATGAATAGTATTGGAATAATGGTATATTATGCCATTTATAAATAAATGTTATTTATTGTCGTTATAATATACACTTATACTCAAACGTTCATAATCATGCGATTTTCTTCGATTTTATGTAGATATTATTTCTTTTGAAATTATCACAATTTTATTACAATTTTTTTCAAGATAATAAATATATTAAATCTTATATTAAATATTCTCTTAAATGTAATTGAAGATAGTTCAATGAATTAGAAATGAAAGAATTAGACACCAACTTAACTTGCAAATAAGTACAGAAATATTTAATTTATTAAAGAAATATAATAGTTTTTATATCAGTTATCAGATATTTCATTAAATACAGATTTTAATTTAACGGTGTAAATAAATCTTTAATGTACGTAATTTATATAAGTCTATATTTTAAAATAGTCTATATTTGAAAGTCTAAATTTAAAAATGTAGTTAAACTTATCATTTTTAAATAAAATGATTGAAGGTAAAATTATTAAACTAAAAATTTTATTGGGATTAATTGAGATCCTAATTGTACCTACCTCCCATATTCATGAAAGTTTACATTTAGTAACCTACAAAAACTCATAATTTATAATGTGATTTTTCAATATCATATTTCAAATTGACAATTAATTTTATCACTTTTTTCATCAACATAAAAACGTAAAAGATTCAAAAACTTATATGTGACTGCAGTATGTGACTAACGTACTTATTCGCATGAAAATATTTACAAATATGAATGATAACTATGATTCAGGTAATTAGTTATACCTGTTTAAATAGTACGATTCTTATTGAAACTGATAAAATAGAATAAATTTCGATTTTATCAGCGATCGCTGCTCAGAGTTTTAGAAACACCTATAGATCTGCGAGAATAAAAGATTTGGTTACACTTGTAGCTGAGAGCGAAGATATGCTGATAATGCCAGGCGAGGATGCGATTCCGGGGGGTGAGAGGAAATCTCGGGCTTCACGTGGATGCGGCCTTAGCACGCGGAACCAGAGCCGCGTATCAGGAGGTCGACCCACCAGCTCGCGAGAGTGGCCCTGGATCGCAGCACTCTTAAGTGACGGCGAACAATTCTGTGGGGGCGTCCTTATCACCGATCGTCATGTACTCACTGCTGCTCACTGCGTTCATCGGTAAGTACTCGTCTTTATCTCTCTCTTTGAATCCTGAGTAAACAAGAAGAACAGCGTATTTTTAGCCCAACCAGTTGGACGTTTTATTTATATTCTTAACTTGCTAAATCGAATTATTGATTTGGGTTTGGTGTAGTTGTGATTGTGTAGCGACGACAAAGCAATCTACAAAGCAATGCATAGCAATGCAAATTTATAATATAGTTCATATTACAGTCCACTGGTATTTCCTCTATTTATGGCGAATTTAAAAAATATATTTATTTCAAAATGTAAGGAATAAGAAGAATTAATAAATATATTATAAATTTAAAAGAAATCTTATATTTAAGAGAAATAATAAGGGACAAAATTGATTATAAAAAGATCAGTACTGCCATAAAGTACTATTTATATCCTGAGATAAAAGAGAAATATAAAGTACAATTGTAACTAGCTTATATATCGTAGATATCTAAATTAGATTTAGGCGAATCTTCAAACTTATCTTTCTAAGTAGAGTAGAATATCAAAAAAATTTCAGTTTTTGACTGACTAAATAAATTTTACGTCTTACTTATTTTTGCTACTTATAAAAGTAAGCATTATGTTTTAGTAAATCAATTTCTTATCATAATAGAAAAATCTTAAAATAATAACTTCATTCATTTCTGCTCTCACAATATTAATTATATTAATTTTTAATTTTTCTTAAAATTCTCCTATAATTATTATTGAATTTTATTTATACCATATTCTTTTAAAAGGTGTTGTAAATGTAACACGAAATATATATTAACTAATATGAAATATCATTTTAAAAGAGGCATTTTCAACTTCACAGAATGCTGAAGCTTTTTTTATTCTTATAGAGCAAATATACGTAAACATATATGTAAAGAAACACTGAAAAAAGGAGATCCTAAATTTCAATAATTTACACTTTATGAAAGAAATTCTTTTTAAATTAACACTATCACTCCCTTCTACTTGTATGTAGACGCCCTCATTAACAATCCATAAATATACATATAAATGTACACAATTTACATTAAATCTTTACAAACCATAATTTTATTTTTTTTTTGATAATATATAACAATTGATAAAAATCGACATTTTTATAAAATTCTCAATAAAATTATCAGTAAATAAAGTTATTTCCTTACTCTATTTTTCAAGCATTCATCATATTTTCTTTATAACTCCTTAAAAAAAAAGATTTTTAAATCTTGCTTATTCTTCGTAGGAGAAGACCAAGAGATATAACGATTCGTTTAGGAGAATATGATTTAAGATTTTCAAACGAGACACGTGCATTAGACTTTAAAGTAATTGAAATTCGGATACATGCTGGCTATGTATCTACAACCTATAAACACGACATTGCTATTTTGAAGATTCACCGACCAACCATTTTTAATACCTATATATGGCCAATTTGTTTACCACCGGTTGGAGCTACCTTTGCAAATAAACAGGCTACTGTTATCGGTAAGATCTTTAGATGTAATAAACAAATACCCGGCTTGCATTTATAGCAATTCTAACTTATATAAAGCTATCAAGAATCAAAAGTAAATTTTATACATATTATATAATAAACTTTTTGATCGATGAAATTATATGGTGTAATAGAGGATATTAATAATAATTTTGTTTAATTTAATAAAGTTACTAAATTATATTTATTAAAAAAATTTGTTTTTCTCGCTACATAGCTTTAGTGAGGCTATTAATTAGTTTATCCAATAAAATGTTTTAATATATATATATATGCAAATATACTAAATAATTAGTAAATTATATTAAATAATTAATTCATTAAATTTTTGAATAGTACCCAAAACAAATCAGTTGTTCTTTAAATATAGACTTTTTCCAAAATAGAATTTAAATATGCAAGCATTTATTTATAATTCTTATCTTAGGATGGGGTACTACTACTTACGGCGGTGCTTGTAGCTATATTCTCATGGAAGTTACTGTACCGATTTGGCCGCAAGATAAATGTGTCACGCGGTTCACCCAAGAAATAAACACGAATCACATATGTGCTGGAGCTTATGATGGTAATGGAGATGCCTGCCAGGTAAGCTATTCTGTTTCTTTTAAAGTAATTGCGAATAATAAAGGCTTAATAGTCAAATAAAAGTAACATCAGAATTCGTTTTATAGTAAAAAATCTATTTTAATATAATTTTTATAAGGATAATATTTAATGTCCTTTTAGAATTACTTTGTTTGCAATTGTATATATTATGCATATATGAAAGATTGGGTGTCGTTAAGAACAACTAAGAATTAAAAGCTAAAGATTACAGAACACTAAAATGAGTATATTATTAAGTTAACTATCAGTTACGTGAAAACATTCTATATAGTGATACAAAAGTAAAAAAAAAATCAAATTTCAAAATCAAATAAAAATATCTTGCTTATTTATTAAAATGTTTACTTAATAAGAAAAAATTGCAGGGAGATTCCGGTGGACCACTGTTGCATCAGCTTAGTAACGGACGTTGGGTAAACATCGGCATCGTCTCCTGGGGTATTGGCTGTGGTGTTGCAGGTAGGCCTGGCATCTATTCGCGTGTGAATACTTACCTTGACTGGATAGTCGCCAATGCCGTTTTCTGAGTTATTAAGAGACGATTCATTTTTTTTCGGGACTAATAAATTGAACGTGAACAGCTGATAACAAAAATTACGAGACATGATAAATAAATTAAATCTCTGTTGTATTTTTGCGTCCTCAATTCTTATTAATTCTTCTACATTTTGAAAAATATATATTGAAGGTTCTATGTTGAATACAAATGGGATTTTTTCAAAAATCATGTAACTTTATTTAAGTAATATCGATAGATTTACACCTTGTTTTTCTTTTTATTTCCTTTGTTATTAAAGAGTATTTTTACCGTAGTGCGATACATAACGTATACGACAATAATTACATTTAAACCTTGCATTTGTAACTTGTTTTATTAATTCTTTTTAAAAGGATTCTGCATTTACACAGAACAATCTTATATGTATTTAACGTACTTCAAGTCGAGCACGATATTTCGTGATCCTCATTATCATTGCGATCTTTATCTCTCTCGTAAATTCATACACACAAATACATAACTTAAACATGTAGCCATATGTTCACTTAATAACATTTATTTATGTAAAATATGCCACGCATTCCATTATGACGATATTATCACTTATACTTCTTTTGAGCATTAGTAATAGGATTCCTTTTGCTCCAAGTATAAGGAAAAAGAAAAAAAAGGAGAGATAAAATTATTTTATCATATATACAAAATGAAGGCCCAGCCTTTGTGACTTAACATCTACAGTAATAGTCTATACATTGAATTTATAAATTTTCTTTTTTTTCTTTTCCTTTCTCTCTTTTTTGCAAGAAATGTATTTCTTTCTCTTTCTCGTTTTTCTTATTTTTTCCTTATTTCTCTTTATCGCTAACACACTTTACCTCATATATAATTATACTGCATATGATATTTTTATGATAAATAAAAGCTAAGATCTACGCGAAATATCGCGTAGATAACATAAAAAATCGGCACATATTCCGTTGTATTAAATTAAATATATACGCTATGTGAATTTCCCAAAATTATTAGATTGAGAATTAAGAAGTTTTTAATATTAATTTTTAAGATCAAGACAACGTTTTTCTATGATAAATAGTTGTTGGTTGTATGCTTTACGAAAATTTTACAGAAAAAAATGAGTTATGTATATATTTTGAGAATAAAAATATTCATTCGATTCTAACAAGTTTTTAAAAATGTACTTTAAATAGATATTCTTTAATAAAATAACGTTCTTAATAAAAAATCATAATCTTGCTGTAAAATGCAACATTACTTATATACATATTTATGACATAAGTATTTAATTTTTTTTGTAATTTTTAATTAATTATAAATACAAATATGTTACATTTTTAACTTTTCTTATTCCTTATTAGTGCAAATGGACGTAATAGAACTTTAGACAAACTGAAAATATTGCTATCAGTGTTTTACTACATCAATGTTTTGTAGTGAAAATGCACTTTATAAATTGAAATATAAGTACATAGATAAATTTTCTTGTTATATTGGATTAAAAATCTCCTAACACTTTACATTCATATGCTTGAAATTGAAAAGCAATGTTTTATATATAATGTCATTTTACTAAACCCCAAATAGAAATTATTATTCTAAAAAAAAGTAAGTTCTTTGAGAAAATAACCTAGTACTATGATCAAACATCAACTTATACTGCATATAATAGTTTGAAAAATTAATAGTTTGAAAAATTACCTACGGTACGCATTTCGATGCTATACGTTTTGCAAATGCTAAATTCATTTGTTAAAAATAGTTTTGTCATATTCTTGATATGCGTGATGCGTACATGCATAAGTATAGAGCATAACATCAAATAAAAGAGATGTATATACTTAATAGTAAAATTATTTTGATAACGGTAAAACCGCACGCGACTTCAGATTGATGCTTGGCTTTAAAATCTAAGTAAATATTTTAAAGTTGACCTTTCCACTTTCAATACCGTTACTTTTGTGTGCTTTGAAAATTTCATTATTTTATCGGCAACTTAATTTATTTGTGCTGTAAGCTTACAACTTTAAGTTGAAAAAAATCTATATTATTTTACTAGATTCTGATATTCAACAATATTTTATTATTATAACTATTTTTATTTTTCTAGAATTTATTTTTACCTTATTTTAAGAATATAGAATGGCCAATAATTATTTTTTTTTTATTTTACCGTTAAAGAATTACTATACGTTCACATGCCTTGTCTGTGAAGCTTTTCTATTAATTTAATGGTATTAATATCGATGTGTCAAGATATACTTAATGCGTGAATACAAAATATTTAAAATAAACAAAAACTACCATTTAACTAATTGTAAATTTCGCTTAACCTCTAACATCTTATATTTTATAAAGTTTACTTTTGAAAACTAACTCTTTTGGACTAACGCTTATTCATTATTTCTCAATCAATACTTTTGGAATCATAAATTGTAATTTATTAAACACCTAATATATTTTATTTATTTTCTGTGACAAGATTGTTTAAAACATATTCTGAGCACCCATTTATTGTTTGTTTCATTCTTGTCTTCCAATGTACGCATTTTATAGAAGTGACATTTAATTTTCATTGTTTTCCTTTGATTATTTCTATTATAATTATTAACTCTTTATTGAATAACGTCGATAATAATTATTTAGCAGAATAAAGATTCTATTGATTGGAAGTGGAAAATTTAAGAACATTTATTCGCAAATTTTTTAATAAACAACATTACCATTTCATAATAATATATAATATATAATAATATAAATAACAATTATTACTTAAAGTAAATATTTATATGTAGTTAAAAAATCCAAATTTTTAATATGATTTTGTATATTTGTATGTATATAATTAGTATTCTTAATAAATATTTTATAATAATTAACTAATTCCATTTAAGTAAATAAAAATATATTATATTATATTTAGCTGAATATAAAACAACATATTTTCTTGTATTTTATTACATAAATACAAATTAAACTGAATTTTTAATTTCTAGTTCAATGTAATTATTTTTGAGGAATTTGTGCACAAATACAAAAAACAGACAAATATGTCTGATTCGATATTAGAATTAAAAGGAAATATTACGTAATTACAAATAGATTTCAGTTTTTAAATTGAAATATGCTTTCTTGAATTAATTTATTTAAATATTAAGATTGGCATAAATATGTATATTAAAAAATGATATTTTCACTTTTTACTTATCAATATTTAATTTTTGAATAATTAAAAAATTTATGAATGTATTTAAATGACAATAATTAATGGACAAATTTTATAACAGTAGAGCTGAATGATAAATAATTTAAAAATTTCATGTTACTAGAAAATTATTATAATTAGATATAAATAATTATATGTTGTAATATTTAAATTAAAAAAAAACACCCAATAAAATATACTATTATCTTTTTTAATAAGTTTGAAGACTTTTGTATAAATTAAAAAATTTATTATTTTTATAAAATAATTGTATTGTACTTAATATAGTTTTAAGGTGTCCTTGAGTTGATAATTATATAATATTTTACTTTCATATTAAAAATAGTTAATTATAATAATTTCGAAATACAATTTTTATAGATAATTATATAATTTCAATAATAAATTGTATAGATATTTACATATTTTTTTAAAGCCAATAAAGTATCTTTAAATAAAATAAATCTTAATATTTATTATCCATTTAAAATTAAACTTTTCAAAAATATGACTAAAATTGAAGGTAGTTAACTTAATCTAATATGTAAAAATGTTGATTAGAAAATTATTTAGGTTTTTATAAATTTTAAGAGTTATACATAATAAGATGTACATATAGGTTTTTGGGGCAAACGAGAAAATTGTACCTTTATCTAAAATTTGTCTATTAAAACTTAATAAAAAAACATTACATTTGGATTACAAATAACATATTTTCAGTATATTATATAATTACGTTAATTTTAAAAGACTGAAGAACAATTTTGTATTTTAATTTGATAATTAATCTTATTAGAAAACAGATCAGTATTTAAAAATTAAAGCTTTAATTTAAATGATTTCACCATACGTACAAATTTACAAAATATTTTGATTGCACATTATGATTTGTTCATAATAATAAGTTGATTAGGATTCATAATTTTTACGAAATAAGTAGCACCATTTAAAAATATCGCTGTGAACTAGTAAAATCTTCGTTTGAAATCAATGAAACAAATAACAATCTTCAACATTACCTTTCTTCCGGTATTTCATTTTTCGCCAAGTTATAATTCTAGTTTCCTATTTCAGATTGGCTTGCGTGTGCATATGTACACGTACGCATACAAATAATTAGAGATTAATCTACACAAGCGGAGTATCGGAAATTTACGTAACATAAAAATGGCGTCACCGGCTTTAGTCGTAGATTTTACGTTCTTGTTATCGTGGAGCGAAAGCTTTCTCTTTCGCTGAGTTTTCCGGTAGCCATTTATTGTCGGGATTTAGTTCAGGGCAAGGAACCTACGGAGTGAAATAGCGACGCGTTGGCGTCACTTTCCACATTATGGTTTGGCAAGGTTTCATTGCTGGTTTGTTACTGCTGTATCATGGGAATGGAAGTAAAGCCATCGATGGTAGTGTTTTGATGATGAGAAGGCGAAAGCAAGGGTGGCGCGTCATTTTCGGTCAGGGTACCAAAATTACTCTGCTGATTTTGAGGGTCTATCTGAAGCTGTGACTGAGACGACGTTCCACAGATTGAATGACATGGTGTCGAGATAACAGGTATCTGATTGGAGATAGTACACAACTGTTGCTGTACCTGCTCATGTTGCAGCTGTACGTTGTTATTCTCGGATTCGGGTTGAGGCTTCTCGCCCAACAACCAGTACGTCGTCATCTTACCTTTACCCTATTTTAGTGTTAATGTGAAAAATTTGCTAATTATAGAATTTGAAGTGGTAAATTATTGGTAATGGAAATACCTAAAATAATCAAGATTATGAAATGCAAGACTACTAACTTTGCTATACCTCTTTTACATTTTCGTTTACAAGTTTATGTGAACTACAGTTTCTTAATATAAATTAACGTATTGTAATATCGCTCTGTCTATTCGTAGTTTTCAGAATGATTATTATATTTGAACTAGTTATTAATGTAATTAAATGAAAATATTTTAAGAATTATCTTTATTTAAATACTAGAAATGTCTTAAGCAAATTTTCTTTAGGTATTGAAAAAACATAAAGACGAAAAACCATAATAATAAAAACAAGAGTAGATATAACAAGATGATAGTTATAACCTAAAACTAATAATAGTAAAGTTAGCAAAAAGTATATTAAAAAAAGAAATAGTTACTAAATATTAATATACAAAGAAAAGCTATTAATTAATATTAATTAATAATTAAATTATTATTTATCAGATATTTTATATGATATAAAGAGATATAATTTTGAGTTGAAATGTTATCAGTAATAATGGTTATACGTAAAATAATAGTCTATCGGAAATAAACCTAAAAAAATATTTTTCTCGTTTTCTCTTTTTCATGCATTTTTTATTAGCTTCCTGCTGACGTTTTTTAAGTAATAATTTGCCTTCACATTATTCAAAGACTTATAAAATATTATATTATTTAAAATATCTGTCATAGAGAAATATGATTTTTTAAACAGATTATATGAAATTTTGAGACATAATCAAAAGTTGTATTTATCAACTTATTATATGCATATCTTAAACATAAGTTATATAAATATCATCTTATAAAACAGTTTTATGAATATACCGACAACGTAGTTGAAGATGGTTTTTTCTTTGATGGCAAAAATATTTCTTCTTATTTTTAATTAGAATTAATAAAAAAATATTGCTAATATACAATTATAATATACATATAATATACAATATAATATACAATATAATCTATAATATACATTATAGATTATATTATATCATTAGTGTTACCCTATATATATATATATATATATATATATATATATATAGATAATACAACTATATATTTCTGTAACAAAGTTATTAAATGTAAATTTGAAAATTAAAATGTAATTTTCTTTAAATTCGTTAATATTTTTTATGAAAATATTTGAAAATAAATACAAAAAGAAACATTATACACATTGAATTATCATTAGTTTAATTTCTACTGATCATATTTAAATACACACAAATAAGGTAATGAGCAAAATTGTATATATTTATTTTACATAGTTAAAATAAATGTTTTTAATACCACATAAAGTATTAATCATTATTTGACTGATTTCAAAATAGATTGCAATTAAATTTTTTAAATATAATCTTAGAAATGTAATTTAAAAATTTGATAAGATTTTGATTTAAATATTAAATACATAGAAGAATTTTAAAAAATTACAAAAACTGTTTGAAATTGTCATGATGAGATCAATATAGAAGTTAATTTATTATTGTAGACGTATGAAATATTTATAAAAATTTTTTATAAAAATAAATCTATTTATACGTGCATGTACAATTCTGCATAATAATAAAAATAAAATAAACATAAATTATATAATCTTAAGTTTTTAAGAAGCAAAAATCCACTAAAATATTTAAAAACTATTAATAATAAATTAATAATAATAATAGAGAATAGGTGAACCTTCAATTTTTATGATTATATGAATGAAAATCTGGAACTTATTAAATATAAATAAAGCTTAGAAAATATTTTATTATCAGAAATACTAAATATCATTATAAATTAAAAAAATATTTTTTATGTTTATGAAAATGATAAAAATTGAAAAAATTAATAATTAATTATATTAATGAAGTTAGAATACTAGAATAATAGAAAGTATAAAGAAATAAATGTAAGAGTTTAAATATAATTAAAAAAATGATTTTATTTATTTTCTTATTTAAATTGCAATAAATTACTATAATAATTATAATAATTTGATGTATCTAAAATCATATTTAATAGTAAATCTACTTGTAATAGTGAAAATTATTTCAGTTAAAGAAATATTCATTAATTAAGAAACAAGAAACTTTTCCAATCTTTAGAATTGAACAAAAGACTCTTGGAAGTGTATAAAAGATATTGTCATTATTTATTTTATTACATATATCATATTTACTATATTTAATATATTATATTATTATGTAATTTATCGATTATAAAGGCTTATCGTAAATTAAAATTAAAATTTACTTATGTATATAAGATGCATTGTTTTGGTTTTCATTATATGTACAATCAATTATAAACGTATATCACATATTCTTATTTATTTAAAAAAAAGTATTAATATAAATATTGCATTGACATATACATGATTTTATTTAAAATAATTAGAAATGTAGCCAATATGAATGTTGATAATCCAAGTTTAATAAATTTAGTGACTTTTATCAAGGGATTTAAAAAAATATATTATAATAATTTTTTATCTTATATGATTTTAACTCAATTGGTCAATATAACTACACCGTTGTATGCTCGATTATTTATGATTTTTCACACATAATAATTTAAATAAATAATATATAGTGAGCAAAATGTATTCAATTTACCTTTAGAGTAACCTCTCCTCTGCAGACGATGTCGAAAGTTCCAAAAGCATCAAGTATTTCCTTTGTCTTCGGACTTACATGTATCTTTAGAGCTATGGAAACATAATAAAAAAGTATTTATAGTTTATAATGTAGCTTATTAAAATCTCTAAAAATGTCTAAAATAACATAATTATTAACTGAATTTTTACATGAAAGATCTCTCGTAATTTTCTAGCAATAAAATACGAAATTTGTACGCTATTTCTAGGATTAAAACAATACAGTTAATACTATTGAAATAAAAAAAAACTCAAAAATGTCTATTCTTACTACTTATTACTTATATTTTAAGATTAAATTGAATACTTTATGTTGATGTTATTAAAAATTTAAATAAAATATTTAAATATTACTGTTAACGTACAAGGTGAACTTTAATAAATTTTTTAATGAATTCAATTTTTTATGTATTAAGTAATATAATGCAGTATCATTGATTTTTTGAAATTATGTTAGTATTGTTGTAAATGAAATTAGAATACTTAAATAAGTGCAACCATTAAAATTCTTTTTCCATTAATTGAAATTTGAAGCAAAAGAGATAAACTAATTTCTTTTAAAGAGTGTACAAATAACATATTTTTATATTTTAACTCTAGTATTTAAATATTGGAATTAAATAAGATCTATCATCAATAGAAATAGATTAAATATTAAATTAATCCGAATTAAACAAAAAAATTAGCATCTTATGAGCATTTTTCTTCCTTTCAAAGATTATAGAAGATAACGGCAATGTAATTGCGATCCTTCAATATCGAATGGAAATTCTGTAATAACAAAATTTTTACTGACTGAAACTCTCTTGTAACACTTAGTACTTACATCCTCAAACTTCGTTCACTTCACAATTACTGTATTCTTAACCGTGCTCCATGGCTTGATCAATCGAAAGGACAAACTATTTTTCAACTAGACAATGATTTTATAAAAAGCAAGAACAGTATTCTGCGTTTATTAATTGATTATTCTTAGTTACAAGTTTTAAAAAAAGAAAAAATTTTACTTAGAACATGTCATAAAATCAAATATTTTATTTCAGCTAAGCTCTGTTTCAAAATATTATTATTAATGTAAAAAATCGTTTTCAAATTTTATTGTGTTGTGAATTCAAAAAAACACCCAATAAAATATTCTATTAACTTTTTTAATAAGTTTGAAGACATTTGTATAAATTGAAAATTTATTATTTTAATAAAAGAATTGTATTGTACTTAATACAGTTTGACGGTATTCTTGAGCTGATAATTATATAAAATTTTACCTTCATATTAAAAATAGTTAATCATAATAATTTTGAAATATAATTTTTATAGATAATTATCTAATTTTAAAAATACATTATATAGATAATTATCTAATTTTAAAAATACATTATATAGATAATTATCTAATTTTAATAATACATTGTATAGATATTTATATATTTTTAAATATTCATTATGTATTATTATAGAAAAAAACAACTACCACAGAAAGTTGAGAAGTACTTATATTTTAAAATATAATCTTTTTAATAAAAATTATAATGCTTTACTTCATTGAGGCATAATGGATAAAAATATATATTTATTTATGTAATTTATTATTGAAACAACATAATTATCTATAATAACATTGTATTACAAAAATTTAAAAATATTATATTAATTTGAAAAATTAACAATATTTTAAAACATTTAATCAAATATTTTTTAATTTTAATCAAATTACTAAGTGTTGAGGAAGACAAAATAAATAAGCGAAGAGTTCTACTGTAGATTATTTGACTCGTGTATTTCAAAATTTTGCATCCAATATTATCTTATGATTCACTTAATTAATACATGGAATTAGTTGAAATATCAACGTTATTGTTTATCTTATTTTACTAATTATGAAAAAATACTTAATTAAAAAATATATTAAAAATATGAACATAAAATATTTTTCAAATTGAAATATTAAAGTCACATTCTTAAAGTCAAATTTGCTATTTTATTTAAATTCTATTATTGGTGGAAAATTTAAATAACCTTTTTTATCTGCTATTAAAATATTCATTACAATTGAATTAATAAAATTTCAATTCATAAAATTGTAAGTGGTATAGTTAAAACAGAAAAATATTTTAATAAAAACAATTCGACTCTCTGACATATTCAAATGTATTCTTCTTTATACTTACGAGATCGGAAAGCAAGTAGTTTAATTTGTTAAAATAAATGATCAAATTTTGAATAAAAGTCTCACCTTCACTGTTACTTTCCATCCTTGAAGCCGTGTTTACTGTATCTCCAAATAAACAATATCTAGGCATTTTCAAACCTACCACGCCAGCAACACATGGACCTAAAACAAAATGCGCATAATGTGTACATAAAGAAATATGTATTAAAAATTATTTGTAATTACAAGGTTCTCTTTAAATTTTCCATATTTATTTTTATATTATGTATTGTATAAAAACACAAAAATTAGAAAAAAAGTCTTTTTTATATTAATAATGGAAGAAAATCATTTTTGAACGACCTTAAAATTAAAACATTATATGGTTCTTAATAATTATGAATTAATTATTACTTAACAACAAATTATTATTTACAATAATTTTTGTTTATAATTAAAATTATAAATTTTTTAAATAGAGACTATTTAAAATGATATCCTTATTTATATTTAAGTGTAAAATATAAACAAAATAAAGAAATTAAATAACATTTATCTTATTTTTAAAAACATATTAAAATAATGAAATATAAAAGTCTTGTATAATATATATATATATATATATATATATATATATATATATATATTTCTACTAAAATTAAATAGTATATAATTCAATCCAAATATTTTTACTTAATCTTACATTAATTCTTTAGAAAACTATACTGCTATTTTGTAATATAGATTTTTAAAAATATTTTCTAATTTAATATTTTATAATTTTTCATAAGAAAATAAATTTATATTCTATTTTAAATATTTTTAATTTTTCTATTTGTATGCAATTTGAATTTGATATCTAGATAATTTCTAGTTATGCGTGCGAGTGAATGCTTATTAATTCGGTTAGAATATTAGTACGCATGCGTGAAAACGGGCAAGACAGTTTAATCAACCACCGCACACTCAAATATTTAGACCTGTTAGTTTTCTGTTTCATAAGCAATTACTGCAATCGGAGAATTTCCATGTTAAAGCAATGATAAAGAGCTCGAGCAATGATCGAATGTAATCTTGAATCTGTAACATGCTCATAATAATTTGAATCAGGTAGAGCGTGTTTCACGATAGAAAGTAAATAGTTGATAAATTGAACGCCATACTTCAATAAAACATTGAATATGAGATCGCATCATTTTTATTTACAATTATGAAAATTGCATCTCCTGGAAACCTGGACTCGCTATCACGATGGATAACACATCGAGTTTTCTTGGTTAATAGTAAGCTTCACGTGTATATTATTTGATGTTTTAAGGGTAAGTATTTAAATCATGTCTATTATATATTTTATTACCCAACATTCTTTTCTTTGCTTTTTTCTCTTAAACAATTTTTAATTTTAAAATTTTTAAGATTCTTTATAAACTTTAAAAAAGCAAAGATTAATAAAAATGGAAACTGTGACACATTATTTTAAGTTATTGAGTACATCCAGATCGTTGTTAAATATTATAGTGTTGCAAATGAATATTTATACGACTAATTTAGAAATATTTAATAGGAGATTAAGATGTTCATCAAACTACAACACAAAGCATTGAGCGAGATTACTTCGAATACGCATATTAGAAAATTTATGTTCTCAATGAATAATAAAAAGTTTAATATTTAGCAGCTTCATAATACTTAATTAAAAATTTACTAGTCTCAGAGAAGAGTTAGTATCTCTGTGAGTAGAAAGAAGGTTTAGTATCTCTGTGATTTTTTGAACAACTGAGAACCGTTGCGTTTTATGTAGTGGTAAATGTATCAATCGTTGAGAAGCACTGAAGTCATAAGTAAATGGAACTGTATTAATCTCTAAGCCGAGATGTTGATAATGAACGAGTATGTACATCAAATATCGAGTTAATAGTGAGTATAGCAACAATGGTCTAGTCTCCCAACAATGGAGGGGCAAAAGAAATTTTCAGAATATACCCCTTCCGTAACGTCACCGTTATTTTGTGTACGTGGGCTACAGGCCACTGCGAGATTTTACCCATAAAGTACCCATCGATTACAACTCTTGGTTACTGCTCCTTCATGTGATCTAATGGCTGATCACAGAATTTAGTGAGACAGAGTTGCGAAGGAAGGGGAGAGTGTATAGAGATTGTAAAGAAGGTAAGTGACACAGAGAAAAACTTAGCGTTTGAATTTACTTTTCGCAACGATTAGCGTAAGCGAGACACGAATAAAAAGTCTAAGTTACCAGAGATCAGGGCCTAAGGTATCTATCTGTTATTTTTAATAATACTGATTTTGATAGGTTCTCGAAATTGAAGAGTTGTCGGAGTTCTATGGCTTTGTTGTGTTAGTTTAGTTCATTCAAGCAACGGAGAAGGAGGGCATTGTGCTTACTGTGAAGTCTATCCATTTGTGGCGGATTGAAGAATATAGCTTAGTCTTGCTGTGAATTAAAAGATCAGGGATTGGAATTGATTGTTTTGAGTTGGTGAAGGAATAAGAGAGGGTGTGAGGGGAGTATGGGCTCGTGGTGCGGAGATGAAGATTCTAGCATGTGAGCATAAGTGCGAAGAGGACTGAGTTTATTTTTGGTTAAAGAGGGGATGTGAAGGGGTGCAGGAGGTGCCGTATTTGAAACGTTGAATGAATGGGATAGGAATGGTTTATTTAGAAATTTAGAGCAACCACCGCAGAAAGCCTAGTGTTATCCTTGGTAATTAAAGCACTTGGGTTTATGAACGCTATTACCTTTTTTAGTAAAATAAATGAATAATTAATTTTTATATTATTGAATAATATTTTTTATACGTACTCCATTCATTACGTTATCTTTCAATATAAATAAAAAATAATAATATATTTTTTCTATTTTTTTTATTGAACTAATAATTTACTAATAATTAATAATTGACTAATAATTTAACTAACTAATAATTTAATAACTGACCTTATTATTAAGGAAACAGAAATTCGTTTATACTTTTTAATGATTTGAACATACGCATATATGTTTAGACGCATGTATATTTAATACCAACTAATATACGGAAAAAGTTTTCAAGAATCTTAAATTTGATATGCATTAGTTATTTTGACTGTAATACTAATGATTTCTTATATTGACATATCTTTGTAATATTAATGTTGGAAAATAAAGATATGTTCTCTAACACTTCTTCAGAATACTTTAAAAGTGAAAATATTAATAACCTTCTTGATACCATCGATTGAATGCAACATATTTACTGGTTAGTTTATTTGACAAACTACTATGTGGAATATTCTTTCTAGTCTATGGTCAAATTCTGAAACAAAAGAAAAAACTAAGGCATCGAAATCAGAATGGAGGGCGAAAATTTTTATTAAAATTTTACATTAAATGATTAATAAACTATAAAAATTAAATATCCAGATGTCTTTTGTTTTGAGGTCTTTTAATTAAAAAATGTTTACTCTCGTACAATCTTAGTTTTATCAATAATTTATAAATTAAAGTAGAACTTACCGGTGTGTATACCAATTCGTAGTTTTAGTTGTTCTTCAGGCCTGTGTCGGATACTGAAGGTCTTAACCGCATCCCTTAAGGCCAAACTCATTCTAGCTATTTCCCTGGCATGGTTCATACCATTTCTTACCGGCAAACCAGAAACCACCATGTAAGCATCTCCTATAGTTTCTACCTAAAACATTTATCAGTAAAATAATTTAAATTCTTTTATTTTAACGAATAGCTTTTATGTTAAAATTTTACAATTTAAAAAGTATTTAACGATTCAACACGATAAATATCAACTATATTCCATAAGAAAATTCACTTAGTTTTAATAAATATTTATTTTTAAAAAATATTAAGTACTTCAAAAATATTTTTTGGTGTTTCAGTTGATTTGGAATTCATAGTTTTTGATAATCATTCACAAATATTGATAGTTTATTGACATATTTATAATATACGTTTTAATATATTTCGATATAAACTAAATTATATGTAAACTTGTTTAAACGGTAATCACTGCAAAAATTTCACTTTTTTAATATTCTCATATTTAATTAAAAGAATTTCATAAAATCGAAAAGAGAATTATTATGTAACATAAAGATGAAAACTAAAATACAAACATATACTACTGTAAAATAAAAACACTTTTTCTTTTTAGTCTCCGATTTATATTTTGAACAATTAAATTTGATATTCACACAATCATATAAGATACCTAACATACCAATAGTTAGAATAAATTTCTTCCTTTCTTATTTCTCACATAATTAATTTCTTCCTTTTTAAAGAACATTAACCAGAAGAAATATTGTGATTAAACTTGGCATAATTATATAAAAAATATATTGCAGCAGTATAATTATTGAAATAATAAATTAAATTTTATAATTAATTAGTATTTCAAAGTTACTGTGTTTCTAATGCGATATTTATCGTTATCGAAACGAAGATATTTAATCTTTTTTTTAAAATATTATAGTATAATGTATTATATAACTTTGAATTTATTTATTAAAACTTGATTTTAATAATGTTAATGTATTAACATTATTAAAAAACAATATATAATAAACAAATATTTTTCTATAATAAAAATGACCTTTTTTCTATTTTAGAATTTATTAAATGAATTAAATAAATAAAGTAAATCTAATGATTTATATATAACATGTAATAATGTATTATAATTGTTATATAAGAACAAATATATTTATAAATAAAAACATTAAGTATATATTTTATAAAAGATATTTTCTTCATATAATACTAGAAAATTGTTATTTTAAGTAGATCCATGTAATTGCAATATAATTAATGAAAAATTTTTTAGCATTTTTCAAAAATCTTTTAAAATAATAAACACCTATAATATTTATTTATGTTAAAAAATAACAAACATTTTTATTATAAATAATGTAAGAATTTAAGTAAACTTGCCTTTATAGATTGTAAAAAACATTTTAAAAATAAATTAAACAATAATAAATCTTGTTAAAAGTTTATTTGTTATTTAATCGAAGTATTTTACTCTTCTTTTAAAACTATATTAGGAATATTAGCATAAATTTACTTATAGTAATTAAGTATTTTTCAAAATCTAAATTTGGGCTAATTAAAATATCTTGACACTCTTTCTCTCTATTCTTTTGAATACTACGCAATTCATTTTACATGCATACGCTGTAATTGATTGTTTATATATGATATATAAGGCAAAAGAAATAATCAGTTTTCGTGTAAATTATATAAACTATTAGTACAAATCAAAGTATTAGAATGGATATAGTTACTAAAGTGATCAAGCTGTGAATTCAGCGTACATTTAAAATAATGATTACAAAGAAATTAAATATATATTGTTGATTATGTTTGTTATTCTGAAATTAAAATAAAAAATTATAAATGCATTTAATTTTATTGAACTTGCGAAAAAAATTCCTTTCCACGCTAAATGCAGGGAATCGAAAAATTACTGTGCTGTTCGTCAACAGAAAAGAAACGTGTCCATCCCGACGTCAAAAAGAAAGAATAATGCGCCAGTATGAGGCCGGTGAAAGCAACTGAGAGCTTCCGAGCCTGATCGAATGCCGAGCATATGAATGCAAGTGAGAGAGAATGAGCGGGTGTGAGTATAGCGAGAGGCACGAGCGGGTGTACGTGTGAGCACGCGCCAGCGTCATGACCGACTGACCGAGTCAGAACGCGCCTCGTGTCACTGGTAATTACGGAGCATACCATGGATGCAAGACAGGCCCCGCGATAATCGCTGATCTTTATATCGCATATAGATCATCTTCATTAATTCATCGCGCATCGATCCACGCAAAATGGGTAAAGCGCACGGTTATAAATTGCCTTGCACACCGCATTCGTGGTCGACTACACGGTCCGCATACTCTGTTCTCGGGGAACAGCAATTCGTTGTACTCATCTCGATTCGCCAAAAGATTCGTCATTCGTGTGCTCTCCCCCTGAGTAAAATTTAGTTAAATAAGTATGTACAGTGCATTACGTTTATGTAAAGTTGTTAATTGTATGAAAGTTTAATATTTCTTAGCATTTAATGTTTTATTATCGATAAATTACTCTTAGACTAGTGGTTTAATTCAATAGTTTTTTATCTAACTATTTTATATATCTTTGTTTATATTAGCGCCGTACGGTCAAGCCTCGAGAGGCCAATGAAGGAAGTTAAGTTTTTAAAAAATTAAGTAATTTTTTTAATTACTTTAGTTTGTCAACCCGCAATATGAAAAATCTACTTCTTTTCCACCCCAAGGAAACCTGTGCGGCAAGTCGTTTCGATGATACTAATGGGCACAAGAAACGGTGTCGCGGTTAATAAGGTGTCGCGGAGATCGTGTACCAGATCTCAAACTTCGAACATCAAGCGACTGAAGGATGTGAAACCGTCCATCGCAAGGAAACGAAGGAAAACCGTCACATTACGCCCAAACAGGAACCTTATGCACGGAAATCTTTACAATCTCTACAATTCATTTATTATTTGTTTTTTTATTTATTAATTTTATTAGTATTTGTTAGTTAATATTTTTAATGAATTAAAAAATGATTTTATCTGTATAATTTATTTTAAGGATTTAGTTTTATATAAAATGGCCAATAATTCTTATTTCTATCGAATCGTTCTTATTTTGAATTGATAGAGGGTTAGACCTAATCAATGTTTTTTATAATTTTATAAAATATATATTTTTCCTTTTTGTTGTTTTTTAGTCTAGTTTTATAAAATTTATTACAATATGTATAGAATGCAAAAGAAAATATTTTTATTAAATTTATAAGAGAATAATAATTCTATAATGGGGTGCGTACCTAATTTAAAAATGAAATACTTAATTGTGAATATGTGTTATCATATTTACTAAAATAATTACTAATTTCTTTATGCGTGAGTAATATATAAAGATTATTTTTCATACTTTTTACAAAACTTCTGCGCCATTTTCATAAAAATTAGAGTCTTACAAAAATAAACTTCATGATGTTAAATAGGTCTAATGCACACCCAACCATATGTATGTATAAAATAATAAAATATAAATTGTTTTAAAAAAGAATATCAGAAAACATTTTTTTTATAAAACCTATTATTAAACATATATTTCTTTACATATTTTAACACATATCATCATTGATATAATAGGAATTGACAATGTGCTACTCACCTTGTAAACATCGAAGTTTTCAATAATTGAATCAAAGCATGTATATAGATCGTTGAGGAAATCAACTACTTGTAGAGGTGTACTTTCAGCAGAGAGACTCGTAAAGCCAACAATGTCACTAAAATAAATCGTAACCTGATCGTATGTTTCGGCAATTACGCTTCTGCCTAAAATAAGCTGTGATGCGACTGACCTACGTATAAAAAAATAATGGAACAAATATAAAATCGATAATTTCTAGTGGTTTAGGTTGCAGTTTCATTTATCATTTCCGATTTATTAATGTTGCACCTTTTATAAACTTTTACATTTCTTTTGCACATGCGAGTCTATATATAATAATTTCTGCAATATTATCTAAATAGCTATTCTCATAATATAGAATTATTTTTATTGTTCTTTTTCATTTTCATATAGCTTTAATGCATTTTTCTGTTCGGCAATCAAATATTAAAATAAAAAATGTAAGAAACAAAGCATGTAAGTTATTATTTTATAAACAGAAATATTTTTTTTTAAAAGCTAGTTACTTACCTAAAAAAATTTCATTAATAAATGTAGAAAATATTTCAAGCTAAATAAAGTCGTACTGTTACGGTGTTAATTCCAAATAATAATAATAATAATATTTATCTAAAAATAGTATGCATAAATACTTAAGTGAATAAAAATGAAGCTTCCTAAATATAATATTTATTTTAAATAACATATATTTTTATTACCGTCACAACGTAAAAAAAATTAGGTTATTACATAGCAGAATATTTTATAGAATTTATATACTTATGGAACATCAAAAAAAAAACTGCAAACACTTAAATGAACAAAAAATAAAACTAAGCTAATCATGGTAATATTCGAGATTTCTTTTCAATCACAGGTTGCAAAACTTTTTCAAAGATGACTATAATTAAGAATAAGTACGAAGTATTGTTTATGAATTTTACATTTGCAATTTTGGTATATATATATGTTAATTAAAATCAATGCAGTAGTTCTAAAGGAAGGATGTTCCAACTCTGTACAATGCTTTTGTCCGAAAGCTCCTTTGTTGCCTACAGCAACGTAAACAGAATGAACTAATCATTCGTTATAAAATACCTTTCTACATTACTCTGCTTCTGATTTTTCGCATAAGTATAAAAATAGCTTTACTGTATATTAGTGAATAATAGATTTTTATCTTTACAAATTTTTAAAATTAAATTAAAATTAAATGTTTACTTATTAGAATTTATTCTTTTTTCACTTAATAATAATAAAGTCTAAAAGCTATTTGATTATATTTAATGATTTAAGCTTAAAACAGAGTGTTTAGTATATTCAGATTTTCAACCTCAAAAGGAATTCTTCGAACTAGAGATCTTCACTTTTACTAGAAATAAAATGTGAATTTATTTACATTTACTTACGCCGTGAATAAGATTATTTTCTCATTTTTTTTTATTCTTATATGAAGAATTTATTCTTATATAAAGATTTTCATGTAATTTAAAAACGAAAGAATTAAATATGTTTGATTTGGTAACCAAATATATTAGATTGATCTATTATGCCAGAGGCTGACTCATAATTAAAACTGAGACAATCGAACTCATGAAATGAGTAAAAGAAACTAGTTTTAAAAATCAAAAGATAAATACGAATGATTGTCGACAGTTGGAAAATTAGTTTTTCCTCCTCTATAAATAAAATAAACAGCAAGCTCAAAAGTTCGATAAAATGAAAGAAAGTCTGCCACAAGAGGGTAAGAAATACTTTGCCTCATTATCAGTTTCATCTTGTTTTGTTTTTATTTCATACAAAAGCAAAAAAATATGATACCTCTAAGATTTCCTTAGGGGACTCTTTCGACCTCTTTTATACTATGCACACGAGTGCGTACGAGCTGCCAAGAGCTCATTTCTTTGTCAAGCAATAATATAATTGTTATGTAAGCAGAGGTAGAAAAGAAACTCACTTGGGCAGCAATTGATAGAGTAGCTCCTCGCACTTTCGCTTCTCCTCGAGATAATCAGCAGTGCGTTCGGCGACAAGATTTTCCAAGTTATCAGCATAGTGTTCCATTCGTGATAATAGATTGTCCAGAAGGTTGTTGATTCGAGAGTCTCTACAAAGTATAGAAAGAAATATGTGCATATATATTGTAGATTATAGACAAAGATTGCGACTTTATTATAATTAAAAAAATATATAATATTATTATAAATATTATGAATTCCAAACAATAAATAAGCGACGATATATGTTATATATTTATATAATATGCTGACATTTATACATTTATAAAATTAAATAGAATATACAATAGTTTAAGGTTCTAAAAGTTAGTTTAATATTATACATAAACAGTATATCGAAAGTTAACGGAGTTTATTTTTTCCATAATTTTATTTAAAGCTTATGAATTACTAAAAAATGTATTTTTAGTAATTTTTTTTTTAAATAAAATATATGGATGCTTTGTTAATATATTATTAATAGTAAACGCTTAAAGATTATTTATTTAATTACCAACAAGAATAAAAAATATCTTAGTTTTAAAATCTAAAAATCGAGCTAGAAAGAGAATTTAATTTCATCGTTACATATTTTTTAAATATATATAGTTTGTTTTCATCTACAGCGGCATAACTTTTTCATTTTCTTAAATTTAAAAATTAATTGTACGATTTTTTATGTAGCTTATTAATTAGTTTTTGAACTATAATCTCTTAATAATCATTAATCAGATTATCTTGATTAATGTTTTCCTAACTCTATCTATCACTGATTATTAATTAAAAGTTGTAATTGGAAAAATTACTATTTTTTAAATAGAATTTATTTTATATAATTTTCAGATAGTCATTATTTACTTAATATTTATAAATTCTTCTACATTCCCTTATCCAATTTTTTATTTATTGAATATGGACAACAATAATTAATAAGCTGTTTAACTGTCTTAAATTTTAAAGATAATATTTGTTATGTGTATATACTTTTATATTCATTTTATAGCATACTTTATTTTATTTCATATAATTAACGAGCTAAGAATAATAAGAATTTACAAATAATATGAGTGCTTTTCAATTTATAATTTGATTTCAAACGTAAACAATATAAGACTTGCTAATAGGAAATAAAAACTGAAAGTATAAAAAATATAGCTTAGAAAATAGTAATAAAATTGTATACGAAAAATAGAATTATAATTATATTAAATATATTATATCAAAAAATTTAGTGAAAAAATAAATATCGATAAGTTACAATTTGTACTTTTAATATATTTTTTAAGAAAGTGTTTTCATTCCTTGTACACACAAGAGTAACAATAGTAAACTTTCTAATGTATCTATGGAGTTATTGGAAATATTTTAGATAAATCATGAAAGAATATAAACTTCTTTGGGATACGTCTCATCATTCAAATTATATTTTAGTACAGTAAAGGATGTTCATTAATAAAACGCACATGACTTATTTGCATAGAAAACAAGAAAGCACAAAAATACTTAATTCACTATAAAATATTTGTCTTGAAATTAAACTTTCTAAGCCTTATTACTGCTTTAAATTAACCTTATGCCAAAGTCATACGATTATCACAATTTATACTAACAAATAGGATGAAGTTAACCTTCAAGCTCTCAATAAAGTTCAATATAATATCATGAACTAAGATTCGGACATAATAATGTATTAATTAAATTAATCGTTAAATAAGTTTGAAAATATCAGGATGTATTGGATGAATAGTTGATTATACATCATAATAATTTTGAACAATTTAAGATAATAATTTTTAATGAATTTCATTTTTATGAACTACTGAAACTTAAACTTGTCTTTCATAATATATTTTCGTCTGGATTTATTTTTCACTAAACTCCACAAAATTTGATTGATGAAGTATTCTCCATCTTTTTAATAGTTTTAGTACATGCAAATCATTTTTCTATGGGAAAAATGTAATATAGGGAAGTAATGATTTAAAAAGAGTATTAAAAAACGCCTGTGAATTTGATTACTTTTATTTTCTTATTTTAGCCTTATTTACTAAAATATTATTATTATATTACTACTGTTATTGTTATCACTACAAAACTTTTTTATTAATAATTATCACATGTAGTAAAATATTTTAATTTATACTACTATATTTCTATTCTATCAGCTTTTACACGTAATATAATAAATAGTGAATAAATTAACAGAAAAACGTATAGAAAATTCATGAACTATAATTATTTTATGTTCCAATTTTTCATTCTAAAAAACAGCAAAGTCAAAGTTTGAAATATTTTTATTTGTTTACTTTTACTCTGCTTGTATTCATTGAATAGTCATTTTACAAATATTTGGTATTTTCTTCTTTTCTTATTTTCAAACCTTATAATTTACTGCAATCGCTCTAAGCTAATTTTCGAGGTAAATCTAAATTTATATGCAAATATAAGCTACATTTTTCAAATGTAGAAAGAGAAAATGTAAATTTGATTCCGATACATTAATGAAACTAAAAATTGTTTTTCATGAAATATAAATATTATATTTTTAATAATATATAAATTTTTTAATATAAATGTATACTTTACATATTAAATAAATTTTCTAAATAAAATTTATAATCCTGTATAATAAATATCTCATAAAATCTTAGTAAAACAACATGTATTTATTAAAAAAATAGAGGTTAATTAATTTTTTAGACTATCCATAATACTCTAAATTAAATTTTATAAATTTTCACCAATTCTTTTATATAAATATAGATTTTTAGTACATTGTGATTGAAATTTAATAAAAACTGCTAAAATATTTTAAAAAGTTACCCGAAATCATTCAATGTTTTATAAAAAAAATATTAATATTAAATTAATATAATTTCGTTGAACATAAATTTATGTGTATTATAGTTGAATTCTAATAAAAATTGCTTTTTATTCTTCAGATATTACAAGTCGAAGCTGGAATTATTAAAATCATAAATGTTACCTTATTATAATAATCAATAAATCATCCAATCAAAATTTTTATTATCAATAGATAAATAATATTTAAACTCGCCGATAAAATACAAATTCTACATCAAGAAGTATCTCATATTAGTTTCTCTGATCAAAGAAAAGAATTTTAATATCATATCGGCTCGAAACATTCGCTCTCAACTGCATGTATAAAACAAAGAAATACTTTATATAAAGTATATTGTGGCTAGATAGATAAAGAACTAAACAACATAGGATGAAAAAAGAGTATGATTGGAAGGGGAAAACGTAAAATTTCGAAGCAAACTTGAAAATTTAGCGATGATGATTATGTAAATGAATGATATTTAGAATAATTACAACTTAGTATCACATTATTACTATAGTCATACGTTATTACTACTACTAATGCTTGAGAAAAGACGATAGATGACTTTGAAGCGAAGTCACCGATCTCAAGTAAAAGTTTCGATGACCTTCCTTTTTTTTCAAATAAAAGTTCGAAACATCTCCATAACAAAGGAATAGTTCTATACTAGCTTTTTCCCCTTTTGCCCTGACAAGGGAAAATTAAATAGTGTTCCTTGGCGTTAAATAAAAAATAAAATAGCATACGATGGACGATTTCGAGTAATTGTATCCCCGTTACGTTTTAGATCGCCCTAACAAGAAATGTTTGAAATTAGACGGGATAATTGGAAGAAAAAAAAAGAATACGAGTAAACCAATTTTCTACTTGATCTACTCAACTCTACCTCATATCTCTGAAAGTTATTTTTTTAATGAAATCCGATTCTATAATACGCTGCTAATTATGAAAATATACAGTCTGTTAATTTAATTTGATATTAGTTTCTTTTAACAAAATTTTTGATACCTCATATTTCAAATATCTAAGTAAGATATGTAGATATGAAAAATATTATTCTAATTGTGAAATTTTTTTATTATTAATTTTATTATTATTTTTATTATTATTGTTTTTAGTACTTAAATAATAATTTTGGATTATTGCGTTAAATTGTATATTGTTATTACGAGGTTATGGTTATAGTTATTATTTTTCAATTGTTTTAGTACAAATACATTGTACTACTTAATTTACTTATATTACTGAATATATAATTTTAAAAAAATTTTAAACAATATATAACTATACTTTTTTATTAAATTATATTTTCGTCTTTACTTAATAATTCTTTCTTTATGTACATTTTATATAAACCAAAAGGATTAATTTAATTGAAAATGATTTTTTGAAAAATGTTATTTTAAAGAAAGAAAAGTACTTAAAACTTATTAACCTAAAATTTGATAGAGATAGAATAATTAACAGGTTCTTGTTATTAAGGTCCATGCAACATCAAGACTAATGCATATTCAGCGAGTATCTTCATGTTACTTCATTCAAAAGAATTCATCTATATATGCACTCGTCCCCTTTATATCTTACATACTTTTCATAACATTTTATACAGATAAAAATAGTCCAAGAAAGTAGTCTTATTGAAATATAAAAATAAATTATATTTAATAGTAAATATTTACTTTAAATATATTTGATAAGTTTTTTGATAAAAAAACTATTTATTATAATTGCCTTGATTAGAAAAATAACATTAAAGAAAGATATTTCTAACTGAAGTTTATCAAATTACAGAAAAATTCGACTGCTAATAAATTTTATTAGAAATGATAAATTATTCAAATATATTTGAAAACTTTCCCATGAACTTTGCTAGTATAAATTTAATTAGAAATAATTAGATGTTTCTTATAGATTCTCTGAAATTCATTAAGCAAGATTATCTCATTACTATTCTCTTCTTTTATCGTGATTGAAGGTAAATCATTTTTCGAAGGTCATCATTAAACTGCATATACGTAGTTTTTCTGTAATGAAAAATTGAAAAATAGCGAAACATAATGCACTATTAAAAATTCTTTGAATAAAAAAAATACCAAAAATTGACTTTATAAATAAAACTGTGATAAATTATAATTTACCTTTTTTATCTTTATATTTACTACTGCTCTCAAAGTAAAAAAAATCATTAAGTATTGTTATTCAATTAATATTAAATAATGTTAAATTCCTTGAATTTATTTCATTTAAATATTTTTTTCATTCAAGCAGACGTACGTTATGATTTATATTTACAAGAATTTCAAAATCTTACTTATTGATCTTGCGAACAATTTCCTTCAAACCTGCAAAATCTGGTCGACCAGCAGGATCTTCAGCCCAACATCGATTCATCAATGATGCAACCTATGTATAATAAATAATTTAATGTAAATTCGTTTCTGCATTTAATAGTATAAATAAATGTGCGTGAAATTTCATAATTTGTTATAACAAATCGAGTATAAAAGTTTACTTCTATAGTCTTCTAGAGCTTACTTCTTCATTGACAGAAGTTTCATCTAGAAAAGGCCTCAAAGGAGATCCGCCACCTTTCCGAACTGCATCAATAATTTCTGTAAAAAAATCCATTTAAAATCATTTTAATATCTCCTAAGTCTTAAGTAAAATAGTTAAATATTTTCACAATTATAACAATTACTATCACTATTATATACGTACAATATAGTATTATTTACTTTCTCAAAATATAAAGTAAATTATTTTCTGCTCATTTCAATAATATTTTCTTAATGATATCACTAATGATATCTTAATGATATCACTAATCTTATACTATATTTATCAAAAATTTGAGAAAAATTTGTATGTGTGTATGTGTGTGTATATAATGAGGATGCTCCGGTTTTTCCGATTCTTACCTTTGTAGATTCTAAATTCTATTTTAATCTTATTTTCTAAAAGAAGAAATGCGCAGGGAATGAAAACCCTTCCTTTATGACGAATTTTCGTAAAAAATAGATAAATAAAGAATTGGTAAATAATGCTTGTATGTTTTAAGAGCTTAATTTTTTACAAAAAAATATATTGGACTTTAATTTATAACTAAGCGCCATAACATTAATGTAAATTATACTGAAGTAAGAATTAGACAGTAATATGAGATACAACGGTAAATTTTAAACGCGTAAATTAACCTACAGATCCCAAAGAAAGAATCGAATTTACGGCACAATAGAAATAACATAACCCATCACAGAATACGCTGAGAAAACGGGGTTCAGTTAGCCAGTCAACGACACAGAGGATAGGCTAGTGCGTTAATCAATGACACTGGGAAGGAGCGAAATTCAGCATTCCGGAAAAATTTTCGGACAGAAGCAGAACTCGGTGCAAATTTTTTAACAGATTACGCTTATTTGTATCTTTGTCAAAAATCTTAGGACATGTTTTCAACAATTATTAATGCATTATTAACCGATTCCGGTTTTCGGGATATCCGGCAAATAATGCAGTAACCATTCGGTCAGGTTTCTGTTTCACCTGTATGTTATGTATAGCTAAACCGGTTAGTTATCGGGAATCGATAAGCACTTCTTCATTATCCTCCATTGTTTTTCTTTTTTTTTCAAAAATTTTTTTCTGGTGTTGATGATGTATTAACTGATCTTATCGCTTTCTGTACTAATAAAACTAATCATGGCTTATCATCGCTAAGTAAGTTGTCTTATTTTCTAATAAAACTTACACGCTATTCTTTGTCTATTACTATCTATTTACTATCTATTCTGTTATTTATTATAATCTTACTGGTACTTATTCATAATAGACCAAACACTATATTAAGAGATTTTAATATGTGTTCACTGAATTTCATTTTCTGTGGAAACGCAAGATCGGCTCTTATCGGCAACGTAGCCAGTGATTTTGGGATTTCCTGAAAGCTCATTTCGAGTCGCCTAAACCCTCGTCTTTTTCACGCCAACTGATGACGCACTGTGCTGATGCCTCTCTTTGCGTCGACGTTCCTTCCATTTCATCACTAGTGGAGTAGTCCGGAGTTCCAGGTAACGTAGATTCATCACTGTTACCACATCCATATCGAGGAATATCGACTGGGATTAATCAAGATCGACCACGTATTATGTCAGCCCTATTTCCTTGATCCAGAGCTGTAGAGCGAGAGTTCGGGTACTCTTGAGCTCTCGTGGGTACTTGTAGTCCATTTAAATATTGGCCGATTCGTGGATCTCCATGGTTCTTGAAAACAGTTGCTGGCGAACTCTTCGTTTAACAGGGTGACCTAAATCTCCTTGTCGATCTGTGCTTTCACTATCAGTTCACACATCATCACTGACATGAACGTTCGAAGATTTCATATCTCGATCTCTTTCTGGAGTGGATACTTCCATGATCGAATGCTTAACTGTCTCTTTGCTCAGCGTTCGTAGTTTTATATAGGGCTTCGTGGGACCTTCTGTAGGTCTTTTGATCTTGTACTTGGAACCTCCTCTTTTTCCCTTTTTCCTCATCTGTGATTTTGAATATTACTGGTAAGATTCGTTTTTTAACGAAGAAATCTTCGTACTTTGGGGCGAGTATAGCATTTTCTGCTAAACTGCATTGATTTCCCTTCCCTTATCTGTAAACATGAGATTTTGCCAACACTCTATTCCTCAATCAAGGTTGCCATGCTCACTGTCGCAGATCACAATATCTACTCTGCTTCTAAAATACTTCGCGAGGTTTACCTTGATCATATTCAGAGCATATCGATATTCGTCGAGTTTTATTCGGAGAGCCGATGCCTTGCGTCGTTTTCATTGATGATAAAGAGCTCCAGGTAGGGTCAATTCCCTCCCAATGTTGAAATACTTTGGCGAGTAACTTGTCACCGATGAATGTTTGGTATTATAAACGAACGTAAATTCAAGTAACTAGCGGTTCTAAGGCTTACGGTCGTGTCCAACGTACTGTGATATCATCATATTCAGTATGCGATTGATGTTAGAGTTTGACGAAACTGCATTGCGGCGTTTAAGACGGCGACCTTTGATGTGTGATACTCTAGATTGCTAGGGACCTCTGCCAGTCGGACTTTCGTCACGTCGAAAACGGTCTACTGTCGATCTTCTCACTCCGAGGATGTTCTGGAGAAAGACTTAAGCGAAGATGACGGTTACCTTGTACGGATCTGCGTGAATCCTCTGCTCGATGATACGATATCCCAAATGCGTGAACTGCTTCCGTCCAAACTGGCACTTATCCCAATTTGCCCATAGCTTCGCTTTCCACAGGCATTGTAGGATCTCCTTAATTAGCGTGAGATGGTGCTGGAATTCGACCGTTACTATCACTACATCATCTAGACAACAAAATACGTATTAATCTAACGAAGGCGTGAAAACTCGATCTACAAAGTGCTTGAAGTCAGCTGAAATGGAATGTAATCCAAAGAGCAGAACAGTGAATTGCACGAGTCCTCTGTTTAGTACCGTGAAGTCGGAAAACAACTTGCTGTCTTTTGTCAGATGTATCTGCCTGTATCCATGCCTCAAGTTTTTTGTAGAAAGGTACTTTCTTCAGTTTATCCAAGGTGGCGCTGATTTAAGGAAGCGTATAAGAGTTCTTTTCCATTACAGCATTTAGTAAAAAATCGATGGTAGCGGTATTTACCGTCATATTAAGACAGCTAATAAACTCCACAGACTTGCTGACGACTCGTTCGGCCAATATTTCATTTACGATTCGAATATCACCTCCTGTATGGCGGGGTTTCAAGGACGGTATCTTTGTTTAATAGGCCTCGGAATCAGTAGGCATATATTATGCTGAATTAGGTGTGGTGAGTCTTTTAACTGTCTCGGAGACTCGTTTTTCCTCTGCTATAAGACGGTACTAAACGTCGCGATATACACCGTATGCTGGAAAAGGTGTTAACGGAGGGTGCAGGGCCCAATTGTTAAGACTAAAGAGAAGTCCGAGTTGGCTGAGAAGATCCATCCCTATCAGAACTTCATAGTCGAGAGAATATATTATACAAATTATAAATATATAATACATGTACATAATACAAAAGTTAAAAGTTTTTAACTTTTGTTGATAATAACGAAAAGAATGTTTGGTACATTTTTGATAAATAGTTTCCTTATATTTGAATTATTGCTAACTTTTATTTGCAGACAGAGATATTTTCTTTCTAGAATATTCTTATAAATCATCTTATATATAAGAAATATATATTTTTTTTATTAAATACTGACAAGGAAAGGCAATACAATATTTTTAATTTATTTAAACGTAACGATTTAGTGTAAATATATTTTATATATACATACATATATATTTATTTTTTATAAGTATATATATATATATACGTGTGTGTGTGTGTTATTTTTGTTATAGTTTGTTCTGTTAGAAACTAACTTTTACTTATTATACCTGTTCATTTCTTTTAACGAATAAAATTTTATTATATTCTCTTTCTGAATAAATAATTTAAGTATTTCCTAATAAAAATCAATTAAATATAGCTAAATTTAGTTATAGTATATTGAAAATTTGAACATCTATAATGTTGGGAAAACATTGTTATGAACGTATTATTTAATCGTCTAGCTTTTTATGAGGTGGTGAATTGATCAAAGCTACTGTGCATTTATCGATTAGCCGAGGTAAACTGTGAAACCAAAACACGAAACCTACACTAAAAAAGCTCTGTACGTTCAGTAGAACTTGAATGGTCGATTTGATTCATCTTTCGATGTTGCAACAGCTATTGCCGATATGAATATAGATATCAATCTAATATAGACGCCGTAAAGGGAAGTTTTTTTTCTTATTTTTCATCGTAAATTTCTATTTAGATTGCGAAAAATACTTTTAAAATTATTCTCTATTTTTTTATACATGTGTTATCAATATTAATATTACCTTATTTTTTATTATTATTTTGTAATTGTTCTGTTTTTAAATTACTTTGTTGTTTTACAGGAAATTTTAATAGATATTTATTATATACTATAAGATATCAACAGTACAAAAATGTAAAATACAATTACAAATATTCTTATGTACATTATTGGTTAAATGAAATAAATTAAGACATGATAATTAAAGTTCAAAATAAATTCACAAGATTAATCAACCGAATACCTTAAATAGTATATTATTAAATTACAATTTATTACTTAATTTAACACATAAAAAATAAAAAATTTAAATATTTTTAATCTTTATGTATAATTAGAATTTGCTGTATTTTAATGCAGTTCGAACTATGTTATTAACATTTGTATGTTCATTAACTTTACAATAATATTATAAGATACCTGTACATTTAGATTTGTGATATAGGTGGTCAAGCATCTGTTCCTTTTCTGGTTATTCAAAGCAATATGCACAAGAACTTATCATGTCCATTCTAAACATGTTTGTGTTTATGCGATTGATGTAAGCAGTAGTTAAATATCCTAAATTTTTTTTGTTCATTACAAAAACTAATTAAGCTATTACTTTGTCATTTTACACTGTGTTTCATTGAACAAAAACTGCAACATATGTTTCAGAGTTTTGCGTGCGAAACAATCCAATTAGATATTATACTTCAACAGTTTCAGTAGTAATATTATGTGTTTCTAATGCACTATAAATATCTGTATTTTTAGCGAGGTTCTTTTAAATAGAATATTCACGTTGCGTTACTTTAACAGTAAAGACAATTAATATTCGGACGGTTTATATCTTTCTAAAATTTGTTTTCAACGTCCTTTAATTTTTGTTAATTCAAAGTAATTCAAATTTATATTTTCTGAGCTTATAGAATATATTTGTCATTATAAAATTTTAATATACAGTATAGATTTTTTCAATTCATTAATCAATTTTTTATGTATCTTAAAAATCTAAAAATAAGTTATAATTACATAGAGATAATATTAGAATACTTTCTTTAGTGAGATTATTGGTTGAATGAAAATTAGTGAGATCCTCACTAATATTTTTGAAGATTTGTAAAAATATTTAATGAATAAATTATTTATATTAAGATCATATTTGAAATAAATCTAAATTATTGCTAAATATTAGCTGAATTATTTGTACATTATAAATAACGTACAATATAAAGCACAAATATATTTATTATCAGAAACTTAAATTTAGTATTAAGTAAAAAAATAATTAAAAATTAAAATCTTATAATTATTAATAGCTATAGACATAGGATTATTAATCAGAATTTGTTAATGAAATATTTCAGATTGTTAATGAATTAAAATTTGATGAAACAATTGTATAATCAACTAATCGAAATAAAAGTAAATATCAGTATTTAAAAAATACGCGTTACATTATCAAATATACATGTAAACTTATGGTTCAAAGAAGCAATATAGAATTAGATTACCCTTAGTGTATTTGTTTCTTTTTTCATGTTATTAGTGTTATTAGTGTTATTCAATTATTAGTGTTATATATAAATAAGATATTTGTGAAATATTTACTCACTATTTAGAGAAAGTCTAAGTAAATAACAATAAAACCTTTATTGTAAGTAATCATACGCTTTATTCAATGGTATTACGTTGTAATCATTTTTATGTTCCAAGTAAAGAATATTGGTTTATTTACTTCATTGATTTAATAATATTTTCTATCTCCTGGATTACTTAAATAACAAATTAAAATTTTAAAAGTCACATTGTTAAATAATAGACTTATAAAAATGATACTGCATAAGAAATAAGTAGTTTTTTCATAAAATCGCTTCAGATTTTTAACATATAGAGGAATGTTTAAAATTCCAGAATATCCATTAGATCCTTACTAATGATAATAAGCAAAAGTGTGTCCCTCCTCCATCGAATGAAAAATATAATCCTGTCAATCAAGAATAGATCTTAATCAATAAAAATAATTTTCAGCTCAAATTTCTAATAATTTTTTTAGATACTTTTTAAGACAAAAATGTCTTTTGTGTGAAAGATTATGTATTTAAATCCCCATGGTACTAATAATATTTATTCAGAATACTTGAACATTGATAATGGTTCGATTTACATCAGTTTTATGTATATTTATTTATTTCGTAGTTAACAGCCAAAAAACTGAATTTTGATTATCTTTTTTATTTATCTATTCTAGTTCATAATTTAAGTCAGTTAGGATTAAGTTAGAGTTTTTCTATATTTTTTATATGCATCTATTTTCCTTTATTTTTTAATAATATGATATTTTCACAAGTACTTCAAGTTTTATTACTTATATAATTTAAAAATATATTATGATTTGTAATACTTACAAATACTTACATAAATACTATTATACGTTTATTAATATTTGTTTATTATTAATTAATAAGTATAACATATTCATTAAAATTATTAATTAAATAATATTATTAAAAATTGTTCAAATATAAAATTTGCTCAAAAACAAAAGAATAAACTTAGAAATATAGTAATTTTTGATAAAATGCAGCAAGTCAAGATATGCTGTTCCATCTAAAACACTTAAATTCAATCATTTTATTACTTAAGTAATATTCGACTTTTTTTAATTTATGTAACAAATGACTCAAAAATTAATATTATGTAAGATTATCAAATTTTAAAGAAAATAGAAAATTAAATAAATGAAATGCAGTAACTTTTATTCTCAATAAAGATTAGGATTTTTTATCTCTCTCTTACTTATAACCATAACTTGTAGTAATAGTTAAGAAGATTAAATCATGTCTATTTTAACGCTTGAGATAACATTTTTATTTAAGGAGTCTTTCAGTCTCTTCTTTTTTCTTCTCTTTATTCACAGCAAGAAATTTCACAAGATTATTGTAACTTTTTCAGGACACTATACTAAGTTCATTCGCTTCCAGTATAATAAACACCTATAGTAGTTTTTTGTGAAATAAGAAAATAAGAAGAAAAAGAAAAAAGCAATTATTAATTTTTTTTTTCCTTCTGAAAGGTAAAGATGAAAAATGTTTTTTTTTAAGTTAGTGTACATAAAAATGAATAATACCTAACTATCATTTTTAATAGAATATTCTTAATATATTCAAAATTTACTCTTATATTGCATTATAAAAATATATAATAATATGAAAATTAATCCAAAATATCTAATTAGAAAAAGATAAACATTTTGTAATCGTTTCAATTTTAGTTAATAAACATTTGAAACAAGGATACTGAAAGTTCTAGAACTTAGAACTTTTTAATATAGCACAGCTAAAATTATTAAAATTTTTTATATATGAATATCTATAGGTGCATATTAAGTATATGCATAATAAGGTATTTTATTAAGATATTAAATCATAGTACCGAAATTACAATATGATTTTTCCAATAAGGAATCAAAACAAATATCACAATAACTTAGATTATTTTATACTTATTATAAATTCAATATTTTAAGCGCTATTTATTTATAAGAATTTATAATATAAAACTTTTTTATTTTAGTTTCAATTATTTAAATAATTAAAACAGCTTTTAAACTAAATATAATATGTTTTAAAATAATAGAAATACAGGAATATCTCATCAACTATAAATAACATATCTCCCTTACTTCTCTCTGACTAGCTAATGTTTAATAATGTTGGTATTAAATTAGCATTAAATTTTAAAACAATGTAATACCGACATTTGGGTTCGTGCTTTTTAATAATAAATTTAAGAGTATATAAACTAATTCGTAGCTGTAAAAAAAATTAATACGGCAAAAGTACTATTTAAAGCAATACTCTCAAAAAAAATAGTCAATACTACGACAAATGATGAGCAGTATTTTGGATAGTACATTATTTTTATTTCTATTGGAAAATTATTCTCCTAATTAATTTTTGTATTGTCAGTATTTGAATAGTATCAAGAAGTTTTAACGAACAATTTTGATCTTTACATTAAAGAATGTTCTTAAATATGAAAAAAAATTATTACAAACTTAAAATAAGACAATTTTTATAATAAAATGCAACTGCAGTAGAAGCCTAGGTAAGTAGTTTAAATAATCTAAACTCCTGTTTGAAATCAATTAAAAAGCAAAAAATTAAGCTAACAAGAATGAGTTCTTCATTGAAAAAAATTAAGATTAGAGACAATCAAGAATATATCAGTTTACTTAAGCTAAACTGATTCTTCACGTGTTACTAGTTTCTTAGGTCACATTAAAGTTATTTCATCGATTTATAATTCAAAGTATTTACAGAATTTAATAGTAGTATTATCAATTTTATAATTTGAAAGTATTTTATTTCCTTAGGAACGAATTTCACAAATAATGAAGTGATTACTCAATAATAATAAGTCAGAAAGCTAGAATACATATTCTTTTTGTAAACTCTAAAAATATTTTAATTTAAAATCTTATCTATCTTGTACATTAGGTAAGTGAAATCTGAACTTTAATATATTTTTGTTATCATTACGGTTTTTTATTATGCGTAAAAGTTTATGAGATCATTACTTAAAGCGAAAATCCCTCCGTAAAGAATAAAGGAATATAATTGTAAAGTATGCAGCAATATATTAAAACTTTATTTAATAATAAAATCTATTCTTAATTTTTTTAAAAACATACTTTGCTTATAGAGATCTTCAAGATATCCACTGCAGTGGTCACAGTTAAGGGTACAATGAGGCCTGCGAACTTCAAGTAATGGACTGACAGCGCGACGAGGACTGGATCCACCTTCTGGACTAGCCCCAGGCATCGATGGTAATGCCAAACTGCTTGTGTTCGAAGTGCTGCTTTTGTCACCCATCATCACTTTACCCTCTATACCTTCTGTCTTTCTTTTTTTAAACTTTAATTACTGAGTTTTAAATAAAGGCGAGTGCAATAGTCGAAGGTATTCCAAATTATATTGCACAAGTGATGTCTGCGAAAGATACATGGATGAGTCTTCGAATACTCTGATTTAGATTCTTATTAGTCTTATTTAGACTTATTGAAATAGTTCTTGTACTTAAACGATTGATTTCATTAGTTTTTACATTTAAACGAATGCTTTGCATCTGCTCTTTCAATGTAGAAACAGTAAATAATTCGAACTTTACATGACTATTTTAACTTTGATAAACAGTATTTTACTTTTCTCTAGAACATTAAAATAATATATTGAAAGTGACATGTAACAAGTATTCATTTAATTTGCTTTCTTCTATTAAATTGTAATAAGAGATTTTATTATTATAATTTTGTTAACTACATGATTGTAAATTAATAATTCTATATATTTGTTTCGTTATGAGATTCCCGAATAAGGTAAAAAGTTTAAAACTTCCCTTTAAAGCTTGGATGTATTTATTCATTTGATAAATACAATATGAATAATATTCAAAATAATATTAAATATATCGATTTTATAGCTTTATTTTATAAATAATGCAAATATTTTAAGTTTGTCTCAATATATGCTCAAAATAGTGGCTAGTAAATCGTTTCATGACGATTTTTTGGATTACTTAAGTATTTTAAAATACTTTTAATATTAAATTAAAATTACGACAGATTCCAATTTTCACATTTCTATATCGATCAAACATAATTCAAATTGGTAGTGATCTTTGCTAGTGTAAAAATCTACGGTTAAAAGTACTATTATGGTATCTTAAATATTATGAAGATTATTATAATATAATTATTTAAAGAGTAAACAAATTTGTTAAACTTGATTCAAACTCCATATCATATAAATACTTTAAATCAGCAAATATAATAAATACAATATAAAAGACACATTTAGCAATATCAACTAAAGTATATTCTACTAGTCATAAGAACAGAATGGTTATCAATCTTAAATGATAAGTTTTAAATATAAAACTGTCAAACTATTAGTAAAGTGTATCATACAAAGCACATGACTCAAAGATTTTATCTCCTTTTTAAATCTTGTTTCTAGAAACAACAAAAACCACAACTAGACAAATATGTTAGTAATTAGACTTTGTTATGAGAAGAATAAATTAGTTCAGAAACTATAATTGAATATCGAAGATACTCCGATTAAATGATTAAATCAAGATACAAATTGAAGCCTTAAACAATGAATGCCAATGGATCAATTTAAAATAATGTAATAAAAATAATTTTTCAGCACACAATAACAAGGATATTAGATCTGCTTATTTATCTTAATAAATGACATAAAAAATTTAGTGATCTTAATATGTTAAAACAGAAAGTGTACGCAATTCTCTTTTATTACCATAATTTCTATCCGAAGAAATTTTGTACATATATTGTGAAATCGCTCTAGCTTACGCACGTTTACCAATTGAAAACTTTTCATTTTAATTTGTATTTTAATTTCAAAATCTATATAATAACGTGATTCAGTTTACTGCTATATAAAATTATATATAATTAGTTGACTATATGCTATTACAAGTTTTGAAATATCGGTTGTAAATACTAGAGTACGAAAATAGCAACGTAACTGTAAAATTTGCAATATGATATGCTTTTGTACCGAAGAAAATACAAATATGTAAAAAGTAAATACATAGAGAAAAGAAAAATAGTATCTAAGAATTCATCGGGATTCTTTCTATAAGGAAGATTAATGAATACTTATGTAAATTTATAGCTAATTTCGCTCTCATTAAAACTTAGACGATAAGATAAACTCATGATAAGTTATCTTATTTAGTTTAACTTTCAGTTGATTATAAAGTAGGAATTTATCACTAATAAAAAAAAGATCGCTAAACTTTAAATTTTTTTTACATTTTTAGTACATGAAATAAGTTAATGTGTATTTAAAAAAGTTTATAGACAATGAATTGATATTTAGATCTCTTAAACTTTAAATTTTTAAATATTACTAAAATAACTTATATTTATTTTTTTAATAATAATACATAACAAATAAATTTATTTAATAATAAATTTAATAAGTTCATAATTTCCGGTTACCGTAAAAAGTATGAAAAAATTTATATTCAAACTTCATTTAAATACTCTATTAAAAAAACAATTAAACTTTTCAATATTTATGAAAAAATATATTATGATGTTATACATTGTAATTAAATGATATTTCAGAATTGTCTACATAATAATGGGAGGTATGAAAATACAATACTTTTCAATTTTTTTGGATATATTGGATAAAAAATTAGACACAAAAGCATTATATTCAAGTATTACAGAAACATAAATTAATTCTTTATTGAAATTGAATTAAATTCCATTTATAATTTATCAATAAATTGTGAAAAATTCTTAATGACAGAATGATATGCAGTGTAATATTACATAAATATCCTATATATGGAATCCCTATAGATTACTTACAATAATTATTTTAAATTTCTTATTATTATTAGAGTCACATTATAGTATTTTTTCAATAACATAAAAAATTAACTAAATTTATTTTATTCATGAATATATATACTTCATTCAACTAATTATTTTATAAATGAAAGTACTTACTGATATATTATTAATTTTGTATCTTTCATTTTCTGAAGCTTACAACTTGTTTGTTAGTAAATAAAACTTTGTAAAATTTAGTTATTGCAAACTTTAAAGAATACTTTTTACAAGTATATTATTATAACATATTTTAGATTTACAGTAAATGATCCATTTTATCTACTTCATTTTAACATTTTTTGAGGCTTCTAGATCATGAATGTTAACTTAAAACTATATAATTTATTATTATTGTCTGTAACCATAAATAATGTTTGATGATTTAATGCGTATTAATTTAGCTTAAGCTTGCTGGATACAATAAGAAAAATGTTACTTTACGTTCGGTAAATGTATTTTTACTCAAAAGGTATATAAGAGGAAGATTCTCGCAAATTATGAAAGAGACAAGATCATCTCCGATTGCATCTAAATGAGATCCTCTATATTTCTTGAGGGAAAGTTAATCCCTTTTTTTCGGACCCTATTTTACTTTTTTACTCCTATTTCTCTAAAAAAATTTCTAGTTATGTCAAGATGTTATAATCAATAAAGTTACATTATAGAGTCTGTTGTTTCCAAAGAATATTTTTTCTATCTTACAATTTTCTGAACCCCATTGGTTGATTGAATATTATTTTTTAGTTTTGTAGAATAAAATAACACGGAAAAATATAAATATATATATAAATATATATATATATATATTTATATATATAATATATAATTTATATATAATATTTATATATAATATATATAATATTTATATATATTATATATATATAACTAGATTAAATTTATTTTTTTTACATTTATTATTACTGTATTCAGAACTATTTGAAAAATTATGTTAACGATAACGATATATCTTTTAAATATTAATTTATCTCGATTGAATTGTTTAGAAATTAATAATGTAACTAATTCCTTAATAAAATATAATCAATGTGCAGTATTTTATTTTAATTGATTATAAAAATAATGAGTTAAGTGTTTTGTCAAATAAATATTTTGACTTTATAGAAGTTATCAGAAAGTGTATGACAGATGTATTCATCAGTCATTTTTATTATATTGAGTAAATATATTTTTATTATTTATTGGATGTATATGTGTGTTATCAAATATAACTATCTACTCTTATGCATGAGTCGTAGCTTGTTAGCCTATCAAAGACACGTATTCGTACTCAATATATTTTGCAATTCATATTATATTCTTCATATTCATAATTACATAACTCTTTGATATCTCAATCTTTTATAATCTTAGCACGCATAATAACGAAAAAATGCATTATAAAACCGTAATAATAAAATAGTTATGAGTTCATACTAAAACAGACTTTTTGAAGGATATATATTTTAATTAATTCAATAATCTCAGATACCATGACTTGAAATATCTTTTGTGACTATTACAAGAAATAAATTTTCTATGAAAATGTACATTCTTGTATCCCCTTGTATATATTTACTTAATTGTATTTAGTTAATTTTTTATAAAATAACTTACATGTTATTTAAGCTTTTTTATTATGAACAATTTCTCATATTTTAAATGACATTTGCTTTTAATACATTGTATTGTAGGGATAAAAAATTTAAGAAGATATTGGACTAGAAATGATTAATAATTGATTGTAGAATCGAGTATATGTAAATATTTCATTCTGTAGAGCACATATTACCTAGTTTCAAATTATTTTAAATTGAGTTGAATATTATTTCAATATTAGTATTTAAATTTCCAGAGTAAAAAATCTGTACTTTCTTTCCAATTTTTTTCTGTTAAATTTATTTCACGGAGATAATATATTTTAGTTTACTTAAATAGCAATTCAAATAATTGTCGGATCACATATGAAATTCTGAACTAAACTATAAGAAAATATGAAATTTGGTAATAGTAAATTTACATAATTTGTTTACAAAAAGAATCCTTCCCTATTTATATTGTCTAAATTATATTTAATCGCATAACATTAATTTTGGAATCATTCATTGGCAATATTCTTGAAGATCATGACCAGAACTTCAAAATAATTAGATGATTATTCAATATAAATAATATAAAATTTTTTACATCAAATGGATTCTTTTGGCCGAATTAAAATAAAATTTTAATTACTACACTTAACTTACTTTTTAAGCAAATCATTTTAAAAAAATAAACGCATAAATTATCTGCTCTTTACAGTAGTCTTTGTAAATGATGTTTTCTGAAAGTAAGATGTACCTCTTTGGCCCAATTGCTCATTCGGCATTTATAGTATCGAGAGATTTTAGAAAGAAAATATTTTTTTCAGAATATTATGCAATTATTTGGAAACTTACTTTAGTCTGACATATTTTATGAAAACTTTTTCATTCATTTTGAAAATTTCGGATTAAATTAAAATAGTTCTTTTTATAAAAAAACTAATACAGAAATTCTTTCAAATTAAAAAAAAATCTACCTAACTTTGCTTCAACTAAATAATATTTCTAAAATATCAAATCATGTACTACCTTTATAACTGAATTAAGTTTGTTTTATTTTATTTCACTGTATATTTTAGAAAGCAATATTCACTAATTTTTTAACATTATTTCAAGCTTTGAGTTTTCCATTTTATCATTTAAATTATACTTTCTTTTTTATGTTGTTTAAAAAGTAAGTTATAATTTTTCATCAAACAATACTTTTTTGAAACATTAACAAATGAAAAGTTCCGTATCAACAAATGGTTAGTGGTGTCTTCTTTTCTCATATGAGAGTATTCAATTCACGTCTCATCCAGTGCATACGTTCTGACAGTATTAAAAAAACCTTCTTCTTTCTTATGAATATATTGAACGTGCACTCACAACCTTAAACTAGAATTTGAATTAAAAATAATATAGCACGTGCTGATCGATCGACGGTAAGATGCGCCTTTAAACAGTCACGAACTGCCCTTTACTATGAATTTATGTGTTGAGAAGGAACCGCGGACGCGACGATGTGCATTCTACTAACTGCCAGAAGTTCAACTGAGCTTTATTGAGGTGGTGAGTCCTGTATCCCCTCTACTCGAAATTTTGGCGATCGATTTGTTAGAAAAAGCGGTAGTCGGTAAAATAAAGGTTCTCTCTACCCTCGAAGGAATTTTGTCGGCGCTGAAGGGAACTGGTATTGCAAGCTCCAAGGCTAGAACTGTCGGTAGATTCATCGAAGCTTCACCACAGGTAAAGATGACTTTCATATTATTATCAACCCTGAAGTTTGTCTCATATCATAATTGATTATGAATTTATCGGACAATTTTTTATTTTTTATCTAAATTTTTGTAATGAATTAAAACCTTAAATAAGGAAAAGTATTGACCCTTTTGATGTGATTACATATTTCAAAGCATTTTAGAAGCCCAATTTAAATAATAATAAAAAAAGATTAATCTTCAGTTTCTTTAAATAAACGCTTCTTGTTAGAAAATTATTAGAATATTTGAATGTTAATATAAACGTCTACGGATATTATTGTATATAAATATTAGCCGATAATAATACTATTAATTGTATATTTATTATTATATTTCAATCATCGAAAGTAAATGTCTCTTAATGTATAACAAAATCTTTATATTCTATTGAATATTCTATTTAATATTCTATCTTAATAATCTATTGAAATATATATTAAAAATAAAATTTATTGAATTGATCTTATTGAATACTTTCTTTTACGTTAAAAGAAATGACCAAAAATTTTCTAAAAAATTTTTTTAGAAATAATGAAATTATCCGCACTAAAAGAAGATGTACAACATGCCCATTATTATAAAAATTTGTTTGTGAAGATTTAAAAATGAATTAAATTCAGAAAAACTAGCGACATGAAAAGTTTGTATTTAGAAAATATGGATTATAAACCTATAATTTAAATAAAATATAAGTAGAAAAGAATTGTCATTATAAAACGAAAAATCCATATTTTTGTATTTTCTACCTTAAATTTTACCAATTCTATACCTTATAAATATTATGTACTTAATATAAACCTTCTATACGTAATAAATATTATTATTTAAATCTGAATCTTATAAAATATATTCTGGGAGTAATACCTTTGAAACACGCATTATCATACACTTGTATGTTGATACTAAATATTTTTTTCTAAAAAAAGTAAAATATTTAAATAAAATATTTTTAAATGTATTCTATACTTTGTAATTCACGCGTAAATTATAAATCAGACATTAATTTCTAAAAGGATCCTGCTAATAATAAATAATAAGTAATATAAAAATGTGAGTAATAAAAAAGTTAAAAACAATATTTAGAAATATTAACTATTTCCAAATTTGTAACCATATCATGACTTCGAAATTACGTACAGATATCTTAGCGTTCACTACGTTGTTGGCAGAGTAAAAGCGTGTATTTTTCTAACCCAATTTTTTCTTATATCCTCTTTTATTTTGTTATCCTCTTACATCGATAGATAGTTAGATAAATTTATTTCTTATTTTCCTAAATGACTTATTTCCAAATTTATATGACTTGTCGTATTTATGTAGTAATTGCTATAAAATTTATTCCAGTACATCAAATCAACTATTTGCATAATTGAATAGTTTATTAATAAAATTAACAGTTTTATGTGTTAAAATTTAAATTACTAGATATGAAACAATCTACGATGGTTTATATTTTAAGCAGAAAATATATAATAGATATAAGTATACAATTTTTAAGAAGTTTTATTGGTATGTTATTTACTATTTCTTAATAATTTTTAAATTTACATGAAAAATAAAAATTCATTTAAAGTGAATCTCGATAAAACTTATAAGTTCTTATATCAATTTTAATTACATATTTACATTATAGAAATAATATTCAGAGAGAGAAAGTATCAAGAAAATAGGAATTACTGGGAATTTTCACCTTATCTTATTTTATTTCCTACGTAAATGTACATCTATCATAATTTGATTAAGAAGCTTGCTTAAAAACTTTGCTATTAAATTGATTGAATAAATTACTGACATTTATTATTTATTATTTAGTAAAAATATATGTTCTTATAAATTATTAAGAAAAACAATCGACTAAATGTTTGCAACTACCTCAATATACACTGTTCAATTTATTTCGAAACATTAAAGCATCTAAAAGCTTTATGGGATTAGAATAAGACTAGATACTTTTAGGCGTGAATATGTATCTCTTTGCGTCTAAGTTATAGAAGCAAAGTTTCACATGTAAAAAAATAAATTTCTAAATTCTAATATTATATAAAGTGAAACTTTTTCGAATCGTAAATAAATATATAATTTAAAATTTTATACACTTTTTATAAAGGATATAATCATGAAGTTTTGAATATAAAATAAATTCGTCCGATGTAATGAGCTAATTATCAATATATACAATAATGATGGATGAAAAATTTTATGAGAAAATAGATTTTTACCGATCTCAAATTTCACGGATAACAAGAGCAACTACTGATGACCTTTTTTCACTTAGCGGTTCAAGGCATCATTGCTCTGAGAAGGGCTATTATAACAGCCTATTCGCGACTTTATTTATTCACCCTAATAAGGGTGGTTCAAGAATAGTTCACTCGTTGCTGCTGATTCACTATGACAAGAGTAGTTTAAAAATTGTTGGTTCAAACTTTACAATTCGACCTGACTGTGCACCTCTCCCTTTTACGGTGACCAACCCCAATTGATGTAGTGCCAATCACAGGCAACCGGGCTGAAGATCGATCGCATCATCTGAGTGAAATTTCCGGAGCTTCCGCGTGATTGTGCACTGCCTGGTAAGATGGAGCTCATCTGTTGCTCCCCTACCCTCTCTCATTCTCTTATTTGCAAAGCGGCATCTGTATCGGTACAGCTCGAACTGGAGGAGAAAAAGACACGCCTGGTACTTCTAGCGCGTGTCAAACTATAGACACTAGTAAATTTATGATAAATGTAGTCGTCGTGAGCAAAAATAATTTCTATCTTTAATCTTTGTGTTTTGAATATATACATAATGTATATGCTTGACTCTTTTAAATAACAGTCGCATTTATCATCAAAGAATCTTATGCCAAACTTAGTAATACAAAACGTCAAAGCTTTTATCGAAAAATCTTCAAAAAGTCTATAGAGAATTCAAAAATATCATACTGTCTTGACTTTGTAACTAGTTATGCAATAGTGTTCACATATTATGAAAATCTTGTAAAATCTCCTTTGTATTGGCGAAATATAACAAATTATATTTAATGATGAATTTTACTAATTTTATCGACTTTAATGCATGACAAATAAAAATTTTAGAATAATCGCAAATTAGTTAGAAAAATGAGAAGTGAATCGATACAATTCTTCATAACAACGTCTAATCTATTTATTTTTAAATATATTCTATACTTTGTAATTCACGCATAAATTATAAATCAGACATTAATTTCAAAAAGGATCCTGCTAATAACAAATAATAAGTAATATAAAAATGTGAGTAATAAAAAAATTAAAAACAATATTCATTTTCAATATTCATATTCATAATGTTTCAAACAAACTTTCGACAAACATTAATTTCAACTAAGAACTTATATAAATACAAAATAGTTTTATTATTATTTCTTTATTTAATTTTTATAATAAATATATTATATAAATAGTATTGCAAATTCATACTAAAAAATGAGTTAGAATTTAAAATTACATTTATGATACTAATTAAGTGTATCACATATTTCTCTCATCGCTTACTCTATTATCATATTATATTTGTTGCATAATTTGTTATACTACATTAAATCTCTAAAAATAAAATATCATTTAAATTTCTTTAAGAATGTTTAAGAAACGTAATAGTGAGCCTAAAACTCTATATGGTATGAAACGCAGTACAGATTAAAAAAATAACACAAGGCGTCTTTTCTATTAAAGAGACAATTGCATTTATATACGTATACGAAAATTCTATATTATTCACATGATTGGATTTTGACGAGTAATGGCATTTTTCATCAAAAAAGCCTATACTCCAATGTATATGCAAAACACAGTAGGATCATAAGTAAGTACATGCATATATAAGAATAAAATGTAACATTAAATATAATCTCGTCGCTAACTGTCTGACTCAGCTTCATTTCTATTTAATCACCGTTTAAAAAGAGATTTTTTGTATGTAAGAGTTTATTATTGAGATATTTTGTAATGAGGTTCTGCCTTTTAAAATGAATTAATAGATAAATGTCAAATCATTAACAGACTTATTGACAAATTATTATCACAATTTTCATTCGTAAGGCATATAAACGATTTTGTAAACCTTTGGTATAATTGTCATTCACTAACGCTTAATTTTTACACGTTTAAACTTTTAATATTCTGAAGAAAATAAATAAGGTAATTTTTGGTCAATTTTATAAAAATAAATACTTTTACTATGACTACGCAGATAAATAAATTTAAAAAAGGCGATAAAATATGAATCCGAAATTCTTAAATAAACTATAGTGTGTAATCAAAAAAATAACTACTTATTTTCGTGTAATAAAATTTTTTTATTCATAAAATAATACTTTATTATAATAACCATAATAATTTAATAATAAATCATAGTATCAATTAAGAAATATTTGAATACGAACATCCTTTACTGAATACGAAATTACTCGGGTAAAAGAAATTTAAGATATTAATTTATTTAAAAGAAAATTTTTTAAACTATGTTCACTAGTTAATAGTGAATTAAAATTAATGTTAATCGAAAAAGTAATATTAACGATTGAAAAATAATAAAGCTCTAACTAACTAACCAATAGTAATTATTAGTTTATATATTACGTATTTAAAAGAACTGATGTATAAATTTCATAAGTAAAATTATAAGATTACAATATGATCAAAGAAATAATGATGGCGATATCGTTACTTCAAGACATAAATAAAACGTATTTTAACAACTATAAAGGTGTTCGATTAATTTTCATTAAAAGTGCTCACCTTTGTGCAAAAAATATTATTAAAGATTAGCAATTAAGATTTTAATGCAATCGGTTGAGAAATGATATTCTTGAAGAACTCTTGAAATTTTTTTAATAATTGATCAATTATTTAATTTTGAAATCGACTGTAATTTTATGAAATAATATAAAATAAAATAAATTGTCATTTAAAATTATAAGAAATAGTGGTTTAATTAATTCTAAAGTATATTTAAATACTTAAATATTATTTATGATAAATACGGTGAAATAGAGTAGAACATTTTCATATCATTTTTCAACAGAATTTGAGAAAAAAATAAATTAAAACTAATTGAATTGTCAACATCTCTTTTACTTAATTATATATAATGCAAAAATTTTATAAAAAATTAAAGTAGACTCAAATGAAAGTAATAAAAAATAATATACTTGTATCATTAACTAAATTAAAATTAAATAATGAGAAAGAGACTTGTCTCAAAGTTCTTATATTATATTCAATAATAATTAAAATGCAATTATCTTCGTAAAATAGCTAATGTTTGCAATGAAATAAAAAATAAATCAAGGAAAAGAATATTTATGAATATGCTAAATTTTTATTAAAGAACTGTTTAAATGTCTATTGCTATCAAATCATTTAATAGTTGGAGCTTAAAAGACAATAATATTATTAATTATTTATGTTCAAGCAGAAATTTTATACATAAAACAACAAAATGAAAAATGATATTGTATATGAAATGTAGCACTTATAACAATATTTAGTAGTAAGTATGGCACATAAATGGACAATATAAAAAATAACATAATTCAGATCTAGAAAAACTCTATATATTACTCTATTATAAGGGTAATAAAGTAACGTCGAATAAGATGGAATATATACGTAGTTAAAGTGAAAATAGACAAGTACTATATAGGACTTTAGTAATTATTACTGGAAGTAAATTATATTCGAGTAATCTAAGACGTAGATAGAAATATAATATTAAATATTTATTTGTATAAAAATTGATAGTATAAATATATGTCTAAAAATAATCGCCAAATCTGAAATTAGTAATTTTCTTGAGATGAAAAATTATGTGTGTGTGTGTGTGTGTATTTTTAAAAACTATAATAAAAATCTTGATTGTGTGCATTATTTAAACAGTAAAAAATATTGAATTATATGTAAAATAAAAGAAACTGTTGATTATGTAAGTTCTAACTACCTAAGTAATTATAAAATAACTTGTTTTGTATCATATATTTTTTCCTTTCTAACACATCCATTTTCTATTCTAACATAATTTCGCGGGATACTCGCATGAATGAAGTAGCATGGGAAAAAGTGAAACACCAGTTCATTTCGTTTTTGAAATTTCCTTCATATACAAGGTATACGTAACTAACCTTATCGTTCATCAAATCCATCAAAAATCAAGCAAAAGAAAAAGTATATAAGAGAACTTGAAAGGTAGAGAAGAAAAGAAAAAGAAATGTATATATATATATGTGTGTGTGTAGAGAGACGGCTCACCTTCTGGAGATAGATTATTGGGACTGCCTAAGAAAAACGGTCCTTGGCGTATCTCAATTTCGTGAACAATTATAGCAAAACTATAGACATCACCTTTTTGTGTGCCTTCTGCGAGTCTGCACTCAGTTCTCAATAACTCTGGAGCTGTCCACAGCTGTTCTAGAAATTAAACGCAAAAATTCGACTTTTTATTATCCTCTAATTTTATTAAGTAAATTTATTAGTAAACATAAGTGAATCAATGCTTCAAAAATTTGTCAATACATAGATTATATCTCCGATTTCTCTTCTTAACTTTTCAAATGTATTTACCTCCTCATATAAACGTTGTCATTTATATTTAGACATTGTAAAGGATTTAATAAAATGATTTTCATGTGAATTACGTATTGTTTTCATCCTATATCACTAAATTATTTCCAAACATGACTCTCTTATTAGTAAACAATTCAAAACGTCGATTTTTATATACAAAAAGTAAATCATTGTATGGGTCGTTGTGAATTTAAATAAAACGAATCAATTTATTGACAATCAACAACTGTTACTTTTAATTTTCCTTTAAAAATAATCAGTCTAGCTCTTTTATATTCTGAGTTGATTTTTTTATTGTATCATATTTTTTATGCAAAAAAGTTTGTAATAAATGTGCAATAAAAAATACATAAAATTTAAGAAATATTAGTTCGATCTGCAACATGAAAAGTTTTTCACTTATATACGTAAATACGTATACCTCTTCTTCATAACATAAATATTAGGATTTAAATATTTTTCAAAGAAATACGATATTTGAATTAACTATTATGTAGTTTTATATATCAATAAATTGATTTAAATTGTACTAAAATAAATGAAATGCATAACATTGTAAATAAATTAGAAACAATAGTATACATATTTATTTAACATTTATTTACATGAATAAATAATAAAATATGTATATAACTTAATTCATGAATGCCATATTGATCGATAACAAAAGAATCTGAATTTGTGAAAAAGAATCGCTAGTATGCGTTGCCGAGGCTCGAACATGCAAAAGCCGAAAATTCCATCTTAGCATATTTCTATATGTAAATTATAAACCTCCATAATTTATAAATGTGAAACTAATAAGAAAATATTTCCTTGCATAAATAATGAAAAAATTACTTGCACATATATCACTATTTATGTCTATGAATTAAATTAAGCATCATAATCTCAAAAATATAGCTTTATAGGGGTGAAAGGTACACATGCTTATTTTACTATGTCATAATATTTAAGATTAAATTTGTAAAGTAGAAAACAAACTGCATTTTCTTAACAATACCTATTTGAAAATTAGTACATTGGATAAGTCATCAATTATCTAGAGTTGTCTAATTTAATATTTACAAGGAAACTACCCGAGGTGTACCTCGCCGATTTTCTTGATATTATGATATGCTGTAGCATATCAAAAAATATTAGACGAGTGTTTTTCTATGTGTTAACTCGGCGATTTAAGGGGTGAAAAGCACTCTTAAAGATTCCCCTTGAAAATCGTTTATTTTTAATATCTTAAAAGCGAATGAAAATTTTGGAATAAAACCAAAGCCAATTTATTTCTTTTGAAAAATCCTTTTTGTGGAAATTGCTCTTACTCAAAAGAGTTGCATCCCCTATTTTTATAAGGGTAAATATAACTATTTTTTCTTTTCTTTTCTTCAAAAATTTTTAAATTAAACGTATCTCAGGAAAAATCATTCTATCATAAACAATATTCAGATGTAAAGTTGACGCGTTTTGTGGTTTTTGAAAAAAATATATATTTAAAGGGATAATTTACCTAATATATAGATAATTACCCCTAACAAGAGTTTCCAGATATGTACCTTAATATAAAAATATATTAAAAAAATATAAGAAATATATTTTTACGTAATTTCACGACCATTTGAGGGGTAAAAAATGCCCTTACAGTTCACCCTCGAAAAATAATTTTTTTAATTTAAGGAAAAAGGATTTCCAATTGTAAACTTTAAGTGCTTTTCACTCCTTAAATCGCTAACTAAATAAGATCACACAAAATTTATGAACAATTATAATCATTTGTGTAATGGAAACTGATGAGTAATAATAAAAAGAAAGTTCTTTCAATAAATTTGAAAAGAAAGTAGAACGTCTAATTAGTAGTTTTTAGCCAAAATGAAAGTTGATATAATTATTAATAATTATAAGTGAATTGTAGTACAGTGATGTATAATCTTTAAAATTTTTTTTATAAAATTAAATATTTTGATACAAGAATTGTTACACATTTTGATTGAAATATATAAAAATTATAAATCAGTTGTAGCAATTATAATTTAAAAAAGGATGGATTTGAGTAAAAAGGAAACTTTGTAATTTGTTGGGCCAAAGCAGAAAGGTGTCAACAAATGCAGATTGAGCGACTGCATGCATTCGTTGACAAAAAAAGTGATTGTTAAATAAAATAAAAGATAGTGTACGAAGCGACGATCGCCGTAAAAAGTTAATTTAATTTTAGTATTGTAAAAGCGTTTGTCTGGATATAATAAGTTATGTTATATTATAAAAATTCCACATTATTATTTACCTTAGAACGTCTACACAGTACATTATTTTTAACTTCTTTCTTATAGCACTCTTAACTTATAGTATTAAAGATAACAAAGTTTATCATGAAATATGATTTATAATTTAATACATATTTTATTTAAAAAGAGAATATTTATTTTAATGTTCAATTATTTCCAAAGTTCATCATGAAATTCATTTTGATTCATGTAAGTGAATAATATTTTCTTTTCTATTTTACTAAACAATACATTTTTATTTACTTTTATTTAATAATCTTTTCTCAAAATTCAAAAAAATCTTATAAATATTAAGAAACATCTATTTTGTATTATTTTACTGGTTGTCTTCCAGAACTAATCCAAACAATTCTTTATTATTTTGCATATAGTATAGTATTTCCCATTGTACTTATTACATTCATATGAAAGATTTAAAGTTGACTGTTAATAATAATTAAAATACCTGCAAAGATTTTTAAAAGAAGCCTGATTCAAAAAAACTTGGTATCTAATAAATTATGATGAATTGAAATATTAATGTCTTTAATAGATTACATATTTAGTGTATAATAATATATCTAAATGGTATATTTGCTTAATTGTAATTTATTTTCCTGTTTATGCTTTTATTTATTAAATTTCTCTTAAGATTTGTAAAAACTTTAACTGTAAAATACTTATAATACTTTAAGTTTGATTTATCAAGTATTTGTACAGCAATGACAATATAAGTAAATAATATTTCTAGAAAAATATGCTTAAACCTTCTTTAAATCAGATCAGTGAGATAAAGCTTCAGGAATCCTTTAAATTGAACTGATACCATTATTTTTTGTACTAGTTTTATTTATTAAAAAATATACTTATTGATCTAAATTTAAAAAAATGAATTTTAACTTAGTTGAAAAATTATAAAATTGATAGTAAAAATATTTTTCTATTTGTATGCATTATCTGGTAAGAAAGACTAGACTGTAAATATAGATAAAAAGTTAACTCATCTACATTCTAGAATGTTATAATAATTTCCTTGTTATTTAATATAATATTAATTAATAGTCAAATAAATTTTCAAATAAATGTCGATGTATCAAAATGAGCATTGAATTTCTAATTGCAATTAATTATGCTTGTATCGTCTTTTTAATAAATACGTGCTATTCGTTTCATATACATATTCTCTGTAATATAACTTTCTTCGTATATATTAAAAAGCTAAACCTATATTGTGAAAAAATATATTAGTATATACTTAAATAAATTATTATAAAGTATTTCTAAAATTGAATTAGATAGTGAATATTACATAATTAATAAAATACTATAAATTCATAAAATACTTATATATTTGTACAATTTATATAATGATAATGAATCAACATGTAAAGAAAAGTAATTGAAAATATTATTTTTTCATTTACTCTTTTTGGTTAACAAATATTTTATCTTATAAAATATTATTCACATCTTCAAAGATAGATTTGTCGAAACTGATGCTTGATATACAAATATATTATATGAACAAGATCTAGTCTAATAACAAAAATTATACTTACAACCTAACTTTCAATAAAATATTATACATACGTTGAATTCCAACATAAACAAGGAATTTCCGCTGCTCTTGTAAGCAGTAGCAGTGCGAAATAATACTAATAATGTAGACTTTCTACAATCTACAATCTATAAACATAATTTCTAGTATTCTCTCTACTAAACCAAAGACTCTCAGTAACATGTTCTCTCATTAATATTGACTTACTTCTCCAGTATAAGTAGTTATTGGTATCTTCATTCGGATCGAGTGGATGCGGTTTTCTCAAATCGTGAAGGCCGAAATCAGCGATTTTCAGTACGAATCTCGAATCCACGAGGCAATTCGTCGATTTGAGATTACCATGGCTCCGTATTTCCGATGAATGCAGATAGCCCATGCCGCGGACAATATCGTGAATGAGCGAACCGCGAAAGATTCGATCAAGCTTCATCTGCTCGTTTTCTAAAATGTCCTAGGGACAAGATATCTACATAATACATCAAATAACGAGAACGCATTGAAAGATGTTGTATAGTTGAGGAGGAGAAATTTTTCCCGCAATGTAACTATATGAAAAAAGAAGATAGATAGAGAGAGAGAGTGAGAAATAGTTAGAGAAGAAGTGAAGAATATAAGAGAAAGTGACGTAAGCAGAGAACCAGAGTTGATACTGCGTTATGAAATTTCAAATTTTTATTAAAAAAGCAGTGAGCTTAATCGTTTGAATGAAGTAACTTTTAATTCTTTTTGAATTTATGATATTAATTGAAATTGAAGAATGTTGCTAATTCAATTATAGGTTGGTAAAATTATTTTTGTTGACAATTCTACATTTTTCTAAGAATTATAATTCATTTTATAATACTTAAATAAATTTTATTTAAAAATTATAATACTTAAGATAGATATTAATAAGTAGAAAAATATTTGATTCTATTTCAAGCTATTTTTGTGTCAATTAAATATTTAACTTGAAAAATAGTCTATATTATTTGTATTTATAAACCGCTTACATATGTTCGAAGTTAAATGAATCCTTTTTTATCAGAATAATTATTTAGTTTGTTACAGAGAAAAGAATTATAGAAAATAATCATCATATAGTCGGAAATTTCGGATTAGAGTATTAAGAAGTGTCAGATATTTTTACCTCTAGTATTAAAAATAAATCTCTTAACAACTAACAATTCACTACTTTGTTTGTCAAAGATGTTTATCAAGTTCTTTAATTATTTTATTTCTTGACAACTCTCTTTGTCCTCTCTCTTTTTCTATTAGGTAAGATCAATTTTGACTAGCTGTGACTCTCTTAGCTTATAACTGATACTGCAACTTGATATGTTAGTTAAAAGAATATCTATTTATTAACAAAAAGTTGATAATTTTATTCGATTCAGTATATTTCACAAATTTATCTACATTTCTCATTCACAAATAACTATATTTGACCAATATAACAATTAATTTTTTATCATTTTTAATTATTTAAATAAACGACTCTAGTTGTAAATTGTTATTTTCAATTCTTGTATGAATATTTATTCATAATTTAATTTAATTGAAATGTTAGATATTTGCTCAAAATAAAATGAAATACATTATAAAAAGTTCAATTTAAGTGAGTCAGCATATCCTAATTGATCTTAATAGATTACCAAAGTCGTATCTTTGTAGCTACACTATTTTAAAACTATTGCTAAAATAAAATTTCAATCAATAAACTTCAAAAATAATTTAAAATTTATATAAAATACCAATGGAAAGTTAAATGCTAAATAAGATGCATCAGAGCTGATTTAGACCTCCTTCAAGAGTATCTCAATTTATATAATAAGCAATATCGTCATGTTCCTTTTTAGAAATCTACTATTGTTCAAAATATGAAATTAATATTGAGAGTATCTCTAATAAAATCTTGAAAGAAAATATGGAAATGAAATTTAGGTTCAAATTGCTGTATATATGTCTGTAGAAAAAATAAAATATTTATTTAACATTCCATACAGCAAAGCGTTACTGAGAAACTAAGTCACAATATTTTGTTCAATCTAAATAAAATATTAAAATGAATAATTTATTATACATTTGACTTATACCATTAGCTATAGAGAAAAATATAATTTAGTTCTCTTATGAAAGTAAACTAATAGCAAGCAAACCTGAAGTGAACCTCTCGGACAATATTCGGTGAGTAGACAGGAGTGCTGCGGCTCGACACAGGCCCCGTAAAATCTTACCAAATGGTCGTGTTGGAGATCCTTCATCTGTAACAGTCACCACATTAATGTAAACCAACAATCAATCATCACATGCAAATCTTTCAGGGTGAAGCAATTATATTAAAAGTAATTTTAAAAGGAGTTAAGCCGGTGGGAGTATGTGAAATTATTAAATGATAAAAACTTATTAATTATTTATTTCTGAGAAATGTAGTTAGTAAAATACTAAATTAACTCTTTGTATTCGATTTAAAATATATTTGATAATATGAAAAACAATTATGTTCCCGTAATGTAGAACTATTTAATATAGAAGATATTTGAAATAAATTTAAGCAAAATATTTGCACATCATTGTTAATTTATAAAAAGGCTCTTTAGAATTTACTCAGCTTTACTTTAATAAAAAACTGTCAGACATAAAACAAATATTATTATTTTACAGCCTAAAACGAGAGTGTTACAATACTGGTAAATATAGATAACGAAAGATAATTAGAATAAAATAATAGTTATTATACAAACACACATTTTAAAAAATAAAAATACATTATCTTACCCGTTTTAATTCTAGCAGTAAGGGACGCGAAATATCAACTTTATTTCTGGGAATAGGCCTAATAGCAATTTTTGAATTCTGTAACATTTTATATAAAAGATAATAATAAATATATAAATCATATAATACTTATAAATTATATAAAATAATAGGATACTGTAACAAGACAATTGTCCGTCTCATTGATATTGGTGGACCTACGTTTTCATATGTTCCAATACGCTGCGAATTTGACCTACACGCCTTGCTTTTAGATTTTACAAAAAGATTGCTAATGGCCAAAAAACAATTTATTGTACGACAGCAAAAACTCGACAGTAATATACACCTACAAATATGGTACTTACAGAAGACAATTACAATGTATACCTCTGTATCCGTAGCATTACGGAATAAAGAACAGGTTATAAATATATATATATATACATTTCTACGCACTACATCAAATTACGCTTTCTCTCTCTCTCTCTCTTTCTCTCTCTGAATCTAGCTTGCTTTCTTCCTCCCACTACATACTGTTGAGTAAAAGTCTTTCTGATGATCCATCTTGTTTTCATCTCTAAAGTTCTCCTTTTTCTTTCACCAATTAAGATTGATCCTGATCCTTTTCCGATCCTTTTTCTTGCACCACTCGTAAACAATCTCTTATTCGGTATGTAAGCTCGTTTTCTTCTGCTCTACCCTACTGTGACGTGTTTTTTTAATATAAAATTAAAAGTTAGCATAAATGTAGGCTACATTATTTTCCATTTAAATTAGATAATTTTATATTTATTTTAATATACTAACAATATGCTAAATATATTATAAGCATATATGGACTTATTGGAACCTGACGTATAACTCAAAATTTTCAAAATTTTCCTTGTAGTATAAAAACATCTTAATATATTACAACTTTGACACTTATTAATATGTATTATAATTATATCCTTAAATCTATTTCTACTCTAATAATAATAACAACTGAAATATAGAAAAGTACTCGTAACACATATTTTCATTCAAAGAATGAAAAATAAAATATATCAATATTGATATATGAAAAATGATATATTGAAAAATGAAATATATCAATATTTGAAAATGTATTAAAAAATGTTTAAATAATAATCTTAATAAAAACTTAGAGACAGAATTGAAAATCGAAAATATTTCTAATTTATTTTTTAAGAATATTTAGTATTATAAAAAATTAAACAATAAAATCTCACTTATTCAAGATCTAATTAGATTTTTATTCTGAGTTATTATAATACATAAAACTTATACTACCAGTTTGTTTATATATAAATTATTTTTAATGTATATAGTCAGTTTTGTCATTGTTCTGATAAAGAACTACATTCACAAACTAACATAACATATAAATAATCGAATTGATAAAAATAATAATGAAATAATAATGAAAATAATGTAATTAACTTACTTCTTTGCAAGAACAATGTAAATCAAATCTTTTGTCTTACATATCTTGTAAAGTTTAAAAAAGTTAGAAACTACATAAAAATAAAAGAAAAAATATAAAAAATACAATTATTGATTACCTTATAAATTCCTATAGTAACGAATGAACATCTGTCCATTCCACCGAGCAGACTCATGTTGTCTTCGGAATATATACTCTGAAAGAAGTGATGGGAAATCGATGCAATGACATTTTTATAAAAGAATATGTACATATATATACGCACATGAAACTTCATTCATGTGAACAAAATTATCCGAACAAAAAATTTATTTTTGCAAACCAAAAGTAAAGAAACAGAAATAAAAAGAAGAAATAATAAAAAGCATCTAGAAATCAGGAAAAGTTTCAACTATTATATTTTCGTACCACGCAGGACGGAAAGATATTAAGATTATGCCTCGAACTTTTACTTTTTCCTTCCAAGAAACCTATATCTCAAATTAGTTTATTAGAAACACGGAAAAATAAAAATAGTGAATGCAAAAAGTCGAGGAATGATTAATTAAACTCAGACTAAAATGCAAAAGTTTTAATTATTCTTTTTAGTTACAAATTCAATTTCGCGTATGAGTTAAAGTTTATTTTTGTTCGCTCCGTCAATGGACGGAATCAGTCGCATTACATCACTTACAATAATTCTCCACTCTTCGCTATTTAACTATCGCCATTTTAAATCTCTTTTTAAATCCAAGCAAGGCTTTTCTTTTTGGTTATTAGCGAGAGTCTTTTCCTTGTTTCGATTTTTGCAAAATTTTTTCTCGCCTACTCCGCCGTCAAATAATAGTTAATTTACTTAACAATACCAAATTGGTTATATATTAAAATACGTTGACTACAATAGGCAAGAATAAATTAAAAGAAGGGATAAGTTAGTAACACAAATTAAGAAATTGAATTTTTTGAGTCATTAAGTAAAATTAGGTAACTCTAAATGGCTTCAAAATAAAAAAAGTATAAAATGCAGTAAAAAGAAAGTTAATTATATGTTTCGTCAAATTAATTAATGTTCCTTAAAAAATGAAAGGAAGGTTATAATTAATAATGAAAAATTTTCATATTTAGATAAAAATACAAATTTTCTTTATAATTATAAAATTATTGACATGTATTTTACTAACATGTAAATTAATATTTTTTCGTTGTGTGCTACCATAGCAATATTGTCATAAGATCATATTAAATGGTATTTTATATTCAAATATAAATTATGGATAGAACATATCTATATAAAATTGCTAGAATATTAATGAACAAGATTATCTTAAACTTGTTAAAAAAATTACCTTTTAACTAAACTTCACTCTTAGAATGAACAAATTCTATACCTCGTGTATTTATTTTTTATGAAATGAAAGTTCAATTTTACATAACAAATTTGCACAATTTTTTTTAAAGTAGTCAATTGCTTGAAAGAAAAATTTTTATTTTTGTATTAAGATTAAATTGTATATCGCTTTATACAAGAACTTATTATTCATCAAAAAGAATCTTATAATAAGAATTTTATAACTTTTCAAGACAGCTGAATGAATAAAATTGAATAATCACCATAATCTCTATACAGAACAATTCGGTTTTATTTTATTTTAAGATCAATTATTTACTTGCATTTACTTTATAAAAGATATTAATTGGAAATTTACTTGAAATATTACTTTTAGTTAAATTATAATCATTTGAATAAGTACGTTATTATAATAAATTTTAAAATTATAAATTATTAGAATGTTGATTAGTTTTAATTATTATCGACTTATTTAAAAAAATAATCATGACATTTTTTAGCTAAATTGAAAATTACCAATTGACTCCCGCGCTGTCTGTTTGGTATTAGAGAATATATAGAGCTGTTTTTAAACTTCGAACTTGGCATAATAATGATATCGTCCCATTGTACTTTCCATGTCATTGACGCAATTTCTGCCTCAAGTTTAAAATGTCTGAAAACAAATAATATATATACTAACAACCTAGTTTTCTTTAACCCACAGATTCTAAATAATCACCAGTCTAAATAATCATGTAAGAGCAGAAAATTATTAGGAAATATAATTACTTAAATATAAATTTTAACTCTTATAACTTTTTAACTTTAATTGAGGAATATTCTTTGTATCAAATAAATTCAATATTACATAATACTCAATAATTCATTCATTAGACATTCAATGTCTATAAAAACTACTAAGTTTCGGCAAATAATTTTACTGCTTAAATTAGTTTAAATAAAAAATTGTTTTCATTAAACAATTTCTTCATTAATATTAAATTTAAAAAATCAATCGCAAATATTCTAATACAATAAAAAAATAATCTAAGACTTAATATTAGTTTTTAAAGACCCAGAAGTAATTTCCGATTAACTTTTTCAAGCTACACCTAATTCAATTCACTGAATAAGTAATTTAATCATCACAAAATATTAATGACCCTAGTGTACGTAATATAAATATTTGAAATTCCATAATTATAATAAATGCATATAGAATAACAGTCTTTTTGGGATAGAAGCAATATTTGTAATAATGATGTTATTTAAATTGCCATTGATTTGTCAAAAAAATTTTTTAAATTCCAAATGTATTCAAGTAGACAACGCTATGTAACGCAAATATTTTTTTGCTTCTGTGATTAAAAATTTAAGTTTTTTTTCTACTTTGTACCCTTTAATACGTAAGTCGCATAAGACTAAAATTTTATCTTAAGAGAACTAAGCAGGCATTGTTGACGAAAAAAATTCTTTTTGAAGTTTTTTTATAAAAAAAAATAGAAATACATAATATACATAAAAAATTGCAAATTTATAAATAATCACACATACGCAGATATGTGTGTGTATCTAACATTATTAAAATAAAATTTGCAAATTTGATGAAAACGTTCTGCTCATTTTTAAAGTTATATAACGTTACATCGTGAAACCGAAGTTTTAACTACTTGATACGGGTAAAATTTGATATTATTTAACCGAGATCTAGTGCAAATACTTAGACTAAAATTTTATTACGTAATTGCTTTTAAAATTTTTTAAGTAGTAAAAACAATATTGTGAGAAGAAGACAACGTTATAGAAATTATTTTAAGACTCTTAATAAAGTTTATAATTAATTGTTCTAGCTGAATCCTCCTTAATTTTTTTAGTTATACTTTTTACTTCTAGGATAGTAACAGGAACATTTTTAAAAATTATAATTTTTTATATACAAAGAGTCAAGATAATTTTGCAAACTCAACAAAAACATTATTTTTAGAAGTTGTGACGGGCTGTACGGCGCTTGCCGCAAGAACATTTTTTTGTGTTATATACGGAAGGAGTATGTATATGCATAAGCGTATTGCACACAGTGAGTGTATATAGGGTAAATGTATTGTATACAGCGAGTATATATAGGATAAGTACGCCATATATTCTAGTGTCGATGTGACGGATTGTGTCGCACTAGTGTGAGAAAGACCGCCTTACATACTAATGCTAGAGCGAATGAAACAACATGCGTATTATACGCGACTCCCCACACCTGACTCTCGCAGCCTGCGTGAATTCACTCGAATACTGTAGCAAGACAGGCAACACTCGCAATTGTTGGTTGCAATCGGACGACCTAAGAGCAAGATTTTCTACTTCTTAAGTTAAATTCTTGTGTTTCTTAGTTTAAGTCTTGAATCATGTACATAATACTTTATTATGGTCTTGGATTTATATGCCGCGCTCAGAGACCATGTTTTAATTGTATTAAACTGTTTTAACGTAAGAGAGATCACGACACTCCACCAGTCAAATTTTTCCCTATCAAATAAATTAAAAATAAAGTTTAGCTAAAATTATAAAATTTATAATATAAAATTTATTTGAAGACTCTCGAAAATGCAATCCTGAAATACAAGTCTGCAAATGAACCTTTACCGACTAAAGAAGTTGGGGCTGAAAAGTTGAGAGACCACTACCGCCGCAATAGATAAGAAGGAAAGAGATGATCTCTTTCTACTAGAAACCAATAATTTTATTACAAGGTATATAAATAATATGTAATATTCTTTTAAATTTAACTTATTTGTAATTATTTTTAGAGATTATCTCAAAAGTGTTCATTGTATGTTTCAATCAATATAATTAAACAGTATTACCAAAAGGTATATGTAATTACGAAAATGAAATATTAAAGATATATCAAGTACGTTTTGTTTAAATCATATTGTTTATATATATTATATTTATATAATATAATATCATATTGCTTGTTTCAATATTGACGGTCTTAAGCTAAAAATTTCCTTCTATTACCTTAACAAATATTTTAAGAAATATCTTCTATATCTTAAATTTTTTCAACGTAAAAAATTGTTATAAATGATCTGATAACAATAGATAATTAATAAAATGTGATGAATCACAATTATTTTCTAACAAAATAATTACTCACCTATATATAAACACTGAACCAACGGTTAGAAATACGACAATGGAACTAAGTACGATCGAGAGTATAGCGTAATCTGGTAGCGCTGAAACACACATAAAATTAATGGATAATGATCAACGTGCTTTATTAAAGTTGTCCTCGTAAGGATTTAATTAGTCTTGATATCCTGTTAAAACATGAAGCTATTGAATATTCGATATGTATTCAAATTCGGAATTTAAACAAAAGAATTGTAGAAATTATTTTAATCTAACGAAATGAAATGAATAAAATACTAAAACATAAATCTTATGTTTTAGTATTTTAAGATCTCGTTTGGTTTTATTAATATAAAAAATCTTAAATTCTTCGATTAAATCTACTTTCACTGCCATACCAATATTTCTCAACAATTAAATAAAAAATACAAAAATTCAATACTAGAATCCAGATGGGAATTCTGATTTCATCAAACTTTCTCTTCGACGACTTATAAAATAAAATGTAAGACTCACAGTTATCTGGACAGAGCGATCCATTAAATCCGCACATGGGTGTATCGGGTGGCGGCTCAAGCCGACCTCCCGACCAATATATCCGCTTTCCTGGTGTATATTCCAGTGTTTTATTTGCTCCATAGTAGTTTGCCACTATCTGCAATAAAGCATAAATAAACTCCGTTAAAATATTACAAATTCATCCAAATAGAAATCGAATAAGGTATGGGCACATTCATTTGAAATTAACTTGACATTTTACTTAACTTTTTCTTTTACACTTATTTTTTTGAAAAGAAGGCCAACCGTAATCATGGCTTTTACAGGTAATAAAAACTTATAAATATAATCTGTCATGTTGAACAGAAATTCAGTTAATTCAAACTTAAAACATAAATTTTAATTTAGCAATAAAATCGTTAATTTTAAGAATTAATGATATACGGTAACAATAATAATAACTATAAAATTAAAATTTTTTGAAAGTTATGTAAAAAGTAAGGATATCACTTTTTTCGTTTTTTCGTTTCTTTTTTTTTAATAACTTAATAGTAAAATTTTTTTATCAAATAGAAAAATATCATTTATTAAAAGAATAAAAATGTCCTTAAAATAAATTTTAAACGAATTAAATAGATATATTAATATTTTGAAACTGGAACTAAATTTATCTACTACAATTTCTAAATGATTCTTCATCTAATATATTTTGCACAAATATTTTCGGAAAGCAGTTTCTCATTAATTGAATTCTATTAAATGAAATTAGTAGATAATAGTAGAATTTAAAAAATAAATTGAATGGCTTGAAAAGAGTAATGCGGCTGACTACAGATCGGTATTCTTTACTTAGATAAAACATAGTAAATAAGCGTTAACACCTTTGTAACTTCTAATTACACAGTAAACACGTGGATTTTTATTTTAAAATCATCGAAATCTTTAATATTATTTTCCAGTTAATGCTGATGAAACTGTAAAGTAAAATGAGTTTACAGGAAAATATTTTTTTTATTCTAATATCTCTATAATACATTGCTTAAATTTTTGGTGTTTTTTAAGAATAAATTATTTTTCATATCAACATATCTCTATTTAAGCACAATATAATTCTGAAATTCTTATAAGTTATAAAGTAAACCTAATTATAAGACAATAAATCAGAAAAATTTCAAAAATTATCAGAAAATTAAACTCGAACTCGTACAATATTATGAATCGATACACTTAGTCTTGATGCACTTAGTAGGTTTCCAGCCGACGTCTCATGCCCAGAACGTCTAGCTCCTGGTGATGCAAGATTGCCTCACCAAGTCTGTAGAGCTAGCAGCCCTACGGAAGACAATGAGTAGGGCTTTAACGAAGAAATTTAAAGTTAATTTAAAGAAGACGACGTTCTCTGGCAGCTCAACATGCGATTGACGAGCACTTTACCCCAGCCAAGGTCGAGTCACGTAGATGACAAGGGTCTGGGAGATTCCATTTGAGAGGCAGAGAAAATCCCCAAGGATAACACTATTCGTCGGAATAGTTTTAGTTTTATTACATATACTTTTATTATCCCAAAAAAAACCTTGACAAGTTCTTCGCGGAAATAAATTACATACGCCGAAATATACACAGATGAAGCATCCGATTCGCCGCCCATCACACGGGTAAAACAGCAGTTACCGACGCGTCGGCGTTACCAAGCCAAGCGAGAGTTTCTAGCAGTCTTCCAGTAGGGACAACAAGCCAAAGCAAAAGTAAATTAGGATTGCTTACACAATAAGGGATGGGCAGAAACAAGGAAATAAACCAGTAAAAGAAAAAAAGAAGAACATCACGGAATTTTCAACCGAGGAATTAGACGCCTTGAGTGAAGGCATTCGCGTGACAAAACATCGGCTAGGAAACCAATAAGATCCAAGAAACTGTCTGCCATAATACTATACAGCCTACCAAAGGGACAACTGCTATAACCAATCTCAAGACCGGCCCGATCGAAGATCCGAGCATCGTAACGGACGTCCGCCAGTAGAAAGTAATACGCCTCTGGGAAGAAGCCCACCGTCGAGAACAAGTTCACTGTCAAGAAAGAACCCACTAAGCCAGAAAGCTTACCGGAGCAGCGACAAACCACCGGATGGCAAATATGATGGCCAGCGAGGAAAATAGCGGCACAAGAAGTCGAATCGGCTGCTCAAGAAGTCCCGCCGTCCTCCGGTCCAAGACGCTTGGGGTGGTTCATACTTTAAAACTCCGAAGCGGAATGGATCCGCGCTAAAGCCTAGAAAAAGGTAAAGGCCGAGATACGGCGCTCTTCCCAGAGGAAAACTGCCGCGCTGCCCCAAAATTCCGCCCGGAGTCAACGCAGCCACCACTAACGACGTGACCTATGAGGAAATCACCGTCAGAGGCGCCATCACCGAGTAAACAACTGCCTTCATCACCAACAAAATTGCCGCTATCATCACCACCACCGAAGCCATAACCACCTTCAACACCACCTTAAAATCAACTGTCGTCTTCAATACCGATAGCTACTCAACCACCGCCGAACACGCCACCAGCATCGACTCCGCTCCGGACCAAGTTCCGACGCCCAGGTTAGTAAAGCTTCCCGACGGTACGGTCGCCGAGATACCTGCTGAAAAGAAGCAGTTTAGCGTATGTCGCGGGGCCTGAAAAAGAAAGATAAGTCTGTGCCCCGAAACCGGAATGCTAGTTAAGTGCAGGAAGTACAAGCTCCCAGAGGGCTCTCCTCTTCCGATGAAGGAGTGGGGTGCGACGGGAAGAACCGTCACGAAAGCCTGAAAGCGTCTGTCGTGGGCAAAAGGAGACAGCAGAATCTGAAAGTCGCCCTCTACGTAACGGTAGCGTAACGGGCGCAGAAATAGAGACTTTTCCGGGCGAGCGTCAACCCCCGATTGACTTTGTGCACAGTGGAAAGTGTCGAGAACAAAAAAGGGTGAGTGGAGTGAAAGAAAGAGTGCACCAGGCGAATACGGGAAAGTATGAGTGTGGAGAAAGGGGGGTCTCAACTATGCGTCACAACTAAGGCCCGGCCGGCCCGCCGCATCACCCCCGCCATCATCCCCGACATTAGCCTCAGCAAACAAGCTCGCATCGTACTAAAAATGTAAGTAGGGAGACATCCTCCCTCCACTAGGTGGCGCAAGGAAAACTGTAAAAGGAAAAGCCTTCTGAAAAACATAAACAAGGCGAGCAGCCAAGCGTCATCACCGTTCGGGGTGCAGCGTTCGATCGTCGCACCGGGCAGGTTCCTAGACTGAGTTTTAGACTAGAAAAACGATAATCTAGGAGCTTCCGGCCCATACGGCAAGCCGTTCAAGCAACTTGCTGATGGCAGGCACGTTCTTTGTACGGCAAGACCTCGAGTTGCTTGAAAATTTAATTACAAATATAAGGAAAATTATTTTGTTGTTGAAGTGTGTGGTCCTTGCACGGCCCAACCTCCGAGTTACTCGTAATAACAAATCCAAAAAGAGGATCACCACTTCTGACGTAAAAGAGATGTTGTATTCTTGTAAATAAGGGAAAATCTACCGCCACGAATAAAATTGTAAAGTGACTATTCGAAATGTACGCCATATATATATAAATTGGCACCACGTTGGTGAAACATGAGAACACGCAGCGCGGAAAGAATGAGTGTGTTGAACAAGTGTGAGGGAGGAGAGCACAGCTACGAGCTAAGGCGGGAGCGAATGCTCGCCTTACTGTGACCCCCTCACCAACAAACCCACGCCGTCTACTATAAGGAAGAGAAACTAATCACCCACCCCTAAACGGCGGGGGGAAAAGCGAAGAAGGGATAGTCTTCTTCGCTTTACAAAAGAGCGAGATAGAAGAACGAAAGCAAGTGTGGAAAAGAGAAACGAGAAAATAAGTGCCACAGAGCATACAGCATCGTAGTCTAGTAGCGCCGAAGTTGGAGGAGCAACGAAGTGAGATGTAGGCAACCCAGTTAACTTCTTTATCTACCCGAGAGCAAATGTGGTTCGCGCCCTCTCTTATATTTTTTTGTTTTCTTATTTTTTATTCCTTTTTTTTATTTTTATTTGTTTTTTATTTAGGTATAATACATAATAAATTAAAAATATTCATTCTTATGGATCCCTACGCCATCCATACCATTCTGGGGGTGAAGCAATTCGCGCTTTCCCATCCTGGACGGAAGCGGTTCGCTACGCTATCCCGACTACCCGGAGAGCACGTTTGCAACGTTCTCCTCTCCTGGTCATCCTCACGTCCCTTATCCCGAGAGTCAACGAGGGTACCAGCTTCGGAAGTATGAATGTACGTGAATTATACGAGGTGAAAATCCGTGAATACTGTATGCCAAGAACATGATGTATGTTCATGACTGATGCGAAAAGCTCATTGTATATACGCGAGAAATCCGAGAACGTTGTACGCCATCAGCGTGAATGTATTCGATGTACCGCGATTATTATAGCGCCAACGAAAACAGTGTGATTGTGATATTATTAACAAATGTAAATTTATTTTTGTATCGGTGAGACGCTTTGAACGAAAACCTGAATAAAGAAGCTAACTATTATTTATTATCAACACTGCGTTGTTACTTGTCATCCTTCTTTAACAATCTCTACCTTTCCGTTCCAAACAAACACTGGTCGACAAGCTATTCCGGCTATAAAAGGGGTAAAAGAACTGAGTAAGTAGGCGGTGCAAGGAGTTTTACCAGGCCTCGAGCTCACTCGATAACAGGAGCTACAGAAGGCGAAAAAAGGAAAAAGGGAATTTTAAAACTATGAGGTAACAGAAATAAGAAATAAAAGAAGGCAGAAGGATAAAGAAATATGAGCTATTGTACAAAAGAAAGAAGAAAAATAACGAAATTATCATAAAACCATAATTATACTGTGTAAACACTAGCTATTTTATTTTATAAAATTCTTACTTTCGGCTCTACTTTATTATCTTTATTAAATTTTGATTTGAAAGAACCATATACTTACGTACAAATGATTTTATATTCAAATTATCGTACTTTCATGTAATGTAAATTATTTCTTTCATATATAATGTTAAAAAGGAACTTTTTTACACTGATTAAACATTATTCCTATTAAATTGCAGAAAATGTATAATAAAGCCACAAATTTTATGTGAACTAATTAATCTTATATGATTCTTACTTAAATATGTATCAGTGCAATAATGTAGAAATGAATTAGCTGTACATAAAAATGAACAGCTATATTGAAACTTTTGCACGAATGTCTTTTATATTAAGTGCCGTGGGTTATTAATCTGTATGGATTACTTCTTGATGGAAACTAACTTCTCTTAGTCAAAGTTCAAATATTCCTGAGAATGATAGAGTAATCTTGTTTGCGTACATAAATAACTTCAGAAGCGGATAATCGTATTGATAAAAAAGCATCGTATTAATTATGACCAATTTTTAAAATTTTTATTGATTTAAGTATTCTTGAAAAACAACGTTTATTACTTTTAGTTTTAAGCTAGGGTTACAATATTATAAATAATAAGTATCTATAAAGATATTTTACAATTAAAGGCTAGTTTAAATTTATATTTTCTTTATAGAATAAAAAACGATTGACTTCCAAAAATGAATAAAACAAATATGAATAGAATAATTATGCATATACACATATAGACAAATATGTTAAAAATCTTCAACTTAAAATAATTTATCTTAATTTAAAATCCATTTAGTTTACCTACGTAGTTTGTTTAAAGTGTATTAAGTTGGCCATGATAATTTAAAAATAATTTATAAAAGTTCATCAAAAACTATTAATAATATTCGAAAATGAATCCCATACACACCTCGAATTTTGAAGTTCCAGGATTCATGTCAAGTAAAGAATAATCGGCAATACGATCGCCGTTCTCATCGATATTGACATCTCCTGTAATACCTATAATCAATTCATTACACTTTATGAATTTTAATTTATTTATTGAGCAATTGTCAGCAATTTATGATGATAAAATATTATAAAATTTCAAACAAAATAATTTAATATATCATTAATAAATGTACAATATCGATGTTGTTGTTTTTTAAATGACAGCATTCATATAACCATGCATGTATCTTGAACAATATAATGTGTGTGTGTGTGTGTTTATCACAGTTTACAGTTGTAAACTAACTACTCTATGTAAAAAATATATTACATATTTGAAATTAGTGTATCAGTTAATTATGTTAAAAGAGCATTAATAGTATAAACTACTTGATATACACACGCCTGTATGCAAACAGACAAATTATATAAATACTTACAAAATAGGTATAAAAATATATTATGTATATAGCAAAAATTCTTGTTATATTTTATATTTATTTTCTCTTATTTAGAGATACATTTCTTATAGCAATAATAATAATGAAGTATGTTATTATATTATAATAAGTATTATTATTATTATTATTATTATTATTATTATTATTTAGTAGCATTTCTAATAATTATTATTCCAATATGTCTTTTGTAATAAAACGTGTAATCAAATTAGTTTTTTTAATAATTATAATGATAAAATCTAAAATAAGAACAGAAATACGTAATTGAGCGACTTCTCATCGAAATAAAGTAATATTTTTTCACAAACAATTTTTATACAGATAAATGTATGTGCCAAGTTTACGATAACTTAACTGATAAACCTTTATCCTTAAGAATTAGATACTCGAAAAGTTCTATCATTGCATAAGCAATATAAACAGATTGAAAGAAACCGCATTGGTTAAATGGTATAACACGTCGTACATCAGTAAAAAAACGCCTTATAAACTCACCTTTAAAGCTTCGTCCCCACATTCGACGCGTGAGATTACTACCATCTAGGTTGACCTCTCCTGGTTTGTTAAGTAGACTCTCCTTGAGGGCAAGCGCATAGAGCAACACTGCGTCATAGAAGGCGGTGACGAAAGTCGAAACGGAACTGTTGCCAAAAGTGAAATTGTAACGACTCTGAGCGAGAGACTTTACCTCTCGTGAAAAATGTAAGTACTCGACGTTATCGGGGGTGCGGGTCGTTACGGTGAGCAATGCCTGGTACGCCTTGCGCGCTTTCTCATTACGCTCCTGCGATTCGCCCTCTACATGCCACGGTTCCTTCGTATTATCGTCACTAAGAACGAAACAGAGTTATATATTGTTCGTCGTACTGTTATAATCAGATTTTCAAAAATAGTATTGAGATATCACAGGCAAGCATGACACTTAGACTTCGTTGAATCTGATAATGCTTTGAAATAATGCACATTAAATTTACTATATGCTTAATTAATGTAATGTACCTAAATTAAATGTTGATTTATCAAAATCTGTTCTTATCTTTACTATATTTATACAAAATATTTGTCAGTAATATTTCAAAATCCACAGAGATGTCCATAATTTGTAGTAATAAATCACGATTTAAAATTCTTTTGATGTATACAATGAAAGTGTATACATACACTATTATTGCTTATAAATATATAATATAAAATATTGTTCTATACGTTATTATATATTTTAATAAAAATTTCCAAAGAAACAATTAATATATTTTTTCAATTTATAAGTTCACGGATTATTGAAAATATTTTATGTTGTATAATTAACCGTACATTAATTGTACATTAATATTACTTGAATTAAATATTAAAAACGTCTATTGTATAGAAATTATTAATTTAATACCATACATAATTTTATTTATGTTTTGGATAATAAACAAAAATGGATTATAAGTGAAAACTCGTAAATATAACATTCCATGAAAAACTATTTTTTGCAAAATAAGCATGGAAAGAATTAATTGATGTTAAAAATATCTTGTGAATATAAGATAAGACTTAAAAAGCATTATTATATTACAAATAAGTTCTTAAATTACAGTATAATGAATATTCCCTTTTTTCATATATTTTAGTTACCTTAATAATTAATATTAATAAATATTTCATAATAAATATATTAAACATTTAAGAGTATATATTGTTTATTTTATTTATCAAATTAAGTTAATTCTTTGAAAAATTTTTTACTTTGAAAAATAAATCTACTATTAATGCAACTATATAAGCAAAGAAGATTCAATATTTACAGATACTTCAATGAAACGATATAACATAAGGATCTTTAATTATTTATGAATAAATTTATTATTTTTTTCCCAAAAAGATTTTTATAATATAAACAAATCGTCGAAAACACTAATACTCTTATTTATTTATGAATTATAACGATTCAGAAAATTTTTACAAGTTATTTTATGATTCGATATTTCAAAAATACTCGCATCATATATTCTTTAATGAATAGGTTACAATAATTATATAGGTAAGGCACACCTTACCTACGATAGTCTTTATGAGTAAACATGAACTGATCATATCTCCACACAATCATAACTCCAATTAATTAAATTAATGGTTTTGTTTAATTTCATGATGAATCAATTATCGTGTATTAATTATATATTGCATCGATTCAATTATAATGTTTCTTTACGATATTTTTTATAGTAAATAAAAAAACTTTAAAAAATCCTAATAATTATATCAGATATTTCATTTTCTCAGCAACTCGAATCTTGATAATATTTTAATGTACAAACAAGTATATATTTTGTAGTTAAATAAAAAAATACATATTGATATTAAAAATTTAATCTTATTTAATGTAAAAAATTGATATATATAATGTACTATCCATCACGTGTCGAGAAATTGAGATATTTTTAGCTTAGATAAAATAGAAAAAAATAAGACATTTTCTATTTCATTTTCACACTCAAATTTGTATTATATTTTCATTTATTTTATTTAAAACTTTTGTTTATACAGAATTTACAAACCAAGCATACTTTCTAAATCACATAAAAATCCATTATAACATAAACCAATACATGAATTTTCTAATAATTTAAAACACATTTATAAGTGGGAATATTCTACTATTAAAATTTTAACTACCATAAAATATAATTTATTAAGAATAAAATAATACCTACACGTAATAAAAAATGTAAATGAAACATACATTAACAGTAAAAGGTTGCTATTGAATAAATTTTGTATTTATAGAGAATATTTAGACATTCGTACATATAATTTATTTACTATGTATTTTTTATATGATAAAATAAAAATGTAAATATTACATAAAACGAAATATTTTGTTTTAATCAAGTGCTTGAGTTCAAAATAGAAGACAAGTATATTATTTTAGAATTAAAAAATAATGGCGTTAACAATATTTCGATTTTAAAATTGAAACCTTTTATTAACTAATAAGGGAATTCAAACTATGTAATATCAATTTAAAAAAAAATATCTGTACAATGATTATTATGAAATTATTAAAAAACTATAAAATGTCTCATCAGATTTAATCTAATATTTCCTTTTATAAATAATGTATACAATAAATACTTATAATAGTGTCACAATACAATTTAAAATAAAATTTAAAAATGTACTATACTACTTCTTAAGTACTGCAGTGCGTACCCTGTGATAATATATGTTGTGTCGGGGGAGGAGAACATCGAGACAAGCAAAGAATGCTTTCTCACAGGTGTAAAGGAGAAAAGAAGAACCCGGCAAACGAATTTCTTGCCTCCTGTGCTAACCCGATAATCGATACGAACGGCTAGAGAAAAAGTGAAAAAGAATAGAGGAAAAGTGAGAAGGAAAAAAGAGAAAAATACCCACCTGCATTTATTGTGTAGTTTCCATCTAATTTATATAACTATGTAAATCATTTTTTTATTGTCAAAATCTATGAGCCCTGCGTCTGAGTGGCAAATTTTTGCGGTCTTTTAAGCGGCACATTTAAGTCACATTTAATTATAAAACTAATTCCGGACTGTGCGGTATTTATCTCTGTCGTTATCTCGAAAAGATCTATTGGGAGCTGATGATGTGTAAAAGCTGAGCAGCCAGAGCAAAAGGAGCATCGAGGAATTTATGCGGTTATATTCGGGTAAGAGTGCGAGTACATAACACGGGTTGTAAATGAGTGCACTTCGTGTATCATAGCAGGAACTTCTATGCGAGTGCACTAACTGATACTGTTTGAAAATAATTCATCAATAATTACTAAAATAAGGATTTTATTTTTAAAGCTTAAAAATAACTGGTATGCGAATACTTGCTTCTAGAATTATGAAAATACTATTTCGTACAAAGTCAAAAAAAAGGAGTAATCGTAGATGATTCAACATCACACCACCAACGTAACACTAAAATCGACCAATATCTGCTGGAGTCCCATAAGATATATCCAAATAAGGGTACGAGAGGCTGCGCACATGTGAATAACTCTGATTCGTCCATCACGAAGAGAATGGAATTATTGGATCCGTCGCCGCCGTTGTTATAAATTTCTGTTATAAATACACAGAGTCCACAGTTACTCTAAGTACCTTTTGACCTATCCGAATCATCCAATGATCAGATCTTCACAAAGGCACAAGGGATTTACAGTGCACGATCCCGCAGTTCCAGAGAATGTAGCAATTAACATACTTTCATTTGCAAATGCTAGTGATTTGCTATCGCTGTTTCGGAAGATTCACAGTTGGCGTACTGTCCTCTGAGACGTCGCAAACTTATTCTCGTCACGACTTACTTTCTCACCCAAGAACGGTGCCACGAACGGTGCACCTAGATACATCAGTATGGAGAAAGATTCGTATGAGTATTCATCTTTATTCAACAAACGTATATATTTATATTGTGAACGATATAGCTTCAAAAGGTGTTTTAGTGATCTGAGAAATGTCAATACGAACAGTGGTTCCATCTCTCTCTGTGTAAATGTTTGCGTGTGCGTGCGCGCACGCGCTTATTTCTCTCTCTCTCTCTCTGTATGTGTGTGTATGCGTGTGTGTGTGTATGTATAAGCTTATCTTATCAACGCTTCTGAGAGTTTATAAAGATTTAATATTATTCATAAGTTTAATAAAACGGTTTAATAAACATCCTTAATTCCACATCCTTTATTACACGAACAAACCCTGACTAATAACAAGCTGTCGAGAATGAAAACAAAACGCGATCTAATGGATATAGTACAATGATTACATGTCCATATGATGCACTAATCAAAAAAATATCAATAATGTGGCTTTTAATATTTACATTAATTATTATTATGACTCGTGTTCTATCTCAAAAAAAAAACAATTGCCCTTACATTAATAGTTATTATACCTTAAAATTTAATTGTTTTAAATGAAAAAGATCTTATAATCTTGTCTTCAAAATATATTTAAACAATTGTAAGTATTTATAATAATTTAGAATCTACTATTTTAATGATTTATTTTAAAAATGAAAAAATTTTTTTAATTCTTTAAAATAAACATTAACTAACTTAAAGTATAAAATTGTAAACAAAAGATGAATATATAAAATGAAGTATAAACTTTTAAATTTAGACTTTAAAACACTTTACTTTAAATATCAAAAATACTTCTAACAAATGAGTTTCATTAAAATAGAAGTAATTAAACGGACATCTCAAAACTTTTTAAGATCACCTGTATGTAAATAAATCTAAACTTTTCATAATGTAAAAATTAATTAATAATTGAAAATTCATAAAAATTTGAAAGTTTTATAAACATAATCAAAATAAAAGTAGACCTGTTTCGATGTGCGTAAATATTATTCGAGTTCTGAATTTAAGAATAAATGGTCGTTAACGCGAAATCAAGGTCTCGGCAACGGACAGTAAGATCCACGCTAACAATCGTTAAGGTCGGGCTTGAAGACAGACTTAACCTGAAACTTGGTTACAGTACTTGAGGTCGGAAGATAGACCTTGATGGTCCAGTGGAATAAATCTTCTTTACGAGAGAAAATGGGAATTTACTTACATTATGTTTTATTTAGGATAATAAGGAACGATACAAGTCTTAATTGTGTAATGATATACAAAAAATTAATGATCTCAAATAGGCAACGTTCTACACTGGCCTGACCCACACAATATAATGTATTATTCACGACCCCAAAGTGAATTTGAGACGAGTTTAAAAATAGGATATAGTATCATGTCAAGCAATCTTCCTGAGAACACAACACTCGACTTTCTGCTAAAAATTTTTATTGAGAATCTCGTGCTTAAAACATCCCGAATAAATTAAAGAAACAAAAATGAATAAGCAACAATAATTACATATATAAGGCACAAAATATACTTGAACAATATAACTAAAAATACACTCAAGTCGTCGTACCCAATAGAGAAAGATAAATTTTTAAAGAAAACTGTTTAAATCGAAAGAATTTACTGGTAACATAGGGCTACAATAGTATACTCTCAAAAAGAAGAAAAATAAAAAATAAGAAAAACGTCCCCTTCGGTTCCTTTATGTGATCTAAGTGTTGAACGGGGCTAGACAATATGCAAATCACTTGGTGACCAGGATTAAAGGATTCTTACTTAGTGCTGCACAAGAGGCCAATTCAAAATCCATTTTTGGCTGGTCTTAACCGAAATGATAATACAGGGAACATGCGAAGCAATGTTCCAGAAACTTCCGAACAGATAAGATTTTGATTGTGATTATGTAATTCGTAATAGAATACTAAACAGTCTCAAAAACTTTCCGAAGGAATAAAAAAAAGACAAGAATTTTTTATTATCTAAATAGTTTAAAGAATATAGTTTTTTTCAAAAATTCCATTGAATTTGCCTCTAATTGTTCAAGCGCGTTATTACAATGAGACGGCTTAATTCTTATTATGAGTACAGAAACACATATTCTGTTCTCTTACAAAATTTTACGTCAGATATTAAATATCAATCCATGTTTAAATAAATAAATTTATTTAGCATTTATCTATGCATTTTTTCCTTTATTTTCTCCTTTATTTTCTCCTTTCATTTATAATTAATATGATAACAATATTTAAATATTTATTCGAACATTTTTTTATCGAAAACCTAACATTTTATAAACTTAGCATGGAGAAATATATACTTATATGATATGATTTTTGTGTACCAGAGGATACGGTATATAGATATATATATAGCATTACAATTCTCTTTTGTACTTCTTATATTAGTATTCATTATATTGTTCTAAATAAAATATATTCTATCTTTTTTATTTGTGAAACTGAACATAATTTATTTCCATGATAATCAGTTCGCAAAAGATTTGTTCAAAACTGCACTCAGAAATAAATTAATTGAGTTAATTTACAGTGAAATCAATTAATCCATTTTTAAGTGGCTCAATTAAATACAAGAAAAAAGATCACCAGACGTTGGTAATCGATGGGAGAAAGCTGAGTAACGTAACGCCAAACATATACAGTTTAAGATTTTTAACGGAAAGGGAAATACAATTTTGCGCTTAGGCTTACGAACAATACCAGTACTGAGCCAATATAGAGTTAATTGCGAGTTTATTCATCAATTGAAACATTAATAAACTATCGAAGACTTTAATTCGATACACAACCAGTACTAAAAACCAAAATTGTTCAATTTCCCTTTCACTTTTAAACAATTACATTGATGCCTATTTCGCAATCAATAAATGATCTGTGTTGCAAAGCTTCAAACAATTAAATACAAAAGCATACTAAAGTACAATTTATTTACGAAAAACTCTGCAACTATAATTAGATGCATTTTTTAATATCTTATATAAAATAATATACTTATTACTTGTAAGTTAATTCTGCGAACTACGTATAACTAATCTAAGAAATTAAGTAAAATGATTGAATCAACTTAATTTTTCAAACTTTAAAATATTGAAAATATTTGAAAAAAACTTTATGATAGACAAGCTTAAATTCATTTGAGAATGAAGCTAATTTTCTTTAATACGGAATAATGTTTACTTTACGTTTCAGTAAATGCTTTTTTATAAATTTCTGTTAATTCGTATTCTCTTAAAAAATTAAAAATGCAACAAACTATTCTTAGCTAAATTTACTGAAAATAATCAATAAATTTTTAATATTAACATCTGCTTATATACTTTTTTACATGATCTAAAACTAAAAAGAGAATTATAACGTCGAATCGATAAAGTCACAAGCAAGTATAACAAACTAGTGCTCTTTAATCGAAAAAGGCAGTTACTTACCTAGTTGTCAGCTCAATTGAGAAAAAAACATATTCTCCAGAATCTACCATTCCCAATTCCTCGGCGGCTAATAGAATTTCACGGATCGTTGTTGTATTAGCACACATCACTACAACTGAAATACAGAAAATAAAAAACAAGTGCTTCCGGAGAATAAAAGAAAAATTTGATAAAAAATTTGTAAAAATTGCTATAGTTTGTACGGCACTGGTGAAAACTTTTGTATATTATCGTGTAAAAAAACGATACATGTAAATACACACAATATAATCATTTAATATATGAAATTTCAATCGGAAGTTCATTTTGAAACCGGAACTTATTTAAAAGAAAAATTAAATAGTTTTATTGATTTATTTTATGTTGATTTATTATATAATACATTATATATAACTTATTTTATAAATAAAATTGATTGATGCTATCAATATTATTAATCTGACATGAGACCATTTTACATCATTTACTACTATTCAAATATTAAATTTTAGAACAACGTTTTAGTTTTAAACATCACTTTAGTGAAAGGTAAATAGAGTCTGGAAGAACATAGTCCAATAAAATAAATAAAGTTAGGCTATAAACATTTTCGAAGAATAATTTTTATTTAAATATCCTTTGTCATATTATTTTTATAAATTAAAATAAAAAAAATATCCATATTTTTTAAAACTACTATTAGCTTAAAAAACTAAATGTTTCTACATTAATAAGTGTATTTTAAATTAAATATTTTTTCAAATTACACTACAAGAAAATATTTCTTTTATAATTAATTAACCGTCATAAAAATTACTAGAATTCGATGTATCTGTAATGAATCTAACGCTACAATTGTAATTTGAAAAAATAATTTTAATTTTATAAATAAAGTTATTAACAATGAAACTGATCAATGTTATATATTTAAAAACAAATTTTAGGATCAAACATACATTGGAATATGATGATTTTATTGCCATAGAATATTAGAATTACTTAGTATTGAATTAATTTATATGATTTGTTTTACAAAAAATAATTTTTTTGAAATCAAAACTTAGTTAAGTATAAATATTAAATCACACTTTCAAAGATAAGTTAACAAGAATAATACATGCTCTAACAATAATAATACATTCAAAATGAATTTGAATTTCTAAGTATAAATTATTTATTTTACTTCTATGATTTTTGAAGCTTTTACTTTTTTTTAATATCACATTATTACTATAGTTTGTTATAACAACCAATAATTCAGGAATATAAGAACTAAGCTTCGAGTAGTATTTAATTCTTTACAAAGGGCTGGCTAATCTGATTTTCATAAAAAAATAATTTATAAAATAATTTATAAAAAATATAGATTTCTTTACAATTTTGAAAGATTATAACTTTATCGATCAAACTTTTTCTTCGTATACCTTTTACTAATTGAAAATCTTTCAAAAACGAATTATTTATATAGCATTAAAAATTAATATAACTGAATGACTTAAACATAATTTTTAATAATATTGTATAAACAATATTATGTTATATTTACTATAACGGTTTATTTTATTTATAAAAAGTTATATTTACATTTGATTTATAAAATAATTCAAATTTTATTGATAAAACATAATATTGATTCGACAATTCTTTAAATTTACTAAAAATGACACACTCAAACGAAACATTTAAAATATAATACGAATATGAGTGCCTGATATGTCTTGCTTATGCACTTCACAACTTCGCCAAATTAGAAGTCAGAAATGTTAATTTGTAATACGAGTAGTACATCTTAAGCACGATGAACTTACTGAGTACATGTAGAAATATACACCTTTCCTGTAAAAATTATGCAATTTATATACTCTTTGCAATGGAGTGAATCTACAAATCTTAGTTCCTAACGATTTTACATACAGAGCTGACAAACAGTAAATCTATACAAATACTTCCATTTAACTTTCTTTCCAGTCATAATACCAAATGTATTTTTATTCGAAAACATATCTTTGAACTATTTCTTAAAATTGGGTCGAAGCTTTTTCGTGATCCAAAATTATACTTCAAAAAGAAATAATTAGTAAAACGTATTACAATCTCCAACGTTTCAATCTAGTTCATTTTTTTATAAAAGTACATATAAGGGTACATATATATCAGAAACTGAAAACTAACAAAAGTGAAGTTTAGAAAAATTAAAAAATAAACATTCATACCAAGTTTAAAAAATAGGAATTATTGAAAATACATATTACGATATATAACCGTATACCATCTCTTATCTAATGAATTATGAAGCAAAAATAAATTACAATTTCAACATATTTCTTCATAGTTATTATATACTTTTAAATTAAATTATTTTTCCATATTAAATACATTTATTATTAAAATTTATATTTTTATTTGACTTATATATTCGGTATTTTTATTATATCATGATTTGTTTCAATGCGATTTTAATATTATAAATTATAATAGCATGGTTTTTAATTTCAAGAATTTCATCATAAGATTAGTTTGGGTTAAATTTATTTAACTAAAAAAAAGTTTTCAGCTTATGAATAAAAATTCTATTTTACAAAACTATATTAAAAATAACAAAGTTGATGCTGGTATTTTGGTTACAGTGCCCCACCAATGTCTTTAGAGCAGGGCTAGATGGCTGTATTGTCTGAGATTGTATGAATATTTTTAGTTAAAAATTATCCTACTGCAACATATACATAAATAAAAATGTAAACCAATGGATCTGTATAAAATTAAATTAATTTTTGTTATTAGCAATCTATTTAAATTCATTTTCAGATAGACGTTGAACATGTATCATTAAAAAGTTTTAAAGAAAAAATACTACGATTTTCTTAATCTCTTAGAAAAGCAATTTACTCTCATCCACGTCAATATAACGTCATTTGTTGCTGAGTAAAAATTTTCAACTTATCCTAATATGTAAAAATATCATTATTGTGTCTAAAAACACTCACTTTCTATAGACGATATTGTTTTTTTATATAATTAAAACAAATTTTTAACTATAATCCAAACTTCGTAACTGAAAACAAATTCATTTATTTATGAACAGAAAGTCGAAGTTTATTTGAAGAAAAAAGAAGAAAACTACTTTTTTCATCAATAAAACTTCTTCTACGTGATTTTCTCAATTGCAATTAACGTGTTTTCGCCATTTGATATTTAAAAATTTAATTTTCCCCATCAGCAACTTGAGGTAATTCCCCCAATCGTGTAAAAGAATTTAGCTCCAAGATAAGTATGATACGTCATCGTCGCTGTAAAATTAAATGATCCAAATTTACGAGCAGATATTCTAAACTCATGATTGTTTTTCTTATAAAGGAAAATGTAATTATATGTATATACTTTTATAAATATATTTATATCTATGGTTTATTCGAAAAACACACAGAAAAGTTGTTTAAGGCTTTTCCTTGTATTAAATATTAATACATAATACATAATACATAATACATGTTCTCTGCACAAGTTTCAAACGATTCACTCAATTTTAACTTCTTTATATAAATAAGGAAACTGTTATATGAACAATTCGTTTTTATCAAATTTTTAAATTATAATATTAATTTTATAAAAAGTACTCTCTCAATATGGGTAGTTACTTTATAAAATTATATTTACAAAATGGAAATAATGTTAGTGATATGAATAGTCGAATAATAAATCGAAATTTATTAACATGGATGTCAATGATATTAGCTTTATTTATAATATTACATCATAATTACTATAATTTATTCGATATTTGAAAAAATTAACCATTACAGTTCAGGTATTCTAACGTTTGATTTCATACCAATATTTCTATTAGTTTCGCAAAAGAAGACAGTTTTGATTTAATAGTGCAAATCCCTGTATCTTTTATATTAGATCTTCATTTTTTCGTAATAATCAAAGTCTACGTTAAAATAAATTGCCACTTGCGAATGAAGAAATTATATACATACTGAATAAATAATATTCGACAATATACTATTAAGCAGCTAATTCAGATAGAAAAAATCTTTACTTATTGAAAAAAAGAAAAATTATAAATTAGAGTCAGTGATCTTGTTATTATAATTATAGCCTAAGCCGATTAGAGATTATTCGTTAGTCATCGATCTACCATACTTGTCTCTAAATATTTATATAGAAGTGTAGCCTCATTAAGCCCATAATGACGTTATTATCGTCAATGCCAGTTTGTAATATATCCACGCATAAATGCTGTAAAGGATTTCTAAGTAACTACACCAAATACATCCACTCATTGTGTGTTACGCATCAAAGTGAGAAAAGATGGCATGATTTTAATTTTAGAAATTAAAGCGCTGTATGAGCGTTTTTTAACCTTTCTTTTATACACATCAATGCATGAACATCTATATTTATGCGAAGAAAAACATTTTTAACATATAAGCGAATAGCTTATATTTTATGAATTATTCAAGTTATTGACCATAAGCTCATTAGAAATTTATTAAATTTTCATTCAATTTAGTCAAATTTATGCACGTAAAAATTTTTATATCTTATACAATATCATGACTACTTATTTGAATTTATTCGTAGAGTATTGTACAGAATCGATTTTAATCAATATTTATATAAGTGTTTTGCAGGAATTTTCTTAGAATTTTTATTTAACTGGTAACTATTAAATGGTAACTTAAAAATTGTCTCTTAAACCTCTTGTAATTATTTTAACATAGTAGTATATTCTTATTCTCTTACTTCTATAGCTTATTTCACAATTAATTTTTATCTTCTACCATCAGCAGAGGAAGTTACATAATTTTCTCAGACTTTTAGAATAAAAAAATTTAAAAACATCTTGAAAGTATTTTTCAAAAAATCCGTAGACTATCATGTACAAATGATCAACAGGCACTATATGGTTTCATTTTAACGGTAATACATGTAATAATATTTCAGAGTCAAAGAAGAAAAGTGTAAAATATACTACCATCAAATACGTTTTCTTGTCAAGTAACAATACGAGTGGTTCATTACAGCACTTCCTAGACTCTCGTGCGTTAGTTAGAGAGAGAAAAAGAAAAACGGGAGAGTAAGAAGAGGTACGCAACAAGTTCTGCAGCTCGGGCATTATCCAAGAATTAGGACTTCGACTTCTTCTGTTTCCTCGATTGGAATCATTAAGACGTGAAAAAAGAGAAAAACTCTTCCACCATGTAATTTTTAAGTCGACCGATTTTGTGCCGACGAACTTGGATCGTACCACAGGATTTTCTTTATTTGATATTTCGAATGACTATTTGCTTTATCCCGGCGAAGAAGCTGTATTAGCGAGATTTTACGAAAAGCTTATTTGTAAGCGCCCGTCTCATTAGTTTCCACTATCTATCCACATATCTCTCTCTCTCTCTCGAATTTTCTATGCATATCGGATAATGCGCTGGTGCACGAGGGCCGAATCACTCCCCTCGACTACCCACACGGTATCCGGAACTCGATCCCGAAAAATTCGGCAGTGTCAATAAAAAAATTCGGATACATGGATCTATTCAAATTGATGATTTTAGAATAAAAATCAAATACTTCTTTCTGATCAATCAAAAAGCAGACTACAAACTAAGACACAATTATCAGATAACTTGCAATAATTATTAATAAAAGGATTAGTATAATTTATTTTGGAATAAAAAAGTAACCAATATAAAAAAATTATGAATAGGCTAAAAATAAATATATACTATCACGTATAACGGCCGGAAGATTGAGACTGATTTTCGCCGAACGCATAGCGTGAAAACTAAATATGAGGTCTACAAATAGGACACGGAACCTTCTAAAATTGCGAAATCGCAGCATTAAGGCCCAGTCGGGTTACTCGGAGTTCACAACGGTTACAAGAAATACTCCGAGAGCGCTACAAATGTACTTACGCGAGATACAATTCTCTACTCGGAAATAAAGGTCCTTGCACTTTAATCGCGGTATAGTCTTTTTCCTACTCAGAATCACGCGCGAGCAAGTATCAACCCTCTTCAGTGACAATACTTAAGTTTTATTTGCTTAAATTTGTACATCTAAATTAAAAACCGTTATCGAAATCTTAAAGAAATTTAAAAATAATTCATGCAAGTACGTATAGTACTAAAATGTAATAAAATTTTGTATAAGCTAACGTCATAAATTATAAAATCTTGCATCTTAAAAAACTTTATTTTCTCGACATTATAAAAGAATAATAATAAAAGGGCAATGCCATTTATTGAAGATATTACTACTGTAATGGAAATAAATCCGGAATGATAACTGGACGGGGAGAAACAGTCTAGCACATGCACTTACTTCTGGCAGATTTGGATACGAAGGTCAGCAGGTTCCTGTAATCCTCTGTAGTGGTAGACTCTTGATTAAAACTCTTATACATGGAAGTTTGATTAAGGGCCGTGTAAACAGCTCCCAAGGTAAAGTGGCATTTGGAATTACCACGACTGCTAGCCACAGCATGGTTGTGGAAAAGTAGGGCGGCCACCTTCCAGCCAAAGCCTTGGAGTATATGTCGAAGAGCCTCTCCTACTAACCGATGCGATCCCATCATTCGCGTAAGTGTTGGATAGTGTTGATTCTTGTGACGAAATGCATCAGCCTGTCCACCGGCGGTCAACACCGGAATGCCCCATGCACCGGCGTATCGCGCCACTGGAGCAAGTACGTACTCGCAGACCGGACCCAGAAATGCATCTAGTAAACATTTGGATAAATTATTCGGTAGAAATTCACCAATAACGTAATGTTTTTGCTTATATAGAACCGTTTATTATTAATTTTATTTTCTTCATAAATAGATGTGTTGATTATTTTTATAAATAACGACCTCGTTTAAGAAAATTAATAATCAATTTGTATCTGGAAACTTCGAATAATAAAACATTAGGATGCTTAAATAAAACTAATCTTGCATCATAGATGTTTCATAAAATTGTTTCTTACTTATAAGAGTCTGTCATGTGTTATTAATTCGAAGTATCGAGATAACTTTATTTCACAATATTTTCTAAATAATGTGATTATTGTAAATCACTCGAAACAGTATTTAATAAAACAATATTTAATAAAAAATTTTTTTATTAAATATTCGGTAAACTGACACAGAAAGAATGCTTTTTATATTTGAATTGTTAAGAATATACATAACTTTCATGTCCACGCTACCTTATTTAGAAAAAACTAATCAAATTCAATGTCTAATATTAAATTTGAACTTAAAAAAACTTGTTAAGAAGAATTTACATTTATTGTCTTTTATGCTTTCATAATTATAATATGCAATATTTAAAACTATGGAGTAAAATATCTTTAATAAAATTATTTATTAATTTACTACGTGTTCTCCTTTTTTTCTGTTCTAGAAATATAAAAAATTATGTCTCGAACATTATCTAATTAGTTCTATTATACTAATTAAATTTGAAATATAATATATAAAATTTTGTAAATAAAAAAATGTTTTACAACACTTGTATTAATTGATAGTAATTTGCTTCAAAATAATTGTTAAAAGTCGATATATTTACGCTGAATTTATTGTGTTTTGGTATTTTTAATATGTATTACCTTTATAATATTACAGAAAATATAGAATTTTTCTACTTTATGGACATATATTTCATTATTATTTTTAACTTGACGTATCAATTGTTATCTCGAGTATACTTAGTTACAAAAATTTGCTTTTCAAACAATTCTAATGCTTATTTTCATATTTTTTGAGGCTCTATGTTTTACAAACTGCAGAACTATAATTGTATAATCATTCTCTCAATTATGATTTGTGTATTTTAATAACTCTTTCTGTGTAATTGCATTTTTCTTTTATTTCTAATGTATATTATTAATAAAAAAAATTTGGGAAATTAAAGGTTCAACGATTAATCTAAAACACCAAATACAGGTACTTCTATTCGCCCCGAAGTTCCACTAAATCGTTAACTTTTAAAAGAGAAAAAGACGCAATTGTAGACCTTTATTTAACTCGTCTGAAGGTATAAATCTAAATCTACGTAATCTCGTGTATTAAGCAATGCAAATATTAAAAATAAAATATATAATTATAAATGAATAAGTATATATATATATAATAAATACCAAATAATATAGTTTTAAATTATACACCTTACAGTAGCAATACTTAATGCTATTATATTTAATGTATAATACAATGATACAACAAACAAACAATAACAGGGAATTTCGAGAGGCTAAAATACTTACGTTTAAATTACAAAAAGATATCTATAAATATTCTTAATATATTACAACATTTTATAACAAGCAAACTTATAATCAATTTGTATCGAAAAATATTGCGATGAAAATTCCTTTTCGTATCGTAAAATACTATAAATATATATATTACGCGCACGTATATAAATTGTCGTGCACACCGCAATCAGGGTTGGTGGCCTCCCAACATCCACCAAAACCACCTGAACACCCTTCTAACCTTGGACCAACAGCAACATGTGATATGTGGTGTCGTGCCTGTCTTTGCCTGAGAGTAACGCGATTCGCGTGCTCTTTTCCCTATTTTTAAGATTTAATAATTAAGTTTCGCTGTTATTTTTAATTTGTCAACCTGCTACTAAAATATTTACTTCTTTTTCACCCCACCGAACCCTATTCGGCGAGTCGTCCCGACATTTACAGCGGTCACAGGAGTAGGTAACAAGGTGCTGCAGAGATTATGCACGAGTTTAACAGCCCCCCGATCATTAGCCGATTAAGGGAGGCAAAAACCGTTCATCGCGAAAAATAAAAGAAATCATCGCATTATGATAAAGTAAAAAATTCTTAATAGAATTTTATTTTTAATTAATTTTTCTAAAGTCATATTTCAACAAACGCTAGAGATAGAACTTAAATAGAACTTTAATATACTTTACAGCATGATTATATTAAATTACTCATTTATTTGTTTTAATATTTTAAAGAGTATTTGGTATATTTTATTGCGTCGACCTGTAAGGACTCGTCAAAAATAATTTATAATTGAAAAGAACAAATATATATCTACGAATATAGTATTTTCCGTCTTCATCATTGTAAAATTTTCTAAAAAGACATTTATAACCTAAACTTTATAAAAATACCTAATCATCTGTATTTATTAATTTTTAAATTAAATTCTAGATATTTTATCCAAGCTTCAAAAAATAAAATTGAAGTTAGATAAAAATATTTGTTAATATTTTTTGTATTACGTGATATTTTTATTAAATTTTATTTTCCTGATATAAGTTCACTAATTCTAATTAAATATATAAGGCGATGAATAAAACTTAATCTAAAAATTAAATCACACGTATTATCATATTTTACACCAAATAAAATTAAACGCTAATAATTCAACCTCAGTAAGATATTACTTGTAACAATTATTATTAATTAATTCTTCCATAAAACTTTTTAGACTTTACTTTTAAAATCAATGTGTATTTTTTCACGAGCCATTACAGATAATATCAAGAATAGGAATAAAATAAAAATTTAATAATAATAATAATAATAATATTAATATAATGTACATACATTTATTTACAATTTTTACTTTTGTTTATAAGTTAGAATATAAATTTCAGCGAACTTGGTAAATTTTCTTACAACACTATACTTCACCTTGAATAATAAAAAATGAAAAGTAAACTATACTGTACATTAGAAATGAAAAGGTAATAAAACCCATTTATTTCATAAATAAAGATTTTTATTTATAAATATATAAATATATTTATATATAAATAGTACTACATCTATTTTCTCATACAACGAGAATATAACTTCCTGATCCTTTTCTTCTCCTCCGCATTATACGTGTTTTCATATTTTTTTTACTACTTGTATATATTTCACGACTCTCTACGTCTTGTTTACTTATCTAGATAAAAAAAACAGTAAGAAAACAATTTTATCGTGTATCAATATGTAACATCAACTTGATATAAAAAATATGTAAATGAAAAAGCTAATGCATTGTAAATCGATTATTTTTTAAAAATTATATCATCCTTATCGAGAAGGAAAACATAAGATAAGGAGAATAAAATAGATAGGCAGAGAGTTATAAAAAAGAAACAGTCAATAAATAACCTAGGCTTTAATTATATATTTTCTTGTCAAGATATGAGAAAGAATGAATAAAAGGTTAAGATAATAAGACATAAGAGAAAGGTAAGTAGCTGAAAATAGCTACCATATATAAACAAATATCACCTCCTGAATCCGCGTATTTATATAATAGCCCTGAGTATATTCATACATCGATTAACAAGATTCTCTACTACTCGCTTAGACTCCATATGCTCTTTCGTTTATCCCAAATCAACAATGAACTCACTTTCAAACAGTTGAAAATCACAAACAAATGTGAGTACAAAAAAAGAAGTAAAAATGTAAAAACTATACATGTTTATAATAACCCCCAGTAAATTAAAAAAAAATTAAAAATAACTCTATTGTTGGCAGAATTTCTGAAAATAGAAAAAAGTGTTGCACTAATTTATCGAAAAATGTGCTTTTGCTGTAGTTGATTTTATTGAGCAAATTTGATCACTGCCACTATATCACTAAGCTTAAATAAAGTTTCATTCAAAAGAAATGAAATTTTTTCAAAAGTCTACATTATTAAAGAGATTATGTAGATTTGAATGTTTTTTCTTCATATATAAAATAGCTGAATTTTACCAATAATATTTTTAATGATCTTCTTGTACTTGTAGAGAATATTTTGATAAAAATTAATTGGAGAACTAGGTAAATTTAAAATTCATATGAAAATTAATTTTAAAACGAAATAAATCTAGTTATTGTACAATATTTATTCATGGATAAGCATCTTTACTAATAAAAGCATTCAAGATTAGAAAAAAAATAATACGATTCGGATAATTTAAAACGGATTGTTCAATTAATTATCACTAAAGGGAAAAACCTCAAAATTTTGCTTATATAGTTAAAAATGAAAACCCAATTGTAACTGAATTTTACGGAATGTGAGAAATATACATATGAGTAATATGCATACAATATAATTAACTTTGTGTATGTAAGTCTATTTCTATTTACTATATTAAAGTAAAGGGAACACAAAATAATATTATGACGGACCATGCAAAACGTGTCTGTTAATGATATACGTTAGTGAATAATTAATGAGTTAGTATATTGCGAGTAATAGTGAGGAAGAGAGAGAGAGAGAGAGAGAGAGAGAGAGGACAAGTTATCGTCATGCCAGGTTTGTGGGAATCTTAGTCCAGCTCGTTCTTACTTCTCTCAACACCACACATGACACAAACAAGTTAGACACAGCCTATTCTAAGACACAGGAGCATGCGTGCATACGCAACTTCTCCCCTCTAGTAGATAAAAGGACATACGAACTAAGAGTTAAGGTTGATTGCATGATAGTCCCAGGGAAATAAACTCTCTTATCCTGTCCCAGAGATTTAGATTTTGATAACATTTTAACATTTTTACGCCTCCATATTTTTTTTACTTTTTTGCAATTAGAATTTAGATTTAATATTTCACGATTAAAAATTATAGTTAATTTCTGTAAATCCTCTGAATTAATCTTTTGTGTTTATAATGGAATATATGTGAATATATTTACCATAATTCATAAAATATCAAAAAATTCAATAATGTATTTTCATTAATTACTTCTAATTTTCCTATTTAATCTACATAATTTTACAATAAAATTGAAGTTATTTAGCTTTTTTAATATAATATATTTGTTAACTGTAAATTTTAACTATTCATGAATAAATGATGTAAATAAGTGATGATGTAAAAAATGTAAAAAGAAATTCATCTTTCCATTTCTATTGAATTTTATTTAATAGATAAATCATGAAAAATTGAGAAAAATTTCTTTCCTGTTGATTCATTCGAATTGTTAGATGCCTTAATGAAATATATGAGTATTAGTTTTCTAAGTTTCAAATAATTATGATTCATTTTTATCAGTAAATAAGTAAGTTGCATATTTACTCAGTAAGCTTTAGAATGAAATCTTACAATTTAGTAAAGAGTTATTCATATGTATATACTAAGAAAGTAATTATGAAACTGAATTAGGATATTTTATTTTGTAAATTATGAAGATAACCTAGATTACTAGATTAATTTCGTTATTTAAATATAGGCAAATACCAATACTACTAGTGCATAATTCATGAAAACGTAATAAAGAATATTTGAATGAATAATAATGAGAAAAATGTTATTTATCTCTTTCCATATACCACAATATAATGTAAGTAGTAATAAAGAAATGTATCGTAAAATATGTTAATATTATTTTCATATTATAAAATTTAAGATATACTAAATTGAACAAATTAATTCAAACTAAATAGCATATAATATGTTTCAAAATGGAACTGAAAATATCAATAAATTTATTTTAATTTTTCTTAATATTCTATAAGAATATATATCTATGGTAATTTTTTAAACTCATATGATTAAATATTTCTATTTTTATTTGTTGGGAAATTTATGATCAATACTCTAAAAAATTAATTAATTTAATTAATTAATTAAATAACTAATTAAATAAAACATCTCGAAAAAACCATTTAATAAATTTCTACTTCAAAAATTTATATTTCAATATATTTGAAATTTTTTTGAAAATTTATATATATTTAATAAATATTCTTCTAATTTTATAAAATAACTCACTCTAAATATTATTAGCCACAGAAAAAGTTTTGTAAATTTGTTGAAAATACTGAAATATTATATGAATTTATGATTTCATTAAAACAATAAAGCAGTAAGAAAAATGTATAATACAATAATAAGATTCTGTATATATAATTAATTATTATTAATTAAAATGTAATGTGTATATAATTTAAATATAAACTTAAAGAAGGAGTAAATAATTAAATAAAATATAAGCTATAATAATTTTAAATCAATAGATGATATTTTTACAACAAAATTATCAAAAGAAAATAAATTATTTTGATTTATTTTTACTATTTTAACAATCCCTATACATTATCAAATGAACAAAGAATAACTATTCATTATAAAATTATTTCTAATATTGTATTTCTAATATTAGTACTTATTATCTTCAAATGTCGGAGTCACATTATCTAATTTTGTTTGAATTTGTTGAACAAATATAAATTTTCTTCTATTATGAATATAACAATATACATAACTGTCTACAAACTTGAATATTTGTTATAAAATGTGAGATGAAGAAGCTCGATTTAATTAACAAAAATAAAAGAGATAAAAATTTTCTTTTTATCTCATTATCACTTTTTAGATATCACTTAATCTAACTTTACCAAATATTAATTATAAATCTGAATAATTAATAAGAAATAATAATAAAAGAAATACAAACCATGTTTCTGAAATAAATAATTCTTAACGCCTATCAAAAGCATTTTAAATATTTTAACATTCATTATCCATGCATTTTTATAAATTAAAAATATTTTAACTGCGAAAAAAGAGTGTTAACATTTTTTTAAAAAATAAATTTAATTAAATTATTATTAAGCAAAATGGAAATATCATATTGAACATTAAAAATTGTACAGATCATTTATTAACATTGTCAAAAATAGTTTTTGTAAACTTAATAAAGCTAAGTTGAGTCAATATTCTTTTTTCTCCAAAAATAATAGAACCTTTCAAATTATATATATATATATATTTATGTATGGTGAGCAATAAAATTATCTTACAGCTTTATTCGACCGAAAGTCAAAAACAAACCTTTCGTTTTTGCGTTAAATCAGTTCTTTTTCCAATTGAGCTACCGATAATACTATATGTTTCGATATATGGATTCTCAACATGTATAAAACTGTATGAATATTATAAATTATATTTTTAATTTAGCATCTTAAATAATGTAATTAAGACTCTCTTGATTTTATTGACTTGAAATACAATAAATTAAAAAAAATTTGAAAACTTGAAAATTTAGTTTAAACAATTGATAAAGTTAAGTATACAATATGTATCTTTTTCCTAGCTTACATACTAATGTAATAAAAGCCTTTTCTAGATTACTGACTAATTAGACTGCAATGAAACTGAAACAGATAATACTAATTTTATTTAATTCATATTTCTGAAAGATAAAGAGTTTGTTTAAATCAATAATCATATAATTTCATTTCCTCAATTTAACTTTTTAAGAATAAAAGGTCTTACTTGATGGTAAAACCTTTAAAAATGTCAAGTTTATTAATTATTTAAAAAATTCAGTTAAAAATTAAAAAATAATATGTTATAGAAAAATTTATAGTAAAGAGATAATAAATGTTTAATATTAATGATATCCTTTATAATGATTTTAAAATAAAGGTTGCCAAGTATTATTTCAAACACTCAAAAAATTTTTTTTACTTGACAAAAACTAAAACACATTTCGAATTAGAATTAGAGATTTTCCTCTTAACAAAATACAAGAGCTATGAGTCCTTCTGTTTATAAATGGTATGAACTTTATTTTTTTCACTAATTTATTTTAAAACGTTACTTAACTTATTCATTATTAATAATCTTTTTTGTGAAACTTACGAAAAAACAAGATTCACTTAATAATATGTAGTAGCTTAAAAATTAATAATTCTGTATTGAAAGGTTTCAATATAATTTTATTCAATTAAAATAAATTTTGTTCATTTTGTTGGAAATAAAAATATTTTATTATGGTTTATTCAATACAAATGTATAAAGAAATATTAAATCAATTAAAACTCTTTTAACAACATTGCATTTTTATCTGAAAATAAAATTTTTTTTTCGTAAAATAACTTAAATTAATATTAAGATGAAAAAAGAATTTTTCATATTGTATATATATAATGTAAATTTAAGCTGCTTTATATACGTTATACAATAAGTACATTTTTATCCAAATAAATTTGCTTGAGAATGTTTTAAAACCAATAGAAATTTTATTCCTTTGCAATACTAAATAAATATCTTTACAATTTTATGAGTAAAACGGTTTTTTTATTTTTCTTGAAAATATATAATTTGTATGCATTACTTTTAATTGAATTTGGATTAGATTACCTGTAATTATGGTTTCTGAACTCTATCTGGTATGTGGAATGTTACTTTATCTAAGCAAAAAGCGACTATTCATAAAACATTTTGTAAACTCAGCTCTCGGTATAAAGAAAAAACGCGCAATAATGATGATACAATTAGAACAAAGTTTCCAGAAAAAGATAAATTACAAGATTAATAAGACCACAACATTACTGATCTTACTGCGAATGCAAATAAATTATTTATTATCTAATCCAATTTCTAAAGAATTATGACTTTACTACGTGCATTTCTATAAATTCATGAAAGAAAATGAGACTATGTGTATTATAATTTAAATTACAGTAATTAAATAATAAAAAAATGATTCATGATAATTACAATAAGGTGAGCATTAAAAGAATAAATTTTAATATTCAGAATAATTAGTAGAATCAGTTTGCAGTTTCAAAGTTCTGTCACGCGATAAATTATAATAGATACTAATAACGACAAAAAATGTTCGTACTCAATGAATAATAATTGTAATTTAAAAATATTGATTGTAGTTATATTTGAAATTAAAAGCCTCAAAAAGATAAGATAAAAATTTCCAAGTTAAACAATAATAAATTATTTTTCATTGGCAGTTTTCAGAGTTTAATTAATTTAAAAATAATAATATTAAAGAATTATAAAAATTCGTGCATTAAATGAGAGGTTCAAAGAAATAATTAAACTTTATTAATACTTTCACTTGCTTCTTCTGTAATACTTTCATAAAAAAATTTTCGATATATAGTTGTGTATAAATAAGAATTGAATCTAACATGTTTAAATTAAAAACTCGATAAAAATACACCTATGTGCTACTAAGAGCAATTAATACGCGCTTTTGAAGCTATAATAATTTCAATTCGACATAATGAATATTCGTACATATATCTGCATTAAAGAGTTTTTCTTTTGATTCTTTAGGTTAAACTTTTTACATATAATTATGCCTTTAAAAAATCATAGTATTTGGACCTCTTTTATAAAAATTATTTTAAGAATTTAAGAAAAAATATCTTTACATATACATATAAATCATTAAAAAAAAGAATAATATGCGCATAATAATTCTCATATATTAGCTATTTTTAAAATGAACTTTAATATATACTCCAAAAAATATATATTCTCTATTTAATACATAATTTAATGATTTAATAATTTCATAAATAATTTAATGATACAATATAATGATATAATATTAAAAATATTAATTTTTAATATTAATTACAAATTTAGAAAATAATTATTTATCCTTTTATATAATTTATATAGACACATCTGTATGTATTTAAGATTTGTAATATATTATTTTTTTACTTTGTTTAAAATTCATAAGGTACATTTATGAATTGTACGTATGCATGAATAAAACTTACAAATTTACTACAAAAGATCAAATTTTCAATTAGTCTCTAACTATGATAAAAATATATTATATTAATTATGAATATAGCCACATATACTCGAGAGAGTATATGAATATAGCCACATATACTTTTGTACATTTATGTATGAATTTAAATCAAATGAAAATGATTAAATTACTAATTAATTAAATTATTATTAATTGCTATTAAATGACTACTAATAATGTATCACTTTATTTTTACTTTGTTTAAATTATTTTAAAATACTAATATCTACCTAATATAAAAAATTTAATTTTCCAATATTATTTTAGTATTTTTCAAAAAATTGATTTATGAAAAAATTATTTACGATATAATTTTTTACAAGAAGAATTGACTTCAATTTGTAAAAAATTTTTCTATATAATACTTTTGTCAATATCGTATAAAATATCAAGTAAGTTATCGCTTAAAAAGCTTATACTCTAAACCCTCAAATTATTGAAATACCTGTAACCTTTCTAACTTCTATAAAATAAATCTTGTAGAAATTTGATTGTATTCACACTTTTACGTTTTATTCGCTGCATTTATTGATTTTCTTAAATAATGCGGTTAAATAAAAATTTACCTCATTTTTAATCCAATAGACTTTAATTTCAAAGTTGAAATGTGATGTCGAATAAAAATTTCTACTGAATAAACGACATTTTAAAAAATTATATTTTAATGTAACAAAATTATTATTATTCAAAATTATTTGAAATAGTATGTGTACACGTTAACCAATATCTTCTATTAATCGTATCTATTCTGACTAATATTACTTACATGTAACTTACTATACTATGAGTTTTATGTTAATAAATTTCTGTTATATGTTTTTAATATATTAGAAATATCACTGAAAAAAAATGTAAATATCAGTTGTTATATTTCGTATTATAATTCAATGAATAAAGTTTAGTTAAAACTCATTCCGAATAAAAAATATAATTGTTTTTATAGCGTACCATTCAGTGTATTTGACTATTTAACTTTGCTTCAAAAATGAATCAAGAATTTATCTATGTGTGGCAATACTACTTTAACTAAACAATTTATTAAATAAACGAAAATTTTTAATATTTATTAACTAAGACTAACATACAATATTTTTTAATTTTAATAAATTTGTTAATTTGAGCTACGTATCAAATTATTAAAAAAACTTGAAACTATTTTAACATCACTCAAAACATTATTCATTCATTGATATAAGAGTTATTTAGTTTCTAATTTAGATAATTAACAAAATTAATCAAAAGAAAAAATTTGTTTGTTATATGAAGTATATATATATTATAAATTATTTTTGGAGTTATGTCATTCTTTGGATTTCAATCACATATACCTTAAGCCATTTTTTTTGGTTTGAAAAAATATTCACGCTGATAAATTCAAGGTTTTCAATATATGTACTTTTCATCAAATTGTGCAACTCATAATTTATAGTATAAATATACTGTAACAATTTACAATATAATTGAGACATAATTTTATATTAACAGGAAAACAATATGCAGAAAAGTAATGAGAAAAATTTCCTTGAGCTATTATGTATTATGGGTTACTTGCTTGTTACATATATTCAAAATAAACTAAATAAATATGAAATTTAATGTATTGTTTAAAGTTTACAATCACTGTTGTGGTAAAATATCTTAATTATAATACAACATTTTTAATGCAGTACAATATTCATAAAATTTTAAATGTATATTCTTCTATTTAAAAAATTGTGCTTTTTCATCTTTTACAATTTCTTTTTGCAACTGATATGGATGAAAACGATTTTAAATTGGTACTATACTTTGCCAAATTTTTAATTTATTATTAACGCGAATAAGATAGTAGTAAATTTTTCAAACCTAACTATGAATATATTCTTACTGAATCATTTTCATCAAAGAACACAATTTATCTCGTGCCCAAAAAAATTTAAAAACTTAATTTACTAATATTTAATGTATTTAAATGTATTTATTAACTAACTATTTAATGTATTTCTATAGACTGTGTAATTTAATAATTCAGGTAATAAATGCAGTCACTCAACTGATTCAAACTTTTGATGTATCACCTACATCTGACAAGGACAAATTAAGCTATTTTAACAAATTTCACAAATACTTTTTTATGAATTAGGCATAAATTTATTGCTACTAATCAAATTTCAATATTTTTTTAGTATCTTAATTCTTACCGATTTTAAAACCAAATTCTATGAAAAAAGAACAAAAATATAATTAATATTATTATATATATTATATATTATATTATTATTGTAATTATATATTATATATTAATATGTGAAGCAACATTTTTTAATTAAATTAACAACAATTTAATTTAATTTAATAAATAATATTTTTTAATATCAACAAATTTAAATAGAAATTATAATAGAAATATACAAATTAAAGAAATTTTTTTATCTTCTATAAGAATTATTATAAAGCAAAAAGGTTAAAATATTATGTATAATAATAAGTATGATTTTAAATTTACATCTTATTTTAACATTAATAATTTAATATTTTTAGTAGATAAAGTTTTACTACAAAATTATATAAATCTCAAATTGAACTTATAATATATTTTAAATCATAAGTGCTTTTACTATAATAAGATCAAAAATAATTTTCTTCATCACTTTATTATAATATAGAGAATTTTGTGTATGAAAAAATTTTTTATGTAAATTGCCATTATTATATCATCACATAAATTTTTTGTCGAATTTTAGAATACATTCACATACAATTTATAAAATTGATTCGAACTAATGCTGCAAAAAATAAATTATAAAAGAATAAACAGAAAAGTTAGAAAAAAAAGAGTATTTTCAATTCTAATAAGGCTAGTAATTGTATTTTCATTTTTAACGAAAAAAGTGAAAATTATTATCTCTGACTTTACTTAGCTAATATACCATATTACTATTAGATTTTTTATGTAAATACTATTATTAATTTTTTCTGATTTCTCATTTATTTTTTAATTGTGAGATATAAAATAAAATTTATAAATAATAATTTGTATATCGATTATAATATTTATTAAGATTCATAAGTTAATCATAATTGGATGAAAAGGAGACCTGCGATCAATAAAAGCAATTGACAAGTATTTGATTATAAAAATGTATTTTAATGTATTTAAATGTATTTTTATATATTTATATTTTGCTCTATATTTATCAAGAAATTTTTATCGTATAATTAACAAATAATTTTATTAATAATAGATTGTTTACTTAGAATTTACTTGTAGTTATCGATCTTAAATCACTTATATCACTCTATTTACATTATTTAATTAAATATTTCATTCGCTTCATTGCATCATAATCCAAGCTACTTTAATTTTCATAAAATAAATAGTTATGTTTATACCATTAATTTTAAGCATTGAACTTTAATATTAAAGCTCAAACCAGTGCAACTGTAAAGAATATTTTGTTTTTCTTATGTTATCTGTATTTTCTTCATTGATAATATAAAGGATAGCCCCTTTTCAATTTAATTTACATTATTTCTCGTTTATAAAAAAATTGAAGGTCTCGTTTGATTTTCGATCATAAAAGTGCATTTTATCAACTGAAAAAATATGTTTAACTCCAAAGATCCTTCACTAGTAATATTCATAAACACAAAAGTAATTTCTATAAGATAGTTCTCATGATGACATTTATCATTTTGAAAGACATTTAAAAGGACCAAAATTTGTTTTTCAATATCAAATGATTCATTACAAATTTCACATCGAAATATAACTAATTAAGTTATATTTGAATAAAGGTATTATAATTATTTATTACAAAACGTAATTAAGGTAGCAACCTGCGGTCCTATTGATATAGAAGTCGAAAGCTGCTAACGGTCCGTAGGTACTGGAGCATTGGGAGTCGCGATGATCTACTTTGATGCTCCATCCTGGTAGCGGTCCCCACGGTGAACTTACCGTCCTTACAGCCATGAGCACTGCGGGCAGCAGCCTCGGTAGACTTTGCTCGTGGTGAGGGTCCGCTGGTGCTATCACCGCCAGCTTTACGATGCTTCTTTGCTGAGCGCCGAAGTTCAAGCTCGCACACATACTTACCAGCAGCACGAAGTTGCACGTGTACAATACCGCCATATTTCTATAGCTCTTCTTTTTCCTGCAAGGAGTTCGGTATGGTTAAATCGCGCGCAACGAGTACTAGCGTCTCCTGTCTACCACAATAAGCGTAACTCGACGCATTAAAAATGCAAGTCTCTACTTAAGTGCTGAATGAACGGGATGATAAAAAATGGATCAATATTAAATACGATGAATACAATCTTTTTAAAAATAAACTTTAGATAGAGCATATAAAAAATAATTCTTTAATTTCTTAAGTATTATTCTGAATTTTTGTTATTAAAATGAATACCTTTTAGAATATGATAACATCATTAAAATAATCGATATAGTTTCAATTTAATAAATTGTTCAATGTATTCATGTATAAATGAAATATTACAATTATGTTGCAAAATAATGTACATAAATTTTTGAAAAATTTGATCAATATAATCAAGCTTTAATTTGGATAATATTATTTCACTGTTAAAGCATTTTGTAATAACTTTAATAATTTACAATTTTAAAAGTCGATGCATCATATGATTCTGATGAATAAAATATAAAGACTGTAATTTTACATTATTCGAATAAATTATCTATAATAGTATTATAAATAAAAATTTTAAAATGTAATTAATTCTAATATTAAATGCTTTTATTGATGGAACTTTAAAACTATTTTCTTTGTAAATATTTCCTTTATATCTTTTTTAAATGTATGTTAAGTATAAAAATATCAACAAATTTTTAAAATTTATTTATATATTTTATAAAAATTCGAATTTATGATATCAACTTTTAAATTTCACCATATAACTTTTTTCATACTATTGAATTTAAGAAATAAGATATATGTACTATAATTGCATTAGTAGTACCTTTATAGGTCTGACAGCTTCATACACATGCCTAAAGCTTGATAAATAAATACTTACAAACAAATATATTTGAATCAAAATAAGAATTATAAATATATAAAAATAATCATGTTCTAAAAAATATTATTACTTTTGTAATTAGATTTATTTAATCTTATATCATTTGATTGTACATTTGTATTGTATAATAATTCTATTACAATTTATAACTTATTTAATGTGAAGTATTGCAAATGAATTACATTAAATTATCAAGAAAGTATCTTAATTTTATATTTGTTATATGTAAATGAAATTATTCATGGCTACGTGTATCCTCAAATTTTCCATATTAAAAAAGAATGGATATTTATAAGCTAAAAATAAAATTCCTGCATAAATTACTATAATTAAGTATGATTATAATGGGTAAATAAGGAGACAAATCGACGTTTACAAAACCATGGTCTCTACGAAACATATTTCAACCGATAAAAACTCGCACCTATAAAAAGAACTTCTTACTTATTCAAATTTTGTATCTTAAATTCACAATTAATATGTTTAGTATTTAACTAAGTCTAAATTTAAATCTAATATAAAATACTAGTATTAACATCAAAAAGTTACCTATCTACATTTAACTATCCAATATTCATTTTTAACAGATAAAACCTATACAAATTTGTAAGCGTAGAAACTTTTTGCAATAATTTATTCGACTGTTTTATCAATATTAGAAAAAAAATTCTCAACAATGTACTTCAAAAAATATCAAAAATATCAAAACCGGTTGATATAAGCCAATTATAAATGCTAATGAAAAATTTATAACTCAATGATTATAATATACCTGTCCTTATGGGGGTGGTCGTACAACTGGTAAAAAACATCCTTGAAATTTCCAGTGCATAGTATAGTAGGGTATTTTTCAAACAATCAGATTAATCGACAGAATTCCCTGAGATGAAGAAGCATGTTTAAAACTGAAGTGAACATAAGGCGTGATTTCTACAAAAGAAGAGATGCGAGGATAGGGGAGGGTTCGTTAATTGGAAAGAGCGGATAATTCCTATGAGCAAGAAAACGGCAGCTGTAATACCGAAATAAAAAAAGGCGAAATAGAATATAAAAAAACACCTATGTATGTGTTCCTACAAACTTTTGAAATTATACTACCCTGATTAACTGCGTTGCCCTTTCATTTATCGCGTACAGCCTCTAACATTCATACAGAAAACAATTAAAGCGAATTCAGCATCAGTACCAATCGTTCAGAACTATTTTTGTCTCAAAAACAGAAATTCTGAAATAATTATTAAGTAGACTAAGGTTAATTATAATGTAAAATACATTCTTCGTACTTCATTTAACTTATATTTTACTGAAATACGTTACAGGTGATTTCTTTACTTACGTGTTTTACTTTGATATGATTTTGATAAAACGCATAGAAATATTTTAAGTCTAAAATTTATATAAAAAATTTAAAAGTAATAGCTGATTATATATAACAGATGCTAACTCTGAGCAAACATTGGAGATATTGTCTCATTTATGTGAAATCAATAATGCTCTATTGAAGGCTTGGGTAAGTTAAGCTTCAAAAAGCTTAACCGACTGTACCCACAAGTACTAGTGGTTATTACATGATAGGCTTTCCAATAGTGGATCGAAAAAATTTTCATCAAGTAAAGAAAAAATCAATTAACTTAGTCATTTTTTTTATTTTTTCTTCTATTTTTTTCGTCACGATGACCTAAAATAAGTCAATATTCTCTACTTATGGATGCGAGAAATGACTTCGTACATACTCAATGGAGAAAAAATAAGAATAAAATACAATGGGATAATAAAATTGAGAAGCTTGTAAAATATGTGAGGATTACTGATAAGAAATCCAAGAAAATGAATAGGAATCGAGCTATTTACATCGTTAATTTAATCTATCGCTAGCGCTTTCTTATTCAGATATTAGTTAAACTAATATCTACAGCAAATACTTATACTTATAACTTAAATTCATTCTATGTTATGAAACATTATTTTATTATATTTTTATCACTAGCATTATATATTCACATAATTATTTATACAATATTGCAATATTTAAAAATCAAATTGCAACATATAAAATAATGCCAAAATATTTTTTAAAAATATTATTCTTTTATGCAATCATTTTTTATATATAAAAATGTCACAAAATATTTGTGGAAAAAGTGTTCAAGTAATTTTATTTTAATAAAAAAAATTATTTTCAAATATTTTTTCCAGAAAATATCATACAATGAGAACTTAAAAAGTTAAGACTAACATAAAATTAAATAATCCTTTAACATATTAAAAATAGTATCATTCAAATTAGATCATCAATCAATTAGTAAATGCATTTTATCACGAAAAATGTGCATTTATCTTGAAGATTTGAATTTCTCAGGTAACAGATAGCTTACAAATAAATAATAACCATTTTCAACACTAGAAAATTTATTTTTAATGATATGATCGGAATATATTAAAAATAATCGAAATGTTGGAAGTACAATGAATAATATTAATAACAATAATAATAACCATTCATAAAACTATATAATATTAATTTCTATATAATGAGCGGAACTAGTAATCTTTTTGAAAATAAAATCAATGCTATTCGCAAATAATATGATACTGTATAATATTTCCAATTTTTTTTATGTTTCTATTATTTTTTGCATCAGATTGAATAAAACTGAGAATGTAAGAATAGGACAGAGCGGAAGCTAATCTTCGTGAATTTACGCGTGGATTGATGTTAATAAGGCCTTGGCTTAAAGAAATTTTATATACTATACGATCGTCTCACCCCCCAATGATTCAAGAAGCTTATTATAATATTATTATAATAAGGACTAGAAAAAAAGTATATGGAGAAAAATTTGCGTTCAATTACGTAATTAAATTTTCTCATTATCGTATTTAAACTTGTACAATTATTTTAAGATAATATTAAAATATAGTCTATGCATAAATCATTCAAAATAAAGTAATTATACATAGATATAATTTATTAATTACATACCATGTTTCGCAATAGAATGAAGATTTCGACAACAAATATGTAAATTCTAAATTCTAAATTCTTCTTTACATATAAAAACCAATTATTTTTAAATTTCTTCTCCATCTACAGAATTAATTTCAGTCTTTATATTTTAAAGTGTACCTAAATGTATAAAAATGCTGATATTTTATTTGTAATACGTAACTTGAAAAATTTATAATAAATATAAACTTTATAATTTATAATCATTAATAAAATCACTAATTGTATTTCATAAAAATTCATCGATACACTACACGTAATATAATTATAAATAATAAATCAATACTTCTATTTACTAAATTTATTAAATACTGATTTTAATAACATGCACATTATTTGCAGTAATGAAAAAGAAGCATCCAGAATATATTTAATAATTCTGAAATACATATATTCAAAGCGTTTGTGATAAATAATATTATATTAAAACTATTAAATTATATAAAATTATATTAAAACCAATCATGAATATTATTCATGATCAAAAACTTAATACTGAACTCTTTTCTTGTGTAGATCGCACCTAACGACTTTTAATGATATTATCAAGTTTTTATTAAGAAATATCAGTATATTCGTGTGCGAGCGCATTCACACACATAACAGTAGCAAAACTAGAGTAAAAGTCTTAATTCACAACTGAAAAGAAAATGAGACGTTCGAGCTCTATGTATCCAAGAAAATGATCGTATTAACATCCATTAAAAAATTTCAACAGTCGCTTAATACTTCAACGATATGGATGAAGTGCCGCCTCCTTGTCAATTTCGTGATCACAGTTTTTCTCAACAGGACCAATCTTTAAGAATTCGTTCCTCCATCCATTATATACTAGCCGATTCTCGTAAGTGTACATGACTATAGGCGCGAATTGGCCCTTTACTTTACGATGACATGCTAACGGAATCACAGAATTTTTCCAGCATGTGTTTTCCCAGAAAGGCAATGGAACTAAAAATGTAATCTTTTCGTTATCACCAAATTATTCGATAAGAAAATAAAACGAGTAATAAATGTCAAATAAGGTACAAAACTTTTTAGTACTCATTTTTCGTCGGAATTATTTAGTCATGGATAAAAGAAGATTGAATACACCTGGTCATCGAGATTACATATTTACAAACATATACATCTAAATAGCAACTTAGTCAAAATTTTGAATAGCGATATATTTAACGATATATTTAGCAATATATAATTTCTAAATAGCTTTATAAATAACTTTATTGTATATAATTTATTGTGAGTATAATTTATTAGATTTCAATCATCTACATTCTATTTCAAGATTGCGCTTGACAAGATTCCAATTCATTTTTTTTTATTACACCTGAAGGTATTCTTTAAGAAAATCATGTACGTTTTAATACATTTTTCAAACGTATCAATTAATAATTTAGTTATTCTTAATGAAAAACTTTAATTACATACAACATTAAAATTAATTCTAAAATTACTGAAATCAAAATATTTTATACAATTATTATGAATTTTGCTAGCATATCATGTTTTCACAAAAAAATATTTTACATCTTAGTTCATAATAAAAATTTAACTTTGCTCTTGAAAAATTAATTTCAATACAATATAAAAAATCTATTATCTGACGCTAGTCTAAAATAAATTAAGTAACAGAACAATTAACTACTAATTAATATTTAATCAATATCTCATATAAAAATACTAATTAGATTAATCGAAGAAACATTTTCTTTAATTGTTTGTTAAGCTTTCACTTTGATATTCCATGCTTTATAACACATTTAGTTACAATGTTATAATTAATATGACTTTCTGCAAAAACAATCAGTAGAATGATATTATACCCTTATTATTTTATTATATCAGAACGATTTGTTTATGAAACTAATAAAATGATATAATAAATGATAATAAAATGATAATATTAATAATACTAAAAATATCAATCGAAACAGTAATAAAACAATAAAAAAATTGTTTTACTAATAATAACAATAATAATAGAAGAAATATATAATATATAATCCTACATCATTTTTTTAATAAAATAATACGAAAACGACTATTGTATCAAAAAGTATTAAAACTCTGTATACTTCGGAATACGTTTCATGATTTAAAATTGTTAATAAAAGTTCTTGATATTTGACATTTATCCTCTAAGTAAGTATTCCAAAGTTCGTCCCAATTACTTTTCACTTGTTCATTTTTTGTTATTTAAGAAACAATAAATTAAAAATTAAATTCAATTTTTATATGAAAATTCGTCTTTACTTTTTTCTATTTCAATATTTTATTAAAATTTCTAGGATAATTTTTTATTATAGGAAAAGATTTAGCAAAAATACACAATTTATGTAATTTTCACTGAAAACCTTTTTCGATTGTATTTTAAAAATTAATTTAACTCGTTCTACGCGCAATTTTTCACTATTTGACAAAAAATTTTATGTGTCAAAAAATGATATGTAACCAGAATATAATAAAAAAAGTTTCGGATACAGCTACTAAAATTGGCTCTGAAATTGAATATTCTCGTTTTGTAGAGAACGACGAGGTTATTGATATCAGCATCGGTGTTTACCTGCGAAGTTGACCTTGGTATAAATCAATTCTTCTTAGAACAGTTTCTTCTCCAATGATTTGACTATTGTAAATGTGGAACGTAGAGAACGCAGCTGCGAGAAATTATCGCACTGCATCTCGAACGATGATTTTGTGAAATTGACACCGTGTTATAAAGGGTTATTTATTAACTTTTAAGACGATTCTCAAAATAGCGAACATATTCTGTACCAATCACGAAATTGTAGTAAAATATTTATTACATGAATAAACTAGACAGTAGATTGTAAATTACTTCAATCAATTTTTTGATCTATAATAACAAAGAATGAGAATTTAACAAATTCAACGAATGAACGGCAATGGAAAAGTATCAGCAATAAGAAGTATTCACCTAACATTTTATGTCAGCATAAAAAATGAATCTAGAGTGCAATAAATACTAAGTGCACAAATATATTATGCTATTTTGCGCTTCTATTGTGATTTTTAAATATCAGCTTATATCTTAACAAAACTTTTGCAATACTCATAATGATGAAATTGAATATGTTTAAAATTATAAAAGAGCATATTCAATTTTCATACTAAAATAAATAATGTTTAATTAAAATAATATTAAAGAAAATAAATATTAAATCGTACAATAAAGTTTAAAATCGTTAAAAAGTATAATAATAATTTAGATAACAATTACTCATATTAGTTAAAAAAAAATTTATAACACATTGATACACGTTTTTATTGATTAATCCTCTTATTAAATTATAATTATCATGTATATTCTAATATTATAATTATATATATTCATTGATATAAAATTAAAATATATCTAATATATAATATATTATATATTATATAGTATATTATATATTAGATATATAGATATATATTTATATTATAATCCGTGTAATAAAAAAATTTACAAAAGAATGTACATAAAAAATTTGTCAATATATCTTTAATATATATTTACTTCAAACAAATTAGTTAGACAGTTTTTACCTTAAAAAAAATAAAATAAAATTACTTTTTAACGCTGAAAATATTTTAAAATTAACTAGATATATATATGACTTCGGTGTTATGCATTTGTTTTTACTAAAATGAGATTTACTGTTGATAGCACAATTAATTGATTATTAATTTTTTCTTCGTAAATAATTACATATCTTATTACGAAAAAGTTATCGATATTATTTAACTAATTTAGTGAAGAAAAATAGAGTTAAAAATGATTTGAATTATCTAAAATCCATATAAAACTACTTTCAAAGATTTACTCAAAGCTTGCAGTTAATAATAAAACTAGTTTTAACATTAAATGAATACAACGCTATTAATGAAAATAAATTATTAATATAAAATAAAGACAGTTACAGTGTGTAACTTGTGTATCGAACAGAATAAATGAAGTTCAGTTTATTTTAATTGAACTTTTTAAAAAATAATAAAACTTTAATAAAAATTACTCATTTTCAGAAATATCATGATTTTTTAAAATAGAAATAAGTCAAACAGTTTTTAAAACACAAATGAAACAATTATTTAACTTGGCAATGAGTTCAAAAATCTTTTGCATATTAACGATATTATTGATAAATCACTTTTAATAAAACTTAACATACTTATGTATAATTCAATTAAATATTTCATGATACTAATTGTATTTATTAGTTCAATTTTTATTAGCAACAGTAGGTAGTACTGTTTCCTAAAAAAATTATTCTTTTATATTTTATTAAAATAAAAATTTTCAATTAATTACATGTGTTCCTTTTTATCTTATATTTGTTGCTATTACATATATTGAAAACAATTTTTGAATATTTTACACATGCATGCGTTTCTTTTGATCTTATATTTGTTGCTGTTACATACATTGAAAACAATTTTTGAATATTTTACACATACATGCGAACATGTAAATATACACACACCACACAGAGGTTCACAGTTATTTTATATTAAACTTTAGGTATTTTTTACTTTTTGACGTTTTATAAAAGGAAAAATTAATGTGTAAATTATTCACGACATTCTCTTCTATGGATGCGTAATTTCATGGCAAAGTATAGAAAAGAAAGGAAAATTATGAAATGAATATTGAAAAATAGCGACTTCGTATAAAAATAAAAATGCCTTTCTAAAATTTCTGAATCGTGAATTTTTAATTTTAACAAATTTTTCAAAACTTCACTAAATAAAAACATACCTTCTTAACTTATTTTAACAAAAAGTTAGAATGTGAAAAAGAAAAAAATATTTCGAGGAAAATAATTTTCAAGTATTTTAAATTCGTTTTAAGACCGACACGATGCTTAAACTTTTGGCATACCAATTTGACCATTTTGAGAATTCCTTTATAAATTGAACGAGATTATACAAGGAAATAGTTTTACTTTTGGAAAATGTAAGAAGGAATGTAAATTTCCTTAAAATGTATATACAAATAATTGATATTATATATAAATAAGTAATTGACAAGTATATATTAATTATTGATCACGAAAAATTCTACTAGCATAATCAAAGCTGTAACATTAAAGAACTTATTTATTGATATTTAGATATTTATAAAATATTTAGTTATTTAACATTAGTATAAACTTATGATAATTCAATACAATAAATATAACTTAATTGTAGACCATATACTTATTGTATACATTGTCATTTTTTATCAAATATAACGGTATATGTTAAAGTTTCCTAGCTTTTAAATACTCATCAAATAAAGTTGCATTTTGAAAAAGAATTACAGGTGGTAATATTTACAATAAAAGAAGAGTCAACGATATTTTGTAGTCTTTTTTATTTTATTTAAATTTATATATTTAAATTTATTTAAATTTAAAGGAATAGTAATATTTCTGCATATAATTTTCGGATAGAAATTAAACTACAATAAAATATAAAATTAATTTTCCAATATTTTTATTGTAGCGCAAATAATACATTTCTACGGAATCTAAATTAATATTTATTTATTTAATGTATAAGGTATTTTAATTAACTTTAATTTTTAGTTATACAACTACTGTCTTTTACTATTTTAATTAATTATTAATATTTCAATTTTAAAAATTAAATCGAGTATTCATTCATATTTATTATGATATATTTAGTTTTATTTCTAGAAAAGCGTAAACCACATCATAATATATAAATTTAACATATTCTTGTATAGTAATGTAACTATTTACGTAATAAAATATAAAACTATATTTCAGTAATTTATATTTGCAGAATATAAATATTGAATACAAAATTAAGTATCTAAGTTAGAAGGTTAAAAAATTTAAATGACCATTCAACCGTATAGATATAAATTTATCCTGCAAATTTATCCAGTTATTATACAAGAACGAATGAAATAACTGCACGGCTATTTTTATAGATAAGTTCAGCTCGTTTGTATAAATGCATATTTTAAATATCAAAAATATTATGAAACTTTAATTTCTTCCATAGGAAATTGTGCAATTTTTAATTCAATAAGCTACTAGTACACAATCGAAGCCACTCGACTCTTGCTATACAAATAAACAACTTTGATTATAATATTAAATTCATAATTTTTATATCTATTAGATAGTTGATTGTTAACTTTCTTATTCAATTTTACATAAATTGCTTAATAATTGGTGTTTATATAATTTAATATGAATGAACAAAATTTATAATATTTATCCATATTTTCAATTGAATACCAAAAAGAATAATAATAATTGGGATAAAATAGTAAGCAGTATAGATAAAGTAAAAAGAGAAATTAGATGTATATTATATTTTGGAATTATGTATACTTTTATTCTAGCGACAAACTTTTAGAATTTCAATTATTATCATGTAATAATTTGATAAGTCAACACTTATAAAAAAATCAATTGTTCTATATTAACAAAAACAAAAATGGCAATAACATGACTTTGAAACTATCCATCTTAATTTAATTTTTTAACCGAAAACTGTTAAATCTAGTATTTTTTCGCTAAAAAAGAATGTGTAAATGGTGAGAAACTGACCATTCATATCGATAATCTTTTTTCTCTGTCAACTCCTGCCAATGAAACTTCTACTGCTAACAACATTTTTCTCTATAAAAAAGAAAGTCAGTTTCAGGCAAATATCGATAAACTCGGATAAGAAAACGTAAGAAAAATATCTAACATATTATCGAAATATTTTACAAAATTCTTACTTTTTTACTCATTTTAATAAAATTTAATAATATTTTTATTAATAATTTTCTTTTATTACATGTATACTATATGATTCATAAATTATTTTTGGTGAGTTAAAAATATAGTTATGATTCTATTTACTTAATAGTACTTTAAATTTCGATATAAAGAAAAATATTTAAAGAAAATTCTGAATAAATAATTTCTCCATTTTTTCAAACTGAATAAACATTACATCATTAAATGTGTAATATTTGTTTTATAGAATACATAAAATTAAAACTTCGTAAAATTTAAATAATAAATTTTTAAGTACTTGAAAAACATAAATATCAATTATGTAAGTGATTTCTTATTGCAATACAATATTTTTTTTCCCTGAAAATCTACTTTAAAAATAAGTGTGCTTTGTAATTTTGTTTAAAACGAAAAATTACACATACGCGCGTACACACATATTTATGTGTGTGTATATATGTATATGAAGTATTTTTGTGTATAGATATTATGTAATTACCAAATTATACAATTTAAAAAATCTTATCGTATAAGATGTACAATAAGATTTTTTTTTCTTAAAGAATAAAAGAAAATAATTAACATCAGACTAACTTAAAAACATTCAATAATTTTTATTGGCATATGAAGAGTTTATTTAAAACATATTTATATAATTTCTGTATTCGTAAATAGAAAAAATTGGATAAGATTAATTAATGAACAAGGCTTTTCATTATGTATTGCTTTAGTATTGTAATTGGTTCGTTAGATCATACTAAAAAGCAAGGTATTCATTATAAATTCGAAAAAATGTATTTTTTTGAAATTTTTGTTAAAATAACAGTTTATAATAATTTTATTGAATAATTTCAGTAAATACGCTACTGTAAAAAGTTATGCATCAATTTTTAATGACGGACTCCTATAATAGCCCAGAAATTTAAAACGTTTTCTTCTAAGATTAAATTTAATCTCTAATCTTCGAAAATAATTTATAATAAACTTAAGGTATTCTTATATTTTATAAAATATACTAAATTTGAGAAATTGGAATTTAAAATCATAGCATGAATTTCTTAACAAGATTATACATCAAAAACTTGAAATGAACTCTCTTTGTCGTGCAACTTCGAAATGCAACAATTTTTCTAAGAGCAAATAAATGTTTAATAGTTGAAATATGAGTGTTATATATGCAATCAAAATTTCTTGAATTTAGTAAGAGAAAAGGAACATATGTCTACGTACACCTACAATCCAAAAAATAATCGGTCTTTTTTGCCCAATTTAGCTTTTGTTTTCATTTAAATTTATGTATAAAATAATGAATAGAAAAAGACATTTTTATATAATTGCAAGATAATTAAGATGTGAATAACCAGAGTTATTTTAGTGATTTATTAATAGTTATTATTGTACCTTTCGAATATGTTTATTACATGTACTTCTGATATGTAATTACAAGATTAAATGCTGTACGTATCTAAATTCTACTTGTTTAAAATAAATAATAAATTTTTAAATTCTAGATGCTAAAAATATGTGCATAATTTGAAATTTAACCAAGAAAATTCTTATCTTTTATAATTTATGAAATTCGAATTCTGTACAACGTAAACTTAGATTATTCATTAAAATTATTTCCACATTATATAATATATTTAAAGTATAAAAATAATAATCCGTAATTTAATATGTCACTAAAAAATAGAATATATTATAATTAAATAAATAGAACATCAAAATGAAGAAATAGTAAATACACGCTTAAAACAGAAAAAATCAATGACACTGTACGAAACAAATTACTTTTGGTCAATTTTTCATATAGGTTCAAAAATAATGCTCTCATTGAATTATAAATAATTATTTTAAGAGGCAGAATAACGGTAGCTAATTTTAATGAGGTAAAACTGCTTAATTTACATTATTTCTTGAATTTTTTCACGACCTCGTAAAAGTAAACATGTCATGCAGCAATAACTTCCATATCAAAGAACAGTTAATGAATTGTTAAAACAATATATATCCATGTATTAGCAGCAAAATTTAATACTTCATACAATACACATAAATAAATAGTAAAATAAAATAATATTTTAGCAAAGTTTATAGGACTGTAGTTTTTATAGTATAATAATATTCAAATTGTATTAAACTCACTTCACAAAATAACGTATTAGTAAGGACATATATTTTTTATTTGTAATTACTATTTCATGATAAAACCATAGAAAAGTAACACTGGTATTAATATTTTATCTTTTTAAATATTTGATACAATATATACATGTCCTACATTTTAAAATTTTTACTATCGATAAAACTGTTTTAAAAACTGTAATATTTTGTTTCTGCTTATCACAAACACAAACAAATAACTGACGAGCATAAAATAATTCCCATTAAACATTAATATTTTCGTTTATTAAGACCGACACTGCCTATAATAAATTATGACCATAAATTCTATCCGCAACTCCTTTCTTTTCTCGCTTCTCTTCCATTTGTGCAAAAACAATACCACCTTTATACTTAGATCAGTTCCGCGTACACATACAAAAAGAGAGCAGTAAACGGACGAAAGCGAGCAAAGGCAATAAGACATTGTATCCAATTTTCGAATAAAGCAGAGAAAAGTATAATAATAATAAATTCACTTCTTCCTAAATCTACGCATTTCTTGTCATCTACATGCACATATTAGATTAGCACGCGAATCGCACCTTCTTCGATTCTTGTACCAGGTCTTTGCTCCCAGAGAAAATGGCAATAACATGGTTTCTCCACACGGATACATTCAATTTCTGCTCGAGTGGGTGAAAGGTAAGGAAAGCAGCATCCACAAAGAAACACTTACCCTGTTCTGAAGCAGTCCAACCACCTGTCGACGATTATCTTCTCCTATTCCCTTAATGATTCACGAGCTTCACCACGTGCAACATCTTCTCCAGCGCCGTTACTGACTCGTATCGCGATCAAGATTGAGAAGCCGCATCGGAAATAGAAGTTGGTTCTTTAGCTCCCTTTTCTCTTTTACACAAATTCTGTCTTTCTATCCGGGTGCTCCAATAGGGAGCGCAATTGAAACTGAAACGCCGTCACATCCGAGTCTGCTCGCACTAACCCGCGTGTTAGCGTGCGCGCTCGAAGTGGAACGCTCTATCTCTCTCTCGCTCTCACTTTCTATCACTCTCGTTCATTTTCTTATACGAATAGACTACCGCTTCGTAGCCACCCCCATGCTCCACTACCCCTCTCCGACGACATTACTCCCTCCTTTGCCCTGTCACTGTCAGTATTCCAAGCTAACATCCCTTTTCAACATTATTTCTTTATTTCTGTTTATTTATCGCTTTCTCTTTTATTGCACTCCATTCTTCTCTTCCTGATCGTTCTTAAAAGCTCTTAATTTCTTGCACTTACTTTTCACTTTTTCAAACGTCGTACACGTATACACGAACTTTGAACACATTTTTTGTCGTCCCTATGATCGCTATTCTCTCTCTCTCCCAATTTATTTCTCCCTTTGTGACTTTTTACATAATGTATCCACCAAAATCATTATTAAGATCGTATTTATGATTATAAGTGCTTTTACTTTACTTATAATTATTTATATTATTAAAAAAATGCCTTTATTCAAACACAATATGTGACTACTTTCAACCAATCAAACAATCCTGAACTACTACGTTATTTTCTGTTCAATTTTTATCTGTATAATAGAAAATTCTATGTAATACCAACTCTTAATTTTTCAGACAAATGTATTTACTTTTAAATTATACTAATATATTAATTCAATATTTTTTTAATATCTATTTAAATAGCTATGTTATTTAACTGTTCTTTATTCGAATACGATTGATTTTCATAATTTCATAATGTGTTAAACTCCAGGATTGTATTTTATTTTTAAAAATCTATTGTTCTACGCAACATATAACCAAGTAGTAATTAAAATTTAATGATAGTGCAATATTTCAATAACACGCGAAATAACTAAATATTGCTCTAAAATAACCTACCGTAACTCATTATTATCTTTTTAAATATCGCAATTAAATAAGCAAATTAATTTATAAATATTAAATGACGAGAAAGTTACTCGTTTTATCCAATTACTTTATAGAATTAAGGAAAGATATATTGTTCCACTCGTTCATTATTTATGATTCTGTTTTCGAAGAATCAGTAAATCATATTTTTAATTTCATGTATTTAAATTATGAGACTAGTGCTTATTTTAAAAAATAATGAAATATGTAAATCAATTTTTGTACGTCATAAGATATTTTATTCTTACATATACACCATATATTTAAAAATATATAATTAATAAAAGATGACTATCACGTTTAACGTTTCTTTAAGTTCGAAAATTCGTCATTTTAAATTTAAGATTTCATAACTTCTATGTCATGATCTGACATGATATTTATTTAAGCTAAAACATTTAATGACTTATTGCAACAAAACTGTAACTGTTTACTAGTAATAAATTAATAATTTGACTTATTATTTTATTATTCTACTCTTTTTGGTAATTACAATTATCATTCAATAAATATTTACAATACAAAAATGTATTTAAAACATTATATATACAAATAAAAAGTCAATTTATAAGACCTCATTAATATTTGATATTAAGACATTTTTAAATTTATAATTATTTTCATAGCACTTAAACAAACAGGTTTTAAAATAAAAGCACTAATAATAGATTGTATTGAAAATATATATTTTTATTCTTTTATATCTTAATCTTTTAGTTTTTATTAATTCGCTCTTTAAGAAATTTTATATTTTGTTAATAACCTGTTATTTAAATACATTTGAATTCAACTTTTCATTTATTTAATGAAATGTATTATAGTTTTGTGTAATATAGAATTTATTTGGTTAAAGAAAATTGTAGAAACAGACATATTTTTAAATTTTGTTAGTACATTCGGATAAAAATGTTTAATTCAAATAAATAATAAATACAATTAAAGTATATTTTACTGATAAAATAAAACCTATTTTTTTTATAAAGTTGATAATTTTCAAATCATAACTCTGAAACAAATAATTAGATATTTTTGTTATGTATTTGACACAAAAATACTATCATTTTTAATTTTATACAATTAATAAATTTACTCATAGAAACTTAAAGATAAATACATGTAGTTCTTAACCATCTAATAGTTTCTAATTTAAGATAATGGTGGAATAAAATTATATTTGGAATTGATAATTATAATCAGGTAAGGAAAATAAGTTTGTTATTTTACCCAAGCTTCATTTTTAGAAATAATATTATATCACGTACATTTGTAGAAACCTTGAATAATAAAATTTTTAATTATTTCAATAATATATTCAACATTTTAAAATATACTAGGTAAAACTTAACACCTCGTTTTTTCACTTACACAATAAAAATAATTTTTTACCATAATAATAATAATTTTATTCCATAAACATAATTTACCTACTTATAAAAAATTTCTCAAATTAATGAATCATATTTAAAAAAATTATATACAAAAAATAAGTAATAGAACTAATGTAATTCATACATAAATAAAGAAAATAGAATAATTTTCAATCTAAAAATATTTATAATGTATAAACACTTCATAAATATGAAAACTAATGTTGATTATTAAAAATCTTAGGAAAAATTGATAACCTTGTAATGGAATTATCGGTTTCGCTGTGATGAACGGTTCCGAGAAGAAAGAGATCGTCTCTTCCCTTCTCCTTGTCTACTGCGTCGGTAGTTGTCTTTCTCAGCTTTTCAGCTCCGATTTCTTCAGTCGACTAGAGTTCGTTTGCGAGTAAAGGATTACTTATTTTGGAGTTTTCAAATAAATTTCAAATTTTTTTATAATTAAAGCTAAACTCTATTTATTTTCCTTGACAAGGAAAAATTTGACTGGCAGAGTGCAACAGGCCTCTCTTGCGGTAAAACAGTTTATTTATAATTAAAACAAGATCTCTGAATGTAGCATACAAATTCGAAACCTTAACTTAAAGCTACTTATATACATGATTCAAGATTTAATCTAAGAAGCACATGAATTTGACCAAGAACACGCGAATTTAACTTAAGAAGCACATCAACTTCACCTAAAAACGTGGCATACGGCTTAGCAGAGAAATTATACTTCGTCGCGGTCCCTGCACTCGTACGCTTACAGCCAGCAAATTTCCAGTGTGGTGGCGTTATCAACGAGTGGCTCAATGCGGCAATGACCCGGACGATATGAAGTGGATCCGATATACTAGGGAACGTCGCGAATGGGCCGACTCGACACGATGTGAAATGCACGTGAAGCTGATCCGGTGCGATGCGACTTGTCAGAGAGTAAACTCCTTGCGACGAAGATCGTCATCTCGAAATTGACTTGGCGCAGCAAAGACTGAACGCCAAGTGGTTGAATTAATGAGTGGATAGTCTCAGAAGAGAAGAGATTCTTCTCCGGGATTGGCCAAAAGCAAACGACGTCGAGTCCATGTGTACACAGTCATATATTCCCTGAAAGGGTTGGCTCGTGTAGTTCTACTTACGCTCAACCGAGAACGAGGATTGCACATGCTGCGCAATTATCATCGTGAACTACGCCTACCCGCGCAGGCTGCGTAAGTCAAGTATGTCACGAAACGTTACATAAACTTGCGCAAGTCACATTGTTCAGGTGGAGGTAACGCTTACACTCCCGCGGAAGAAATTTAACCTAAGCCATACGCCTCGTATATACGCAACGGCTTGAGCCGATAGGCGGGCGCGATCTATCTCACTCAAGCACTAACATAGAAAGGTGCATGCGGTCTCTCGCATAACGTCGTGCATACAGTTCGCTTCCTCTGTACGCACTCGAATACTCGCTATGTACCACCCACTTATACCTACGCTCACTTGTATACTCGCTGTGTACCACGCATTTATGCATACGTAATTTTGGACACTCGCTTTATGCGATGCATTAATACCATACACATTCACAATAAGACACAAAAATAATCTTGTAACGCGCGCCGTACAGCCCGTCACAAATTCTGAAAAATTTACTCTAAAAAAACGCTTTAAATATTTAATATATTCTAAATTAAATATTCTAAAATACGCATAATATGCTACAATGTAAGCTTAAAAATATATTAATGTATATCAATATAATTAAAAATAATTTGTGTAAGAATTACCGAATCAAAAATTGATTTTAAACAGACAGATAAACCAACTAATTAAAACAATGTACAGGTATTGTATAAGTATTCATAGTATATCGTAAAATAGTAAACTTATTATCAAACTAAAATTTTGAAAAATTCCTTTTATAACAAAAATTTTCCATTGTATCTTCATATTTCAAATACTATTTTCATGGTATATGATTAAAACTTCAGGAAACTTCTATTTATAAATAAATCTTTTAAGTATAATATAACTGCTTTTTCATGTAAGTTATCATATTTAAATAAAATTTCATGATTTATTAATTAATTTTTTTTTAAAAATTTAAAATTTTAAATTTGGTAGCCTCTGACTTTTTCAGTAGTTACAATCTTATTATGTCAGCCTAAATTCTTCACATAAATATTTAACTTTATATTTTCCAAAATTGCAATTGAAACTTTAACAATTAAACTCCACTCAATAAATCCATAGTGAAAAAATGAAAAAAAGATTTTCGAAAATTTTATACCTTATTAATAAATATTTTGACTTAAAATAGCATATTTTATAATACAAATTAGTTTGATTAACTTTTTCCGAATTAGATGAAAATTAATGTTCTCTATCTCTCCTTTACTATAATGAAACTCATTTATGAATTTAAACATTAATAATTATCTTTGATTTAAATTATAGTCTTATAATTAAAGAATCTGAAAATCAAACATCATTTAATAATTTATTATTTCTGATAATTGAACCGTTGCATTTGTAAATAAGTAAATTAATACATTGTTATTTTAGATAATTATAAGTTCTTATATTCAGTCAAATTATTTTTCATGAGTCATTTATGAATGGTAATTGGTATTTTTCTTGATTATGACGTAACAAAACCAAAGTTTGAAAATCACTTTCAAAATAATTATAATCAATACTTATTAAAAATATTTTTTACTTTGATAAACTTCTACTTTACTTAATTACAGTACAAACTTAATTTTTTTTAATTTACGAAGTTTTAATATTTATTTGAAACATATCGTGTTTATCTTCTTTTTAAATACAATATTTGCTTGATTATTTTTGCTCACCTTTGTATGACTTCCATAGTTTATAAATATCATTTATACCCATTAAATTACATCTAAAATGAAATTATTTATTTATTTAGAATCATAAAAGTACACAGACAGCTGTACATTTGGGTAGAGTAGACGTTGAATAAGATGGCTTAAACATCTGTAAAATGGAAATATTGTACCTTATAAAATTGATATTAAGATTTGGCTTTGGAGCTGTTGATACTGATATAAGAAAATTTAATTTTATTCATCATACTTAAAGCTAAGTACCAAGACAAAGTACATACTCGTCTTGCCAATGATATCATAAAGTTTTGCCTACTACAGAAGACGGTGAACTAATATATTTCAATTAAAGATTTCTTGTAATTTTAGCGCAATATAATTTAGAACTATTATCAACACGGTATTGTAAAATTGAATAGAAGTTTTCATGCAAGCGACTCTCGCAAGTAACGCACTATAATATTTGTAATTTTACAAATAGTAATAAATAATTACTAATTGTAACGTAAATAAAACATTGTTATTATAAAATACAAAATCTTGGAATTCATTAATTAATATTCATACACTTATAAAACTGTACTTTTATATTATGTATTTTTATAACATTATATTATTGAAATATCAGGTTCAATCAACAGGTGAAAATCTTTATTTGATTTTAATCCTAGGTTTTAATCATTTTATATTATTATAAAAGAAAATGTATTGATCAATTTGAATAAAAATTTATAAATGAATCTTAACACGAAAGATTCTCTAAAAGAATTATACAACGATAATATCATAAGATCATAATATAATATTTTTATAAACGATAAATTTTATTAAAATATGGCAGCACATGAGCTGTTAATAAAAAAGTTTTTATTTGAGTTGCTCGTTCTGGCAGTTAAGATCTTTTGAGTTATCTAAACGCGAGTTCACTCGTGGCGCATCTCCATCTTGAGAGACTCATTGCGGCGGGTACAGTCGATGTACCCTTTTGATGTACCTGATCGCGAGTTCACACAGGGCGTTCACCCTCTCTTTCCGTGGGAAAGGACACTGCACCGCAATCATTTCCTCGTCACAACAAGAACTGTCATTTAGAAACCAGGGCCGTGAAAAAGCCGTCTTTAGGATTTACCTATATTTTAATTTATCTGTATATTTAATCTATATAAAAAGAACGCCGCAAACTTTTATTACGCGAAACCGTCGTTAGAAAGAAGTAATCGCTGACTAATATGTAAAATATCCCACCGTCTTAAAATCTGCTGTCGTGGGATTGCCGCATAAAAATAGAACTAAATAAATAAGAACCGCCGCAATACTTTCATGTTATTAAGACACGTAAAATATATTTTTTGTTTAAAATCCGAAAGAAGTTGCTTTCTTTTTACTTACCCCGTCTCTTCGTGCTCATCCTTTCATAACCTGGTCCAACCTCGAGCTGTCCATGCCGGGGTATCCAGAAAGCGTGTAAGATCAAGCCGGTACCTAAAAATAAAAGGAAGGACTCATCATACTCACGCCGAAACCTCTGCCGACGGCAAATAGAGCTAAACTGATGAGACATTCGGCAGAGTGAAACAAGGAAAGAACATTACAATATTATTTGTAGTATAAAATCTGGTAAATAACCAATTAGTAAATTATCACTTATTAGATTCCTGGTAATATATTTAAGAGCATTCAAATTTTTTATGTGACAAACTAATTCGTGTAAATTTTAAAACTATTCGTAGCTTCAATTTTCTGCCAATTACACCACGAGTCACTACCAGAGGAGTATTTTTCATGCTCCAACTTCTTATATTAAAAATTTCATGATTAAATGCGGTTCAAATTTCATTTCTGGTATTTCAACCGAATCGCTTTTTCTTTTTTTTGACAAATTATAATAAATAGTTAGTTTTACTGTAAGATTATTTTTACTGCAAAATTCGAAATAAATTTATCCAATTTCTGAAGCATTCTATTACGGTATTCTATTATATTCGACTTTCATTTGTTCTACGCATCCTTTACGTATAAATTGTTTTATGGAAATTTTAAAATAATTTAGAAACCCTTAAGTTAATGCATTTTTTATATCAATAACTAAATTATTATAACTACTTAACTAAATATAATCAAATGCAAAGTTTCAGAAACTTTATAAATAATAAAACATAAGGAAAATAATTAAGCATTTTTTTCTATAAAAAGGAAAAATCGTGTTATTTTATCAAGTATCAGGACAGCTAATGTCTCGATGAAAATGTTTATCCTCGTTTACGTGCAGCCATAAAGAGGCACCAAAAGAAAAAACTTAAACGATAATGAAAATGTCAGTGTGAAAGAACGTAAACCAACAGCCATCCATCTTTCTTTATTTCTCCTGCTGTATACCGCGATCACAAAAGAGCTTCTTTTACCTCACTTTCTGACGGATACAATTTCATTCTGTCTTTACCACTTCCGCTTACTAAGTTAGACATACATTTGAACTTAGATGACTAAATTCACACTCGAGATTACAATAAAATAGAGAATAAATATTACAAAATGTAAATAAATTATATGCGTGCCAATATTATAGCACTGAAAACTTAGTTGTTTGCAACATGTGCTTGGAGATATTGAAAAAACAATAACTACACGAAAAAATAACACTAGATATAATATATGCTGTATTGTCTATGAAGCATAAAAACCACTCGATCAAATGGAAAATAAAAATTTATGGCTTAATTTCTAAAACTGAATGTTTCACATTCCTTATTATTTTTAATTTATTTTCTGTTTCAATAAATCCTATGTTAGAATAATAAATCTGAAAATTTGGCCATTACATCATTATATCTCAAACATTTCTAGTACATTAATTAAAATACATAAGACTCCAATTAAATATATACATATATATACATATTTAAAACTTTTTGGAAATATTATGCTCTATTTAATAATATGTTTTTGTGATCCAACAAAATAATGTCATTTAGATAATCGATAGTAGGTGTAATATCTCATATTTAATAGCAAGAGTGAATGAGAAAGAGAGTGAGTGTGTGAGAAAGAGATCTGTATTTTCACGTGTGTATATTTTTAACTCAAATAGCATGTACATAATACTTAAAAATTGAAAATACAATTACGTTTTAATTACCACTGTAAAATGATTTTTTGTTCATTTATTATTACTGTTATTGATTTGGGAATATTTTTTTGATAATATATATATTTAATAAAAAGTTTCTTTGAATATTTTAAAACTAAAATTGACAATTTAGAACTGTAGCCACGAATCGCGTAGATTACAACAAAACTCGCCGATCGGAACGAAAACGCATGTTTATGCAACTCTTGGGCGATTTGTTCTTTTCTCGCGTCCTTCTCTTGCCGATGCCTCTTGTACCTCAATGTGCCACCATATTTTTGTTTAACAGACTCAAGGTAAAAGCAAATTCTTCCTGGAAAATGCTAATTAACTACATCAGCACATTGTTGGTATCACTTTGACTTTCATATTTTTTCGTACAATATTGATATACCATCAAATAGAATTTTTCGCAAATTGATATAAATAAGCGGCTTGTGGCACATATTTATTGATTTTATACTGAAACAATTTATTTAAAACAAAAACAAAAATTACAAATTCTGGATGTGGATAAGATATTTAATTTTATCAGATGGTATTTTATAGTAACTGTGTAATATGAATATAAATATATTGAAAATTTTTATTTGTGCATTAGAAGTTTTACAAAAACGGCTTCAAAATTATACATAATATATTTTTTTTATTAACCTACATATTTGGTATTCAATGTATATACTAATATTATGACATAATAAATTATAAATATTTTTTATAATTATATAAATTTATATAAAATTAAATTATAAATAAAAAATGAATAAAAATAATTTGCTTTTTACAAATTTTGAGATTTTATTTTAGCATTTAAAATTTAAAAAAGAAACTTAAAAGAAGTTAAAATTTGATTATAACGATGTATAATCGTATATCTGTTTATAAAAGCCTTATTCGGTTAATTTTACTAATAATAGATGTTAAAATATTAATTACATAATTAGAATTGAAACTGCGAATGACTGTAGTCACAAACTATCTTCGTGAACTGAGCGAAATCGCCAACCTATGAATCTGATTTTTTCCTTACGGATGTGTGTGTAAACAAATATCCACTTATGCACTTACTCATGGAAAACATTATATAAGTCAATTATAGATCTGAAAAGGCACTTTTTTGCAAAATTATATCCAATATTAAAATTCCAATTCCTAATCAATAATTTATCTAATATATTAATTTTGAATAATTTTCTGTTATATATACAATATTAAATCCGATTATTTATAAAAATTAAAATTTCCGTAAATACAAGAAGTTTTGATTGCAATTAAAATCTAATGTAATTAACATATATTTTATTTTTTAACATTTGATATTTTACAGAATATAAAGTAAGTAATGCAATAAAATTGATCTTATTTACAATGAGAATTAATATAATTTCATCAATACTTCCAAATTAAGAGTTAATAAAATTATTTATAAACATATCATTCACTTTCATTCTAAATTATTAGATTAACCGAAACTAGCATATAAATTTAATAAATAATATATTTAAAAATATTATTCTTTTATTTCTATATTAATATCATTTATTCCAAGTTTATTTTAAATTATTTATTATCTGATGTTGTTGTTAAAACAAGTTATCTACAAAAAATATGTAATCGAAACTACGTAATTGAAGTTGTATTCTATATGTATAAAAAGTAATCCACCCATAAAAGTACCGTGAAACTCTTTCAATACTCAAGATCATTTTCGAACATCGAATAGTAAATAATGATATTTTTGGTCGAATTAGAAATAATTCTAAGCCAAAAGTATTCACAAACTTAATCAGTCATCCAACTAAAAGAAGAAGAGAACAATGACAAATTATAATGAAAATCACAACAAAACCTTAATTCATAATTATAATTTAAACAAGTTTAAACCATTATATAAGAACGTGACGGATGAAGAAGTTTCATATCGGAAATTATTTTATAGCGTTACACAAAACTCTATCAACAAAAAAGTATGTATATGTTGAAATTTTACCCGCAATATTCTTATAAATTTAAATACTTCGCACATTTTTAATTAAATGATTTTATTGTTGTCTTTAAAATCGAGTTTACTAATGGGTTATAACAACATATGTTAATAAAAATTGAAATTTAAAAACTGAAACGAATATAATAAAAATAATAAAGAAAGATCTTAAATCGTTCATAATACAAAAATTATTGATATGGTACATCATAAATTATATCATAAATAAATTTATTAAAATAAAGTCAAAATAAGTATACGATTAATTTATTCAAACTATGCAAAAACTTATAAATTGCATATTTTTTAATTACTTTAAACGAAACTTACTTTAAAAAATTATTACGTAATTTTGCTAACATTGTTCATTGTTTACTTAGAATTGTAATTGTAAAAAACTAGGTAATCCTTAATGTCAAACGAATTTTTTTAAACTCCATGACAAATAAAAAATATGCATATACAAATTTTTTTTATCTGAAGTTCATTAGTATTATACACAATTAAAAATGACATAAGGATGTGTGATTGTGGATGCGCGCGTTTACGTTCAGATATATAGTATGATAAACATCATCTCATTTATTAATACTTTAAAAGTTACAATTATTTTGAAGTTATAGAATTAAAAAATTAGAATAAAATTTATGGTATTATCTACTATAGAAATGTTACTATATATCAAAATGCAAAGTAAAAATTAAAAAAGAAAAATTAAAAAATTGAATTCCAAAAATATTTGATTTTTTTGTTAAAAACGAAATGTCAGTGATATGATTTTAAAATTCTGTAACTTCTGTATTTTTATAAAAAACTGAATATTTTTTATGAAATCGTACCATCTTCGTGATATTTTAATGTTTTACATATTTTCGAATTCTTTTAAGTTCAACGTAAGGATGTAAAAATAAATGTAAAATGTTTAGAGAAAAATCCGTTTAAAGTTTTTTTAAATGAGTTTTACTCACCGGCTACTTTACTTTTTTATAATTGAGATATAATTGGAAAATATGTCATTTTCAGCAATAACAGTTTTATTTCATTTTTACATTTTTTATTTTTAAAAAAAATGCTTTTGAGTTATATGTTTACTATTCAATATTTGAGTTTTTGTTATTGATAATAGTTTTACTTTAATGCGAAATTGCTTGTTTTGTAAAATAGATTATTCCTTGAAATGTATTTATTTATAAATCTCTTACTTTGTTATTGAATACTTTTATAAAAAAGGAAATCTACTATTAATGTAAATAACAAATTTTTTTAAATTTGCAATTGTAATAGCCAAAATTACTAAATTTAATTATGAGCAAACGAAATATGAGTTTAAGTTTTTTAAGCATTTGGAAATGGTAAAACAATTATTTAATAAGAAAAATGTTAAATTTAACAATATATACAAGATAAATAAAATATTTTAGCATTGATACTCTTATCTATTAGTTTATTTATACAAATTAAAGACAAGACATACGATTCTTTCAATGTTTTTATATCCAAATGTTTTTATATTCAATGTTTTTATATTTTTTCATGAATCTTGACAATTTTTTAGATTGCTCGAGACAATGTTGAATATCGCTCAGGGCAAAGCGTTTTTGTATCTTTTAAAATGTTAATGTATGATAAAGAATACTTTTAATTAGCCAAACACTAAAATACAACTTTGCAAATTGAAAAGCATATAATCAAAATGTCATTGTTATAAACGTATCCTAAAGAGAAAATGACTGCAAAAAGAAATAAAATATCTTTTCATTTACAGAATCATATACTCCATTGAATTTCTTTGACATCTTTAAATTTAAACGAATACCTCGAAATCCGCGACGACTATCCACTTGCTCAACTTAAATGAATAACACGAACTACCTCATTTCTCTAAAGTTAATAATTAAGTATCTTAGCCTAAAGCTCGTCCAGGGCTTGAGGCAAAGATAGGCTCTTACCTAAGACAGGAAAGACTTTAGTCTGCCACATGACGTATCTGAAATGATTAGCCAAAAGGATGACGGCTCCGAACTCACAGATGAAGACATTACGCCTAAGATCAAAGCTATGTAAAGCCACGCAGTTCCTTAGCTTTCTTGCAGCCTATGTTAGTCTCCTTAATGGTCAGCAGTAGCATTAATACCATCAGTAATTCCATGGACTTCAGGCCATTCATTCTTACACAAAGGCTCATCAAGCCTCGTAAAAACTTATTCATGGTAAAACTATTCTTACATTTAACTCAGGTTTATTTAACTTTCAGTTCAAAATCTGTCGAGTGACTTTAATCAATCATTTATCTTCGTTTTATGAATACTTCACATGTAGCAATGATGTTGATTTTTGTTTTAGAGCACGTAAATTGGTATTGATATCAAAGATTGTAACTATTATTGCTTTATATATATACGTAATAAATATACGTAAGTGCACAGATAGTAATATACTTTATTCTTAACTATTACTACTTCTTACTATTTTCGCATAAAAATGTGCCAACACTTTATTGATTGAAATTTTATTCGTTATTTAATTTGTTATTTATAATAGATTCATTATTTCCTTAGGTTGTTTATGTAGTATTTCTTTGATTTATAATGCTTTTAAATAAAATATTTGGAAGTTGAATTATTTTTTAATCTTTTGTTATCAGATTATTTTATTATTCTGCAAATAAATTTTAATTCCAAAAGCTCGTTATCTACTGTATGTTTTGTCAAATTGTGTATTCCCTTCTTTATCTTTTCTCTCTCTCTCTCTATCTAGCTCTATCTATCTATCTATCAATCTTTTCCAGCAAAGCACCATAATAAGCTATTATTTTTACTTTTTTTCATATTAATTTTGTAAATTTGAAATTATTAGATTTCTTTAATTACATTTATCCTAAAGAATTTGTATCACACGTCCATTATTTTATTCATAGTAAACTTTTATTCTTTTATTATATTATCTGTATTTCCACACGGCTAATACAAAATGATTCCAATCCTAATATTAGCACTACACTATTGCACATAAATAATACAAGTGAGGACAAATTTCTACATGCATATTACTCCAATAACAAGTATTAAAGCGTTGTAGAGTGCTTTTAATTAACTACTTATTAAGGCGAAATCGTATTTCATTCTTTTTACTAGATATCGTACCAAGTCGATTCTCGCTTTCTCGTCTAGCTAATGCTCATCCCAGTAAATTATATTTTTAACTATTCTTTCAATCAGATAATTGCAGTGAGCCTGATTTCAATTATTTTTGCCAAATAATTACAGAAAGCCTGGATTAAATTTCAGGTCCCTTTTTTTAACAACTGCAAGAGATTTAGATATAATGTCTGGTTTCTCAAATAAATATATACTTTAACCAACATATATATGTATTTTTTTATCGTGTTTAAAATATAATTAAAATCTAGAATCGCTCTGAAGCCCATCACGTCGAGGACGTGATACGTATAAAGACCAAGGAAACCGAACAAAGACCACAAATAGGATCTTACCACGCTAAAAACATCTGGGACCTAAAAGTAGACAGCCTCGCTCAGAACTTTGAAGGTCAAGAAGCGGGACTCCGCGCCTGAAACATCTATGATACTGCAATCTCCCATTGTGCTTTTCTTATCCTATTCCTATGAATAACTACAACAGTAAAAGAAGACAAATCAATTTTCTTTCCTCGCCTTCAGTCATCTTCAAAAAACCTCCCTCCCAAAGTCCAACCATCCACGCACCTAAAAGAAGGCTCGCGAGTATATAAAAACATAACCTCGTCAGAAAATGTCTGTCGAAGACCGACCGCGATTCGTTTTATATGCGTTATGTGCGTGCTATAAATTGAGAATTGTATAGTGCAGCATGAAGTATGTTTCAAAAGAGTCCCTAAATTTTCTCTTGTAGTTGTGACCGGCGAGACCTAAGAGACGGTTAAAGGGAGATAGTTTTATATGCAATAATAACTCATACAGGTTTTTGTCAATCCACGACTAAATCCTGAATATTCTTTCTGCAGTGCAATCGAAACCTTGCAAGACTTGTCCCGGTTGAGACAGTGACAACGGATGTCGTAATTCGCTGAAGATCGTCTGAGTTAAGATAACAAAATAACTTATTAACATTAAAGAAGACGCTTCGTTCGCATCGTTAAGACTATTACTAAATTGAATTAACGATTAGAGAACTAAATTAGAGAACTGAAGAAATATAAACCATCACAGATTTACAATATGCTTTACTACAAAATTTTCTCACAGCCTTCTACCATGATTTTGCAGCTCTGATAAACGTCTGTCGGGGGCTTTATTTTTTTCCATTTTCCTTTTCCTTCATCACTCACAAGTAAAAAAGTGTATAATGATTGAACCTACGCTCATTTTTATTTCTTAATATAGGTTTCGTTTATTCGTTACAACCTTAAACACATGGAAAATTTCTCTAATACTTAAACTAAATAAAGATTTAGTCCAATGTGTTTATTGCATGTTTATGTATGTTTATTGCATAAGTCTAAACTCGTAAAATTAAAATTATGGGAAAGAAAATAAACAATTCAAAGTCAAAGATGAATATAATGCAAATTATTAAAATAGATAGTTAAATAATAACATATAGATTACTTTAATTTATTTGAAGCGTCAGTCATTTTTCAAGAAGCTTTTTACCACTTCTTTACTCACGAAAATTAATTCATTGAAATTAGAAGGAATGAATTTCTATATCTGTTTTATGTAAAACTAAAATATTGACGCACGCTGAGGTAAATAAGCAAGATGCAATTCTTGACAGAACAAACTCGTGCTCAGAGAAATCCAAATACATTATATCTTATCCAGCTGCATACCATTTCGCCCAAGGAAATAAAGATCGGATGAAAAATGGAAAAAAATTCGACAGATCAGGAAAGACAGAAAAACACCGACAAGATGAAGAACCACTGAGGAGACGCTGGAAAAATAATGGGCGAGCACCAAACAGCACTCTTTCTTTGCCGATTGCCGCAGTTTGATCGAAGGACCTCCAGATGTTAGTGTAACAGTTTTTTCCCTTTAACCCTGTTCTTTGAAAAGGGTAATATCAAGAATTAATACAACAAGGAAAATAAATCGCCCTTCTCAGAGGATTGTAGTACAAGTCATGTTTTCTTAAAATTTTATTAAACATTATTATTTTCTTCATAAAAATAATCTTTATTTGAAAATATCAGTAAAATTATTATATACTACGCGTTGAAATAAAATTTAAATTGAATTTAAATAAAATTCTTTATTTGCTACATATGATGAACAATTACTCACTTGTGCAAATAGAAATAAGCCCGATTTGCAAGAGGTCTTTTGCTAACGCGTCTCTTGATCGAAAAATGTATATGCACAAGTCAAATAGTATTTAGAATTTACATACTACGATGCATTAGATCGATTTGTATTATATATATCTACAAATGCTCGAAAGTCCGACTCTATGATTTGCTTTTGCCTCGTGAGTTTGTTTTCCTTTGAGTCTTGTACAGCGAAATTTATTGTTCGGGGTTCCGGCTGTATGTTAACTTTTCTTGAACCAATTATGCTTCCCCTTATCATCTGCGCACCAGAATGTCTAATGCGTGGATAAATCCGCTAGAGGTAGCAGTGCGTTGCTAGTAAAAATTGTGGCAAATTCCGCTATGCTGATTGACAATCTACATTTTCATGTTTGGTTCAACTAATTAAAAACGACGCGTATCGTAAACAAATAATATTTGTTAACGCTTTATTATTTGAATGTTGTCAAGCTTAGTTTTTATAATATACCATTAGTATATTTCTATTTTTTTTAATTTTATTAGATGTGAACATGAGAAAATATTTTAAAAGATTCTTATAAATTATTTATAAATAAGTTACGAAATATTATTTTTCAATTTTTTCAACGTATAAAATTGATTTTAAAATACTTTGTACAGTTCATTTTAGTAATGTATATAAAGAATCAACTTTACTAACTTTGAACTAAAAATTCGATTTAAAAGAACGCAGCGTGTAGTTTAAAAAATGCTTATGCCTATAATTTCGGCAAAATTTTACGGAAATTCTTTAAATGGAATTAATGATGTTGATAAAAAGATCGAAAAAAATAGAAAACAACAACCATCACATCCGGAATACAGACGGAGATCTTTATTTCAACCAAGTCGACACAAAGAGGAATTTTGGAAACAGAGCGAAGCCATAGCTAATGCTGCTGAATACAGTAATGATGATGATATATTGTGTTCTTTCGTTTTTCAAGATGAAAATGAAAGAAGACGCTTTATTGTTACATATCCTGGAGATTTCTGGGAAGATTGTAAACATGTACCTTCAGAAAGAAGAGTTTTTTATGAGGTATTTATGTTTATATTAAAATGTATTTATAAAACCTTATTGCATTAATTAAATTTTTTTTTCGTGCTCAATATTATATCTACAGGTAATTCCACAACATTGTCCTTGCTTTCTTTACTATGATATAGAATTTGAGACAGATTTAAACAAAGAAAAGAATGGTATTCTAATGACAAGTACACTTATTGAAATTACTATTGAATATATAGCTAAATATTGGAATTATCATTGTGCAAAGAATATGGTCATTAATTTAGATTCTTCACGTGATGGAAAATTTAGTAAACATTTAATCTTTAGTACAAAAGATGTTGCATTTAAAAATAATATTGAAGTAGGTGCTCTAGTAAAAATGATTTGCCTAGACATAATACAATTTGTATCAAATCCAATTATAAATCATAATATTTTAAGTAAATTTAGTAAAGAAAGTCTTGAAGAATTATTTGTGGAAACCAATAAGGGGAAAAAAATCTTTATTGATCTTAATGTTTACAGTAAAAATAGACATTTCAGAATATATAAGGCTACGAAATGGGGCAAAAATTCTCACTTACTTCATGCTTCTGATTGTAAATGTAATTGGAATAAAAAATCAACAAAAAACAATGACTTAAATATATTTATAAACTCTCTTATTTCATATTTACCAAAGAAAAAAAAATTAAAATTTCTGAGTTTTGATGAAAAAGTCATTACAACTCATAAGCTAAGTACATTACAAATTCATCAATATTCTCAACATGCAAAAATAAATTCCAAACCTGTTATATCTAAACTATATTCAAAGTCTTCATACCTAGCATTAAATAAATTTATGTCTGATTTTATAAAACCTGGAAGAATTAGAGATATAAAACAAATTGATAATAATCACTTTATTTTTGAAACTGTAGGCAATAGGTAAGCGAAAATAAGCATAATTTTTAAAATATTGCATTTATTAAAGAAAACACATTTTTTTAATAAAAAAATATATTACTTTTAGATACTGTGAAAATATTGGTAGATGGCATAAAAGCAATAATGTTTATTTCATTGTTGATGTAAATAATAAAGTTATGTACCAAAAATGTCACGATCAAGATTGTAATACTTTTGTTTCTACTCCGAAAAAGCTACCAGTTGAAGTGATATTTTATTTTGAAGATGAAACAGACTCTTTATTTTTTACTCTTAAAGATTAGATATCAGCCAATGTTATTGTAGATTAATCATATAAACTGAACAAGCTTCATTAAAATCTTAAAAATTCTTTACCAAAATTATTGTTCAATTTAAAAACATCAATAGTACTTACATTTCTAATTATTAATTATTAATTGTAATTAATTAAAATATTATTTACAGTTTATTATTGTAAATGTAAAACAAATTTTATATACATATATGCGCTTTTGTGTGTGTGTGTGTGTGTGTGTGTGTGTGTGTGTTGTGTGCGCGTGTGTGTTGTGTGCGCGTGTGTGTGATTGAAAAATACTTTCATTATGACATGTTCCAATAAATTGTATAAATATGTTTCAAGATCTTTACATTTCATTTTTAACTATTTCAGAAAAATATGAATTATAATATCAACGAACAGATACAGCAGTACGTTTTAAAAATTATTAACGTATTTACATAAAATTTATTATTATTATTATTATCATCGTTATTATTATGATTGTTACATATATATTAATATTAAAAAAAATCCTGTTATCATTTTTATTCCTAGTCTGTATATATTAAAATATTTGTGCTACACAAATAATTTAGTTAACAAAAAATTATCAAATAATCCTCGATCTTCATCATTTATTGAATCAAATTCACTATTTTCTTCCTTATTTTCATTTTCATTTTCATTTTTCAATTGACCAATTGTTAATACAGGTTCTGACTGTTCATATTTTACATTCTTTATCACTTCATTATTATTAGGAATAATCTCCTCAACTTTTTCATTATTATTGTCTTCTTCAGTTTTTATGTCTAATACATCAGTTTTATTAATGAGATTATTTGTTGTATTTGAATGAGATATAGTATGTTCAGATGCTTGTAATGCCTTATAATTTTTGTAATTTTTAACAGCCTCTCTCAACTGACACAAATAATTTGTTAATCCTGATGTAAAATTTATTTATTGTTTTAATTTTAAATAAATAAAAATTTAACTTTTGATTAATTTTCCATTATCTTACCTGACATTATTATCCAAGTCGTAACACCTGGTACATTCATACCTGGATTATCAAAATATGTCATCCCAAATTCAACTCCTGGCTCATGGACATTTGTAAAAGGTTTTATAACCATACATGACCAGTACTTTGTTACTCTACAATAAATTTTTAAGAAATATTAAAAGTTATTTATAATATATAATATATATAATATATATGAATGCCTATAAGTATCTGATCTGTTTGGAGCGTTTGGATGATTAGTTCCTTTATTAACAATAATAATAATGCCTGTTTCTTTATTGTAAAGCCATTTTCTTTGGTAAACATAATCTCTATTTGCAAACATTTTCTATAATTACAAATAAAAAATTACATCTTATCACAATATCTTGCATTTAACTGTATGTAATTAATTAACTTACAGGCCAAATTGTTTCCCAATAAATGATATCATTGCAATTTTCTGTAGATAGTTTCGATAAAGGATCTGTATCAATTATTTTTAATTGCTTAACTGTAGTATCCCACTTTGTACGATAATCTAAATCTATTTGAACTTGCAAAAAATCTTCTGCAGAAACATCGTCAAAAGATCCATATATTTTATAAGAATATAAACCTCTTGAACTTTGTTCTTCTTTTCTCCAAACTAGCATATCTTTACATTCAGTGAAAGGTTTCCATTCTACTTCTAAATAAAACAAATTTTATAAAAAGACTAAAATACATGCTATGTTATTAATTTAATATTCGAACCTTGTTGAAGTATATTAGAGGCATGGTTTTCTTTATGATATTGACAATATTTAACTCCTGGTTGATTGACATCTATAACTATTCTCAAATGACATTCTGGGCAAACTAATGTCAAATCTCTTAACCGACGAGTTTCTTCTATTTCATTGACATAACTTAAATAATATAGATTATTAAACATGTATAAAAAATTTATTAAAAAATACATAATTGCTTATTTAAATTTAATGTTATGCCTCCTCACCTATATATTTCTTTATCTGATATTCTTTCCTGCTCCCAATCATACATTGTAATACCAACAGTTCCGATTAAAAAATTTTTTGTATTATTTGTAATTCTACACTTATACAATCTTATAAATTCCTTTAAAGCTACTTCATCCCAAATTTTTGTGTAAAGATGAAAAAGCTGCAGACTTCTTCTAATTTTCTGTTCAACTATAAATTCGCATTGCCTTGTACAAGCTCTCTTTACTTGAATACTTTGCTCTTCTAACCACAGAGTTATTTTACACCACTTACACCATTTAAATTTACTATGTACCTTTCCATGATTTTGAGGATAAAACTGAACATTTCTAATAATTTCACAATTAAAATTAGAATTATACCGTCTTAAAATAATTCCTGATACAAAACGTAAATACATTTTAATTGTATGATGTTACTTTATATAAGAAATACATTAATTAACAATAAACTGATCAAAATTCACATAAGCTTACAAAAAACTCATTTGCAAATTAAAAACTGCGTTCTAATAATTTCTTTAGTTCTTTAGATTTTTAGGTTATGTTTAAAATAATCTATCACTTAACTTAAAATAATAAATTATAATGATCATTCACAAAAGCATGGTTTTACATGAAAATATTGTATTTTCTAAACACATTACTATAGTAGTTATTCAACTATTATAATCCATAAATTATAAACTTTTTTATACTTGTATGAATATAGTGTTCATTGTACTCTAAACGCTAAAAATTGAAATTCTATTTAGTCAATTAAATTATTTAAAAAATATATTGAATTAAATTTTAAAAATTTATTTTTTTACATTTGTCTTCTCATTATTTTTGTTTTTTATAAAATAATTTTAGAATAAATAATTTATAAATAATTTAAAATAAAATATTAAATATGAATAAATTAATATATTTAAAGAAATGCCTCAGATTATGTGCATGTGTGAAATAATAAGATATTGTCATGCATACTTTGTAAAATTAAAAAATTTTAAATTATCACCTATTATTAAATTAACTACTTCGAATTTAATATTAGGAAATTTAAATGAATATTGTAAGAATTTAAAAATATGATTAAATATAAATACATATATTTTTTATATGTATAGTTCCGATTTATCAACCCTGAAATTTGTATAAATATTATTTAATCAGAACATCAGTTTTATGTTAAAATAAATATCTCCATAATTTTACACAATTTATAACTATAAAACTAAACTTATATATAAAACTAAACTTAAGGAAAATTCCTTAAATATTTAGTTATGTTTAATTTACATTAAAGACACATCAATTTATATTTTCAAAATAATGAAAAAATTATTTTTAAAAAATTATACTATTAAATAAAAATAATTATAAGTCGCAAAGTATCAGTGTTAATAATAACAAATTTTGAAATTTTTATAATTTTTTTAATGAAATAAACATTTACATGAATGAAAATAGAACATATATCTCAATAAATTAAAAACTTGTTACTGTAAATACAAATGATTACGAAAAATTTATTTTTAGCTATTATTTTTCTATTATCATTTAAGCTTGCGCCATGGAACGTCGTTTGGGTTCACCCTGTAAAACAAACGGAACAAGAAAATAAATATTTTAATACAACTGATTATTATTACTTTTTAAAAGGTACTGCAAAAAATATGAAAAGCAATATATTTATTTTAAATGGAGTGTTTTAAAGAGCTTTTATTAGAAAATATTACATAATATTATAATATTATATCATATTTGAATGATAAAATCAAATCAATAACTGTTTTAAGTAAATAATTTAATAGGCTTAACATAATATGTTAAACTCACAATTTTTTCGTAACTGTAGCTATAACATATTTGTTCTTCGCAAACATTAACTTTACCCCCTTCTGATATGATTTAATTCGTTTATTTATTATTTATTATTTATTATTTGTTTATGATTTGTAAAGTGTTTATTTTATTCTGATAATTATTGCAAGGCTTACATCGCGCTTATTCATTCAACTTATTTTAAATTAATTCAATTTTAAATAAGAGAAGAAGATTTTCCCAATAATAATTCTAACTCAATTTTTATTTTAATTGGACTTAAGATTCAAAAAAGAATATTTCATTTTATAAAAATTTTCATATTTTACAAGATTTCTTTCCTGATACATTAGTTGTAACATTCATTCATACAAATACTAGACAATTTGTTACCTTGTAACTGTAAATTCAATCAGATGAATAATTAGATTGTAAAGAATTGGAAATATTGCATCTTTTTAGTATTAGAATATATTTGAATTTACTTAATATTTTCAACAAAAATTTACAGAGCACTTTTAGAAATATCGTGTATAGGTGTAATATTAGCAAATTTTTACAATAAAATTAATTTTATGATCACTATTATAACAACCACTAATATCTTATTATTATTAATTAATCAAAAAAATTATTTAAATAATTTATGTTAAAAGTTACACTCGCTGTTAAAAGTGTTGTGTGAATAATGTTAAGAATTACTTTTACAAAGGAAAATCTTGTATCAAACTTAAAGCCTTACAAAGTCAATAACTATTCTATTTTTAATATATAACCTTTATTTTGCTTAGAATGTTATTTTATGAATGTTTATTTATATATCATTTTTTTGTTCCAACTAAAGGATATTTTCAATGTTTTCGAATACTTTAAAACCAATTATTATGACGGTGACATAGGCCATGTATATACGCAGGTTCTGAAAATTACAATGTACATTCACTATCTAAGAAAAATTGTTAAATGTTTCAATTTAAGTAAAAATTAGTTTATAATGAATGTATAATATAATTATGATAACAGTAATTAAAGTTTAGAATATAACAATTTCTTTAGCTTTTTGTTAAAGTAGTGATCTTGTAATGTGGAAATTATTAAGTAACTATAAAATTTTTTAATGTAAATTTAATTTATTATATTTCCATCAAGAATTCATATCAGGTATTTATTCGCAAAGGAGTATATGAAGTACTAAATTGAATAAGTATATGTAGCTTGAGCATAATGATTTATCGACTTAAACTTGTCAATTTTAAATTTATAACATGAATATTTTAAACTTTGACGTTCTTCTATATGAGTTATATTTTAGTAGAAATATATTAATTTTATCTGTAGCAAAATTAAGTATTATTCTATTTGAAATGAAAAAATAAAAAAAATGAAATTTAAATAAATATTTATCATTGATAAAGTTCATAGATAATGACGATTAGATTTATAAATTTATAACGATGTCTTTTAAGCAGTTTTTGTATATTTTATTTTAATGAGTTTTTGTATAAATCGTTATTAATCGATCGTAGCTGATAATTTTAAAATAATTTTTAAACAATAAGTTTTAATTCCAAGTATATTATAGATCCAAGTATAATATAGTATATTCGTATCTTTATTATATCTCCCTCAACTACGGTAAAGACACGTCTGGTGGGTTAGCCAATTACTTATTATTATCACTCAAATATTATCAATAAAATAGAACACTATTTAAAAAATTTACTTAAATCAATAGCCTTTGTCGCCTGATCAAAAATATTATCATTATTACTATTATTACTAAATATTATTCTCCGAAGTGTACAGGAAAAGGATTATCCAACCACCGAAAATAACAGAAAATTGCATGTAAAGTTCAATACCTCCATCATACGCCGATAATAGTTTGCGAAAGCCCTGGTGTTGGGCGTCTCATTACCATATCCGCGATCACCGGCAGCCAAAATCATCCTTTTACCCCAACCCGTCGAAAAGTTCAGCTGAGCCTCAACACTGACGATGAAGACGATGCACAAGCAGATTCCCACGGCTAGCAAACTCAGCCGTAGTTTCCTGCAGCTCCTATGAACAGATTTTCCTTTAGTCAAGCTTGTTTCAAAACCAGCCAATCATGCTTAAGGCACTTCACAGAACCATCATCGAACTCGCGTGTATCTAATTTTATAATTATATGCTTTCTCTTTTATTCGTTACTGTTTTTAATGATATAAACTCTTAACTGATGAAACAATTTTAACAAATTTTGCTGAAATAGACAGATTTTTCAGCGAATATTTTTGAGGCGTCAGTAAAACGCTTCAACATTTTTATCAATCAGGGATCATTATAAAAGTTTAATGAACATAATTTCGTAAAAATAATCTTATTTTTACAGCATTTTCGGCCGATCGTGACAGATATAAAGCCTCGCAAAATGATAGAAATAACCGTTTCACAAGCTCAAAATAGAAGCAAAGTTCGACTCACATGTTGCTTACAGATTCCAAAATTAATCACAGGAATAAAAATTGTACACACTGATCCGTACAGTGAGATCTCTTTGATAATGACTGCTTAGGTGATTTATAGAAAGGCTCACTGTACTTGTTGTACAGTAATAAAGCGTTAACGAGCTTGATGAAGTGCTTTTAATCGACAAATCTACAACTCGTTCGTTTGCCCGAGCGGTGCTTTATATCTCCGATGTGACTTGCGCAGCCCCACCAACGTCGTGATTTTCAACCCCCTGGGCATTCGTTTTATATCCTATCAGCGTATTGCACGATTCTGCTGCGCTACATGCGCGTAAATTAACACAAATTGTTAGCTCGTGCCGCGCAATTATATCAGTCAATTGTATAAAGAGACAAAACTAATCGAAAGAAAACACAGGAACATTAATCAAAACACATTCTCTCGTCATTCGCTTATATGCGTTAAAGCATAAGATGTAATTTTCATTTTTGCATATTATATATTCGTTCAAGTAGATAAGCAATAAGCGTCACAATATGTGTTGATGCGATAAAGTATGGAATACGATTAAGCAATTTCTTGGTTTTTGCAGTTATAATGACATTCGGTTAATCATCTTTAACTCATCAATATTTTTACAATTATATGATTGTCTTAACTATCTTATTCCTTTAAAGAATGTCTATTAATTATTTAGAATATAAAAGAAAATCGTGCTTTGAATTAAAGTAAACAAAAGCGAAAAAAGACCGCATCTGCGCTTATGTTATTTCACGGATTGTCAAAAAGTAAAGGTTGTCAAATCTGATTTTCTTCTAAGTAACAATTTAAAAACTATTTCAAAATCAGAAAAGAAAATTATGTTAGTTTCGCATATTTTTTGCATCTATTAAATTCGAATTTACTGAAAAATATTTATTGCGTCTTTTATTGCAGGATAAAATTGATAAAAAGCTTTTATAATTTAAAAAATAATTGAATTTATAAAAACTACATTATTTTATTATTTTATAGTAATTGTACGCATTATATATACCAAGAGGTTGATATAATGATATGCAATAAGAGTAATTTTTGAATAAACGCTATCAAGCATAAATTATATAAATCATAAACATGAAAGTTTGCTGTTTGTTTGATTGTAATTTTTTATTTTTTCATGAGATTTATAAAAAAAGTTAGTTATCCAGTATGTTAAAAATTGATTTTTAAACATTAGTGGATTTAAAAATTAATGAAAGAAAAATTAAATTCAATTATAGAGATACTATTGACAAATATTATATAGAGCTTGATAGATTAAGATATTTTTTAAAACTCTATATAATAGTTCACAAAAGCCCAACAATCATTTAAATAAAAGTAATTTTTTAAGTAAAAATAAATATTTTAATCAGCCATGATTTAATTATTTTCGTCTTCTTTAAATAATTATTTACATTTATCTATTATTCTATTTTATTATTACATCTTATTAATTTAATATAAATACAAAAAATTGTATATTTTAATTTTTCTGAAATGATATTTCGGAAGTTTTTTTCTGTATTTTTCCCTAAATCACATACTACGGTATAGGAATGCAAGAGTTTAGCTAAAAACAATGTTGCCAAAAATTTTTTCCAACATTTTTACAATAATATTATGTTTTTTAAAAAATCATAATAATATTATGAATTTTTAATAATATTTATAAATAACTTATGTAACTTGACACAACGTATAAAAGTAATTTACTTTTAAAATATTTACTTTTTGTAATATAATCACTACTTCTTATATTGGGAATGTCAACAAATTATTACGAAATTAGTATCATACTGCTAGATAATATGTCGAAGTTGATCGCTATAATGCCTAAAGGAAATGTTAATATAAAATTTACACCACTAATTTACACTACCAAAAGTATTAGTTAAAAAAATAATTAAATATTAATACTATTCAGTATTACCGAAAATATTATGAAAAAAATTAGTAAAATAAATATTTATAACTATTAAATACAATTATTATACTTTATCGTGTATTTTATATAAAAAATTGATGTTATTGTAATAATGTGTCAAATGAAAAGAACTGATATATGATGAAATTCTTCTCATCAGACGCAAATTATTTATGTCCATGCTATCTATCGTTGAATACAATGATTACATTTTACAACTTATTAATAGAAAAAATCGGACAGTTAGTATTTTACAGGCTTCTTCTTCATTCACTTAAAAAAAATTAGAGGAAGCAGAAAGCATCATATGCATGCATGAAAGAAGCCAAGAAGTTACTAATCAAAGCAGTAACCATTATTTACACATGAGGTAGTCACACGCAGACAAATTGATAATACTCATACACTTTTAAAATATTATACGCTAAAAATACATTTAAAAATAATTAATAATAATTACAAAATATCAAGGAAATTAATCAATTTATGAATGAAATTACTACTGATAAAAAAAAATGATTCAATAAATAACACATACAAACATTAAAATAATAATATTTTTGGCACTCAAAGTTTGATATATTTAAGTTTTAAATTAAGTTGCATATAATATAATAATTGATTAACCTACGTGAAACAATATCGGTAATTAGAAGAGATTTGTCGTCATGAAATAATTGACTTGCGCCGACCATCTAAATAAACTTACATTAAAATAAAATCTTCCCTCGTACATGTTGACGCAGGTATCGTTACGCTCATAACCTGTGCAATGAAAGTATACCACCACCGCTTTATTACGCGACATGATTCGAGCTGCGGTACTTTCCTAGAAACCTTAAGGAAGGTAACAGAGCCACTCAAAAAAGAGAATGTCTGCCACCGAGGATACTGACTGCGACTTACCCAATTTACCCTTTCCAAGATGATCACAATTAAGAATATAATTATAAACGAGCCTCATACTACAATCTAATCAATCTAATAATCTAGTCAGCCAATCTAACGTACAGTCCAACATTTCTCCAATTCTTTATTAATATTTATATATAAAAGATCTTTTAAGAATTCCTTCATTTTCCAATTTCTTTGCTAAAACTATACATATTCCTTCATTATTTTTCGTTAATACGTATTAATCTGCGTATAATGGAATTTAATTAAACTTACAGTATTCGATAAATTATAGAATTTCTTTATATTATAATTACATAACTATTTATTTTCTTGAATTTTTTTGTTTATAAATTTATTAAATATATAAAAATTGGTCTATAGTATGTACACATTGTTATATACTATTTTTAAACTTTGCTTGATTTATTATATTGTTAATATAAGCCCTAATGCAATCTATTAAATTTTTACTAAACCTTATAAAAATTTGTATTTAACTTTTATTTAGAATAATTACATTTTTGTAATTCTTCTTATATAAAATTCAATGTAAGACTTTTTATCTTATTAATGTCACACATAAAGCAAACTTTTAACAATTGATACAAGCAAATTTAAATATTTCGTGGAATTTCCTGTATATTATAAAATTCATTAAACCTTTAATTTATAAAGATTCCTATCAATTATATTTACAAATTATTTAATTAAGTTATTATATATTTGTAAGAGCAACATTTGTTAGTAAGATGCAATGTCATTTGAGAATTTAGAAAATTTATATTTTCCCATAGAAGATAAGAAATTTATAAAGCATGTGTATATAATGTACATGTATACTAATTAACTGAAAATTCATGATTATTAAATATATGTAGAGATATATACTTTAATGCAAAAACGTTTTTATCTGGTACAGTTTAATCTATTTTTATTATTAGATTTTCAAAAACATATATTTTTAACTTATATATTTAATATTATGATTTTATATTTTATTACTATTGAAATTATACTTAAGATTAGTAATATTCGCTTTGCTTACGTGTAATAAATATCTTACAATTTATATCTACTGTTCTATCGTTACTGAAATAATTAAATATTTTTTCACGTTTAAAAATATATCTTGTTACTAAGTGCATCACATTATTATTATTAATTTTTCGTTTTTAAATTCACCACTTCAATTTTGTAATATAATATTTTTCGTGTAAAATTGTAAATGAAAACTTGTTGATATAAATTTGTGTTATTATTTCATACAAAAACAATTAAACTTTATAGCTGCAAGAGTTGTTACAAAGTTAAATTTTGAATTCATTAAATATTATTTTATTAAATAAAATGTATTTATATCCATCTATTTAAATAATTGCTTTTATGAAGAAAAATTACTATACTATCAGTATATAATTGGCCTCCAAATCGCACATATTAACAAATAAAAAATTGTGCATAAAATGCATTTATGTATTATTAATTTTAAAGTGTACTTTTATTGTAATGTTTTATTTGCATTTTTTACCTTAATATATGTATTGTTTTTTTGTGAATAAGATATTCTTTCAAGTTAAAAATCCGATATGTACAATTTACATTTTATATTCTTAAATTACATTTTCTAATTATTTTGTTTATGCAAGAGATTAATTTTTCAAAAATAACAATCATTTTATACTCTAAATAATATTAGTATCGCATGATTATTCGACAAAGATTTTAGTGTTTTAGCATTTTTTCTAAAAGTTTATTATTTTATCTTATCATTTGTAGTCTCAAGTTAGAAAATAATAAATTAAATTCATCAAATTAAACTAGGACTATTTTTAAGATACAAAAGAAAGTAAATAAGAGAAAAATCATTGCAAAAAAGCATCATGACTTTCGATAAGAATCATTTACATTACTATAATGTAAGCAATAAAACGTGTAACGAAGGTATTGTGAAAATATGAAAGGCTTGCCTAAATCGTGCAACTGTTCTGCCAAGTCACTTATATTTTTAAAACTAAATGTAGACTATGCTATCCGAACGTTCAGTAAATATACAATATTCAGATGAATAATATGCTTTAAATCATATAATTAAACTGACTAATTGTAAGTTATAGGTATCTACAATAAGACCATCATCAATTGAGTAATATATTATAATACTTTTTATTATATTACAATGATACCTTTTCAAAGAAAATATGAAGGGGTATATGGTTTTAAATTTAGTAAAGGATTATGATAAGACAAATCATTGGTAGATATAATCGGAAATAGAATGTTGCTCTTCTATGGTTCGATACTCGCCCATTTGCACTGCGTTTTTTGTACATCGTTAAATATAATAGTAACCTATTTAATTCAGGTGTATTCGAAATTATGAAAACTTTTATATTCTTTTATTAAAGCATGCTCAAATCGGTAATTTTATTTAGCTCGCCTAAATAAATAATATTGAAAACAGTTGTTATAAAACATAAACTATTAGTTTTATTTTGTCTTTCTAACTCATATAAAGTTGAACCTTTTTATAATATAATAAGTATTGCATATATTTTATTTTAAAATTTGTATTTAATTTTAATAATTCCTTTAAGTTCGCATTTTTATGCACTTCTATCTATGAATTTGTATATTTGTTAGTAGTAAGACTAATAAAAAACATGATGAAATAAAAATGATTATTCATAAAAAAATTTATAGAAAAAAATTTTCACATACTGTAAACTATAAGTTTGTTTTATTTAATTTTTCTAATAAAAGAATTTGTCTACTTTTTACATTATTAATTACTCATTAGATTTAAAACAATATATTTTATTAATAAAAATTTTAATAGTGAAGATATAAATAAACTATTTACAAAAAGTAACTCGAAAAATATATGTTCTAAAAATTTTATTTATTTAACTACAGTTGTAATATCTAACTCTTAAAATAATCTAAAGAAAGTACAATCTTTTTATTAACATAATTATTCAAATTAGACGGCAAGCACAAACAAAAATTATATTTTCATTTACTATGTTTCCACAGTAAAAAAAAGTAAGAAAATAATTTATTAGAAATTATGTATAATTATGAATAAACAAGAAAATACAATACGTAAGGATTTTAATTTATTTCCAATAAAAAAGAAAAATTACATAGAGTATATACTAACAATAGGTCAATTATCCAAATGGGTGAAGGTATAAACAATCGTATTATTACCGTTAACTATCACATAGTTGACTTTCTTATTCACACAACTCTTCGCTCATTTTGACAATTAACTTTTTTATTTTCATTAAATATTCTTTTTACAAAAATCGTACGATTTCTTTTGTTTACGCTCGCATCCGTCATATTGATTTTGAGTTTTAGCAGGTTAATTTGCAATGCGAAAATAGTAATTAATAAAAGCATATTACTTGCAACACAAAATTTTTGCCAAAACATGACATTCATTGAAGAAAAAGGATGATCAAGCAATTTGATGTTATAGCTTACATACAGGCAGTGTTCAATATAAGATTTGAAAGTGCACTGGATTCACTTTTTTAATTAAATCTATGTATCTTCTGGAATAATTTTACCGTTTTAAGAGATCAATACACTCTTTCGGTTTGCTGCAATATCAGTAAAAGAAATTGCATTCTTATAAATAAATTCACTTGATTTATTATACAAAAACTTGAAAATTAATACGTTCGTACGTGAATACTTTATGAACGCTTCATATTCATTAATATATTAAGTAATACAACGATATAAATGAACATAGTAACCGCGTATTAAATGATTACTAGTATTAATTAGGAAGTAACTTGTCGATTAATAATGATAATATAAATCAAATACTTTCGGGACAAACAAAAAATGTTAAGTCGAATTTATTTGAGTTTAATACTTTATCTTTTTAATCATAATCAATAATCTTTTAATTCTTTTTATTACTATGAGATTGATAAATTTACGGACAAACGAAACGTGCTATGGTATTTGATTTCCGTCGTTTTCGAATTTTGAAGTTGTAATCGTTCAAGAAACTTGGATTATAATATTTATTTACCATACTCACAGATACCGAACAAATATTAGGTATAAAATAAAAGTATATACATAATTATGTACACTTGTTTTAAATGTTCTAAAAAAGCATAAATGAATATTAGTATAACATAAAATACAAAATTTTTTCTATAAAGTATAATCGAAGAAATTGTAATAAAAATAAAAAGTTTCTACAATTTGAAATGATAACACTGAAAAATACAAGTATGAATATTAATCCAACAAGAATTATCTTATCGCATGTGAAATGAAATTAATTTTAGTCAACGCCTTAATACTCATTTAATATGCTTGATGAATAATTATAAATAATAAATAATTCAGCATTGGTACAATATTTAATATTATGTTTTACTGGTTGAAATTTTTTCATGTATAAAATGATAACAAAACTATAGTAATTTACTTTGAGAAGTATGTAAAACGTACATTTTGAATATAAAATAAACATTCCATTATTTATCATAAAAATAAAATAAGAAAATTAATTTTTAAAATCAAATAATAATATAAATTACAATTATTTATTTGATGTACTTATTTCGGCGTTAATACAAATAAAATTGAAAATAAATTGAAAGTTATTCATAGAAGTCTTATTTCTAAGATTTTTTATCTTTTTATGCATTCAGTACTAAATAGTATCGGAAAATTTTTATCACTTATTCCTTACTTAAACTGAATGGCGTTAATCAAGATTTCATGCACGTCATCAATTGTCAGTGACAAATAGTAAATACATCTAATACGTGATTTTAAATCCATCACGGTTTATAGCTCTCTGGCGCACTTCATTACAAATGCGCATCGCATACATAATTATTATGTGTTAACTACATTACACTTCTACAATGCGAACGAGTAATTAACTGAAATAGCGCTGATTCGTGATTATACCAATTCACCCTGTAATCGATACGACAATCGTTTATATGTAATGGCTTTTCCTAAAATATATATATCACGAACTGTCATATCGAAATTTCCGTTTAACATCCACACGTATTTATACATACAATTACTTTACTTCTTAGTAATTAAACATCATTTTATAAATTAAATACGTTTTATACTTCTGTCGTTTAGCAACAACACAATCAACACAATATAGATTATTATGCTTTCTTTTGCAGTAAACCTTCAAATTATATATAATCATTACCACTGTTATACATTTATGCGATTATTTCTTAATTACTACGTTTTATATGTTATGTGAGAGATGTCGATACAGAAGAATTAGTCTAAGAAATTCCCAACTTGTCTTCTGATTGTCGAACTGTGAAAAGAGTATGCGAATAATTATGTTTGACATTCATATTTTTCAATATTCCGCATATAATAGTTTAATTTATCTTAACAAACAATTCATTGTTTAATTCCCGATCAAAGTTTCTGCTGTTAAGTAAACATAGGTAAATTATTATAATTTTTTAAAATGTTACAGTAGAATTGCAAGCTTTTAAAATTAGATCGTAAAAATTCGTTGACCCACACAAAATGTACAATCAATCTGTCTTACTTTCGCTGATATTATACAATCTTAGCAATAAAAAAAAACCTAAAAATACAAATTATCAACAATACAAGGCTATGCCAATACTTCTTTGCTTGCCGAAACTAATTCCATCTACTAAAGGTACTTGTGCAGTTGTCGTACTGTACATCCTGAGGCATTTCACGCGTAAAACCTTTCATCTCGTTCTGTAATTCCATTTTTTGTTTCTTGTTACCTCCAATAGTATTGATCCTATAAAAAAAATAATATAATATCGGTAGATCTAAATTCGGTAATTAGTTCGAATAAGAATAGAAATTTTTGAAAAACCTTTGAAAAATATTTACGTTAATAAATTATAATTTAAAATGACAAAATATTAGTTTCCCCGAATGTTTATCCTTAAATACCATATTTAAAGAGAAAGTCTTATTATTTAAGTGTGGTATTTAAGAATAAAAATTCGATTAAATATAATTAAAAAATTGAAAGCTTGTCTTTTAAAAATAAACCATTATAGATATTAAAGTATTGTTTGAAATGTTTAAAAATTGATTAAAATCTATTTTTATCTAAGTTATATGTTAATAAGTAGATGCCATATTTAATTATTTATTTCTTCAATTGAGTTAAATTAAAATATAAATTTTTAAACTTAGTTTCAAGATAATTATCTAAATTAGCTAGTCAATTATTAAAAGAATTGAATTCATATAAGCTGTAAGTAATACATTTTAATTTGAATAATTAAAAAGTTACCATATAAAATCATTATTAATATTATTATAATTTATAAAATTAAAATTCTTAAAAATATAATTTCTTTTGTGCCAGTAATTAAGGCTTTTTAAAAATATATATTTCATTCTCCCTTTCCCTTCTAATTTTTCTTTGTATTATATCCTGTTATTTGTTTAAGACAATAATTTTCATATTTATTTGAATAAAATTTAAAAGAAAATTCAGTTTTATAAACTTTTTATAAATCTTTATAATTTTCAGAGAAATTTATGCGTGCTTCCAGCAAATATAAAATCTGATTGTGCATGTAAAATTTGTAAAATTATTGAAGTTTTTTTTAATATTCATGTGTAATATGTGTGTGTGTGTGTGTGTGCGCGCGCGTATAATACCACTTCGAGTTAGATAACGCTGAAATATCCGCATTGATTTGTCAAATGAAATTTTTTACATTTATTTCCTTAGGTACAAGTCGTAATTTTTCGCAATAAAATTTTGTGGAATATTAAAACTATAAATTTTAACACTAACACAATGTATTCTATATATATTTCACTTTTATTTTACTAACAATTTTATTTGTTCATTGCAAATGTATAAAAAAATTATAAATAATAAAATTTTGTAGAATAAATTATTATTAATTATGAATAATAATTTATTAATACCGATAATTTTTTAATTTTCACTGTCTTCTAAGAGTAATTTTTAAGAATGGAAATTTGAGGAAATTTATTTTGTCATTTCAAGTTAGAATTTGTTAATATAAATATTTATCACATAAATGTCTTCTAAAAATTTCGGCGATTGTTACAACTCCAACACTGCAGTATTCAGACTTGTTAATATCGATAGTTTCTCGTTAACGAATCTCTTTTTCGCATTGGGAAATAAAATAATCACCTACGTAACCGTGTCTCGACTGAAAATCGCTTCATCGCCTTTATATCATTTCTTTGGCGTTTTTCCATACATGCACACACAATTTCTTCCCTCGATTCTTTTTTTCACTCTTAAGTACGTTGTCGTTATCGTAATTGTCACTAAAATGTTCCGAACATCAATCTTTAATTTATGGATACACCTAGGAATATTGTTTGTAAAATATTCCACACTGACATAACGTAAAAAGTTATTCTGAATATGCTTGTGATTCCATAGTCAAATAAGAGAGGAAAAATAGTTTCAGTCCTCTTTATATGTATTTATCTTGTATTCAACACCAACTCTCGCTCTCACGATCTCCGATGCCTTCGCTCTCTTCGTCACTTGGTTCCTCGCCATACATATCAGCAAGCTTGCGAAACCTCGGCCCGAAGTTTGACAGATAATTAAACTTGAGATCACCGTCATCCGTACAGGAGGCTAATGAAGACAACGAACCATTCGAGTTACCCTCTCCCTCGTAGGCGTAGTGTCGTACGTCATCGAAAGGATTAGTATCGGGATCTTTGTCACAGCACTCTTTTCTGCCATCAAGAAAGCCACAAATGTCAGGTACTTCTTCAGGCTCTAAAAATGAAAATATATTTCAGTTTCTAATCGTTACTATACCTTATTTCTTGTCATATTGAATATTTTAAGCACACATCGGAAAAGTTATTAAAATTTATTTGGAAATTTGAATAAACTTTTCTCCACCTCTTGCTCTTTTAATTTTTTCATAACATCAAACTGACTTCAAATTCTTAAATTTATTTAACATAAATTACTTCGAACTAATTATGAACATAATAATCATAAAATTAATTATGAATATAATTATTTAAAAAAATACAATTATCTAGTGTTATAAAAGTATTAAAAAATTATACGTTTACAAAATTTTAAACCAATTTGGTTTCAACGGTAGAATAAAAGAAGACAATATAAAAGTATTTTTAAAAGTTTTGAGATTCAACTCATAATAATTAATACATCAGACACATTATCATTAATACACAATGATAATCATTACATCATAATATCTCATGATAACAATACATGGAAGATAAAAAATGAAATGTTTGTATCAGCTCTATTAAACTTCCCAAATTAAAGGATCAAATTACTTTTTTATGGTGAATATATCTAAGTATTTTAATTACATTTTTCTAAAATATTTCTTTCTAAAATAAACATTAAATTACCTCTTCCTTGAATACTAACGGCGTTAATCTTCATGTCATTCGGTGGATCATACATGGTTCTAAGAACATTGAGATCATAGCCGGTATCAACTTCGCCACCTCCCTCATCCTCATAATTTATAATATTCTCCCGAATGTCATCCATATCTTTATAGAGATCATCTGTTTTGCGTCGGTGCACGACAACAGCCAGAAGAAGAATGAGTAGAATGGTAATACAGACGAGAATCGCAACTAGGAAATTTGTATCTATACCAAAGGACACAGCCTTTGCCATGCCATGGCTACAACCTGGATCCGCGTTCATCGACAATGCTGGCATGCCCAAATTATAGGTCTAAAGAAATAAATATAAAGGTAAGGAAACAAATTTTATTTGTTCACAAATATGATAATAATTATTGTCTTTTTATTATTAATTAAAGTGTACAAAAAAATTTACAATAGAAAATAAATACAGAGATAATAAAACATAAAATAATAAAATTTTTATATAACAGATTAATGGGTATATACTTACATTTCCATTGATTGTCATATTTCGAATACACCCAACAAATCGTGTATCAGTTGGAACATGCTGCCAATTAAATTTCTCTCCTAATTTAGCTAAATTACTTATCGAACCTCCTATTTGCAATGGACTATTCACATTAAGAAATTCGCTAGTACCGATTGGTGCTTTCAATCTCATACAACTTGATAATCCGCAATTATCAACTTTCATTTCTATAGACTACGAATATAAAACATATTTAAATATAACATATAATATATTATTAATAAAAAAATTTGTAATTAAGCATTTTATACATAGTAACATTGAGCAATATCTCAAATGAAATAATGTATTATTTTCATCAATGATACAGATAAAAAATACATTTTATAATTATCAATATTCAAGCTTTTTAATAAAATTATTTAAGAATAATTAAAAGTTTCATTAATAATCATTTTCACTTTGAACCCATAATTTATTTTGTATCCAATTTTCACATGCATACGTATACTTACAGTTTTTGTCCAGTAAACATCTATTCTATGAGGCTTTCCGTCAGCAAGGAACAACTTCTTTTCTTCAACTTCATTATCCTTGCTCGATTCTGATCTATCTAACATTATGGTCCCTTGACCGTAATCAATATATAAAACGGGATTACCATTTTTTAATTCTAGTGACATGAAATCTTGAATTCCTAATTTAGGAAAATAACTCATTGGTCCAAAATAAAAGACTAATCCATCTTTCGCGTGAGGTGTTATTTCCAACCCTGAATAAAGTAAAAAAATTATAATTAAATTTAATAAATGGTAAAATACTATACAAATTATACTTTTGAGCTCATCAAAAAGAAAAATATATTAAATTTTAATTTTGAAAAAATTCAAAATTTAAGTTTAATAACATAATAAAGACAGTATGAGTGCTTAATCATCAAATAAAAGTTAGACATCTAATATAACTTATAAATAAATAGTTTTTATATTTTCAATTAAAGAATAGTAAATATCGAACAAAAAAAGATTATATTCTTAATTTGTTGTTGTTGTTGTTGTTGTTGTTATTAGATCTGTGTTTTTAAAAAAAGAAATGTGACAGTCGTCCAAAACATCGATTTAAAAGAATAATATGAAATTTGAAAATTATTTCAAACTTATTTATTAAAACTAATTATGTATAAAATAAATTATTAAGAGATATTCACAATCTTACTTATTGTTACATATAACTTTAATAAATAATGAGTATCATATTAAAAGCTTGCAAGAGCTTTAATTTATAATTTAACTTTTAACAAGAAACATTCATAAAATATTGGATATATATTTAAAAATGATTGGATGAATTGGTACGAATGCTAAAAACGAGATTTATAAAAAAAAGTAACAGATTAAATGAAGACCCTTACCTAAATGAGAATCGTCACAGGCCTGTCCAGGTGGAGGCATTATAGCATATCCGTCCCCGTGGAAACCGATAGCCAGCACTTCGCATCTCGGTCCCTCCAGCCCCGGCGGACACTCACATCTTGCGCCCAAGGGCGTTCCTCCATTCAAACATTCAATCGGCTCAGCTACATGGCAGATGCATTGTGGGTCTACAACCGCTCTTACACCCACGAACGAGCTCGTGTTCGTGTAAACGACATAGGGCGACGAACTGATATTCAAGAAACTCCTACACGAACTGTTGCAGTGAACCTGTATAAAACAATATTATAAAATAAAGGCATGTATCGACTGGAAAGAAAGCGTCTTTAGAAAAAACATCAAGTGTATATAATTATATATATATATATATATATATATAATTTTATGTCTGAGCAATTTTATTTAAATTAAAAAAAATAATTTAAATCCATAATATTATCAATATCTTTTTACAATTTTCTTATGAAAATGAAAAATGTCTTTTATTAAATATTCTATTTAATCATTTGATGCTCTTCGAGAAATCATGGGATATATCACACTATTCTTACGTAAATGATTTTTCAAACATTAAATATCAACTGTTTGCACGTATATATATCATTCAAAATTCAAATTTTGGATTATTTGTTATTAATAAAGTATTTTTATTTATTAAGTTAGATAAAAATAAAAAAGATGCCTTCATTTATACGTATATAAGGATCCTAGGTGCCAACTTTTATAAAACTCGATCTATTACTTGCACCACTACTATAAGTGTCGCTCATATACATGCACTTTTATAAAATATCTTTGTGAAATTTATAAATAATGTAGATTATTATATTTCTTAACTTATTTATTTAAAATTTCTATACATTCATTATTTTACGCAGTGCCCATTCTTTATCAGATAAAATTTGAATATTAATCTTTTGATATAGTATTGTACAAAGTGTGTAAGCATTTCGATGTAAATATGCTTGAATCTCTTTGCAGATAAGGGAAACCGAATCAGAGAATTTCGAATTAATAGTCCATTTCTTTATCCATTCAACATTTATATTTAAGAAGTTCATAAGATTATTGTCTGTAAAAATTTTCAAGTTTCGCAACATTATAATACTTTCACATCCCTATAGTTACAAGATACTATAAAATTAGTACGTGGATTTTTTAATATTAATATTTTAATTTTAATATTAATATTCAAATGTTCGTTTAAAGTTAATGTTGTATAAAATATAAAATAAAATAACAGAAGCAAATTAACTAATTAATTAATTTATACTCAAAATAGAACTTTTTTTAGATAAAATATAATATTAATTACGGGCAAGTTGTAATAATTTAGAATAATTGAAAACCAATCAATTAAATTGATTATTAAAGAAACTTTTTATGGAAGATTGTAGATTGCATTATAAGGTACAGGATATTAGAGAAAAATAGAGATATAAGCCCAATATAATATCACTATAAATTTTGTTATTATCTAGCATATATATCTAGAAATTTATAACAATTTAAACTTTAGAAGATGGCAACGTTGATATGATACTCAATTATTTAGAGAAGAAATCAACAGGTAGTTCGGTTGGAAAGAGACTATAAAGTAACGATTCCTTTTTATAACATGTATGTGTGCGAATACATTTACAAACCTTTTCAAAGAGGCACTCGTCGATATTTACAAGGAGTACGTCGGCACCCATTTCACGCTCGATCATCTCCGACTGTCCGACAACAATTGTGTTGAGCTTCTCCGGGGCATAGTAAGGACTACCATGGGCAGAGAAACGTACATCCAGAATGGATTTGTTATGATGTGGTGAGTGTAAAACTGTAAATACATCGACATTCTCGACGGAGACGTTGAACATGGAGGAAAGACGTTCCTGCAAGATGTCCTTCTTGCTTATGCCAAGTTCGTCTGGAGCAACGAGTTCTTCAGCGGTGATACCAAGGAAACGAATTGAGCCCGACTTTACCACTGCTTCCTTTGGGATTTCCTTAACTGTTACATTTACCGTCGCCTGCGCGAAATGTTTTAGTATTTCGATACCTACTAGTCAAGAACAATTACTTTAGCAAGTGTTTAAATTCTATATTTAAGTTAGTTTATTCTGAATAGATAAAGAAATCTTAACGATATATTTATAGCGAGTACATCGGTGTCTATCACTCATTAATAATATCTTTTCGAATCACTTACCTTCCTCTGCAACGGTGAATTTAAGCAGGAATGTTCCATTTCTCGTTCCAGAAAGTAAAGTTATCATTCCGGTACTTGTGTTAAGCAAGAATCCATCTTCTGGGTTATTCTGATACCACGTGAAGATTTTATCGTTAAGATCCCAATCATCTGGATCGTCCACGTAAACCTGCCCGATGTCAACGTCGGGAGAGTCACCATTGTAATTGTAAACAAATATCGCACTCGATCCATCCCTCATTTCATTATCGTTCTTATCCCCGATTATCACAGTAAGCTTGGAGATACCAGTTAAGGGTAACTCGCCATGATCAGTGATTGCTACCGGGATATCGTAGCTCTTGCGCTCTTCGCGATCAAAACGCACTTTCGCGTAAAGTTCATTTCCACGTATCTCAAATTTCGTGAGTATGGTCGTATCAGCCGATACGTCTATACGATAGCTGAAAGGTGGCCCATTATCTTCCGAGTCGTAGTCATGGGCCTTGAGTTCCGTAATGTTACCCGGCTCTTGGTTCTCGTTCCAAATCACTGGGTATGGCATATCAAGGAAAGGTGCATTATCATTAATGTCGGTCAAAGTGATATTCACAGATTCAGCATTTCTAAGCGAATTCTGGATACCATCTTCATCTTGAGCAATTACGATTATCTGATAAAAAAGGATTTAAATATCAATCAAATACAAATTTATAATCATATACTGAAAGTTACAGTTAAATATTAATAACTTATATATTCATTATATATTATTGTTATTAAAATTTATAAAAATTGAAAAATAATAGAGTATTATTAGTAATTAAATATTTTGTAAGAATATTTAATTAGATGATTATCAACTTATAAAATAAATAATGAAACTAAAGTTCCCCATTGAATAATCATCTATTCTTATTCAGAAAACAACAAAATTTGTATTTATTTAAGCATGTGGTATAAGTGGTTTTTAATACATTGAGACATGAATTCTTAACAATTATAGCTTCGTTTTTTAATTCTTTTTAGTATTATAGAAATTTAAATTTTAAATAATTTTTAATTATTTATTTTAAATTATTTTTTGTATAAATGTTTATATATCATAATGTATACAACGAAGGTATAATAATTTATTCAAATTTGTAAATTATAATAATTATAATGACGTATATTCAATTATAAATTTACAACGATCCAGAGGAGAATACGTTTTTATTATTTATTAATCAAGAGTTTAAAAAAAATTTTTAAATTTAATTAAAAACTACATGGCTAATTTTTTTTACCGTCCAAACTGGATAACCATGTGGTGGATCTCGATCAAGAGGCTTTTTGAGTACCATACATCCATCTTTATTGATGCCAATTAAAGGTTGATGTTCAGGTCTTAAAATTGAATAAACTATATGCTGATCTGCGCTTTTATTTTTTATATCGGGATCATAAGCTACTACAGTAGTTATACAACCTAAAAGAAGAGTTATTCGTTATATCATATTATCTTGATAAGAAATCATGAATCACAATCAGTGAAGAAAAATAATCGCTTACCATTGTACAATTTCTCCTCTTCAATGATTGGATTTTTATTAAAAGCCTCAAATACAGGCTGATTATCATTGACGTTCTCGATGTAGATCGTCACCGCGGCCGTGTCATCGAAGATGCCGTCGAATGCTCTAACAGTCAAATTATACTGCGTTATCATTTCGTAATCCAGAGGATGATTAACGCGAATTTTACCAGTAGTATTCTCAATATAAAAGCTTTCGTTGTAATTCCCCGATAGAATACTATAAGTTACAGGGCTCTCAGAATCCGCATCGAATGCCTTAACTTCCGTTACTAGGGCATTGATATTTGCATCTTCCGCTATGGAGTTAGCTTGATATATGCGTTGACTAAAGTGTGGAGGATTGTCGTTCTTATCAGCAATTTCAATCCGGAAATTCTGTTCGCCCTTATTGTGTTCGCCGGTTTTGAATAAAGCACTTGGAGAATTGTCAGTAGCGATAACTTTCACGGTATAAGTATTGTCATCTTCGCGGTCGAAGGTCGTCAACGTCGTTATGTTACCGGTGTAACGGTCGATTGTAAAACGATCCTCATAATTTCCCAGTGCATACGTGACCTAACAACAAATACTCATGAGATAGTTCAATATTCACTTAATACACTGTAAGACTCATACAAGTTCCATACGATTATGCAGTTTGTTATTTGAAAATATCAAATAACCTGTTTTTCTATTAATTATCAAAAAAACTTTTAGATAACGTTAACAAAATTAAAACTCTTTTACATATGTTTTTATTTTTAATTAAAATTTAACATTTATTGCACATACAAGAGGACTAACACTACTTTAGTAGTGCTTATAAAGTATTTATAATTTGATCCAAATTTTATTTATATTTGATCATACTATAAATCTTTTTTAAATATGTAGAATGTCGATCGATGTAGAGGTACGCTATATTAATTGAGAAATCATTATAAAATTCATTAAAAAATAAATAAATTCTTGAATATTAATAATAGTTATTTACTAAATATGAAATATTTTACTCTTATTTTTATTTTCTCGCATAAAACTATTAATAAGAATACACAACATTAACGTGAATTAATCATATGATTTGAATGAAAAATTGGTGTAATAAAAGATACTAGTATTTAGAATTTTTTATAATACAATATGATTCATAGAATGAGAACGTTTAACTGACATTATGTGTAAATGTCAACATAGAAAAATTATCCTTTTGCATGGAAATATTTTTTAAGATTGAATTAATTTCAATTCGAAGAAACAAACTTTTTAAAGTTCTAATTCTTCTATAAATTTCTTTTACGCGATGTAACGATTTTGATACTTTATGTTTTACATAATATTAAGTAGTTTACATTTTAAAATGTAACAGTTGTATTATCACTGCTTAAAGAAGTGTACTAAAATATTTAAGAAAAATTTATTCTTTTAAAAGAATTTCGAAGACGATTTCAATGAGAATTTAAGAAATATGCCTATAATGATAGAAAAAATCAATAAATTGTTTTGGATTATTGATAATATGTAAATTTTGTTGACAGAAATAGATCGTAGAGGCTTAAAATTTTTAGCACTATTTCTAAATGTAAGATATTTTTCAATTTTATGACATTACAAATCAAATGCATATAAATAAAATATATATGTAATCAAGCTGCAGAAAATGCGACAACTGACGTCTCATAAAAAATGTTCTTATTGATATGTCTAGTCGATGATTATTTATAAAAAAAAAATCGGTTATCATTAAATAGAATCGCTTTTTCCATACCTGATTATGTGCTGACGTACCATCCGCATCGATGGCACGAACTTGCATAACGGGCGTACCTTGGGGTTCATTTTCTAAGACGCTTCCTTTCTTTATCTCACGAAATACAGGAATATTATCATTGACATCCAATACCTCGATGTATATCATGGTCTCGGCAGCTAGTTGATACTTATTCTGTACGCGTACAATCAGCGTATACTCGGTATTACTCTCGTAATCTAAAGCCTTTGCAAGTTTGATGTCCGCGACATTTTTATTCGATACCAATCTGTAATATGAGTAAAGTAGGTTTATAAAATTTAATATATCGAAAGTATAACTGAAAAACTTTTTTTGTAATTGGTAAAAACTCAAACTAATAATTAAAATATACAAAATACTTTGCTTACAGATTTTTTGTTTCTATATATTACTTTATCATCTACAGTGCCTTACATCAATTTTTCAAGTAGTTTGTAGCGTTTAAATATTTTAAAAAATTACCATGATTTTAGAAAGTCTAAAATTTTAATACTAAAACTTTCTTAGAAATTAATTTTTCTATGTAAATTTCACAAAAACGATATTTTCTTATCGGCAAACTTCCTCTCTTATTTATAATATCATATTCAAGATTTCAAATTGATAACACTATATAAAAAAATTTTTTAATTCCTAAAGCTTTACGATAGTAATTAAATAACTCCATATATAAATTAAAATAGTCTTTAAAAAAATCGAAAGAAACATCATATTTCATAATTAATCTCATCCATTACTTTTAAAAATTTCTCGGAAACAAAAAAAATATTATTCTCCATTAAAATATGACCTAACTTTGGCAGAATTTTTTTCTAGCTTAAAAAACAACCATTCATTTTACATATAAAATCTTATTTTTAAAAAATATATCCTTTTTAAATATTGTAAATTTGAACCAGATATATTTTAAATATTCTTTATAGAATAAAAATAAATGTAAAATTTTACTCTTACTTTAATGAATTTATAATAAATTATGATGACAGATAGTTTCAAGAATGAAAATGTTATATATTAAAATATATTATGATATATGCGTAGAAAATAAGATTAAACTTACATCTTAAACTATCTTAAAGAATAATAACATTAAGCATTAAACACTTAATACTTTTTAAAATAATCTTTTTTATATTATATAATAGAAATAATAATTATAAAAGGAATAATTAATTTTTTATAAAGATATTGATTGCGATACATAATCAAAATAAAAAATATTGATATATTAGCTTCAAAAATCTGTAATAACAAATGATTATCTGATTCTACAGCTAAATGTTTAATATTGCTTAATTTCAAATTATTAGACTACATAATTTACAAAAAAAATATCGAAAAGATTGTCAAGTGGTAAGAACCTGTCAATTGAATTATTTTTAATTGGTAAAACTTTTAATTAATTTGATAATAACTTGTATTAACAATTTAAACTTGTAAAAACTACATATAATGTTCAAGTCACTTAAAATGCATGATAAAATTTTCTCTATGCCAGTATAAAATGACTCTAACTTATTAAAATTCAATAATAATATTATTTTTTTAATACAAATATTAATTTATTTGTATTAATTATTAATATTAAATTTTAAGTTTTTAAATTTATTAAAACTGGAAAATTATTAAAAATGGTGTCTTTATAAATAAAACGAAAAGGAACTTTTTTGTTCAATGTCCAATTAAATTTAATTATTATAAAACAGTTGTATTAAAATTTCAGCGTGACAAAATTACTAACTGATTTTAAAATATTTTATGTAAGATGTGAGTTTCCAAGTTTCACTGACGCGAACTTACAAGAATCTTATAAATTCATTAATCTAGAGGTAAAATTACTCAAAATAATGTATTGAATTATTTATAAAATGTTATGTTTGAAAGTAAAATAAAGATCTGGCTTCATGCGTAACTAATTTAGTAAAATAAGAACAGTGATCTTTTCTTTATTACTAAGATTTGATAAATTAAATTATTTAAGTCTCTCTAATTAATAATTATTTACTTATTTTAACTATTTTAATAACAAATAAATCAAGATAATTTTAGCCCCTTCCTTAGCAGCAATTTAACTTACACATTCATTGACGTGCATTATATAAATTTGTAGATGATTCTGCTAATCGTTTTAAAAGAATTATATCCATTGATTTTGTAAATATGATATTAAGTGAAAGCAAGTTTTACAAAGTATCGATCCCACATTATCTCCATTATCTTCTGGTTAAAATTGCTCTAATGTTTACATTAAGTATCGTGAAAATTCTTTTTAATTCTTCAAATATTGCTTTTGCAATACCAGATAAAATTTATAAATAAAAAAGAATAATAAGTGGATAATTACATTAATTTAATTATAAAACAATGATCAACAGATGACAAGAATTTTGTCTTCATGCACACCTGAAAGTATTCTCCTTATTGGTCTGTTCGGTTCTTCCAGTAACGAGTTCAAACAGGAAATAGTCCGGACTTTCATCAATATTCGACTGAGCTTCGAGACGGGCGATACTTGCCTCGTAATCGCTGAAGTTTTCTTTGAGTCTGATCGGCTCCAAGGGGCTTACCGTAAACATCGGAGCTTTTTTATGCGACTCTACGACGCGAATATCGAGATCGATGGGATTGTAACGAGGATAGTCCCCCTGGTCCTTTGCCATTGCCGTCATACTGAACTTGTAGCCAGGACTTTTCTGTAAGAAGGATGCATCCATTATTATTAGGAGGTTGAATTTTCTTTATAAGTTAAGAAATAGAATTATCAACGTTATTAAACTTCTTTTAAAAATAAGCAATTTCTTTTACAATTTCAGTCATTATTTTAAAACTGTATAAATAGATAACATTTAAAAATTAAATTAAAAGCATTTTTAATGTTTTGATAAAAAATGATAAAAAAGGAACGGTGGTAATACATAAAATTGGTTGATTTTCATCGTAATTTTCTAAGTTTCATGTAACTTGAATAAAGTTGAAATTTTAACATAAAACATCTTTTGAAATTGAACACTTGACTCCGAAAAATCCTACATCCCCGTTATTTGAATTTAAACACTTCAAACGACTTCACTATGTTTCTTTATTTTAAAAAATTTAATTTATTTGACATAAAAGAATGATAACATCGCTTAAAAGATGCAATTTCCACAAAAAGTGAAATTTATGTACCTGTGAAACTCTGAGTTATCCAAAGCGACTCTTAATTTCCACTTTATTATAAAAGCTTTGTAAAATAGAGCATATTATTGGGTATAAAATCATCTTTGAAGTTATAGTCAGCATACATGTACACAATATATTTCGTAAATATAGTGAAGAATGAATAACAATTAAATTTATTATGCGTTATTGTAAATTTAAAAAACCCAGTATTTGTTAATTCAAATTGGTAGATTATTTCTTAATTTTATATAAAAGTTTTTGCTAATCTTAGGTAATCATATTGCGACACGCAACTCTTAAGAATGACGTTAATTTAAAAAATTTTCAGCTATACGTGTGTCATGATTTTTAAATATTACATTATATTTGTGACACTTTCAAGAAAAATATTTAATTAATATTATATATAATATTTATATCTCAAAAATTATTCAAATAACTCAAAAAAGCCTTTATTATTACTATAAATCATAGGTGCCCATATTCAATCTCTTATTGCTATTAGTTTGACAAAAAGTATTCTGCATTCATGCCTTTATTTGATTTAAAGAACAGTTTAAGCAATTAACAATGAATCGTAAGTACTTTTTAATAAAATAATAAATGAAAAGAATACACTGTAGATAAGTCTTAGAGTACAAATGCAATTACATAAGTTTACAGTAACTGTAGATTAAGATGAAATTACTAACAAAACTCATTTTAAATCATAATTTTGATTTATTACTTTATAGTATTAGAGGTACTGAAAACAATAAAAACTTTTTTTTTATACTGGTGTAAAAAATTAAATAAATAGTTCTAATCGATCATACAAAAAATCAATTTTTTTAAGGATACTAATATCTAAATTGTTCATCGAATTTTTGCTTATTTATTTTATTTTACATCCTTTCTTTCGCATTATCTCTTCATTGCAATCCAACACAATCCAATAATAAGTCATTAAAAATTGTTTTGATTACACACCCAGTCTCTAAGAGATAGAAATTATAGGATACCACTTACGTCTATCGTATGATTAAGAAATATGACACCAGTATTCCGGTCGATCCTGAAGTAAACGTTGTCATCTATCCGTTTCGGCGAAATGCTGTATCGTACAACTGAGTTGTTTCCATCGTCAATGTCTGTAGCAGAGACTCTCATCACCTCCCTGCCGATCGATAAATCTTGCGGCACCGATTCCGTGTACGACTGTGACAATAAAACCAAGACAGATAAATATAAGACAGCCGAAAAAATCAATATGTCGATAATGCATCTTTCCACGCTTAACATGTACTCATATATGTGAGATGTAGAAAAGGCTCTTTATACGACACATTTCCTATTAAAGAACGTATGCGTCGTGTTGATTGGTTAATCACTTAAATGTATCAATAAAAAATTGTATGTGATATTTAATAAATTAATGATGCTCATAATATTGATCAAAACTTACTTTATTTTCATAATTTCTGATATATATTATATCCAATGCTAAGCTCGTAATTAGCAAATTTTTTTCGTATTACAAACCAAGGATCGACTTTTAACAAACGCTATAATCAATGTATATATGAGATAAATCAGAGAATAGGCGAAATACAAAAGATTTCAAGAGAAATAGAAAGAAAGAAAAAAAAGAAAAATGCCCAAACCACATGTGTAAAATACAATTAGACACCTCTACAAAATTCTGGTGATCTTAAAAATGACTTAGTAAACTGAGCTCAGCTTTTTATTAACTGTATTATTAATTACAGCTTATGCCCAGTGATCGATCCATGCGACTGTTGAAAAAGATATGGATATCCGAAAGAAGCGTAAGAGAGTAATTGAACAATATAAGCGACCACAGATTAACATAGAAGTTTTTATTCGCAAAACATTTACATTTCATTATGCTGCCAACATAGTTTTAATACTTCTATTATCAATTAAATATTAAATTAATGTTAAATTTCAATAAATGTCTTAGAGTTACATACAAGTACAAGCATAAAATAGGCCTTAATATAGTATAGAAAATAAAGTAAAATAATTTTCCTTCATGTATTTTCAAGTTTAAAAAAAACCAATATATATCAATTGGAATATCTATATTATTAATTTTTTTATTCAAGAAACTATACGGTAATAGAAACCATTAGTCGATTTTCGACAAGTTTATTCTAAAACCTACTCGCTACTATTTTATTTAATTAAAAAATATTTGAAAGAACAAGTATAGAGTGAACTTTCTCGAAATAAAAATAAAAATGTTAATCTTCTAATTTGCTTCAACAAGTTATTAAGTTTTTTATTTTAATCAGTTCTAGTCATTTTAAACTATTGCAAAACTAATGTACTGTTACATAGATTTTTGATAAATTTTGGAAGTTGCTTAAATACAAACGAAAGCTTCAGATGTAATGAAAAAATTCGTTAATATAAAATTAATTAGTATGATTATTTATTTTAACGTGCTCCATTCTATTAACTTAACGATACAGAATATATTACAATGATAATTATATATTGGCACTATGCAAGTCCTAATTCGAACAAGTTCAAACACATTCTAGTATATGTCGTGTTTGCGTGTTATTAGTCTACAATATATACCAACTGCAAATGGCTTAACGCAATGTTTTTAATTACAATAGATTGTAACTTAAAATTGTGACAGTGCAAACTTTTAAATCGTTTGAGTCTTAATTTACTTTTGAAATCTTTCTCTAGAAAAACCGGGACGAAATGTAAAAGCTTGACTTTTACAAGTTACAAATTAAGATTTAAAAGCGACTCTGTAGAGCATTCAACGTAAATAAATCAAGAAAATATTCAACTATTAAGTGTCTTAATTTGAAAAAAAAACTTAATAATTTTTAGAAAAACTGAAAGAAATAATTTTTGTATTGAATGGTTTTTTAAATTATATTATTGAAAAAATTTTCTTATAATACCTCATAAAAATAATTCTCTTTACAGAAGAGAAAACTGAAGTAGAAATTATTGAAACTTTAAATGTATTTTAATATTTTCGTTTATTAAAAAATTTAAAGAATTTATTAATAATGAAAATAGTAGATAAGCACGAGAAAGAATTAATGGATCCCTTATTTCATAAATGCTGATTATATCGACCAAACTTTCGACTAAGCTTCATGTTATTAGAAAATAATGAGCGACTGTCAAATATAAATTTAACGTAAAAAAGCACTTTTCTCATCAAAATAAGCCAATCACTCAATCACGCATGTATAGGTTTAATACAATAAAAATGCTTTAATATACATAACTTATATATCTATTGAAGTCATGCAAAACATCACATTACAGTGCACTGCAGACGCTAATGTGTCATCGATTTCCATACACTGCTGCTGATAGTAATCTACCTGTGCATGCAAATTTGCACTACATCTGACTTTCATATGACATTAAAAAAAGATCATTATGTAAAAAAGGCTTCATGGGTAATATAAATATACACAAAATTTGAAGATCTAATAGCCATCACTGATTTAATTAATGATTCATAATTAGTGCAAAACATCATTATGGATTTAATACGTTAATTATAAAAAATATATTTCCTTTTCATCGATTTCATTGAATCTTATTATCTCATACTTGCATTATAAAAGAAAAATTTTATTTAAATTGCAGAAAAGTTTGATATTAAGAAAAATTAAAACCTACGTAACCTTAACGATATATAAGCCTCTGTGTGTATGCGTATGCATACGTTTGTATAAAGCCAGAAAAAGTACAAAAAATAATAAAAAATAATAAATATAAGTATACGGATATTATTTATAAAAACACAATTTAAATATCATATTTAAATAGTTTTCAAAGGAATTACTGATAATTAATGGATAAATTATGCGATTCTTTTACACAGCTAATCCTAAAAACAAGAATAATAAAATAAATTAAAGCACATCGTTTGCATTCATTCATACATAAATCCATCATTCGTCATCAGCGCAGCAACATACAAGATAAGATTATATAAAAATTAAATTATGACGCATATTTGACTGCAGCAACACTTATCTCATGTTCAACATTCACTATTTAGCGCGTGCGTGCGTATATGTGCACACAGTAAATTCATAAACCAACCTTTGACCCAGGTCCCCAGAAGTCCTATAATTGATGGCAAAAAATCAGAGCAAAAGTACATGTTAGTGTGATCTTTACTCTAGCGACTCATGATTATTAAATATTAGTATGTAAAAAGGAGAGATAGAGTCACTTTCTATTAAGTCGAATCAATTAGCTTTGAGCCTTACCCTACAATTTTTTGTTTCTTAGAGTATTCAATTAATAATCTCAATTTATTTTTATAACAGAAATATGTAAAAACTTTAAAGTCGCAATTTTTTAACGTGAATTTCAGTATTATAAGCCTCATTAAATTAGTTCTTTGGAAAATTCATAAAGTACATGTTATAGGTAGATATAAATATCAAAAATGAAAAAAAAATCGTTATTTTTGTTGAAAAGAAATATTATTGAAAAAAAAAACTTAGAATTAATTTCTTAAAAAATAAATGTAGAGCATCACAAGATCTTCTCTTCTTGCGATCCAGATTTTAAAATTGTACAAAAATAGTAATAGCGTTTTTTATTTTTATTAGTATTTTAGTTGTTTTTACTCAAAGCGAGCAAATTTTATTTGAATTAATAGTTTTTACTGTTTATAAAATACATTTATAAAATAATTATTTTGCCCGTATATTTATATAGTTTTAGGAGTAAAATATTCTCTATAAATAGTTTCTATATAAAGTTCGAGTCGCTTTACTGAAAAATTTAGGAAAAATAGTAAAGCGATAAGTAATTTTGTCTGACAACTCATTCGCGCTTAGAACTTTTGAAAACACAAGTTACAAATACTTTAATTTAAGTCCAAATCAATCTTTTTTTAAATCATTCAAAATGACCTTACCGATAACGACAAATAATGGTTACTTTATTCAATATCAAAAACCTGTTTTTATAAGTAACAGTAAAAATTAATAAAATTTAATGAGGCTATTTTTAAAATGAAAATTAATTCTATGAAGATATAACTGAAACGATTTAATTAATAAAAATACATAAATAAATATATTTGTATATACTTTTTACTTATTGGAAAAAATTTAAAATGTATAAATAGAACGAAAATAATTTTCGTTTCTGCAATGTGCTAATAGATTATCATATTATTTCTTAAACGTATAATATAAAGATGAATGAGTCAGCAGGAAAACAAAAAATGAATAAAACACCTGTCAGGCATGAAGATACATTGATGCGCTTTTTTATTTATGTATATATCAATTGTTATTAGATAAGCGATATGCGATGATAAATGAAACGAAAGTCACAAGAAATGACAGGACCAAAAACGTACGAAAAATTACATTGAATGATAGAAATAAAATAAAATACTTCAGGAATAGAATGTCGGTATTTTAGATTCTTTAAAGTACTATAAGACTCACGACTTTGTCGAAGACGGGTGCATTGTCATTGATGTCTTCGATGGTAACTTTGAAAGTGCAAACATCATCCAACTGGGGTCTACCATTGTCCGTAGCCAATACAGTTAAGTAGACCTCCTTTTCGCGGGCTGGTTCATCCCTGTCCAGCATGTGAGTTGTTCTTATTATGCCCGACCTATTATTTATTTCGAATTTCAGTTTTTCCCCATTGGCCGTGACGAAGCTATACGTGATGGTTCCTTGAAGGATAAATAACAATAAATAAAAAAACAATTCATTAGGAATACGAAAAGTAGTATAATAAACGTTTCTTAAATTAAAATATTTTTCCGTTTTAATGTTCCATCTTATCTCCATAATTGCAAAATTGTATTTTAATTAACTATTTATATATTCTAATCAAAAATTATAAAACAACATTTTTACAAATTAAGGTAGATATAAAAATACATATCTAAATAAACATAGGTATTTAACTACCTTTATTAAATTAAATTCAAAACTCTTCCTAGTAGAATAGTGTAGTAAATAATATTAATACTAAAATTTATTTTTCTATTACTTACAACGATTTTACGAAGCGATACACAGATATTTTTTTTAATTTTGTGGAAATTAAAAATTTCTTAAAAAATTAATAATTTTAATTTTGTAAAAATTATTTGGTTGGCTTTCGTGATAACTGATAAATAAAAAAGCTATTATTTATAGAATAAAAAAAGAAATTAAAATAAAACCAAAGCATTTGAGTAAACCTGTCATTACTATAGCAAGCATCCAATAAAAATTTACAAATGCCAAAAATTTACATTAACCGACCTAATTTCCACTATTAAAAATTACTTCTAAAGGTGGATAAAAAATATAATTATTCCGCATTTTAGTGTTAATTTTTTTTAAATATATATTTAAAAATATATTAAAATAGTTTTGCATATAATTCGACCGGGATTTTTGAAATTAACAATTTTTTCGATCGCCCTCATTAACTTATACGAACGCCTATATGCCATATGCCTTGCATATCTATATGTTAATAGCAATCAAGATTAACAGTTTCCCTAATTTCCTTCCGGAAAAATTCAAAAAAATAGTATTAGAATTATTAAAAAAACTCAAAACAGTATCATATATCTATACATGGAGTCAACATAACATATTTCTAGAAAATTAACTAACAATATTAGAAGCTGCACCAGAGTATAGCATTGATTTTGTCTCTTACAACTATTGTGTGACAAATCTTAAACAACATCTTCCTTATAAATTTGGACAGCAAAAATATCACTATAATGCACTTGTTTCTGCGTTCTGTCCGACTGATGAGATATATGAGAATGCATTTGTTGGGTCACACGAACTTGTCATGTGTGATTCTCTTGCATCTGAGACAGGTTTCCTCCAAAAGCAACTCTGAGTCCTTATTTTAAATTTATTTGATACTCTAAAACATTATCAATTCGAAGTGGCTTCATACGCTTTTTAACTATTTGTTACGTTTTCTCTAAGTCACATATTTTCTTGACCCAGTTTTTACATAGTTGTTTTTTTTTACACAGTTATTCTATAACTATATTTTCAAATTATTTGTGTATCGTGTACGTTTATAGTATTCATATTATAAAAATTCGTATTTCATAGTAATATATAAAATACTTCGAAACAAAACAAGTACTGTCCAACAGTGCAACAATATGTTCATAAGATTTTCAAGTACGCACATATATCGATAAAAATAATTATCAACGCGTTCATTAAGTTATTTTAAAAAGTGCACTGGTATTAAAAAAATGTTCTCGAAGGCTGATCACAGCTCTCTCAATAAGAACAACATTAACAACAATAAAATTAACAAATCCGATATTACCTCCCTCCTCAGGAGGATCTCGATCCTCGGCATGAACTTGAATTACGACAGTGCCTGACATTTCTTCTTCCTTAATGACCGGTGCATAACGGGAACAGTTTGAAAAGACGGGCTTGTGATTGTGCTTCTCGCGTTGCTGTAACTGAAAGTTAAACAAATAAAAATCGAGATGTGAATTAACTCGGTGTATTGTATAATTATAAATATTCAAATAATTTTGTTACAAATTACTGATAAAAAAAAATTTTTTTTAATAAATGTGATTACTGTTTGATCAAACGTTCGTCAAGTTTAATTATATGCTCGTTTTTCAGAAGAAAATAATATTGTTAAGAACTTATTAAGCCTATATACAAATTATTCTTTATATATATATATTATATGTAATAATTCTATAAAAAAAAGTATAGTTAACATTAATTTTATCGTAGAAAAATAAAAAATAACAATATAAAAGAAAAAAACAACTAATAAAATAAATTCTTTTGCATTCTTTGTGTAATCTAAAACTATGATTGAAAATGTTTAAATGATATTAAAGAATATGGTTAAGACGCTTAGAAAATTTTGGAAAACAAATATATTCTTCCTTTTAATTTCAAATATTTATGAACTACATTTATTTATCACTAACAAGTCAATATATATTACATGTATGTAACTAGAAAGTTTAAAAGTCTATATAAACTTTCATATATTCATCTTTTTGAAGTTTATTTTAAAAAATTACCTTTTTTAATAAAAATGTCATATTCATTCATTTTTAATAATACATGTTATTCAAATACAAAAATATTTGTTTAACTTAGCTAGCCTTGCAATAAGATAACGTCAATTACATAAAAACTGAATACATTAAAATGACCAATGTACCAAAGTTAAAAAAACGTAGTATTTAAAATAGTTTATTAAATCTGCTAATATTTCTAATGAAGAAATATTAAATGTAAATAAATTACTTACTAGAAAGTCATCCTCATTTCGAAATTGAAGTTGTATGTCTGAATATCTTGAGTGCCTCAATTTCGTCGTCTCAACTATAACAAAGGTAAATTACTCATTATTACATAAGAACAAACGTTACATAAAAATATATTTGAAAAAAATGAGTCAATATAAAGTTGAAAGAAGAAAATATAAAGTTACTATGCAATTTATATTTTTCTTCTTAGGGCAATAATGAATATAACTTAAGTTGCTAAGTACTACATAAATTACTAACTCTTATGTTAAATTCTAGAAAACAATTATAATAAGATAGAATAAAAATAATTTTATGTAATTATTATCTGCACCTATTTTCTGAGAAACCTTTATTATTAACTACTTACATTTAATATGACATACAGTTGCAATACTTTTTAAACTAAATTTATAACGAGGCTAACCAACAAAACTAGTGCAAATACCTACAGTTTGATATAAGGAAAAATTTTACCATTATAAAACATTATCTCATTTCGACGTTTGAACCAAAAACTATTTGTTTTTATAATGGTTTAATGGGATTACATTAATAATTTTAAATAAAGATATCTTATTAATATTAACTAAATTTTATATTTACATAATTAAGAAAATATTAAAGGCAGAGGAAAAATTTATAAAATCCGTATTAAAAAGATAAAAAATAAGAACAATTTCTAAATTATCTTTTTACATTTTAGTATTTTTAATTGTGTTTAAAATTGTATTTTCTAAATTAAAAATTATTGATAAAAATGATAACGAATTAATTGATGATATCTAAAAGAATAAAAATATTTGAAATAAAGAATTTAATGATTTGTTCTTTTCATATTTTAATGAATTTTATAAATAATAAATAAAAACATTGTAAGAACTACGAAAAATATTATATTTTACAAGACACAAAGGATCTTGTTTATACTTTAATTTTCAATCATTATTCAGAATTTTATCGGTAACATAAAATTCTGTTTATTTTTATAACAATTTACAACATTTTTATAACAATATAAAAAATCTGAAACTTTTATACATATTTAGCAATTTAAAAATATATCTTGCATATTAACATTTAAATTATGATTTTGATTAATTTCTAATTGATTAAATTGTTTTTTACATTGACATATTTTACAAATTCATGAAATAAATTGAGAAATTTCTATTCGTATTTAATCATTTTTCTGAAATTATTATGAATTGAAACTTGTATTTTCATAAAAATATATCTTATGAATACTTTTCCTATATTAAAACAAATCATTTATTTTCATTAAAAAAGTAATTGCCATCTTATATATAGATATATAGATATATAATATATAAATATATTAATCGTACATTGAATAAATTATATTATATATGTATATAAGTCGATTGATGCGGAAATCACGTGACAAGCCATAAGGATATTAAGCTATTTCCATATAAGCTAATGACAGTGAGTATGATTCTCTCCAGTGTCACAAACTTATAGTAAGTAATAAACATTAAATTTGCAAACTTTCAAACACATCAAATTTTCAAACACATAAATTAATATGTGTCTGAAGTTTCAATCGGTTGAATCTCAAAAAAAATTGAAGTTTCTTAAAAATGAATATTTTCCTATAAAATTAGTTGGGAACGCTTAATAATTTCATAAAATTAACTAATCATATTAAAAATAAGCTTTCCACCTTTAAAAACCATCTTTACAAGGATTTGAAAAATTCAGAAAATATAAGTCTGAAATTATTAGGATTCCACAAAATTTTATTTTCAATTTATATTAAATACCTAATTAACCATAGATATAATAGTTCAATTATTAATATAATATATGCCGCAAATTCTAAATACATAAAATCGAACTTATACAAAATACAATACATATACAAATTTTAGGAGTCTGAAATCTGCATCGTTGAAATTGCAACAAAATGTGAAGATTTTCAAAATCGATTCTTTTTTAGAAAAAATTGTATATAAATATTAGTCATGACACAAAACAATAAAATAAAAGATTTAAAATTAATTCCACACTCAAAAACCACCCTTGTGAGGGGGTGAAAATTTCGAAAAATTGTTACTTCGATAATTTCATTATTTTTAAAAATATTATTGATCAGAATAATAGTTTATATAAAAAACAACTATCAGAAAAAATTGAAAAAAAAAGATGAGCAACATGACTTTTCATGCCTTTTCAGTACATACGTAATTACGCGTATGAGCAAACAGTACACAAAATATGTCAGATAATATATTTTGTAAATTTGATTACAAAATTTTAAGAATAACTATAATAGCTGGACATGGAATGCACATGCACTCATATTAGTATGCGCACTCGGGCCACATAATATTGTTAATAACAAATTCCCTTAAGCATTCAAAAGAATTTTATTCGAGAACATCTTTTAATTCTACATTATAAAGACATACGAAAAGTTTTTTTTATCATTCTCGGACTGGGAAGAGATGTTAGGTGCATTTTAATATTTTACGATCTTGTGGTGATTCTGGTTTATATTTATATAAGAAACAAACACAAAATTTTAATTTCTAAATTCGATGTGCTCGTTGCACTTGAATGCACATGATTCTTGTACACGTGTCTATATGGGGAACCATATATTTTGTAACAACTCCCACGAAATATTTCTGCACGTGATTTATCGTCATTGTCTGTTCTTAATATGAAAGTATATTCATTTTTTAATGGGTTGTAGATAAAAGTTGTATGTCTATTAATGTAGATTATCAATCAAAATTAATTCTTTTATTTCTGTACTGAAAATTTAGTACGTTATCAAGAATTTCGATATAGTAAATAAAATTAATTGAATGAAGACGTCCAAAGTTTATATTTATATTTTTACATTTTTAAATAGAGGACTAAGAAATATTTTTTTCTTTGCAAGTTTTCGGGGTTATTATATAAGAAGTGTTATAAATGTATTTTTTTAATATAATCAATTTGATTATATTTATATTAATATATAATTACAACTTTCCAAAGCCTTGTAAAAAATTTTATATTTCTTAAAACATGTTCTGACTTAATAGAAAAATAAAGTAATAGTTCATATTACACTGTTATATTATTTTTTTATATTATCGTTACTAATTTGTAATTATTTTCCTAATAATAATTATTAAACAAAAATTATTATCAAAAATTTAAATAATTTATCATAATCATCGTTTATATTAATCAAATATGTTTTTGAGGATTAGCGTGCATAAACTATTTTGCTAATATGAGTATTATAATACTATGATTAAACTTTTTCGTAGCGTAGTGAACTGAAAGTTAATTTGAGAAGTTTGTTTAGAAGAAAATATGTGACGTTGACGCGGCGCAAAATAGAGAAGCTACGAATGAAAATCTTCGAGTATACGAATCTTGCGGAGTGCGACTGCGTTTGTAAACCTTTCTGTATGTGTTATTTTGATCAATGAATCTGTGAGAGTTGTTATTAACAAATATACGGCTCTCTATATAGAAACGTGTATAAGAATCATATGCATGCAAATGCAACGAGCACATAGTTTCACACCGATTTTCGAAATGAAACTTTTTGTGTGTATTTAGTATATAAGTCACTAGAAGATCGTTAATTTGTTGCGTAATATTATTCTACAAATTGTTATTAAATATTAAATGCGATCCATATGCTTATACTCTTTGAGTGCATTTACATTCAAATGCATGGAGTATCAAGATCTCCGCGCCGATTTTCGAAATGAAACTTCTTGTGCTTGTTTCTTACATAAAAATACACCAGAATCTGAAAAAACATTTTGATCAATGTTTATGTGAGAATTGTTATTAGGTGTAAATATGCATGATTTATAAATGCATTAAAACAAAGTTCCGCGTCGACTTTTTTTTCGACAAATTTTTTGACCGTCTTTTAATATATTTAACGATTTTCTAAAAAAAATTTTTGATCAATATTAATATTTACTCTTTTATTAAGTTTTGAAAATTTCAACCCTCAATAAGGATGGCTTGTAAGGGTAGAATTTGGGGGAAACTCAATATTTTGTTGTTTTGTATCATAATTAATAGTTTTTGATAGTTTTTTAAAGAAATTATTCGATTTTAAAATTTTTCATTTTTCGTTGCGACAACATTGCAAAGTTCAGACTCCTGCATATAATCTCAATATTAAAATCGATCCGAAACATTGTCAAATTCTTAAAAGGTCGTCGGTAACTTCTTAAAAGTACATTTTTTTAAATTTCTTTTTAATATAAAAAAACACTTTTAATGTACTACATTGCCATAATAAAATTTGTTTACCTATTAAACCACGGTATAAAAAAAAAATAAGTCTACTTATACAGAAAGCTGTCTATTTATATTACGTGAATACATTATTACGTCTTTTTTGTGCATAAATATAAAAATGTAAAAAAAATATTATCAGACAGTTGCAAGACAGAAATCTTATTAAATCTGATTAGAGCTCGTAAAATCTGTTAATGTTAAAAACAGTTTATGAAATTATTCAATGATAATTAAAACATCAAATTACGTTTTAATTTTCACGTTCAAATATTCATGTAATATATAATAAACGCAAACATTAAAAACTTTGGTAATGATAGTACACTCAAACTAATGTTCTTTTACATTTGCAAAAATAAAAGAGTCTTTCAACAAAAAGGCTTTTAAAACAAAGTATTTAATTACTGCACAATATTTGAATTTAAATGTATGAACATTTATATATATAATGCATTATGTAATCAAATAAACTAAATAACTAATCATCGTGGCTGTCGAACATTATTATAGTATGAGGTGAGAACTTGTTTTGTATATTCTATAGCTATGGTTTTATTTCTGTCATATTGAAAATACTTTGAACTAAGTTCATATAGATAGAATTGATCCGTTTAATATCAATTTTTCTAAATCATATCATAAAGTTTACAGTTTTACTACATATAACGATCTTAAATATTGAATTTTTAATGCATTTTGAAGTCACATTTACATTTATAAAATAAAAATGTTGTAAATAAAAATAAATTTACATTTATTAGCTAATTCTTATACAAACAAAATGTTCTACTGGTAAATGTAATTTCATATTTCATATTAAAAATATATTGATATAAGACTTCATATAAGACGTATAATTAATAAATGTATTTGCAGTTCAAAAGTAATTTTCACATTACAAAACACATTAAGATTGATTTTTATTTTATTATCATAATCTTATATATATTCCTATTATTTAATTTTTTATTTTATTTACAAACTTTCTAAAATCACGCAGTAACTGGATAATGTTTTGATTGGGAATTAGATTCACGCATAAATTTGATAATAAAAAAATTACTTTTTCCATATTCATACGTAAAAACACTTCTTAAATAATGAACATAATAAAAAATTTTAAAAATATAACAAATGGAAAATATTGATTTATATTTACTGTGAAATAACTTACAAATATCAATTTCATCATTATTTATATATTATTACAAAATAAACATATTCTTATTACAATTTGGATCCATAACAGTATATAATTGAAGTTTGTTCTTGTTATCTTGAATTATTATTATAAACAGCATCAATAGCACCAAAATAAAAAGATTAACAAAAATTTACACCTTTGTTTATGTTAATTTTTTAATAATTAATTTAAAATATACTAAACAAAAACATGTTTTGATCGATATAAATATGAATACAAACACGTACTTATGATTCTTACACTTGAAATTTTTTTGGTTATAAATAAACCTTGTAATACTTAAAAAAAATCGATATTATAATAGTCTTTTTTAATCCGATACTTAAAAATGGTAAATACTTCTATTTAATATTTTATCAATTTAATAATGGCATTATACACGAATAATTTCGAAAAAACAATTTCAGTATTTTTAAAATTAAGTGATAGTTACGTTATTAATATTTCGAACACTTAAAATGTAGTTGAATTACCGATGGTCTATTTATTGTTTACATAATAATTTTTAAGGTATCGAATAATAATATCTGTACAATAAAATTGATGTTCGTGTGGAAAGACGTGTGGTTAGTGTTGACTAGCAATACTACGAAACAAAACAATAATTCAAAAATAACAGTTATACGTTTATACGAATAAATCAACTCTTCCATTCGCTTAAACCAAGTTCATTAATAACCTTGTCCCATGATCGTTGAATAAACAAATGAACCTCACGTATTGTAAAAATTGTTCTTTTCCTACAGTACGTCCGATAAAATATGATCTACAAAAAACTTACTACAAAAACTCTACAATCAATTTTTGTAATTATTTTTAATTTATATTAAATATGCAATCTTATATTTAAAAAAAAAATTTTTAATTTTCTATATAATATTCTAGTGTAGTAGTGTTGTAGTACTGTAAAAGAGATATTTAATTTTTTTTATCACGTATGCACGAAAGTGTTATAATTTACACCCTCTTATTGAATATGAAAATTGAAACACAGAAAATTACGCAAAAGTGATATACAATACTTTTGTCGCATAAAAAAAGTACAATGTATAATGATATATTTTACGAAGGGAAAAATATTCTAAATATATCTAAAAGATTATTGGACTCTAAATACAATTTAGTTTTATAACAATCTTCTTACCTTACAAACTGAACCTTTTAAAAATTTATTTAAAAATTTAAGAATTGATTTTAAAATGTCAATGTAAGTCCTTTGTATATAAACAAATTAATAAACTACCAGAATATTATCACTTTGGCTTGCCGTTTAAATCCATGGCTTCTACAATACCGATTTAAGTTACAGTACATTTATTTCTAATATTATAATGTAAAAATAAATATTCGCTTAAAATAAATAGAATAAAATATAAATGTTCAATTGAAACCTATATGTCATTTACATCATTGTGTTTTTTTTCATTTATCAACATATCTTTTCTCAATTAAATAGAAAACTCATCTATCAGATAGAGTTGTAAAGCCGCCAAGATTCTAAAGTATTATGAACACTTTTCTCAATTTGATCAGGAATTAAATTTTGCAACATTTTATGCAAAATAAATACACTTTAAATCTTTTTCGCTTCGTCTAAGAATAAAAAAAAGTTTGCAACTACTTTCACTCCAAATCCTTATAATTAGATGCATTTTTGTCTTTGCAAAAAAAATAGCTACTCTGCAAAATTCAACGTTATGTTTCATTTGAGCATCCTTATAAAAGAATCAGAAGACAGTTACCTTCGCGTTATAAAGAATTTTTTTTCCTTCTTTCGGTACTCGAGTAGTACAGAGTAGAAACGCAAAAATCCCGCGTGTAAAAGGTGAAAACCGATAATATAAGCACAAGGTCTCGAAACGAATAATTACAGGTCAAACTATACGGCGCTACAAGCGTGGTGATCAGAGAATGAGTGTGAGACGAAGAGAAAGCCTTGTATAGTGCAAAGCCGCAACACTTTTGTCTATTTCATTTGTAACTGACTGGTGAAACTTCGCACAGATTATTTAGAGAACGCATCTCAAATTCTCACATGAACTTTTCACTGGGTGCTCATGGTCCATGATGAAAAAGAGTTCAGCTAATTCTTAACTTCGATTGGACTTTCAAACATGACAGCTCTCAAGCTCTTTGTTACAAACCAAGTGGCGCCAGTGGCAAAGGAAATTACAGCCTTCTATAATAGTTACCGTATATGTATCTATAAAATAATAATATTATGTTAAAAGATGATTATATTTTTGTAATTTATGTGCTGCTTAATTCCATTTGTAAGTTATTCATTTTAAATATCATATTGTAATAATCTAGCAAAAAATGTACAAAAATTATTTAGATTAATTATTGAATATTTTGACGAAACTATTATGTATATTAGACCTATAAATGAAAGAAGTCGATAGTTATAGTTCAAGCATACGAATCTTCGACATTTACGAAGGTTTTTAAGAAAGAAGATTTATATTCTGTTCTACAAAATCTACTTCCAAGAATATGAATTTCTGAAAAATAGTCATTCAACTACAAAATACCTAACTTAAATTCAATTATAATTCGGTTACAGAAAACAAAAGACGCACATGAATGCATCTCTAATTGGTTAACTAAAAATACACACGTGAATTTTTTAATAGGATATAATTGAAACAATAAAAGTATTGAACTATGATTTAAAAATTCTAAAAATTAAAAGTGAATACAGGGATACTTAGGTTAACACGAAGGTTTTTAAGAAAGAAAATTTATATTCTGTTCTACATAATCTACTTCCAAAAATATGAATTTCTGAAAAATAGTCATTCAACTACAAAATACCTAACTTAAATTCAATCAATTCGGTTATAATCAAATTAAAATATTACGAAAATACACTTAAAATGAAATCTAATGAAGGCTTCTGACTCAGAGTTTACTACGATACGTCGAGGCTACTATAGCTGTACTTTTAAAACCTAATAGTAAAACATTGTTATATTCATTTTCATTCAATTGATCGACCGTTATTATTAAATGGTATATTTACTAAAGTAACAAGTCAGTCAATGTGGCCGATAAGAATGAACCGAAGAAAAACAGAGTGTATGCCACAAGGAAAAATTCCAAATCTGCGTAACATTTACAAATTAATTAAGTATTACTCTGGTAAAATGATAATCATGAATTCGATTCTTAATTGTAATATATTGCCTTTTGATAAATTTGTTTAAATGCTTCAAAATTTATAAGTTTCAATACTACATTAAAAAAAACTTTATTTTACTAGTTTTATATTATATATTAATATTTCGAAATAAAATATTTCATTTTTATACTATTTATAAGTTTATTAAATATAAATAATAAAAAGTTATACAAAAAATTATATTTCTGAAATTCTTTGCAAGAAGTCAACGTGATGTAGTATAATAGAAATATACAACAAATTTAAATGCAATTAATATCAATAGAAATACAAGCAATATACAGAGGAAAATATTATTTTAAATATTATCAAACAATTATTTAATAGCTTACAAATAGATAATAAGTTATCCCAACTCCACTACTTTTGTAGAAAATACACACACGTTCACAACCGCAGCATATCCTAAATAAAATCGAGCAGAGGCGATAAAAATTTTAATTTCGAATTATATGTACCGCATCCTCATAAAATCCTTATTAAATTTCTACTGTCTTAAAAAAACATTCATCTTCAACAGCAGCAATACTACGCCTAAGAAAAAAGATTTACTTTTAGATACAGTATCTGTCTGGATTATTACCGACTTAAGGACATCCATGAAATGTTATTTGATTTTAGTCTATTAAATAAGAGAAACCTTGTGACTTTGTTTTTCTTTTTAATACTTCATTTAAACTGCAATTAAAGAAATGAAAAAGGTGTATATAACAGCTTGAAATCATTTAGTATGTTTTTATATATCATTGAAAAAGAGTTTTAAAAAATACTTATTCGAAGTCCCATTACAAATTTTCTGTCTACATTTATTTATAAAATTCTTTATTGCTTTTCATTACAAAATATTCTAATTAAATAAACATTTTATCGATTCTTCCCTAAAAATCAAAAAATACGCTTCACATAAAAATTATGCCTAATAAAACCAAATCAATTTTTTGCACTAAATTTTTGCATGTAAATTCATTACAATAGATTAAAATATGGTTTGGATATTTTATTAGAAATAAATAAAAATATAATGATCAAAATTTTTGTTTATCTAATAAATATTGTAAAAAACTTTGAGAAATCATGAACAATAAAAAGACCATAAAAACATTCTTAAAACAGTTTATTAACCGCTGCAACATTATATTTCATTTTATAAAAATTAACACTGTATTAAATTATATTTTGAGTTTATTTATCAATCATTTTGGAATTGAAATATTAAAATTTAAAGAAGACATATGGGATACCGTAATTTAAAAATAAACCGCCACTAAAAAAATTCTTTTTACAAAGAAACCTACCGTTTAAAGTCAAATAGTCTGAATTAAATTAATCAATTATAAAATTTCTCAGTATATCAACACAAATTTAGGAAGATATTTTGAAAATGCATTTCTTAGGAAAACAAACATATATATATATATATATATATATATATACATATTCTTAAGTAATACTTACGTATAAAGAAAAGTGTATTTTTAAAAAGCTTACACAAAATCGCGTGAATCGGATCGCCTTGTAAATTTAATAAGTTATAAATCATTAAACAATAACATTTTAAAATACAATAGCTTTTTCCATTTTTCACGGTTTAAATCTTACATGCTACGGTTGACTTTATATGGTATAAGCTTATATGTGATTAAATTGGTTAGAAGGTAGATAAATAATACTGACGCTTCATGCTCTATTCCACTTAAGTGGAAAATTACTTCTTAAGTACGCGATATTCTTGATTAAGAAAAATCATAAAAGATAAAAAAAATTTATCGAATCTTTCATTCGGTCTTATCTTTCTTCTTTTAGCCTTTCAATAGAGTTTAACTCCGTAAGCACTACCTTTTCAAGACTACTTTATACTTTCACACGTAAATGTTACCCTTGTCTCTCGCATAAATATGGGATTGCGCAAGCTTGCACGCACACAACTCATTCATACACCTATAACCTTGGATATATAGAACTTTGATCTTTTTTAACTTGATTGATTTAACATGAGGATTTTGACTTAATCCTGCTTTTGAGCAGTTATCATAAAAAGCATCCATGAGCAAAACAGTGTTTGAGTTGTGCGACTAATTAAGAAATTAATTATTTTACAAATGTAGCAATAAACTTTAGACGTAAAGTCATAACATTCATTTATTTTATTTCAATCTTATCATGTTCATTTTAATTTATTAAAATATTCTCACAGTATACCTTTGAAATCAGCACTAGTATGCTCTTATAATATTTACATGGCGAAAAGAAACCCTCGGATTGGCCACGTTATTATAAAATACTTCACATATCAAAAAAATCAATTCGCTATTAACAAATTCTTTACAAGAGAGTGAGAGATTATCTTGAAAACTGGAAATTGACTTACTTCATATTAGTAGAAAATTTATCTTGAATAAGAATTTGAGTTCCGATATCAAAAGTGCAATATCATTCATTACTGAAAAATGGTAAGTTAAATAGAACTTGACTATTTCACTCAAGACACATTTGCGTCAACAGTGACATTTCATTCCAACAAGATGTTAAACTATTCTCAAGGGGTAAAATTATTAATGCCGTTAAAGCAAGCTCAACTCCGATGTGAAAGAAAATGATTTCTCGCTGATTCAGAGTTAAAAGAGGAACCGGACTAAATTAATTTAGTAGCATTGATTTTTCGTGCACGTCTTATTCTAATAACGAATATTATGAATAAACATATGAAATCTGGACTTTATTATTGATATTCCTAAAGAACCCCTTTGTCATATGAAAAAATAAAATAGCCTAGTCAATCGCAAAATCCCTGCCACGTGTTCATCGAAGCAAGGGATAAGAGACCTAATTTAATGTTCAAGTGCATAAGAAATCAATGCAAATCACAATCCACGCGCAATACAAGGAAGAAGGTAACAAGTGACGAGCAGCATAATTACCTTTACCTCTATCGAAAAGCACTGCATTATCATATCGAATAGGGACGACGGACAAGGCTAACGAGCGGCTGTACTACAGCGCAGCATCTCGTGGTACACAGCCGGCGCGCAATTTTAAGACCATGCAGCTCTTTCTTCCACCTTCTCTCTTTGCTTCTCAGCCGTGCAACAGCGCTCGTATTATAAATGCCTACGGTAGGTATGCCCCCGTAATATCAAAGTGGCACGTGCACACTCGCGCTCCCTTTCACTGGACATATATGGGCGGTCGCCGTTACATCAGCCGACAATGAAGCTGCAGCCGCGCTCGCTGGAACCCTATGCAAATGAAATCAATTCAGGCTAGTCCGGATATAATCACGGAAGTACAAGGGCGTAGGCTACGCAAGCGTTTTAGGCGCCCGTATAGCTGACTGTGCGTGCCCTAAGGGAATATTCCTGCATACGTGTTCAGTCATAAGAGCGATTGATGTATTTGGACAAGCGCGTTAAGAAAAAAGAGTCTAAAAAAGTATGGTCTACGGCAGCTTGAATTGCGGCAATGATTGACTACGCTTTTTGCGAGACGCGTCTGTAATTGGAGTACGCGCTTGCAGATTCTGAAATCTTGATGTGTTCTTTCGGTTGTTTTTCCTTTTTAATTTAGAAACTATTCGTATGAATCTGAAAAAACTTAAGTAAAGTCGTTTTTTTTCAAATCGTAGAAATCCATATCGATATTGAAGCTGATACAACATTTTTTAGACTTAGTGGCCTGCCGTAACTTATCATCTGTTCTTATAATCGGGTTTAAAAAAGCAATCCCTCAAATCTAATTAAAATGAATTTAAGAGCATAAGCTTTGACTAGCTATATCAACTTAACTTGCTTATTCTTTGAGTCATATGCGAGGTTTATATTATGGCACCAAGCATGTTTAAAAAAGAAAAATTTCAGAATTAGAGGAGTCGGTAAGATCAATTTTGCGCAAGTTTTAATTATACGTGCAAAGTTTACGTATGCAAAATAAAAATCTAATAAAAGAATGTAATAATCTTAGCATTAAATCGAAATAAATTCTAATAAAATATTGTACATAATAAATTTATGAAAAAATATTTTTACATAATTGATGCTTCTAATTATAACTACGAAAACATAAGAATATTAAAACATGAAATAACATCGAAGCCAATTCCTTTTCTTTAAATTAATTATTTATGTGTAAAATAATCTATGTATGTAATTAAAATTTTTTTACTAATAATTGGTATAATACGAATGTAAGATTATAATTAATTTGTTTTAATGAGAATACGATATTATTATTAAAAGAAAGTCGATTGTGTTTTTACTCGTTTATTAAGAATTATACTTAATATAAAAACACGCTTTTCTTCTATTTAAATTAATACTCATTTTTCATATGAGTAAAAAAAACTTCAAAGGTACATATTTTTAAATTATAATTTTATGCATTTGATAAATAAATTATTTAATTGAGTAATTAAGTAATGGCACTATACATAATAAATCCAAATGAATATTCTAAACGTACCTCTAAAAAGTTTGCTTGTTTGAAGTTAGCTTTATTTATTTGGAAAATGTAGAGATTATTGATTATAGATCGTATACATATAAAAATATTAAAAATCATATACTAACAGGTTCAATGTGGTCAATTTAAAAAAGAAAAATTTCACATGTTTCATAAATCTTTCGAAAAGTTTTAAATAGAATAATAATAACTTCTAAAATCGATAATTATAAATTTACCATTAGATTATGAAAATTAATAACGGAAGATAATATGTGGATCATTTGAAATAATTATTACAATCAACACGGATTCAACATCGTACATATTTGAATATTATAAGATCGGATTCGTAATTAACAGCACTGAAAATACTGTAATATTTTTAAATATAGACGCTTAAAAAAGATATTTTTTAATGAATAAATGGAAAATAATGAGTTTACTTAAACTTTAAATGTATCACACTATATTGGTTATTTTAAATTTTAATATTTCTTTAAACACTTTGTTATAAGTAAATACTAAATACTATTGTAGAAAGTATAACCAAATTTTGTAAAAAAATGTAGAATATTAACGTTTCTACGGAAAGATAGAAACTGATCTGAATATAATTTACTGTATTTATAATACATATTTCTAAATTTTGTTTAATTATTGTAAACATTATCATACTTTTGTATGTTTTTCAAACATCGCTTAGTTAAACCATGAATGTAACTGCTTGAAAATTTAAGTAACTACAATTCATAAAAACGAAAATAAAAGAAAATGAATTGTTGCAGTAGTTACTTTATGAATTTAAAAAATCTAGTTTAATAAACTAAATAAATAAAATTAATAAAAATTCCATTGATAAAGTTAATTATATGAAAAATTTACATTTCATTTTTTACATATCTTAATAAGTATAACGTTAAACTTGTCACGTTTTCCTTTTTGCCTTACTATTCTTATGTATAAAAATGTCAATATTTATTTAATATTTAACTCGTAATAATTCTCTATACTTTTTATTTCATACTTACTAGCATTTTACTGATAACAAATATTGTTAATTCAAATAGCATCAAAAATTGCATATCAAGTGAAAAGGCAAAATCCATACTTGACCTTGAGTAGTTTGATAAATTGATACTTTATACAAACTGTAAATTTTGATCAATGTATCCAGGATTGTTTTTTATTGTAATAAATTCAACAATTATTAAATCAGTTCAATATTTTACTGCCAATCAACTGTACATTTATTTTGAATAATCAAATTTTTGCCAAAATATGCACAACAATCTTTTTTATTTAAAGAATTTTTAAAGAATATTTTAAATATCGATATTTATTAAGAAATTGAGTTGAGCTTTGCTTTATATTAGTTAATAAAATAAGTGTGTCGTGTCGGTGTTGGATATTAATCTATTCTATTAATTATTATATTTGTTGATATTATTCTATAGATATTAATTATTCATAATTCTTTATAAGACCTTACAGGAATAGAATGAGAAGTGTTATAAATTTTTTGAATAAATTAAGAATTAATAAATAGGAATTCTTTTAAATTTAAAATACCAGTACACTTTTAAATGGTACGGCATTAGAGATAAAAAAAATTTTTTATAAATATAAATAAATATGTATTAGAAAAGTATTAGTAATTATATTCATAGTCTGAATATAGTACACTTATGGCTAAGTAACCCTGTATTCACTTTTAATTTTTAGAATTTTTAAATCATTGTTGTTTCAATTATATCCTATTAAAAAATTCACGTGTGTATTTTTAATTAACCAATAAAAGATGCATTCATGTGCATCTTTTTGTACAAATTTGTAGGTACTTTGTTGCATGTTTAATTAAAAATCTGTATAAATACAAATTTTACCATAAACACGTTCTATAAAGTTTGCTCAATTTACATACTCATATATCATAGCTGCAAATTACAGAGGAATCTATTAATTGCTATTACGTAGATGTTTATTCGAATCATCTTTCAGCAGGCATATGGAACTAGTTTTCGAAATACTAAAATAAATAAGACACGTCCCTGCTATTCCCCTCGACTTTCACATGTACTTTATCTTCAATTTTTTTTTTTAATTAAAAGTATTTTCAAGTTCTCATTAATACAATTACAAACTTTCACAATGTTATACATCTTGATGATACATTTTTGTTATTTATCAGATAAATATAAAAATTAAAAAACTTTTGCATTAAAAAATAATAAAAAATATGGAAACAAACATGAGTTGGTAGAATGTAGTATATAAGTTTCCTCATAAAATGGAAAAAAGCTGAGACATAAAATTTAAAAAAATTATCGAATAAAAATCATAGAAAAACTATGAAAGCACACTAATTTTTATTAAAATCGACGTTATTGGTTAACTCTTTTTTAACGTATTATTTACAACAGCTATGCGAACAGGCTTCGAAGAAAGAAGAATAATACAAGAAACAAGAGAGTGAAACATACATAATCTCGACTTGCTGCGGTGAAACTAAAGTGCGATAAAGCTCTTTCCTTCTAACCGATGTCGGAAAACCGGCGGAAAACATATTACCAGGATCCAATGTCGCATGTACAGGATATTTATATCACAGTTACTATATAGAGCACTCGGTTATGCTACGCAAGCTCGTGTCATCTTTTTTCTATGATATTATTGATCTAAAGTCAAAAAATGTTTTTATTATCCTTCATTTTTTTATACCCTTTTCTGGAAGGCTACTATAGTACATTACAAGTACACGTAATAATGAAATAAAATATGCATTTCTATTACATATTTATTACGATACATATTATAATTATAATTTCAATTTTGGAAAATAAAATTGAATTACAGTAATTTAATGCGTCATATTATAATTTATATTATAAATTTATCCCATTTTTACGCAAAGGAAAACATTGAATTTTCAATGGTAACATTCACATATCTATACAAATAAAATAAGTTAAATGTATTTCACTTTATAATGTTTTTCAAAAGTTTGCAGTATTTTGTCAAATTTGAATGTGAAATATCAGTAAATAGTAGTAAATCAGTAATAAAGTAACTAAAATATCAAAAAAATTTTTATACTCACAGAGACAAAGTAAATCTATATATGGTTTCAAAAATCTGCATGAATACTAAACTCCCTACAATTTTCCATTATATACAACTTGCTTTTTAAAAAATTTAGAAAATTTAACATACGCTTAGTTTTAATTTTGTTCAATTGAGTTCACATCTTTGCTTTGTAAAATAACTGAGTAATAGTAAAATCCAGAAAAATTTAAAAACGGTTTCTTAATGCGTGTCAATTTTATCATTTTACAAAAAATAAGTATATTGATAGTACGCTATACGTATACTTTAATGAAGTCAAAAAATAGGTTTATAACACTTAAATCATAAAGATCAGTATTGTAGAAAGCTATGAAACTTCCATTAAGAGCATCAAAAATTTTAAGTCAAGATTTCGCTTTGTCGTCTATAAATATTTAAATTGCAAAATCTTCAAAATATTATAAAACTTTAAAAATCAAAACATTTCAATAACTGATAATACTATATTAATATTATAAAAATCCCTATATTTATTGTTTAATATTATTTATATTATTAATATTATTTAATATTATTTAATATTATTTAATATTATTTAATATTATTTAATATTATTTAATATTATTATTTATATTACTGTTATCTATGAACTAAAATTGCTCTACTTTTATTTTATTTCAATATAAAATATAAGTTATTTTAATTCAAATACTTAATAATAATATTATTATGTTTCTTGACCTTTTAATGAGAATTTCTCAAATGTCAAGTATTTAAAAAACAAATAAAAGTTTTTTGTAATAAGTTTTTTTTCTGAAAGAAAATAATCTTTTTTTTTGTGCACAAACATTTAAGGTAAACCTAATATTTTATCATTTTGAATTATATTGATTACTATTTGTGGTTTTTAAAATAAGAATTTGAAAATTCAATATTCTATATTAAAAACAAAGTATTGGAAAACCATGCGTGTAGAAGACTGCAGAGCATTGCGCTTTTACATTACTCTCACTAAAGCTCTTTCTCTCATTTTATTTGCTTGTATAGAATTAATTATCTTTATAGAGGAGTCTGAAGTCAGTCACGTTGTAGCTGCAACAACATTTGTTTCAAAATCGATTTTTTTTAAACTATAAATAGTTATCAATTATGATACAAAACAATAAAATAATAATTTAAAATTAATTTCACCCTTAAAAATCATCCTTATAAGGAGGAGAAATTTTTGAAAAATCATAACAGAGTCAATTTTATTATTCCACTACATATTATTGAACGAAATAATTGTTGATATATATAACTACTCTCAAAAAAATTGTAAAAAAATATTGACACAAAAATCTTTTCGTGTATCAATAAACTTAAAGTTCACAATGTTCAAAAAAAAATTTAGTGGAACATCTTAGGTAAATATTCTATAAACAATCTTATGCGATCTGTATGAGTGTACGCATACGAGTAGATGTGCATTCAATGACGGACAACTCTCTAATTTTTCCAACGAAATTTACAGGATATATTACCATTTGTATTTGATCTCAAATTTTATAAAAGAATTTTTTCAAATAATAAAATTATTCATTTTGTATCGATTTTTGTACAATAGTGTACCGTTTGCTTCTACGCACATTTACGCCTTTACTGAAAACGTACAAAAAGTAGTGTTGCACCGCAATTTCTTTAAAATTTTTTTTGAGAATTAATTTTAGATAGACCATTATATTGATCGATAATATTAATTGTAGTAATAAAACTGACCCTGTTACGAATTTTCGAGATTTTCACCCCTCTATGAGGGTGATATTAATTTTAAAATCGTAGCAATTTCATCGTTACAGACTTTAGACTCCTGTTCCTAGATTGTTTAAGTGTTTAAGTATTTTAAATTTTCACTCTTGCTGGGCATTTATATCGCGCAATAAAGTTCAATTGTAATCGAAAGCTTAATAAACGTTACGATCACAATGTATTTGATTAATTGAATCTATTAATATTAATATAACGTTTACTTTTAGAATTAAGAATTCGAATTATTGTAATTATATAAATTACCCACAGTACATACATGTGAGTGTGCGTGCGCGCACTTCTTACTTTATTTACAAAGAATTAAATAATGTTCTGGATCAATTTTCATATTAAGATTATATGTTTTATATAAGCTTATATAAGCTTTATATAAGGAACGAAATTCTTATAGAATGCAAAAACTATAATTATTATTAACTTGTAAGTTGAGAAACACAGGTAAGCTTAGGAAAGGCATATGATTTTGTTTAACAATGCATAACACATTGTTTTTGATCAATTTTTTATCTATAATATTGTATATATATTGTACTTCGTATAAGTCACGATTTTTTATATTTAAAATTTGCGGCATATACTATATTAACAATTAAAATAGAATACTGTTACGCGTATAAGAATTTGTGCGTTTATAGACTCGTAATAATATTTCATTCGAAATAATGCTGTTAAATATAATAACGTTTTGGATCAATTTTTAAGATGAAAAGGCGTGGTTTTTAAGAGTGAAAAAATTATTTTTAATATAACTAGTTCTTGTTGTGAAATTTTTATGCGCTTTCAATAAAATTTTTAAGAATTATTTCATTTTTTAAAAACTTCAATTTTTGATGAGTCACCCGTTTGAAACTTCAGACACGTTAATTTATTTTGAAATATTATAGCTAAATAAATTTATTTATAAACTTTTTCTGCTATTTACGTTTTCTTTAGAAATATTAATTGCAATATTTTTTCGCAGTTATTCAATACGACTTAAATAGCATATCTTGTCATGTTTATAATGGACCTGCATAACTCTTTTCAAGTTTTTTTTCATCTATTATTTTATTTAATTTTATTTTTACATTGAGATCAGAATCGTGTGTCTTGGACAACTGTACCTTGTTTTATAATTAAAATTATCGAAATAAAAAGAAATTAAATTGTCGAAATTAAAAACAAAAAAATTCAAAAAACTGAAATTATTAGGAAACGTGTACAAATATTAATATCGACTTTTAAGCACTGAAAGTAAGAATGTACCAAGGGCTAGAATGAATGCATTAAATGTGAGATATAAAAGATTCTTTGTGAACACATACATCTGATAATCGTAAGCTCTAATCTTTGAAAAGAGCCAGCAGTATTTTCTAAATCTCACAGGACTTGTGTCAATTTTGATAAAAAATAGCTGCTTTTAAGCTTTAGCTGCTTAAAACAATCGCACAAGAAAATTTAATCACAATTCGCATTATCCTTATGTACATATTATTATATGTGTAAAGATATTTGCGATTATTGACAATACAAGTACTTCAACGAAGTGGCATTATTAACTTCCAATGGATACGTAAATTTTTAATAATGATACAGAATTTACACGTGGCTTATCTATTACCATTCAACGTGATAAAATGATTTTTGAAATCGAAAAAGTAGGTTATTTCTAGAGTCTCATAACATCGATCTATAATTTATCGAGGCAGTAATGAACGTTAAAATGAAAGTCTTTTGTTTTTTGTAAATGTCGATTCACGATTCTGAGACAAAGTCAGCTTTTATAATATGAAATAAAGTCAAATTTTAAATAATGCAGATTTTCACTGAATATACTAAAGAAAAAAAGATTAATAAAAAATATGATCAATTCTTTATTCGTAAAGCAACATTTAAAATTTTAATCAACGCGGAGGCATGACGTGAGCAAAGTGTATTGAATGATTGAAAACGATCAGACATAAACGCAGCGAAATTTGGAAAGAAGCACAAAACTGGACATTTCATATGGTCTACCATGTTCACTCACCTGCATAAGACGCATGCGGGAAATCATGCACTGACTAGCTGCTCTTTCTCTCAAGGTGTGTTCGTACACAACTCGTACTCTCTTACTCTCGTTTCGTCAATGTTTTTTGTATTTGGCGTCGTATCGATACTATCACTGAACAGGCGCAGAAACTGACACGCGCGCACGCGTATGTGTGTGCATATGTGCACGACTCCGTCGATTTACTCGCGATATCAGCTCCTTTCTCGTCTGCATGTTAAGTTCATACCTATACAGTGATGTGCCTCTAGACCTTGTTTCATTACCTGCTCACACATACTCACGAGCCACCGTCGGATAGTCCCGTATGAACATATTTTATAAATGTGTCTATCTCCTTCTATATATATATATATATATATATATATATATATATATATATATATACATTTATATAAATAAATACTTATGTATATACACACATACATAAAACTAAAGCTATCAAATGACTTCCTTATTTGCCCAAAGAGCACATTTAGAGTATTGACGCGCGGCAAGAACGGAAAAAAGGCCCTGCGTATCTATCTTTGCCTGTGTGATTGCCTGACAACATACGTATTGACAGTAAGAGACCATTATTGTGATAAGAAAAAATGATTGTTTCTTTGTAATTTTTTAATCGTGGTCCGAGATCTCCTATTTAATGTTACTCCCCGCGAGGGCGACTAATATTTTCTGATGTTAAAATACAAAAAATATAAATTCAGATCGTATTTAAAAATAGCATTCTTTGAGATTTTAATTCATTTGATGAATAAGAAGACATTAATAAACTGTTTCAAAAATTACCTTAGACATTTTGAATATCCCCTTTGGGAGGTATTATTAAATATTTAAAATAAATATTAAAAAATTTAATATTTATTTCGTAAGAAAAGGAATGTATTTTTAAAAGAATGTTTTTTCAATTTTTTTCAATTTCTACATTAATATATAAATTTTGTATTAAGCACATGAGGAAGTCTAACTGATCCTTTGTAATTTTTTCTTTTATCCAACATCCATGTGCATTTGAAGCACATTAGAAAAATAATGAAAACTGAATATCATTGAAATCGACATGACTTTAATATAAATAAAGATGACAAATGTAGGTTGCAAAATTCGATAAGAATTTTTCCTCTGTTTTCAATTTGTCTTTAATGACATCAATTAATAAATACACTCGAATGTCATAATTATAATTCATCATTTAGAAGTAGTTCATTTGTAGTGGCTAACTGTGATGTTTCGTAAAGTTACAAGATTCCTTTCAAATTAAAAATTTACAAACATTTTTTCTGATACGTAAAAAAATTGAAGCAAAGAAACATAGGCTCTTGATCGTTAAAAAAATATATTTTGCACAGTAAATACCGTCTTTTCTTTGTCGCATCTAAATAATAAACATCGTTTCATAATATCACAGACTTCAAACAGCGAATTCAACACAAGAATCAATAGTGTTGCACAACAGTAATACTACAAATAAGATTTTTTAAATCGCTGTTTAAATAAAAGAAAACGAAAGATCGATGGGAGTACGTATGTGCGTGACGAAGGATCAGAACGCCTTGGCTGAAACGGTCTTCAATAGTTCTAGTCGTCCGCAGGACGAACACGATACATTATCCGCGGTAAGCGTTATTACAATGCACATTGATAAGTTGGCGCCCCCTTCGCTGACTTACGGCTTCGATAGATCCTATGACTACACGCATATAGGTATAGTTCCCCAACTGCTCCCAGACAAACCAACGACTCCCCCTTGCAATATTCGTCCGACCGAAATTCGAGGACTTTCTTCCGACGGCTTCCTCCCCGTTATTCCGCATTGCGTTCCGCGCATGTACTTCAATCCCCCCTGAGCTTGGACCCCTCTTCCATTATTGAGTATCTGATCCGGTAGCTTTGGCTTTAATTTATTGCACGCCGGCTCCAAGCCTATTCGATTTAAGGACGCGTAATATTGTCGGCGTAGGTACGCTCATTTTCAAAAGTTACTAGCCACCGCGAACAGGGGAGTGACTTGGTATTTAGCGTTGAATTCAAATATTAACAACATTTTTACATAAGTAGAGATAGCACGAGAGTTAATTAATCATATATTTCAATGATAATTTTGATTAAAATTTACGACTTTCTCCAAATTCAATTTTCCATGTACAATATCAAGCTTTTTACTTCAAAAATGAAATCATCATGACTCACTCATTGAAAGATTTATTGGTTATAACGACAGTATTCTTCAGCAATAGTTACAAGAATTGCGTTGCTTTGAAAATAGTTAAAGTTTAGTATTTACTTCGATCTATTGTAGAAATATTGATAATCTGAATCGTATTTCAAACATTATTACAGTTTTGACTGAATTTAAAACCAGTAAAATAAAAAATAAGGGTGACACATGTACAATCTTTATGTAAAATCAAGATAACGAGTGCAAAGAGCACGAAAATTATTGATATCAATTTTTAAAAAATACATGCGATGGCTCTTAGTTTTTTAATAAAAATAAATTGCAAACTGTCAATATGATAAGGCATGAATTTACGTTCTCTTTCGTGTAATATATCGAAGAAATAATGTTAATCCTAATGGACGGATTTATCTTACTCTGATGTCTGATAATCTTTAATTATAGATTGCATCGATATTATAAATTTTATTTCACTAGACAACCTTATTTACAAAAATATTTATTTAACAAGATTTTTAACGTGTAAACGACAATTTATCAATTTGAACTAAATAAAATGCAAGAAAAATAATAATATGCGCTAATAAATGATATCGTTAAGCAAATAATATCTTCAAGGTATGTACTTTAAATTAACAGATTATTATTGTGGTAAAGAAAGACATCGATATCCATCTAATCTCTTGAAACAATTGCTTTAAATTTAAAATGTCTTTCACCAATGCCCTCCGGCGCATGTGTCTAAATATTGTTGCTAAAGTTTATATTAGCCAACTTTAATGAACAATTAACTTGAACTGAACTAGATTGTTCGTTCCATTCAAATGCAAATTCGGTAAAAATTTGATTCAAGATTGCGCATTGTTATCATTCTGCGGAATCCCATTTTCCGCGGAAAAAAGATACCTTCTGCATTTGTAATGTGTCAAAACAACTATAATACATGAAATCATTGCTCTATGAAAATATCCCTTTACCTTTTGTTCCTCTATTATATTAGCGAGTGTTCTCTAAATTCTGTGGACCCATTATATCAAAAAATAAACTTCATAAAGACGAATGACATTACTTCATTTTGATTTATATTTTCATGCGTTCGAGTGAATCTTGTTTTCGCATACTTTTAATAAAGGTTTCTTTTTACTATGTTGACTATGCCACATTTGACATAGTCGAGTGAAAAAATGTTAACCCTTCTTTACAATTATTCGTATTCTTAGAATAGTACCACATATTATTTTTTCTACATACGTTCATCAAGGGTCATTGGGTTCCTCATGTTACGACTTTCCAATTGTATTTACTTGTAAACACTTGCATAAAATAATCTTCCTGTAAATAATAATTGAACATTTTTGTTTCTTTTTAATTACTCAACTATGTTCAAATAAATAATTTTAATCGTTTCATATAATTAACGACAGATTACGTATTTTTAGTCCACTTCCTAACAACGGGTCATGACAAACCTTTTACATTTTATACCTCCTAAATTTATTTTCAAAAACCAACAACCTTTTCATAATTATTAAAGGATTATTAACGCATCTTTAAAAGTGCATAAAGTAAAGTATAATGCATCAAATTTTGAGAAAGTAAATTTTTAGAATAAGATCATTACTTTAAGATCTCTGTTCATTTTGCCTCTGGAGTAAAATTCGAAGGAGAACCCCTCGAATAAAGCGACTTTCATCATCGACTGTACGATGAAAACAATCCGCAATAAGGATCGTGAAGCGCTGCCGCCATTCACGTGTCTATGTGTGTGTGTCGAATCGAGCATCCGAAGAGATCACGCAAAGATTGAGCGTGGCGAAGCGGCGCCAATCGGCTAAAATTGTAGCAAGAGCGCATCACTGTTCTCCAGATTATGAAGAGAGTAAGAGGCGGCTGATGACTCACATTTCGAGAATCCATTTTGTACCGTTGAGCCCCATAAAAGCAATTCGAACGCAGGCAGCCCCTTGAGTTCACGATTTCAGCACCACCGCCAACTTAGCAAAGCTCGAGCCGTAAGTGCCTGGTGTATTTGCACAAAAGAACGCAAGGGGTATAATGTACAACAAACGAATCTGAAAGTGCATACTGATGAGAGACAGATATGGATATTTGTGTAGTAGTCGCGTATGGAACGGGCTTTTTGTAATTACAAATACACACCTGGACGATCGTCTCCTTAACTGCATGCGTACAATGAAGATACACGCCCTTGTACATTCGCTTGAATTCACAGAAGAATACGCATGATAAGATTACGCTGCAGTTGAAACTTATTTAACCGTTGCTATCGATACGTTCGGAACTTTACGACAGGGGAAGGCTCTTCCCGAACAAAGATTATGTGGAGTTTTTTCCGATGACGCAGGCACTGGATTTCTCGTAGACTTTCGAATCAACTGGAATAAAATTCGAGATTTCGTTGTGTTCCGCTGCGTTCATACATTATACAATTTTACTTTTCACGATCTTATCATTTGATCTATGATAATCGACAAATAATAAAGCAACAACTCTCGTTCACAATAGAAAAACACGGATACAGTTTGTAATTTACTCAAAGATATGAATTTATATTTGCAATTGTCTTCGATTCCCAAAGAATGACTTATCATAAATATAGAAAAATGAATATATCGTATCGTTTCGTATCATTTCATGTTTTTATGAATTACCTATGCTTTCTCTGCTTTAACATCACGATTTGAAAAGATTTTTTCAATTTTTATATCTTATCTTCAATTGAAACTTATCAGAAAATACAAACAAATAGCTTTTATCGTTGTATAGTAGGTATAATAAGTAAAATAATTATTTTCTGAAAATGTTAATTATATGTCACCCTTAAATTAGAATACTTAAACATTATTTATGAATCTGAATTATACAAGTCTGCGTCGCAACAAAATTCTAACATTTTTAAAGCTAAATTTTTCTTTGAATTAATCCAAAATAACATAAAATTTCAAACTTGAAAATAATCTTTATTTGGGATGGAAGATTTCGCAGTTTAATGCGTGATCCAACAAGTTCCGATTAGTTCACTCCGCCACTCATTATTGTATGCACTTGTAAAGGCACGCGTAATTAACAACTTAATTATTGAATAAATCTCTGAATTCTGATATGCTAATGCGTCTTAAGTAATTTTCATTCCAACCCATTGCATTGGAACAGAAAGCTACAGTCTATTTAAGATGCGCGCGTATATTACCGATGAAATGTGACATTCTTGGGCATTTACATAATTATTTTACTGCTTCATGTCACAGTTCTTGTCGTTATCGCAACGTAACAAAGCAACGTTACAACGAAGAAATGCACACAACTTTACGTTCCTAAAAAAAATACGACTCTTAAGATAAGAAAGATCGTCGTTTGCATAAAAACAAACCCCTTAGCAATGCTATAACTTAGCAAACAAGAAAAACTTGGTCTGCAGGAAAAAAATTGATAAATTAAAATTTGAAAGCCATAAAATCACACCCTTGTAACATAACATATACTTCGACTTGCCGTGTAAAATCTCATATATTCTAGCAACTAATTCTTTTATGAGAAACGGATCCATGCATTAGTGACAAGTTCATCCGAATCATTCCTTCTGTAAGTACCTACAGACGCCAAAAGAAGGGGAAAAAAGCAGGGCAGCACGAATCACTCTAGCGCATTAGCTGCGTTATCCTCGTGGGCGTTCATAATTGAGGATGTACATCGTGGGCAACGCAGAGAACTGTCAGAGAAGGACAAGGTTGTACAACCGATACGCAACCGGTCTTCCGTGACTCACACGGAATTTACGACCTTTCCTATGGCGCGTGCACTAGGCCGCCCAAAAATAAACTGAGCGTTCAACCAAGCATACAACCGAGCATACAACCGAGCGAAAACGTCTTGTTACTCATCGACTCGTGGGCGCCACCGCCTTCTCCCCCACACTCGACACTCGGTCGACGCACTCTCCTTGTGATCCAATACGTTAACACAGCCATCGGGGCGCAGAAATTTAGAAAATTTGCTTCTTCCTGTGATTATTAGTGTTATGCCGGTGAGAAAAATCTTGGGCGTTAGAAAAAAATCGAAAATTTTCTTAATGAGCTCAAGTGACCGTAGCTTAAAGTAATTTTTCCCATCGAGTTGCATTTTTTTCGTTAGTCGCGTGATAATTATCTGGTTACACTCATTAGTCGCACTCTTCCATAATGACTTTAACAAGAACCACACCGGAAAACACAGGTAATAAAAATCCTTAGTTGTCTTGTTCAAATAGTTAGTAACTAATATGTTCAATAAAAAGGTCCCACTGATTGTGGTTAACCCTTATTTCTTTCTATTCTAAACGTATGAGATTTTTATTTTTTTCAAATTTTTTTATTTAGATTTTTATTTGTCATAATTCAATATACCTTTTAAAGTTGTGGCTTAGCTTCTGTAATAATTACGCTTTTTGTTAATTAAAAAAATATTTATTCAAAGCATTATTCTTAGTTTATTTGAATCAAGTTTCAATATGCAAATTAACGATTTTAATATTAAAAATGTATAAATTTTTTTCGGTATTATGCAAGGAAGGAATCTGAAGTTTGTAACGTTATTGCCGCAACGAAAAATGAAAAATTTTTAAATCGAATAATTTCTTCAAAAATCTATCAAAAACTATTAATTATCACGCAAAACGACACAATAACGAGTTTCCCCAAAATTCTAACCTTATGAGCCACCCTTATTAATGGTTGAAATTTTCAAAAATTCATAAAAGAGTAAATATTAATATTGTATAAAATTTCTTAGAATTCGTTCTTAGAAAATCTTAGAAAATCGTTAAATATATTAAAAGACTCTCGAAAAAATCGACATCGAACATGGACTTTAGTTGTATTTATATATCATGCACATACCCACGTACCGGCACGTATAATATTTAATAAAAACTTTTGCAAAAACATTTCACAAAATCCGTTTTTAGATTCCGGCATCTCATATATAACAAATGCAGCCATAAAGTTTCATTTCGAAATTCGAAGATGAACTTCAGTTTTAATGCATTTATATGCATATGCAGTCTTATACCTATGAATATAGGAGGACGTATGTATTTGTTAATAACAACTCTCACAGAAACATTGCACAAAATGTCTTTTCATATTCCGACGTCTTTTTATACAACAAACAGACACACAAAGTTTCATTTCGAAAATCGAAGTGAAACTATGTGCTCATTGCACTTGAATGCTTATGCACTCTTGCACATATGTGCATACGGAGGCCGTATACATATTGTTTTAGGCGTGCGTGTGCATAGACGTACAAACGTTTACGTTTTAATAATCGCATAATCAGATTAATTATTTCTCCAAATTCGATTGAGTTCTCTGGCTGAGTCCGTGATAGATCAAACTTTTTCAGCCACTCTACTGTGAGGGTATGATATTAATACTGTTTTGATAACAGACATTTAAATGTGAGCATTTGTATATAAATAATAATGTTAAATATTTTAGTTGAGCATGTAAATAAGACTAAAATAATTCGTTACTTTAAATGCTAATGTTATTATTTTCATTTAAACATTCATTTATAGTAATATTAATAAAATTAGGATTCTACAAACATACATATGATAATGCATTATCATGACCAAACTTAAATATTTTTTAGTTTAAGTTATTTTATTTTACTTATATCTTATAATAAAATACTTGGATAGTATAGGTAATTAAATTTTACCATTTTTAATGTGGAATAGTAGTTCAACAATATATATTAAAGTTATATATTAAAACAATATATATAACAAACTCAATAAATTAGATAATTACATATATGCATGTATATATACATAAAACATAAAGTTGAAAATATAATTATACAATTAATGGGTATAGAACAGATATTTTTCTCTTTAAGCTTATGAGTTTCTTATAGAAATAATCATAATTCTATTCATATATGATTCTATAGTTAAGAATCCTAGATAAGTATATGGAAATAATTTATTTTACCAAGAGTAATTAAAAGAAATTCTTATATATAATATTTAGTTGGCTTTATCATTCGTAAACTTAAAATTAATTTTTTGTAGAAATATAATTTGCTGTTTAATGAAAAATTTTATGCACTTAATTTTCGACCGATCCTGTTTCAAATGGCTGGTATACACATTCACATGTGTAGCACACATAGACAGACCTTACAAGCGACAGTCGATCTCCGCAAGATTCGTGGGCTCGAAGATTTTTACGAGTCGCGATATGTTGATCCTCTATTTTACGTCGCGGCAACATCTCTTGTTTTTCTAAACAAACGTCTCAAATTCCCTTCGATTCCACTACACCACGAAAAAGTTTAATCATAGTATTACAATACTCATCTTAGCAAAATCATCTATATACGATAATCCTCAAAAACATGTTTGATTAATATAAATGATAATTATGATGAATTGTTAGTTTTTTTAATAATAATTTAGTAATTAGTTTAGTGACCTTAGTAATAATAATATGAAAAAATTGAATGAAAAATAATATGCACTAATATTCTGCGATTTTATTTAGTCAATACACGTTTTATGAAATATAAAATTTTTAAAAAGACTTTGGAATAGTTTTAATTATATATTAATGTAAATAAAACCAAGTTAATTATATTTAAAAGTGCATTTATGACACATTTATATATTATCAAATAAAACATCGAATGAAAGAAACATTTCTTAGTTCTCTTATTGTAAACTGCAAAAATAGAAATATAAACATTGGACGTGTTCATCAAATAATTTTATTTACTTATCGAAACTCTTGATAACGTATTAAATTTTCAATACATAAATGAAAGAATTTGTTTTGACTGATAATCTACATTAATAGACATACACTTTTTATCTACAGTACCTTAAATAAAATTGTATCTACTTTCATATTAAAAAAGACAATAACTATAACTCAAGTGCATAAATATTTCGGTCAATTCTTCTGTGTGAGTTGTTAAAAAATATAAGGCTCTCCATATAGACACATGTTAAGAATGCATAAGCATTCAAGTGCAACGAGCACATAGTTTCACTTCGATTTTCGAAATTAAACTTTGTGTGTCTGTTTGTTGTATAAAAAGACGTCGGAATATGAAAAGACATTTTGTGCAATGTTTCTGTGAGAGTTGTTATTAACAAATACATACGTCCTCCTATATTCATAGGTATAAGACTGCATATGCATATAAATGCATTAAAACTGAAGTTCATCTTCGAATTTCGAAATGAAACTTTATGGCTGCATTTGTTATATATGAGATGCCGGAATCTAAAAACGGATTTTGTGAAATGTTTTTGCAAAAGTTTTTATTAAATATTATACGTGCCGGTACGTGGGTATGTGCATGATATATAAATACAACTAAAGTCCATGTTCGATGTCGATTTTTTTCGAGTGTCTTTTAATATATTTAACGATTTTCTAAGATTTTCTAAGAACGAATTCTAAGAAATTTTATACAATATTAATATTTACTCTTTTATGAATTTTTGAAAATTTCAACCATTAATAAGGGTGGCTCATAAGGTTAGAATTTTGGGGAAACTCGTTATTGTGTCGTTTTGCGTGATAATTAATAGTTTTTGATAGTTTTTTAAAGAAATTATTCGATTTTAAAATTTTTCATGTTTCGTTGCGACAACAACGTTGAAAACTTCAGACTCTTGCAACGAACGATATTCTAAAATAATATTTTGCGGAATCCCGAAACGGTCTTTGTTATAAACATTTTAGTAAATTCCATGTAGAATGATTGAATCGTGTGACTCTGTTTAATAAGGTATAACTCATTATTGCTGATTAATATATAATATGAAAATTTGTATACATATTGTACTTTCTATGCCTCACGATATTTTATGATTAGAATTTGCTTTAATTATATTAATAATTAAAATGTTGTAGGAATACTGTTACGCGTACAAGAATTGGTGCGTTTATAGACTCGTAATAATATTTCATTCGAAATAATACTTTTAAAAATAATAACATTTCGGATCCATTTTTAAGATAAAAATTATTTTACATATAGGTTCTTAAATTAATCGAATATAACATTTTGTAAAATCCTAATAATTTTTCATTTTTCAACCCTGAATAGGGGTGGTTTTTAAAAATGAAAAAACTATTTTTAACATAATTAGTTTATGCTGTGAAATTATTAAGTGTTTCCAATCAATTTCGTAGGGAATTGTTTATTTTTAAAAAACTACAATTTTTATCGAAAATCAACTAATTAAAACTTCAAGCTCATATGTGCCTATTATTTGTCAACGCTATGTAACAATTACAATTATTAATTTATCATTGTTCTTCGAAAGCCTAGATTCAATTTGGACTCTATTGATATTCATCGTTTTTCTAACACTTCTCTAATTCTATAATGTATCAAAAATATTTATAAAAGTACTCTAGAAAGTTTCTGACATCAAAAATCAATAAAGAAAAAAAATTCAACGTTTACATATCAACTTTGACCTGGCAACCTCCTCATCTTTATAAAGGTACTTTCCATGCATAATACTATAATTTTCGTTGGGGCAGGGTCCTCAATAAAAAATGCCGAAAATTTGTTTTCGAAATGTTTGTTCTTACGAAGTGCTAGCATGATATATATAATCAGATTTCACTATCGAACTACAACTCAAACTATATTATGAGACTTTGAATTTCTATACTGTTAACGAATACGTATTCTTAATCTACATTCATTCTTAATTGCACTCGTTGACGCCCTCTTCGGTACCATTCGCTTAATGATGAATTTTTTTTCTCGTTACATTGCAGCTAGGCAAAATAATGTTATTTGTTCTTTTAAACGTGCCTTTACTTATAATAAAGCTTCGTTATGCTTCAATAATAATTTCAAAAATTCAAATCCTTTACCTAATCGGAGAAAAAATAATTGTTTTATAAAAAATAATTATAATTACTTTTAAGAAAAATCGAATAAATTTTTTTTAGGCAAAACAATAAAATTTTTATAGTAATAATGATTAATGTTTCATAAAATTGTATAGCGCTCGTATGAGTGTGAGCTGCATATTTTTAGGGTTCTCTTTTTTTATAAGTAGATGAAAAAATGAAAATCGAAATGCATCAAAGAAATCGAAATGCATGCTAACATTATTCAATTTAAGAATTGAGGTGCAAGCCTCATTCACAATGTCGGCTTATATTTTTAAGATAAAAAAGAAACCGTAGACAAAACGATAGCGTCGACCACACCAGTCTCTGTCGTACAAAAAAGAAAGGAGAAATAAGCATATAAGCAACAACAATCTTCGACGGTCTAACGAGAGCCTAATTCAAGTACAATCTTCCGGCGTTAAGTATAGTGTCTGTGACCGAGAGACTTCTATTTTAAACGACCCCATGGTCCTCAATAACGACGACGATACATATAAAAATAAGTTTGGAAATTCGAAATGACAATCTGATTTTAACGAAATTATTTACTAACCAAAGTTTCGAGTTTTTATAAAAGATGTCAACCTGTCTTAGCAACATAAATTGCTAATCAATGTTGAAATATATAACGGAGAAATCAAACAATTTTAATTTTATCAATAAAAATATTTTTCTGACTGACTCAGGAAGCTCTTGCTCAAAGTTTAATAATAAATTCGATTATACTTTATTAAATTTGTACAAATATACCAGGCCAATTATTAAAATTCTACAGCATGAAAAATTTAAAAATAACTCCCAATAATTTACCTTTAGCCTAATAAGTCATCACCTTATAATTAGATAAATTATTCATACCGAAAAGAACGTAATTTTTTATTTTAAGAGAATAGCAGTAATAATTAATTACAGATTAACACCAGCTAATTTTATAAAACAAAAATTACCAAAATTTTTCTCTGTCTACGCATTCATAATTACAAATAAATTTAAATATTTTTCAGTTTTTTCAGTATACCAAATACACATACTAACAGAATGTTAGTAAACAAATTATGATACTCAGAAAACAGACTTGAAGAGAATGATTGGAGTAAATTGCGCAACAACAGGATCGACTTTATTTTATCGTATATTGATATAATATCGTATATTGATATAATATCATATATTGATATAATATCGATATTGATATAATATCGTATATTAATCTACTTTTTTATACACGTCTTTATTTACATGAAAATTTCGGAAGTACTGGATTTTTTTCATATATACATAATAAAGTCAACCGAAATTCAATGGCTCCATGATCAAATCAAGGATAAAATATCATATTAGAAAATGTAATCAAATACATATATTATACAAATAGATATATTATCTATAAATTGATATATTCTCTTTACCGAATACTTGTTGAGAGAGTTCTTTTTAGAAATGTAATACTTTATCGATCAACCCGGCGAGAATCCAATGTAGAAAGTAACATCATCAACAGTCTTGCCTCGTCCAATATATTCAAAGACCAATTTGTAATTAGTTTGTAACCAATTTTTAATATTTTTTAATCCATTAAACATTCAACTAGATCCTTGAATTAATAATAATGCTTTTCATAATTAACCGATATTCAAACAATCCTTTAAGGGTCTTCGCCTTTCAATGCCGAAATATACGTAGAGTTCAATACATCTGAATGCGTCATCGGTGAACCACTGCATTAACGGAAGCATTTGTACCAGCAGTGTGCATTATCCATCTCATCAGGGTGACAAGGAACGAGCGCATGATTTGCAGGCGTACGGCTTTCTGTCGCCACAAAACGCGGAACAGAAGAAAAGCGTAAAGAAAATAAAAGAGTAAGCACTAGATAGAAAAGAGAAGAATGAAAAGCTTGTAAAAAAGAATGGAAAGATAGGAGCCACCCATCAACACCGCTTATCTGAAGAAACTCGACGAGGCGGCGCCACTGTTCTTCTTAGTAAGCGTCGCACTCCGACATTTGCGAACCACGAAATCAAATTAGAGGAAATTCAATTAATAGTCGAAGAATTTCTCTTAGGCATTTCCACGGGTGCGCCCCTAGACTGGCTCATTTTGTATCCGCCTGGGGACTACGCGATCGATTCAAACTCGCGCTCGCGAACGGCTTGTAGCCCCTTTTTCTTTGCGCCAAGCCACCATTCTACGCATTGGTTTTTTGCCGTCGTAATGACTCCACTTCCTTTCCTTTATTTTTTTCTTCTTTCAACCTCCACACCTTGGCTTCCATGTGAAACTTTCGAGTTTAATTTAACTCGCACCGGCACGTGTCTTGCTCTTGTTTTCGATGCTCACAACTTGTTACTGGTCGATCCATTGCTCCCTATCACCCCCTACCCTCTCACTCTCGCTCATCCGCTTATTTTTAATTTGGCCAAGAACTTTTTACAATAACCCTCTAAATTTATTCCTTTTTACGCTTGCAGGACATACAAAAACACGGAGACGTACATGTATACGTGCGTCAACGCGCGCCATTTTAATCGCAGTTACATTTACAACATGGCTGAAAAGTGTGCAACCTAATTACTGCAAGAATAATTTGTCTAGGATCTCGTAGCACGCAAATGGTCTCTAATTCCCTTGTCTCCTATCAATGCATCTGTAAGCGGCGTTGGTGTGACTGCTACGTGCTGTCAAGTCCATGAGTTACTGAATAAGTATTGGCCTCTCGACTACTTACATTAATGAGTTGTTATTTGAATTATATGATGGCCTTTCGCGTGTAGCCTCTTCGTCGTTTCTACTGTTTTTAACGCTCCTTCTCTCTCTTTCTCTTTTTTCTCTCTTCATTTCTCTCTTCATATTGTCGTCTGCTACCAATCTTTCAGCAAACCTTCATGAAAATTACCGCCGTGTGTCAGACATGTGTATAGAGTGATTAAATGCGTTACGCTCGCGGCTTAACTCGTTACCGGCGAAAGGGATGAAGGGAAGAGGGAAGAGAAGAAAAAGAGACAGTCAGACTATCAATAAGTTGGAATCTTCTCATCTCTCTAAAGTACACCAATCTTCATTACTTTAGCTCATTACTGATTTTGAGAAGCACTCAAGTGATCTAGCGAAGCTCGAGAAGTAGCACAACACAACAATGTTACTGTCGGCTCAACAACACTAGTCTTCTCACTAATCCGGATTACGTATATACTTCTTTTTTCCTTTTACGAATTAAAAGTGGAGATTCGTGTCTGTCTCCCGTGAGTCAATGACTGATTACGCATGGATCGTGACTTAAATGCTCATCTTTTATAAAGAGTAATCAAATTCAACAGATTTAAATATTATTATATTCTTGAGCTAATTCTTTACGTGTACAAAACTTGGGCTTGACAATCGATACGAAGCTCTTTATCCAAGATTCTGTCATAACTTTTATGTAAAAAAATTTTTTAACACTTTCCATACATTCAAGAAATGAGATATTTTCGAAAATAAGAGTGTGTGCAATGTCAAAACAGTCTTAGTTATTATTATTTATTCAATACTTTGACTTTTAGTATTTTCATTTTAATCTAGAATTAAATGAAAACATCGATGTAGTAATACATAAATTTATATAGTTTTATTACTTGGCCTCATTCAACGTACTTTATGTCCATAAAATGACTTCCTACTTAATTATGTGAATTTATTATAGAAAGGGTAATATATGCGACAAAAGTACAAGTGTAAACGTAAACATAGTTGTACATAGGCACCAGCGAATCGAAAATTAATAGCTACCGATGCTACTAATGCAAATGCCATACGCAAACTTGAATATAGTTTCAAACAAAGTCAGCAAGAGTAATGAAGTCCAAGAAATCTTTTACTCCGTAACGATTGAAGCTATTTTTACTGCAGGGAGATCAGGAATCATGCGAGCTGCTCACTAAGGAAAGAACCGCACATGAATGCATGACGTCATCTCACTCGATCTCTACAGCATGCATTCACCTAAGCACATATGCACACATACCAACACCTCATACCTGAGTCAGCCCAAAGAGCTTCTACGAAGAAAACTAGTTACATCACGAACAAACCTTATCGCTCTTTCTACCATCAACTTTCTCTATTTTTCACTACGATGAGCTACGCATACTATAAGCTATATACTTCGAATGGATGTGTGTGTACTTCCGAATGAATTATGATTATCTGACGTCGCTTCATGTCGTCGATGGCTAGTTATACAGCTGGAAGCAAGTGACACATCTTCGCTTGCCCAGTCCCTCCAACCCTCGTGTTGCAATCATGAAAATGGAGAAATACCACTAGAGAGTAAAGGATCCTGTTTCATAACTCATTCCAGTTAACTTCAAATGTTGTTACCGCATAGATGTTTCCGCTTTACATACGCGACACTCGGAGATTCGTCCAGTTGGTGCGCAAAAATTCTGAAAAGTTTTCGTAATATAGTAGAGTGCACATCGCACAGTCCCTGCAATACCCGAACAATCGAAAATCTTTAATATATTCTGCAAATTCCAAAAAATCATTGCATTCTTCAGAGTCTAGCCCAACATATTAAGTTTCCGAAAACAGAATAATACTCTGCTGCTTTGGCGTTGAACTATAATACAATATTATCATAAAAATTTTAAAAAATAATGTTAGAAATAATGTTAGAAAAAATGTCTTAAAAAATTTAGAATTTCTTTTCATATTTTCAATTTCTTTCCAATTTTCTGTTACATGCTCGTGTACATATCACAATTTAATAGCTTTACTTTAAGAATCTTAACGTATGTCAACTATAAAAGACTTTTTAAGGCTCTCATTTTTTATTAAATATTAATCAGTCAAACTTTCTTTGTGTTTTAATGATTTATACATTGAACTTACTTATTATACGATTTATTAACTCTACAACATTTTCTCACATGATGAAAAATCATTGAAGCTGTTTAAATGAATTTTTTAAACTATTTCTTGAAAAGACGCAAGGTTGAAAACATCAGTACTTTATGCTATAATAAAAAATTCATTGAATAGATCAACAAAGTTCTTTAATAACTTCTATAAAAAAATATGTATTTGTCCTTGTATGTCATTTTCGTATATAATCATTTTTATAGAAATATATTTTCTTATCTTACAAATGCATATGATTTTTTAAATTATCTACGTGTAGCAAGATAAACTATCAACTACTTTTATATACTGCTATTTCAAGTTCTTTAAATTTTAGTTTCGTGTACTAATTATAACAATGTTTTGAGGCACACGATGGATCAACAAAACATTTTGTTGAATGTAATCAAAATTTAAAAGAAAAACAAGATGTCAAATAATTATTTAAGAGAAAAAATGAGGAGGTTATTCATAACATCATAGATGAAGTTAAATGACATTATAGCTCAGATGTAAATTCTGACACCTGTAAACTCCTTGTAGAACTGCGATATTTTTTCCTTGTATGTTCCGGGTGTATCACATCTTTGCACCACGTACGATCCTGGTACTGTTAATTTTAATGTAATGTGCTCAAGCGCAAAAATTTATTACTTTACTTTGTAATGAGATTTGGGGACTAAGTGCGTATGTGACGTCTTGTCAAGGGAGAAAATTAAAGAGATTATCCAGAGCAAATTTACGTCAAGGCAATTTACAAGTATCTCTATCCCATACGAGGTGTTCCCCGACGTTTTGCTGTGCAAGGCGCATTTACGACTACGTGCAACTCAACGACGAATGCCTTAACCGAAAAGGCAGAAAGGTAGTCAAGCAAAGCTTAAGCTTTGGGGTTGCACTCTGTGGCACGTACCTTATGTTTAGACGGTGAACGTGACCAGCATACCGAAAGAAAGATACGCGGTAAAATGGAATATTTTTTTCGTCTTGTTACAACATCGAGTGACAACATGAGGGAGGGAGGTTCGAAAACGAGAAGATGCATCTAGTGTCTTTGTCAGTAAGCGCGTTATAAAAGTTCTACGCTGCGTGTAACTGTTACAGCGGCACAGTGTTCGTCGCTGAATTACCATCATTCTGCTACTTCAAGTGCATACATATTCATTCGCTCAATGATATATATTTTGAGTATATCGTCGCGGGTTTCTTTTCGCTTTCAAAAAATCGAAAAGTGCTTTGCCGAACTGTTTCAACAATCCCAACAATTTCAATAATCGTGTACTTAAATTGAATACGTTTCAAAGCTGACGTCTGATTCATAATTAATCTAAACACTTTCAGCTAATTAGCGTACGAATCGTAAATACACATGAACATATTTTTTCCCTTGATTTACCAATCATTTATTCTATTATAATGACACGTGCGTTAAATTTTTAAAAAATATTATTCTCCAAATAATAAATTTAGACATTCGATTGAGTAAAGCTAAACATCAATTCAGAGCTTCGGTTTTATCTACTGCTAAATGCAATTTTTTATTTACCAAAAAGTAATTAAAGATACTTTGTAAATAAAAGATCTGATAAAGAAAATCTCCTGTAATGAACTTATATTAACTTTGCCAAAAGATTACGTTATCTAGTATATATTAGCCTTGATTCCAAGTACCCAATTCCGTAATTCATTTTTATGCTCTTACCTTACAAAATTGCTTGCAACCTTTCCCTTGCCCTTGTTGGTGTTTATTTTTGTTTGATCTTTATAATTAACAAATAATTAACTCTAGTAATGTTATATGATTATAATATTGTTATGTAACTATTTGTCATGTGGTGTCGAAGTTTATAATAATATAATAATATAATAATATAACCAATTCTACAATCTTAAAATATTCTAAATGTATTCAAATAATAAATCATGGTTAAATAAATGGAACTTTTAATTAAATTTTATTTAGTAAAATATATTTTTTGTCATTAAAATAAATTATTCAATTTTTCATCAGTAAAACAGTAGTAAAAGTAGAAGTTTTACTTCTCTTTTAAAATTAATAAAAAAAGTAAGAAGAGTTGTACCTACACCTACACCATATAAAAGTCTATCTTAATCTTAGACTTTGTAGATTATTAATTTAGGGGGGGAAATGAAGAAAATACTTTGTTCAAAAACAGTATCTTGAATGCAATATTCAAAAAATGAAGGAATCTACGCTGAAAAATTATACTATAGCTCTTACCTGATATTTATAAAATAGAATTTATGTAATAATCGTTGTATCACGCATATATTCATGATCTATCACTCTATGAAGTTTCAAATTTTTTAAAACGGTTCAAAGAAACCTTCACATACAGTGACTAAATGGGATCAAATATAAAGAAATTCTTTGTACTAAATTAGAGTTACGGATATCGAATTTTTTAACATAGAATTTGTGTTTTTTGAACGTTACAATAAGCCTGAAAATTACTTTAAGGTATTATATAAAAAAAAATTCCTATTAATACTAGAAATGTAATAAACGATGTAAAATCGACAATGACTACTCTTTATAAGACATACATTATATTATGAAAACAAATTATAATTTATATCGTAGTTTTATCTATAGTATATTGATATGATCATTCTTATTAGTGTTCGAGTTATTATTTCTGCAAAATTCGATATTTGTTATTTTTCAAGTTTGGTAATAATTAATAACTACACATTATCCATTATTTAATTTAAGCATCATATCAAATGATAGCAGATCTTCTAAAACGTAAAATCAATCATTGCTTTATATTATATAATCTAAATAAATAATACATCAATAATCATGCTTGACAATTTCTAAAGATTACATTATAAAGCATTACAAAATAATTTCACGAAACTTTTAAACGTGACAGTAAATTAAATAATATAATACTGTCAGAATATATTGATATTAAAATGATTTTTTTCTTTGAAAAGTTGATAACATTATAAAGAAGCGACAAAGAACAAAATAAATAACATTCTATATTCGCAATAGTTAGAATTTGAAATATTTAAATTAATAATGCAATGAAGCACTTTTAATAAAATTTTAATGTATAAATGATGTTTATTCTTACTTTTATCAAAATACGATACCAATAATTTAATTATGGATAATGATAAAGTTATTTGCTACTGAGCATACAATCAACAATATAAAAATTACATATTTTGAGCTTATATTGTGTAAATATTATATGTATGTATGTATGTATGTATGTATGTATGTATGTATGTATGTATGTAAGTATGTATGTATGTATGTATGCATATATTAAATAAATGTTTAAATTAAAGAACAACCACGCTTTGGATAAGTCGATAAAAGCAATAGTTGTTAAGGAATAATCTTGGAAAGATATACCGCGATTTGCAATAATATTAGATTATTAAAACAAAGATGTTTCAAAATCCATTATGATTAGATACGCACTTAATCTATCAATAATCAAATAATTAAGAAAACTTAATATTAAAAAATCGTCCATTCATCGCTATTTTTAAACATACTGAAATGTTAACAAATTTTCTATGCTGTGATTGTCCTAAGAAAGAGTCCTAAGAAAGCGAACGAATCCAATGATTTAATAGACCTTTTATGAATTTGAACATAATATTTAAATATGAATAATTATTGAATATATAAATCATTGTTGAATAAAAAAATAAATAAGTAAAATCAAATAAAAATCACACTATTTAAAATTAACATTATTTTACAAATGTTTTTGAATGGAACATGTGTTTATAACTTATGTTACAACGGAATTTTTATTTCTTAAATTCATGTATTTAATTTCCTTTACATAATTTACATAAATTATTATGTAAAAAATTTCAATTATTTGAGAAGTACTTATAATAAAGTTTATATCATCTTTATAAATATACGGAAAATGACAAGAGTACACGTAACATTATTAATTAAATGTTACACAATTTATTATAAGCTTGTAATTAATTTATATATATTATTTAAAAAATGATAAAATATAGCAAGATATTATTTAAATTCTATTAAAAAGATTCGAATTACGAATGAATTAAAAAGTATTCTAAATTTAGTATTATAAGTCTTTTATGGTAAAAAACCTTCGACGTGGTAATTTCATGTCTTATCCTATAATATATCTTAAATATAATGAGCCGTTAATGTTAAGCATTACATTAAAAATTATCCAATAATCTAACCGAGAGTTAGATTCTACATTACATTGTCTTGAAATTACCATCTGAAATTGCCAACTTAACTTAATAAAGAAGATATATTGTTATGAGGACAAAGTGTTTTCCTTCTTTAACTAATTATAAATACTTTGAAATTCCAAACAATAATGGCCCACAATACCACATAAATTAAATAAATGTTAATAATAAAAGTAATCACAATTTAAAGTATTTAGAAAATACATATAATATGTATAATAAGTAAATACAAAAAGTACCTTAAATCAGCTAAATCAATTTACAAAATTGACTAATTAACAATAAATTGCAAAGAATTCTCTATGATGTTTCGTTCATAATAATAATTTTTAGAATAACTGAATATTTTTATAAATATATAAAATATCTGAATGGTAACTTTTTCCATAATCATATCTAAATTATGTTCAAATAATTTTTTTTCAACATTTTACATGAACTTCAATTATATGCTTATAAAAAGTAAACTGAGCAAAATTGTTTTGAAAAAAAAAACTACGCATTGATTTATTCAAGCAATTTTTTCCGTAAATAATATGAATTTTAATTCTTGGAACAGTGGAAAACTTTTAACTGCTCTTCACTGTTTTTCTAACCACTTATTACAATGTTACAAGCCCCGCAATCGAAACAAGCTGTCCTCTATAACACATACGATTATTTAATATTATTTCTTTACAGAAATAAACCATTTTTTCAATTTATTTGAGCTTTAATTTAAAAAGTTTAAAAGAAAATTTTAAATTAAATGCATTCTTTTGCCAAAGTAAAATGACTCTCGAAGGTTTTACATTATGCACTCAAGACATTGCTCTAAGTTACTCGTACAAACGCACAACTGTTGTCTTCCTTTGTAGGCGAGTTAGATGAGTTATTTGTCTGCTTACGCTTATTACCTGTTAACGTTATTTTCCTCGATTTCCAGAATACTTCACAGAACACGAGAATCCAAATCCAGATTTAGAACACAATTCGACTAAATAAATGCACACAAAAATGCTTGCACGCCATTAAAATACTTTCAAAGCCCATAAACTCATGAATTGAGATCCATTTGGAGCTATACTTCGAACATACTTCCCGATCAATTAAAATACTACCTGTCAGATGAACTAAAGTTCGGCATTCTCGTATTTGTCGCTCGTTATTTTCGTTTTGAAAGCTCACATTTCAATCGTAATAAGTTGAAAATTATATGCTTTCCGCTCCTGTCCGCTAACACGCAGTACTCTATAATTTTTATTTGTCGGTCCTGGGTATTCGGTTACATTCGCATTTTGCTAATTTTCCAAAATTTCGTGTGTATACCCATTCCTAATACCAAACTGTCGGCACACCCTGGCTAATAACCAGGAATCAAATCGTCAAAGCATACGTCAAAGGCTCGCTACGCAAAAACACGAGCTCCACGGAAATAGTGATAAAAGCACAGCGGCCGGCACAAAGAACGAGAGACTCAGGGTGGGAAACAATGGGCGAATAAAAGGAGCAAGCAAAGCCGTGGCTTTAAACGTTAACACACGTGTGATAAAGGAAAGAGGGACCTTGAATAACGGGAAAAAAAGAAAGAATCGTCTACGTATAGTCCTCGCGACCAAATACACATACGTACACAAAAACACGCTCGGATTTGCAGCACTAGAAGTACGAGGCCTTGTTTTTATAATAACAGCGAACGCGGGAGCAACAGAAGCAGTTGCAGCACAGCGTCCGAAGAGATTGAATTTCGCCAGTTGAGGCATTCTGTAAGCTCTATATACCCATAGCCGACGTGTGCCATGTACGGAACTCGAAGAGCTCCGTTTGCCGGTTGTGCTCTACAAGATGCGGGTTGCCCTTCAACTCCACTCTCGCGACGCCGCTCAGCGCATCTGGCAACGTCGCCGCCGCTTCGAACTTGGAGTTCTCTTTCACCCGACTCACCGCGCGCTATCTTGTTGGACTTGCACATACAGGCCACTTAAGTCATTCCGCAGGCCAGCGGAAATAAGCGGTGCGCTCCGTATTGGCATAAGATTGTCGCCGATGAGATGCAACCATTTCTCGTTGGGAACGCTTATTTTTTTCCGCACGTGGCAACGATGCGATACGCGAGGAAGGCCGAATCCGCTCATCCCGAGCATGAAGCGGAAGGTAAAGGAAAGGTTCAAATACACACCGCTGTCCAATTAGTCGGGCAAAGGTGAGCAGTGTGACTTCCGCGATTGGTTAACGCTTTTACCGACTCGTGTACGATTTCGTTTTATTATGTTTCTTTTTACATCTGAGATAAATTGACATTTCGTTTTCAATCGACTTCCCCCGTTGATTCTGAGCGAATAATTAATCTTATTGTCGATTAGAGTGTACAAATTAGGTGCATTAATTAGTTATAAAAATTCAATTTTCTTTAAATTAAATTAACTAAAGAGGAGCAACTTCCTACCGACGAGACTTGCGTTTATTTTTCGCTTTCGAGTGAAATACTTAGGTCGCAATGGTCAAGATATAGGGAGCATTCAACATTGATAAACAAATATGCATATTAATATGCTCCGATAGTATATCCATTCTCGCGATAGAATTATTCACGTGAGCTCTATCTTGATCTTATTATTATTAATGCGCACTTTATAATTTGTTCAAGAATAACTCCTAAAGCAAATTATCCACTTTTAAAAGTATCGATTTCATGTTTTTAAAGGAAAAATAAGTAGTGATAATTTATGTTTTGTAAGAGAAACATTTCCTTAGAAAATACTACGTTCCTAGCAAAAATGAACGGAAGTCAATATAGTTTTCAATTTAACCTTTGTACTGTAATCAAGTTAAAATACGTACGCTGAGATGAAATAAAATCATTTCATCGCAAACTTTTTCCACTACTGAAGAGATTATTCATATACGTATAAATATTAATATAAATTTATGCATTTGCTTATTATTTTTTTTCTTGTTTTGAATCGTTTAATACAAATAAAAGAAAATCGCTTAACCCGAGCTATCTTTGGTGAATGCCACAAGTTTTATACTCTGCAGATGACTGTTGTGTGAAATTTGTGTATCTAAACAAGATAATTATTTTTTCGAAATAGACTGTTCCAGAAATGAAAAAGTTTTCTAATCACATGAAAATGCCTTGGTATCGGTTGCATTTTCGAAAAACACATAGATTCGCAAAGGATTTGCAAACGGAGCAGTATTTCAAAGCAATTTAAAACGATTTATGCTGAATAGCTCACTAGGTGGACTAAATCAAAAGACTAAAGCGTGCATTCACTTTGATAAACACATAATGTACGAAGAATATTTAAAATCAATTTCCTAAGTTACAGAATGAAATAAATAAGATATTATCATCGAATAAGTAAGCATCGAAACAATCAAGTTACTATTTTTTATTTGACAGAAATTTATAAACAAATTTCTGTTTTTCAATTGAAATATTTTAAACAACTCTACACCTAAATAACAACTGATAGGTCACTTTGCTCGAAAAAGTTTTGTACTAAATAATGACCCTTAACAATATTTATACCAGCAGGCTTTTTTTGATCGTGACATAATTTCAGAAAAATTATAGAGGTTACAATAACGTGGTTAAAAATAAATATAATTACGGATAGTTAAAATATAATCATTCAAACTTAATTTGAAACTTTATTCACGTGATACTTGATAAGATTTATACCTTACTTTACACAAAGTAAAAAGCTAGAAATTGAATAAGCGATTGTAAATGGCTTCGTAAATAACTTCTGCTTTATAAGTTCACATCAAAAGAGAAGATTTAATTTACATGATTTAATATAATTTCTATGAAATTAAATAATATCACTTAACGACAATATTAAAATGTTAACAAATTTAATTTCATTCTTGTCTAAATAAGCTCTTACAAAAACTTCTTTTTAAAAAAAACTATATCATTAAAATGAAATTAAAAGAAGCCTCTAATTTAAAGACATAGATACGAAATAAAATTATTTTTAAACGAATAAATAACGATAAATCCAAAAACGAACAAATCTAGAACCTAACAATAGTTCAGCGATGCACAGACGTTTATTAAAGTAGACCAAACCAGTCGCGATCAAGGATATAATAACAATTTCGTGCCAGCCACACGAATCAGACGAAGAAAGCCATGCGAAATGAGCCAGATGCCGGTGAGCTTTTCATAAAACTCTTTATCAACTTCCATTGGTATTAATGGTGGGAAATCATGGGGCACGATTCATGTAATACTCTCCTCCTTATCTTACCCTATTTAAGGCGCGAGCGCAATCCCATGGCACAATCCTATTTTATTATTTTTAACGAGTTAAATGACTTATATTGTGAGAAGTCAAAGAAAGAGGCGAGGGAGAGTGAAGCACGAGGCTTAGCTACAGCAATGTAGCGTCGTAAAGGCCGTGGCCTGTCACACGAGTCACTGGTGCGGGATGAATCAGCCGGTCAGGAATTCTTTTCCTTGACTCGTCGTTGTCAACCTCTGACTCGATCGTTTACCTTGCGCGCGCGAGCAACGCGTACGCGCGACTAAAGGCCGAAGAAACAAGACGCCCTGAAAGTTCCCTTTCCCAGTTTCGAACGCGAGTCGTTATTTAAATGCTTCCAAACGTTCTTGCATTTCTCGAGTCTCGGTCGATCTCCCTTCATTTCTAGAATAAATCTTGAGAATGGCGCAGAATTTACCGCGAAGTAAAACAATTAGCGCTAAAAATAAGCATATAAGTGAAAAACAAACGTCGTAATTTTAATGTTTATTAAGATAAGTTTCTGGCAGAGCCGCCGAGGGACCTTGTATAATATAATAGCTGTTTTACTACGATCAAGCACAAAGTTATCCGTGGCTTTCTACTGCCTCTGCAGAATATTACAACTAATTTTTTAGCTCTTACACACGATAAAGAGTACTTACCTACAGAGTCGCGCATTGAATTACGATTTTTGAAAATCTCTTTCTGTCTCGTTCAACGGGAAATTATTGATTTTTAAGGCGCAGGATGAAAATTGTCTATTGTAAAACCGAAGAGCTGAATTGCGCTTCATAAATCGCCAAATCCCGGATAAACATGCGAACCTCTTTACGAGCTAAATTCGCATCGATAACAGTTATCCGACATACAAGTAACAAGAAAACTACAACGAGGAACCACTGCTTTTCGTTCAGGTATCCCGTGATAATATCGCGAACAGACGAGCCCGCTCGATATCAATAACAACGAACAAATGATCTCCGCTAATTCTTTTCTTTCATTCGTTTTGTTTTCGATATTTGCAGCTCGAACGCCCATCCATCGCGTTCCGTCCAGGTGCGACAAGGGCGCGGGGCGAACAGAGCAGGACGCACGGCCCTACGAAGCCGTCGGACGCGGCTGCGAAGGAGAACCGCCGCCGCGTGTTCGCTTCTATAGGCACTACCGCAGGACAACGTGCTCGCTCTCTCTCTCTCTCTCTCTCTCTCTTTGTGTGTGTGTGCGCGCGTGCGCGCGAGCACGAGTGCTGCACCTACATACACGGCCGCCGACCTCGCACTCCCCTCTCCAAGGAACCCTCGTCCAGCACCTCTCTTTCGTTGTTCTTGCCTCGCTCGTTCCCCTTCCTCACATAGTTTCGCTTCTTAGTTTACTCCCTTTTCTTATACATTTTTACGTTTCTTGCCGTTGTTTTCCTCCGCGCTTTATACTCTGCGGATCTGCCTCATTTTCTCAACGTTAACAAATGTCGAACGCTCGCGCAAAAAAGCTTCGTACGTATTACGATTCTCTTTGTATAAATCTATTTTCTACTGTTTTCTTCTATCTCCCTTTTCATACACCATTTTTTACACTCGTACAACTCGCATTATGCACTCTAGCGCTGAATTTTTCGTGCTGACTGGGAGCCTTACCTTGTATGCCACAACGTCAACGAACAAAAATTCGTCTTTATTTTACCCTTATTATTTCTGGTTTATTTCGAGTTTTCGAGTTACATGCTAAAGTTTTATATATTTCTTTAGAAGTTTTATTAGGACTTTCTTTTAATACTTCATTCGTCTTATCAATACATCTAAAATTGTTTATCTGCATTTCAAAATATAAATAAATAACACTCTGACATTGACTTGCATTTCACTGATTTTCTTGGATTTTTTCAAAAAATTAGATTGACAAATTTTTTAGTACTTACAACATAGCATTTTTACGCTTTCACAATTTTTGGATTCATGTTTTATATTTTCCTCAAAATGAGATTAACGTAGGATACAGACGAATTTTTAAAAAAGTTAAAAGAATAATTTTTATAAAGTTTTAATTAAATTAATGAAAACTTTCGCGATAAAAGTATTTTCCATCCTACATTTCATTTGTTGAGAAAAACTCAAAAATAATAAATTAGAGAAAATAACGTAATAGTATGTACCCCTTGAATAAATAGCTAAAACAAAGTAAGAGAAAAGGTAGCAAATTAGTTTTATTATTATCTTGATTAAACAATTAAATTTTTTAATATTCTAAAACATTCACGAATCGACTATTTCTTATGCATATTAATCAAAAGTATAGCACAAAAATATATAAGTAATTAATTGTGAATAGATGATTCATAAATGCAAATTCATAATTAGTAGCATTGAAAGTCTTGTATGATTTCAGTTAAAATATATGTCAATTATGTAATTGTGCCTTTATATGTACATTAATTATTCATTAAGTAGATCACTTGGGATGTGACAATGAATTTTCACGTTTAACTATCGATTCGTAATACACATTTTTCATTTGTGATATTACAGAAGTTGAGAATTAGCATTGTGTTAATATTGTTTTATGCACAGTAATCATAAGTCAAAAATAAGTTTACATATAAGTATTACAAAATTACAAATTTCTATAGAATTTGCTGTAAATGCTGTTTATACTTTTTAAATGCAAAGTGCAGTGAAACTTTAAGTATACGCATTGTAACCTAAATTTACCAAAGTAAATACAAATGTGCTGTTTGTAGGCCATACAATGTCTTTAATTTTCTTTTGCAGAGGATCAAATATCCTGAACAGACAAGTTTCCACGTCTAAATATGAAAGCAAAGTCAGTAAACTTGTAAAAATGTTTATATATTTATAAATTATAGAGTCAAGTATAAAAACTTTTATTTTCATAAGAATCCAGCTCTTAATACATTTTACTGAATCCAATCCGTTAATTAGAAAACCATTATTCAGCAGAGGCTATCTACTTTAAACGGGCAATCAACTTAATTGGCCGCTAATTTTCGTATTGTCTCGGTAAAAAGACGATACGCCTAAATTTAAAACCTAATGATACATATGTATATGATTTGAATATTTGAAATACAAATTAAAATTTTTTACCTCCTTACACTGATGAATTTCTTTCGTGGCTGTTTGCATTGCCTATTTTTCATTTTTGCTATTGCCTTAAGGAAATGGTGTGTAACATGGTGAAATAAACTCGAACGCGATACACGTACGGCTGCTCCTGTCGGGTGCACAAGAGTTTCGTTTTTTCTATTTACATAATCTGCCTATAGCAAAGTCCCTATGTACACGTGCACTTAGCTGCACACAAGTATATACAAATGGCCTGGTTTCTCAACTGCAACTTCTGCAACCCTGTGACTTCGTCTTTTCAATTTGATTACATACTTCTGCACAAGAAAGAGAGAGATAGAATCGAGACTTAAACTGGCTATCGTGCAACGATGAAAAAGAATCTAGTGATTCTAGCCAATAAAATACACTTCCTTTTTACATTTTTCATACACACCATATAAGTATATACATTTGACTTAACCTATCTTTCTCTGAATCTTTCGAGCTTTCTTTTATAAATATACGTTAGACGGTTACTCCGTTGCTAAAGGTCCGAATGCTTTTGCAAAAAAGCTCTGAACTCTTACTTCGGCATTGCAGGAAAGTTACTACATCTTCATATCACTTGAGGTTTATTACACGACTGTGTGTATAAATACATAAATCTCCGTATCTATTTTAATAGTTGTATTAAAATTATATTTTTTGTAAATACTATACATGTATCTTTGTCATCCTATGCATTTTTTGTTAAAATTTAGAACAGTTATTATATAGAATGGTAACGTTAACTATTTTATAATTTCGAATCATCATATTCTTGAATTGGAATATTCATTCATGCATACAAATAACCGTTGTATTTAATGTATTTAAATGAAGAATGAAAGTTTTAATGACTTCTTATTCGGTTTTATTTAGATGAAATTTCACTAAGAATTATTGAATTTTTATATATGAAGTGACTTGGAGCAATTGCATATTTGTGAAAATAAAATTATTATTTTTACAGATAAAAATGGGAAATTGTTTCTTTGTGATATTGATTCTCAATATTTACTGGAAGAATAAAACAAACTTATTAGCTAGTAAATTCTTCAAACTTTTAAAGCTATATGGATTTATAAAAATCTATGTGATTTTTAAATTAAATTTAAATTAAAGTAATCATGAATAATAAAACGTAAATAAATATCGGATAGAATTATTTATGAATTTAAATTACATTTCAAATACGTTTAGGATAAGTTTTGAATAAAAAAACGAATTAACGTGAAACATCAAATAGAAATAAAAAATTCTCCTTTAACACAGAGCTTGCAACAAACGTTAAATCATCTTTCTCCTAGAACTGATCCATGTCGTTAATTAAGTAAAAAGAGAACCAATAAAAATACGAGACTAGCTCTGTAATTAGAGTTTAAAATGTTCGGTACATTTATATTTAAATATATTCTTTTTTTTACACACAGTAAAAAAAATAAAGCATCTAAGAATAAACAAACGACAAAATAGTTGAAGTATGTTACAAAGGACAAATAAATATATACCTGTAACGATAGTTAGACAACCAAGATTGAATACATATAGAGCAAAACAAATGGCTGTTTGTCCTAAGGGCTGGCATATGGTACTTAAACCAGATCAGTTTCTTTGCTACGAGTGCGTCGATCTACATACTCAACACAATATCAAGCGCATGACACCGAACGACGAGAATTACCAGATCTACCGCTGATAAAAAAAAGATGTACATGATTTATAATACATTGTAAATGTATTATAGGAATTAATCATCTGGTAAATATCCTAAAAATCGAATCGTAAATGTAACAATTCACAATAAGAAAATACGTAAACATTTACTTGAAAAGCTTATAAAAAATTAGATCAAATACGTTGTTGGCCGTTCGTTAGAAAAACTCAACCTGATACCTCCCTCGTGATCACGAAAATACAGAAGGCACAACGATAAAAGCTGGTTACATCGGTAATTCGTTCCAAACAAACGACAAGTAAATTAGAAAAACACAAACAGTAAAGAAAATCTAGAAAGGGTTAATATTGTTGCTTGCGCTGGTCCTCGACTCGGGTCACGTCTATCCGCTAAATCTAACCCCACAAATAAAGTAATATTTGCACGGTATAATCTACGGACTACCGAGTCCGCGATAGTGTCCGGGTCATCGAAGCTTACGTTGGTCTTCGGGTGGCAGTCCCAGTCACTCTCGTCGCGAAATGCACGTTGAAAGGGGTATGAATGCACAAAAAATGAAATTGGTTCCTTTGAACTTTAGTTCGTTCACCAAAGCTTGTACGACAAGTATCCGAGTATCCAATAGTAAATAGTTCAATTCTTTCATCAGGAGCTGACCGATTTTTCTCGCAGCTTCTCCTTGTCGTACCGAGGTTATCAACGCGTCTATTTTCTCAAATTCATAGATCGGTAACGGTCGACAAAAAGAATTAACTCAAGGGAACAATGTCGCGTGATTTTTCCCCGAATTGCCGAGCACTCCAGCATATTTACAATATTATATTATACCAAGTTCACTTTTATTAATTTAATATTTTTTATAAATTGTAATAAAAAATTTTAATAAAAACACCAAATTGATAAATGTATATTCGCGGTCTCTCTTACACAAGAATATTCGTTGATAGTATTTTGCTCTGCTTTGCAATGTTAAAACAACGTCAAAAACTCAAAACTCCAAATGGATTCACTGATACGGTATGAAAAATATGAAAATTAATTTTTGTGAATATAATGGTTATGACTGTTATTGGAAAACCGCAGATGAAAATAATAAATCAAGGACTATGCAAAAGATGTTCGATGCACACCGACACAGCAACACGCAATCATGTATGGAAAGTGACATTCTTGAAATACCGGAATCAATATAAGCAATTTTATGTAACAAACTTGAAATGGTGAGGTCACTCGTGGTGAATTTGCAAAAAAGGGAAAAAGAGCACGAAAGCAAGCTTTTTACATGTGCATTCATCCAGTTAGTACCTCAATTAAAAGTGGAATTTCAATTCTAACCTTCGCCTTTGACTTTTAAAGCACGCACACGGCGCGTCGTGCCTGTGACTTACATCGGTTGAAATTCCCACGGGTTTACGCGTAACTCCCGCGCCATGAAGCCACACGCGTACCTATATTGTCTCTCTTGCTTGAGTGTTTGTAATTCAGTATTCTCTGGTGCTCAAGAACGAAGGGAGTGAAGTTGAGCAAGCATGTGTGAACAAGCGGGGTTGCGCTGCATTGCTGCTCCTATATTTACGCTCTGGACGATAGGATTCGATGACATCGTTCAATCAACTTTCTAACATCCCGTAATGCCTGCGCTTATTCTAGTGCGGCATATTAATTTACTATCGTCATTAATATTTACAATATAAATTATGAATTTCTCATAATATTCCGATAAGCGCCCCCCTCCCCCCAACGTGACAAATGATCTATTTTTATTACGACTTATTACAGGATAATGTAGTACGCACGCCCTATCAGGGCAATGCATGCCACTCTCCATTAGACTTCGGGTGTTTTATTCTTAAGCACTTTCTTTTTAGCCGGGCAACAGACGCATACGCACTAATAAATCTTTAATTGTGCGATATGAATTAAAATAGGCAACGGATGCTTGCTATTAATATTAGTATTGTATTGTCTACTAAAGTACTGAACAAATAGGTGTCCACGTAAGAAAAAAAAGCATCGATGGAATAATCTACTCAGATAGAAAATAACGCATGAATTAATTATTAAGAATAATATTCCAACGAGATGTATCAAGATGCCGTTATATAATAGAATAAAAGATTAACTAATATATAATAAAATAATATAAAAAATAACTTTTTCAATTACACGTTAATTTTGATTGAAAATAGTACAGTTGTAAACTAAGTGTTAATTATTCTCTTATTTTCTTAACTCTTATCCAATAGTTTATATGATCAAAGTAATTTTCTTTACTCTTGTAATCTGAAAACAGATAATCTTCTTCGAGCAAACAGAATTTAATATCGCGATAATAAAATGGAGTACACCTAAATTGAAAATGAAAATGAAAGATGCAAGATGGTATATTTTTAATGAAATTTTAAAAATGAATAAAAGCCTTTGAGTAAACTCCTTTTTTATTTACAAAGAATAATAAACAACCGACGAAATTTGGAGAGAATTCCGTGTCTCTTCCATAATAAAGTACACAAAATATCTTTCTCTAATTTTAATAATGTTGTACACGTATATTTATTACTGTCAACAAACGCTTAGCTTTTTACAATCTACTTAGCATTTTCGTCACGCGAGACGAAATAAATTTTCAAGCAAATATATCAAAGCATGTATAAGTTTTTTTGTTAACGCCTTAGAAAATAAAGAAAATAATATTCCGTATCGAATTCTAATTAGTAATCCCTTTTATTATTACTAGCAGAAACTGAATTTAATAGGTCTCGTGACAACGTTTCCTTATAAACGCTAATAATGAAAACTTCTGTTTTCTTTGTTTACAATAGATCGTATTTGACTTATATATACATAGGCAATTATATCGTAGGTGCCTACATAACAAAATAACATGATAAAGAGAAACAATATTGAAAATGATCTTATATAGTGCCTTAATTTCATTTTTCGAGAGTAATGGTAAGGAAACAACCGCGACTTTAAGCAACTAGAGACGAAAACCTCTACTTGAAATAGAGTTAATAGATATTTTCTGTGTCGAAGAGACTTTAAACCAACAAGTAGATAGATGAATAGCAGAGACACGAAGACATTACCCATGCGCCAAGGGGATCTTCTGCTTTTCGGAATCACTTGAATTTCCCTAACAAAAAAAAATAATACCACCCGAAAAAATGTTACGTCCCCCTCTTAGTCGAGAACCTTAATTAATTTAGACATAAGCCTCTGCACAAGCTCATCGCTAATTAGATTAATTATTATGTTAGAAACAATTTTCGGTATTCATAGATTTCCATGAAAACTAAAATAAAGTATTCCATGCATCACTTACAATTATAGCAATGGTTGAGTTGTATGATTAATTTTATAAAAAAGAACATCCATGTTTCAGTAATTTAACACGATGCCATTTTACTCCGTGTGTAGATCAATGTCAAATAAAATATAAATTTGGATATTAACGTGAAACGTATTAAATGTTGCTGAAATATATCCTTCTTCGATTATTTAATTTACAATTTTTCTGTACTGAAATTATAAAATAATTGTTCAAACTTGCATTCATACAGAACTTTTATTTTAATCGTGTCATTTTCTTTAACATAAACAAAAAGACCACTTAAGAAATGCACCATTAATTATACTCTTTCGCCGAAAATAATTGTTAATATTATTTAAAAACTTTTTAAAGCAGTTTAAATTTTATATTCAATTATATTGATCGTACTCTTTTTTCATTTGTGTGATATAATAAAAGAAAAAAGCCAATTTAAATGAAATAACTAAAATACGGTATTAAAGAAAAAAGTAAAATTGTATACTCTTACAGCAGTAACTATAAGACATTCCACGTGTACTTAAATTCCCGTTACATGAGTCATAAAAACATTGAAATCAAGCCTTTCGCAAATATTTAAAAACTTAAATATCTTACTTATTCAATATTAATTGCAGCACTTTTATCTTAAATTCATTAACTCATATCGAACAATTCATATTGACGTACACGTCCGGTGCTATTCACTATACTTTTTTGTAATACATATATCCGTAATTTCTTATCAGGCATAATTTTTAAACTTTGTATCAATGATTCATTCGCTTGTTTCTTCCATGAACAAATAAAGTATGTGTAATAAAATTGTAAATACTACAGTAAAACTTACTTGAGTTGTATTGTACAGAAAAAAGTCAATACTTTAAACAATTTTAAATTAATTTATTTGCTTTAAGAACAAATATTGATTAGGTTCGATCTTTCAATAACGTACATAAGTATTATTTCTTACATTACATAATAATATTTATTTAAAATAAAAACTAGAAAGCGTATATGTTATGTATGTAATTTTTTTCATTGTACCTAAAAACATATTAGGTACAATGTACACTCATTTTTTAATTTTCGTTATTTCAGAATCACTATTATATTTTTCGATTGCAATAATAACATGTACATTTATTGTCTAGATTTACTTTGTTTATTGAAAAATGTCGAACAAACGCTAAGTCTACTGCACATGAATATCTATATATGGCTTTATTAAAGTTTTTCAAGATGATTAGAGTTATATGTATAACCGTCTAATGTTCCTAAAATTCATTATGTACTAGCATAATAATAACACTAAGAACTAGACTTATAAATTGTTTGTTTTATTATTGCAACGGTCACTAAATAATTAATGTTATTTTAATTATAGATTTTAATTATAGAACTACAAATTACAGCATAAAAATAAAATATATTATGAATAGTACCAAGTTATCCACTAAAGCTTTTACGTAAAAGACGCTATAAATCCTACATTTACAGTCTTGTAAATTGACCAACCGGATCAATTTTTTATCAGGTCAGTAGAATTACAATCATCTAAGTAAAATTATCATTATTTGATAAAAATCATATTTTATAAAAATTATTCTCGCTCTTCAATGTACCTTTAAAGTATCGGATAAAAATTTACCGAGTGTGCGACACAATTGTGCTGTTAATGTAGCTGGGAATCAGTTAATTCGATACTGTAGGATCTTATTTGTTTCTACCGCTTTTTCATACCATTTAGTAACTGGCAATTACCAGAATATTTTATAATCTACCTTTTTAATACGTAAACTTTATTCGTTCCTTTGCATTAACGATTCTTTCTACAATGAACAACATAAAAGTATATAAATTATATAAAATATTATAAATTTAGAAAGCCAATTATACTGTTACGTATTTACATTAATACTATTCCAATTAAGTTTTAATGGAAGTACACGATAATGTTCTAATAGTCCCTACTACTTACGAGATAATATTATTTTTGTGCTGGATTTCAAGAAAAATGATATCGAAACACAATTGAATAAATACAATGCGTCATCGATGAGTCGAAGTTTCTATGACTTGTGCGCTATGCGAATAACTTATAAAACTGATTTTTAGCTCATTGAAAAGCACAAATTGAATCTAGAAGGAGTCTTTGTTGTGAAATAAACAAGGCTACGCATTCTTAAAAAATATACGTCATCGTTCATCTTCATTTTACAAAATTTTCTTCGATCACATTTTAGTTTCGCATTCGGAACTTTAAATTAATTTAAAATGTTTGCTATTATACAAATGCGCGTTCATGAAAAATACTATAAGGATTGGAAAGACATTGGATATACATGAAATAACCTAAATTTAAAAAAAAAGTACCAAAGTACCAAATGAAAGTAAAGAATTTCTGCAAGTGTAGCATACTTATAAAAGTTTCAACTCAAACTACTTATTAACGATTGTTTATTATTGTTCCTAATACCTGCGTAAAACACATTTCCACCAAACGCTCAAATGTTTAATCGGCTGTAGGTATATATTTTATGCTTTAAGGGTTGCTTCTTTCAAGTCTCTCTCTCTCTCTCTCTCTCTCTCTCTCTCTCTCTCTCTCTATCTCGTTATTCATAAATTAGCAAGTATTCAAAATGAAAATAACGAAATGCAAAACGTCGTCACCGAATCATCCACAGTGATGCTCGAGTAATACTCGTAGTTTCGGAGTACTAAGATTATGATCGGTATTTGGTTTTCGTTTCGTGTCACGCTTCATCAACAAAACACTGGACACCTTCGCTCTCGGAATTCGCATTGCAGCATCAAAGGGGTCACCCCTACGAAAACAGATCAAACTTTCACCCTAAGGTTCTCGAGGCAGAGGTACACGCGAAAAGCAATCGGTAATGTCAGCAAAACGAAAAAGTGAAGCGGAGAAGAGCTTAACAATAAAAAAAGTAACAGAAAAAGAAAATCCGCGCTTACCCAAGCGCGTCACTGTTGTTCGACAAACAGAAGCCAAGGGGCCCACCAATAGCGCAGAAGAGAGTATGCAACATAGAGAGCGAGACAGAGGAACAGTTACGCTCACGAGCACAGGTAGAAATTCAAGAAACGCTCCACTCACCGAGAGTTACGCTGAGCAGCAGCAACGGCAATAGCAAAGAAATTGCCGGAATGCCGCCGCCAGAAACAGTCATCGTCCTGGGCCTCACCCAGAATGCCCAACGTCCGCGGGACATTGGCAGTGGCCATCGCCACCGGACCGCCGCCGCCATACCTCCTCTTCTTCCTTCTTCTCGCCTTCTTCTCCACCTCCTCCTCAGTCCACGGTTTCTCTTCTCGCGTTCGAACCTTCGGTCCGTACAATGCACTCCACCGGTGTCGCGTCCTCACCACTGCTGAAGCCGTATTTTTCCCTCTAACCGATGCCGATGAAAGACACTTGTCCAAGGGCGGAAACTTACACCTTACGGTCCCGGTCTTTGTCCCACCTAGGAGTTTGGCAGCGGTGGAATCGTACTCGCAAAACACCGGTAGTATGTCTCCATCGTCAACCGGTCGTCGGCGAAGACGCCGATGCTGCGCGACGCCCTGATCGGTTCAACGGAATAAAGAGAGAAAACGAATGCACGCGCGCGCAAGAGTGAGAACGAGAGAAAGGAACGCAGAGCTCTCACAGATTGGCCAAACAGTTGCTTCGTCGACAGGCGCTGCTTAGCCAACTAGTCGCTCTCGAACCTCAAAGTTCGAATTGTGAGCTGCGAGCACACAACGCGTTTGAGAGAGGGGAGGAGAGCAAGAGAGAGAGCGAGAAAGCAGGCCGGGACGCCGCGTTCTCCTGCGAGTATGCCCCCTCCCTTCGACCTCTCGACGCAACGAAACTTACTGTAGTAGACGCGGACTTTGGAGAGCGTACGACAGTCGTTGGTAAGCTACGCAACGAAGTTGATTTTGGGATTTTGAAAGTTTTTCGGAGAAAGATGAGACCAGCCACAATGGAGAATCGAAAATCCACTGTCCGCGGTAGAACCTGTGGTCGGTTTCTGGCTACGCTTGGGAAGCGCCTACACCTACGCACAATCTCTGATGTGTCACGCACACAAGTACCCACAATACGGAACGAGGAAGAGCCGCGAGCGTCTCTTTCTCCCATGCCACGCTCTGTGATACTTCGGCGTTCCACCCCCTCTCAAGCAAGCTTACTTTCTTCTTCATCTCTTTCCAACAGCCGAATCATAGATATATATCTGTGTATGTGTGTATATATATATATATATATATATATATATATAGAGAGAGAGAGAGAGAGAGAGAGAGAGAGAATGAATCACCGGTCATCCCTCCCACAGCTCAACTCACACCATCGCATTGATGTGGAACGCCGACTACTTGTTGATCGTGTCCAGGGCCGGACCCAGAGCTTCGATAGCCTGTGCCGTTACACTACAAAACTACCTTGCGCGTGGGTAAGAAAAACGCGTAGAGACGAATTCGAACGTACAAACGTCTCCGAAGGTTGAAACGTTTATCGGATAACTATATTTGAAAACGAAACGTATTTACTATTATTTATATTTCAATAAGATCACTTGTTTTGATAAAATCAACCAAGAATCGTGATGTATATATGAAAACTGCAAACTTTTTGTTTGTCGCATTACATTGTAGGTCGTAAAGAAAATTTTCTTTTGGTAATTTTTAGCGCAAGTATAAGAAGAAAATAAGAATATATGACATTTCTAAAGTCGGATTATAACTATTTGATTGCGATTAATTTTTTGTGCATTTAGATAAATTTGTTTTATAATAAAAATAATAAATTTTTAAAATATGTACGTAATTATAACAAATTCATTTTAAAAAGTTGGAAGCTCAAGCGAAGATTTTTAGAATGAAAATTTTCACATAAAACGTTACATTTGGACACAATTTCTTATGTCAAGTATCAGAAAACCAAAACCTGCAACAAGAAAATCTCATTGCAACTTTTTAAAATTATGAATAATAAATTTAATAAATAAATGAATGAAAAATAAATTGTAATTAAAAATTTATTTTTAGTAAATAAATCTTTTTTACATTTAAAAATTTACAATTTTTCGAATATGAAAAATAATATGGCAGATTTTTTTATTTTGTCTGTATACACCTGTGGTCTTGTGCAACTTTGCGCCTAAAGAAAAAACTTTTTACATAAAACGGAATACGATTAAAAAATATTATATAAATATATAACACATTTTAACCTTGATAAAGTTATCTCATAAATGATATTTAGATTGCAGAAAATGAATCTGTTCCGTTTATTCTTTTTTAATTTATTTATTTACTGTTTGAAAAAATAACACATTTTTTCGCATTGAAAAAATTAAATGATTATAATGATATTTAAAATATAATTATAATTTTACTTCAAAGATATAATTATCAATGAAATTGCGTATTATACAATTAATAATTTAACAATATCTTAGACAGACAGTAATCGAATATATTTCAAATTATTTTACGAACAAATAAATGCAGAATTTTAGCTCATTGTAATTATCTGTGAAAAACTTCAGTACTATTTTGATAACTATTCAAATATAAGCAAAACATCTTAACTACTTTATTTTTCTATAATATATTTTTGTAAATATCTCAATTTTTATTTAGTTTTACTTTACTTTTCAACAATAAATTGCTTAATAAAATTATCATTGATGTTTCATATAAGTTTATGAAGTACCCGCATTATACATGAAGATTTAAATACTTCTAACATGTTTATTCAATTCATTGAAAGAAACTGGATATATTAAACAAAAAACAAAAAATATTCAGAAATCGCATTAAAATAATGTTTTAATAGTAGAGTCGCAGATACAAACTTTACGGTATCAAAATAAAGTTTATATTTCAAAGAAACAATCATATATTCTACATAGGTTACACATTTTTTACTTTAATCTTTTCCTACCAAATCAAAAATAAAAGGTCAAATTTTCAAAATTAGTATATAGTACAATAAATAATCTCAATAATTGAACAGTTAAAAAATATCACGTAATCTCTAAAGATTTTATAAATTGTTATTATATATAACCTTCGAAACTATGTGTAAATTGTTGTAAAACTGAGAATTAAATATATACTTTATTTAATTATAAATTTAACATTAACTATTTCTTGCTATATATATATTTGTATACGTGCAATATATTAATTTACACCCAACAAGAAATTAACTTGAATAGGCATTATCTTTATATCAAAATCTTTTTCAGCGTTCTAATTAATTCAATATTTTAAAAGAAATAATAATTAATCGCTTGATTTTAACAGGATATGTTTGATTTATATTTATACAAAGAAGACTTTCATTTATATGATGGGGGGAATATTTATTAACTTTGACATGAGAATAATAATTTGAAACTATTTTCTTTTCTTTACAATCTTGATTCATGTTAAGCTGATGGAAAATAATGTACAGTCCATATATATCATAAATTTCTGTTATAGAAGTAAAAAAATATTTGCAGAATGTATAAGTAAATTTTAAATGATAATTTTTAAATAACAAACGGTCTGTCTTCAAATAAGAAATAAAGAATTTAATCATTTTAATTTATTGTAGAAATGTATGATTTTATAAGTACTTATTAATACCTTATTAATATACTAAAATATATAAAAAAATTAGAGTATGTTTAAACAAAATTTCAATTAAATTGCGAATTTAATTTATAGAAATTTTATAGATTAAATAATATTAATAACATTTATGATTTTATGAATAAATATACATTTATGAACAGGTAGTTTTCTATTAAGATTTTAATAAAATCTTCTTCGATGTATTAAAAAAATATTAGTAAATTCGATAGTGTAAATAAAATTACTAAAGAATTGTATAAATTACTTAAGAATTTATGATTATTTTAATATTAATTTCTGGTATAATACAATAATTATTAATTAGGAAATACAAGTAGGAAATGCATTGAAAGATTGTTAAACATTATTTATTCTTACCCTATTTTTTAAGATATATATTTTACATCGTTGCCAAAATTTGAAATGTGCTAAGAGCTTTCATTATAGATTACTTTTTACATTAAAATAATGTCAGATATTAAGTTTGTTCAAATTATTTGTAAATGATATTGTATAAAATATATATTTTTTAATTTATCAATGAATTCTTATAATTAATTAAAATAATAATAAAAAATTATAATAATATAAATAAAAAAAATAAAATAATATATATAAATAATATAATAATAATAAAAAAGTAAATTATAGATAAAGCAAAACGTATTATTATTAGCTAAAGAAAAAATAAGTAAGGGAATCAATCATATATAAGTATACAAATATGTATAAATCTTTATTTTTTATTAAATTAAATTTGATAAATTTTAATTAAATTAGATATAATTTTAGTTTATTAAAGATAAACGTTGCAGTGTTTTAGTAGAATAGCTTTAAATTTTTTTGTAACAACAAAATTCTACTAACAATTTTTAGTTCATATGTGCGAATTTATATATTGCAACCTATGAAATATCTTCAAAGGTTTTTTCTCGTAATCGCTTATATAAATGTGCATTCATAATATATAATATATTTGTGTGGCTGTTTGTGCATGTATATTTTTATTAAATCTAATAATACAAATTAAAATATTATTATTATTATTATTATTATTATTATTATTATAAACATTAGTTTTTAAATTACTTCATCTCAATTGGATCTTAATACGTACAATATTAAATAAGATTATTAAAATTTACTTGGAAATTGTACTGCTTTTCATTTTCGAGAAAAAGATGACCTTAATTGACTACCCATGTAATCTCTATTTGTAGACACTTCTGCTTATCATATATCCGAATGATTCAATACTAAAACGGAGTGTACTTGTATATCATCCTTGTATATCAACATAGATCGTATTCTACTATACTCCTACGAAGCTGGATGGTATTTCAAAAAATTGCGAAGTATACACACGTATTTACTCATTTCGTAGGTACACGAATACCTAGCAAATATTATTTCAGGAGTTATTATGTCTTATTGAAAATAGTTGTTAATACATCTTATTAAATTATTTTCTTAACAAATTTTGGATATTTTTTACCTTATCCACCAATTTTTTAAAATTCCTCTATACACAAATCGCATTTGAAATAAATGCATAAAACTCTCCAGCATTGTTATATTTAATATATTTATAGAATAGTTGAAAAATCTTATTATGGACAATTAAAAAATTTCTTTTAGCTCTGTTTGACTTTGATTGATTTTGCTTGGAAAATTAATAAAAATCCATCTACTATTAGGTGTATTTTATATAAGGAGAAAAAAAATTTGAAGTCTTTCGTTATCAATAATAACCGATTGACTTTTATAACCTTTTTATTGGTACTTTAATATTTTGAAATAATTGTGTTACAACATAAGGATCATTATATAATATGCTAAAATATTATATATTGAAAATAAATAAAATTTAGTGATCTATTAAGTCTACTTTAGAATATCAAATATTAATGTATTTTAATGTAAGAAATTGAATATTTCTTTACAATCTGAGCAATAAAAAACAATTAAAAATATTATTTTTTTGCGTTTCAGTTGCAAATTAATTCAATCGAGTAGGTTATATAATTATAAAATGGTTTAATGGAGAATAAATTTTTACACTTACAAGTGATGAAAATTTTACAAAATTTTTAAATATATAGATAGTAAAAATTAATTCAACTAAAATTTCAGTCTAAAATATTAACTTTTTTATAGCTTCCAGAAGTCGAACAAGAAAGAGAGAGAGAGAGAGAGAGAGATAATTTGAAAGTGAGAGATAAAGAGGAGTTCCATACAAATTAAAATAAAACAAAAGCCTAGATCACAGATACAGTATGTAGTCTAAAGCTTGTATAAAAAACTTATATAGAATTCCAATAAATATGTTTGAAATTAAAAAAATATTTTATTATGGATTATTTTTTAGATAAACATTTTAAAATATTAAAACTTTATTGTACTCAGTATGGAGGTAGAAATGCGAATCTCATGTTAACCAGAAAGAGTTAATAATATTGATAAAATATTGACAACTACATAAAAAAATACATATAACTTCTATTTATATGTTTTTCTATCTTTTCAATCACTTTAACTGCTATATAATGCTAATTTACAATCTAATAGTATTTTAGAATTTTAATACTGTATACATAATGGAAATGGAAATTAAATTTAGATTCTGATCTTACTTTTAAAAATTCTAAATATTATTTGTAGCTAGGGTTCGTACAAGTAGTTATCTCAACTTCATTGATATAGATATTTGAGCCCGTACGCGCACATGTGCGTACGAGAAAGAAAGCTCAGACTAAATTCGCCAGTGGAACCATACGCAAGTATAGCAATACTTGCCTAACGTACTGTGCCAAAATCTCAACTAGTAATCTGATGACATCATGTATTGACCACTAATTGCAAATATGTCCCCTTGTGGTACTAACAGTATAGACCAAACGTCCCCACGAGATAACGTCGCTACATTATTATTAAAACGAGCTTTATAAAATACAAACACCTAGAATGCCACACATACGATTCGAAGTGTAATATATAATCAATAAACACATCTTTTGAATCCTAATTGGCTTTCGAACTAATGTACAGTAGATTGCGAATAAAAGTATTTCAATAAGGTCCCTGTTGGAGTATTATTATAAAACATATTCACCGTGTGAACTTGATATTAATAGCAGATAAACACGAGCTCATGGGTGAAATAATAAGTGATAATTTAGATCAATATAATAAGAGTGTTGAAATTAAGATTATTGATTTTTATTAGATCAGCTATTCACTAACGCACATTTGAGAGAAAATCTGTTTGTTAAGTTTGTTAAGCACTGCGCTAAAATCAATTTAAAGATCTAATTTTGAAGTCTAATCATCTCTCGTTTATCATCGATCAACTCTCCTTCCAGCCACGTGAAACGTGAAGTCGTACAGATCTAAAGGACGAAAAAAAGCAATACTAATTACTTGCGCACAGATATAAACCTAATACCAACTTCAGCTTCACTATAAAAATTGATTGATATTTTATTTACAATATATATTATTGTACAATATTATGCCTAATACTATTTGCGGAGCAAACACTTCTGATATATACAATTAAATTTCGATGCATTCACTGTGATGCGTAGTGATTGAAGTGATTCAAATCACTTCATTTTTTGTATACATATTGCTGAATATAATTGTCAACTTAAATATTAAAATTTAATGCCAGCTTGAATACTGAATTTCCATTTTTTTTATGTTAAGTGTACCTAAATACGCGGTTATTATTTATATTTAGTTATCACGACGTTTCTCGATACACTGTTCTAAAACTTAATTCGATACAACATGATGTATGATACTGAATTAATTTTTAATTCATTACGATATTATAAATCAATGTTTCATTAACTTTCATAAGATATTTTTAAAAGCATTAGGAATGTCCTCATGCATCTACATGACTTACGTCCAGCTTGGAAGAAAGCAATGATAGTTTTTCTTTAAAAACTTGGTAAAACCCTCTTCTCTCCCACCAGATATAGACCAACAAGGTTCCCTAGCTCCCAAAGAAGGTGTCCGAAAGCGTAATGCTCCACAGGCATTATAAAATGTCGTGGATATCTACATGTTAACCTTCTATCAACACGGATTCCGTAAATTATAAGGCATAGGACACCAACTTCTCAGCATTACAGATCATATTACCAACAATCTCAACGAAACATACGGTTATGTTCCTCTTTGATCATGCTTAGCACGAAGGTCTTCCCTACAAACTCATTTCTCTCAATTTCCCTTTTTATCTTTGTATCTTACTAATCGACATTTCAGGATCAAGTTGGATAGCGCTCTTTCTAATAATTTGATCACACAAGCTGCAGTCCTCCAAAGTTACAAAATCATCCCTCCTCCTATTTAACATTTTTTGCTGCGATATTCCGTCTTACAATACTGAGTATTCCACTAGAATTTGCTCTGTATTTTCAAAGATTAACCAATTTTTCTTCTTTTATCCTGGTATAAAAATGATGATTCTCCATCTACTATATTAAATGTGTTACGATCTGCTCCGAAAGAAATCGCCTACCCCCGCCTATTATAGTACGCTTCCATCTCATCTCCTGGTGCCACTCAGCCAAATACCTGTAGCTCACTATTAACCAAAAAATCACGTGTTAATGCTACCAGAACTAAATCCTAATCACATATGACTTACTCCTCGCGTTATTCGCAGATAAATCCATTTACACCAGAACTTAAACGTTCAACCACTAATTCAAAACACCAAAAAATCAAAGGACCAATATCTTAGGCTCTGCTCGCTGGTTATACAGGTACTTCTCCTCTTCGCCCCGAAGTTCCACTAAATCGCTAACTTTTAAAAGAGAAAAAGACGCAATTGTAGACCCTTATTTAACTCGTCTGAAGGTACAAATCTAAATCTATGTAACCTCGTATATTAAGCAATACAAATATTAAACATAAAATATATAATTATAAATGAATAAGTATATATATATATATATATATATATATATATATATAATAAATACTAAATAATATAGTTTTAAATTATACACCTTACAGTAGCAATACTTAATGCTATTATATTTAATGTATAATACAATGATACAACAAACAAACAATAACAGGGAATTTCGAGAGGCTAAAATACTTACGTTTAAATTACAAAAAGATATTTATAAATATTCTTAATATATTACAACATTTTATAACAAGCAAACTTATAATCAATTTGTATCGAAAAATATTACGATGAAAATTAATTTTTGCGTAAACGTAAAATACTGTAAATATATATATTACGCGCACGTATATAAATTGTCGTGCACACCGCGCTCAGGGTTGGTGGCCTCCCAGCATCCACCAAAACCACCTGAACACCCTTCTAACCTTGGACCAACAGCAACATGTGATTTGTGGTATCGCGCCTGTCTTTGCCTGAAAGAGACGCGATTCGCGCCCTCTTTTCCCTATTTTTAAGATTTAATAATTAAGTTTCGCTGTTATTTTTAATTTGTCAACCTTCTACTAAAATACTTACTTCTTTTTCACCCCACCGAACCCTATTCGGCGAGTCGTCCGGACATTTACAGCGGACACAGGAGCAGGTAACAAGGTGCTGCGGAGGTTGTGCACGAGTTTATCAACCCCCCGATCATCAGTCGATTAAGGGAGGTAAAAATCGTTCATCGCGAAAAATAAAAGAAATCATCGCATTATGATGAATTAAAAGCAATTTTTAGATAATAAAAACGAAAAAGAAACTGTAAAAAACTTCAACTAATATAATTATATGTTTTGAGTTCAAACATAGAAAATATTCAGCTTTGAAAAAGAAAATTTAAACATTTATTTCGTTTAAATACTACGTGAACTTGGGACCTGAAACATCAATTTTTATAATTAAAAATTTGTAAAATTGCAATCTAAAATGTATTAACTAAAACTAAAATTATAAGCTTCGTTTGTTAATAACGTTCTGTAAATAATGAAAATCTAGGCCAATTTCAATAAGAATATATTATACAGTACTGAAGAAAGGATTTAGCAAATTTGTTCATCTATTATTCGTCTTTAAACTTTCTTTTCATACAAAATTTCACAAAATGGTTTAAGTATAAAATAAAAAAATATATTTTCTCGACTGTTTGATAATTTATTCTTGAAGTAATTATTAACAAACAATAATAATCAAATTAATTAAGTTACAGTAAAAGAAATATTTCTTTAAATATATGAAATTTTGAATTTACAAATAATTGCTCTGATTGATCAATAGAAACTAAAATAAATGTCTTTTACAATTTGGTAGGATAGGAAACGTAGGATTCCGTTAATTACTTTTTTAATTTTTTATCTATTCTAAAATCTAATTAGGAATTACATTACATTATACGAAAAATTTAAGCTCGCATTAAATGTGTCTTGTTACTTCTTGGATTAACAAATTTATAATATTAATATTTAAAAATTCGATAATTTTGTAAATGAAAGTATTCATTCATCGATGTTGACATTTGCGATACTTTAGTTTTATTTGTAAATGCACTTATAATGATCAATAATTTTGTAAAAAAATGAATTCTAAATAATTATATTGTATAAATTTTAGTTTATTTGTTACTGTCACTAAAATTAACTTTCTTTTATTGTCATAAAAAGTACAATATCCTATTCTGTAATGCAAAATCAGAACAATAGACATACATCAGTGAAAATTTAGAGGCCGTAGTTGGACATTGTCTCTATGATTTTACAACTATTATATGTATACTTCGTAATATTTTTTTTTCGATTTGTTTAGAAAAAGCATAATTGAAAAATATATGTTGAAAATCGTACTACGAAAATATGATTTCTCATTGAATATTCAGACAATGATCAGATAGTTTTTCTGTAGAGAAGCGTAACCGCGACGTTATAATATTGCGCGCACGTACTGGTCGGAAAATGCGTGACAAATACAGTACGGTAGTTATTCCGTGTATTGAAAATTCAATGGGAAAAGTATCAATAACTCGTAATTACATTTTTTATTAATTTTATAAATTTCAATAAGCGGAAAATTTAATGTAACGAGAATTAGTTTCTTTTTAATGTTCCTAATTTTTTATTTGCCTTCACTGCGATGGGTTTCTCATCTAGTTTCATGTTAAACAATTTTATTGTATATCGATATATTTATTAAATTGTTACATTATTACTAAAAATCTAAGTTTATTTTAGTTAAGTATAAACTATGTTTAAAACTAAGTTTAATTATAAACTACATGCAAATTATAAAATTTAATAATTATAAAAAACATTTTTAATTTAGTTACAATTTGCTATTTTCTATATGAGGCGTTTGCATCATTATCCATAAGCAAAGGCTTATGGAATGATAATTCGATGATTTAATAATACAAGGAACTTCGAACAATCTGAAAGTTAAAATTTTTTAGTTCGAAAAAATTACATGAAAAATACTTTTAAATTAAATAAAATATCTTTTTAATTTCTACAAGAGTTATTTTTATCTTATCTTCATATAAAATTTTTCTTGATTTTCACTTTTGTCATAGATACAAATTTATTATTTTTGTAAATTTTAATATCCTTTGTAAAAATTAGTTATAGAGAAGTTTCAATTCACATTTATCTGATAAGAATTATAAACTTTATTCAAACTTCGACTACAATCAAAAATATAGATTAAGGTTTTGCATTAAATTTACCATCATTATAAATTTAGTACAAAATACAATATTTTATTGATTCGAACTAAATATGTTACGTATTAAGTATTTGAATATTTTATATTTTGTTTTTGCATATATCTCCAACTGAAAGTTGAATGTAAGTAATTTGGTTGTATTTTATTTTTTGTTATTTATAAATATAACTGCATAAATTAATTTTATATCCTGAAAGTTAAAGACGTATATTTAATATACCTTATAAAATATATATAAAATATTATGTATATATATAAAATATATAAATATTCGTATATAAAATATTCCTTAGAAATAACCGTACTCTATTTTAATATGAAAGGCGAATAGAAAATGTAATAATCCAGATACAAGTTATAATTATATAATGAGACTCGTTGCTCTTTTCAGAAACAACTGATATTCCATCTTGATTAATCTATAATGTTAACCCACGCCAATGCATAAGCCGATGTATTAAATACTGTGAGTTCAAAAATTCTGCTTTGTATCCCACAGTGTTCCAATCTACATTTCTGGCAATGATATGACTTATACTCATCGATCTCTTGTTTGAATAAAGATAGCAGAAATTTTCTTTTTAAGTAACGAAAACTCGAAAAACTGTGAAAAAGAAGATCATCAATCTCAAAAAATCGATGATCTTAGTATACTACTAATAATGCTCTAAGATCTAAATTCATGGATAAATATAGTTATTGATTGGCTTATTGAGTGACGAGGCACAAACAAAATTACGTAGGAGAAAGAAAAGCGCAGATAAGCGATATCAGCATCGGCTTGTGATGACAAAATTCCATCCTAATATAATACAAAAGTAATGAATTGGATGACAAAACTGATGCATATCTACTGAAAGAGCACATACGAAGTATCACCCAGTTTTCCATGATAAAATATTAAATTAACAATCAGAGAAAAAAAACTATATTTCAATTTTTGAAAGCAATTAAAACGAATTATTTTAATGTACTCTTTAATTGAAGGCTTACGATTACAACATGTACGGCTTATTCATGAAAAAGAAATAAGTAATATGTTTTGAATGTGCACCTATTTTCTTTCAATCAATGTGAATAACGAAACTTAAAACATCGTGAGTAGTTAGAAAGCTTGAAGCTACTTTTTGGGATTCTTTAAAAATATACAGCAATATATTTCTTTATAAAAATTGGTACTGAATTACATTACATTTCAAATATATTGAGTAAAAATGTTGAGTTAATATATTAAAACATGAAGAAATTAATAAACAAAAATAATAACAACCAAAACAGCTTTAAAAAAATTCTTTTTTCGGCAACAACCGCTATACTTTCTTTGAAAATTCTGTCTAAGAAAAATATGCTAAAAATTTTAAGTTTTACTTATGATATAAAAAGTGTATTTTTCAGTTTAAAAAAAATCATCAGTTTTAATCAGATTAACTTGAGAATATAATGGTATATTTTCGAGATAATGGAATTCTAAAAATATAATTTAAACAAAGTTATATTTTTTATATTTTCTATTATACGATAACGGACAATATAATTTATCATAATATATATTTATATTGTTTTTAAATAAAATGCTACATATATATGTGCGTTTAAAGTTTCATATATTTTTTATACTATATTATTCAATTGTTTGGGTCCTTATTACGGAAGCATGAGTAATAACAAATCAAGTTGCAAATCGAAGATAATAATGAAAAGGAGAGTAAGATTTATTTCTTATACAAGAAGTATTCAGATATCTAAACACATTTTTTTAAATCTATTGTGATTCATCCAGAAGTTCGTTTCAAATACCTGATAACTGATGAGATCTGGAGTTCGTGGGATATTGTAACTATTTTCAAAATAGGAATAGGAGAAAGAAATTGAAATCGCAGATAATAGTTAACATAGAATCGAAATTGTGACGTGGTTTCATTTGCAAAATAAAGTTTAAACACGGATAGTAATAATGTCATATTGAACTCTCGTTGCATATCAAAGTACATCGGCAAATGCTGAAGTAGCAAAACTGTGCCGAGCAAATTCATCCCCTGCATCTGTGAACAGCACGGCACATGCACTATTAGCGCATTCCGATTATTGAAATGACTTAATTTTCTCACCGGTCAGTTTAACATTCAGAACGTGTCGTCAGTGCTTGGTATATTGACAATAGTACCATAGAAAAATACGCTTCAGCAATTTTTAGGGTAGCATTCTCAGGGAGGTTGATCTTCTTGGTTGACTGTCGGCGACCTCTTGTATTCAAAATTCAAAGGAACTGCTACGTGATTAGAATTTCATGAACATCGTGGGACACCACCATTTCTAAATAAATGTCACGGATTGAGTTAACCGCTCATCAATCCGCGATGTAACTACAGTACCTACGACTGTATGAATTAATGACTGTATTTAGCGCCATTAAACACTTCAAACACGCAGTCGAAAGAATACCCATGGTACTTCTGCAAAGAATTATCAACTTTTTGAGTTACTGTAGAAGTTCACTTTTTGGCCCGAACTACGAAAAAATCTGGTGCAATATATCAACTACAGGCATCCATCCCTTCCTGCCAAAAGTACCCAAAAACAAGGTATTCAAGACATTTCACTTACCAAAACGTCCACTTAGAATAATCACGCACTAACTCATCAGCGTAATAACATTATTCCCGGCGCAAATAGATTTTCTCGTGGTTGGGGCCCTATCTACGGTGCTTTCCTGGAGTTCGCCTAAATAATTGGCCATCGGGGAAAGGGTTGGTGGGGATCGGAATGCCCTAGTTAGTTGGCAGACATACATTTCTATCATACTGCTGTTCTCTTGAAAGTTTCTTTCAAGAGAAATATATTTCGTTATATACTATTTCTTTTCATTTAGGGGTTTTTTTTAACATATCGAACAACGTGTTGGGAAGAGGATGCTTGGCAAGTCCAGTAACGTCCCAAACAGGTTACACGATATATAATTAACACATATCACCGAGAGAATAATGAAAATCCTTTGATTAACGCTAACTCATAATTTTAACATTCAAAAAAATTCACGTAAATATTGATTTAAAATGTAAATAATCTATATATTACATAAAAAATACTGCTTCATTCTTTGTTCTCCTCGAGGGACAGTAGTGTAGAAGTTGCGGATTCGGCGCTTACGACTTTCTTTCCAATGACTTCGTTTTTTTCTATTACGTTCGTGTTACTACATGTAACAAATGTAACAAACATTAAAGCCCTTTGATTAAATAAATGCGACATTGCTAAAAGCGAATTAATTTTTTGTCTGGTATTCTTCATATCATCTCTTCGCTTATACTAGAGATACTTATCGACACTGAATTAATAAATTATACTGACTGCAAACAAGACATTCTGAATTGTGGCTCCATCTTTAGGATTTTATATTCAAAGAGACTGTATATTCCAATTCCCACGTTTTAGAAAATATAAATGAAAATGAATTATAACCTACACTGTTAAAAAGTAATATCAAAAATCGACAACATTAGTGTATCGTGTAAACAATGATTAAATGTCATATCAGTATTTAACATAAAAGCACCGTATTAATACCAAGAGTAATCAATATTTTTCATTATAAAATGTTTATAGTTACGAAAATAATCGATAGTGAAAATATAAGTAAAGTTTGTAGAACTTGTTTGAGAGAAGATAATGACAAGATGGTATATTTATTTATTGGCCCATCTGAATCATCTTTAGGAGCCAAGTTGCAATCACTTTCTTGTTTAGAGGTAAAATAAAAATTTAACTATGCAAATTCAATATAAAGAAAATATATACTTTCTTTAAATGGTTATTAATGTATAACCATTTTCAGATTTCACAAGGTGATGGGCTTCCTGAGAAAATGTGTGGTCGATGTGTGACAAGAGCAGAATCTGCTCTTCTCTTCCGAGAACAGTGTCGAGCTGCAGATCAGGCACTAAGGCAAGCTGCTATTAAAGTGTCTAGAGCAAAAACTTATTCAAATGTTCCTAATTGTAGAGTGTATCAACAAAATCAAAATTTTGTACCTCTACAATATTCACAAAATACATCAACATTCACTGATTGCAGAGCTTTTGCAAATCATCAAGAACTTTATGTACACAATCGTTTGTATCCTCCATTTTATCCTAGGGAAGAAACTTTACCTCAACATATGAGTATTGTTGAATCACACAATGCCTATCTTAATTTAAGTCGATACAACAGTGGCTTTAGTCATCATGACTTTATGACAGATAAAGTGTCTTCTATAATTAGGCAGGATGATTTCGATCCATTAACAAGACATGATTCAATATATAATCGAGCCTCTTGTGAATTACAATGCTCGCTTTGTAGTTACACTTTTACCAACAGAATGCAATTAGAAAACCATAGTATTACTCATAATTCAGATAGTGTAGATTTATCTAATGATGAAGTGAATATTGAAGTTGAAGAAAATTCAAGTGGCTTGGATAGAAGTATAAATTTTGAAAGATCCCTCAATCAATCAGTTGAACACTCTATTGAAAATATTGTATATCATAAAATGAATTTAGACTGCAACAGTGGATTTCAAAATTTAAGTTTTACAAATGTTATTGCTGAAAATAACTCTGAAATGATAAATATAATACAGCCACCAATAATTCCTCAACACATACAAATACCAGATCACAGTGAATCTTCCAATATTACTCAAAATAACAAATTTAAATGTGAGACATGTTCCTGCTTATTTAGTCAAAAATCAAAACTTGTAGCTCATCAATTATCTCATAATAGAAAGAAACCTTTTAAGTGTATTCACTGTGGAAAGGCATATTCATCAAAGAGTAAACTTGCTGCTCATAACAGACTACATACACAAATAAATATTCATCGATGTAATATTTGTCAAAAGGTATTTTCCTATCCATCATATTTAAGTGAACATATGAAAACACACAATCCTAAAACAGTAGAAAAGATAGCTTCCTTTGAATGCCTTCAGTGTAAAAGAAAATTTTATTTTGCTAAAAGTTATAAAAGACATATGAAATTTCATACAGGCAAAGACTTGTTTCATTGCGATATATGCGATAAGTTATTTAGTCAAAAATATTCATTAAAAGTTCACATGCAGTCTCACGACTCTACCAGATTTCATAAATGTGACTTGTGTGATAAAGCATTTAATCAAAAAAGCAACCTTGTTGAGCATATGAGAACTCATACGAAAGTTAAGCCTTTCAAATGCAAAATCTGTGAAAAAAGTTTTACACAATCTAGTCATCTTAAAAGTCACGAAGTGTCTCATGATTCCATTCGTCAATTCCAATGTAGACTGTGTGGAAAAAGATTCAAACTATCAAGTCATTTAAAAAGGCATGTCAACTTGCATACAGGCTTAAAAATGTTCAAATGTGATCAGTGTGATCAAATGTTTTCACAAGCTTTTAGCTTAAAGCGCCATTCAAAGAAGCATACAGAAACTAATTTATGATTTTGTTTTAACGTATTTTTTATTTATATTTATATTTATTTTATTTATATTTTTTGTTTTAACGTATATTCTTATTAAACATAAAAAATTTTAATACGATTAAGTTGAATCGAATTAATAAGAGTTTTACTTTGCAAATTAAAACACATGCTTAATATTGTAATTTTATTAACAGGACACACTTATAATTCACAATGGACATTTAATAATACCGTTAGAACTTGAAAGCTCAGTACCTTATAAATGTAAGATTACACTCTTGGCTTCTATTAAGTACTAATTTTTTCCTTAATATCAATAGCGATAATAAAGTAATAATTTTATAGATTTTTAATAATATACAAATACTTATGCTACATTTTAAATTTATAGCATATATATGTATTTATAATTATTATGTAATTGTTATATAATAGGTAAGGAACATGATATTTTCTTAAACTGTAAATAAAATTTATGTAAATTTTATGCATACGAATTATACATATTAAACAATAATTTTATGTAATTATATATATTTTTAAAACTTTATGCGTGCTATTTAAAGTGATCACAATAACAAGATTTGTTATGAATTAACACTTGATTTTCATTCTTAATTTCTACTAGCCAGTACAACAAAATTTATGTAAAACATACTCTATCTCTTTCTATAGCTAAGCAACGTTGATATAATAATATTTAATGCATCTCTGACTTGTTCTTCATTAATAACAAGTGGTGGGGAAATTCTTATTATATAGTTATGAGCTGGTCTTGTGAGCAGTCCTTTATCTATTAATTTTGTACAAATGTCCCATCCATTGGCAAAATCTGAATTCAATGAATAAATTTTAATATAATAAGAAATACACATACACATTTTAGTCGTACAAGCAGAATTTACATGGCTGAATGAAAATTAAGATTGTTTTTCTATTATGATTTTATAAGTTAAATTTCAATATTGTATTTTAAATTATGTTTAATATTAATTAGACATATTCCCGATTAAATTAACGAAGTCGCATAAAATTGTGGAATTTAAAGCTTTTATTTGATTAATTAATTACCTAATTAAGATGTAAAATAGCTGGATATACACAATTTTATATTAATGTAATACATTTAAAATTAAAAGTTTTTAATTCTTTATTATAATGTACTTCATCATAAATGTTATTATTGTGTATATATATATATTTATTTTTAAAAATTTTGAAGTATAAAATTCTTGAAATATAAACTAAATTTCTTAAAAAACTTGTGTCTACTAGACTTTATCGAAAAACAATATTTTGGAATAATTGATTTGTAGAAAATTATTGAAGTAACTAATTGATATGACTGCAATTTATTGATGTATCAATAATACCTTTAGCATGAATTAACTTTATCATAAAATATTTATTCTACATAATCTTATCTATTTATTCAAAAATATTTTAATAAATAATTCTGATTAATTTTGAATTAAAGTAACAAAATTAAAAAACTGAATAAGGTCTACCTTATTTTGCGAGTATCAAATCTTTAAAATGTGCATACCTGGATTTAATTTAAGACCTGCCAATAATCCACGACCTCTAAATTCAAGTGCAATAGTTTTTGGTATTTTTTTAAGTTCTATTCTGATGATTTCACCCATTTTTGTAGCATTTTCGGCAAGCTTTTCTTCTTCCAAAATTTTCAATGCTTCAAGAGCGACTCGTTGACCTAATGGACTACCACCGAAAGTACTTCCATGTACACCCGTTTCTAATGTTAAAATGATCTGAAATATTATTTCACATATTTAATTAAATTTGTTATTTGTTAGATATACAATAAGCTTTTTTAGGACTTTTTAAAAATATATTATGTACAAATCTTATACAATGAATTAATAATAAATAAATGCAGATATATAAAGAAAGGTGCATATAATTTTTTCATAATATGTTAAGGTTAAGTATATATTTAAAAATAGTTAAACATTATATTAATTAACAAATGCTTCAAAAAGTATAATTATAATATAAAGAAGCAAATAACGCAACGTATGTGGATGTGCACACTACTGTGAAAAGATGATAATATTTTTTAATAAAATTACCGTTTTCATAATAATTATATGCATAATTATTCAAAAATCGATGTTATCAATTATATTTTAATTGAAAAAATATAAAAATAAATGATTATAAACTAAAACTCTCGTTATTTTTTAATTTGAATAAGGAGTATTTATAAGTTTTAAGAGATTTTTTTACCGACGAAAGCATTATAAATATAAATCAAAAGGTTAATATACTTCATTTACGAGTTCTTTCTATCCGTGATATCTTTTAAATATTAATTCTAATTACCAAGAATTAGGGCTAAAAATATTAAAAATAAATAAGATAAAATATTAAAAACGGATATTGTATATAAAGCGTGTATATATTTTAAATAAGCAAACTACAGATAAATATGGAATTCAAGTCATACGAATAAAACTTATTTTCTTACTTCACTTTTTCCCAAAACACCGGACACTGGGTACATTCCGCCAGACAAAGCTTTACCGAGCACCAATAAATCGGGCTTCACGCCCTCGTGATCAACGGCTAGACGCTTTCCTGTGCGGCCAAGTCCAGTTTGTACTTCGTCGGCGATCCACAATACATTGTACTTGGTGCAGAGTTCCCGCACACCTCTGAGATATCCATCCTAAAAAAAATTCTGTCAGCTCGCATCATGTTAAACAATTATATCAATTTAATTTTCCATTTGAAAATTTTGTGAATTATCGCGCGATATTGAACTTAATAAAAAATGTGCACTTAAAAAATCTAGAGCCGAATACAAATTGATTGGAAATCATGGGATCAAAATTTTGCTAATAAATACGTGTCGTATCCAAAGTTCACATACAAAATTAGTACTGCTATTTTCAGTATAAAAACTTCAAACTCCCACTCGGTGTTTAATCTGACCTTAAATTTTACTTTACACTTTCAATCGCAATTGTCAATTTTGAAAACTTGCGTCTTAAAAATATAAATATCGAGAACCTTGAAGCTTTATTATGTAATCATTATGTGAATAAATTCTTAAGTGTATAAAGCATATGCGTACAAAGTTTTTAGTAATATTACAAGGATTAGTGCGATATTAACAATTTTTCTTGTTAGAATATATCGAATTCCTTTATAATAATAGTATGAAACATAAAAGAATATTTTTTATTACGTTTTGATAATATTAAGAATAAGATAATATTAGATTTAAAACTACAATTAATATAAGAAAACTGTTATTATTACAAACTCAAAAAATATCTTGAATATTCATAATTATGAAGACAATGTACAGATAATCTACCAATGATTTAATATCCTTCCTTAAGTAAAACGAAAATCTTTAAAAGTACAAGCTTAACCGAAATATTAGAAATATTTCATCTAAATTAATTTATAAATATATAATTTTGTATTCAGATTATTCAACATGCCTCTATCGATGTGTTAAATTTCAGCATAATCAAATTGCTCATTGCATTTGATGTAATGTGACAAATATTATAGTCCTTTAAGATTTACGAAATAAAAAGAATAATTAAATAATAATTAAATAATGTACTTAATAACTTCTAAACTTTTTAAAGTTTTTAGTTGAAAATGTATAAATAGTAAAGTATACATATGAAATTTATATAGAAGGATTGACTTGGAAGAACAAAAGCGTTTTATAAATATATATAGCTTCATTACCGAAGGTATGACAACACCAGCTTCACCCTGTATCGGCTCCATCATGAAGGCGCATATATTTGGGTTCTCCATTAATTTATACTCGAGAGCCAGCAGATCGTCGAAAGGTATGTTATGAAAGAGGGGCATGTAAGGCCCAAAATTTCTATAGCAATTGGGATCCGTAGATGAGGAAAGGGCGGCGAGCGAACGACCCCAATAATTATTTTTGGCGAAGATCGTCGTAGCCTTGTCACTAGGGATCTTCTTTGTTTTATATCCCCAACAACGTGAGATTTTTAATGCTGTATCACCCGCTTCGACTCCTGCACATTTTTACTTTTATTGTTTCTTGTTCTTTAGTTCGTCATGAGACTGCATATTAGTGGAGATACGTCTTTTCTACACGTATCTAAGTCGTTATTAATGTATACCAATGTTCACAGTTGTAAACTTTACAAACAGTTTAAAAACTTCTTTTACAAATAAGAAACAGATACTTATTTAGAGGATTATATTATTTAAGTTACATATTACGTCCGTATATATTTATAGTTATGAAAAAGTCTTTTTCAGTTGAGTAAATTAAACTGTTATGATAAAATAATAAATTCAAAATGTTCTTTCGATTGATATAAACGGTATTCACTGTGATATTTTTTTGATAAATGATTGCTTTCTAATATCTTATCGTATACAAGTAATGTGACATTTTATGTCAGCAATGCACTATCGTTTTGCTTGCTTGATTTGAAATTTTCAAAAAATCAATAAAGGATCAAAAGCTTTCAAATTTATGTGACAGCTATAAATCAAATTTTGCAGATTTTTCCCTTAAAGATTTCTTTTTTTTTCTATTATTTACTTGCAATACTTTGATTATTTCTACAATATGATTCTCTATGATTTACTGATTTCAAATACCGATAACTTATTAAAATCTATTTTTTTTAAACATTTTATAAAAACAATAACATTCTCATGCGAATTTAATAAAAATGAAGTCTTGAATTAAAGTTATTTCAATTAATATCAAACGAACTTTTTAAACAACGAACTTGACCCTCAATTAATATAGATATATTAATTTTACATAGAATTCATTTGCATCGAAAACAATAATTATTCTTATTATTTTATGTTCTACTCGCCATTTGTTAAGTTAAATGAATTTACCTTCAAGTCATTCAAAGCATCATAGAATAAAAAATGCTAATTTATTTGATGTACGAATGTATTAATGAAAAAGGCAGAATAAATAAGTACTTGCTTATGTATTATAACGTTATTTTAGATTTTAAATATGTAAGCGATGTTATCCATTACCAAGATAAATTATATTTTCCTTTGTAGGCAAGTATTTAATTATGATAACTGGGTCATTTTAACGATAATCTATTGAGTTAAAGAAATTCTGCTTACCGGTATTCATTGGTAGAAATTTTTCGTAACCCGTTATCCTGGTGATATATTGGCCAAGCTCGCCATGAGGCTCTGAGTAGAAAGCCCTCGAAGTGTGAGCGAGCTTGCCGACTTGGTCGCGCATTACTTTGACCAACCGCGGATGCGAGTGACCTTGGCTGACAGTGGCAAATCCTGCCAAAAAGTCAATGTAGCGTTTTCCCTCCTTGTCCCAGCAGTAGACACCTTCGCCACGATGCAAGACGACTGGAAGTGTCTTAAAGTGCTGGCCGCCGTATTTCTCATCCCTTTCGATTACATCGCGGCTGCTTAGCGAACGGTTGGACGACTTTTCTCCTAAACTTCTCAGCAACCTTCGATTCACGCATTTCATGATCGCCGATCAGTGACTTTCTCGTTGTTCCAAATGCAGCTGTCTTATTTTTATATATTCTGATTGCAAGGACATTCGATTTTAAGAAGATCTTTTTTTTATTTCGCTTTTCATTAGACTACAAAGTTGCATTGTTAATAAATTTAGTTTTCTTTTAATGTCTTTATAAGCGTTAAGTTTATATTAAATTAAATATTCATTCAGTGTGTTAATCTGCTAATTGCATGGAAATTAAAATTATATGACAACTTTTTTATTTGGAATACCAGGATTGACATCTTTAGTATAAATTAACTTATGAGTCTTTTTATAAATAAGGCTATTGCTATCTTGCTTTTTATGTCAAAAATATGTGCAAACAAAAATTTCGGATCTTTATATATAATGACTTTAATAAATATTGAAATTTTCCATTAAAAATAAACAAACTGTATTGATTAATTTTTTATATTAATTATAATAATTGAATGATATTTAATTTACGTAATGTATATTAATCTTAAATTTAATTAATAAACTATTATAAAATGAAAACCTCAATTATCGTTAGTTCTACATTTTCAATTTTCAGAACGTGAATGGAAGCCACAAAGTTAATTCAAATATATGAAAATATTGTTTTCTTTTATTGAAGTTTTATTTGCATTATGTTTCTATTTTGTAAAGGAAATTCTTTAAATTCTTTTAATAAATTCAAAATATTGATAAAATCTTTATTAATATTCAAATCTTCTCTTGTACTTAAACTGTTTTATATTAATAAAAAAATTACAGTGAATAAAAATTCGTGAATTTTAATATAAAGAATTTTTTTAATTAAAATAATAGCGGTTTATTTAATGGATGAAAATTATTAAGCCCATTAAAACTTGCACTTGTACGTTCTGGATATTAGTATGACGGGATTAAAAAGTTGTCCTTTTGTAAACATTTATAAATAATGATGATGATAATAAAAGTAATAATAATAAATGCGTTTGAATATTTACAATAATACATTTGGAATGGAATTATCCGAGCGATATCGCACCAAGTTAACGAGTCACTCTCCTTCCGTCGCTTATGACAATATTCGAGGATTGGAAAAATGCGCTTGACATTTATAGGCGCGGCGTCAGGATAGCGGGATATGAACTAATAGCATCGTTCTGTCTTTTTCTCATTCTTATTTGTTCGGCTGTTTATGTACACAGATTTTGTGTCTGAGCCTTTAACAATAAATGCACTCGCTATGGATGATAATCAAGATAAGGGAGAAACGTACCGAGAAAAAAAGAGAGAATGGCAATAAATGAGATCACAGTTGAGCCTTTGCAACGTGTAAAAGAGGCGCCAACGAGTCTGTATGTACCCAAACGATATACGTCACAAATGAAGTAGAAGGATTCGACAAAAATAATTATTATTTTATATTATATCGAATTAATATTATAAGTTTTGTCATCGACTATAATCATGTCGAGAAACTTTTTAAGGTATTTCCACTTCAATAAAAGTAATTAAATCATTACGACAGTGGAAAACTTTGTGTAAAAATTACGACACAATTGCTTAGATCTCTGTGATATACTTAAATGTACATAAAAATTTATAATATAATAAATAAGGCGTTTCGTAAATAATCAACTAATAAATGAGAATAAAAGATTTTTGAAACATTCGTAATCTATTTAAAATATATCGTTCATAATAATAATTAAATTATTATTAAATAAAAATGGAAGAAATATAATTATGGAGTAAAATTGACACAGTTCTTTGTACGTATTTTAATTTTTTTTATACTACATATAAATATCCATGGGATATATATTTTGTGGAAATTTTAAAAATTTCATTAAATAGGTACTTATACAGAACATAGTTTTAAATATCAGTAAATTATGAAGATATTCTTTTATTTTTAATGGATAAGTTAAAAATTTAGACGTCTAAAAGTTTAAATTAAAGACAATACTTTTTATAGCCAAAATGTATTTTAAAGTTGCGAGTCTATTATATCAGTTTAAAAATTTTTTAAAGTAACATACTGCACTTATTAAATTTTTAAAAAAATTTTAATTTAACACATTTTCTCGAAAAAGCAATTTAACTTTAGAAAAAATATTAATTTTCTTTTTAATTTTTTCAAGAATCAATGTCTTAATATTTAAACTTTATGATACTTTACATTGCGCTATACAGGAGCAAGATATTTACGAAGATTTTGTCATTACTTTTTTTATTTAGTATTGCCTAAAGAATTTCTTATAAACTGTTTATAAATTTAAAGTAAATAGAAAATGATAAAAAACTTACATTTTTATAAACATTTTTAAGATTCGAATTTTTATGATTATGCTATATTACAAGATTACATAAATAATGAAAATACAAGTGTATAGTATAAACAAGAACACGAATAAAGAATTAATTCTTTAGTTAGGCAGCTTAATTGAAAAAAATTTTTAAAAGAAAAATTTTAAACGGTATTAGATATAAAAATATATGACATATGCCATAATATATGTTGCTATAAAGTATAAAATAAGAATATTAACATTTTTTATAAATTTAAAAAATTTCATTAATATGTTTGTAAACATTAAACAATATTTAAATGATTTTAGTGTTACAAAATTTTATGTTAAGTTATATATAGGCACGCGGATATGGATAAAATATTCATGTTTACCAGAATAAGCCTTTTATAAATTAAATCAACATATTTAAAAGAAATTATTTTTACTTATTTTAATATATTTGTGAAAATAATATTCTTGTATTAACGAAATAATACTATATCATTTAAGAACTAAGCATTAAAGCTACAAGAAATGTAATGACGATAAGATAAGAAAAACGACTGCTGATCTAAAATTCTTTATATCTCTTTCATTTTAATTAATTTCTTATCTTCGTCTTTTCGTTAATCGACTGTGTCGTACTTCAATAATGATAAACAGTTTACATTAGAATTTTAAAGTTTCAAAATATTATTAATAGTTTTATTATTAAGTAATTAGCACATTATCAAATAATTTTTTTATTCGCATTACTATAGGTTTAAATAATGGTGAATATAAGATATATGGCTGCATATTAGAAACACTAACAAATAATGATAAACATTTTTATAAAATATTTATGATTTTAATTTAAATTTGTTATAAGCTTATGTTATTATACATTGTTATACGCTTATATGTACTGGGAATCCTGCATTTGAAAATATGTTGCCTTTAAATTGACACGTTACAATCTTTACTATTAAAAAATATGAACGATTAAATTTTTTTTAATAACATTAGTAATAATTAAAATTCAAACTTATATTTATATTAATCCTCTTTTAGAAATATTTTAAGAATTTTCAAATTAAATTTTTCAAGTAGATTTTTTTTATTGGTTTTAAGGGGTTTATGACTTTAAAGCCTTCGTGTAAAGCTTAACGTTTCATAAATTATGAAAGTCAATTTTTATACGCGTGTATTGAAATTATGATTCAGAGCATGTAAATTAATTATATCTATATATTTATTTAAGAATTAAAAATACAATATCAGTTTACAGACAACAATTGAACTAACTGGTTAATGTGTACGAATTTATGGAAATTACTGAGATAGCATTATAATAATACGTAGTAAATATTAATATATAATAAAAAAAATATTGTTTTCGTAGTGGTTTTTTATGTTTATGAATTTCGAAATATAACGATTGATAGAAAATATGATAATATTTGGATAACAATTCGTTGAATGGAATGCTTGTCTTAAAAATATGTTATTACACCATTGCTGAATTGTGTAATTACTTTAAATTAAGTACTATTACGAAGAATATGCAGTGGAATCACAAATCCTAATTAACATTTTTAGCAATTCATTCTGGTAAAGAACTACGAATGTTAAAAAATAAAATAGAAATGAGGACAATAAACGGGCAGCACACGTAAATTTTATTTGACCTTTTCAAACTGTCACTGTCAATAGACAGTTGTGAAGATCAAATGTCCAGACAATAAGTAGTCATTAAGACAATAACTAGTGATCATTTATGCTTCATATACGTGCTACGATGAATTGTAAATGATATAAATTAAAATTTCATATAAATAATTTTATCATTTTCTCTTATTCTATCAAAATTTGCAAGCAGTTCACTACTTTTCCTTTGTCAAATTATTTAAATTCTATAATCAACTATTCATAAAACTAATGTACAGTCAATTCTTTATTCAAATAAATAATTTTATACGTGTAGTTTAATAAACATGGGAATAAATATATAATAAAAAACTACATTAAAAAATCAATACTTTATTCATTTAATTTTTCTTAGTTTAGTTATTAATGTATTAAAACAAAATGTATTTAATTCGTACATCCTTGTAACTAATAAGATTTCACCTATTAAGTTGCACTCAACAATACTAATTTACAATACTAATCATAGTTTTAGAACGCTTTACAATGTTATTGATGTGAAAATCAAATAAAATATAAAACAAATAATAGAATTCAAAAATAAATCAATCTCTTCATTTTATATCAACGTTCTATTTACAACCTGTTATTGCACGCAATTAAAGGTAAAAGAAATAAAAAAAATGAACTGTTATTTTCGATTTGTGCCATTGATTACAAACAAAAATTTGTAATAAATTTTTCATTTTCTGGCGGAAAATATTTACGTTTTGCCTTTGCCAGCAATAGCTCAAAAACAATGTAAATTTAACGTTAGGATTGAAAATTGTTATCTAGAGGTAAATCGCTGTCGAGCTTATCGAAAATAGCCAAGTCCAATAGCGGAATGCCGATGTACCCGCATATATTTCAGACCTTCTGCCGTTCGATGACTTTTCTGATGATGTCGGCGCACTGGATGATTTGGGACTCGTTGATGACGAGGGGTGGCGCCAGGCGGATTATATGACCGTGGGTGGGTTTCGCTAGCAGTCCCTCTTCCTTTAACTGTTTGCACACCTCCAACGCTTTGATTTTCTCATTGATGACAATGGCATTCAGCAATCCTTTACCCCGCACCACCGTCACCACCTCTTTCGGCAATTTTCTCAATTCCTCTCTCAAAATGTGACCTGATTTTGCGGAAAAAGTGCGACAGAGTACGTTTTATTATTATACATCAGGCTTCACTTCGGCAATGAGAAGTATTCATTATAACAGTGTAAAACTCACTGTTTAAAAGACAGGCTTTCATTAATAAATCATAAAATAATATAATTATAAACAAATTTTCATTAAACGAAGTTATTGTTGTTATTATTAATATGTTTTGAAATTATTTTAAATAACGTTCTAACTTCCTTACGATGATTTCATAATAAAATTTAACAATATAATCACTATCAATAACAGATTTTCTTTTGTTTTTAAAGAATACTGAATGCTAATGATGTATCACATTTGAATTTATTGTTTTTATATCATGATAAAAAATATAAATAATAAAGATTAAATCTGCACTTTAAACAAATAACAATTAAAACGTTATTTTGAATTTAGTATTTAAAATACTATAATAATACTTCAACTGACTCTGTAATTACTTACTTAAGATTTGGATTAAATAGAACAAATTTACAATTTATCAAATCAATCAAATCAAAAAAATCAAAAACACATATTTAGATAAGAAATAACAATTTAAAAAATATAACTAATACTAAAAGAATCATAATTATCTTCAAATACTTTTAGTAAAATCACTATATAAAAAAACGATTTATTTGAATTTAAATTTTGACAAATATTCTTATTTTAAAGAATATTAAGTATAAAAGTATAAAAGATTTAAATTGTGGACTTATTATACATATTTTCATAAAATTATTTAAATCAATTTAGAATTAAAGTAGAACTCAAATTAATGTAGAATTCTTATATTTGAACGTACGCATTTTATTCTTTATCGTAATAAATTAAAAAAAAAATTGTGTCATTAAGGCCAAAAATAATGAATATTAATACACAAATAAATTTAAATAAATTTAAACAAATTATGTAATTATTAATAATATTTTTCATTATAGTAAATATAACTTATCCATATTAATCAGTTCGAATCAACAATATATAATTTATATATTTTAAAGTGATCTGTAGCAAATATATAATACAAATAAACAAATGAAAAAATTGAAATATTGAACATTTACAGAATCAAAATATATCATTAAGTTATCAAATTATTAAAAGTAACTCGAACATGCTGTTTCAAAAATTTTCATGTATTTTCTATTAATTTTTCAAGTAAATTTATTTGAAAACACATCACATAATAATTGTTAAATTATTTCAAGATTTGAAGCTATCAATAAAACTATGTTTATATTAAGAGTAATATTTTTATAATACTATATTACGAACAGTATACTGGAGTTGTTTATCCATTTTTTTCTTACAAATATTACTTATTAATTATGAGAAATGTTCTTATCCAGTGATTACAAGTTCTTATCAGTAATCGTTTCAAATACAAAGGATCTTTTTCCTTATATAATCGGAATATTTTTATTTTGAATTTAATTCATGAATGTTTATATATATTCTTATTACAGTTTTTAATTAAATAAAGTTTCATTTTATTTAATTCATGAGAAAAATTTTTATACAATTATCGTGCAATCACTTATTTTAATAGAGTGTAATTCATAGATGTTTTCCTGTGAATAGTGTTAATTAATATTAACAATTCATTTAGTTATTTTTTTTTTAATTTCATAAATATATCACAGGATGTCGAAAAATATTTTAGATATTATATCAGTTGAAAGAGCTGATTTTGATTACAATCATTTTCTTAGTAATTCCTGTAATCGTAAGGTAATTGTAAATAGATAAAAGAAGGAAAGAAACTAATCTGTAGAGAAATTTAAGAAAAGATTAGAGCAGATAAGATATTAGGCGAAAATTCTTAATTAATTTAAAGTAATTGATTTTTTGTAAAATAATGCAAACAATTATTAATAATTAGTTATTAATATATTCTTCATAATTAATTAAATATTTTCATAATATAGAACTTTTAAATTATAATAGATTTTCAAAATTAAAATAAAGAAAATCATAGTTTAATGCGGTATACATAAATTGAAATGAAAAACTACTCAATTTTAAAATAGTAGTTTAGCACATAAGATATACGTAATAAATTATTCTTAAGAAATATGATAATATTGATAAAAACGTTCCTCCAATATTTGAAATCAAAATAATATAATCGAAAAATTACAAATCAATAGGCGTACGATATAATAAAATAGTTAATGCCACATTTGAACATTCTTGCATAAACAGGCTCTGATTTTATACGACGTAATTAACTTTTCTAAACTTCCATGGGACTTGGGCCTAAGTTCTAAATTAACATGTCCCTAGACTAGAACTGTCATGTTTCCCTTCAGAAGTAACTAACTAATTTAATCCATAATGCATGTTATGGTATTCTTGTTATTAGTAAATTAAAAAAGTATGCTACTATGATTGCATGAAATAACACTAGTTTCTGAATTTTATAAGCTTATTTATAATATATGGATAAAAAAAGAAGCGAGAAAAACAGCCACATAAACATTTTTTATTTTGAAGCGATACAATAGCTATATGTAGATTTTAAAAATATATGTAACTCAACAAAAGAACTATAATATTTCAAATTCTTATTTAATTTGAAGTATCGAAAGAATTGTTTTAATAATCACACATAATTTTTATGATAATAAGTGTAGAGCGTGAGTGGAAAATAGTCTACTAAAACTGATAAACACCGTGAATAGAAACAGAGTGATGTACACTGTGCAAATGTACACTGTACTCTTAAATTTAATAAAATTTTAGAATACATTATAATATTTCCACAAATATGCAACAAATTCTCCTTAAATAATACAGCTGAGTGACATTCAGCATACATGATCTATGTTTAATGTAAAAGTAAAAAATAGCAAACAGAAGCACGGAATTTATAAAAAGAATAATTTAAGAAGCAAGTTTAGAAATAACTAAAGAAAAAAATGTCATAATCACTGACAATTATGACATCACTAACGTAATCGTTGTTGATAGAATAATTGATAAGATAAATAATAATAAACAATACAAGTAATATATAAGAACTTAAGAAAATATAAGTTTTAGGAAGTGTATGCTTTTAAACTATATACTCTATGAACTATTTATATTACTAAATTTGATAATCAGAATTTATAAAGAATTTAAAGGAAATAATATTAGAAAAAACTGAGCGAATTATATGTTCATGAGTTACAGGAAGTCATGCATCATGTAATTCTGTCGTGATACTTAAATCGCATAAATTAAGATAATTTAAGTACGTAACTAGAATGAAAAAAAACATTGTATATGGTTTTGGTTGAGCATCAAAAAGAATAAGATTTTTAGATAAAGCAAAATGAACAGGAAAATCTAAATTAAAATGAAATCTAACTGAATGCGCTTAACGTAAAATAGAAATAATAGGTATTTTTACATTGTTAAGATGATAGAATTCTTTTCTTGATAAAAAATAATATTGAGTCGAAATGTTTTTATAAAAAGTAGAGTAGATTCTATACTGATCTGAATAAATTATTTTTACATGATAAATTGAACTTTAATAATAGAGGTGATAATAGATATAGTGGCTCTTGAAAAGTCTATTCATGAAAAAAGCGTGTCAATTAACAGATAAACGTCCCAGTAAAAAATATATAAATCTATATACATATATATAAAGTGGCTAGACGGACGTGCATTTTTTATTCAGTCGTAAAATGAGATAAAATTACTACGAACGTGTCTATTTGCTTGAAAACATGCTTAATAAGACACAGTTAAGAAAAAGATAAGGCGCGACTCACCGAGTTTGTCAGCGTTTTCAGCTAACTTCTCATCCTCCAGGACTTTGAGAGCCTCAAGGGCAATACGAGAGCCCAGGGGATTGCCACCGTAAGTCGATCCGTGCTCACCCGGCTTTATCGTGAGCATAATTTCGTCGTTAGCCAGGACGCCCGAGACAGGATAGAAGCCGCCCGATAATGCCTTGCCCAGGATCAGGATGTCGGGCTTGACTCTCTCGTGATCCACAGCCAAACGACGGCCCGTACGGCTCAGGCCAGTCTGCACCTCGTCAGCGATCCACAGCACGTTGTTCTTCGTGCAGATCTCGCGCACACCCTTCAAGTAACCGTCCTATGGGCATTACGTCTCTCCTTAACTTTCCTTTCACTTTTACGATAAAACTACCCGAACTCGTCTTACTTATAGACTCAGAACCGTCGGATATTTTCAAGTTCTTCTAAGTACGAGCTTTAATAAGAAAATGAAATTTATATACCGATTAGAAGATTTCTGCGAGTTTGTATAATGCACCTTTATTAAATGAAAATCATGATTATTAGATCAAATCATAGCTTATGTGGAGCTTTTTACGAATATGTTAGGAAATACAATATTGGTAACATAATGTTGAAGGTGTAGTTGTACATGCTACATTAAATTGGCAAAGTAACATTTTTATGAAAAGAAACAGCTTTATTTTCAAGTATTGAAAATTGTTTTTAGTTCTTCTAAATAATTAAGCACGCATTTTAAGTTCATAAAGTGAGTAGTTTTGCGTTTACTCTCTAAGTATCATTTATTCAAAATAATGTATATTGTATCGATACACAATTTGTAACAAAATTCTTTATAGGTAAATTTAACATTTTTATGTAAATGTTATTTTTCAACTTTATTTCAATTTTATTTTTATTTTAAGATATCTTTTTATTAAATAAACAACTTTAACTATAGAATAACTAAAAATCACTTATTGTATAGATTTATAAAATATTTATATAAGAAATAAGTCAAACAAGCTGTTTAATTTTAAAAATAAGTAATCAATACCTGAATCTGACAACCTACATTTCGTCAACACCATTATTTAGAAATTTTATATTATATATTAATAATTAATAATGATTTCAGCGTAGAAGTTAAAGATGATGCAGGTAATAATTATAAAGACAAGATAAAAATCATTCATATATTTGTCGAAGACAGTGATTTACTTAAATACTTTAGCAAAAGTAACAAGTCAACCTTTTTTTGATGAAATTAATTAGAATTTGAAAAGCTATAAATGTAAAAAAATTTCTCCAATGATACGCAACATTTGTTACTTAAACATCGTAGTTTAAACTAAATTTAAAATATTTTCAACAGATTAACCTTTTCTTTTGGTTTAAAAAAATTGTCTTTTAAAATTCGTCTAACTGAAATAAAAAATATCTGAAGAATTTTATTTTTAATCAAAAATATATCAATTGAAAAATTTCTTATTTTCTAATATATTGTCAATGAAGAAAAGTTGGAAGTAAACAGAAAACACCTTATGTGAATTTTCACATATACTTGTCAATTTCTCTCTTAATGTGCACATTACATTGGTGTGGTTATACATTTGTTGACACTCTATAGTTCCAGTATACTCATAGTTGAAAGGTCCATACCTTGGGTACGACAACGCCAGCCTCTCCCTGGATTGGCTCAACCATAAAGGCGCAGACATTTGGATCTTTAACAGCTTCGCTCAGGGCCTCGAGGTCGTCATAAGGAATTAGTTTGAAGCCGGGCATGAAGGGCCCAAAACCACCGTAACTCGTAGGATCAGTGCTCGAGGACAATGCGCTCATGGTCCTACCCCAGAAGTTACCTTCCGCGAAAATGATCTTCGCCTGGTAGCGCTCGATACTCTTACGATCGTAGCCCCACCTGCGAGCGAGTTTGCAGGCCGTCTCGCCGCCCTCGACGCCAGTGTTCATCGGCAGCCATTTGTCGTACCTGTTTCAAGTCAGAAACTGGTGACTATACGTGGGAAAGCAAAGTGACTTAAAGCAATAAAAGTATCAGCTGATCGAATTGGTAGTGTCGATAAACTAATAATGACGCTAAGTAAAGCGATACACGTGAAAATCATGGACCATAAGCAAACGCTCGAGACTCACTCGAAGAGACGCGTGACAAACTCCTCAAACTCGCCGAGCACATCCGAGTAAAAGGCTCGTGAAGTCAAGGTCAGCTGTCGTGCCTGCTCAGTCATCGCGCGGTAGATGCGCGGATGGCAGTGGCCCTGGTTGACGGCGGAGTAGGCGCTGAGGAAGTCGAAGTAGCGCCTGCCTTCGCAATCCCACATGAACACGCCCTCGCCCCGGGTCAAGGCGACCTCCAGCGGTTGGTAATTGTGCGCGCCGTGCTTGTATTCGCGTTCGAAAATCTCGTGGGAAGCGAGGCTACGCCTCGCCAGTGGTAGTGGACCCCGGGACAGCAGCCTGTGCGCACAAGACAACCTGGACATCGACATCTCGAGAAACTCCGCTTTTTATTGCCGTTCCTCGTCTCAAAATATCGACGAAGCACGAAACAGCAGGAACAGCCTGGAACAGGACGTTATATGTATGGGTGGTGCAGCCATGCGAAACCTCCTTGTTGGAAAGATCCTTTCACGTAGAGAACAAATATTCAACAAACTGCGGCTCGCGTATGTCGCGCTCTCTCACGTTAGAGTGTTTCTCGTGCCTCGTTTCATCGGCCGCTGCGCCTTTCTGAGTTTTCTCAAGATTATCGACATTTTTCCGCGATTACCAACGACTTTGAACGACCTTTCCTGCTCTTTCGTTCAGTATTTATTACCTACGCCTTATGCACATATTTTACATGTTTTTTTATTTATAAATTAAAATTTTCAAACTTACTGAATGCTCTTTAGACTTTTTAAAGTAATGTCAATTTACTGTACCCTATTAACATTTTCTCAATACGTAAAGAATTGATTTATTTCGCATATTCCTAATGCTTAAGTATATAATTTTCAGGATATAACTGTCTTTGAAATAGAGTACTATTATATTTGTTGTAAATATGAAAATGTTTTCAAAAATCTAAAGAAACATGAGCTTTCGATGAACATAATTTGTCCAATCTAGTATATAAAATATGAAAGTATATAACATATAAAATTTTGTATCAAATAAATTAAATTATCTTCAAAGTATTTTTAAGTCTTTTGAATCCAATTCTAATTCAATAATATTTTCCTATGTAAAATATACGTATATCAATAAAAAAAAGAAAACTATAACGAACCTAAGAGCAACTTTATGATAATCAAAGAAACTAGATCAGCCTTTTACTAAAGAAACAAATAAGCTGAACAAATATAATGCTCTGTCATTATATTACAAAAAATAAATTTAATAAATATGATTTATCTAACGCCATTTTTGTTATAAATCTTATCAAGTAGTCCATATATAAAATCTAGTGCAATGTACTTTTACTAGCATACGTCTTCTTAAAATCTTTGGAAAGAAAGAATTATGTAGGAATTAATCTACATAATCTAATTAAAATATATAAAATGAGTGAGGAATTATACTGTAATAAATAATAATTTTATATGATAATTATAAACATCGTTGTTAGTAATCACTAATAATATATAAAACTTTAATGTCTAATAGAAAATAAAAATTTTATTGTTTACATTTTAATTAGCATTTCTAAGTTTAATTAAAATGAATAAAAATCATAATTATTTAAACTGAAATTTAAAGGAATTATATGAAACAATTAAAAACCTTAACTTCTTATAAATTCTATGATTTTTATTAATAAGAATAGTAGAAAATATGTACTTGATTGACAATAACGTATTTTATTCGATATCTATGATACAACGAATTTATTTAGAATTTAAAATAAGTTCTGAGGTACTAAAGATTTAAAGAACTTCTTTATCGGTCAAGAAAGCCGAAAAAAAACAGTTTCTTTAACACGTGATAGATTATTTTGTATCATTTTATAAATGTCGATAATTCTCAATAAAAGTTTTTATTATAACTATTTTAATCGTATCTACTATATTCAGAAATCAATATTTACTGTATTTAATCATTCAAAGCTATAACTGAGTGACTGTTTTATTACTAATTATACACAAAAAAATAATGGACACTATAAACAACATTTAATTTATTCACTCCATTAATTGAAATTATGATAATACTTATCTTACTAATTATAGTAATATTCAAATACTTTGTCTAAATAATGATATTTCATTTAGAATTTTATTACAAACAATTTAATTCAATATTATACAACGTGTACTATTATAAAGAATTTTATAAAAACATTTTCATTTTGACTATAAATAAACTTATAAAACAACAATATATCCTGAAAATACTTTGTTCTAATTTTTTCAAAAAAATTAGTTTCATTGTAGAAAAATTCTACAGAACAAATTTTTAATTTTCAATAAAGATTATGAAAAAACTGTAATAACAATTTTTTTATTTTTCAAATATTTCGTTATATTTTATATTATGTTTAATATTTTTTGAATTATAAATAAATAAATATATTTTAGAACAAGTTACTTTAATATATTAAATATATTTAAATTTTTAATTTCTTTTCATTTTAAATTAATAAATATGTTGTATATATTCTATGAATAAAATTATTGATAAATTTATTTCATTTGAATATAGTATACTTTTATTATTTTTTTACTTAATATTTCAATTATTAAAAAATCACTTAAAAATTGTGATAATTTTTTAATAGTTGATATCAATAAGATAAAGAAAAATCTATTTATTCACATTAATTAGATTATGTGATAGTAGATTATTTCTGCATTTGCTTGAAAGTAAAATGATATATTTTTATTATTTTTAATTATTAAGAATAATAAATATTAGCCTTAAAATACAAAGAAAACTTTGTAATTATCAATGATACATAATTATATCCGAAAAAATGCTTTAACATTATTTAATACGGTAATATATTAAATGAATTTAAAAAATATAACGTGATATTAAAATATTACTGTTTAAAATACGAAAAGCCAAATTGTTAAATACCAAAAATTTAAAATACCAAAAATGTTTACAACTTTAAATAATAAAAAAATACATATTATTTGTATTCATTACAAAAATTATAAGATTATATATTCATACTCACTATTTATGAATTGATATAATTGATCATTTTTTCGAATGAGAATATTTTTTAATATTGTAAAAATATATGTTTTTATCTAATTATTTAAAAGATTAAGCTTTACATTAAAAGTAAAACCTTCGAAAATAATTTTAAACATATCTATCACTGGTAAAATATTATTATTTAGAAAAAATAATTATACTTGAACAAGAGTAACTCTTAATAAGCAACTCTGAAAATGAAATACTGCAATTTACTATTTAAAATTTCAAATGAAAAGTGATTTATATCTTGCATAACTTAGTGATTTATCTTCTTTTTTGCATTTCAATTTTACAAAAATATCTATTACTTACATTCTTTATCAAGTTTACAATTAAATCGGAATATTTTATATAATAAAGTTGAAAATATACTCACAAATAATAATTATCAGGGAAACTGATTATTAAATAAATTTAAATATAAATACTCTAATAATTTTCTAAGAACTTTAAAACATTAATCAAGTCAAATATTATAAAACAAAATTATTAATTTATTTGAAAGTTGAATTACTGATATTTAGCATTCAAAAGGTACACTTCTTATAAATATATTTTACACATTTACATAAGTATATACATATAAATTAATAATAATTTCCGAAAAACTTGTTCTTAAATATTTTCTCTATTTCGATGAATTCAATCATCGAAGTATTATATTATAAAAGTTCAATACACGAGACATAATTGATCATTTAATTCGTCACAATCGCCTCTAATGATTCATAACGCTTCAAATAGTCAAGGATACAATTTATTGATCTTACTAAACAAGATATATCTAATATATAAAAAGGAATATTATCATAAAATTATATGTGTACTTTTATTAATAATGATTTAACAAACCTACAGCATCGAATTAAAACAAGCCTATGAGCCCCATCTAAAATCTATACTAAAAATTGTGTAAAATCCCCCCCACCACCCCGCCCTTAAATTATTGCGCAATTTTTTGAGTGATTGAATACAGAATATTACTAGAAATTTTATCTTTAAAATATTTATCTCCTTAATGCAGAATGAAAAAATGTGTTTTACGCAGTTCAAAAGTTTTCTCGTCAAAACGTTATATAAAAGATAAATAAAATATTCAAAGAAAGTTATGCTCTTGGAAAATACTTCTTAAAATAAATTATTCTTTTTTACAATATATCGAATCAAGAACACGATCGAAAATCGATATTTTGTTTAAAAAAAGACTTTTGAATAACTTCTAAAAAGTGTTTTAATACTAATTAATATATATATATACGTACTTTTTAAACTATCAAATATTTCCTTCGCAAGGATAATTTGTGTTCATACGATCGAAATAATTAAAATTGTAAACCTTTTATGCATCATACATGTATAACTACGAAACCGGTTTCTTGCTGTACACGTTGTTAAGAAAATATCAGCTGCATTTACTGAAATAGTATTCTTGTACGAGCGCAGACAAATTAAATTTCAATTCTTTACATTTCTAAAAAAAGAAACAGAATGAATAAGCATCTGTTTCTGTACATGTTTTTTATTAAAATTCTTTTATAATGTATGTCTCTCTTTCTTATAATCGACACAAATAATTTTTGTAGTAATTAATTACTTGATGGGATTCGATGAAACTTTTAAGGACTTATGGATGATACAAAAGGCGTTTCGATAAAGTAATAAGAAACGCTGATTCACTTAATGTTTCACTTGTGAGAATTCAATGGAACGATTATTAAATATAGTATTTGGTATGTTTCCGATACTCGACGAACGACAGCGATACAACTTATGACCACAACTACCGATATTTCGGCGGACACTGATCCGGCCTACTCGAAGGAATACGCTTTATACATTCGTGCATTGGTGCGTAACGTGTACACGCAAACGTATGCTATTCCTTTGTTTGTAATAACGTGTTGGCGATATCTTAACAATACCCAGTACCATCTAACCACTTTTAAAAGTAGCAATCGCACTGAGTTTGTTGTATTAACGCCTGACACGAGCGATAAACGATGAGAAATTAGTCACCACAAGGGGGATTGCGGAAAATTTATCACCGGTATTCGGAAACAACAGTAAATCTTCAAGAAATATGTTTGTTGTATCCCGACTGAGAGTGATGGATTTCATATATACGTCAATTCGTTAATAACATCTATAATAGAGTCGAAAAATAAACGGAGTACAAATAATGAGTTTATCATAAGATTTAAACGGACTAGAATTGTATTTACTAGACTTACCTCAGTGATTAGTATACTTAGTTTTATCTCTTTTTAAAAGAATCAGGATAGAAAAGAAGAATGCAAGGCATAAGTTTCAGGTTAAGTTAAAGATAATTCTTAAGTTTGTAGAGCTATGCATCTATTAACTAAGATTTTTAATTTTTGGCAAATCAAAGGAAAAAGAATTTTCACGCATAAAATGTTCTTTAAAATTATAGGAGCACAAAAATTCGAATTTATAATGGGCATTTATTTGTCATGATGACTAGAACCGAGATTAACCACTTTCTATAGTCGGAAATATAATCAAGATTAAGTTCTAAAATAGTAGAGTGTATCAACAAAATTCTTTTTATTCATATAAAATTGACTAATTAGCTCAACAAGGTTAATTGTAATGTTCATAATTAATAAAATGTTCAAACAGTTTAACTTTCAAATTGTTTCAGTTATCACATTTGCATGGATTTAAAACTTACCTGCAAATTTTTATTGCCATGGTACAAGAAATAAAATATGAATAATTTTAATATTTTAAAAGCTATTTTAGTATTTTTTAATCCATAAATGGTATAACAAATGATAACATATTTCATATGCAATTGCAAAGATTCTTAGTTATGAATAAGTAACAACACAGTGATGTAGAACATATTAGATACTTTTTAATGATGTAAAATATCTAAATGTAAAATATGTAAGATTAATTTGTACATTAAGTGGATGCAATAATTTAATCAAATACACAAAAAATATAAACATTTCTATTTATTAAAGTAATTTCATAAATATATTTGTATTGACTAATTATAAAAATTATGTTTGAACAGATAAACAAGTAATAAGCTTAAATGTTTGTAATAATAAAGAATTTCTAACTTATATATAAATACCACAATAAATAAAATATATTGATCATCTTAAAACATGTAATAATTACAATTAATAATGTACTTGTAAGGACTGACCTGAATTAATTGCAAAGATTGTGAGTTATCGACAAGCTAATGCATGAAGGTAGGTAATATGTTTACTTTTTAATTAGATTTATTATTAGAATAATTAGAATTCTTATTTTAATTAGACATTAAACAACGTTAGATATCTATTGTGCTTAGATAGATTGTGCTTTTTGGAATATACCATGTACTTCGGCTTTATTTAGGCTAATGGAGATGCTTTTTGTACATAAGCCTTAATGTAAATTGTAAAATTATGGTGTAATATCACTATTAATAATATGTTATTTTTATATATTTTTAATATTAACTTTTTAAAAAATATGAATTCAAATATTTTTTATTTTACTGAAATTACAATTGTAATCGATTGAAAATTTGGTCTGAAATAATATATTTCAAGCATCGCCATAATATTTAAATAACAAAGAATAAGAATTTAGATCATTTTTAAGTAGTTTGTAATTTTGCATAATACTTTAAGTTTATAAATAACATTAATTAAATCAATGTTGTCAACTAAGTTTTAATTGCAAAGTCTTTAAGATTTACAATGTGAGTAGTGAGAGTAAATCCAGCAGGTGCAACAACATTAAATTAATTTTAAATTAAGTCTCAAATAAATTTTCTCAATGTATCTAACACTCAAGAAAATTATAAAAATTATAAAAATTATTTTAAAAAATTAATAAATCTGAAATTTATTAATTAAAGTAAAACTTATTGAGTACTTAAATTTTTTTTTAGTTTTTGATAATAAATTTTTTCACTTTTGACACATTTTAATTTAATATGAAAACTTATAGTTGTTTAGTTTCATTAAATAGCATGATTATTTATAAAAGAGATGCAAAATAAATGTAATAATTTGTACAACTTCATAATTGTTCACCTTGAAATAAAACTTTTTCTTATAATATACCAAGAATTACATATTTTCTTTAATTTCAAATATTACAAAAGAATACCAAAAAAAGTACTAAGTAATGTATATATAAATATGTAATCGTTATTAAAAATAAATTTATAATTTTTACTTCTTTTAATATATTAAAAAACTTGTTCTATAAGTAATAACTATATTTTACTTCAATTGTCTTGATGAAACATCTGTATTATAGAATGCTCAACATTTCATACAAATATTTTTTTTAAATATCATTCAAATTAAATGTAAAAAGAAAATTACTTTTATGTTTAATTGAAAATAATTCAAATTTTTAAAAGTTATAAAATTTTGTACAAATGATATCAAGTGTCGTTTTTAGGGAGATTAAACATGTATTATTCAACCCATCTTTAGCTGTGTGTAACAGATTTTAATTTTTGAAACAATTAAATTATTAAAATAAAAACGTTACTATCTTTCTTTTTCATTCTCTTCATATTTTTTCTACAATAGGTAATTACATAATATATGATACAATATAATCTTTTATAAACTGAGCAAAATATTTTACTTTTATTCTTTTGTATCACAATTATCAAAAATTCAGTATCTTCATTTATAAGGTCTTTTAAATTGAGTTATAATAGGAAAAACATATTTCACATATTTATCAAAAGTTAAATACAATTGCTTAGACTTTACATAATTATAAGATAATTTTCAATGTCACAAAGAAGCAATTTTTGAAAAATTCAAACTACCTATTCACAGCTTACAATGATTTATTGTTTAGACAATAACATATATTTAAAAGAATTAATAATGCTGAAGGTAAAACTATTGAATTTTCAAGAATCATATAAATATATAGTTATAAATAATATACAGTTAATTTAAATTATATTTAAATTGAATACATTTGTTTAAATTTAAAAAGTGTATATTTTTAAAAATCTTTCTTTTTATACAAACTTTATACAAAGTTAATAATTTGTCTTACTTTCTAGCAATAATGGCCCAGTTTCTTGGAGATAGCAGAGGGTTAAAAAGTTGCACTATTTCAAGTTTAGTACAAAGCTTAGATTTGTTTATGAATAAAAGCTTATCTAAAATAATAGCAGCTTCTATAACAGGTGCTAATTGAATTCTTAACAGTTGAAAAATATGAAATTTCCATTTTAAATTCTTAAATTCTTCATAAGTTTGTTGCAGAATCTCATCTGAAGGAATCTATTAATTATAATAAAATAGTGAAAATAATTTGTTTCTGTTTCATTTGAATTTATAAATTACTTTTTTGAAAACTTATCTTAATTCTCTATAAAAATATCAATATAGATTGACAGATGCTAGATAATTTTATAATATTTATCAAATTATAAAAATTTCAATTAAGGAATAAATACCTCTTTTGCATTAATCTTTTTAAATGCCCATTTAACATACAATAAGAAATCATCTAATGGAGCTCCACGTCCAATTGTAATGTTTTTAATTCCTATTTGACAGGATGAAAAATTAACATATAAAAATTATACATGTATATATGAAATGAAACTCATACCTAAATACCGAAAAATAACTTGTAGCATAGCTCTATAAAATAATGACGGTGATAAAAATTCACTTTTATACTTTATTCTATCTGCAGATTGTTGAGCTAACATTCTTGAATTTTTCGAAAATTCATACATATTTAATAGTGACTGCGATACCAAATGATAACAACAAGGAACTACGCATAAGCATTTTATATCATTGACATTTAAAAATGATTTTATCACAGAATCAGTGAGTGATCCACAAGCATGCAAAGCAGTCATAACTATTTCTCTCTGTTGACATAAGTCTGGAAAGTAATTCTTTACCATTTGCACAAAATCTGTCCTTTCTTCAATTTTCTCCACTGCATAACGAATCTGAAACAAATCATATTTTTATCCATTCCTATAATATAATTTATTATATTTTCTAAAATTCTTTAAAAAATTGACGAATTTTACTACCAAGTAAGATTCTATAATTCATGCATTATTAAATAACAAAATATTTTTAAAATAATAATTTATAAAATTCTTACTAAAGTTGTAGACTGTGTATTCTTTTTATTTACAAGTCTTTGATGAAGAATTGCACCATTATGATTAATTTGAGAGCAGTCAATGGACAGTACAGGTAAATTATAATAATTTGATAAATACAAAGAAGAATAACCTTTACCAGCACCTGCATCAATAACAATACTTAATTTATTCTGATTAAGCCATACAACTGTTTTAGTGAATATATCAACTTCATGCCATTTTTTAACTTTCATAAATTCAGAGTGAACAGTGTTACACATTTCAGTGCTCTCATAATTAAGAATGTTTAAAAAATCAGATTGAGTTATAATAGTATTGCAGTTTTCTAATTTTAGAGATCTAGCATCATTTAAAAATGAATATAACGTTGAATCTTCGAATTCACTTAATTCATTGAATTGTTTGATCTTATTAATAACACTATTGCCATTTTTTTCTAGATATAATTTTAAATCTTTTGGTAAACAGTTTTCCCACAAGTTTTCAGTAAAAAAATCAGTCAAATGACAATTTATCAATTTTTCATACAATTTAAGAAAATCAATTAATTTTAAAAAATGATTTTCATAGTTACACATTTTTCAAAATAATGATATATTTTACTTTATCTATTAAAATTCAAGCTTATTTATTTCAGGATACGTAGCATCTATTTTAACTACAAAACATATTTTTTTAAAATTTAATTTTATATTTTCAAATTTATCAAAAATATCAACTGCGTCATCATTATCAATAGGAAATTTTTGTATATCTTCTATTAATTTCTTCAACTGTTCCATAATTTTTGGATCATTGAAAGTTTGTTGTATATGTATTAAAACTCCAAAATAATATCCTAATTGTGCTGCAAGTGCACTAGCTCTATGATATCCAAGATGATATCCTTCAATCATTTGATTTTTACCAACATCAAATCCTTCTTCGTAAGCTACTTTTTCAGCTAAATCTTCTGCAAGTAATAAATTTTCAAATGCCTTATTGACATCAATATCTTCAATATCATCAGACATAATTAATACTGTAAACAGAATATACTGCATTAAAAGAAACAAACTGCTAAATTCAAGAACACAGGCTTAATATTTTAAAATAAATATAAAAATTGTTTACAATAATTATATTTGAAATTATAAAAAATAACTCAAAAACAACTAACAAAAATAATTATAAAATACAATTTGTAATTATTACTAATTATTAGTTCAGTACTAATTACTATTATTTTATCTACATATATTTGAGATATATATATAAAATATTGTAAAGTAAATGGAACTAAAATTGAATATACTTTTTATTGACATAAATAAATATATTATTTTATTAAAAAAAAAAAGTCAATGATATATTTATCAATAAAACTTACACTTATCTCATTAATATATCAAATAAGAAATACTTTTCTAGCACTTTATTGTGATCAAAACTGTCCAGACCATAAATTTATGCAAAAAAATTGTACACCTTTCACACACAAATTTACAACTTAACATTGAAGACGGAATTTTATAAATATCTTAAATTAAAATATATAAATTTTATTCCAAGCCACTCTATAAGTTCATTAGCTACAGTACTATAGATAGAAATAACTAAAGTATATACATAGCTAATATCTGTTGTCACTTTTGTGGTTCTTTAAAAAAGGTGTTGCCTTCAGTTCCTTTCACAAACTCGTGTTTGTAAATATTGAATTTGTGGATAAATCTTGATCCAAATGAATTTTAAATATATTTTTCTAATGTTCCTTATCAGATTATTTTATTACCTTTTTTCTTATAAATTGAATAACATCATTTAAATACGACATAAATGACGTTCAAAACACTATTTTTCTTTCAATAAATTAAGACCATGTTGTTATTGGCTATTTCTTATTCCTTTGAATGCTTCTTTGTTCACGAATGTAGAATCAAAAAATAAGGTTAAGTATCCTGACGGTAAACGTGACCTGATAGGATAGTAAAAAGTACCAAACAAACTAGTGACTGCGTAGTTAATCGAACTTTTTAATATTATTAAAAATTAACGGTTATGGTGATGGAATTTAAAGCGAAATAAGCTGCGAGCGTAAATTATTTAACTGTTAGTGTGAGTAAGACTCACAAATCAGCCTGAAAAATATTATATTAGAAAATATAAAAATGGATTTTAAAGACGAATCCAACCAGGTAAGTTAATGTTCATTACTTAATCTTATCTCCAATAAAATAACACGTTAATGTTATATTAATAATGAATAATATTAGTAATATTATAATAATTAATGCAAAATAAATAAATAAAAATAATGTATTTATATTTAAGTATGTTACTGTTTGTTAGTATTTTTAAATTATAAATGAGATTTTCTAAGCAAGTATAAATATCTTCATTAATTGTTTATCATTAAAATTTTCAGAATCATTTAATAAATATTATTGATAGTAATCATGATAGTGATATTGAATCCAGATTATATGCTGAAATTTACTTCACAAACACTATCGAAGGTGATGATAATTTAGTTAATTCCTTAACTAATAATGCGATGATAAATAGTATCAAATATGGTTCAAATAATCCAAAAGATATAAATACTTTTATATCGTATGAAAAAAATATAAATCAGTTTACACAAATTCAAAGTAATAATGTAAACAATAAGAATAATAATGTTACTGAAACAGTATTTAAAGATTTAAAAAGAAATCTTGAATGTAATAATACGATTCATAAATCAGAAGATTCAAGTGTTCAAACAAAAATGAACCTGAATAAGACTTTACAAACTAATCAGAATATGAATATTTCAAAACATTCAAATACAATTAGAAAATCTAATAAGCGATCTTTAAATGATAATCTTTCAAATAAAACAATTAAATCTTCCAATAAGAAGTTAAAAGATATAGATAAAATCGATAATAATATCAGTATTCAAACAGAAGAAAACAGATCTAATTTTTTAATAAATAATACAATTGATCCAACTATAAATTGTTTAAAATATGAAGTAAATAACATCCAAAAAGATACTAAAGTTATTAATCCATGTGCAAATAATCCACAAAGCTATATACAGCTTTTAAGCCCAGAATTCTTTAATTTATTTTTTGGAAAAAAATTGAAAAAAAACAAATTAGAAATAGAAAGATTAGAAAACTTGCGCAAAAAATTAAAAAATAAAAAGTCAAAAAAAAAATTTATCTCCACAAGTACTATTAATCAAACTTGCAAACAAAATCAAATTTTACAAAATAATATATCTAAAAAAAATGATGAAATTAATCTTCAGCGCAATAAAATAATTGAAAAAATAAGTAATAATAAATTTCATCAGACTAACACTGAAACTACTATTAATATTGAACAGAATCTTTTATCTTCAGAAATTATTGATATAAGTTCAGAATCTTCAGGAGATTCTATAGAAAATAATTCTAAATATAATAGAAATGTAGCAACGGATAAAAAACTTGAAGAAAAAGAGTCTGCTTTTAGAAATAGAAATTCAGAAGACTCAACGTCTGATAGTGAAGAATCAATTTTTGAAGTTCCTGTACCTCGTAAGCCAACCCCACCATTGATTGAATTAAGAGATTCTGATAATGAAAATGATAATTATAGTTTGTTTAGAGATTCATTAATTTCTCAAGAAAATAAGACTCAAAACAAGGGAAAAATATCTTTGCATAGCTTAATAAATTCAACTAGTGATATATGCAACATTAACTCTGAAATCACTAAAATGGATGATCTTGTTTTAAATTGTACACAAATTTCAAATATTAATTCAAATTTAAATAAGATTAATAGTCTAAATCAATTATCAAACATAAGAGAATCTATGAAAGATACTACTATTGAACAGAATGTTGTACAAGCAGAAAATTCATTCAATATGAGTACGTGTACTATTACAAATTCAGTCACTGAACAGAATAATTCACATAATTCAGCTATAAATGAACAAGTTATATCGTCTAAAAAGGGAACAAATACTTTAAATAATAAACAGAAAAATAAATCTTACATTAGTAGACATAATATTCCAATGGAAGAATATTTCTTTCAACCCATGACTAATGAAATGAAATCATTTTATAATAAATCTTGGGGAGGTGAACATTTTGATATGAATAAATTGAAAAGTAAAATGTCAAGTAAGATTATTGATTTATTAATGTTTTTATACTTTTATAAAAAATAATTGTATAAATTTAATTTTTTTTAGCTGATCCAAATAAATGGACTGTTTTGGATAATGATATACAAATTAGTTTTTCTCAGTCTAAGCGATACTTTGGTTTGGTTTGCAATCTCTGTGAAAAACCAGGACACAGACAAAATCAGTGTCCGAAACCATACAAATCTCCAATTTGCCATATGTGTGGAGGTAAAGGGCATTTTGAAACTTCATGTAATCAGAAAAAATGTTTAACAGTAAGTTTTGAATATAACTATATACTTACCTATATGTAATTATAAAACATAATTTTTTTAACATTTTATATCTATATTTTTATTTAAATCAAATATTAAAAATATAATAAGATAATTTTTTGTTACTATAATAATAAATTAAGTCATCAATAATTAGATTAATAGATTCAATTAATAGATCTTTTACATTAAAAATTCATATTTCAGTGTGGAAAGAAACTAAATATGTACAGAAAAACTTGTGAAAATTGTAGGAAAATGTTTTGTTCAAGATGTAGCTCACAAGGTCATATGTCGAACACATGTCCTGATCTTTGGCGTCGTTATCATCAAACTGTAAATAACATTATTCTCAATTTAAGGAATTTATAATTTAAAATAAAACAATTCATATCACTTATAATTATTTATAGATAGATAATTTTAATGCAAAAGTTCCAACAAATTTAAACAGTGTTATGAAACCACAGAATGTATTGTACTGTTGCAATTGTGCAAGAAAGGGTCATGATTCAGTTAACTGCAAAAAATTTCGTTGGTCACAGCACTTTCCAAATCCATCACATGTATCCGATTATGGTGGTCCTGATTATTTCTTGGAACAATTTGATTTATTTAGAAGTACAAGTAATATACAAACAGATTTAATTAATTCAAGAATATTAAATTCTTCAGATAATATTGACTTCACAAGTGACGATTTAGAAATTTTAAATACATGTAATGAATATTCCAATTTTCATAGCAGTAAAGAAAGCAAAAAAGTGCAAGTAAAACAAAATTTATCAACAAATAATATAATAGATTCAAATAAAAATATTTTTTTGAAAATAAAATCTAAAAATTTTGTTGAAAAACAGACATTAAGTAATTTTACTTTAAAAACAAATATTTCTGATGAAATGGTTTCAAACAATCTTGAAAATTGGAATGTTCTTTTTAGATTCTTAGATATTTCAGGATTAAACATGCCAATTGATTTTTCGTTTAAACAAGATAATAGAAATATAGAAATAAATATGGTTTGTCCACGCAGATATATTAAACTGTTTAAAGATCTCATTAATCAGTTCATGTATCGTACTGATTTTGAGAAATCTTGCATGTATATGACATGGGACAGAAATCCAAATACAATATTAAGTAACCTGGCATCTAAAATAACTGAAATGTATAATATAACTGAATGTCCATTACAGCTTTATGATCAAGAAAAAGAATTGTATGTGACACTGATGCATGAGAAAGATCAATTTGAAAATGACCTTCGATATTCATTAATGTTGAATAGATTAGCTCTTTGCCAACAAAAATTATTAATGGTCTTGTATAGAGAAGGGTTTGGAAATAATTCGTTCAAACAATTGAAAACAATATATATAAAGTTAACAAACAAGAATCAAATCTTCCCTCCAAATAAAAATGGGGTCCTAAAATCAGAACAGAATGTTTCATTTAAATGTTTATTTGAGTATCTATACAATTACAATAACGTATTTGTACCATATGAACCAAAAAATTTACCTGAAATAATAAAGAAGTACAAGCAATTTAATGAAATATCTAATAGAGTTAGAAATGATCCATTGTTGTTTCCTCCAGAACAAAATATACTGATTACTTGCAATCAGCAAAATAGAATCGTGATAAATGAAACTAACAATGAAGTAGGACTGTGTGATAATTATGTATTGCCATTATCATCGTCTCAAATACCATCATGTTCACAAGTAAATACTACAATGACAACTGAAAAGCCACAAAAATTATCCAGAACTTCAGTACCTCAAATGCCATTGTTAGAATTTATACATAGTTCAGTAAACAACATTCCGGTAAATGATAAAACGTTTCTTACTACTGATTTTAAAAGTGCACAAAATCAAATTACAAATGTAGAAAATCCGATGAAAAAGAAAAAAATTAAAAGAACTCCTAATGATTTATATAAACTATCATTAAAGTGCAAAAGTAAGAAAAAAAGAATAAAATTTGAAAATAAGTTTAAAAAATTTATAACAGATACAAAGATGTTAATAACTGAGGCAAATAAATTAAATGCACCTCATTTGGAAAATCATATCGTTGATTTAGAAATGAAAATGAAAAACGAAATATATTTATATAATAGCGATGTTAAACCTTTGAAGAAGTTGGTACAACTAGAACTAAAACGTCAAACAGAGGCTTGTAAAGAGTCATTGACTCCGAAAAAATTCGTAAAGAAATGTAAGAATGAATAAATTAATACTTGTTTTATAATATTATTTTATAAGTACTGCGATAAAAATTTCTGTTAAAAGATAAATTTATAAAATGTTGTAAGAAATTTAACAAAAATTAAATTTATATTATTAATAATTTGTTTATTTACCCTACACAGTAATTTCATTTTAGTAATTTGATTATTATTTAAAAATATGCATTGTAATATAAAATTTATTTACACATTTACAGACAAAGTTTTTGTTTTTATTTATGAATTCTTATTAATCTAAAAACATGAGTTTTTATTTTTTTATTGATTGTGGACCATTTAATACTTGGGGTGGAGGTCCGGGAGGTCTCATAGGGCCTATAGGACCCATTGGTCCAAGCATAGGTCCCATAGGTCCCATTGGACCCATCATTGGTGGTCGTACACCCATCATTGGTGGCATAGGTCCATGTGGTCCCATCATCATTGGTCCACCAGGTCCCATTGGACCACCTGGATGCATTCCTGGTGGTGGCATCATTCCTGGAATTAAAATCAATTTCTTAAATCAAAATACGTTTGATATAAACATTTCAAGACTTTAAATTATCTTAGATATCTAGAATGGAATAAATATATTGTATATTGTACACAGATTGTCCATTAAATGTAACAATTAAATCAATACCAACTATCTTATTGCTTTTCAAATTTGAAAATATCTTGAATAGAAGTGTAAACAAATATTTAATTATTGATTACGTAACTTACAATTTTATTAGAAATTAGAAAAATAAATATATAGCTAACCTGGAGGTCCCTGACTTGGCGGTGGTACACCTGGTCGTGGTCCTAAATTTGGTGGTGGTGGTATCGCAGCTCCTTTATTTGGAGCAAACGGATTTGATGCTATTTTTCCTGCTTTGAATGCAGCTGTCGTTGCATCAATTAAATGTTGTGCCTGCTCTTCCATCCACTTTTGATAGAAATACTTAACGTTATCCTTGTGTTTGCGTCCTTGACAATGAGTTTTTCGTACACTTGGAGAATCATGTGTTAAATATGTATCGCAGTAATCGCAATAATATTTCGGCATTTTAATAACCTTGTTGTAACACCTAAAATATTATAAAATTTTTATTTGTATTCCGTAAAATATTTTGTTATAAATTCCACGTCAATGCCTCGAATGCTATTGCTGAACGCGTTTTAAATAAATTTTTTTTTGTTCAAAGTTTTTTTATTACTTACCTTTATTTATTACGAAAACATATAAATCGATATTAAAATAATTAAACAAGTTATTTATGCATCATTCGTATACAATTCAAGAATCCAGATATAAATACAGCTTCAATAGATTCTTTTAATGTGCTACAATCTATATCTATGATGTATTGTATTTCTCCGTACAAAATAACTGAATTGCTTACCATTGGGACTTGAGAGTTTCATAGATTATTTAATCGTCCAATCACCGGTGGCGACAACAACTATAGGCTAATGGCCTCCATAGTGCATGCTGATTCCAAATATTTCTGTGTTTGAAAACAGACCAAAAATTTTATAAAAATTACAGTTTCAATTTTAAACTCTTTGAAAGTTATTTAAACTACATATTCTCAATGCGTTAGATTTATTCTAATATTTATGAAATTTTGTTAAACATTCTTGCAGAAAGTGGATTTATTTTTAATAATTTAATTAAATCTTAAAACATCTATTTTACATATGTATATATTCAAGTACGATTTTCTTTTTTAACTATATTCATATTGCATACACGAAAGTACTCGAATCAATCAAAACGAAGATATTGATCCTCTAAATCTCGTTTTGAACTTCTTTTTTCGATGTTAAGTTCACGGGAAACTCATTTGACCGTATAGACGTCGCAGCAATGGAAGCTAGCTTTGAGGTTCTCTTAAAAAGAAAGGAGAATTGAAGAGGAAAACTCGGCGAAAGGAACTCTTATATGAGCTGTCATGGCTGACTCAGAGTGAGATATATTTTTCGCATACCGATCGTGGCGAAAACAATATGCGCGCAAGATAGTACACGATGCAGTTGCAGCCAAGGTAGTAGTTCGAAGCTCGAACCTACAGTGGCAACGTAGAAGCCTTTCAATTTCAAGTCTATTATCAATTACTCATTAATCTCTTTCGAATGACGTACTTAGTAAAGAAGTTAAACAAAGTCTGTGTCAAGGAATAGTATATTGCAGAATTTTACTTATGTTTGTCATCACAGAATCGAGACGTAATAACAAATAACGAAGATTTCACGATTCTGTAAATTGCTTTAAAATGATGATGGGCTTAACCTTTGGTGAGTTTTGTTCTCTTTTTTGTTGTCCACCATGTCCATCTAGGATTGCTGCAAAGGTGGCCTTTTTGCCGCCCGAGCCGACCTATACTTTCCTTGAAACTGAAGGCTCTAAGTATACAATTTCATTGTCGGAAAGAGCAGAGTGGGAGTATACAGAGAGAGAAAAAGAGTCAGTTGAGGGATTCTATGCCAGAACGTCCAGAGGGAATCGCATAGCTTGTTTGTTTGTAAGGTGTTCAGCTACTGCCAGATTTACCATTCTTTTTTCTCATGGGAATGCTGTTGATTTGGGGCAAATGTCCAGCTTTTATTTAGGCCTTGGTTCAAGAATTAATTGCAACATATTTAGCTATGACTATTCAGGATATGGAGTGTCTAGTGGAAAACCATCTGAGAAAAATTTGTACGCTGATATAGATGCTGCTTGGCATGCTCTAAGGACTCGATATGGAATTAGTCCAGAAAATATTATTTTATATGGACAGAGTATTGGTACTGTACCAACGGTGGATCTAGCATCCAGATATGAAGTTGGAGCTGTGGTTCTACATTCAGCCCTTATGTCTGGCTTAAGAGTTGCCTTTCCTAATACAAAGAGAACATGGTTCTTTGATCCTTTTCCAAGGTTGGTTTATAATAATAAATATTACCACTTAATAATGTATATTTTTAAATTATCCAATATCATAAAATTCTATGATAAAAATATCTTTATCAAAAGTATTGCTTAAAAAATTAATATATAATATTATATAAATTTCATATAGAAGTATTTATATTTATATACAAATATTGATATCTAATAATGCTATTATATTACTAAAATAGTACGATTGATATAAATATAAACTGATTTTTTAAAAAATATTATATATGTGTTTTTGTAAATATAAGATCAAAAGGCTTTTATAAAGAATATCAAAACATCTATTGAATATAATTAATATATCACAGAATATTTGCTGATTAATTTGTAAAAAAAAGAAACTACAAATTTAATTTAATAAAGATAATACTATAGATTCAGCTATTAAATAAACTTGTTACTGTTAAAAATATTTGTAAAAGCTGTAAATTTTATGACCTTTATAAATAAGAAACCTATTACTTATGTCAACTCTCAACATTGTAAATTTTCTTAATTGTATTTAACTTAAGTTGTTTCCATATATAGACAGATTTATGATGACTATCTTTTATAATGTTTATATAATTCAATAAATTTATTTATTTATTTTTATTATATGAGCTTTTTGAATGTATATTATAAATTTATAGTAAAAAAGAGTGTTAAGTAATATGTTAAAAAATTATTCAAAAATACAACTTTTTTACAGTAAACCAATGTTTTATGCAACTTAAATAATAAAAATAAATAATTTTTATCAAACAAATTGTGTTCATTAATAATGACATACATTTAATTTATTTGTTACATTTTATTGTAATTTTATAGCATAGATAAAGTGCCAAAAGTTACATCACCTGTACTAATGATTCATGGAACAGATGATGAAGTAATAAATTTCAGCCATGGTTTAGCTATCTATGAGAGATGTCCACTGACTGTTGAGCCCTTGTGGGTTGAGGTAATAATTATCATATAATTACTTTTCAAATGGAACATAAAACTTTATAACATATACGTAAACAAAGTTATTTTATGGCTATAAAGCCATTATTTTATTGAAAACCTTTTTAATATTTATAAATATTAGTGTTTATAAAGAGTGAAATAGAAATATTTATGATTAGTAATATTAATTAATTAAAAATATTTTTAAATATCCGTTATTTTTTCTTACATATACTTTATAGAAGCTACTTTTGTACAAATTAATCAAATAGCAATATTTATCTAATAATTGATAATATTATTTAAACAAAAAAATTTCTAGAGCAAACTTATACTTTGAAACAGCATTGATTATAGAAGACTTTTATTATCATATTTTTTTAAGAGTTTATTAAAAATTTTCAGAAATAGTTTTAAAATTTCAAAGCATTATTGTTAGTCAGCAATGTTATTAATAAATTTAGGAAGTATTTTTTTATCAATAACTATTAAATGTTGAATTTTTAAATTTGTTTAATCAAATTTAAATCTCAAAAGTATTTACATATGGTATTCAAATAAATAATCTCTTAAAATTATAATTTCATATGGATTCAAAGTATAAAAATATCAGTTTTTTAAATCCATGCAATAGCATTAATTGGATCATTTTTTAAAATTTAGGGTGCGGGCCATAATGATGTGGAGTTATATAATCAGTACTTAGAGCGTCTCAAGCGATTTGTGAGTGTGGAGCTAGTAAACTGACGGCGACTAAGCCTCTCCCAGGGCCAAGGAGGCGGGGATAGTGCATCAACACAGCAACTTAATAGCCCTAACAAACAATTGCAACAACAGCAGCAACAGCAGCCCCAACAACATGAGCAGCATCAGCAGAAAGACTCTATATCTAGCGGTACAAGTACTGGCTCGACATCATCAAGTCCTAGCTCAGAGAATATTGCGCCTCCGCTCTTGATGGCATCCACGAAGAAGATAAACTTCTCATCTAATTCAATCAACGGTGAAATGGATCTAGTTAATGAAAAAGTCACTGAGGTGCACCTTAATATCAAGTTAGAAACAAAATCGGACAAGAAGAAGAGCACCGGCAAAACGCGTTCACGTTCGACCTTGGAGGACCTAGTACATCCCACACTGTCCGGGAAAAAGATAAGCCTCGCACCGTGTCATCTTAATGGCGAAACGAACTTAGTCAGCGAGAAGATCTCCGAGAAGCGTCTCAAATCAAAGTCGGAGAAAAAGGAGAAAAGGAGCGGTAAGTTGTCGTCAAGTCCGAGCTCTGAAGCACCGGTGCAACCGGACTTGTCACCATCCACAAAAATGAGATTCCCATTACGCACCCTAAATGGCGACACAGATTCTACTAACGAGGTTGCTTTCTTCGAAGAACGTCTCAAATCTAACTCGGATAAAAAGAGGAGCAGTAGATCAGAGCCGAAAGGATCTCTCAGTATTTTCACTAAAAGAGAACTATCCCCTTGCGATGGTAAGGAGCGAAGCCTTGATTACCCGAGCTCGCGGTTACATTCTACCGTATTTTCACTATCAGACAAAGATGGCGAGCAAGGACGCCAACGTCGGAAAAAGCCATTTGCTGATACTCCAACGAACATGGTGGAGGAATGTACCGAGCAACAAAGGGAAGCCAGCATCGACGACAAAAAATCGCTTCCAGAGAGTAAGAATAAGTTTACTTGGTGTGGCAGTTGTAAGAGCTCCAAGTCAGGGGCCGTGGCAACGTCCGCCAAGAGCAAGCGGACCTCTTCAACGAGTCCTCTCAAAAAGCTCAGCCGTTCATCCCTATCAACGGATCCCGTGGATGGCAGCAAAATCGCCCTCAATTTGTCCAAATATTCGCCATGCGCCTCACGACTCGCGGCCAGCTCTAAGATCCTGTCGAACGACTCCCTTGGAGGCATGAGCCCTGAGAGTCCACTACATGCATCACGTTCACGGAGCCCCGTGCTACCCAGCCCCTCGATTAACATTCAGCAGCTCCAAAGATCGGCACCGAAAGCCACCACGCAATCTATACAGCACAGCAAAAGTGTTAGTGGCCCAGAAAGCTGCGTAACCTCACCGACAAGCGAGGCGACGAACTTGAGCTACTCACCATCTGGTACCGAAATTCTTTCTCTAGAAGAGGTCTTTGAAGACCATTCGACACCAAAAGCTGTAGCTCCGGCATCGATGATCGAGCTTAGCCTCAAGCGTGAACGGCAAACTGCGATTCACCGGAGTCCTCGCTGAGAGCCGAGTCAAGGTAGCCTAGGGCTGCGGAATGCCTAGGATGCTGTGCTATATGTGCACGCATGCTCTTGATGACCATGTGCCAGTTAGAGTAGATGAGGAACACTATATGTTGACAAGCGAGATCTGCACACCATACTGTTTTTAAGCTTTTATTATGAGTTATTAAAATTTCTATTAGCAATTGAAGAGAGAATTGAGTGAGACGAAATGATAGTCGGGGAGGGGGGGATTTTTCCAGTCGTCACCAAGACTGTAGGGATTTCTTTCCTCACGTGAAATTTTTTGTCAAACTAAAATAAATAATGCGCTTTATATAACCGTTGCGCATGACGGTTTTATTGACGACGTTTTTGGACTTATATTGTATCAGACATTGTAGTCCCTGTATTTATTTTTTGTTTGCTTGCGATATCGATTTTGTTTCTAATGTTTAAAACAAAGATGAAGAATTTTTTTAACTCTAATAAGGTTTTAATATTTGCTTTTATATTTTTCAATTAAAAATTGTACAATAAATTAATGTCGTACTTATTTTATATAGAAAGTTTTCAAAAGAATGATCTATTATAAAGTATCAGAAAAAATTAATTGAAGTTTTGAAAATTATTTAAAATTTTTATGCAAAGTATGGGATATTTGGAATGGTTTATCTCTGCATGCATTAACATTTTTGAATTACTAAATATTAATTTCTCATTATTAACTATATAGAATTAAGAATATATTTATTAGTACGTTGAATATGATTTATAAAAGTAAAGCGCTACATAATGTTATTTATAAATGTAAAGAAATGTTGAATCGATTTTCACGAAAAAGAAACATTTTTATGAAAATATTTGATACTAAAGTTGTGAATAATAATTCTTTTTGGCTAAGTATATTTGCATACGGTTGAAATTTTTAAAGACAGAGAGAGAGAGAGATAGAGAGAGAGAGAGAGTGTACAAGAATACGAATTACGTTGAATCGTTTTTTCACTTTTTTATACATGTGCGTTTAATTATCATTTATGAATCTATGAACTATGGAAAAAATCCTAGTTGATACGATTTATCCATGTTCTGCTCAACATGAAATATTGTTACAATATAAAACATAGATTAAAAGAAATGTTGAGTATTACTACAAAATTAGACAATCGATTGACTTAAGAGTAATGAGATCTTTTCGTTGCGTCAACGGTAACTTTATTAGTTATCGTTACACTATAATGTTCTGATCTCTGATATTTTGCAAGATGTGTATTACATTGACGAAAATGGTATTTCTTCATTTATTTCATAGCATATGACAAATATATGTTAACTATTACATTAATGGATTAATAAGTCCAATATAAAAAATTCATATTTGTAACAAAAGTGCCAAAGAACATTTGATACTCGATGATTTTGTCATTGTTACCTTTCCAAATATGGGAAAATGATTCAATTTTATTTTAATTTAAAACTAATGGAAAGATTTAACGAGGTGTCAATCATCTTGGAAAAATATTGTATGAAAGAACAATGAACTCTTATAACACAAGGCATTCTTATAATATTTTGAAATAGAATCTTATAATATTTTTTAGTAAAAGTGACTTTTATCTTACATTATTGTATAAACATTTTGATTCAATACAAATATATTTTTGGTTATAATTGATATTATTCATAATAAAAATATGTAAATGTAGAGTATTAATATAAAAATAACGAAATTTTTCAAATTTTTATTCAAATTCGTCTAAGAATATTTAATTTTCATATAATATAAATGTAATAATACTTATATTTTTACGAAGCAAATGAAACCATAAAAATTCATAGTTAATTTTCCAGATGAAATTATCTTCTTGTACAAGAATGTCGTAAAAGTTTCGATTACCAAAGTCGATTGATTTTTTTCAGAAAATATCATAAATTGTAAAAAGATTTAAAAAGAAGATGAACCCTTTATAATAACTATGTTGCAATACAGTTAATTTCTACAAGCATTCTGGAATACTGTATCTAAAGTTTATATCAACAAAAATGATTAATTAATGTTATTAATGTTAATAACGTCATATATAAAGAAAAAGTGCTTAATTTACATTGTCGAGACCTTATAGATTACTTTTATTTAGAATATACTTTAGCTGGAAAAATGTAATATTATAAACAAATTTTAATCGATTAGTATTATATCATGTCTATATTACGATTAAGCGAAAAAAGATAAAAATTAGTTAAGAAAATTATACGTTTAATCGAGGCGAAGACACTGCTGCATTCTATTGACTCACGCAGCATTATAAATTTCGCACTGTTTTTGTTATATTTTAATAGAACATGAAACAAAATACGTTTTATAGAGCCAAGAATGTTTGCAACATTCAAATTTATGATCCACCAAATATGTGCAAACATAAATTCATATATAATATAAATCTTCCAATGTAACAATTAATTTACTGTGCACGTAGAGGTTGTCGTGATAAAATTCCTGTGAAGCTACGTTTTGATTACGATTTAAAGATAAATGTAAAGTTTACCGGCTTTCGTTAATTCTGTGATAAAATATTTTTTCTGTTTGTCGATATAAAAATGGTTCTATATTAATTTTCTTTTTGAAATAAGTTCTTATTTATTAATGTAAGTCATTAAGTCTAAATTTTTTATTTTTCAGTTTATTTACCAAACCTTTACAATTTTAATAGCGGACTAATGAATAAATTTTTCTATGTAAACTTAATATAAAATATAATAAAATTACTTTTTAAATAACGAAAGCTGGCCGTTATTATAAAATAAATAGTATATTTGTAAGCAACAGTAAGAATGCAAATAGCTAGGGACAATATACTGCCAAACTTCGACTATGTACTAGTTAATTTGTAAAACAAGGAGATTAAGTGATAAAACAAATGAATTGTCTAAGCGACCTTGACCATAATACGTTTCTTGTTAGTATTTTTATATCACGAGAATGTAAATATATGAATCACTTTAATGATGATAAACAAAGACGATTAAGAATAAAACTGCAATAGGACGTGTAATTTACAAAATAGTCAAAAAAATGTTCCCGAACTAATGGAATACAAAATTTTACTTTCAAGTATACCTTCCTAATAGCTACATATACGCACAAGCTGTTTTAACTATTTCACACCAAAGCTTGTAACATGGTACAATATTTTCAATTTTTTTCTATTACTGTTGTAAAAAGGTAAAAAATACGTTTTCTAAAAATTTGTAGAGATTAAAATTCAATTCTATTTATATAAATTTAGAAATTGTAATTATACACTGGAAATTTCGTATTTCATTGGTTCTTTAGACTTATCAATTATATACATTAAATATAAATAATAAATAATATGATAATAACAGGAACTTCTTTACAAAAGAGCGAATTTCGAGAGATCACACGTGAAAAAATAACGATATGCGTGTAAGGGAATTTATTTACTTGATTCAACTTAATTCTCTAATTATTTTGTTTATTTTTCAACCATTTCCTTTATAAATGTGAGTTCGTTGCAGTTCAAATACGAAAGTTAAAATTAAGTGCTTAAGCTAATTGAGCAACTTATGGGTATCTTGGTATTTAAATTTGTATATACTGGTAGTACATAATAGTTTTTAAGAATAAAGCAAAAATTTGTCCATGGATCTGTTAATGGAAAAAGATAGTTGCGAGAAATAAAATTTAGATATACTGGCATAAATGTTGTTCTGTATGCCTGTTCTTTTCGTGTCGCGTTTAATGTACTTATAATTACACACCTGCGACAAACTTAGAATTTCAACGTGAAAGAATGTCTTCTACATGACCTTTTCTTGTTTTAAATATAATTTAAGAAAGGTTCCATTGTAAAAAATATCTGTTAAATTAAATGAATGATTTTACGGGGAACGAAAATTTTTTCCACAATAACTGTCAATGTGTTAAGCTTTAAGAATGTTACTTTTTAATTTTCAGAATTAATTTTATTTCTCATTTGAAATATAAAGATTTTAAACTATTACTCTAATTTTAAGTATGTAATGAGTTGATTATTTCATAGAAAATGTAAATTTAAATCCCAAAATGGCTTATGTATTATATGTTTTTATATTTTGTCATAAAATATTTTAATGAGATCATAAAATTTGTATGATAGTAATACATTTTTTATAATAAAAATAATGTCTCGGTATTAAGTTAAATTTTAATAAAATCAATATTTGACTATGTAACTGATGTTAAAATTAAACAAAAAATTAGATCAAATTTAATCATCATAATTTAATTATTTTATTAGCCATAGTCAAATATTTTTTCAACGCATTTAACTACCTTTACATTTGTATTGCATCATACATATTTTTAACAAATATTACGAAATAAATACGAATAATTTTGTCTCAATATAATTATTTGTATTTAATTACTAAATTTGTATAAAGCATTTTATACGTGTGTTAAAGTCATTATAAGCGAATAGAATCTTATTTTTTTCTTAGTGTATCATCGGAGTAACAAAACAAAATTTCTTCACAGTAGCAACCAATTATTTAAATACAATATGAAAAATAGGCGAATAATTACCCGTGATCGCGTAGCCATAATTTCATTTAATTAGCGATGGATAATCTCAATTCATTTTTACAGGTGCGTTAATAAGAAATGATCTACGAAGGAATTCATGATAATTGAGCAATCGATTTGTGTCGATCAATTATCGAGACGACTTTTGTTCAAATTATAAGATCATTGGTAAAGGATTGTTACCGATACGTAAATCGAGTATATTTTATAAAATCACGTGCACGAAACATGTAATAAAATAGGCATGATATACTAAAAAGATGACAAATGTTAAAATTCAGAATATGTGTACGCACGAACAAAAACACATGCCGGTCTATCCACGAGCATTATCTAGTATTTTATACTTTTATTATTATTACGTTACTGCCGCCGCATTATGATTTAGGTATTATTGTGGACATACCTTTTTGCAAATATCAGAAAAACAAAATTTTAGCAAAAAGTCTCAAGAATTTGTCACTGCTTAATTTAAGTGAATGAATAATTCGTGTTATACATATAGGCATATATTTAAGAAAAATGGATGACGTAGAGTTTCTTGAATGAAAACCTTTAGGAAATTATAAAATCCCGTAATAAAAAAGAAGTCGCTTTTTATTATAGTTAAAACATAAGATATAATATTTAATGCTCTAAGCTTTATAAGTCTTTCGTTAAAATATAACTTCTAAATTTATTGAAAAGCTGCATTACTTGATTTTTTTTCTTTTTCAACATTACCATTATTCAATTTGTGTACTGAATACTAATATTATTACAATTTTTGTATAAAGAGATAATTCGTATTTATAAAGATATCGCATTTATTATTCCAATACAGTATCATCTTGTTACATTATCAACTAGTGAAATAGAAATGAACATACGCAACAGAATAAGTTTTCCTTACGCGTAGCAAACCACGAAGGGAACTTTAATTACATTATCGTTTCTAATAGCTTTCCTAACTGTAAAATTCTTTTTAGAAGAAACCTAAAACAAAACAAAAGGAAGTTAAAACGAACTACACTGTCAAAATATATCCAATCCGCTATTCAATCTTATTATGCTAAAAAACTCGAATCTCTGGTGAGCTTGACGAATCAATTTTCCTTTACCACTTTTGGATGATGCTTTGCTTCGACGTAACTCTTGAACTTGCTCCGATGCTTGTACACTTCTTTATAATGTCACACTATCATCTTATCGTACCGTTTTATTAGGACTTAATTGATTTAAATTCAGAGAATTAATTATTGGATTCTCGAAATTGGCGTGGGATGTTACTACTTTACTAACTACGATGATAAGATTTCTCTGTGGGCAATCTAAGCAAGAAAGCCTGTATCGAGGTACAAACTGTTTGGATAATCGTTTACATGTACATTTACGTCTAATTAAACAGTTAGACAAAGGCCTTTCAATTTTGATACATTCTAAGGTATCATAAAACGCAGGCCAATGGAATCGAGCCTTAAGCTAAAACCAGGTAACATATGCATAAAATTAATTTCAGTAATACAAGAAAAAATTACTTTTATAATAAACAAATGAAATTAGCTCGAAGACATGCATTTATTTTTAATTGAATAACAATCGGGAAAAATTTAATTTGAAAGAAAAATAGATTTAACTTCGAATTAAAGTGAATATATTGAATTAAATTGACGTTGGATTTAGGTACAAGTAAATACATCTGGCTATTTTACACGAATTAGCACCAACTAATTTAGGTCAGTACATTCAAGTTATTGCTAATAACAATACAACTAAACATAAAATTTTACATGTTTAACCAATTCAGTCATTATACAGCATAAGAATTTGAATGATTCAATTTATTGAAAATGAAATACAAAAAATTGAGTATTATTCTAAAATAAATGAATAATAGTACGATCATGGGAAAAAGTACGTTTCCAAGCAAGTGTAAAGTGAAGTTTTTACGCTAGTTTAAAGAACCTTCATTGCTGTATTTGAAAGAAAATAAAAGAAGCACCAAGAAACAATATTCTTGCACGTATTCATACTTGAAATTCATAATAACGATTAGTGGACAAAGTTATATGAGTGAAAAAGACTTGGATATTCGTAAAGTACGCCAACCGATTGAAATTCTAAAACGATGCATAATAATCACGTAGTAATCACACGCCGGTATGCTAGGGTGATGGAAAAAATTAAAAAGAAACGATTCACGTAAACTATACTTATATAAAAAACATCTAATACGTTCTACCCATTTCTCCACTATTTGATATCACATAGTACATTTTTTCTCTTCTTTTTATTATGATAAAAGGTTGGAAAGGATACAATTTAGTTAAGAAAAAAGTCTGTGCGATTCTACGACGGCACTACTTTTCTTTTCACATATATTTTTCGTCCAATTAATTTTCGATAAAAAAACGAATGAGAGAGAAACAAATAGTGTCAGAACCACATGAAAATATAATGAAGCGACGTTAATGATTACAAGCATTGTTGAATTTTCCGCAATAACCATTTAACGACAGCACAATGCGATAAAATAAATCTGTTTAATGAAGTATAAATTACATATATACGTGTGTACGTAATTTTTATTCTCCTCTCACCTTTTAAAATTTTCCGTCACTTTTTGAAATGTAAGCGACATTTATATTGTTGATTTATTTCTGGATATTTCATTGATTTATTTAGTAAACTTTTAGATATCTAGGGCTTTGTATTATGATTACATTATTTGAATTTACATTATTAAAGGTTTTATGTAATGAAAGCAAAATTGAAAGCAATATTATTTTATTTTCTTGATTAACTGAAATGGACTGATATTTTCTAAATTATTCATCCGTAAAATTTATATACATTAAAAATTACTATAAGAATACGATCTATGATCATGATTATTAATTAATATTATTTTATTTAAAAAACTTAAGAAGCACAATAGATAAAGAAAAATGTAAAATTTGAAAAACCATTATAGAATTTACTTGTATATCTTAATGAATAAATAAGATATATTTTGCAATAAAGTTATAAAATTCTTAATCGAAGCTACTATTTAATTGTATTTTTTAAAATATAAATTCACGTTAATATCGTAAAATTTGAAAACAGTAAACTAAATAAAATAAACCACACACTTAAATGTTTACTTTCACTTTTTAATATTTTATAATTGACACGTAAACTAAAAATATAATAAAATGTGTAATATGAAAAGTTGTGCCAGATTGAAATATAAAAATGCGTCGTTTTTTAAAGTTTACTATAATAGTTTACTATAAAGTTTTTATAGGCACCTAGAAATGTTTCTAATGTTTCAAAGTTGAGCTCTAATTGAAAAATACATTAGAAAGTAACAAAATTCAATTCAAATCTTATGATTTATAAAAAAATATGCTAACAACTTGGCAATTGGTTAGTTATTTATAACTTTTGTTGTTTACACATAAAAAGAAAATGTATTTAATTTTAACAAATTTTTATCAAGCTTTTATTGCAAAAAACAACAATAAAATTGTTGAATCATAATAGTTTTGGTTTTATCTGAATTCAGTATTATAAACTTAACCACAAGATTCCATTTTAACAACAATTTATTTAAAGTAATTGTAACATTTATTTATAATAACTAAGAATAAAATATTAAATTACGTTCACGGGAATTTATCAGATTCAGTTTTTCAGTTATCAATTCCAGTTATATCTAAGTTATATCTAATTCGACATTCTAATGTATTAAGGATACACTAAACCGAGAAAATTCGTGATGGGGATGCAGAGCTTAGTATACATCACATGATCAGGAAAACTTAATTGTTGCGCAACATTTTTAAATAATAAAATGGTGATTAATAAATTTGCATAACCTAATCATCCTAAAAATGTAAGAGCAGTTCTCTTTCAAACTATCCTGCTATTTATCTGTAATCCGCTTAAGAGATGTACTTATATTATCTTACACAGATATTTTTCATTGCATTGCATATGCTAAGAAGCCAGAAAAATATTAAAACTTATAACTAAAATTAAACAATTTTTTTTAACGTAAACTCAAGCAATTGTACTTTATTGTACTTTTTTGTAGAAATAATCATTTTTGGAATTGAATTCTATAATTTAATAGCTAAAATTATTTATGCATTTTTAGTTATCATTTGAGACATTTAAAATGAAATTAAGAGAACTAATAACGTGTACATTTACGAATATTTGAACGGTAATTGCAGATCTACCTACTACAATCAAAACTTTAATGTGAATCTTTGAATAAATTATTAATTATTATGAGAAATCGCTTAGAAATAAAGTGAAAAAATATTATATAATAAATTATATGATAAATTTTATTATCATATTATGATAAGTTCTTCGGTTATGCAATTTATTCAATGCAATTTTATTTCTGAATAAACTAGTTTCCCAGTGATTTTTGATACATAAAATGTTATAAGAAATGATAAAGTGTATATTAATTTATTGTTTTTGATTAGAATTTACAATTACGAGAAGAAAAAGTATAGACAACGTTAATGTTTTGAAACTTGATAAAATATTTTCATTTTTTATCAATAAATTATATTAATTACTTACGGAAAGTAAAATCTTTTCTATATGGAAAACTTAAAATTCAAACGTATGTGACTAGTTTTTTATGTAAAAGAATATTTATTGATAATAAATAAAAATATGTTGTCAATAGTTTGACAATATAAACTTTACGCAATGTTTTCACCACTTTGACTTGAACCCAGGTCAAACTAAATTTTAACATCAAGGTTAGAAAAGAAATCTCAAGGGAAAGTGAGACTAATATTGTAATTTTTAAATTATAAAATTCATAATAAAATAAAAAAATTAAGATTTTAGTGTAAATGAAGTTTTAAAATTTTATACATACCAATTACAATACTTTCTTTTCAAATACAGACGAGACTTTGTTTATAAATTTACGTTTCACGAGTATTTTCATTTTGATAATAGAGAAACTGCAAGAGAAATTGCACTTTTAAAAAAGCAATATTTACTCTAATAGTAATTTTTACAAGACAAAGTTATACGTATTTATCATGATAATTTTTAAGTACAATACATAAACTGTTTATATTAATTTAAACATCTTTTGACTTTTGTACAATATTTAATTCGAACATTCCTAAGGTATTTTACGGTTGTCCCATAAGCATTTTTTAAATGAAATAAAAAAGCAATTAATCTTAGCTGTTCAAAGATGAAATATTAATTTAAATTTAAATATACAAATTTTAAAACATATTATTGTTGGAATTATTATAAATGTGTGAAAAAGGAGGTAGATAATTACAAATATCAGAGATAATTTATTTAAGTAGATAAATTGACTGTATTATTTGAATGTAAGAACCAAGTAACGCTGCTTCGGTGTTGATAGTTGTTGTTCGATTAACTTACTTCATGTATCCGTATTTTTAACATTAGATCTTAATGCTAAAACAAATTATATAATTGAGTTGCTGTAAAAGAATAATAAAACAAAGATTAACTAGATGTTGGCAAGATGCATAAGGAAATATTCGAAGATTCGATCTACTTTCTGTTTATACTTTAACAATTTTATAGTTAAATATTTTAACATTTAAGAGTTCTTTTGTGTAATCTTAATAAAGAATAAAGAATTTTTCACTGCCTTTATTTACGTATATATATTTCAAAGAAAGATGTGTGTTTTAATTTTTCTTAAACGTTGTAAATATAAAGTATTACAATTGCAAAGTAAGTTATAAAAAATATACGTATAAATTGTTTTTTTCAACAAATTTCACTTATGAAATGCTATAAATGATATATCTTTATCATTTATTCTTCCCTTATTATGTAATGATCCGTTAAAACGCACTAAAACGTATTAAATTTTTTTTACTTTGCGACGAATCCTCAAATTAAAGACTTACGTAGAAGTTTCACGTTCTGCGGTTTCGAGCATTAATAGTTAAAAACATGCCATATGGTAGAAACTGCTTTGAAAATCTATTCAAAGATTAAACTCATATACCTAAAATTATGAAAAACTTTTTATTATACTATTATATAAAATAATTAATTATTTCAAAAACCAATATTATGATTACCAAGTAAACAATGTCCATTATCGTATTATCACATCCTTCATTTTTTGCGAATAGAATAACACAAAGTACAGGAACAATTAAAAATGTTTGCCAGTGCGTATTATTTTCATTGCTGCAAAAGTGATTCATTTCATGAAACTATAAAGCTACAAAATTGGTAGGCTACAAATTGAAACGAATAAAGAAATAAATCTATGAAGCTCAAAGTGACAAAGTTAAAAGCCTCAATGATATTTGATTCCCTTTATGATCAACGATTTCCCGTATGCACACACAGGCATACAACTTCATCGAACGTTGCGCACCTACATAGGATTATATTTTTAATTCACAATCGAGAAGTCGAGCACGCGCTTGCTTGTTCGACACCTTACAAAACAATGGTGAGGTTTGCACGTGTAGAAGAATGTATAAGTACGACTTTAAGTATCTACAAATTGAAAAGCAGTCGATTGTTTTGTAGGCGAGTGAACCCTCGTGTATATCGGCATTCAAGAAAGGAAACACAATATTCGCGCGTGTCCTCGACGTGCCACTGACTTTTACTCTCGTGCTCGCTCGTTCGACTCCCAGTCAATGGACTAGAGCACAACTGACTTTAAATGTCCACGAGCCTTTTCTTTTATCTCCTTTTGACATCGCTTCGCGCTGACCACTTTTCTAGCTTGTCCCCGAAAACTCCTTCCACCCCCCTCGTGCCGGGCAATATATTCTAACCGTGATATGCCAATGCGCAGGATTTACGCGAAGCAGTTTTTCAAGGATCGCAGAAGCTACCGTCGTTGAGCACCGGCGACTCGTTTGTCACTTTCGAATTGCACCTCTTTTATGAATTGAGCTCGACCTTTATCCTCCCGCAACGCTTATTGTGTTTCTCGAGCTTACGAAATTCAAAGGAAAAGTTATTTACGGGCACTGTCGTAAAACTCGACGGGCGAAAGAATCGCTTTTGTTTACGACGAGTCTTATTGAACGGAACGCTACGGAATCACCATTTTCTCCTCGCTGTCATGATGCGCGATGACAACGTACCGTTGCTGGACTGCGAAGGGCACAATTTGAAATTATCTGGAATTATTGAAGAAATTAATCTAAGCGCAATTATAAAAATTTAAATTCAAAGTTGTTCATTCGAGAATTCGTGCTACAAGCGATCTCGACTGTACTATCGAAACTTGTACAAATTAATTGCGGAATTAATTGGAGCTCGATTATTACTATTTATACTGTTTTAAAGGCTTGAAACATTTAAGAGAGCAAAAAGTTGAGCGATCGAAGGTAGTCCATGAAAACAAACTTGATAAAACTTCTTGATAACATTAATCATAAAAATTAAGTTTCGTATTAATATCTTACATTCAGCAATAAGCGAATAATGTTAAATGACGCTTAAATAATTGCGATAAAGTCACAAGCGTTCGAGAGACTTAATTACGTTTTGTAAAAAAATCGTTTTTCACTTTCCGCTATGCTTCAATCATTCCAATAAATTATTTGTTTCCAACTAAGTCTACAGTCATTAATATTCGCAGATGAAAAACCTATTAAAATTATCAAAGTAAAATTTTAACGAAAATTACATAAAAACCAATTTAAATCTTTTAGCTTCCGTCAAATAGCACGTTAGCATGTTAATTTCAATGCAAAATATACATTTCTTTCACCAATGTCTCATTTATTGATTTTACGAAGCTGCAGATTTCAATAATTCATCCAAGTAATTATTTCTTTTAATTGTCCAAAGTACAAACTCAATATTAGTGAAAAGTGGGATATACTTATTACCCATTTATTGCAAAGATAAATTTAACGCTATAACAATAGCTTTTTACAATCGATTCATTCCCAGTGACAAATAAGTTAACGTCGCGGAAGAAACAATCAAAGCGAAATAGATATTGAACTTTTGCACAGCCATAAATAAAAAATATTCGACGGTAATACAATTCCACTCGGCTGTAATTAAAACGTTGTCAATAAGGGAAAAGTGTGACTGGTATGCCGTGCCTGTGATAAAAATAGCGCTTTTGAGTAATCGTAACTAGCAGAGCTTTGCTGAAGCTTTGCAATAATCACGTGACACGTCAAACAACAGCATTTGCAAAAATTACAATTCATGCTACCAAGGTACAATGCTGCAATTTCTTTTATATGCGCAAAAAAGGCAAATTATATCAGCTTCTAAGATAAGAGAGATAGCGGCGAGTTTTGTTTCACCTTCCACGTAATACACAGGTGGTGCATATGCGTAGGAGGGGCTCGAGGTATTCTTTGACAATTTAGCGTTGCTTTCTGGTTCTCAAACGATTTCCGTTACAACTTTGTACTTACGTTCACCTTTTCAGAGACGCAATAAATTTATCAGCGCATCGATTATTTAACGGATGCCTTTGCAACGGGATACGCTCGGCATTTCCATGTAGCCCGATGCCATTGTTTCCTGCTGTTGCATTATCAATCCGCCAATGCTACCGCGACGAGTATTCGATGAATAATGTGCAATTACCAATGTGTTCAAGTCTTACCACATCCGACAGCTGCCTCTTGACGCGTCGCTTGGCCGACTTTAACCGCACTTTTTTCCGAGGACGGATTTTTAATTAACCAAGTATTGGTTGGTTTTGTAAATTATAGTTTTTTTTAAACTGAAATGATAGTCCATGGTCGGAGTAAATCTGATCTGCATTTGTGCGACAAGATAACTTTTGCATTTTTAATGTTATCTTTGCAAAGCTCTTGGTTCTTGTTTCAAAATAAGAAGACAAGTTTCAGGTAAACTTATTCTTCATGCAGTCTTCTTTTTCACTGTGTATATCTTCGAAATAATTTCAAACTGATCTTTAATTATAGATCGTCTAGATTCTTCTAGATGTTAATAATGCAATCAACATATAAAGTTATCCAGGAAAGACACGAAAGTTTGAAAATTTAAACTGTATTATTTAAAATAACACGCTTCACGTTTTAATCTTTACCTGAAAAGAATATTAAAAGAAAAATACCATTTTTAATAATAGTTATTTTCAATTTTACGTTAAACGATCGATAAACCCAACATTGTATTATTTAATTTTAAGACCAGGTTTATGTTTTGTATGAAGTTTTCTTAATAAAGGAGGTTCAATATGGTTTCTCACTTTAAAGTAGCTGATATCTATTACGTCAAACTTTCTTATGTCTTGGAAATTCAATGATTAATGGTGCACTGTAAAATAATTGGTACTAGTTGATCGAAGGAAATACATCGATAAATAATATATAAATAAAGTATGTCGAAATTATAAAAAGTGTTCGTATTGAAATGTATTTTTGTCCATTATATAAATTATGATAAAAAATAATAGTCTTATATTCTAAATAAGAGACGTCATAACTGTATATTGATTGATACATTTCTTCTTAATAGAATATGGATTTATAAGATATAACGTAATCCATTCATGCATGAAAATCTTCTTCTTTGTAAAAGAATTCCCGTAGCAACGGAAAATAGTTACTCATATAAGAGGAGTTCCATTCGCTGCAAGCTAATATTCTTATAATCGATATTTTTATATTACCAGAGTCATCTTACCGTGAACAGTATTTCTCATACTTGTACGTGAAAAATCTCCATATCCAATACCTAACTACGACTCAATTGTCCGTCATGTCAAAATGACTTCATATCAAGGCATGAATATTTCCTTGCAAAACCTACTTTAAGTTTTCTCGGAGGCACTCCTGTTGCATATGGACGTTCGCTTATAATCGAAGGAACCAACGATAAAGCTTATGGTTCCACGCACGTTTTCATTGAATTCTGAGCGCAAAAGGAGAAGCGCTGACGACGAGTTCGCGATAATTCGTTGGTGTAACGGAATAGGTTAAGTATAGACGTGAATTTACGTATTCGATAAAGCGATATCCAGGGCTTCCGTAGATTGGTTTACGACTTCGCTAGTGCTCGCTACACGTATGGAAAAGCGGGAGGGAGGGTTCTTTGTTTCGCTCGTGGAAGATTAGTAGCCTGACCGAGATGTGAGAGGTACGTCATTAATTACTACACAAACCCACCAACTAACCTAATGGCGTGGCTGTATTGTTCCTGAGTAAGCAAACCTGTTGCCCGCGGAGACATTGCGGCTGTCCGATCGAACGCCACCTGCGCCTACTCGCGTTGTCGCCTTTATTTACGTTTGCATATAATTGCACAAGTCGGGTAAATTGCGCGCAAATTTCACAGTAATTATTCATAAGGTCACGGGATTAGGAAAGGAGGTAAGAGGTCGGGCAACTATTTTATTGTTTATGAAAAGAGGCAGCAGAGCTGAAAATACATCCAGTACGCGCTACTTTAATAAATCAATAAGCTTTTTTACCATGATAAATTATGGAGGTGCAATTGATTCATTTGCGATACCTAACAAAAAATTTGCCATATTAGTAAACTAAGTGCATACCTGAAATTAATATTGACAGAAGCGAAGAAAGTTGAAGAAAACAGCAGTAAATTTATGAACTTTCAAATCCTGTTTTTTGGGATTTTTCGTTTTTGGGATTAAAGAAAGTAGACCATGCCTTTTACAATTTAATGATCCTATAAATTTATTACTATTTATCTAAAAACTTCTATTCTCTAAAGACTCTATTCTGAAAGGCAACTTAAATATATATATATATATATATATATATATATATATATATATATATATATATTATTGAAATTCCTTGTGAAAATGTGATCACTTGTGAAAGTTTTGAATTTTACAACATTCAACAATGAAACAAAAAATAAAAATTTATTTTGCCTAATTTAAGGTTTGTAAGAAGCAAATACTTTGATTGATTAGTTATTTACTACTAAAAATAAAAAAAAAATTAAAAAATAATTAATATAAAAAAATTATGTTCTACTTTTTACATTACTCTAATACAATTTTATAAATTAATTTTTTATAATACACAAGTGAAAAAATTGATTTATTTTCTGCATAATGTTTATAATATTCTACAAAAAGTATACTTACTAAGTACTTAAAAGGTCTAGTACCATACATATATTATTTTGAAAACTTATTTCAGATGTACTTAATGTAATAATTTAAGAAAAAAATCAAATTTTACAATATGCGTAAATGATATGTAATATGCTGAATTACGACGCTTATGATGATTTCACTTATTTTGATGGTTAATGTATATATACATATATTTCTTTTTTAAACGCAATTACCTTTACTAGGATATAAAAGCTTGGAAAAATACGTTCATATATTTCAAACTTTTTTCTTCGTAATAATATGTTCTATAAACTCAATTTTCATATTTTAATTATTACATTTTTCCTTGATAAAAAAAATTAAAAAAAACGATATTTCAGACAAAAAATGAACTGTAGAATTATTTGCGAAAATGATTTTTGTTAAACATTTAAAAAAAAGTCAGTTGTAGATGAAACTTTACTACATGAACAGATTAAGAAAAAATTTTTTTGAAAATTTATTAAGTCATATTAAAACAAAAATTTATATTTTGCATTTGATTATGTGATTTGTATTAAAATCCAGGTTTTTTTATGATTCATTAAAATGTATTAAAGAAATATTTTAATATTACATTGTTTGTGTTATTCATAATTTATTAAGAATCACCGTATGTTTAAATTATAAAACACCTTAGATATTACAGCATTGTTTCTTAGACACTATAATTCCTTATTTTTATCATCTTAGTTAATTATAACACAATTAGCGGCTTCACAAAAAAAAACTGATTATTCGTGATATCACAAAGTAATTTCTTGCTATTTACAGAGCTCTAGAAAAAGCAATCGATAAGAAACTCTATTCAAAACTTCGTTTCTTGGCAAAAAGAGCTGGCACACTCGTATCGCTTAATGTTGGACAATGAAAAGGTTGAAAAAAAGAAGTATATAGGCATTAAATACATAAATTTGATTTGGAATTGCTTTTTTAAGCTCGAATCTGACGCTTATTAAACCGTCTTACGCGAGCTGGATCATAAAAGGATGCATTAGGCTGCACTCAGTAACGTTATTTCGTTACTGAAACGGCATCAAAGGCCGAGTACGTAAAAGAAAGAGAGAGTGAAAGAGAGAAAGAAAGAAAGTGAGAAAGCCGAATGGTTATACAGTCAAAGTGAATAGGTTGGAGAAGAGATGCCGACTTAACGTCATTACCGTCGACATTGTAATTAGATGCGAAGGTGTATGAGCGCGACTCTCTTTAACTAAACTCTCACGTGCTCGCGATCGCAGCATTCACTGTTTGAAACTCGCGCTGTTTTAATGACTCCCGCACATCTAGGAATCCGACATTTTGCAAGAACTGGGCTGCTCTCCTTTCCATCAACCGGGGTGGTTACTATTTTCGTAGATATATTGCTTAATGGAACTTACTCGTTGTGGGCAACAAACCCCCATGAATATTATATTTCTACGTATCGAGAGTGGTATATGTATAACGAATTGATTTGATGGAAATATATAACGAGTTAAAAAATTGTGATCGAATAAGAAGCGATAAATTAGACGGCTTATGAATATTATTGAAGTAATTAGCGGATCAATTATCGTTGTCGTTCCTTTAGTTATTTTTCTCTTGAAAAATAACTTGGACGAGCAGCTGTGTATGAATGCAAATATGCGCAGTAATACAAATGATGAGTTAATAATTAATGGCGAGCAACTAAGCAATATTTGTGAAAAAAGGCATTGCAAAAAGAAAAACTATATAAGGGACGACTTTCCTTCGTATAAAAATATATTTGCGCCATTATTTTTATACGTACAAAATGTTAGAACTCGTACGAATTTGAATAGGATCTTTTATGTTATTAACAGGAATCTTCTAATGAATTTCAAAAAGTCTAATAAACTTACAGATTGTCGTAACTGCTTTATGGTCGACACTTTTAGGTTCTTTATACTCCTTAATCCTGCTGGCGACGTGATGTCGTCTTATGTTAATATCTTTGATGACTTTTATAAAGAATAAAATACGAGTATCTTTTCATAGGTTAGTTATAATTTAATTAAATAAGTTACTCGCTGAGTAAATTATTTTGTTCTTGATCATTTTATTTCTTAAGAATAAATACCGTTCAATATTACATTTTCAAATGTATTCAGTTGCGAAATATTTGGACAAAAATATAAGCTTATAAACATCGAAAAATAATAGAACGTTTGATTTGGATTGTTTTAATATTTCAAGCCTTATAATCAACGATATATGTTGGCGCATTTTTATTTTTACGGGTAAAAATATGAAAAAGTTGTGAAAAGGAAATACTTGTATAAAATATTCGTTATTTTAGAGTATTTAAGATCATCGGTATACCGCGTGTTATTATATATAAATAAATCCACTAAATGAATTTAAAAACATTCGTCTGGTTTGGTGTTTATTAAACAAATTTCAATTGTAGTGATAACTTGAGCATTAGTTCTCATATAGATGTAATTTTACATAAACGTAACTTTCACATAAAATATAATCAATTCAGAAAACTATAGATTAAATCTACGTTAAAAGTGAAATTAATATCTGAACGCATAAGAAAAATAACGGTATTCGTAGTGCATAAGAACTTTGACTAGTATCAACACTTGGCTACAACATCTTGCACGCATTAATCATTAAAATTACATTTGATTTTACATTTTGATTTAAATTTATGATTAATTACGATTCACTTACATTGAAAATATGTTCAAAATTATACATATTTTTATTTGTACAGAATCGTTAGAATTTTGCTTCCAATATAAGATATTAAATTATAGATTTTTTCTTTCTAATATTTTATTTATAAAATAAATTAGTAAATTTTTTATGAACTTTTTAAAATTTTCATAAAATAATTTTATGTTAAGCATTAATATTACTTTATATTGCATTAATATTACTTTATATTACATTAATATTACTTTATATTACATTAATATTACTTTATTATTAATATATTACATATATTAATATATAATATATAATTAATATATTACAATATAATTGTTAATAATGTATAAATAATATATTACATTAATATTACTTTATAATAAATTCAAAATTACTAATAACTATGTATAATTTATTCTAATTATTTAAACTCATTTGGTTAATTAATGATTTATTGTAATTTATGTAATACTATGTAATTTTCTTTGAATATTAAACACGTTTTCTAATATTATAATTCAAAATTATTTTAAATCAATAATGTTTATGAGATGATTTGTTAAAAATATAATTGTTTATTCTTCCTTCGTTATCGTACATGAATGTATAGTTTATAAAAGAATTGTCAGCATACAGACACATTTTCTATACAAATCAATTCGTTCAATGAAGCTAAAAATGAAAATACGTTGTAATTCAATTGAAAATTAAATTAATTGGGAATTTCTTCTTCTACAAATATATTTATTTCTGGTTAATTTGAGGAATAATTTGAAATAAAAACGTTATAAATAAATAGAATCAAATAAAAAATGACTCATTGTAGGCATTTAGGCTTTTAAATAATTTTCAAATAAGAAAGTTATAAACAGTAAAGAACTTTAAAAATTAAAATTTTATTATTAATTTACAATCCCAACATTATATGATTATATTTCTTTAAGGTATTAAAAAGATTATTACCTAGAATACAGAATTGCTTTAATACTGAATATAATGGAAATTGCTAGTATAAAAATAAAAGTATAATTTGCAACTAGAATTTGTACGATAAATTACAAATGACTCTATAAAACTAGAAATAACGAGATAAATTATTAAAAGTATTATAATAAAATTATGAATAGTCGAAAAATAGAATAATCTTTTATAGCAATGCGGGAAACATTTTATTACAGACGTATTATGCAAAATTAATCGGATTAAATCGTTTCCGGTCCATATAAATCATTTATTTAATATTTTATAAATACTGTATACTTTTTATTTACTTAATAGTAATCAAATATTCCAAATATACACATTTTCTCTTGCATATTAATCTTTCAGTGAAAAAACTTTTTTCTTTATATTTATCAACATCTATGGAAATTAGCTTAAAGACGCATTATTCTTTACCTTTAGTTTCGTGAGTAAGAAAATACTGCGAGAACAACCTGTCAGTAAAAAGACGCTTTTGCCAACCAAATTATACACATTCCAGTAGTATGAGCCATTGAAAATTAAACTAAACTACCCTATTTACTTTCTACAAAGTTGTAAAGGTATCATTATTAAGGTCAACGTAAATCCGTTTCAAAAAAGATAATTAATGTAAATAACATAATTTAGTGACGAAAATGATTCAAATGTACAATAATTCACTTTACCTGGCAATGTCAAATCAGTTGTACATAGAGCCAAAATATCACCGAAGACACATCGGGCATAAGAAAAAAAAGTGAGTGATTAAAGTGTATTTATCCAGATCAGTAGTTCCACAATTAATTAATTTTCATGAACGCACACAATATGTTCTTGCACGCTAAAAGAATAGGTGTATTTCTCTCGACAAGACTTGCGAAATCGCAAATTTTAGTGTCGAATCTTGGAGGTTCAATAATAAGCGCGGTCGCATATGTAGTACAAACGTAACGTAGATTTACGAATCCGCGAGAGAAATAAGAGAGGAAAGCAACGAGTCTGTATTCAATAATTCATCTCGCGTATGTAACATGGCAGGCTCACAAGATCTCTTTGGAGTAATCGCAGAGAAAGAGAACTAGATCACAAACCGCGCTTACGTGCACTTTTTACGTGTTTTTTTCTCGAGTCTGGATATACGTAGGATTCCAAAAGTCTAGTAAAACACCGACATGATTGACTGATGGAATAATCGATTGATCAACTGATTGATTTATCGGTCGTTCGAAAATAATATTTATCTAAGCTCTGAAAAACTTCCAGAGTACCGATAATAAACCTGTATATAAGCGTTAAAAGTGATTCGAATAATCGTTCGTTTCGTCAAACGAAGCTGAATTAATACGCGAATAAAAAAAGTGTGAAACGTCTCGTTACACGAAGAATAAAATTCCAACTGAATTTCTGATTATAATATTCAGTAACTAGTTATTGTTATATTAATTCCCAATCTTTGTTGCCAGCTTTCAAGATTACCTTACTACAATTGATGCTACAGCAGATTACGCACACTTTTCATACAAGGTGTTTGATAGATTGTTGATAGTAGATATTCGTTTATATTTCAAAGTATTCGATATCTTCGGAATTTTTACACCAAGTGACAAGGAATTCCAAAATGAATTATGTTTCTTTAAATTTCAATCTTTAGACGAATAAACATATTTAAGTCAAACAAATTCAACGCTAATACATCTATTTATTAGCATTTTTATTTTAATTCATTATCTACACTTTCTTTGATTTATGTTTTTATGTTTTCAATCCATGATAGCTAGCTTCGATAAGTAAAAAATGATAACAAACTTAATGAAACCTTTCACTAGACAAACTTTTTACTAATATCGTTCAGCTACCGACCTATATAAAAAAATCAGTAGCTCTATAAGAGTTTTTACCCTACGAGCCGTGCTCTATATATTTCTCACGCACTTTCATCGCCAAGCTCTCAAGTTTCGCAAAGTTTCAAGGATTTTCATTTTCCAACTGGACTACTTGACATGTAAGCCCCCTCGCCATCTCTCCCGTATAGCCACAATACACGTGTGCGCAAATGAGTATAACGCTACGCACGTAACACAGCGAATGTACTTTATGTAAACAAGTTGTGGAACCCATTTCGCAATATCCAACCGCGTAATAACGCGTCTATCGCGAAAGCGAGCAAATGAGAGAGGCCAAGAGCTTTACAAGTCACAAGAGAGCTATTCGCGAGATTTGCAGCAAAAGATTCTTTCTTCTTTTACATTTTTTCTCCTCTATTTTCTCTTCCAGATTACACATGCATACTTGTGCTGCCAAGATCTGTACATCTTGCAACATCATCTTTGATGATGACGTAAAACTATGTACTTTTCTTTGCTGAAACGCTTTGATAATACGTACGTAATGATCGTTGCTTTAATGGTTTAGTTTCTAAAATTTTATATATATTATCTTGGATAGAAAAACGATTACTTTTCGAGTGGTTAATGATTTAATATTATATTGTAACCATTATAAAAATACTTAAATATTTCATCAGCTACTATATCATTTGAAATTACGCCATTATTTAATTGTACATTGACTAAGGGCAATCCAAGAGAAAAAATTAAATTTATATTACTCATTACAAGGAAATTATTTCGAATAATCTGCTTTCGGTTTATTATATTATATTACGACAACACGTTGCGTAATTAATGTAGTTATATTCACGAAGGAGCGATTTTGCTGATTTTATAAAATCATACTAGTAATACAGAACACTAGTTAAATATTGATTTTGTACTAGGAAAGCAGTCGCTACTTCTTATAAATACAAAAAATATTGATTGGTAGCAATTTATCATTTAAACGTGCTTCTCTAGAGAAGTAAGAAATTCAACTGAAATTTAGCGTTGAAAATTTAACTAAATATCAAAGAAGAAATGAGTTTATTTTGATACAATGAAAGAAAAATGAATCCATTCGAGTTCTAAATTTCAATCAGCACGAAACAAGAAAAAAATAATGTTTACTTTTGTGTGTTGGTATGAAGATTTTTTGTTACGTTAACCTCATTTTGTTATTAAGAGAATAAGAAGGAAAATGGATTTGAACATCTTATATTATCAGAACATATTTTGCTTGTTTATTCAATGCAAACGCGAAAGACTATTATTAGAATTAATATATAGAGACAGTTTAGGTAATCCAATCATATATCTTTACTGGAAACGTAGTTTCTCACCACGTCGAACAAAACACGGACATGATTTACCTTAATATAAGATTTCTCCGTTTTGAAATACTTCAAAAGTGTAACATTTATCTTGTTTCTCCTAATTGTGTTAATGATATTCAAAATATTTAACTATGTAAATTCTGTGCATGGGTTTATGAAGAAGTAATATTGTAATGAAATGAAGAAAGGTAGATGCAAATATTTAGTTAGATTCAATGGATTATAAAATCGTCTTTGCGTAAAATACGGTCAAACTTCCCTTAGAATTCTCACGCAAATGTCTTCAAAGACCCTCGACGTTTCCTCGTCATCATTAGGAAAGAGTCTCCGAACTCCAATTAGAAATTGCAGTCGTTAACGCATGAGTGCTACAGTATTCAGCGTATTCGACTGTCAGACTCGTGTAAAGTTGCCGTTGAGGCGTATTGTTCGTTCACCTATGCGAGCATTGCTTCCTTCTATTTAAAGAGTAACACCGAAACGTCTTTCAAGGATCATATACGCGTACGAGAGGAGGAAACTTTTCTCAATACACGGGCCAAGAATATAAAGGATTGAAGATTGTGTTCCGCTCTCGATGTTCTTTACTCATCGTTGAGTTTACGCCTGCACTTGAACCTGGCACGAGGGCTCAATTCCGTTGGATACTCGCGGGTATAGGAATTCATAGATCTTTATACATGAATTTTCTGAAAATATTTGTTATTCGCAATGCACCTTAAAGAATCTATCTTTACTCCTTATCTATACTATAAATTGACTAAGAGAATTAGGGAGTTTGAGAAAGTGACTATTCACATTGGTGAGGTAGTGAAAGTAGTACGAGCCGTTGGAAATTATTGACGTAGCATATATTATTCTTTGCACAATTTTAATTCGTATCTGATTGATCTCAAGTATTGATGTATGAAATAAAATTATTATCCAAACCAAAGGTGAACGCGTTTCTTTAAACTATTAAATTTTGAGAGATTCCTCTTCTCGTGAAATGAGACCAATTTGTATGATTGTTCAATTTAACCGTTTCACTTATTATGGGCTTAATCTACTTTAAATGTCATTTCAAAGACATTATATTTCGATATTCTTATTTCAATATCTCAGTATTTTTCTTAAGTTAAGATTACTATATCGTATGATCTATAAATATTTATACTAATTAGCAGATTAAGCTTTTGGATAAAATACCAAATAAAAATATTCAAAATTTAATAAATAAACATTATTTATTACAGTAGAAATTGAATTTACGATTTTTTATTTGTACTTTCTTAGTACTTTCTTGTTATTGTGAAACATATCACAAAATTCATGATTGATCTAAGTTCATCAAAAAGTTTTAAAAAAATAATCTTGAAAACGAAAATAGAAATCAACTCATTTTAATTTAATAAAACTCATTTTAATCATAACAGTTATAAATTTCAAAATTATTCAAAAACATCACTTTTTAATATTAAAAAACATATGTATGTTTTTATTAAATAACATTATCTAAATAATATTTGAATTATATGAATAATTTCATGTTACGGAATCAAAAATCGAAATAACGTTCAGATGAAAAATAAGCGATACTTTATTAAAATCATGCATGCTAATGAAATATTAAATGTGTATATGTATAATTATAAAATGATTATACACACACACATATGTATATATGCTGTGTGCTGAAATTCAAAATTAAATTTAAAGAATGAAATAGTTTCTCTTATAAAACTATTGAATTACAGTAATACTTCACCCATTGATTACAAGCAAAACTACTAAACATAATTCTCTGTTTATAATAATGTATAACATGTTTATAATAATAATTATTATAATTATGTGAGAAATATATAATATTTTAAAATTTTGTTTTTTAAGGAATACAACGATATTATATGATAGAAAAATGTTTGTAGTTTTTTTCATATGAAAAAATTGTGACACTAATTGTAATTCCTCTTATAATGAAAAATAATTTCATAGACTTCCTATTGGTATGTTAAAAATTATGGGGTATTTGATATTATTTTCAAAACACTAAGTGCAGTATTTCAATGTTATAAATAAATATATAGATGAAATTGATGAACACAAAGTATTTTCACGAAGCAGATAAAGTGTACGGATTTAAAATCTCTTGGATGTAAAATAAAATGTAAGATTGATTGAAAAGTGATAACGTTTATTTTCTTTTTAGCTGTATTTGAAAAACGCTGGAAATTGTTCGAAATGAAAGTTATCACATCTATAAATCGCAGTATCAACAAATAAATACAAAAGTGAAATCGGGAACAGTGGAGCCACATCCGCAGACTCACCGCAAACGAAGTGTGCACTACTCGCGGGCAAACAAACACAGCTGACATTTTGCAGAGGAAAAAAGATTGACATCTGTCGATTCACGGTGGCACGTTGCACGAACTCCTGAGCAGCATCCATCGAGGACAAAATTGTTAAATCAGCAGAACGAGAAACGACAAAAAGATCGACGCAGGATATGTGAATTTTCCACCGTTTAGCTACGCACACAATCGCCTGGCTGATAGGTGCGACCGAGGCACGCGATCATGGCTATTCGCTCAGCACGTTTTGCCCTCAACACAAGCTAATCCGAAGATTAATTTAATGCCTACGTCGCTGTGGATATAGTCGACAAAAGAGAGAGAGAGAGAGAGAGAGAAAGAGAGAGAAGGAGCGGCTCCGTGTCTCACCTGCGCAACGCAAACCTGATATGCCACCGGACGACAAAAATAACAAAACAGGTTGTGCTTAAAGAAAAAGAGAGAGAAAGAAGCACTTTCATGCAGTGGTGTTTCCTCGATTGCTGATACGAGCTGCAGCCCGAGATGCAGTCGTGCGCTTTCTAATCGTCACGACAACGCCATTTTCTTCGCCTGTCACTGTTACCAACGGCAGCTATACCAATACTACGAATGTCACTTGCAAATTTTAATTTTTTCTTCTTGCTTTTTTAGGTGGCTTATTATTGCATTTGCGAAAATTCGAAAAACAGAAATTTTTCATCCCAGTCAATACGATTAGTTCCTTCAGGCTTACGATGACGGGCATAAATATCAGTGTCTGAAAAATGAAGTGTATTTTTCACGACACTGAATGAGTCATAATCGCAGTAGAGAATACTCATTTTCATTTGATTATTGGAAATATTATAAAACTCATAACGAAGTTTATAGGCTGCTGAGAATATCGATGTGAGTTTTTACTTTTAAAATAACTTTCAAGCCTTGGTGGTTTGACATTTTAACGGCCAATTACTAATCTACTAAGCGATGAGTTTATTCAGAGCTCCTTTTATAGGATAGCTCTATAAAGTATTCAAAACTCATTTAACTTTGTAAAGTTGAGAGCTTGATGTATTCTTTATTACAGGCTTTATCATTACAATTAAAATAAAATCTTTAAAGATAATTTAACGTCGTAACTGTACTAGAAAATTGTTTTAATATACGATTTTAGTATACCACATTTAGCTGATTTTAATCAATACTAATCTCTTCTAATCTTGTGATAAGAAGATAATGAAATTTTCATAACTTGAATTTTTATTGTAATCTGATTTCGTTAATTCTCTCAGTAAATTTATTGAATTAAATAACAAATTATTTGTACAAGTTTAATAGCTTAATCACTTTTTTTGATAATTCAAATAAAAATTTTCAGTTACAAAAATAAAATATCTCATCAGATTTGTTTTGTAAAAGTTTAAGTTTTCAGTATTAATAATAAACATTTTATTCGGCTAGTTTTACAAGAAAATTAAATTCACAGTAATTATTTGAGTGCTTAAATTTTTTTTAACTACAATAGATATTCATATTCATTTACATTTCAGAAATAAGTAAATTCATCCAAAAAAATTTTAAATTATGGGATTTATGATTTTCGAGCTTATAAAAACTTAAATCTTTCCAAATTTCAAAAAAGGTTTGAATATAGCGCTAGGATTAGTTTTAAATAAAAAAGTAATTACATTATAAGCAATAACTTTTTCTAATTGTGAAAGTGCAAATATATCGCTTCAAGTATTATCAGTGGTGGCAAGAGTATAAAATTTCACTGGATTTATAATTTATTTTATTTAAAAAAAAACTAAAATATATATAAAATGGTTTCAAATTAGGAAAAATATATTTTTATTAAATTATAAAACTTTACGTGAAAAAATTTGAGCGTTGGAGAATTAATTGGAAAACTACATTTTTTAAAAGTTAATGCGTGTCTAACAGTGATTTCTATTTTCATGGACATCTTTATTTTACTTTAAACGATTTAAACCATATTAAATTTTATTTACAAAGTTAGTATTTTCAATTAGCACTACAAAAAATAAATCTAAAGTATATAAAAACTGTCTTTAAAAAATTTTAAAATACAATAAAAAAAATACAATAAAAATACAATAAAAAATTTAAATGCTTTTTTTAATTTTGCAAAAATTCTTATGTAATAAGATTTAAGCTTGTTGAAGTATACAGATTTAGGAGCAATTTCGCTCTATCTAAATTGTAAAATTTTTATATGGAATTATATGTATTGAAGTTAGCAATGATAAATGAAAAGTATTTTTAGGTTTCCGACGGAGATTTAGAATATTTATCTTTTTGTTAATTTTAATTCTTTTATATTTTTATTCTTACTCTCATAAATTATATTAACATCAAGTTTGAGAAAACACTCTTACATGTTCTAGGTAAAGCCAAGGCTTTGGTGATTAATAATAAAACGATAAGAGTTATTAAAAGTAAAATTATAACTATGATATATCAATACAAGAAAATTAAATACGTATAATATTAACATAAATGAATTTCAATGTAAAATAAAATTTCTTTGTTCTTTCATGGATAAGTTGGATTTCCAATGAAATTTAAAATATTTATCAAAATAGCTTCGAGAATAATTCAAATATAGATAGAAAGCACTTAACAAGAATTTTATATTTATAAATGTAATTTTAGGATATACTTTTTATTCCATCGCTAAAGTCTGCTACTATTGGTAAAAGAAAAAGTTTTAAGATTTCACAGTGCTTTTGCATATGTGCGTAATTATATAAAATTAAGATTATCCTTAAATTGAATAATAATTATCGATTGTCATCCATCTATTTTCGACTTGCATATTTAAGACGATTGTATCGCCAATGAAAGATTTAGAAGATAATAACCCGACGATTCTAACAATTACAATACGAATGCAATCAAAACATGCCGCCAAATACACTGGAGCATTACTGTTTCCGTATTGAGAAGATAAATACAAATGAGATTCAACGAATGCCAGACGTAATTGATGAATTTACGATTGTTACTCTATTGTCTATTTAAGAATACTACCTTTTAACGAGATAGTTTGTAAATTGAACTTAAATATCAAATTTTATCTACAACGTGTCAAACTCCAGCCACCATTGAACCATTCGACTCACCACCGGTGATTCATTCGTTGAAGACGAATCAAGTTATTCTTTTCATTCCTAGAATTTCCATTCGTAATTATGAAAGTTCGAGATTTCATACGCGAATGAGCGGCCACTCGAGCAAATACCACAGTTATCGGTGCTGAACTCGGTGAACGTCGTCAGGCTGTATAGCAAAATACTCTACCAAATGGTACCAGTTGTATAACTGTTATTTACTAATACTTAATATTGTAAGCGTTACTATGGAAAAGTGCTTTCTGCCACAGCCAATTTAAATAAGAGAAATAAAATACGTCGTCATAAAAGCAGCTCTGCTGCCTTCCCCTTTTCACTCCCTCGTTTTCATTGTGTACAATAGTGAAACTGCAGAAGAGGAAAATTAAACGATCGCGCCACAGCAGCTGGTTCGTGTTTACAATGATCCGCTAATTTGTTTTCTCTCGATTCCAGTCGCTGGTCCAGGATTGCGATTAATAGCATTACGTGCTACCGCACGTATTTTCACGCTGCTGAACATTGCCGATGAGCCCGCAACGTACTTCAGGTTTCAGGTGCACGATAGGCACAATTGCTCTTTGACCTTCGCCGTAGAATAAATTTCATTGGCACTGATTCGCTCTGGGAGGCCCAAAGATACGAGTCTAATTTCATCGCCTCTCATTTCATTTGAAGCTGCACGAGCACCTTTAAAATATGCTCGAAAATTTGTTTGTACTATTATGCGAAGCTATTGGATTACATTGAATATTCCTAAATTAAACAAATCAAATTCGTATGAAAGATGGATTTTCATTTTCTGTTTCTCGTTATTTCGACTATTGATCGTCTTCAGCGTGTAAGTTTTGCAAAAAAATATTCGTCTCAAGCCTTTGGTTTAATTGAAGTAAATGAAACAAAAAAAAAAAAAAAAAAAAAACAAAAAATAATGTGTCCGAACAAATTTTCAGATTTATTTTCAACAATACAATGAATTGTATTTTTTTCATTATTTTGAGAAAAAATTCCAAACTACTCAAATTACAAATTTATATTTAAGAAAACGTAACAGAGATCGTAATTTAAATTTGACCACGTTTTTTTATTTATTTTACCAAAGCTTCCATCACTTAACGCGGCTTCTGCACAGAGCATCATTCTGCATTATAATAAATGAATACAGTAAACTGATTCTATATATATCTATAAGAATAAGAGAAAAAGGGAATTAAAACTGTTGATTCACTGGTTTAAAATGAGTTAAAATTACATGGGCATATCTGTATGCGCATGTAGCACAGGATTAGGGCTTGCTCACTTTAACATAATTTACATTGAAATAATGTAATTTATAATTACATGATCTTCCGAACTTCGTAAAAATATTTTTGTCGAATTTGAGAGTTATTGCTTTTCTGAGAATTTAAAAACGTTGAAATTAAATATAAAATTATTGAAATTTTAAAATAGAAAATATCGCCTTATAAAGGACTTTCAAGAAGTGAACATTCATTTTAAATTTAAAGAATGCTTTGTAATAGCAATAGTATTTTAATTAAAATAAAAAAGTAAAGTTGTTATACTCGAAAAAGAATTATTCAGGCCGTTGCGCGAGTCTATTATTTTTTTTATTATAATTCTAAATTGTTTAAAGTGTACGGGTTTTAGCTGAAATTTACTCGATTAAGAGTGAGAAATGAAGCTGCAAAAGCAGCCAATTTAAAAAAATAAGAAGCTACGTCTAAAATAATACTACGACCTTCATTAAAACTCTTAGTTGCAATAATCATAAAAATAAAGATATTAAAAAAGCTCAAAACATAAGTCTCCAAATCTCGACTACATTGATGTACGAAATAAAAAATATCACATTAAATTTCATATTAAAATGCGATATAGAGTATTTTGAAACTGATCTTAATCTCCGCGTTATCTCCTAGTAGCTACACCAACAAAAGTTTCTTTGTGCCATTAATAAAGCGAGTGACAAAGTTCAAAGAAAAGAGTTAGAACGAGAGGGATCCTCGTAGAGCAGCATTTATAAATCTGTTATACACGACCGAAAGTCCTTTCTTTCTAATTAAAGTGAATCAATTGCTTAAACTTTCGTAGGCATGATTTCACAGTATATCTACGCACTTGAGAGTACATCTTGGACAGTATCTTAGAGTTGACATCGACGATTATATGTCGAGCCGAATCGCCTCATCGCGCGCGAGGAAATGTCCAAAACAACGAAAGAAATTAGGTTAGCGGAAACAAAGAACGTACTCGAGAACTACCTCGGATTATATCAAGTGCATGCACCTCTAGCCGAGGTGACATTGACGTGTATTCCTCGAGCCGTGAGACGGTGCAAACATTTCGAATCGCCACCAGCGGCAGGATCGACGCCGAAGAAATCCGCATACAAATCGTCACGGAATGCGCAAACAGCTTCTCCGCAATAAGAAACATCGCTGTTGCATCTCGGACCACACCCTCCTTGGGAAAAGACCTGCCAAAGGAGGAAGCCCACCGGGAGTGCTCCGCTTTTTGCGGCCCACGCGCGCGACTGGAGCTCGCCATACATAGTCGCAGCGACACGCAGTCTGCGACGGTTCCGAGGGAGCGGAACGAGTCGCTCCAAGTGTGCAATATGCGTCGACGGCGACACTGCAACGGAGAAAGTCTCCCGTTCGATTCCTTGGTTCTTGCTTCGTACTCCAGCTCGTGCTTCGTACCGATCGCTGCTGATTTGCCGCCTCAAGTTTTTACGGACGCGTTTACGTAAGCGATACTTGGAGGCCGGTTATCCGTCCTTTTAGCGCACGCGTTTTCTTCTTTTTTCCTTTTCGAAGGCGACGATATGTGTCCTCTCGGAAGTTGACAGTCGAGATTTACAGCTACGAAAATTATACAATACTTAACGTGTGCGTGGATACATATCTCTTATTTACAAGTTACGCAAAACCATTGGGATAGACTCATTATGTGCGTGCCTTCGCATATAATGAGTACGCGAACGGTCACGCGATGGCTGTTTTAGGTACCAAAAGCACACCTTTATAAAATACGCTAAGGCATTTTCACGATACTCTTGCGAGGCATTAGCCCGATGAATGATCGAGAATTTGATTTACGTTGAATAAGAAAATGTTTCATTCTCGCATTAATGTCTTAGAATCCATGCAGTACAATAGTTGTAATCGGTCAATGAATGCTTTTAGAATTGAAATAAATTACAAGTCAATTTTGAAACACATCTTTCATTCGTACCCCCATTTTAATTTTTAACGCGCGTTTATTTGAACATTGCGTTGATAAGTTACTTTATATAACAAAAATTGCAAAGCAGAATTTTGTTAGATGGTGTATTTGCATATGAATTATTTTACCTTATTTATTACTTAAATAAACTAACGGAAAGCATACTGGTCATCAATTTTTCTCGTATAAAAAGAAACTAACGCAGCTTCAACAATATGAAATAATCATAATTTTAGATTATGACAAAATAACTTTCTTCAACTATGCCGTATTAGACATTAATAATCAACTACTTGCAGAACTCTGGTTGGTAGAAGATAATTCGGTATAAAAATAAGCTATTTTCTTTTTACATACGCGGAAAAGGCAAAGTGAAATACATCGTGGAAATCGTAATTATGCGAATTGAAGAAGATATTCCTGCAGAAACGTAATTATTTTTATCTACCTTTTTATCTATATATACTATCAAATATAATGCATGTAACTCTTATAAAGAACGTTATTTAATTGTTTTTTAATTTTTTCCTTTGATAAAAAAACTTTTGTATCCGTTGATATTTTGTATATATATTTTGATATTTCTTTGCTTAATTTATTTTAATTTAATTTATTTTATATATTTCCCAACAATCATTCAAAGAAATGATATTTCAAGTAAATTTTTTGTCCTATATTTTAAAATTATATTCTATCAGAACGTAATTATATGTTTGAATCATACAATTAAAAAATAATTTCTTAGCTTTTTTATTTCTACTTATCTATAAATTTTATTAGAAATGCTGCAATTTTAGCAGTTTATTTACAATGTAAATGCAGCTTATTGGAATAAAATTTGATATCTCGAAAGCATGAAAGAATGTAAAACAAAATAATGAATCCGACATGATATTCATAAGCATGCATCATTTTTCAGTCTCAAAAAAGAAAATATAGAATTTAATATTCATTTTAGTAGAGATAAATTAAAAATATTTATATTCTTATCTAATATTATTTTAAAAATTTTATTGAAAATGTGTAAGTTATTTTTGAAAAATTTTAAGATTTAAACTCAAAAGTTTTCTTGAATTTTTTAAATCAAAGCTTGTTAACATTTTTAAAATATCTTTTAATACTATTTAATGCATAAAAAATACAAAGAAATTAGAGTATTTTTTTCTTATCTTTGCTGTTTCAATATCTAATTTTAATCTAAGATACGAGCCATTTCTTAGTATTAACTAGGAAATTTAGCTATCTTGTGTAATTGAAGATTCGTTGTTCAAAACTTTAGGACAATTGATGTAGCATTTTAAGACGGCAAGTATGACCTTTCTCAACTGAGTAAACTCATGAAAATCTAAACAGATTAGGTCAACAACGACGAAACGACCTGCTCTAATTAAAGAGAGGAACTTATCATAAAGGCTGACAGTTTACTAAAGCGGTGGAAAAAAATCATTTTTAAATGTTTGAGGAAAACGTATCCAAATCTTGATTGTCAGAAAGTTCTTTTTAGTAAAGTTACGTTGGACGATACGAAACATCTCAAAGGCGGATTAACATTCAAACTTTAAACTACGCGTCCTAACGCTTCTTTGTATAGATGTATAGATAAGGAATGCGCAACTGCAGGTTAACTAATGCGATTATGCGACAATCTAGAATAATGTATTTTCGCATTATTTGTTGATAAACAGCGGTTCAATTATCAATTGCAATACGATTATCAACAAGATTGTTTGGCATCGTTGTCAGGACAACCGGACACGTGGAATAATGTGGAAACCGATTCTTCCGAAAATTCTCCATTCGAAAACCGTTTCAGAATAACAGTATATGTAACAACGGCAATAATTTGCGAACCTCGGATTATAGTGCCAGTAAATGAGACAATCTCACTTCCTAGGTGTTTTCTTCCTAGGTGCATCAACGGTTATAGGATCTTTATTCTATCAGCATTTTTTCTCCTCGCATTTCCTCGTCTTCTACTTAGGAATCACTTCTATGCCGTCTTCTACTAAGGAGATTCTTCCTTTTTAAAATATTCTCTAAAAATGACGTATTTTTACGTCTTACTACATATAAACGCTTTCCATTTGTAGTTTGTGTACAACATGCATTACCTCGGGATAAAGCCATCTCAATTATGTTTGAAGAGGATAATGAACAATATTGTTCTTAATTATTGACAGTGTTATAAATTAAATGATAAGAACAAAACCAAAGGAATAATTACATGTTTGCGCGTACGCTAGTCTGTACAGAAAATGAAAAGAAAATGATTATTACACTTGATCAAGACTGTTTTGCAGGTTCTCAGTGAGATTTCAGTATAGAGAAAAGGATTATTGTATTCCAGCACAACAAATTCTGAGCGGTCAACTTGATCCGCTGAATTATTCGAAATATGGTATTTTTATATATGAAAAGAATGAAATTTGTAATTACAAAATATTCTTATTATATATGGTTGAGCTTGCCTGTTTTATATTGGGTGGATTATCCAAGTGGACTGAGTTTCACATTTCGGATTGAGCCTTTCTTATGCATTTATTACAGATAATGGGGATGTCTTCATATCATCTTTTTTCTTAAACAATCTGTGTACTTAACTTCTATCGTAACTCGTTATTTATTCCTAAGATACTTTGTCAAACCTTTAGCCGGTCTATTTTTGGTCTTATATTCATTTTTCAATTTTCAATTTTGTTAATGGTGTTATGCACGAGGCGCAATGAAATAAATAAGTATATCCCGAGGTTACGAAGGACTTACGGGAGTATGTCTGAAAAAGCTTCCATCTGGAATTGATTAATCTTAATTATGTAATAAATCTAAAATAATTGTAAAACGAGTCAAGATGGAAAGTGTCCACCGTAGGAAAAAATAAAGTAGGGCGACACAGGAACTGAAAGAAAGATATGCCGCAACTCGGAACTCGCGAGGACAGCTCGAAAGGATTCGCAAAGTATAATACCATATTTTATCCGACTAAGGTATAGCAGGCTATTACTGAGAAGTCTTCGAGGAGTGTGTATAAAAGAAGTATAAATTCGGTGGTTTCTTAAACGCAAAGACACGAATTACGCAATAAAGATGTAACATGTCCTTGAGAGGTGAAAATCATGATTGTTTATTAAAAGAATTATAACAAGAAATGGAACAAGGGAAGGAAAGATCCTATAAATATAAAAAGATCTAGCCTCTAGTCACGATTCAACTTAACCCTTCTACTCCTCGTGCATAATTAATTTTTTGCATTAAAAAGATTGGACGGGTAAAATATTAGTGTAAAACCCAAACAAAATTCCACTACACTCTCCAATCGAAAAGATGCCAGCGCTTCTCTTTCACATCTTACTAGTATCACGCGACATGGGTCGTCACGTATAAAACCACGCCACTTCGGCTTGCCAAAAAAAGATACGAGCGATTACAAGTATAAGTAAACTAACTGACATGGAGAACACCGAGCTTCTTAACGAGGTTGCCCAAAATTTTCTATCAAACCACACCCATCTCCCTCAGTCAAAGTTTCCAACTCGGTAACTCCATCTGCACTTCAGTTCCCCCACTCCTCGTCTCTTCTCAGAAATGTGTACATATATCATTACACTCCTTTTATTAATCTTTAATGCTAAACTCATGCTACATCAACAGTTTATTAAGCATCAACGTTACGTTTTCAAACATAAAACTTTGTCAAAAAATCTATTCTGATTATATCATTAATATCATTTTAATACCCATTATCGTTAATATCAATTATAATTGTAACGTATTTCACGTATATTATCCAAAACTATGCTATAGAGTATTACATGTATATGATAAGATATTCATTTTTGCAAGTTTGATTTTTAAAAAAAAACCACGTTAAGTCCATGTTTATTCTTTAGAAAGTTGTTAGCAATAACAGGAGAAAGTCAAATAGCATGTAAACATGCAATTTTTTTATATGTATACGTATATATACTTATTAATTTATTTAATGTATTATTGGTTGAGACAAATGTTATAATATAGCCATAACTAACGTATGCATTCACAATTTCTATACATACACAGCAATTGGATGAGATTATGCAGATGAATAAAACAGAAATGCACGATTATTCAAGTACGTTGTTTCAAACGAGATCCTCTTTTATTTGGGGCTTTTTTTACGAGGTAGATCCTGTCTTTTTATCTGTAAAGTGCATGTGGTAACCAAATTGTATTTGTATCCAGTAATATAACAAAAATTGGAGATGAGTTCACGCCTGGTAATAATTTTTTTAATCTGTGCCTATCTTCAATAATCCAAGAAAGCTTACATAGCATATCGACATACCTCTACTGGTAGTATCACTAATTAAATTTTGTACTGTAGATTTTGTCAGAATAATAATAATAATGCGTTTTTCTGCTTCGTATTATAATTTGTTTCTTTTTACTATACATGGAGACAAATGCTTTTGCAACTACTCGATAATCGACTTTTTAAATCATTTATCGTTCTGTCACTCTTTTCCATTTCTCGAACATCGCGTACTTTTTTCAACGAGTGCATGCTATTTTTATACGTGCACTCGTTCAAGTTTTTTCGCTTTTGCCCACCTCATTATACGCTCCTAATTATTATTATAACACTTACGAATACTTCAATTTTAATTATAACTTCTATAATACCCATTAATATCGTTTACATTAATGTTTAAATCGAGATTTTTAACTCAACCAGCTTTGTTTCTAAAAGTGCACTGGATTATCATCAGTTTTTAAATTTTAAAAATCTTTATTCACTAATTTATATCTTACTTTAGCTTGAGAATAAACAGACACATAAATTACGCAGAAGTATGTCAAAGTTCATCTATGAAATTAAAGTATCTAAATAGTTGTGGAATTTTAATTAAAATGGATACAATAAAATTTATTTTCCAGTATTTAAAGGTGTATCTGTTTTATTAAAGATAAAATGAAGCGAAATAAGACGTAATATGCAAAATAAAACGTAAAGAGCAGAAATGTAAAATAGAATCGAAAATGTCCATCTTAAAATGGGCTTTCGGATTTGAAAGAAAACCAAATTGTTACGTTCTGAAATACAATTATATTTTTTATATTTGCATAACAAGCGCAATAAAAATATACAAAGAACGCAGTTTCCGAATTGTTCCATTTATATGGAACATCAAAGTAGAAAAATACCAGAAACGTAGCAGATTAAAATTTTTTTAAGCATTGAATGTTATCGCGAAGCTTTCCTGTATAACTGTAGCTTATGAAATTTGTCAATATAGCAACAGTCTTAAAAATTATTTTATTACTCAGACGCCACTCACACAGGAGAAACTTTGGTGATCAGCTATTAGCTATTATTTATCCACTACATCGACTCACGCCAACTACACTAGCTTCTGCATATGATTCCAAACTACAATAATTACGTAATTATTTGATCGTACTGTTTCACATGTTGCTCTCCAAAGCTTAGATATAACAGAATTTACGTAAATTTCTTCACGGTTGCATTTACATTGCTAGCGTATCCACGTATTCTCAACAGTGTAAAATTATTTTTTCTGCTTTTCGTTTTGTGACGGCACATATTTATGCATAAATAAGCCAAGTAGCTCCTTAGTAATCTCATTTCATTCTTGTTTCACGGTGGTCGAGGAAACTGCTTTTAAACTGACAGCTTATTTTCCGCACTTGCTATACTTGTATAATAGACTTTTGCCACGGTATTTATTTTAACTTTTTTTCTTAAAGCTGTCTATAATGCATTTGAGCATTAGTGCTTTATGCGCATATTTTTCTTAAAGAGGATGTTGATTTGGAATACTTCTTTATGCTTCACGTAAACCGAACAATTAAGTGATCATTGATATTTTTTGGGAAACGATCTTGGCTTTTTAAACAAGGTTTAGGCAGAAGTAGAAAAATTCTGGAAGAGGAAGAATCACAAATATAACAAATATCTCAATAGCATATTTTTAGAATGTAAAATATTGAATTGTAGTGTAATTGATTTAGGTGAAGTCATTAGATGACGAGATCTTATAGCATTTTTATATATGTGCAATTTTAATTATCATTTTTGAATCAATTGAATATGTTTCAACGGTAACTTTTCATATTGTACAAAGAAATTATTTTATGCTGTACCTGAAATTGTCGAATATAATATGCATATTGAACATTTTTTATACCAGAATTTATAAAGCTAGAAGAAATTTATAAATTCTAATAAATTCTAATTTCGATAATATCTTTGTTACATTTTTAAGGAAATAAGAACTGAGTAATTTATTTCACTGAATATTTTGAATTACATAATGTTTATAATTTAAAATATCTTATAAAAAACTTATTACGCTATATATATTTAACGACAGAAAGCTTTTGTTCTACATATAAAATGAATATATACAAAAAGATTTATGCAATTAACTGACCAACTAAACCAGTTATATGAAACTTTATATTCCGTCCTTCATCTGATTTATATTTGATACTAAATTTTTTACTAAGAATATTACGAAACTTATTTTTTATGTCACATAAATTTCCTCGCATTTAGGATTTTAACCGATAAAGTTGAAATTCTTTCTACTTATATGTAAAAGGATGTGCAATATTGGTGTTTACTATGAAAATTCGGTATCGACCGTATTTAAACAAGTTTCATCCAATTTCAGAGGTACGTCGATTTAAATAGTAACAAATTCATTGTTACTCTTTTAAGGCAGTTCAAATGACTGTAAGTAAATGTTACATTTGTTTCTATATAAGAAATGGCGAATAATAAATAAAATAATAAAACTTGATTTGAAATTTTATATACGCAATTTAAATTAATAAGTGATTAGTGTGAATTGCTGTTTTTCTTGAGTTTTTAACATAGTACTTTTGCGTTGTTTAAAAAAGGTCGCCTTAAATAGAGTTTGAGTTTTCAACATTTTTACATTAAGTTGAAAATTTTCAACATTAAATTTGCATAAATATATTAAATCTTTTTTAAAGAATTTGAAGATAAAGGTATCAATAATAAATTTTAAATTTTAAGTCATACTAATTATTTAAAATAGATCTGCATGTTCATTTTATAAAGTCATACTGAAAATATAAATAGTTAAAACATATAGATTAAAATATATATTTATACATGCTTCTATTAAATATATAATGTAAAATATTTTACATAATGAATTTTTCTGTTTTCTTTTTATTAAAACAAAATTGTTTTACTGACTAGTAATTTCATTTCCGTTTTGGTTTAGTTTACTGTGAAATAAGATTTTCTTAATTAAAATTCAACCTTTAAAATGGAAAAAGTTCTATTCAAATACATATAACGTTACAAAATATATTTTGTGTGGATGTTATCTATAAGAATTATTCTAATAAAGTGCGATTGTTCAAATCTAATTCACGACTTTAAAAGTTTCAGTCGGATTTTGAACATTTTGTCTTCTTAAATAAATAATTGCATTTATGAGTAAATATGAAATATCATAGTATAGAATTTTAGTTAAAATTAAAAAAAGTAAATCATAGGTATTGGAGATTAATTTGAACTTATCCAGAAAAGTAAATAATTGACAAACCAAGCTATCGCCTTATTGGTCTTTCACTTCTTTAGAAGATTAATCAGCTTTACAATTATTACCAGGAATCTAAGGAAACTTTAACGACTAGTATAGCTTATTCAACAGCGTATTATAAGAAATGAACATTTAGATATATAAAATTGTACATCAGTATATGAAAAAACTTTGAATTTAAACAAGCTTATTTTTATGAATATATTTCGTATTTTATTTTGATACAATTGAAAAGAACATTTTGAATAAAATATGTGGTGATTTACTATAAGTATCATTATTAATGATTTTATAAATTTTTTATAATTGATACATATTTGAAAATATATTCTACGCACTGAATCAGCTGCGAAAATCCACGTATTTCTATATTTATTGAAATCTTGCAGATTTTTAATTTTTCTATATAAAAATTAATATTTAACAAATTATGTGCTAATACGACTAAAAGTAAATTCATGTATCAATAACAATAAAAGGACACGAATGTTTTATAAATGAATTATGGCATATGTATAATGTTTAAATAAATAAATTTTATTTAAATATAAATATACATATTATTGATTACTTAAAAAAATGCTACAACGATGAAAAATTTCAGTATAATTTAATGCAATATTTACTAAGATTTTTCTCGGGTTAAATCTACAGTTATTTTCGTTTAATTTTCATTGTCAATTTTCAAGGCATTAGAATCTTTGTGATAAATACTTCAGTACTACTAGTACTACTACTCAATGAGGGCACTTAGATTATAAAATCCATATTTTCTTCTTTTTCTTCTTATCCATCAGAAGCAAGAGCAGGCGCTTAACCTGTCAAATGAAGTGGAATTTCCTTCAGATTTCCACATAGACTGTAATCCGTTCTATCTGCTGTTCCTTTCTTCTTAAGGTAATGTAATAACAGCAGATGTCTCGTTAGTCACTGATCAGTTAATTTTTATCTATATTAAGAGAGATTAATTCTCGTTAATTAATTCATCGTTTTTCTAATAGTTCCAGCATGGTCTATATTCCTTTGCCTCCAGCTTTAAAATGCCTCAGTATTTTGAATTCTTCTTTTGTTTTTTGTGATCCTTTCACTTTCCTTTTTCTCAAAAGCATTCGACATTTCGTTGATTCCGATGACTGTTTATTCTGACTGCCATATCATAAAGACTGACTTGGTGATTTTTGAGCTGATTTCGGCGAGCTTATTCATCGTATTTTTAAAATCAGCAACATGTTTAGATTGATATATATCAGAGTCTATTGACGTCAATGCAGCTGTCTTATACGAGTGTAAATCTCTTACCCACGCCGATCATTTTAAAACGTAAGATTAATTACCAATAAAAAGGCCAGTGTCTCATTTTGGAAAACAATTGCAAGAGAGCCCATGAATTTTGATACTCGTTGGCCAGGTACATGAGTCTGTATTACTTACAGTTTCTTTTAAGAGTACGAGCAAGGCCTCAATGAAGCCACTACTAAGAGTCGAGGATGAAGATCCTGAACTTCTATATCCAAGATTCTACTTGGTCCAACATTTTATTTCTACCTCATTTATTATTATACTTAGATTCAAAGGCTGCAGAAGAGGACTACCTCTAAATGGAGATGGCTTTTCAGTTTCCTAATCATTGTAGGCAGTTCTGTTCTATTGCAACGTCCTTCTTTTCTATTCTTTTTTCAATTATTCTTACCATGTCGTGTAAAGGCAACTCTCCTGAACTCTCTGTTATATAAAGATGCTGATCGTTACGTGAGTTGGTAACAAGGATGGTTTTTTTCGAATACAAATTAATAAAACTCTCCAACTTTAACGAAAAGTGTCTTCGATTTTGTCCAATCCTCTTCTATAGTTGTTTGAGATAAATCATTCTAATTTTACTTTCTGAGGCAGACAGGACCTTAAAAATCTCCACTGTCTATTTAACTCTATTTAACGATGATATACTTATATGTAGATTCAAGTCTTTTCTGAATTTTCTCAGACAGAGCTACACATTTGCAACTATTCAGTTTCATTAAATATCTCTCTTTAGTCTTGAAATAGTGGGCAGAAGTTTGCAATAGGATCTTTAGGTTACCTTCAATCCTACTGGATAGTTTCCTAATTAGTCCTTTTTCTAACTATTAGCAGTGTTTTCTTCTTTAGACAGGACCTTACTTGATCTTAATACCTCAAGAATAAATTCCTCATATAGTAACTTTCCTACATTTTTTTTATTCTTTATTTTTATGGGTTGTTCAAACTAACATGTAATTATTAAGGTTGGTAGTTTCCTCTTTCGTGTTGTGTCGAAGAATGATCGTATATCTATCTCTCATAGATATATAATGATCCTAGATCTATCTCTCTTCGTTCGATCCAGTTTCATGTAATAGTGGTCAGATCTTCATCCATATGCTTCTATATCAGGGACCCTTCCAGTTCTTCTGTAATTATACAGGTTCTCGATTTTTCTTACACCGATAGATATATATCCTATTGCATCTGCTCAATCCATGCATGTTATAATAATCGATTGTTCTTATATCGGTATCATACTTCTCTGTACCTTTGTAAAATGTAATAATGCAGAGGCAGGCTTATAATGATTCAAATTTATTTGCACTATGGGTGTTCCAGAATCTTCAATTGTAATCGGTTTGATTTATTTGTCACTTCCAAGTCTACGAGGCAATCAAAATGTTCAGTTTTGCCTAAGGCCTAAAAGCAAGTCTTACCAGGATCTTTATCTATAACTAGTCAATGGTAACTACTAGAATCTGCTATGTTATTTTTGGTCCCTCCAAAATAACAGCTGAAACCAATTTACGACATCCACGGTCGGTATTCTGTCTTCGAATAGGTTAGAATCATTTTTCTAGCCAGAAAAAGAATATTTACAATTAATTATTATCCTGTTGGTCTTCGGGAGGTAGCTTATTCTTCTGAATTGAAGATAATGACCTACCAATGATTAATTTTCCAAATTATGTCGACCAACATACCCTGTTCATGTCGATCTGGCTATCCAGAAAACACGATTGGCGTTGAGGTTCTGAGGAGAAATACTTGAGTACATTTTACATTAAAAACTCTAAACAACAATGATATTTTATATAATTATCTTCTGGAACTCGTATATATTTGAACGTACTATTTATTCCATAAAGATAATGCTTAAAGAAACTACATACATGTATAAACGGTTTCTTCATAAGTTCTTTTGCGAGAATAGAAATTATTATAAGAGAATAATTCTCTCTTGCATTACAGATAATATATTATGAATAAAAACTAGTTTCGTTAATTTATGTCACTTGCTCGTCATTTATGTTCGATAAACGTAGAAAAAAATGTTAGGCATGTATTTGCAAGTAGGAATAGACGTAAAAAAGAGCATAATATTAAGATCAGAATATCTAATTTCTACAGAAAGAAAATTTTGTATTGACAAAGACTGATATTTCTAATTGAGAAAGAAAATCAGGAAGAAAAAGAATCTAGATTTGTAAATAAAGCTGGAATTATGTAGAAAGCATTATAATAATGTAAAGGAGAGTATCATATCTTTATATACATAAAAAACTTTTCACTGTTATAGATTTATTCGCATCATTATAATCCACAAATCTCGACCTAAATTCTGGCTATGCATATAAAGTTTCTTTTCGAGTGTTTTAGACATTAACAGCAATAAATCTAAATGAGATTTCAAAAGAAACTAAAAATTTGCGCAGTACATCGAATACCAATACACGTTTTATTGAATGGAAAATTTCAAACTATTTAATGCATTTCGTAGTTAAAAATAGTAGTTCTGATTGTGGTCTATTATATATTGATATTAAAATCAAGTGTATGATAGACTACTTTTATGTTTTCTTTTTAATATTTTAATTGTTTGGTAAGTTATATTAAATAACGATTAAAATGCATTTATTTAGAGTTAATCTAAATGAAATATTAGAAAGTGATGTATAAATCTTTATAAAACATATTTTTCTAGATTTATCAGTTGTTACTACAATTGAATTTATTAAAATAATTTGAGTTCAAGTTTTCTATATTAAAGATATAATAAAATCGCCTTTCCCTATGTGATTGGAATTCAGAACAAATATCAATTTAATGCTTTTTTATGGAATAAAAACAGATAAGTTATTGTATATACTACTATTTTCTATGGTAATATTATTAATTAAGTACCATCTATTAGAAAATTCTTAGATAAATTATCAAAAAGCGTAAATTGTCTGTAATATTATTTCAAAATAAAATATTCTTTATAATATTAGGCTGATAAATTAACCTTAACTTATAACTGTCGTCGTCTATTTATAAATATACTGTGTTGGATTAGCCATATTATTCGTTAAGAACAATTTTATGTACGAGAATTTTTTAAATAAACTTGATTATTAGAATTTTTAAAAATGTGAGACTTTATATTAAAGTAAAAAAAGTGAATTATTCTTTCAAAACAGAATTTCTTACCATAAGAATTTGATTTAAACTACTGTATTTATTCAAGTTGTACAAATTTTGTCACTTTGTTGCTACAAATCATTTCTACGATAAAAATTGCGTTGGACTCTATTTCCAAGACTCCACGCAGTAGTGACGAATTTTAACAAGTAAATATTCAAGGTACTTAAACAAGAAAATCTGAAACTCTTTTGAAATACACACCTAACCCGTATGCAGCTTTTTGTGCAAGTACAAGATGTGGAAGAGGAAAAAATGGAAATCGAAAAGGTATCAGAAGCGTCTCTTCCATATGTGATATAAAGAGAGGGAGAGAGAGAGAGAGAGAGAGAGAGAGACGGCATGGCATATTGCAGAATACGAGAGGTAGCCGTGGTTGGTTATTATACGGGATGAGTTGCCGCTTGTCTCTGCTCGAGATCGACGACCTCGCAAGTGCGTCAATGGCTGCCGTGGGTATCGGCCCCATCGAGCAAAACTATGAGAAAATAAAGTCTCGTCGGGGAAAGAAACCGGCATGATCGGACTCGTCCTGTTCTCGTCGTAGTTCGCGTTGCGAGGGGGAAGGTGGTTCGTGCGTCTAGAGAATGAAATAAAAACTGCGGATATACAAATGATGCAGAAGGTTGCGATTCGACGCGATCGCGTTCGTTATTTTGCTTTCCTTTTTTTTTTCTCGCTTTTCGCAGGAGCCTTCGATAGAATGCATATAGCGCGCCCAAGAACCTCTTAGGAATAAATGAAAAGATTGTTTGTAGATCGATGCATATTAAAATTGGAAATTATAATCTTTATCAGTGGATACTTTTGAAAAAGAAACGAGATCCTATTTTAAACGAGTATTTACGCGATATTGTAGGCTCGTCATTAAAGGTATTTTTAGGATATTTAATAGTATCGATAAATACAATTGTTCAAGATTTTATCAATTGTTGGTAAAAATCTATTACTCGGCTGAATCGTGTAAGAAAAGCGTGTAGAAAATAAAGTATTTAAATATATGTAGTGTACGTAACGCGGAAATATGTGCGTGCAAAGGACATGGAAAACTGCATCGCTTATTTCTCGGGGCTTGGATGTAGGCGTTATAAAATAAGCTTATTTTCCATTAATTAAAATGCCGAATGTCTATTTGCATCGTATTGCACCCGGGCTATAAAAAGTCGAGCGAGAAAGCGAGACTCCCAGCGAGCAAGTCATGTTTTTATCCTGGTAACTCGTTATATTTGTATATTTAAGCGAGTTGAACGCAAAAGTGTATTTTTTCTATCATTTATCGATCTTGCAAAAATTACGAACTTTAAATTTATCCTTGAAAATTTCAGGAAAAAATTTGTAAAATTCGAAAATTCTGCAAGGCAATAAATGAAACTCTAAAAATGATATATTCAGATATAACTATGACAGAACTAGTTTTACTTTTGCAGTTACCTCTGCATTTTCAATTGATAAAATAAAAATGTTTTTATTTTATATTCTGTTAAGATTTTTTTAAATTAAATAATATATTAAAAACGACCGTTTGAATGTGCACTAGCTTACGTGGAAATCTGCTTACGCGTAAAGATATTAATATTTCGCAGATACACAGACACTAAGCACTAGGAAAAGTAAAAAATTACACCGAATAACAATTAACAATATTTAAGATTTTAGTTATTTTAGAACGCTATTACAATAAAAAAATCATCAAAATCTTACTTATTTTTTAGAGACAAAAAAATGTATCTTATAAACATACTACTATTTTTTTAAATTTACAGCTGAACAAGATGTTATTATTAAAAGTTTCAATGTTATTACTATGCATTACTATGAATAACTGAACACAATGACCTCTGGGTACGAAGTAACAATGATACATTGCAAGATGTGTTTTGATAACAATTGATACACTTGACGACCTTTCGCTTCATTTAACTCGTTCTTGTCTTAATACTTTTACTTTATAATAAAGTGCAAAATATTAGTCACGGATTTAAAAAACGTATTGTTTAATATGAGTCGACATTTAAAAATTTTACTGTAAAATATATTTTTACAATCATAAATGATGAATTTCTATGTAATAGTTAGTTATTTAAATTTGTTGAAAAAATTATTCATATTGGTGTATGGTAAAAAAAAATATATATTGTATCTAAATTAAATTATATTTCGTTATAATTTAAAGGCAGCAACGGAAATAAACTCTTCTTAAAAAATTTGATCAGAAAACGAGGAAAATATCCCCTGGTTTGTTCTAGCTGTTCGTTTTCTTTCCAAACTGACCAAGAAAAGCAGACAATTTAAAAACTTTGAATTACAGAACAACTTCCCTTCGTCATATCATTTGAAATAAGAATATTCTCTCCCACTTCCTGATTTTGTTTTACATTATTTTTTTTCTTAAAAGCGATCAGAACTTTATATTAAGTTGAAATACCATCAAATTGATTAACCGTGATAAGTATTTCCATCAATATTTGTATAAGAAATATCTTTTTTATGCTACGTTGCATTAAAACTACTAATTGCAATAGATTATAAAAATGTGATAATAAAATAATTTAAAAAACTAATACAAAACTACAATGATAAATAAATCTGTACGCTTAAATTTGAAATCTTTAAAATCATATTAAAACAAAATGCCGATATTAAGTAGAAAACAGTCTTTTTTTTATAAAAAGTTTGTTCTTTGCGGAGTTAAATGGATTAATATTGAATTTCATTCAACCATTTTCCATTTCCCGTTTCGTTGCTTTTATAATATAATTCTTTCAAAGTAGATAATTAAAAGTGTACTTTACCAAAAGTTTCAAAAATTTTTTGCTTCATCGTCCAAAAATATACATAATAACAAAATTCATCGAGCAGAGGCACAAAAAAAGAATTATAAAATGAATTTTTTAGCTCGATTAATTACGAGCTTTGGCTTTGCAAAGAAACATTGGATGTATAACATAAAAAGAAGGCTGGCATAAAGGTTGTATACCAAAACGTAATTCTCCCATTACATTGCATGTCAATTGCCGCGGAAAGGCTTTTGTTCTTTAGTTGAAAAAAAATCTAATTGTTTCTGCCGATTGCACGACGAGGAGGGAATGTTCTCGGGGAGAATTTATGTCACCAGAGATGCTCTCGACGAAAAGCAAAGAGTCACCAGTTTACCTCTGGTGTTCCCTAGCGGACGATTGCAGAATCCAGCGTCTGGGTCCCAGGGATCGGAAAAGAAGCCAGAGAGAGAGAGAGAGAGAGAGAGAGAGGCGGATGTGTACCTTAAACTGGCAATCGCCGCGCGCTCCTTGTGGTGGGGGCTTATAGGTAAGCGGAGGCGACGACGGTGGCGGCGGCGACTCGACGCGTCGAGGAACAGTTGCGTGCCGACTGCTGCGCGCTTTGGATCTTTGTGTTTTGGTGATATATTCGTGAGCATCGTAAGCCTGCCTCCCTTCTTCCCTCCCCGCCCCTGTTCGTACGGTTCAAACGTTACCCGCACGGCATCCCCGCGGGTGGAGAATTTCTCCAAGTGGTGATGTGCGATCGACGGTGAACGAGGTCGAGCATCTTAACCGTCTGTGTGCCAGTGCACGGTATCTGCTGCTGTGCCCCGAGGACAAAGAGCCGGCGTCGCTCCGGAAAATAGTGCTTACGGGTTGTGACGGTTATACTGGGTGCTACATTTGGTGCTTATTCACCGTAGGTGGGTGAACGCTGCTCTGACCAACGGCCGTTAGTGTCATAGGACGTCGGACTCCAGGATACCGGTGAGTGATTACCCTGTGGCTAGAGCGACGCGTTCCGACGAGCGTGCGAGAGGAGCGGAGTCCGTGGTCGCGTCGATACTCGATATAGAACCTTTTTGGAACGCTTAAGATGTTCGAGATGTGCTCTGGTTTATATTTGTCGAAACAATGTAATTTGGTGTGTGTGTGTGCGCGCGCGTCGGGCGCGCACGCGCCCACATTAGGAAGATAAAGTGTAAAAAATAGTCGCGGCTCTTGGTTACTTAAATTTTATTTGATTTTTTAATCAGTCTGCATAATTAACATATTTAAGATTTTATTGAATATTTTTTTTAGTGCAGCTTACATTATTCGTAAAATATATAGAGAGAATGTTTTCGTAAAATGATTTACTTGATAAACGCTTGTCATACATATTTAATTAGTGCATATATTTTTGTAGCAGGCAATATTTAAGAATTTCAAAGCATAACTTTTGCATTTAATGAGGTATTCGAGAAAAAGTTATTTGATCAGGATCTCTTAAAATATATATATCTTTGCAAGTCGTGAGTCGTAATCAAAGTTATAAAGAAATTAATTTTTTTTTAATTCAGTGTAGAATTTTCTTCGTAAATCAGCATGAAATTCTAAGTTAAGCGTCGTGTAGCGATTTATTATCAAGAAAAATGTTAAAATTTGCTTTTCTTACTTCAAACGTTCAAATATTCCTTTTTTCATAACAACATTCAAACGAACATTCAATAACGTACAAAACTATGTGTCTTCGTCAGTCAAAACATTTTGTTTAAGCCACGAGTGCATTGTAAGGTGACTTTTCTATTTATAATTATTCAAATACTTTGTTCATAAAGATTAGTATTGCATTTATTGTCAACAAGTTGAGTTTATCGAAAGTCGTACAAGACTATTCAGAACAGAAAAATCAATGGAAAATCAGTTTTATCTTTGTTAATGCGCTGAAGATAATTTCTCTTTTAATCAAAATTAAATCTTCTTTCGTATACACCCGCAGTCCCCTAGCATACGTGAGCGCCTTGAAAATAAGAGAGAGAGAGAGAAACGGTCACTCGGCGATAAAAATCCGTGAAGGAAATCGGAGACTGTAGCTTGTATCAATTTAACCATGAACCAGCCAACCAGCTAAGCGCAAAGAATATGCCTCTCCGTCTGCCTCCGTTCACCTTACCTCTCTCTCTTCGTACAGTGCCTTGAAGAAAGTTCAGCCGAGCGATTGGCGAACAAAATGCCTTTGTGTTCGCGTCTTTTGTACGCTACACTTTTTCCTTTTCCCTTCTCTTTATATGCCGTGCGTGCACGCATTTTTCCACGCTAGAGCGAGAGAGCCTGTGAGATTTTTAGGTGACGGCAGGAAGGGGAAGTAAGGGCGACAAGTGATCCGATGTTGATTTCGATCGATGGTGGATGGTAGACGCATTTCGGAGCGTCACCCCGACGTCTATAAAGAGTACCGATGCTGTCACGGCTTACATCGTGTTTCTCAGGAGTCCGCGTATTACACGCGCTCGGTCGCATTTCCTGGATTCTTCGGCATTCCTGTGCCTTTTTTTCTTCCTTTTTAACGGACTTCTGGCGTTTTACAACACGGTGGAGCGACAATTTTTGTGTCATTGTATATTGGTATTCTTAACGCGGAGTAAAGCCCGTTTCACTCAACAAACTCGTCTCAATAATCGAGGCACGTAAAAATCAAGGAATTGAGGTTATGTGTAACGTTCTTTTTTGACTGTTTTACCTTTCACGCCTTTGTTACCTAATAGGGATTTCGTTCGAATTTGGTATTACGATAGGCAATCATGCAGTCTTTGCGTGATTGTAATTGGATTTCCGAACATTTGTAAAAATGGTGTGTTATTATTTTATCGGTAATATTCGTGTAAATAGCAATCTTCGTTGGTATACGTGATGTCACGTAGGATGAAATTCGCGAAAAACTGAAAAATAAATATATTTTTATTTTACTTGATCCTTTTCTTTTTAAAACTTATTTTATATTCAATAGGGACAAACTGTATGTCGCTTGTTCTTATTCATGCAAATGTTGCGCAGGATAATATTATTAAAAACCGTAACATGCATCTATAAATTTGGAATATGATTTTCATTGTTTTCACTCATGAAAGCAAACTCTTCAGCAATGCAAGTTATTAGGTTTGATGGAATGACACCTCACTTTGCATAGAGTTGAAATAACTCCTTTCCAGTTTAGCACAGAAATTTATTTTAAATTATGTGAAGATTAAATTTTAGGAAGATAAAGTATATTTGTAATTATGGTGTACATGTTTTTATTCAAGAATTATAATTTTAATTCGCTTCATTATTCCAAGTAATTATTAAATAATTACTAAAAAACATCATTAATTTGTAAGTGCGAAATTCCTTTGTAATAACTGATCTTAATCCAATTTTAGTCATAAAATTGTGCCTTTTATACGATAGATAAATATATATAAAATACATATAATATATATAATAACTAGTAGATAAGTAGTACTAATAGATAAATATATATAATAACTATAAAATATTAGGACTAAAGCTTTCAAATGATTACATCTCAAAATGTATATTTTTTGCAACTTAAATAAATATAGCGTGATATTATTAAAAAGTTTGCGAACAAAAATTTAACTTTCATCAATGAAATAGTATAGATAGGGGATTTTCGCACGCTTGTTTACAGTATATTTGTTTAACCAATAGTAGAATTAAATGTATTTACAGTGTAAAGTTGTGGACGTAATTGCGCATTTGGCTACCATCAAGATTATACGCGAATTCAGGAGAACGCATTATATAATAAGCAAATTCAAGGGACAACTATTTATTTTAGCCTAGTTATTTTAAGTTGAAAAAGTCAAGAAAATGTGAATAAAATAGCTTTTCAGATTAATCCGTTAACTTGCAGCTTCGCTATAAATTCGGTAAAAGTTCGAGCAGTCTACGCGATTATAAAAGCACCGAAAAAAGATCAAAAGACGCAGCCAGAAATACAAGAAATTGTTCCGATCGATCGATGCGCAGTATTTTAATAGCTGCATCACATTATTGTAAAATTCACGCTGGCTTGTGGCTAACGTGAATTTCGCAAGCGGGAGCCCACGGTGCGTTGCGTGAAAAATTGGAATGCCATCTGACATTAGGCTGTGCGCGCACCGAAATGGAGAGAGAAATAAATTGAAAGGGGTTGGCTTGCAAAATCTCGTGTACGTGGCCGTCGATTAAGCGCGCGACTCGTACGCGTTCGAGAAACCAGTTTTCAACTTTCATTCGTCCGTGAGAGACACAGAGATGAAGAGAGAGCCAGCCAAGGGTACACGAACTGTAGAGCACGTAATGGAGGGAGGTAAAAGTAAGAGGCCGATACGTATACGTGTTCATGCGTGTATGCGTACGTAGTACGGCGACGCAGGTGACGCGGAGTTGCGCTCGCTCTCCCCGAGTCTAAACTGCTCTCTTTCATTCTTTGCGCAGTTTGCGTTCTCTCAACTTTGCCTTTCTGTCCTCCTCCTCTACCTCCTCCTTCTCTATCCACGAATGTTGCTTCATTTCAATACGTGACCTCGATAGTCGAACTGATTAATGCGTAATTTTGAATTTAAATTTTCTCTCGTTATCCCGATGTGACCTCCGTGCGTCGATCTATGCTCTCCTTCGCTTCAAAGCGCGCTTGAGTTATTTCATCCGCAATCGTGAAAACTGACAGTTACATTATTTTTCTTTGCTTTGTTGGCTTAATTTTGGCCTTGTCTACTTTATTTGCTGGTTATTTTGTGCGCGCTCTCTCTCTCTCGTGACTGGAGAGTCTGGCGAGTTGGATTAATGATGTAACGAGAAGTCTAGCTTGGCTATATTTCATGATTTGTGCATCGATAATGAAAAAGAATAGCTTTCCCTCTGTCACGTTTATGTTATTAGATATATTAAATACATTTCTACTTAATTTGACTTCTTTTATGATTACGAAATTATAATTAATGCTATATTTTGCTTATAGATATGGATACGTACTCTGGTTCGCTTCATTCTTATTGCATGAAATATTAGCCAGTCTTAGTTATAATGTTTTGAAAATAATTTTGAAAATAATTTGAAAAAAGTGATCAATGGATTCGCTTTTTCAGAAAGAAAAAATTAATAATTTTCAATGAACCGGTCCTAATGATTACTTCCGCAAATGCTATTGAATAATAATTTAATACCGTTCTCTAATGTTAATACTGAGTTTGTGTAAATAGTACCTTTTTACAAAAATGTGCTCGCAATTGTTACAATATCTCTGCCTTTTCTTCTCTACTAGACAACGGTCATTAAATTCGCACTGTATACAAGGCAATATATATCCAAGTATCCAAGATCGATTTCAACTCGCTGTCATTTAATATTATACACTATACTTTAATTATCCCACCTTCGTTATCCCATAGGCAATTCGCATGTAACCGCAATAAACAAAATTTTTCTTCGCGAGATAAAAATTTCGTAACGCGCGATAAATTTATTAGTAGATGTTCATCTGTGTCAGGCAAAACCTAATGAAATGACGCGCAACGAGTTTATGTTTATGCATGCATTAGAAAGGTGATGTTTGAGGAACGCGGCTCGTTTTTATTTTAATCGTTGTCACTTATCGAGGAATCAATTTTCCAAGTGTCTGTTTACGAATATGGTTATAGTCTTATAGATTGGGAACTGAATACGTAAATCCGCAATGCGGAAGTGTCTAAATTTACGAACAAAAGTCTTAGTACGTTTACTTAATCATGCTGAAACGAACAATTTGTTCTGATGCTTATTTTTTTTACTTTTCTATTTGCCTTTCTCTGCCGTGGTAGCCATATTTAACTTGAATATCCCTTTGAGTCATTTATTTTATAGAAAGAATAGTACAATTCCTTATTCTCTATACGTACTGTTTCAAGCAAGTTCACAATAAAAAATTTAAGTTTGCATATTTTTAATATTGTTTTTAAATTTAAGTAATTTAATTTTTCATTTTAAAGATAATTCTTTAAAAAATCTATTTTTTACAGGAATATTTAATTTTAATTATCTTGAATCAAATAATTAATTAGATAAGATAATTAAAGTAGCATTTTTATTCTGTGACTTTCAAATTACATTGTATTATATTTTTAATTTTTTATTTAATACCGTTTTCAACTTAGCTATGTGACCACCAAGCTTTGCCTTTACTACGATATAATTTTCTTTTCAGAATAAACCTTACTGAAAAATATTTAATTTGTATTTTCTATTATTATAATGAATTATTCGTAATTATTTGACAAATAGAATAATAATAAATTGCGGTGAATTTATTATTAAGAGTTATGAAAAATTTTAGTATTACATTAAAAGTACAATATAAGAAGAAGAATATAAAATTTTGCAGTCTCACAGTTTTTAAATGGTGAAATAAAAGTATCATTAAGTTATAATCAAATAAAAACATTACGTTCAACATAGTAAATTAATATTATAACAACTCACATAAACATTGTACAAAATGTTTTTTCATTTTCCGACGTCGTATTATATATTAAACACACGCACAAAGTTTCATTTTGTAAATTGGCGCGGAACTTGATATTCAGTGCTTTTGAATGCATATGCACTCTTTTACATATATGTATAGAGGTGGACACCTATATTTTTTAATAACAACTTTCACACAAACATTGCACGAAATTCTTCTTTATATTCTGATGTCTTTTTATATAATAAAGGCACATATATAGTTTCATTTAGAAAATCGGCAAATCAAAGTTTGTTTTGAGTCTTAATAGTTGATGTTGACGCGGATTTGATCGTAGGGGTAGGAAACAATAAGCGACGCGTGATGCGCGCCATCATTTCCCTAGAAGGTGAAAAAAGCACTTTCTCACTCGGCTCCTTGGTGAGTACCTTCGCGCGTACATAAACCCCGCAATGACACCAGTGTGACGTCATCGTAATACGTCCAGCCCGAAATTATTAGAATTCGACAAAATTTTATTTTCAATTAATATTAAGCACTTAAGAAACTATACATAAAAAAATCTACGTAGCTGGTCACAATAATGTTTCTTGCTAACTTTTGTAGTGCAATTATTTTTACTTCCACTCGTGCACTTGGAAGTACTAGAGTAGCATAAAAATCTGACTCGAAAGCGTTCGATTATAAAAAATTATGAGAGCCATTAATCTTTATACATGAATTCACAGTTAGGAGATCTTCATAAAGTAATGACTAGTAGTACACCTAGTTTTACGTTTATTTTGTGGTTTTGATGTATATTTACAAGGGATTGGTTACCAACTTGGGGCTCATTTTCAAAATATTTGCAAATTCATCTAGGGAAACGAGCTCTTTTACTATTTTTATCAATTTAAATTCTATCGAAATAATAGTTTTTGGTAAAAAGCCGTAATTCTTGCAACCACCTTTTACATATACAGCGATTTACAGAACAAGTATGCGATAGTGTTTCTCCGCTATTGCCTTTCCCATTGCTTACGCGATTTTCCAGACACTTAGTCCGGAAAGAGATCACTTTCTTAGTTGCGCTCGTGCGTTATCTGGTGCGTGAAAAAATCCACCTTTCCTGTCGACTGTATTGTCTCGGCAAGTATGTGTCACGTAGGCAGACAACGCGCTCTTGAATAAGCGCATTGCGACGGGATCAACGGAGTCGCGTGAAGAAAGCAGTTCAGGAGAACGAGCGAACGTCGGAGGAGCGTTGAAGATTCGGACGGATATTCGTGTCGCTATATCGACTCGCTTTACATTACGAGCGCTCGGTCGACGTAATCGATTCTCGAGTGAACCAATGCTAAAGATTCAAGCAACAATGGTCGGAGGGGTGGGGTGGAAGGGTGGCTAGGGACTAATAAGGAATTAAAAATCCCAAGTTAAGTTATATTGGAGAAGTATGAAATCGTGATCGGGAATTTAGAATAGAGCCTGGTAGATAAATCTATTAATCGTGCAAAAGATATAAATTTCTGATATTTGATTGTTTATAAAAATGAGAGCAACGAAAGATTTTTGTGCGAAGGTGATTTACAAATATGAAAACTGTATTATGTATTTAAATAATATATTATCCGAATGTTTTTTAATCATAACTAAAAAAATGTTGTATTAATTACTAATGACACCTTATTCATATATAATACAGCGAAAATTTTTGTATTTACAAAAAGCTCTTTGTATTGGAACCAACGTAGTTTTTACATTAAAATATTATTTATCTCTCAATTTTCGAAACTCAATAGTAATTTTATTTGAACGTTATAAATTCGTACGCAAATGCTTAACGTATTGAAAATAGTGACTTTATTCCTTTTAGCGTAAATCTAAGTTATTTAAGATTTAAAATCATTAAATGTAATATTAACTGTTATCTAAAATGTAAGAGTTACTGTTATTTACTCGCATAATCTATAAAATAAATATTACACAAATAACATGAAATCATATCGAAAGAAGTATACTTATCTTAATAGTGACTTTGCATGTTTAAAATGAAATACGCATCGAATTCGCAATCGATAGTTAGTTTATCTTTTATTGAAAATAATATATAAAATCTAAGTCAATCTTATTTTATAATAAAATTTTTGTTTAGCTACAACATTCGTCGAAGCCGAGAGTAGACTTGATATTGCAATTGTTTCTTTCAGCGTTATGTAGATATAAATTACGTTTTTCATAATGAGAATACTTTCTATTAAGTACAAACTATCCCAATAATTGGTTGATAACAATGATAATACTACATTACCTCAATTCGAAGTATCAATTTATGTAAATAAATTTTTTTTTCTTTTAGTATCTATAGTAATTTGTAATTCTGTAATACTTCATATCAATATAAGCAATATCAGTTGTAGCATTTTTATGATAATTATGAAAAAATTAGGTTTCATAAAATCAATATAACAATGTTTATAATACACTTTCTTAGGTTTATTTCTTAGAATATAGTTTTATATATTAAATTTTATACAATAAATTTTAACTTTTAAAATGTTTGTTTAATACATATTTTAAGAAAAATTACATTTTGTTACAGTCAAATAATTTTTCCCACGAGCGTTGTGAAGTTCCAATGTAATTGTTTTAAAGCCTTTTCGTATGTATTGATTTTAACATTCGATTTTAACATAGATCTTATAAATTTCACTTGGCGTTATACAGGGAAGGATATTCCGAAATAATATTTTGTGGAATCCCAAAACGGCTTTTGTAAAGTCATTGATTCGCATATGAGTTTGTTTAACAATATATAACACGTTGTTGATCGATTTTTAATATGAAAATTTGTGTGTGTATGTGTGTGTATATATACATTGTACTTTGTCACGATATTTTACATGAGAATTTATGGCATATATTAATTAACAACTAAAATATTGTAGATATACTGCTGTGCCGATCCAAATTGGTACGTTTATAGATTCTTAGTGTGGCGTTTGAAATGAAGTTATTAAAAATAATGTTCCGGATTGTTTTTTGATATGAAATATATTTTTATATATAGTTTATTTGGTGCAGAATATTAATAAAAAATAAAATTTTGTGAAATAGTGCTTGTTAAGGGTGGAAAAATTATTTTTAATATAATAGGTTAACGTGTAAAATTATTAAGCATTTCTAATCAACATTGTAAGAAATCTTCATTTTCAAAAATCTTCAATTGTTTTTGAGACTCAACCGGTTAAAACTTCAGACACGTTTTATATTTTTATTCGTCCCAAAAATCACTAAAGTCTTTAAAATAAAGTCAGTATTCAATAATCGTATAAATATATACGAATTTTTACAGACGTGCGCAAGTATTTTAGGGCGATTCCGTAACGAATCGCGATGTATTTGAGAAAAATAGCTCTCGAAAGCGATTATATGTATGTTGTCCGTGTACCTTTTTTGTGTATATAGGTTTAGCGCTCGAGATAGTGAGTCGATTAATCTTATTTCGTTTCAATGACAGACACGATTCCACCGTCTATATGTAGTCCCGAGAGAAAACTTCTACTTCGCTGTATTTCTTTCTCTTTGTACGCGAATCGAACCGGAGAGATTTAGTCGTTTGAAAATAAGGTTACACAACTAATGTTCACTTTGCTTCAAAAAATGTGTATGGAGCCTACGATGTTAACCAGTTTTCCCTCCTCTCTGATCTGTACAGAATGTATAGCAACGAGATTTGCATATGACAGTCTAAAAGAGGGCAGCTTATTTTCTGTAGTCCCTTACTGATTTTTTAATTTAGAAAATAGAATGAGATTCATGCATTATAAGGTCAAATGAACGGTATGCTAATTAATCTATGGCGAAGCACGTAAGATGTAGCATACGATAAGGGGATTGTAAATATTCCGAATGTGTCGATGTAACAATATTTAAGTGACCATGGACGATGCTTTTTAAAATGATCGTCAATGCACAAATGTTTGAAGTTTAATGAATGTATGGTGTTTCTTAGAAGCGCTTTGGTCAGAAAAGATATATAAGTACGAATTCCAATTATTGTGGATATAAAATATCAATTGCTATTTCAAATGCTAAGCTAGAGACACTGCTGATAATGTTGTAAAATTTATGAGTTTACATATTAATTTTTTCCATATATTACTCGCAGAGAAAGTTTGCTAAATAATAATTGTTTACAAACTTTTTCTTATCTTTATCTGTAATGTCAATATTTCTAATATAGAATAATTACTTATTTTAACACAATGTATAATTAGCGCAAGAAGAACGTAACAAGAACTAATCGGGTGTGTAGTCTTTTACGTTATATTTTCATTAATAAATTTACCTGCAAGAAAACTTTTTAATTAATTTAATGAACAAATGAATCGAGTAAAAACAGATCCATAACGTTGCCACAAACGCGAAACAAAAAATAAATAGCTAAACATATTCCTGACACATGCAATGTTTTCATTGCGTTCACTTGATAATTAATAATTGGGTAGGTAAAACAGATAAATCGACATTTCACGAAATCAATTACTGATTCTCTATGGTGTCGAGTGTCTCTTTGATGTGAAATTACTTTGGACTGTTTAGTTGACATTCACTTTTATCCGTCAAAAGGTCACATACGCTTTTTACGCTAATACATTTTTTGCAAATATTTTGTGCAGCCTATTTTGCTTAGGGAATCTAATTATCAGTTAAAAAATATAGTTTGCTGTATTTTAAAAGTTCAAGAATGAGCATAATTTTATAGACACATTAATGGAAATTTAATGTGAGGCTTCTAATACATGCCCAGCCACAGAAAAAATCATATTATTATTATTATTATTATTATTATTATTATTATTATTTATGATCGTATAAGATTCTTTATGTTCTTCGTGCACAAGGACATAAAATTGTCTAAACTTTGAAATTTAAGATTAACTGGTAGAGAGAAATTTCATTAAAAATATATTTCCATCGATGAATATAGCTTTTGTTAATACCATTGAGTTATTGTTAATCCACGAGTAGGTGAAGAATTTTTATTGAAAGTAAAGTAACGAAGGTTATTTATTTAAGAACGAAAATAGCTTTTAAAATAATAGATACTATTTAAAAGAAACTAGTCGAGAGCCACAACGATCAAAGCCTAATTATCTCGAAAGCCAATAATTCGAGCACAAGCAAGATTAATCTTATTTCGATCGACCTAACGTAGCAAGTTAAGAACACGCGCAGTAACTTTCATTGCCGTAACTCGCAACTAAACAAATTACGACATTTTGCAATATCGTGCAGTGGAGATCGCCCTTAGTATTGAAGTGTTTTCGTGGTGCGCTAATGTCAAAATTTTCTGGCTATGAATTTCCTATTGAGGTAATATCTAATATTTATATCTACACGCCCGCAAACCCAGCGATTTTCGCTACTTCGTCTTCTTCATATTTGTTTAATGAAGCTATTTTATATTTATCGGTGATAAAGACGAAAGAGCCCGTACACATATGTTTTCATTGAGCTTGTGTATATTGGATGCTGCTGTACTAAGAAAGGATAGTCGAGGTAAATTTGTTGTAAAAATATAAATACATCGCTTGAGAATTTTTAAGCGCGTTGCGGTACTTGTGTATTCCCCATGATCGTGCCTCCTTTCGAGTAAAACAACTTGGATATTCTTGTACTTTTTTGTTCTTACGCGTGGGCTGTACTCGAAACTTGAAAATTGGGACGCGCTACCAAAGGAAATTTCATTTTAATAATGTAGGGAATTGCTTGTTGCGTGGTTCTTAAGTACACGTGTAATGCTTTGTTTCCTTTCAATAAAAAGTGACGCGGTTTGAAAACGCGAAGACGGAATTTATAAATTTTTTAACGATTTCATAAAATATTTCCTTCTCTATTATTACTGTGGATTCCGTAGTACTCGGTTTGAAGGCAATCGGATGTTTTATCGATTTACCGAAATTATGCGGAAGCCGTTTCCTTCTCAATAAACTTGCGGAATTCGCTTTGTAAAAATTTTTATACAAATGATAATATTCAGGTTTTTATTCTATGATATTTGTCGTTCGATACGTTCTAACTAAATTATGATTTCATAATTACTCGTTTATTTTTCATACGCAGAAACTCGTATAATTTTATTATACAACCTGAATAAATTAGTTTAGTACGTGTCTTACCAGATTAATAGCAGAATGATGCGTAATAAAAATTTAATTTAAAAATATTAATGTAAGTTAAAGAATCATGTGCGATTCGCACTTAATTTCATAACATAAATAAAACCAAAATCGAGCGATTTAATTATTTATGAAAGAGGTCAAATTTTGAAAGAAGCTATTAATTAACCAAAGCAGTTGTTCTGGTTCTTTTCCGATTTAGCACTTGAGGTGATTAGATCGAGTTTCCTCAAGTCATATATATATATATATATATATATATATATATATATATATATATATATATATATAGAGAGAGAGAGAGAGAGAGAGAGAGAGAAGTTGTGGGAGATTCTTTAAATCATGTATGGATTTCATGAAACTCATCAAGAATAAACGACAATTTTTTTCATATACTTCATTCCTGAAAGTTTAACAGACAGGAGTAAAGCAGGAATGTGGAAGTTTGCTAAGTCCCAATTACAAACACTTTAAAAAGCAGTTAACAATTTCTCGGAAATTTCTCATTTCCTTATTTTTTTCCTGGTTTTCTACTTATTCCTGTCTAATGATGCAATTTTTTGTCTTAATGTAGTATTAAGAATACAACTAGATCTTTTAATGTGTTAGTAATTTTAATTCTTTTTCTTGCACCTTTTGGATGTGAAATTTAAATGTTTGCTTTCGCCTCGCTTCGTTTTATATTTCCTTAATTAAAATTGCATCTCATTTTCTTATGTAAAATCGCGACCATAATTATTCACACATGTTCTTAAGTTAATTTATGAATAATGTGATACAAGTGTTGCGCTAAATTGTTTATATTGACTTTCGTGTGTAAAAATTTTTTAGTGGTTTTTTAATATCTAAGTTTGGAAATGAATAATGATTTAATAGGGGTTTATTAAATTAGACCGGTTTGAAGTTTGTATTGCTAAGAATAACAGAAAAATTTTGTTTCAAAATTACTTTTTCGGTATTATTAAATATTTCGTACTCTTAGTGATACATATTCATAGATAACTTGGTAAACAGTTATCTACACAGTTCAAAAGCGAGAAAAGTTTTAATCTTGAAAAACAATTGAAAAAGTAATTTTTCGCTGCATTTTAACGATGTAAACTTGGAAATTGTCTTTAGTCAATACTTTCAATAGTACGATTTTTGTGATTTAAAAAATTTGTTCACCAATTTTATCAATCAGATTTATACTCACTTATACTCAAATTATAATAAAAATACACACTCACAAAAAACAGAAGTCAAAACTTTATGTTGCTTTTTCATAGTAGCTATTTTATAGTTGCTATTTGATCGCATATTTTTTTAACTAAAGCCCCATAAATGGAAAAAGGGAAAATAGGTCTAACGTATATTAACTCGGTAAATTTTATTTAATGCAACTCTTGGCACTGTAAAGCGTTTGTGCAGTTACGTGATTGTTGGGCAATTTGAACAATTTGCATTATAAAGTCGTTAAGACCGACGGGAGAGAGAGAGAGAGGCGAACTCGAAAATAATAATAATAATAATGATCCCACAACTACGAAGACAGTTCATGGTATATTAATCTACAAATCTAGAGCTATTATTTATTAAAAAATTATTATAACATGTAAAACATGTTTCAACAAAAAAATCACGGGTAGCTATGATGGTGACCTTCGAACTTTCGTCTTCAAACGCGATTATCACTTTGTCTACTTTTTCCCAATGCTAATATCTCTGCGTGAATCTGTAGTAATTTTTTCTCGTTATTCTTCTTTCTCGCAAATGATCTTCGCTTTTTTTTTCTCTTTCTTGGATGATCCGAATGAAAATAGAAATGCCAGCGATCATTTTTCTTTTATAGGTAACTCGTATTACGTATGTCTTTCTGTTACATACCGATAATTTTCATCGGACTTACCTTGAAGTTTTTCTTTTATCTTCAGATGGCCGGTCTGTTCATTTAATCTTGTAACGAACCTTAATTTTTGAATTTAAAATAGAGATATTTGGTTTCGCTTAGTGATCGATGATTAATATGGCTATTGGTTTGTGTGAGTGCATTCAAATTAACTTGCTTTCTTCAGCTTTATCGACCTTAAGTGAGAATAACAATTATTACTAATAAATATAAAAATCGTACTAGCTGCAATTTTGTTTTAGTTGTGAGAAACTTCTATTGGTTAGTAAAAAGTTTTTAATTTAATTTAATTCAGCTGTATCCTCATTATACATTCGGACAAACTTCATGCACTTCATAGAGGTAATCTTTTAATTAAAAATGTGTTTTGTGAGAATTTTTCATATTAGAAAAGTGGTCGCATTCTGTTAAAATATAAAATTGCAAATATACTATATGAAAGATATTAAATGTATCTAAAAAACTTAAAAAAGATATGTATTACAGTCGAGAATAACGGTCTCGTTATCTCTTCTATACCCAATCTACACTCAATCGATAGGTAGCTGCTTTACAACTAACTGTAAATTTTCAAATGCAATGTATCCTATGCGTGAGAAAATGTCTCTATGAAACGTAATTCGAAATAAAAACGAATAAAAAATAAGCGGAAGATCAGCAATCCAATGCAGTGGGTGTTTAGCTCTTTTTTCAAATATTGTAACAATTTTATTCAATAAGATGCTACGATCATCGCAAGTTTACATCATTAAAATGGAATTAAAGTCTCTTAAGAATCGCGTGTTACCTCTGCGGGTATTTATTTACTTGGTTATATCGAGCCATCTAAGCGTATCTCGTGATATACGTTGAAAAATAATGCTGGAAAAAGTTTTCATCGTGTATTTCCAACGATGCGTTGGCACCTAACTCATTTACTACGAACCAATAGGATAGTGATCACAATTATACAAAAGTTTGGGAGTGCTGAAAATTTTACGCGACGACCATAATTCACTCCACCCCTGAGTACCACATAATTTCGATATTAACCATCGATGCTCACTGTTCCACAATTGACTTTCGGGTCAGATCTTGGCTACAAGCGCAGCAAGTACGCGTCTCGATCGACGCTAACTCGACACGGCATTTATATCGTACACGCTCTCCCTCTCTCTCTCTTACTGGGCATGGTCTCGCGATTAGCTCTAACGATAATTTCTGCGAGTGAGCGAGCGAGCAAGAGGTCGATAATCGCGGAAGCCGACAGCAACGGCAGCCCGTTTATTCGCTTTCATTAAGTTAGCCGCTGTTGCGCTCTGCGCGCGTGTGCCCCACCTTAGTCACGATTGAGCGATCCTCTACATTATATCAAACTATATGCGGAAGCTTCAAGGCGATTTTAGAGCGCGAATACCACGTTTCCGACATTTATATCTACAATGCTCCGTTTTTACAAGTTCTTGGCCGGCTTATTCCATGGCTAGTAATGTTTTCCGCATCAAAGAACTTTAAATACTGTAATTGTTATCCTAACAATTATGTGCTCTTTTATTGTTAAAATATTTATTTCAAGAAATGTCGTATGTTTATCACGCATTTTAATTTTGGATACTTTATTATATAGTAATTATCTAAGAGTTAATTTATCGCTTTTTATTAAAAACGTTTTCAAGGGTGAATTAGAAAATGAATTTAATTATTATTTAAAGCGTTTTTATGATATACTCGTTTAAATTTACATATTTATTTTAACACAGAAAATAAGAAGAGATGAATACCACCGAGGTTATACGACGGTAATTGAAAAATCGTCGTCGCGTGATCATTTTTGTAAAAATAATCGAATGTATTTAAAGAAATGGATGAGCGTTGTAAGCGGAATTGGTGGCAAAAGCCTCTTCCCCCTTCCCGCTCTAATCTATAAAATCTCGTAAGCACTTGTAAAAAGATCCTAAAGTCAGCGACCACTTAAACGGATCCAGTGCGCCGGACCATTAGCAGCCGATTTTCCGAGTCCCTTGGGCTTCATCCACTTGGTTGAGAAAAATAAATAAAAGAATCAAATAGGCCGCTGATAATCCAAATGTTCTTACAACCATTGAATCAACGGACGACATTTTTTTCATTTTTTCTCCCATTCACCCGAGTAAATGGCGACAAAGAGGAGGAGGAGGGGGCCGTTGCACCTCTCGTGGAGTTCATTGACTCCGTCTAGAAGAAGGTATCTCTTCTTTTTACTTTCGGCGAAGCGATATGGTCCGAGTCCCGGAGCAGGTTGGCGTTGATCACGCATTAAAAAGCCCGACGGAAGTGACGGAGAGTGCCCGCGTCGATCATCGTCGATATTACGCGCCGATACGGGGATGATGGCATTCCTCGGACATTTGCATGCGCTACCATCCATGGGATGACGCGCGTCCTTTGGAGTAGATTCCTAGATGCTAGACGGTTGATCCCTACGCAATGAGCGCGTATCTTGATAAGCCGGTAAATCCACTTTACATTGAGTGCGTTCGCTGAACTAAGTTAAAAGGCTTGGTGCCAGGGATTTATATGGATGGCCTTCGTATGCGCATTTATAAGGTGCTGAGGGAGAATATAAATTTCTAACGAATGTGAACAATGTAACATCCCACGCGAAGTTACGTTGTGGTATTTGCATGTAAAAGTGATAATTAGTGGGATGCGATGCTATTACTTTTGGAGTTACAGTTGCCAAGCGTTAGTGACCAACGATTCAATGTTTTTAATTTCCTCTGCCGATATATATTATATTTCAAGTATAAAAATCTTCTGCATATCCTGCGACGGTCCATACTTAAAGTGATATCATTGTTACACTTTGAACATTTAAGCGTTTATAATTATTCGTTCTTGTTCACGACGAGTATTTTTTAAATAAATTATTTGTTAATGCGTAAAGATGATTGTATAAGCGTTTTGAATGCACGACACGTATCGTGTTTCGAAGTCTCCCATAAATTAAAACTTCCTTGCTGTTTATTTACCATTTAAAATCTTTAAAACTTAGCAAATGAGAATCACAGATCAACGGTTTGTGCATTATACGTAGTATGTCCGCCAAGTGACCAGAAAATACATTTGTGCGAGTGAACAGCTCTCGTTCGTTTATCTTAAACAAACGAAAGATCAATAAAAAGTTATCGGAGTATTTTTATTCCATTTTATTCCGCTCACACTCGTTATTTAAGATTCCGGTATGCGGAGGGTCTTTAATTACGCATCCAATCACAAGGTGCTCGAAAACTTTTATAGCTCCGCGAATGAGTACACGGCGGAAGAACTGCAGATTCTTTTGTGCAGATAAAGTTCCGCCAAAAATCAGTCTGCTCTTGTGCAAATAGAGTTTTACTCGTGCACGTCATTTACAAACGAATTTCAAAAGAATGCCAATCGCAATGAGGATAATGTGCGCTGCCAACTGGTGCTCCAGTAACGCAACTAATTAAAGGCATTCGACGTTGGTACGCTTCTCCCTCCTCTTAGTCAATTAAGTCTTTCTCGTTGAAGTCTTAATTATATAGTTCGCGAATGCGCATCTAAGGTGACGCGGGACGAGTAAGACTCATCAATGTCTTTTCACTTGGTTCGCCAGCGCATTGCGCCAATGTTTATTCATGCATCATATGCATCTCACGCTTACTCGCGTTAGCAATGCGAACGGTGGGTGATCGATGCATCTCGTATAGTCGGATACTTTGTAGAATATGGAATTCAAAAAAAGAAGAGAACATCGGTGTGTAACGTACGATATCGATATTGTAGCTTTCGCTATTCACTTGCGCGTTCTTTTCTCGAATTCTTTTTTCGATACACGAATCAGATAAAATGCATTCATACGCGGATTTAAGTTAATGCAGGCGATTATATTACTAATAATTTCATTTCAGTCCTTTTACGTCAGCTTAATAAAAATTGAAAATTGTCATTCGATGATTTATATTATTATTTTTTATGTATTTTCATAAATTAAAAATGACCTTGGGTTTTATTAAGAATGGCAATACTAATCATCAGACACGCGGAATGACTAAAGGATTATAAATCTAGGATTATAAATCTAAGAGAGAATACTAAGCATTTTTAAATTAAATACCAATTAGGTGAATATGACTGCACCTGTTGGTATATTTATTAGTAGTGCAAGTCTCTGTAAAGGATTACAAAAGAATTCCACTAATTTTCTTGGAATTTCGGGCAAGAATTAATTAATTTGAAATGAAATTTAAAGTTTTGTAATGGATTGGTATGTTTGCATGTATATATGTCTTACTATGACTCATAGAACTCTAGAAAACTTAATGTTACCGTACATTTTCTAAAGCTGAAAAATTTAATCGGAAACCCTTTTTTCAGCTATGATATTAATTATTCTTCGAATCAGCACACGCTAATGATAATTAATTTTTATTGAAATCGTATATTGTGATGAAAAAGTGACTTTCTTCTAGACTTTACAGTGTACAAATAATGTTGAAAATGTTTGATTCCAATTCCAATGGGTTTCCCACCATTCTGAAATGAAAAATGAAAATGAAAAACCATAAGCTTGAAATTATTAGGATTTCACAAAATTTTATTTTTGATTAATATTCTGCACCAAATAAACTATGTGTAAAAATATATATTCTTATCAAAAAGCAATCCGGAACATTATTTTTAATAACTTCATTTCAAACGCCACGCTAAGAGTCTATTAACGTACCAATTTTTATTGGCGTAACGGTATATTTATAACATCTTAATTGTTAATTTAATATATATCAAAGTGCAAAACGTATTGATAAGTGATTCAAAAGCGTCGAAAGCACATAGGATCGCATTTTCCGCGAAAAAGTCTTGGGGCCCAACAGACACATCTAAACAATAACAACCCCGCGTTATACGCGCCATTGCTTTTTTCGGAATTACATGGCTACGGATAATTATGGGCCGTCGAATATTTCGACGTAGCGTAGCTTTATTAATACATTGTTTTTATTTTTTGAATGAATCGTGCCTGTAGGCGAACCGCGCTCTTACGACGAATCTGTTAATTGCAAAGAGATTTTCTAGGTAACTCGTCGTTATACAAATACTTACCGTATGCGTAATAGTGTGAAAGTAGTATTTTCATTTGACCGTCTGCCAACAAGAACGCCTTAGTTGGCGATGTGATTGGAGTTTTATTATTATTCTCTGTTAAGTGATTTTTTATTTCTTTGCGGTTGAATGAATGGTCATACTTAAAATGCTTAAAGGCATAGATAATTATTTTATTGCGTAAGTATACAATTAAAATATTTTCATGATCTGAAGAATATTTATAACTCTACGAGTCATTTAAAACTCAATAGTATTATTTGAGGTGAACTTTGACGTTTCTCTTCTTAAAAAGAGCTGCTAAATTTTTATGCCATCTTTTTAATACGTTATTCAGATTAAAAAATGAGAGTTAATTTCAAATTAATTTTTGATGTTAAAATATTTGCAATTATAGGTAAATATTTATTCAAAGGTCATATTAATTATTGTTAACATTAAGAAGTTTTTAAAAGCCATGTATCGTATCTTACACGTTTATATTTTAATCATATTTTATAAGATACTATAAATTTCTCGAGAGTAGCACCTTTTATATCGAATTATCAGTAATATCTTTTATAAAAATAGCTAACTGTATTATCCTCACAACTTTGTTTAGCATAAGTAATTATAATATTAAAAGAAATTTAAATTCTTATCTTAGTGACGTATATTACGTAATTTTGGTTAAATCTGCTCACGCGATAGAACATAAATTTTTGAAAAGCAAGTACAATAAACTTGTAACTCTTTAAAATTATCTGAGTGAGAAACAGAGTTGCCGCCAATAAATAGCGAGATTGTTTTAAAATGGCTTAAAATAGTTTTACTTTGAGTGCAATTTTTTTCTCGGAAATTGGTAAATTAGAAATTTTTGATACATAAAAGCATAATCATTAGGCGGTTGGACGAATAAAAAAACTATAAGTGAGAGGCCGTGTTGTCCGTGTGACAATACTATAAGGATGCAGGTTCAAGAGGCGGACAAGGAAAGATGAGAAAAAAGGATATAAAAAGTAAAATAAAGAGATGAAAAGCTGAGCGTAGCAGCGTATGTAGCAACTACGAGGCAAAGCAAAGCATCGAAAACGCACACGCACGTGAAGACTTGAGGGCCGCCGACGGATCTTAACTAGTTTGCGAGACTTTGACTCGGTTGCATCCGCAGAAGTGAACGCAAAAACGTTAGTCGCCGCAATGGCGCGCCACTCCGTGGAATACACGTGAATTTATCTCCATTATCGCGGGTAGGATCGTCGCGCAGCGCCGCGCAAGGCAAAACCTCGCGCAATGACGATTTTCCTTTCTTTTTATCCTGTCGGTGTACCGCCGCCGCCGTCGCCACCGATGGCTTTTTTTTTTCTTTCGAAATCGCGATTCTGGGTGCTTTACTTTTTTTCTTCTCTGTCTTTTGAACCCTTAGTGCTTCGGTTGCCGGCTTCTCTATTCGCTTATTGGTCGGCGTGCTCGGTCTTTTTGCGATCCGATGTGAATAATAAAAATGTCCTTTATCGAATTAACGAGCCGCTGCAAGCGAACTTAACGAGCGCATCGTGCACATGCATATACGATGTTAAAAAGCGCAAGAATGTATGCGGGAGGAGGAACATTAATTTGTGATATATTTTTTAGTAATTAGAACTGACGGAAAATTGACGCACCAAGGATTATCTCTTCAATGAATTATGCTGCAATGAAAAATTCGTATTTTGCCAAATGCGTTGCCACATCCCTGAGTTTCTTTTCAATATTATTGAGATGCTCAAAAGAATCTTAACGTTGTATTTAATAGCTCAAAGATCCCAAGGAAAATGTTATTATGTAGTTAACTTCAATGGTAATAAGTAACTTTTGAAATACTTATCTGAAATATTATATATTTGCATTTGGTAATACGTTTTCAAGCTCTCCCTACACGTTGGAATTGTAATTTTCATTGTACGTGAATTCATTCCTTGAAGTATAAGTTAAGCAACTCATCAAATTTTTATCATTTTTAGACTACTATTAGAAAAATTTTATCAATTTTATTTTGGAAACAATGTAATGAACACAAGTACGTCCAAATTACCGCTTATTATAATTTTGATGTAACGTAATATTAATATGGACGATAAAAGTAAATGATATTTATAATTAAATAAAGTATATAGAAGTTCGTAAGTCACAGGAAGCTGTTACTGTAATAAAATGAATGAACGATATGGTTATACTCCTGTTGAAAAAATCTTAAAATTAAATAGTCTTTAATAATTTTATCTAGTTAAAAGAGGCATTAGCTTACTGCTTTATAAGAGGCATTATAAGCTAACTGAATCATAAAGCCATTTTATTATGTAATTAATTTTATTTCTCATAAATGTATGGATCAATGTCAAATGGCCTTGAAGATTTCATATTCCTTATTTAATTTACACTAACGTATTTTTTAAAATATTTCTACAATTTTTATTATTTTAATGTTAAAACGGATACATAGTTGATGTTCTTAATATAACTCGGTCATTAGTTATAACAAGCAAAGCTTATTTCTACAGGTGGACGAAACGAACTGAAATATAGTTTAGAAAATTACATTATTACTTTTTTTAATGCCTTTATTTTCTTTGGTAAAATAAGTTTTAATGCATTTATTTTATTTGGTGATTTGGTTGTAAAAGTTAAAGTGCGTTTTTTATTTAATACAAATCATGTGCTTACAAAATTTTGTAAATTTTTACATATCTTTAAGACCTGGATTAGAAAGTATATAAATATTCAAAAAATGGCGTATGTGGTGACCACATGGTAGCAACACAAAATTTCACGTCTACGTCGTGTACATCTGAATGAAAGTGTCAAATAAACTGGTAATTAGAACTTCTGCTTAGAACTGATAAAACTTCGGAGGAAATTACATTACTTTTGTATATTATTTTATTAGCACATTTTTAACAAGTTTCGAAGTATGTAGAACACATACATTTCATGATAATATTATCGAAAAATAACAATAGAAAAAAATCGACGTACCCGTACGCATTAAAAAAAGTTCCTATCAATTTATTATTATTGTACTATCACAACTGTTATTTTCCTATGTAAGTTACATGTATGATTTTTTTTAATGTCATTGATGTTAACAGACAATCACAACACAATTAATAATTACGCAAGGAACCAGTTATGTACACGTGCTCCAAAACAATTTGATGAATTTGGTCAGTGGCGTTGCACCTCCATTTTCATCACTTTAAAATTAAAAATTGTTGCATATTAGATATGCGCCTTCGTTGCAATTCCCGTATTCGTGTGACTGTATTTTAACGTCAATTTGTCATGAAAACGCACGTAAAGTCGGTTGCTGCGTGAATGTTTTCTTCCAAACGAGTCGAGCAGGCTGCCGCCGAAGAGGAGTGGAAAAAGGTATATACAGAAGGAGGGGGAGTTAAAAGTGCAGTGTACCCGTAGCGAACGGTGGGGATGCATTGAGGATAGAAAGGGTCGAGGCAATCTGACCAGACCAGGTATAAAAACATGGTAGGTATAGTCCAACCAAGAAATCTTGGATGTGCTTCTTTCTGTCACTCTCTTGCTCTCTCTCTCTCTCTCTCTCTCTCTCTCTATCTGTCTGTCTGTCTGTCTGTCTGTCTGTCTGCCTGTCTCTTTCCCTTCTCTCTTTAGAGCCCCTTCAAATTTTAGGCATCGTACATTAAAAACAGTGGACTTGGTGTTCCTTGTTCAGTACGTCCCAAACATTCATTTTGATACATTTTCGTTATACGAACTTGAAGCTGTACTTGTATCTGTAGTCTCTGAGATATTTTAAAAAGTGTATTAATGGAAAAAAATATTATACTAGAATATGTAAGATTGATATATCCAACATGGAGTGATTATAATTTTTGGGAAAATACGTAAGCATAACGTGATCCAAGCTATGATAGTACATTATATCAAAAGCCATTTCAAATACAGATGAACGAACTTGTAACATTTATATTTAAAAAATCTTTATTCATTTCTTTATCGTTTATAAAACGGTCAGATTCATACTATTTTTACCCAGTCAAAGAAGGTGGAAATGGGTTAAAGATACACAATTTTAGAACATTTTAATGTTGTTAATTATTATTAAATAGAAAGTTTAAAACGATAAACATAAAATTCAAATTGCTTTACGCATCCAATATTTTACTATTTTTACTAGTATAAAAATTAGTATAAGTGAAAAAACTTTAACTTTTTTCAAAATTATATAGACGGAAATATTAAAATTTTATGTACACATTTTTAAATAGACACGAATTTTCTAGGTAGAGTATTTGCTTATAGTTCATCGAACATTCTCTATTAAGTTAAACTTTTGTGGAGAAAACTACGCAACTAATTTTCTGTAAAAGAGACTTCTCTTATTTTCTCGTGAATACTATATTCTAAGTATAAAAATAATGACGTTTAACTCCAATTAGAATATCAAGAGACTTTCTATTTGATTTAGCGATTGCTTCAGATAAAATAGTATTCCAAAGAAATATTTTGTTTGGAAAAACTTATGTACTTGTTAACTCGTTGAATAGAACTTATGATGGTACCGTAGTCGCATAATCAAACTTTTTACCTTGACGCGTTATATAATTCCATTGGAGATATATAGTAGTGTTTTAAATAATTATCTTGAAATAGCTTTTAAAGAGGAATGTATCGAGACAACTACCACATCGCCGTTTCTTTACGTCGGGCAGTGCGGGAAATTTTTCTTTCTTTCTTTGATCTTTAGTTAAATCATTTATTTTTCCCTGTCGTTCCTTCTTACCGTACACTTATTTATATGTACATGCGTCCATGAATATATAGTTCCATGCTTTGTTTTTGTTTTTTACCGTTTTCATGCGTACGTGCGTGATTTTGTAGCAATTTTGACGCTTCTTTCTTACAATCTTGTTTCACATTAACATCGTAGTTAATTTCGGTGACCATCGCGTGTCATTGTTTCCATCCATTTTCTTATTCTTTGTATTTTCTATGTCGGATTACTTGAAACGTGATACGAGAGAAACAGTGTATTGTACACGGCTACAAATGTGATTTAAGAGAGACGAAGAGAAAAGAATTTAAAAGATGAAGAAAAAGTTGTGTGTATCGCATTTGATCAGAGTTTTTAACCGAGTACTCGTACTTGGGATATTTTTTTAATTTCTAAATGCTGTGGCACATATTCTGAGTGATTGATGCCTGACGTTTAAGTACTATGCACTGATGAAATTTTACACAAACATATATCAAAATAGAGGTTTATTCACATATTGAAATTTTAAGGCTCTTAGTCCGAAGTACATGTGCACAGGAAAAAATTAATTCGCGATCCTTTCTTTTGGTTTCTTAAACTTTTCTCAATTCTAACTTATTTTTCTTGTTAACTTTAGACATTCAATTAATGTTCATTAAGATTTGTGTGTCAATTTTTATGTTGATATTTATTTGTAAAAATAAATAATTTTTGAATATACAAAGAAATACAAATAAACAAGGAAATATTTTTATTTTCCTTTACTATTACTATTTTTATCAAATAAATAAATTAGTATTTGTGTTCATGTACAATTTACATAATATTTAATTTTAATCAAAACATTATAAAGGATTATCCTTGAAGTGCGATATGCCAGTGCTTTTGATTCTTTATAAAAAATTATATAACAATAGTGTACGAGAAACTACTTGAATATGTTAAATAATTATTCTTTCTTTTATGACGTTAGTACTATTAGAATGAGCATATTAAATGACAAACTGCAAAATGTATACGTTCGTATTCATTTGAAGCTTAAAAGTTCGTTGTAATGCATTAATGTATTAATGTAATGTATATAAATTTACAGCTGACTATGACGTTTAAAAAGAATTTAAATGACAATAATTCTGATAATATTATTGCACGAGAAATATCGAAAAAATGTGTGTTAAAATTTTATTTTATTTGAAATACATTGTATATATTTTTTCTAGTAACTCATGAAAGATTTAACGAAATGAAATGCATAACGATTCGAATGAATATGATAGTTAAAAAACAGCGCATAGAAACTTTAAAACGAAGAATTAAAATCAAGTTAGCAAGATAGACTCGCATACCATAAAAGCACTTGGACACATGCCTGTAATATCTGATCAAAAAGCTATTATTGTCGGAGCTCGATTCGTTACCTTGCAGTGCTATGTCCAATTTTTCCTCTCGTTTTTTGTTATATTCAGGTAACATAGGTATATCGAGTCTTGGGCTTTGGACTATTCGCTGTCCTCAAAAAGCAATAATTCAAATGCTCCGATTGCGATATCTCTCGAGCCTACACCTTCCGGAAGGTGATTCACTCGGACGCGGAAAAAACTGCTAACGCTGCAACAGTGGCAATAACAGCAGTCATACTAAATAAAAAGAAAAATAACCAAGTCAGACGGAAATTCGCTATCTACGTTTCGTCTTTTTTCTTTTCCACTCTTTTTATCGTACTGCTGTATAGGTTACTTTGACGTAGCATTCCAACAAGTGCTAAATACGCTTTAACAGCATCACCGGCACGTAATATTTTACGAGAACGAGAAAGTGGCGAACAACGGCCTTAACATTTTACTAGGATACACTGACGAATCGAAACAGACGTACTGCCACGAAAAGTCGTTTTGTAAGTAGGCTTTACAGTATATCGTCAGTATAACGTCTGTATTTGTTAGCGAAATTACAATTTGTGCACGTACTTTGTCAACGTACTTTGCATGATACGATACGAAAGATATAATCGTAATATTTTTACCTCCGAGTACGAAGCTCAACGTCGCAGAAGTTCGAGGGCGATGATACAATAATCTTTGAACAATACTTAAACTTAAGTATTGGCTTCTCGAATTAAATGATCGAAGATCTAATGTAAACAAACATTTATTTAGTACTTATTGAAAAATAAGAAAATAGGTAGGAAAATTGATGCAAGAAATAGCCCATTCATTGTTCCAGACAGTGAACTGAAACTTGGTCATGCTTTCGCCGTCATCGATCGATTTCACAATTCTTATTTCAGACACATGTCGTTGACCAAATTTTCCTCAAGCAGCTTTTAATCGTAGTCTGCTGTACATTATACAAGATTCATCGAAATTATCGCTTGCGTAGTCGACGACCCAAATCTCATTGCAACATCGCGAGCACTCTTCTTATCGCTGCAAACGCGTTATCTCGGCTAAGCAGGTGTAAAAGCACGTAGAGCCTAAATAGTTAGACGGAAGTCCATCTCGTGCTTTTGTTTCCTTAGCGTGAACAGTCATGTTAGCGCAGCGGGCCATTTTATTTTTCTGACGAGCAGCGCACAATACCGACCTGGTTAATTACACACATATGTGGGTGGAGGTAACGACATCTCGATGTCGGCTTGTATACTGAAAGAGAATTGTTTCTGTTGCCGGACCGAGCAGAAACTTGGCTCGATTGGAGGTATATTTATGTTATTATATTTTTATTTTAAAAACTTAATTGGGTTGGTATAACCAATAATTTGGCCAAATTGAATATTTTCACAATGCTTATATATATATATATATATATATATATATATATATATATATATATATATTTCCGCTTATAATTAACGTTTTAGCAATGTTTGACGAGTTACGTAGATGAAGTAAGTACAAGCATGATTATTTTTATAATTATCCTAATTCACAAGAAATTGAAATTACTCAGTTTAAAAAGTTTTTTTGGTCGTTAAAGCATAAAAACATGAATTTATATCAAGTGTAGCAAAAAAGAAATAAAATAAATAAATTTTTGAATAATGTATTCAATTATATTACTATTAAGTGTTTATTAAGAATGAAATAACATGACTGTTCCTAATGAAAATTGGTTTGCGCCAACAACTATATATGATGAGGGTAATCTAATTAAAAAATTTTAAAACCCAAATTTACTTTTGGAGAATCTTTTTTAAAGGCATAACTAAAAAAACAATTTTGATATTCATATATTTCAAATTTTTATAAAAACTACCAATACTGACACCCTGATACTTTCATAACGTGTATAATTTTCAGTAATGTCGTATTAAACGCTTTTGGGCCATCACAAGTTTTTGTAATCTTACGACCTACTATGATATATAACCTTAAAGATACATTAAATGCATTAAAATTATGTAGGATTCATATCAGGTTGAAATTGCAAATAATTATCACTCGTCTGTTCATGTGCATATTTACATTTGTACTTCTATGTGTCGAAACTGCGCGTCTTGCTTTTTACGTTAGTACTCACAGTACTGCAAAGGATATTTGGAAAATTGATTGAAAGCTCTTGGATTTAAAAAATATTAGTAAAAAATATTATGAAGACTATAACAAAATAAAACATATAAAATAATATATATTTTTTACAAGTAACAATGAGAATTCGCTTTATATATAAATCTCCAGGAAACATTTTTATGTAGGCTATTTAATTGAAAGAAAATATAATCTTAAATGGAAAGATTTTTCTAATGTTGCCCAAGAGTGCATCTGGTGCGTTAAATTAACGTACTCGATGATATAGATTCATTGCGTTAAAATGAATACAACGAGGCGTTAACAAAAAGAATTATCTCCGCAAATATTAATGAGACTAACATTAAAGAAAGTCCTTGTGAACGTAATTTTACGTTCGGTATCCCATTTATAGGTACGCATCTCAGGCATTCATACTTTCACGATCATCCAAAAACCATAAATATCTTTACGGGCGAGTACAAACTCATCGTGGGGGCTTGTGAGCGTCTTCATCGTCATTATAAGAGGAGCGGGAAATTAAAGCCGTACACCTTGTCAGTGGACGATAATCTTGCGATAAGTCGACGCAATGAGCGTTGACTCATTAGGCTTCTTAAGTGACCTGTGCCTAAGCGACACCCCCGACAGTAGCAATTACGAGTTCGGCGCAATTTTTGCTACGACCTATAAAACGATCGCGAAAAAGTGCGGATCGGCCATGATTGCCAACGATGTATTGTAGCGTTAAGCTAACATCACTTTTAATGCAAAAAGTCAATTTATTTATAATTATTATAATTATATTATTTTTAATTTATAAATAAATTTATAAATTATGTATTCGAATATTGCGGATACGTGTAATTGAAGCAAAAGTATTTATGGAAAGATCGAATGAACTAGAAAATTTATGAAATCGAGGAATTTTTAATGCTTCTATATAGAATCTGTATGGGAATTTAGAAAATTAATTTTTACTATAATATTTTCTTAATTCTTTTATAATTCAAATGCATTTATTATAGCTTGTTGTGTACGTGATAATGTTTCGCTCTTCTTGAGCAGGAATTAGATGTAATTAGATTAAATGAGGGGAATTTGTTATAAACAATATTATATGGACTGTATGGATGTACCCATATGAGTGCATGTACATTCCAAGTCCGGCCATTGTTGTTATTTTTAAAATTTTGTTAGAAAATTTTTATTATAAATATAAAAAATATGATAATTTTTTATTATCAAATTGTATATAATATTTTCTCTAATATATTGTTTCTCGTATTCTGCAAAAGAATTTTTGTTAATAATAAAATTATTCGTTTTATAACGTTTTTTGTACAATAGGGTACCATTCGCTCATACGCGAAATTACGCATGTACTGAAAACACATGAAAAATATCATATTCCGCACCGATTTTTTTTTTTGAATTTTTTTTTTTGATAGCAGTTTTTTGTATAAACTATTATTCTGATCAATAATATTTGTTAAAATAACGAAATAATCGTAGTTATGATTTTTCAAAATTTTCACCCCCTCATAAGGATGGTTTTTTAGGGTGGAATTAATTTTAAATCATTTATTTTATGGTTTTGTGTCATAAGTGATAACTCTTTATAGTTTTTTCGAAAAAAAAATCGATTTTGAAAATGTTCAAACGTTGAAAATGTTAAAATGGTTTATATAAAGAGGGTAAGTTGTTGTCAATCGTTTAAAGTATATTTATTCGCTATTCTGAAACAAAGAAAACGAAAGGGGGGAAACGCTCCGCGTGTGTGTGCCTTTGAGTTTCTTGTTACGAAATACAGGCTTTTTCGTTTATTGCGCAACAATGAGCAGTAGCTCTAAATTGTGTTTTTGTTATATTTTTTGCTTACTATTCTTAAGTAAATATTACATCATAAATAACACAGTGAACTTCAATGTTTTAATTTAGATAAGAATTTTTTTTAATGCAGTAAAATCATTAACACTAAAAAGTATCATAAAAATAGCAATGGTAATATTAACTTGAAGAGAGCTTTACGAGTTAAAAAAAATTTTTATGAATTTCTCATTTACTTCAATATTATTGAAATATTTTTTATTTACAGTTTTTATTTTATGATTTTATCAGTGCGATACATAGCTAACGGAAATTTAACGGAAAAATTTAATAAACGGAATAAAATCAATTATAAGCAACAGTAATTGTAATTTTTTGCTTATTCATTCATAATATACTCTCTTACAAAACCGATCATGTAACACGTAAAAAATAAAGTAGTATTTATAATTGATAATACAATTCATTATGTTTCATAAACATTTTGCTGCTTTTATTTTTTAAAAAAGTCCAGGATACTAATTATTCCTTTTCAATTTATTAATTCATTGAAAATGATTAAATTGTTTTCTATTATTATTTGTATTCTCTTTATTTTTTCAAAATCATCAGAATTTTTCAAAATTCTGACCTCCATCGTATTGTTTTGATAACTTTGATTTGTTAAAATTGAAAAGCATCTTAAATTGTAATCAGATGAGTTTTTATTCGTTTGATAGTAATGACATGCTTTTCTGTTTTTCATTTTCCTATTCACAATACACTATCCTTTTTTATTAGATGACGATGGATTAGTTGTGCATAGAATTATCGAAAATATCTTGAAGTGGATTTCAAAGGGTAGGTCTATTTGTCAAAATAACGATAAAGAAATAACGTAAAAGAGTCTGTGCATGTGCTGCAGTACATATTGGGCAGAGGATCGTACACGTCGTGGCGCCAGAGGTTTGCGATAAACCGTGAAATTGTAGGGGATTACCAGGCGTTCACACAGCGAGTTGGGACCGCCATTGGCTGGAGGCATTAAAGTAAGAAAGTAAGGCCGGTGACCGATTTGTTGGCTGTTAAAACGCGCGCGGGAAAGGCAAAACCGTGAAATTCACTGACACATATATACGTGTGCATGTCCGCTTACTTGTTATACAATGCCGCTTAGGACTTATGAATTACGTACGGGAGCGCGAGCGAGCGCGTGCCACATTCGAAAAGAGATAGTGAGTTGGTTAAAGAGATAGAGCATACGAGAGATTAGGAGGGAGGGAGAGAGTGAGAGAGTGAGAGAGAGAGAGAGATTTCTAGGCAGGGCCACTGTGTTATCTATACGACGATGATTTCTTGCTTTACTTGTGGATGTGGATCCAGTGCCTGATATTGCACTAAATGAATTGGACGGCTTAATGGCCTACTTCCTTGATCGTACTGATTACCGAGTCTCAAAGGCGTCGTTCAGCTGAAAAATCTCGTCGCATTGCCTCATGCTATCTAAGTTTGGTCTTTGTCTTGAGCTCGGATACTCTGTGCATTTAATGAAGCGAGTTGTTTTTTTACCGTTCCATCGTCTTGACAGTTTTACTCGACGAAAGTGTATTTTATTAATATCTTTTCTCTTCTAAGAAAATAATGCCTTTCCTTCAATTTGCGAAAAAGCAATTTTTCATTCGAATTTCAAAGCGAAGGCGTTATTCAAGATCTTGAGCTTTCAATTGATACGAGTCGCGATATTGCAGAAATATTTTTGTACAACTACAGTTTCATTGTAATCGGCATTTATGGTGTACAAAATTTATTGTTACTGTTGTTTCAAGTGAAAAGAGATTTGCTATGGTTGACTCGTTATTGAAATATTTTCTATTTGAATAATTAAAGGATTTTTAGAAGTTGAACCTTTGCACAGACATTTAAACATGCGAACAAAGCTTTGTAAGAATCTTTAATCAAGTTTTTGTAAAAGTTTGATAATTATACATTTAGTGTATTCGTGACGAATTCTTACACGTTAAGATCACGAAGCTGTTATTCGCATTCCAAGATATTATTAATATCGGGAAACTCTGTAGTGGAAGGATCATTTTATTTAACAAACAGAATAAAAATAATTGCATATTTTTTAATTTAATATTTTTCAATTCTCATGAACGAATTACATTGGCACATGCCATCAATGTGATAGTTTAGTGAAAAAAAGAAAACAATTCTCACTCTTGACACGTGCATTAAAGGCATGCAGACGAATCGGAGGTTCATGCGATCTTAGAAATTTCAATTAATTCATTGCTTTCACTTTTTACGAATGCTTCTTGTACTAATATAATTTTGTTACGATTATCGTCGCGTTGGGCGAGCGATATTTTCTTTGAGAGCATTTACGACTATCATAGCGTTCTTTCTGTTCTTTCTCTCTATCATTCGCATATACGCACTCTCTCTCTCTCTCTCTCTATCATTCGCATATACGCACTCTCTCTCTCTATCATTCGCATATACGCACTCTCTCTCTCTATCATTCGCATATACGCACTCTCTCTCTCTCTCTCTCTCTATACTTTACAGAAATCTCACCAACAGCTGCTAAAAAAAATAATTGGCAGCATTTATTGCTGCTATGACTAAAGCGAATGTTTATATATTTATTTCGTTTCTTTATGCTCTCTATACTTTTCTTACATGCACGATATATGTTTAAACCCTCGTATTATACACACGATCCTGCCGTGAGAAAGTCTAGTACTCGTAATATATACATGTTCTTTAGTTGTAATACATGTACGTACAAAGGTCCACGCTCTCTCTCTCTCTCTCTCTCTCTCTCTCTCTCTACGGGTACACCACTATCTTTTTCGTGACGACACGAGTCGCCATTGACCCGATACTCGGCACTTGCGTGTCTGTGGGAGGTAATAGAGGTAGAAGACGAGACTATGCATCTCTACTATAAGGTGAAACAGCGCGTTTCTTCGTTAACGAAGGCTTTAACGATTCGCGCGGTTAATTGCATTGCTCTGTATGGCGCGCCTCGCTTCTTCTTCTTTTCTTGTTCTTTCTCTTCCCTTGTTCAAGTGCAACATAATACGATGGGAGTGCACACAAATAAATTGCAGCGGACTCTCAGAATTGTCCCGCTTCTGTGTATACGCGCACATGCCCCGCACTTATCAATGTAAATCATTTTGCCTTCACTTTTGGTTTCCAACTTTTCTCCTTCATCCGAGCGTACCGTACCTCTAGTTACCTCTTCTACCTGATACCTCGGTGTCTTTTTATAAGACTTTTCATTCCATTGTCTTGCATCTCTAAACCTGAATGCTGCCGTTGCACCAACCACCTTGAGTTGATATTATATAAAATTTAGTAACATTAAGATGATCCTATGCAATTCATAATCAGATTTCATCAAAGAGCGATTGGTTCAAAGACACTTTGCTTTGCGATTAATATAAGAATTTTATTGCAAGGCATTAGATTTTTTCGACTCCTTCCGTCCCCTTTCACATTTTCGGATATCATTGTGCACTGTGCGGCCCTAGAATTTTTTGTTTATTGGGCTTTATTGGGAGAATCGAGGTCAGAGACACTTCTTGACATGTGCACACACATATATTTATATAATGGAATACATTAATTCCGAATACCTCACGTGTTTTTCAATGCAACTTTTGCGCACTTATAAAACATCTTGTATAAAATACAGAGTCGCTATAAATAAAATGATTCTTTTAAGATTGACAATATTTTTTTGAGAATTCGTATGAAAGTAGCGTAAATAGGAAGGAAGTCAAGTAAAAATATAATTGTTATTTCAAGGGAATTACTGATTCTGTGGATTGAGATCAAAATTTTGATTTCAAAATTTTGAATACAATGTAGTTGGACAAGATTTTTCAATGTTTGCCCTATCGTTTGATATAAATACAAATTTTCAGATTTATGAAAACAAAAGCCAGAATAAAACAGACGAAATTACTAATTATTGTATACAGTTTTTGTGGTACTGTTTAAAAAATGTGTAGGCGTATCAATATTTTTTCGATCAAGTTTGTCACTTTACTCTTTTCTTATTTTCTAACAGAAAAGTATGCGATAACTGCTTGAAGTTTATCAAAAAAACTTTGTTTATCTTACGAAATAATTGCGGCATGATCTAGGAGATGATTTATCATAGTTGAAGTTATCTGATAATTATATTTATAATTTTAAACGATAAACCCTTTTTCACTTAATTTGTAAATTGAGAGTTCTATCTAGATAGAGTATCTTATAGCATAAGAAACAATTTATTTATTGTACATAAAAGTATACGATTTCATTTTTTTTTGTTTCAGGTAAGTCGAAGATTCCTACACTACGATTCCTTAGATTGCATAAAATCACGATATACATTAGTAAGTACGACCAACATTATCCTTCAAATATATACTTTTTAAATTTAAATCACATATAATTATTTTATTCATTGATAAAATAATATTCTAATCATTCAAATTTTTTTGTTAATCCAAAGAATGCCTTAATTAGTAAGTAAGTAAACAACAGTTTTGAAAAATGCACATACTTATTAAGCTTTAATTATGCCAATTTCAAATTTATCATATTTCTCGCATTTAAAAATTACATGCTAAACGAGCAAAATGAATTAATGTAACGAAAGTTTATTTGTTACTCAATTCGTGTTGTAATTCATTTCCACGACTCCGTCTTTACTAATCAACATAGATGATAGTATATTTTCAATCAAGCTTTCTTTCGTTAGTAAAGGAACCGTAAAGTTTTATTATCTCGTTAGTCATTAAGCAAAGGGAAAAAATATTATATTCATTATCCTTAATACCTTAAGAGCAAACGTACATTTAATTGCATGTACACCCCAACCAAAGTATTAGCAAAAATAGATGTAAATGAAAAATATTTGTCTTTAAGCCAAGTCGAATCTTTTTCAAAAACTCTACTTTCATATTAGGTGGGTTTACGGAACTGTAGTGATCGTCAGTAGACGGCAAAAGGAAGATGCACTTAGAAGTCCATGTGTAAAGTACAACGTGCGCATTTCCCGCTTTGGAAATTCAATTATAACTTTCGAATTTTAATCTTATTTTAGTGCGCGCACGCGCGCTCGACGCGGATTATAAATTATAACTTTGCGTGTAGCGCATGCAAAGTTAAACAGAACAAAAAGAGCATTACGGGCGAGCAGCCAGAAAAAAGGAAGCGGGACGGGGACAAAAATTGTTAGAGCGAGAAACTATAATGACGTCCAATAACGCTTCGTTTTTCGCGGAAAGGCGCGAGCGCTTGTCAAGGACACTTAACTCTCTATCAAACTTCGAAGAGCCAAAAAGTTGCCAATACAGGAAGTAAAAAAGTAAGAAGATGCGAGCACACGGCATCTACCTAAAATGCTATTAATTTTTTGACAACATTCTCATCGGCCGAATAACATTCTTGTCGCTTTTCTATAGCTGAAAATTGATTACAGATATTAATAATTTTTTTGGTAAAATTATTAATAATCTAGATCTATATATGTATTTAATACTAGTTTTGTTGTAAATATCGTTAAGCAACTCTTCCATAAATATCTGAATAAATCGAAAGCGAATATGATTATTAATTTCTACTAAAGCTTGAATAATAATATGAAGTTAAGTAGATCAATTGTATTTAGATTCATTCAATTTTCAGTTAAGTTTAAAGTACTTAGAGATTTTCTGCTATCTTTATTCTATATCGTTTTATAACATTCGATCGATTCTCATTGGTATTATTCGATTATCACGAACGATAAAATTACAAACATTAATATTAAATAGTAAATAATTGCTCAAGAAAAATATTTGGTTTTGTGGAAATGATCTTAATTCTGATTATTATAATGAAGCCTGTCAGTTATTCCATACTATAAAAAGTCTGATATCTCTCCAGAATAAGAATTAGTGCTTTAATATTCAATGTTTTACGATCTTGATTACATTACAATGAAATAAAATCGAAATCATGTAAATCCACCTGGATAAATTACGTAAAATACCATTACAAACCACTAATAAACTAATAAATAAATAAATAAATAAATAAATAAAAATATATATATATATATATATATATATATCGCTTAATCGAAAGCATTCACACGAGATCCAGTCGTCTACGTAGCGAGTGACTCAACTGGCAATCGTTATGCAAAAATCTAGATAAAAACTTAGCACAAGAGATGCTTTGATCGATTTCATAAGCCCAGCCTAGAAAAGAAGAATATTAGCCCACGGAGATAAGCGCGCAGATGCATCTGATTGATCAGGTCACTCGATATTAGGAATTCAAGTTGTGCGCGTTTACTTTGACTGATTGTCATTGGGGACAGAGATTTACTATGGATGCGTTACCCATTAAACTTTGGAAAATGAACTCGTCACTGGTGACTTGTCGCACACTTTATTCAATTTATTCACCGATCTCTTTTGGAGTTACTCTTCAGAAATGCTTGTGGCGTCTCTTGAATTGTCCTCCTGGTTTCCTTACTTCAACACTACCTGGGAAGTTCGATGGTTACAGACTCGAGTGCATTAGCTGGTCGCGCTGCTCAATTCCACAGAGTACTCGTGGAGATAATCCACTCATGGATTTTATACTTCCGTCTTTGTGGCCTCTTCGCGGAGAGCATTATATATATACACGTTTATGTGCAAATAATCGACTTACTTTGCGCTTATGGAACTTTTCTGCGTTTCTAGAATAAAGTTTATACTTTCTGTTGAAAATTGGACTTCTTTTATTTTAACGAAGATCGGAAAAAAGCTATACAATGTTATTCTTTCGTATGTGGTATTTAAGAAGGTTCGTTATTTCAATAACTTTAATCATATCATCTTAAAGTCAGATTATTGTTATTTATTACACTTCGTAAACATTTTTTAAAAAATAATTATATTAATTATAGGATTTGAATCACAAGGTAATAATTTCGCATATCTGAAAATTAATTAACATTAATGCTGAAAAAAGAAATTATTACCATTATAAATAATTAATCTGATTTCATAATAAATGATATGGTTTTTATAATCGCAAATAATATTAAAATATTAAATGAATAAGTTAAATGTAGCAATAATAGTAGTAGTAGTATTAGTAGTAGTAGTAGTAGTGTAGTAGCAGTAGTAGTAGTAATAATAATAATAATAGTTGTTGTTGTTGTTGTTGTTGTTGAATGTTCATCAACTGATTGTCGATAAAAATAATTAGATTTATACCTAATTAAAACAGTTGGGACATCTAAATAAAATTGCCGATACTCATACATCTCTTTATTACAATAATAACAACTTATAGAATTAAAAAGTAATCACGTAACGTTGTTTCAGTTTTAAGCTTCGAAAATCCGTTACAGCGATAACGAACTTGTTTTACAATACATATGTTTTGTAAGTATTTATATACAAAAATCATTTATTAAAAAATCTTGTACTCATTCAACGCATAAAAGTAATAAAATAGAAGAAAGTTTCTTTGTTATATTTATATCCGCAGTCGGTTGATCGATTTATTTTTCTCATTCTACGCGAGTCAAATAGCTGATTAATCTCGTTGGCAATGGATTCGCACGCAGGCATAATTATGAAAGCTTTGTATACGCTTGTAACGGTGCGTTTTGTAACATCATATTAATCGTCATGTAAGCGAAACCTTAGTTGTTTCTCTCTTCGAAGCAGCGCGAAAGTAGCGGACGAACAATACAATCTTCTCTCTTGTTTCCTTTCTCTCTTTTTTTACGTTAAAAAGCCAGTTTTTTCGATACAAGATTTTCGGCGCCGCTAATCTTGTACATTAATCTCGAAGGAGTATACGCGTGAGTTCGATTTTTCATTTTGTTCGTCTTTAGACGCATCTCGTTGACTGGCTTTCGATTTTCGTTTGATTTTGCTTTTTGTTACTCTTCTGCATAATGTGCTCGCGAGCTATACACAGGGACACAATTTGGTATAACCATTTTAACTGTGCACTCACCGCTGTTTGTAAAGTAAATTGTTAGAGGGAAAAAAGTTATGAAAAATCTTATTCACAGTCTAAACTTCTCTATCTGTTTTCATAACTGCAGGCTATGTTTTCGCGCAGTCGCACTCGCGTTGCTCTCTTTTTTAAAATTCGTTGCAGTTGTTGCTGCATATTTTGGTTTATTTAATTTTTTTTTCTAACTCGTGCAGACATTATTAACGTTAAAGTGAATCGATTTACGGGTCAGTGAGTACACCGAGTTTTCGGAAGAATGGGGTTGACTGCGTTTTTTTAATGGAGCGTATTGCAAATATGCTATAGGAGGCATTCCACCATCCCATTGAAAATTTTGTATCTTTACGTTTTGTATAGTGACCCGTTGACGACCACTCAAAATATCAGCTAATCATCTGAAATGTATTTACTTTAGAAATCGTATTTAAATTCATTTTGCATCAAGTATGTATATAATTTAATTATTTTTCAAAATTAAATGAAAAAAATATGAAATTAAGCGTAATAAATTTCTTGTTTTTACGTAAGCAATTTTTCAGGAGTTGATTATTTAAATGTATACTGAATAAAAACCACATACGCAGATTCATCGAATATGTTGAAACGTATACACAAGTGATATATGGATTTAAAAGGTTTTGAAATTCTACTTTTGTACACGTTTCTTGGTTATTAGAATCCACTTGTTTGGAAAATTCGTTTAGCCGTAGTTTTAGTGTGTAGTAAATAATAACATTTATATTTAAAAAATAAAACGTACGAAGAAAGTAATGCGTGGCCCTTGACGAATACTTAACGAATAAATATTTATTCGTTCGATTTATTCGAATTACTCGTTCAAAAATGCACTTAATCCAGCTCGAAGAGTGGACATACTTCGAATTTCGTGCAAGTCCCTTGATTATTCAAAGGCGTATTTCATCGGTGCGCGGAGATATGGCCGTCAAAAGTGCCCTGCCTACGGGACACCGACAGCAACGTCAGCAACGCACCGATTGCCCTTCTCCCGCCATTTTTCCCTTGCTCCGCTCTACGTTCCCTCGAACGCGATCCCGCAGTTTCGGGGCGCGGCTTGAAAATCTTGTCCCTGACTGTACCAGACACCGAACGGTTAGCCTTGAAGCCGGTCTCGACACTCGCCAGCACTACACGATGCTCCTTCAGCCTTCCAACGCAAGCGTGTGCTCTGCTCGCTATTCGTTCACCTTGTATTATACATTGCGCTTGTATATTGGCTGCAACGAAAAATACAACTGAGTGCGTGTGCGAAAGAAATGCACTGTGAGAGAGAGAGAGAGAGAGAGAGAGCGCATCGCAAACAGTTGTGATCTGCTTTTGACTTTTTTTTATTGTCATCTTTTTCTTCTAATTACTTGCGACGATTTATGTTACTTTTTTTACCGTATCTTTAGTTGATGGAACTGGTAGCCATAGAGCGCAATCCTTTCGGTAACGCGAATTGAAAATAATTATTCTTCGAATTTTTAATTAAGGACAAGTGAGTTTTTATCGATCGCGCATGTACGCGGGCGATATCAATTTATGAACTTTTATGTGAAGGAACGAGTATTGCGTCGGTAAGGAGGGAGAGATCTGCTCTTGAAATGCTACCAATGTATTTCAGCGTCTATAAAAATCATATTGTTTATTACGCGATTGATTATTCTTACGCTCGAGTTTTATTTACATACTACGACTGTAAAATTGATTTCGATAATTATATAGTTCAAGTACCAAGGGAGGTGCACGCTTGTGTACAAATTTGTATTTTATACTATCGCTTGGATCTATGATTAGAAAACGCCCATGGAATGGACGTTCAAGTACAGACTGATTCACTCTTACGAGTGAGATGGAGATAGAAATGAGCTCTAGTGTGCCGGAAAGGGGGGAGGGAAGAAAAATAAGCGTTTCTGGCCGGTGTCGGTGGCGGCGGCCGAGGGGCAAGGGAGAAGGAGCTTCGACTTTGTGGGGAAGACGAAGACGGCGACGCACAGGTTAAAGCCATGACTTGGTTGTTCCCTTGAAACCAGCTGCTGCTCAAGCCCGTATTCGCAACCGTCTTTTCTAGGGTCTCGTGTGGCTTCGCTCGGAATGCAAACCAGAGAAAGACTTGGGCGCGCGATGCGCCCATCGATGCTGGATATTATCCGTTCACTCGCGTTCATTGTTTATTCAATTTTGGTTATTTTTCCCACGACGTCACGCGTGATCGAATTTTCCCGTTAATGCCGCGGCACAAAGTGCCTCGCGTTCGTTTAAAAACGGATTTAATACGGCTTCCGTTGGTGGCGGCCACAGCATACTTCATGATTCATGAGTTTGTAAAGTAGTATCGTTACCGCGACTGTTACGATTAATCGCATTTGCATTTTAAGTTTTCCTAAAGCCATAGTAAGCCCGTAAAATTTTATTCTCACGCCAAACTTCCTATCGAATTCTTCTTAATTTAAGAGCAGCGGAAGTGCGCCAAGTATTTTAAGAAGCTAATACAAACGAACTAAATTTAAACCAGAAATTTTTCACACCATCACGCGTATACGAGTGCCGAATTTTTTTTCAAATAAACAGGTTATTTACAACGAGAGCGATGAAGAGAAAAAACCTTTGCGTCATTGCGCAAGTTACACAAGCACCGACATTGAAATGTGCGTTCTAATTCCGTATGAACTTCTTCGCTTGACGGTTTATATACTTACCAACTTATTTTTTCTCCTCCCCCTCCCCTCCCTACTCTATCTGTACGAAGTTTTTTTTGTATGACGGCTAATAAGAGTTTAGAAGAATCACGGAGCGCCTTCCGCCGATTTGTGAAAAGCAAGCATATCGATGTATTTTTAGAAAGCACAATGTTACCCGTCGCTTCCGGCCGAAAATTCGATGATCGCGGAATGTTGGAAGAGCGTATTTTTAGGGATTGTTTACACTCTCGTGTCATTGTAAATTTCAATGCACGCCACCACGACGGAAATAGAATTCACACCGGCGATTCCACGCGCGTGGTTAACTCGTGCCTAGACGGCGAACCCCATTCTTCACTCCAGCTGTTTTTATCGTTCGTCGCGAAGTCGACAGCGTAGGACGGGCTTGGCGGAGAGAGGAGGGTAAATCCAATTGCTGCATTCACTATTTTCTCGCGCGTCGTATAAATCGCTCGCAGGGAAGAAGTGCTGTGGCACATTTCTCCGCGCCCTCGATGGCTAGGCATCGCGGTTTCCTCGTTTCGGCAGTCGTAAATAGCGCTTTCGGCAGCGATTTTTTTATTGTGCGTTCGAAACTCGAGAGAGGAGTATGTATTTGAAAAAGGAATTTTCAATCTCGTATATTATTCAGAAGTATGCAAATTTATAATTTTAGCGCTGATCGATTTGTTTACTGCGGATGGGTAACATAAATCGACGACTATACAATTCGTTGAGTAGATATTTCAATATGGAAACTAACCTTTGTTTATAAGTTCAATATTTATTAAATTGATTTGGATATTTAAGAATTCTTAAATTTATCTATTATTGGTAGCCGTACATTAACTGATCTCCTAGTTATAATGTTGGATAATCCTTAGCTCAAGGGTAATTATTTCATGGGATAAGAATTTTACAGGTGTACGAACTTCATTTATGGAAATGATTATAATTTATGTTCGGTTTTTAAAGAATGTAGCTTGTAATATTTTCAGTAATTATAGAAATTATTGAGATAATACGTTTTGTATGATAATTCGTTTGCGGCATCTTATTCAAGCATATCACGACTAAATAACAGTTTAAAAGTTTAGTTTTTCAGAAATTTCGGAAAAAATTTTTTTTTTTAATTATACTCTTTCTTACTGCATTTTTTTGAAAATTTTATATGAAAAACAAATTTCGAATGTTGATACGTTATGTATAATGCATATAAATTTATAATATTAATGCTAATAAATGAATTTCAAATTAATCGGGCTGCTTGTGGTATTAATCGAATATTAATTTTAGCATGTACGCTTGACTCCATCCGTGAAATATTGTAAAAATGAATGCTTAGTATTTTTAATTTGTCGGGGATGAAAACTTTTCAAGGAATTTTTTGCTTGATGCTAATGAACATTATAATCTTTTCTATACAAAATTAATTATATTTTATATTTCATTTATATGGTGCGTTATCGCAACAAAATATTTTATTTTAATGAATTGTAGAAAAATCATTATAGAGATTCAAATAATTTAAAATGTTAAGAATTTAAATTTTTTCTAATATTACATAAACAAACATTGAGTATGATAAAATAATGTACAAACAGTCAAATAAAAGTCTTAAAATTTTATACAAATGCGTATTGGACTAAGTTTAAAACGTACAAAGGATTACGAATTCATTTTTGAATTCACTGCTGAGATGATAAGATTATTGTTACCATATAGTGTAACATTGAATATTTACTAATGTTGTTATTGGCATAACACCTAGATTACTCGCCTTTAAAGCATTTAAAAGTCAAAGCATGGGTACGAATTAGCGTTAAGCGTGTACGTGAAATTCAACATCTTTACAGGTAGGACGTAGATAAACCAGTAGCTTTCATATGTAGCATTATTCATAAACAGGTAAAGATTTCTTTAAATAGTCAGTCTTTTTTTGTAAATCGAGCCATCCCTCATCCGATCACACTGAGACCTTCCGCCATTCTTTCGAACACGGCGTTCATTTTTGCATTTTTGCAAAAGCTGAACGTAAATGCAAATGCTTTTCGGAACAGACTTGAATAGTCCAGACTGAGGCGTGACTTTGCCAAAGACCAAGTATTTAGCGTTGACACGATGAGAACGACGGCAGCGGTCCACCACCGAGAGCCCATTTATCGCTCAATATTCAAGGCAAACAATAAAGGTAAATTTATCGAGTGTCGGCTTTTTTATTGACGATTTGACGCGCGGTTTTGCTATGACGATGATAATTACGGTGGTAGAATAATTTACATATAATATTCGGTACGTCTGTATTGATTGATTTAGATCTTTCGGATATTTTCTTTAGATAATTAATATCCATCCTAAATATAAATTTAGATTTATATTTGAGGTTTACCAAGCAAGCAAGTACACGCTGAGTATTTTCGATTATTTAGTTTACACAAAATGACACACCGTATGCAAGTAATATGATTTATTAGTCTGCGCTTATGTAAATCGCAAACTATTAGTAAATGTAACTAAATAAAATTAATCTTGGCTAATAAATTAGTTTAGGCAGTCAAACTTTATCTATTACCGGTAGCGAAGTTTACTTGTTAAATCAACTAAGTAACGCCACCAACTGCAAACTTTTGTAGAATTAGAAATTATAATTAGCGTGAATATTAATTTAGTTACATTAATATGATTATTATACATGTCGTATAAAAAGACTTTTTTCTTATATATTACACGAAGATATCCGTACCATTCGAAATATTAATTTCCTGTGAAATCTCTGATAATAAGAAAAATAAGCTTCTTTGTTTTAAGCCTAAAATAGAAATTAATATAATAAATCGCTCCTGTATTCACCTGCATTCCCAGTTAATATTATCGAATCTAGGTCAATAATTAAATACACTCGTTATATAGAAAGTATTTTTACGAAGCTTTATTGCTGGTATAGCAACTGAGCGTTTTAAAAGTAATTTCGAGTCTATTCTGATACTTAACCTTAAGCATCACTTTTTTCGCTCTTCGTCTTCTTTTCATCGAGTGAAAAGACTTTTTCTCAACGCGACGCGGGAGAAAGGGATAGGGAGTTTACGTCAGTCACCCAATTTCCCACGTAGTTTGGACTTCTCGGAAAGTTAGCTTGTACCTGCAAACTCTAGGTTCCCACCAGTACTCGACCGGGCATTAATGCGGTAGCACGCTTCGAACTCGGGCGGCTGGAGCAATAAATAAGGTGCAACGCTTAGGTAGACGTCAGCTTACGCGTGTCGTTGGGCCTCTCGCTGGTGGCCGCGACGTCGTACGTGACACTGAATTCGTTTCGCGACGTATCGACCTTTAATTTGGCAACCTGCCGTTCTTTTTACCTCGGACGCACCGCCCGTATCTTTTGGCATTTGTCGCGCATTAATACCTCAATTTGCGTCTGTGCGGAGTCGCGTTGTCCACGCTACTGGAAAGGTTAATACCTTTTTGTTATATACGTCCTCTACAGTACTGACTGAGAATCTTCGCTGTTTAGTCATTAATTAACCCGTTTGCGTTTTATGATCCGTAAAATTATGGCGCTTCTGATGACGATGGTTGACATTAATCTTGTGGTCATTATGCAACTGAAACAACAGGCTCGCTTTGTGTTTTGCTTGAATTAGTTGAGTTGTTTCAAAAGACTGAGGCACTTGTCAGTGGCTAGTAGTGGACAATGTAATTACGCCTCAATGAAGCGTAATTGCCGATATCTCTAAGCTTAATTTACCTAAGCTAAATATTATAATATTCATTTTCTTCCATATCTATATTTCCATACCCGTTCTAGTTGAATGAATTTTTTTCAACGAATTTCTTATCAAGTTTTATGAGTCGGTATTACGAGGTTCCCGCATTAAGGTAAAATGGACGCAGCGTAGACTCGATTAACTAGTCATTAAATAATGACCATATTTAAGATTGCCCTTCGAATGTTCTAGTAGATCCCGTAAGTTTCTTTTGTTTGATGAAATTCAGCTCCATATTTTCGGTTTACTTTTATATCGGTTATTGATGTAATATTCTCGTAGAACTGATTTATATTATGAATTTTTTCGTTGGCAAATGAAAATTTATCAAACTGCTCTGAGGACCTTGATATAATAAAAAAATCCGCCACTTCAATTAGAAATTTAATGAAATTAATTATTTAAATACATTTTTCTTAATCATTTTTTAAATTTGTATTTTTGCCAAGTAAAATTATTGATTCATGTTGAACTTGTGTGAAAACTACTCGGTTGTGCTTAAATAGTAAACAATCGATAGGTGTATAGAGAAGGCATTTCGTTTTTCAAGGGATTAACGACCAGATTAAATTCCTCTTTTCCTATCGAACAGGAACAATTACTTAGCACGCACATTTAGTTGCAATACAAGATACTCACCAACACTAATTTAATGAAATTTAACCATTACTTGTATTGAATATTTGCTAACTATTAACTGGTTTCGATTGAGAGTATCGTATTAAAATATAAAAGACTACATTGCATTAAGGAATGTTTCATATAAATTTAGCGTTAAGAGATACGAGAATTTAAAGTTCATAAAACAAAATGATTAAACTGAAGTTAATAATTTTCATAGCAATTAGTATGCAAAAACGAAGCGAGCGATTCAATTTTCAGAAAAAGTGATTTTTCTCACATGATTAATATTTAACTTGATTTTTAAATAATTAATCTTAGTATTGTTTTAAATGGGAAAACTTCGGTCATATATCGTACAAAATTTATGGTGAAAAGATATTCAGCTAGAAAAGTATTAGTATTGTAATCTCATTTTTAAAATTGTTTTTTGCACAGAATACGAAGACAGATTTATTCATTTTTTTCGCATTTCATATAGGAACGGAATAATTGGATATAAAAATTGAAGAGTACAGCGGAGAACGACATGTGTTAGTAGTTATACTTCGAAATACTTGAAAAGTGAAAAACACATTTTGCTAAAAAATTTACTTTTTCTTGGTGCGAGTCTTATTATATAAAAGGTTCAACTTGAATAAAGAAATTATAGCGTTACATAATATGTTCTTTCACAGTATGAAATTTAAAAGATACGTAAATATTCTATTTTAAGAGAAAAATTCACTGAATTATTTTTTTAATTTTTGTTTCGATAAAGAAAATATTGTCGCTAACATCATGTTACTTATTAAAATTTGGATTAATAATAATATAATTAATTAATATTATTATAACATTATTAATATTCAACAATGAGGAGCACACACATATCGGCAAATTCGATGTTAATATTCGAATTTGTCATGTTTCTTTTCTCCTTATTCTTGACAACACTAAATACTCTTTGAAAAGGTTAATTTTTGAAATATTTATGTGTAAATTATTTTTAATATTCCTACACTCAGACGCATATTTAAAATACAAATTCAGAGATAAATATTGAGTGGAATGAAATGATTTCACATTTTTAGAATAAATTTCAGAAAAAATTTATGTTTCGGTGCTTTCAGCAACTAGACCTTTATAAAAAAGGCCGTAAAATGTATAAGAAGATTCATTGAACAGTTTTTCACGGTATATTTCGTCATTTATAATGCAATTTTCTCACATCGAAGTAGATGTGACATTGAAAACGCTGAAAATTACGTTAGACTGACGTGAAAGGCGTCGCACATTAGCGTGGCAATTGGAACACATTAAAATTACCAGGATTAAGGTCAGATATGGCAAAAGAAAGTGGTCAGTTAAATTTCGTCATTGTTCAGCAATCGGTGTGATGATTTGTCAAAAAAAGCGTGTCCAAGTTATTCACGAAATCAATACACGAGTAAGCAAATTGCATTCAGCCGTGCTACTGAATATTTGAGGTATTAAAATGGGTGGAGGAGGCTATGAAATAAAATGCGCCAATTGTGGGTGTAGTGGTGCTGGCGTCGCTCCATCCCCACCGTCTGTACGTAAGAGAGTCACGTCTCGAGTGTTCAAAGCCGGCGGCAGTTATAGATTGGATTGTCGAAATGCCCAAGTGTCTCTTTTCATCGAGGCGGGCACAAAACGAGATTGAGCAGCCAATGCACTCCGACCACCACGGATGCACTCAAGCTTCAATGGAATTTCGAGCTTTTCTTGAAGCTTATAGTATGCAGGCTAGAAGCGATGACATCGAATTCATAGAAACTTTCTTTATCGACTGTTCGCCGTCGTTTGCCTTATAAACCGACGAAACGTCGGTTTATAATGCGACCATGTGAAACGAGTGCTTTGTGCTTTGGGTACGTGGGTTTCAAATGAATATTTGCACGCGGGAAATATACTTTTCAAATAAAATAGAGCGATGCATTTTCGCCGCTAGTTTTACATTTTTCCTAACTCGTAGTTCAATTATTGCTTGGCTAACAAATTTATAATGCTTGTTAGAACTCTTAGTGAACGAGTATACAGTCTCTGAATAATATTTGAAAAGTATTCAATGAGTAAATATTTTTCGCAATACTATTCAAAAAATATTTCTTACACGATTCGATAAAATCATGTTTATGTTCTTTATGTATTTTCCCTAAGTAAAACTTGTAGCGTAGGTCGAGGTTATTATACAAAATATTAAATTAATAATATTTTTTTCTCATTGCTCAAATGAAAATGTATTTACATTCTCTTTTCTGTGTAGTTTATTATTATTATTATTATTATTATTATTTATCAAAATTTTTGTTTACATGTAACCAATAGTTATTCTAAAAAATAGATCTTTCTATTTGTGCTACAATTTTTGTATAAAATGCCTTTTTGGCATTTTACTTTACTGTAGGAAACGAAATAAAAAATGTATGCATATAAGTCTTGAGTGAGCCATTCCAAGGTTCATGTTGCGATAGTAAACTGTGCAATTTACATTTGTATTTATGCCGGCGGACGTATATGTTTTATGATTTGTTTAAGAAATAATTTTCTCTTTTTTTCATCTATAACACATTTTATTTTATGAAATATTTTATTTTAGAAAATCATATTAAAAACGTCAACACAAACTTTCAATATTTATTTTTCACTAGTTTATATCTTTTTAATGTTGTAAAGACTTAGAACTCTACTATTTTCGTTAAAAAAAAAGCAAAACAAAGTGTACGCGTATGTAAAATACTAGTAACAAAATATCTATTTGATTTTAATTTTGTCAAATATTTGTGTTTCGCAAAGTCTGCAGTTATGAATATAACTTATTAACTACATATAAAGTCGTTTTTCAAAATATATTTTGTAGAAACAATGAAATATATTTATTTTTATTTAAGCTAAGTAAAGTATCAACCTATAACCACAGTTTCTTGATTTATATAGTGCGGACAACTAGATATGGATTAAAATATTTTGTCCTTCGTCGGCTTATTTTAAGGCCAATAATTGCTTGATTTACTATAGCATTATTTAATTAACTCGCGGTAGTTTATTCGACATGAGTCTCCTTGCGATGGAAGTGTGACTTTTTCTTTCGGTCTCGCGCATGTTTCCGTCATGTCACCGGGTGTGTCTTGTAAATGCCATAGTGTAGACCAACATCTTCTTCATAAAGACGTAAGTCATAGTGGGTCAGGAGAGCTTTCGCCCCGACGATTATTGTTATTTAGTCTGCGCTCGTTCTCTCGACGCGTTATGCAGCTTCGTACTGATCATAAATTTTAACAAGCGACCGTAAAATAACGCGCCCACGAAAGGTTCTGGGCCAGTGCGTCGCACTGCCGCCGTCCTTAATTCTACGTATCTTTTTACTTTTTTCTGTCCCGTCTTTGTCTCTCTCTCTCTCTCTCTCTCATTTAACGACATCATTGCTTATATTTATATATATTCACCAAGAGGGTGAAAAATCCATTCACTTATTAATTTTTGTTTTAATTAATTTTTTTCGTCTCTGTCAAATGAGTGCACATTTATTGAACGTAAGCTCGGAGAAAGCATGATTTTTAGTGTCCTTGATGGTTGTCGGCTTGGAATAACACTTACAACAATAACACTTTCTTTTTAGCTTCGTTTGTATCACTTATAATTTTGATCTTAAGGTGTTTTTAAGTATGACTTTGTAACGATTTGCTGAAATATATGGATTTTATTCACAAACTCGTTTGACAAATTGTTAAAAATGATATAAAAAGGATGAAAAATATTTCTAAACTTGCATATTTGATCAAACTGGTGTATTTAAATAATAAAGTACAATGTTATAAATAATATTTATAACGGATATGTATACATGTTATTTTTTAAAGTAAGATATATACCTTTCTTACATCATATTCATTTAATTCTTGAGATCAAGGAGTACATTGAAAAAAATTCTATCAATTAATGGAAATTTGAAACTTGATAGAAATTTTAAATTTAAAGCAGCATCGTTTGCTGACAAATGCTTATAATACTACTACGTTATTTTTCTGTTTTTCTTGAAAGGTACAATTATTTATTCATAAAATATAACTTGTAAATCCCAAGAGCCTGGTATTTTATATTTCGTGTGGATAGGATTCAATGGGCTGTACATATCTCAACAAAGATAAATTTTCATTTCTTGTAATATCTTGGAGCGCGTTGCGTCATGAATCACGTACCGATAATCAAATTAAAGATCTTTAGAAATCTAGAAGAAATTAAGAGAGAAGAAGGAAAAATGAAAAAGCAATCTGTTCGTCCGCTATTCAACGATAACGACAAAGGCACATATTCACATAATTAGAGATAGAAGGAAAGAAAATGTCAGACTGACTCGGTATATCACATGTTTTCGGTTTTTCCACTTCCTCTGAACGGAAGTACGTATCTTATCGTATCGTATATCTCCTTTTTTCCTTTCTCACCCTCGTTTTGTAACTTAGTAGTAAAATTGCGAGCGATTCTTGATTTCTCCTCAACTGCATGAATGCGTACTTATTACAAAACTCGTTGCACACGTACTTATGTACAATAACAACAAGAAAATTGATAAATTATTAGATTAACAAATGAAAGAAAATAAGAAAAAGAGAAAAAATTTTCTTTTCATGCCGGTTATGCGGTATTCTCATTGATGTGAATTGTAGTTACGTTTCTAATACTAAACTGACATAATATTTCAAAGTTTTTTCCATTTCTCTCTCTCTCTCTCTTACTCTCTTACACTCTTTTTTATGTACCTTTCACATACCCTTGTACCATTCTTATCTATCCAAAATTACATTTTGTTTTAATTATTTCTCTCTCTCTCTTTCGCCTCAGTTCTTGCTATTAATGATTGGATTAGAGATTTTTTAAGGAAACAATAATGTTAGGATACAAAAGATTGTAAATTTATGTTATACTTTGATAATTTAAATATAAAATCCGATCAGAATCATTTATCTTCTTGAGATTTGAATTTGTCTGAATATATTACTTGTAGCCTTTTAGTATATGTAATAAAAATATATTTAAATATGCAAAACGTAGAATAACTGTACAATATATTATTTGAAAGGATATATCTAAATGAGATTTTTATTTGTTTTAATATTTAATCATAGAAATCATAAATATAATTGACAAAATTTATCAAAATGTTTCAAAAATATGCATAAAAGTAGATGCAAGCTTCTCTGTTTATTTGTTAAATCTTTAAGAAATATGTAAATACGCTCATTAAAATAATTAATTAAAATGAGTGTGATCTCTATCTTTAAATGAAATAAAACTTTGAATCAATCTAGAGCAGATTAAGATTTGCGATCTTCTTTAAGATAAAATTTCTATTTAAATTACTTTCTTTAAAGAAATTTTATGAGTTACTACTTTTTATCTCGAAATAGGTCATTTTATTTATCTATAAGTTTATCCATAAATATACTTATTGTACACTGTATTCACTGGAGCAAACATTTTTTATAATATAAAATTTATAACACATGCTTACTTAGAGCGAAATAGGTTTTATATGCTAATTAAGCATATTTATTTTAATGCACGTAGACATTTTGTGTATGTATGCGTTCACACGTATAGGCGTTTAATTAAAAGTTAGGAACTGCAACGATTCAGACAATAGATTATCTGGCGCTTAAGAAAAATCTTTTCACTGATTCTGGTTTCATGTTTTACAGATGGTGCATCTGAATTTGTTTTTTAACGTCATTTTCGGTATTCGTAGACCGTATTAAGCTTTAGGTTCAGTTAGTTAAAAGGAATTGCACCATATATTATTAGAGACACACATTAGAACTCTAAAAATGAATTGAGTAGGAGGAGCGAGTTCGGAAAGAAACAGTATGGAAAGCTATCGAGTTCTTTTATGATTGATTCAAACTAAAAGAAAAAGAATATTATCCTAAAATGAAGTTCAAATCATAATAGAAAAATATAAAGGGGATACAAAAAGTATTTAAGTTAGATGTTTTGGTGGTAGAAGAATTATAATTTGAACTGATATTAAAACGAAATTGGCAGGTATGTTATAAAATGTGAATTTTCATTTACAAATAATTGCACAATTATATAAGAAAAATTTGAAAAATTTATGAAATTAGGCAATGGTATTAGAAGCACAAAATTTTATCTGATATATATATATATATATATATGTATATCTAGGTTCAAAGCTTAATAAACAATCATTAAAACAAAATGTGTTCAATCCAGTAGCCGTTTGATAAGGAGCGGCATTAGCTATATTACGATTTAAATAATTTATTTTGCGGAAATATGATATGTTTAATAACATACAATTCAAAGAAAAAGTTTCTTTTTAGTTGGATGATCGCCAATAAAATTTATTTTAATTTTATATTGGTTTCTTTCGACAAATTATTTAAATATCTTCGATTTTTCATCCTATATAATAAAATAATTTATGAAAGTGAAAACACTGCCAAAAATAGAATAACAGAATCTCATTTACGGGTACCTAGTAACGTATTTTTCTAGTGTTTCATTCTAAAAGGCGCCAAGCAGACGCTCCCATATAAAAAGTTTCTGCCATTCTCCAGATATAAGGACAACATATCTTTATCTACTTTAATTCACAGAGAGGCACTTATATAATATCCTATATTTTGCTATCTGTCTATTTATAGTATTTCTTTCTTATTCTTTTATCGATTACCAACTCTTCATTTTTTCCTTTTACCTCATTTGAAAGCTCACAGCTCTTATTCTCAATTTCTCAATAGCTCGTTTTTTTTTCGAAATCTTTCCCTTGAATTTCGAAATAAACGAGTTCTTTTTCTCACTCGTCTCGTTCTCTTCCGTTGCCCTAACGTCCGAGGAGCTCGTCGTCGTCCAGTTTACTCAAGAAAAGAATCGAGTAAAAAGAGCGACAGGGAGCAGATTTGCACGGTGATAGTTACGTGTGATTAGGGCGGGGGAGTAAGAGTAACAGACCTCCAGTACGTGTGTCCGCGAGTCAGTGAAGCAAGAACGTGAAGCGACTTCAATCTTTTCGGGGCTGCGGTAGTTTCACCTCGGGAGCTCCAACAACTTTACTTGGATCATGCTTGCAAGTAATTCGCGTCTTTGTTACTTGTTATGTGCGTGTGTTTGCGTATCGCTAGGATTACTGTTTTTACTTATGAACAGAGAAAGGGTAGTCGCGCTCTTCGTCGTACTTGATTGACAACTTCGACTGTATGTTCCATTAGTACAGGTTTCATTCCAGTGTTACCCTCCGTCGCTTATTTATCATGTAGACGTCGATGGGCAGAAATAAACAAACAAAGAATACACTTGATAAATTAGGGTAACTTTATTGTTGTATATTTATATATATTGTATATTGTATATTTATATATATTATTTATATATATTTATATATATTTATATATATTTTATATATATTTATATATATTGCGATATGTACATTATCTTTATCGTTGAGGGTTTTCGCATAGATTTCCTCTCGTTACTACTAAGAAAGTTCCTCAGGATTTCTTTGCATAATGATGGATTTTCCTCGCTACTTAACCCAACTCCTAGAATTGTGTATGGGAATTATTCAATGATTTTTATGAGAATATTTGGTTTAAATTCAATGGATAAGCTTAAATAACCAAAATTGCATTCTTTACTTATGAGGCAAGTACTTCAATTTTATGTTTCTTTCAAAATTTTTTCAAACAACTCTCTCTTTTCTTCGCGTTTGACATTTCGATTCCCTTTACATTTTTTATTGTAAAGTTAAGGTGACGTTTCAAATAATCTACTCTTATTCTGAGACATTCTATTAAATTTTCAATGATTACACGAACATTTAGAGAAGATAGAGATTAAATTTTAAAAGTTAATTCGAGGAAAGTTGAATTTATGATTGAACAAATGAAAAGAAAGGTAATTTTCAAATTTTTAACGGAGAATCATCTTTTTAAATATAGTGTTCACAAATTTTCACTTGTTCTAAGTAATAGTAAAGCGATGACATGACTTTGCATTATCTTTATAAAATTTCATCAGCTAGAAAAATGTATAAGGTGAATTAAAAATACATAATATTTAATCATATTTATAGACATATAATCCTTTAATATTTTTCAAAACAGTTGGAAAATCCGTATTCAAAATAACTGCTGACCGATGCAGACTTCATTTAGCGTAACTACTACAAAAACAATAATGTGATTATCAATGTATTCTTTAAATTATAATCAAATGTTCACTTAACTTAAATTAAAATAGTTTTATATAATAATGATAACATTACATAATAATTTCATAATATGTAATTTCAAGTTACATTTTGAAACGTACGTATTGAAATATTTTCTCAATACTGGTGCAACTGCTTTCTTAAAATGTGCTAGCTTAGCTGCTTTTTAGAATTTTCATACGATTAAAAACTTCGTATTCTTATAAGCGTATTCTGCAAGTCTAGGTTACTGGGAAAGAGAGATAATCATCCTCCATTTCTCTGTGCAGCTTTATCGATTGCATAATGATGTCTTGACAATGTTTCAAATTATGTATATATATACAAATGCTTTTTATATACATTTGTCATTTAAAATTTCTGTTATAAATGTATTAAAATTTTCATTTTATCTTTTTGAATAAATAAGAGTTAATTTTCAGATAACTTTTAATTCGTGCATTAATATATTATACTTGCATCATCTATTTTAGAATTTTTGTAAAACATATCAGATGAATTTTCATATCAATCTTAGAGCCAAATATTCAAATTAGCAAACAATTTAAATTGAATGCAAGTGGAATTTTTTATATAATTCAATAATCTAGAAATAATTTATGTACAATTTCTATTAATATACGACTTTATTAAAGTTACAGCATGTAGATTCTTACTCTTTCTAAGATACTCCTGAAAATTTTTTAAAAGAAATGAAATAATATTCAGTATTAATAATATATGTAATGGTCTTTTCACAATTTTAATATTTAAATATTTAATTTTCTTTTCAAAACATTATACTAATTTAATTAATGTTCATATTTTAGAAAAGGTGGATTTCCTTGGTTTTAGAATTTTGATAATATATTAAATGCGTTTCAAAATTACTAACATTATATTAAGATAAAATTATATTTAGTATTTGCAAAATTGAAAAAATGTTTAAAGTAAAAATGCTAATAGTTTAAACACGTGTCCTTTTATTTGTATTATATTTCAATTAAAAATTTTAATAATTTTTCTTTTAAAATTTAATTATTTCTACTGTATATTAAATTTATGAATATTTGTTTAAGTTTCTGCTTAAATTACTTCATTACTGGAAATTCATTGTTTAAACTTATAAATGCCATATCTAACAATGGCGGCTTCAATTTTCTAAACATTACCGATACGGAAAAAATGAAGAAATTTAATTTCTAAAAGAGTATGTTCTGAATTAAATCTGAATACAGAATATGTTAAAAATTTTATCTAAAATAAGAAGCGAATTTAATATAATAATGATCAAGACGACGTGACCACTATGTTTTTCTAAAATTCAGAAGAAAAAGATACGGAATATTAAAGACGGTGTAAAATTGTTTACATTTAATATTTACCTAATAGCATTTCTATATCACTCAACTTAATAAAATATTAAATGTTCTGAAAACCCTGAAAATCCTATAGTCTTATAAGAATAACGCCTTTTGTAATTGCGTATTAATTTTAAATATTTAACTGTTCTGTAACCTATTTGATGAAACATTTTACGTAACCGAAAATTTTTTTATAGATTTCTTTTATTTAATTATCATGTTTTATCTTTATAACAAGGTTTTTTTAGACTTTATATGGTTTTTTTATAATTAATCACTGGAATTATGATGCATAACCCAATATACGTATTCCAATTCGACATAAAATATTTTAGATATACTGTATAAATAAATTTATTTTGGAATGGACGAAAACGATTGGTTATTAGAGTAGTTTAACACCAATTTAACTTTAAACAGAAAATCGACTTTGAAAAGTTAAGATTGGAGCGATATACTTGGAACATCTGAAAGGCGGTGAAAATGCACATTTTGTTTTTACCTTTTTTTAGTCATAAAACGTCATTACGCGTCTCGTAACTCAAGCCATATACGAGCCATCTTTGCACTACTGCACACAGTGCGAGCTTTTTAAAAAGACGTTCGATCGATCTATTGGAGAGCCAGAAGAAAAGATGTCACAGTCCTGGGCGTCGATAAAAATTGCCGGGCGCCAATAACAGCTTGGGATCATGAATCACGATGACAAGGACGACAACGCCGACGCCGCTACGAGTAATATGGAAAAGGCAGGATGAGAGAGAAAGAGGGGGAGAGAGAAAGTGAGAGAGAGAGAGAGAGAGAGAGAGATTCTAACGCGCTAACAAGAACATTGAAACGTCGGAATCAATTTCTTCCTCGAGAGGAGGTTATAAATCACCTCTCCCCCGTCCTTATCCATCTTATACGTATATCGAAGAAGAAAATACAGAGATTGTAACGTCATTCTTTTCATATGTATATAAATATGTGAACGTTTTCCTTTACCAGAGAAAATATGTCGTTTTCTGTTGCTATGCTTGGACGCGCACTCCTTTGCAGGACACTGTTCCGCTTACGTAAATGGACGTCTCCCTACATGAAAGAATCCGCGATGCAATGGCGTCGCGGATCGCCTTAGATTGTTGGCAATTAGTAGATGTGTCATCCTCGTCGCACTTTCAGCTAATGCAGCTCGTATAGCTCCAATTTATGTAAATTCAACCTTAGCGATCTTAGTTGTTTTTTTTTAGTTTTTCGTCGTGTTATCGTTTCCGAGAGTAATTTCTTAATTAAAGTACTGGGAAAATTGAAAAATTCAAAAGACAGGGTAGTGATGCGTATCACCGCTGATTATCCGTTGAAAAGTAGTCGATGCAAATGGGGTACATAGAAGGAGAGATGAAGACAGGTTGCATGGAATTACAAGCCAAGGTCATCGTAGCACCAAGGGGTACATGGACTCTTCTTTCTCACGTACGTACACTTCGAGACGCATTGTCTGGGAAGAAGCGAGGGTCATGGTAGCGCAGCGCATCTCCTCCCGACGTTTTTTCCCATAACCGACACCTGGCTTATCGGTGATTCTCCGAGCACGGTAACACCGTCAGAGAAGATCCGTAAAGATTACGCACGTGCCCGTCGCCATGGGGTTGCCTTGTAAGACGGCCTGGCCTTAGCCGTCTGTTATCGCTTCCACACAGACGGCGCTTTTCTTTTATCGTCGTCGTAGCGTTTTTTGCTCATTGTCGCGGCGACTGCGTGCACTGGCTCTTAATGGGCGTCGTTGCAAGGAGGATTTTTCCTTTATCGTCTTTTTCCTTTTTCCGTATTGTCCGAGATACGAGGTTGTGCAGGTTGTTGCTGTCGCTGCACCTTGAGCTTTATGAACATTTTTTTGCTGGCTCGACTTTTGCTTTTTTACGAAGTGTTTCTCCTTTTGTATTATAAGCTAAGAACGGCGAAGGATTAGGATTAAAGCGACGAGGTTGACGTTTCTAGCGACGGCTTTTGGCACCAGATGTAAATTTTAAAGCGAGCAACGAGCATGTTATTAACATTGTGGCGATCTAAGTTATTTTAGATATTAACCGTATTTGTATAAAAATTTTTTACCTTTTTTTGCATAGTTCTGCATTTTCTTATTCGCTCTGGAGCTCGATCGATTATTTATTATTTTTTAATTTTTAAGTAAATTTGTATTAAGTTTTTGTATTATGATATCAAGTGAATTTTATGTCTACTTTAAAAGTTCTTTTTCGAAGCTTCAGGTAATTTATCTGAATGAGTGGATCTCTAATTTTATTTTCAAGGCAGTAAATAACCTAAAATATTACATCCGATTATTTCTTGGAGTTATCTTCATCGGTAAATGAGAATAGTGATTAAAAACAAATTTTCTTCAACTTACGTTTACGGAATCGAATGAAAAATATGATAAATCTGGTTTTCTTTCAATGCTTTCCTAAGATTTTTTTGTGAATCAAATTACTAGCGCTATGCGTAAAACACTGATCGTATATATGTGAAAATTTTTTTAAGTTTTTGCCTATAAAATTGTCGAAGCTCATCAGATATTTTCATAATATTAAATTTTTAATTAAATGTTTTTTTGTTTTGTTGAAAAATTATTTAATATTCTTCGTTTTTTTAGGTAAGTTGGAGAAATTTATAGTCTAATTATAAAGAAGAGTGATAACGTTTTTGTAAGTAGATTTTGATTAAATTATAATAAAGAATGACAGCTTTCATATTCATTTTCGTTCCCTCCTTTCTCTCTCTTCTTCACTCTCTCTCACGATCTCTTACTCTCTTGCTCTACTTTTTGTTTGAAAACGAGGAATTTCAACTCATGATATTTTTTAAAAGCATAACAAAAATGTAAAACGCTAATCTAAGCAAATGAATGAGTAATATAATAAATAAATAATTATAAAGCTTGGTAATTTCAAAGTAAATTAAAATATACTTTTAACCTATTTATCATTCTGAACGAAATAATAGCTTTTAAGCACATAATGTTATCGACGGTATGAGTGCATTATCCACAATTGGGTTAATTCGGCTCTTTTATCCCTTTCCTTCATATGGCTTTACCGAGGTTTAATTTACAAATTAAAAAGAGTAGCAGAAACATGGGGAATGAAGAAGCGAAAAGAAAGCTTCGATTTTGTGTTTGTGAAAAGGGCAGAAAACGAAAAGCTAGCGGAGCTTTGTATTCACAAGAGCAACTGCAGTTCGCTGACAGAGCACGATTGTGTTACGGATGCGATTGGAAGAAACGAGTTGAGGTGAAAGCGTAGGCATTCCGATGTAGAGTAAGCAAACTTTATCGCTTAAACCAAAGCCTTTTCAATAATTTATCTATTTTTTTTCTTAATTCACTTTGAGGCAATTTTTATTTTCGTTTTTAGTTCGTTTATTAAGTTAAAGTTATAATTGTTTTGATAAAAATAATATTCTATTAAAGTATTTTGTTTTAATTTTTTAATAGATATATTATATTGTAGAAGCATAGTACATTTACAGTGGTAAAACTTAATTCTTCAAATGACTGGTACAATTACAAAAACACGTAGCATTATAGACTTAGTAGACTTACTAAACTTATTTGTACTACATAGTTTTGATGTTTCAGATTTCGATATATATATACTGTATCTTTGATCGATGTATTATTTTTATATAATTGAAAACATTTTTCCCGTTCATAAGACATTTTTTTAATTAATAAAATTGTTTCTAATTTTTAATTAGACTTCCTTTAAATAAGAATAAATTTGTTTCATTATATAAGAACAGCGACTAAAATTTATAATAATAATACTAGTAATAATAATAATAATATAATAACAAAGTAACTAAAATTTATGTGATTTCTTATATAAAAGTATTTCTGTTTTTGGTTTCATAAATAATTTATTCGTAAATATCTCGAATGTCGATTCATTTAGGCTTATAGCCATATTATGTTAAGTCGAGCTATTTAGTAAAATTGTAAAAAACTCAGACAAATTTCTCTATCAACTTTTATAAAATAGAACTTTTGGAAAATTAGGTATATAACTGTAAAGAATTATACTATTGTAAAATTGTATTAAAAAAATTTATAGTTACTAACGTTAATGTGCGAAAAATATTATGTTAGAGTGCTTAAAATGGTTTAATTCAATATACAGTAAAGCTTATCCGATCAATCTATTTGTAATATAAAACATTAATTATTTTTGCAAAATCAATATCTTTATTTTTCATAATTTCTACTGTTTTCAACTTTATAACGTCTTTGCTTTATCTTTGAGATCCTTGACGAGTGACGCTGCTGCTACAACCAGCCATATTCCACAAGTTAACGACTTCCATACCGGAATTACAATGGCGCTGATCATTACAGATGCGCTATTCCAAGTTTAGTAAAGTTATGTCATTCTTCGTTCTCTCTCTCACTCTCTCTCTCTCGCTTTTACTCTTCTTCTTGGTCCATTATTATCCATTATTTCTCATCGGTCCATGGATACCACAATTCTACGTCTAAATCTCATTGGTCCTTTTGTTTCAAAAGCAATTATTTCTCGAAACTTGTGGTTTTCTTAATGAAACATTATATTTGAAAGGTGATGGTGGGCGCGCAACGCCAGCAATATGACTTTTATTCACTTTTGTGTGAATTCGATTAATTATTGTGAATTTCTTAGACACGCTCTCATTGCTTACAAAGTAATGTTATAGCAAGGCTGGATCATTAATACTAAAGATAAGATACATAAGACTGTCATTTACTTTTTTGATTTTATAATTTATGTAAATGCAATTTTATTGTTTTGATAATACTAATTATATAACGATATCGTATTCGAATTATTCGCTTGTTTTCCTCTAGAGAATAGTATTTATATTTGATAAAATGTATTTGACTTATTTGAAAATAGATTTTTTAATTAAGATATGTATATTTACATTAAATTTGTATTGTATTATATTATATTATATTAAAGAGAATTTAAATGTATATAAATTGAAAGTTATTGGATCACCATTTGCAAAATAAATTCTTCGAATGTTTTGATTGGTTAATTATTTAAAAAATGTTCTTGATATGTATATATTTAAATTTTAAATTGCTTATTTATCTGAAATTTTAATTCATATATTTGGATGCTTGTTGAAAAAGGAATTCTAAACGAGTGGGTAAATTATTATTTAGTAAAATATTCTTAGTATTTTTTGTAAGTAATAATATTCTCTTTTAACCAAATAAGTATTTTCACCAACCATATTATTTACATAATGGGCATCGACATTACTTTTAGCAAAATCTGGTATTTATTAAACTTAAAGCGAAGTTGATTTTTCATTTTTCTGTCGATGTTTCTTACGATGCTCATAAAAGTTCAAAATTTTCATGTAAATTAAACGTCCTTCTATGTGATTAATGCCAAAACTTACACACGTCGAGAAACTTACATTCCGTTAATCAATAACAGCCTCTTCTCAACTATCGTAAAAGACTGCCTTCTCTACACCTACATATACAAGGTAAAAGGTATTAATTGTAAAACGTGCCCCAATATGATAAATGTAAGATACCAACAACAAGTCTCAGTTAACGATACATCGAAGAACACGTATCCCAAATATAAAAATCAAGAAAATTTAAGTATTTAAGCTATTTTTTAGCTTGTTATTAGAACGTTAGGAATTATAAAAAGTGAGCTTAAAAACGATAACCGATTCTTTAACTTGTTATCATCCGTTAACGGTCAATTTTCCACTATTAAAAGACAATGTATATTCGAGTAAAATTGAGGCAAGTACTTAGAGAATAGACTAAATACTAACAAAAAGCTACACCCTTCAAAGTACGAATACACCCTACAAAAACCTGTGGCTGTACAGAGCTGTAAAAAGACGGGGAAACAAAGGAAGGACCTCGAGGTTAACAGTTTTCACGCAACAAGACGACTACCGAACTACGAAAACGAATGTTCTTCCTCTTCCCTCTCTTGGTCATCACCTAGACACGCTCATAGTACTTCTCCAGGCTTAACTTTATATGTGAGGAATGCGAGAGCTAGAGAGAATAAAAGGAAACATCAGACCTAAAGGCGCGTGCGACATTAATTTCCCGCGACACTGGTAAAAGTATTTATTGTTCTGCAGCGACTTTCTCGACGCATGATATACAGTATAGATATACAGACATGTGAATTTTTTTAGGAGACATTTCCACTTCGTTTATTTCTGGTGAGAATTGCGAATACGAGCGCTGTGGTTATTTATGTTATTTTCCGAACTTTCGAAAATTTGTCATACCAGATCTTCTGTCTTCATTTCTATATTATCATTATGGTGATTTTATGGGAGGCGTTTGGGTTTCTTCTGAGCGACATTAAAAATAGATTAGACCTTTGATTACGGGTGGAATTCTGTAGTAGATAATAATCAATTTATAAAATTAATTAGGAAGAAAATGTTAATCGTTAAAAATAGACAAAGTAATTATACTATGACGATACTGAAATATTTCTAATAATTTAAATGTAAATTTTTAGGTACTTTTTTTATTATTAGATAAGAAGAATTTTTCACAATTTTATAATCAAATATTTATTAGCATCAAATTATACTTTATGTTATATAAGTAATGAAAATAAATAATTTCAAGTAAATGGAATGAATGAAATGAATATTAGGAGGACATTTTACATAGATTTTTAAATGTAATAGTTTATGTTTTTTTTTCAATTTATTTGAAAACTCGTAAATTAAAGGTTTTATATCATGTTACATTACTGCAGAATTGGTGGACAATATTACTATTACTTGCAATGTATTTGAAGTTTGTAGACATTAAAGAGAAATATTAATTGAAATGAGTTAGATTGTATGAGATTTTGTCTATTTCTTGATTATTTGTGAGGAAATTGTTATAAAAAAAATTAATACGGCAATATTAATATATGACTAAAATTTTTTATTTTTGGTACTTTTATTTTTAGAAAATTCATATTTCTTTAATTAAATGCAAAATACAAAAAATCTAGTGCATGGATATTAGTGTAAGAAAGAAAATGAGACATCACGTGTGAAATATGAATAGAGTGTATAATGCAAAAAGTGATTTTGAAAAATCTGTTTCGTGATAAAAAGAGCATTTTGAGCTTTTGATGTAATATATGCTATTGCATAGTTTTATACATATATACGTATGTAAGAGTTACTAAAAAAGTTTGTTTTACTCAACTTTTAACATATTATTCTTTCAGCAAAATATTATAATTTTTCGTACACACTTGCATAAGATTTTGCAGTAATTAAAAATATATTTTTTAACGAACCTATTTATCAGAATTAGTTGTATAAATTGCTTATTAGTTGTAAAAAACTTACGTATGAGAAAGCATATTTCTGAATTGTTGTAAAGGCTAGAAGATTGTTTTTATTACTAAGTTTAAAAATATTATGGTAATGCAGCTAGTTGAAATCTGAATTTAAATTTAGTTTTTCATATTTATAGACTTGGTAATATATTGGAATATAAAAGTATGATTAGATAGCAGCGCCAAATAATATTTTATTTGATTATGATGTAAGAAAATATTTAAAGTGCTATTCTTCGTAAATGTGAACATTGAATTCTCTGAATCATGTAAGGTGAAAAAATAAACATCGGTTTTGTAGTCGTTGACACAAAAATCGATTTGCTTTTACCTCATTGGGAACTTTATAAATCGAATATTTCACGTAAATATGATTTGGTTTAACAAGCACACCTAGATTCTCTTTATGTAATCTCGAAGTTAACTCCATTAAAAGTAGTACGAATTAACATGAAGATTGTCATCCGAAGTATCTCTCATGGATGCTAATCTTATGAAATATAGATTGTCTATAAAAGTAATTTTTATAATGTCAGTTTTTATTCTATGAATAATGAAAATTTTAAAAATATACGCTTATAAATACGATAATTAAATATTTAAAAAATTAAGATCTTGTAATAAATGTAATTTTTTATCCCAAAATATTTTTAACTAACCCGATAAGATATTCCATTTATTTCGACTTTCAAAGAGTTATTATTGCATTTCTTGACAGAATTTTGTAAAATTGTTGTTATTTATTATAAATATCATTAAAATGATATATTAAGCCAGCACTTAAACAGGGATGATTGATTCAATTTAATTATATTGAGCCAACACCTTCTATTAACTCTTCTATAACTATCAATTCAATAAATTCTACATAAATTGTAGTGGGAATTAGAAAAAGTCCGTTTTCTCTGTTCTAATCATTTATTTTTTTATCTGCAATTTCTCTAACCAAGATAATTGTATAACTTTGGAAAATGTAATATATAATTTGAATGAAACTCTTTAAGACTAGAGTATAAAAGAAGATTTTCATATCGTATAATTTTACGTCTACATAAAGAGCAGCAATTGCAAATCGATAGCAGAAAATAAAGGTTTTCTGTGTTATCGAAGGATGAGTAGTGGTATTCTTTACAGGGCAGATACGCCATGTCGAAGATATTGGAGCGACTCTCTCTCTCTCTTTCTCTCTCCAACTCTCTCTTCTTCCATGCTTTGCCTCGAACCATCCACATAGCATGCAAAGCCTACATTCATTCGTGTTTTTTTCAAAGGGGTCGCGAAGATCCCTTTTATAGAGTTTTGCCGACCAAAGCTCGTATAGGCTCTGAAATTATTTAGCCCTGAGCTACTGTTGAGCTATGTCACTTCTTTGAAGAATGAGAGCAAGGACAGTGGAAGAGCACCAAAAGAGAAAGAGAGAGAGAGAGAGAACGCAAGATAGAATCTAGTTTACCCTTTTTCAATCCACCTGACTCTTTGGGACTACATACAAGTTTAGTCTGACTCTTTTGAACTCGCACGTATGAGTCTCTTGCAGGTTCTATAAAGAGAAAAAACGTTTATAATGTAAATGATTACTATAGCGATTTGAACAAATATTTCGACTAAAGATGATAGATGTTCAGAGTCATATGAGTCTGAAGTTTCGAACGTTGTAATTCCAATAAAAAATGAAATTTTTCAAAACTTGAAATTTCTTCAAAAAAAAAAAACTACACAAACCATATAACTATGATACAATATTAACAAAAAATACCATATAACTATGATAGAATATTAACAAAAAATGATTTAACCTTAAAAAACCCTGAAAAACAATCCTTATTAGGGGATGAAAAATTGAAAAAATTCAAATTTTCACTAATTATCATAAACAACAATCATTATTAACAAAAAAAAAATTTTTATTGCGCATAAAAACTTATTATAAACAAAAAGAATTTGAGTTGCGTAAGAGTACTCGCAGAAGACCGCCTCCTACAATAGGCTATAAATACAAAAGTTATTAATTTATTAACCAAAAAGATGCATATGTCTAGTGCACAAAAATCAAAGATTAGAACAACAAAAATAACCAAAAAATATTTAGCAATATTGACAAAAATATCCGCAACAAAAACACGTCCAATATGCTACCGATAAGCACATGCGTCTACCATATAATATATATTGTTTAAGAAAATCACGATATAAGGATTTAACAACTTTTTATCGATGTATTACGTTATTGATATAACAATCAACAAATATACAAATTTCCAAGAAAAAATCAGAATCTCATCATAGTTAAAACATTGTTTTAATGACTCGGCGCGCATATGTTACCGTGTAACCCAGCAGTTTATTGTTAATAAAAATGTGTTCTTGAGACATACGACAACTTTTTATACATGAATATCGTTGATCATATCAAAATTAACAAATATCCTGAATAGCAACAAAATATGAGAATCTCGTCATTGTTTAAAACACCGTTGAAATTAGCGCAGTACGTATATGCGGCATATGTATACCCTATAACGTGTCAGATTATTGTTAATTAATTAATTAATTGGTAGTATTAATCTTAGTATTAAAATAGTATTACAATATACCCGATTCTAATTCACGTAGAGTCTACTACCCTACGAAAAATGTGAAAGATTAGAATAAGCAATGCAAACATGTAAACTATTTACCGTCACCTCTAGTATTCTGTTTTTTTTTTTCAGGGTTTTTGAGGGTTAAATCATTTTTTGTTAATATTGTATCATAGTTATATGGTATTTTTTGTTAATCATATTTTTGTTAATATTGTATCATAGTTATATGGTTTGTGTAGTTTTTTTTTTTGAAGAAATTTCAAGTTTTGAAAAATTTCATTTTTTGTTGGAATTTCAACGTTCGAAACTTCAGACTCAAACATCAGACTATTTGAAACTCTCCGGTAATCATTACATAACATCTTTTTAGTATGAATCTATTTTTAAATAAAATTTATATAATAAATATAAATAAGTAGAAAAAAATTAATTTAATGTAAATTTTACAAATACAAAGAATACTAAAATTTTTTATTCAATGCCAGTTTAAAAACAATAAAAATATTAAATATAATACATTAAAATGTACATTAATTACGTTCTTTTGTGATTGTGTGAAAAAATTCAAAAGAAAAACTTTTTCATTCTAGAACTACAAATTGATGTAATATCCATCAGATTTATAAGACCCTACATAGAAAATGTCTAATTAAAACTGTTTATCAAAACCAAAAACACAAAATAAAAAAGCATATCGTTTGAATTAGGATAAAACTCTATTGAATAATAGATGCATAATCCTTGTGTGATATAAAAATCAACAGAGGAAATAGCGGTGGCTATATTTATAATTATTCTCGATATTGCAGTCGCTCAGTGCAACGTAATAATAACTCGATGGTGCGTGCATGCCTTCATTCGTTCACTCTTACCTCCGGGCGAATGAACTTCCGGGATACTAACGAGCGCGCGCTGCTTTTGCTTTTGCGTGTTTTATCTCTATGCATCGCGCGCTACCAGCGCGTGGGGTTGAGCAAAGCTATTAAGAGAGAGAAAGAGACGAAGCAGAAGATAAAAGATCACGATGGCTCGTTTCGCGCGTACCTACAAGTTACATCGCGCCATCCTCGTCGACACCACCACCGCGCTCCTGCCGCTGTCCTTGCCATTGTCGTTAGAGTCGACTTCTTGAGCTCCCAAGTCATTTCTTGGTGGCTTATTTCCCCTCCCTTGCCTCATTGCAGACGCGGTACCTGAAAAATCGCATGTATATGGCCGCAGTATGCCGCGATAACAAGAGGATGCCGGCGAAAATTCAGGTGCAGGCGTGTTAACGCGCTGCTGTATTGTTATCGTATACCGGGAACTCTGAGCTGACTGACTTACGTTGAAATTCCACTGAATTCGTGTAGTGTATTAAAGGTAAAATGGTCCTTAAGGGAGAGAAGGATTGACAAGGAAATTAATTAGCTGCAAGTTCGGTAGTGACGCTATAAAGATAAAATATATTGTATATAATATATTATATATTATAATATATAGTATATAATATAATATATATTGTTAAATGTAATTCTACTCTTTTGTTCGAATTAGAAAACTAATTTTTATTAGAAGACGACTTTACCATCGTCTTTTCTTTATTTTTTTTTAATTTTATACGTAAACAGAGTATTTTTAAATTAGTGTTAAACATTAAATAATTGTTCAAAATTTATTTTTAATTTCTATTCGTTATTTTTTCATCATACAATAGTGATGTTCATCATTTTTTGATTTTAGCAAAATCTGACAATTCATTTTTTAAATTTTTATATTACATAAACGTAATTGTAAACGTATATAATAACGTCTATTACATGTTCGTATATATATTTTTTAATTTCTTTAAAATAATCTGTTTACAATTTGTTGTATAATTATTTGTTCGCTTGTTATTTTTTAGACAATGATATACTGTGTGTTATCTTGCAAAAGTAATAATTTCAATTATCCTTTTATACGTATATGGTTTACTACTTAGTTTTTCTAGATTTACTGCTCTAGATTTCAACACAAAAATTCTCAAATTAAATGAGATTACAATGAAGATTCAGTGTACTTCGATTAATCAAATTAGTATTGATTTATTATTATTCGAGTTTTTTTCATTTGTCCGATTTATAATTTAGCGCAAAAATAATATTTTGAAAATGTACTTTCTCAATTATCTTCGTTAAAATATATGAAATTGCATAAGTAGCATGTAATGTATTTGATTTTAGCACATTTGAAAATATCCTTGTAAGATTGTATAATTGTACAGTTTAATGAAAACTGTGTGCTAGAGCATTAAAAAGTAGAATTCATGGGTTTAAACTCATAACAATTTAAAGCAAGGAAAGTAGTAAGAATGGACAAAAATGCTATGAATAATAATATTTGAGCAATTTACTAAAGAAAAGACAAAACTTAAACAGATAATTTTAATAATGCATTTTTCTTCTATATAAATTAGTCTCGTGTATTCGTTTTGCGATGAAAAATGATCATAAATTATTGAATTAGTAATTGCGAGTAATTACACGTCTCAAAAATAAACAATCGTAAGAAGTAACGGAAAAATTTTTCAAGAGTAAATGTAGCACAGATCTAAAAAGAATGAAAACGACGAAGTATTTGCGTGAAAACGGAGCTCAGAGTGCAATAGTAGAAGTGAAAAGAAAAGAACGCAACACGTTAGGCAATAGACAAGGAAAAGAAGAGTACACGAGGTCGCTTATTATACCGGGAGCTTCTTTTAGCGTTTCTGTCGCGTATTCAACATTAGTCCAATGGTTGGAGCGTTGGGTTACTCCTGCGCCTCTCCTGCATAAGGACGTCCTTAATAAGTGGCTGCTATTGGCCCGCGTATACATGCAAATGCTACTTTAGGGCTTAATTGATAGCGTTATTTATGTTCTCGAGCAGTGGGGCAGAGGCGGACGAGTCTAGATGGCAAGGGATGCTATTATATTGCGCCTTGATGGACAGATTTATAATTGAAATTGGAAATAAAGATTTCACCTTCTTTTAAGATTCTAAAATTTGTCAGTGAAATTGATATTTAGTCTATCAGTAACTGTACTGCAAGTTAAATGTATCACAAATTCATTTTGTGATATAAATATTGAGCACAAATACTAATGGTATTTTTACAAATACTATGGTATAATTTAGTGAAATAATTGAATCTCTTCCATATAGAATAACATGGGTTATTATATTTAGAAGTAATATTAAAGTGAAACATTAAATTCAGGGTTTATATGTATGTGTTAATACGCGTTTACTTAAGTTACAAATATCACAGAATAATTATGATCATTTGTAAAAAATAAATCAATTTAAAATGTTAAAATATTGCAAATGAATTAATTGTTGTATTACATCATATCTGTGAATTATTTATTGTAAAAAATGATCTAGTTGTTCAAATGCAAACTATTCATTTAACCACGCTTATAAGTTCTTCATTTACTCCTTCGTTATTTCAACGTACTTTGAAAGAAATTTAATTGTGGGTATAAATTCGATTATCTTACGAACTTCATACAATATTTCTGAGATTGATTCGATTTTTTCCACTGTAACGTGAATATTACATCACTATTTACTAGTATATTTCCACTTCTCGAACAATAAAGCGCATCCCAATATCTCGGAAAAAGAAGCCTCGAAGCGAAGACAATCGCGCTCAGAGAGAATATCTTATTTAACAGCGTATTTATAGAAAAGGTCAATTGAGCAGCTCAAATCAAAAGATCAGAGACAAAATCGGTATTGAGAAAAAGCGCGTGATCGACCTTTTATAAACCATCACAACAGCGGTAAAAAATTAGTAAAAGAAGAAGGCGGCGATGAGATCGAATATTTGCATTCTCTCATCCACATTCTGAATCCGTAATCGATTTCATGGTCGACAGGCGCGTCGTGACGAGAAATTCAATAAGAACCGGAAATCGGTCAGCCGCCGTCGAGCGCGAAACTCGCGCACACAACTCCGTGATTCATCTCTCTCTCTCTCTCTCTCTATATATATATATATATATATGCACGCGTATAGATATATACATCCCTAGCGGGCATGCACGCATTAATGGTAACAAGAAAGTCGATCGGGCATAATTCGTGGTTAGAGCGCGTCCGGATGATCGACTGCTTTTTATTCTCTCCCTCGTTATATATATTTGCTTTATTATCGCGCATTAAAGCATGCGTGCGTCGTTAAATCGCCCACTTATACTGACTACATATGTGCATATGTAATCGGAAAAACATCATTACTGCCGCGAATCATCAAAGCTCTTTCTATGAAATTCAGATTTTTGGCATTAAAACCCTAAAACTTTAAAACGAAGTTGCCGTTTTCGTTAATAAAAAAATAGTTGTTCTCAAGGAGCTTGCTAAGTCATTTACTCTTTGTTATAAAAATACGAAGGAATCCTGTATGTTTGTCAGTGCATTATTATTGTAAATTCCTTGAAAATTCCTTAGGATATTTGGTCAAAGTTCATGAGTCATTTATCATGTAATATAAGAACAACCCATTAATCTCACAATTTTTTCAATAATAATAAATCGTTTATTGCCTAATTATTCTCGTAATTCTTCTAAATTATCTGATATTTTAAAAGGCTGACTGTATGTGGTACATAAAATTATTTTACAAAGATAAAAAGAAAATCGTATCAACTTGAAACGAAGCAAGCTTTTTAAAACGCAGCAACAAATAATTAAATTAACTATAATACGAAGATTTTTTAAACAGCGTAATAAGAATTCAACTACAGCAATTTTGTAAATATTACAATTATTATGATGCCTTAAAAATATCGTATAAAAATACCCAAAATACTGTAAAATAAATAGTTTAAGAAACAACATTTCTCACGTTCACGTGACAATGTTTTGGATCTTAATTCCATTCCAACGACATTAAATTATCTACGCAATAGTGTTTAGGTATCTTGTCTTAATTTTTCTTCGCAGAAAATACTTTAAATTCTAGATGAATCGGCACTTCGCAAATTCAAGAGTAAGAAACTCCTTTCCGAGCCGTCGTCCTTGTTATCATATTCCCATCTCAGTCGGCCGAAGAAGTTATCGCAAGATGCTCGGTTATTGGAGTCTCTTTGGCAGGGTTTCCCGCGTTGATTGCGGCTATATTGCTTCAGGAAATTAGTTTAAAAGGCGTGCGCCGAGGGACGCGAGTGACCGGAAGCACGCGATTGGTCCGCGTGAGTCTAACGGAACGTTGTTTCTTTTCTTCCTGCTGTTTCTTTTTATCCCCGCGGCCCCTTCCTTCTCCACCAACTGAATCAAGTTCAGGCCGCCGCAGCGCGATTCCCGACCGTTCATTGACTCCGCGACGCGCTCCATCAGCCTTGCGGATCACGGAAAATGATCTTCATACGAAACGCGATACTCCGTCTCTGATGATAAATCGCTCCTCATCCTCGGGCGACTGCAATTATTTTAACAATCACTGTCGCGATTGGCCACTAGACAATTTGGTTTAAATAGCGTAGGTGAGCAGCTGCCGCTGGCGATCGCATGAAGCGTGGAAAATGATATAATTTAGAAGTCTAAGTGATTTCGGACTCGCACTAATTAGCGTTTGATGCTACTTCATTCGGACACCAGCCAGAACTACTAGAAACGAGTAAAACATTTAATGGTTTTTCTTTTCTGCGCAAACTAAGAGAAAATGAGTCCAAGCTTTTGCATATTTTCCATCCAATTTTTTCTATATTTTACATCATTTTTATCAATCAAAATGCATGGTAAATTATCTTTCATAGGAGCTCTGGATTTTCTTTATGTATCAAATAAAACGAATCTTTCTATTAATTAAGAGGAAATAAAAATCCTTTTATAGAATTGAAAATACTTATACCGCTTTTTCCGCTACCACTATTTACAAAAAATTTATCAATTTGAATATTTCAGAAAATTCGTTGAAGATTAGATTAGTAGCTGTTAAAATAAAATAACGTTAGTGCATTTAAAAATTGTTGAGAAAAGTTGTTAGGTGAAATCGTGGAAATAAAAGGAAAATTAACGACACGAAACTCAGCCGTAAATCGAGACCAGCAGAGGCAGAGAGAAGAAAAGAGGAAAAAAAAGAAAATACCAGTCGTCCTCTTACAGGCAGCTTCTATTATCTTTTATAATGTTAGGTCTAGGCTAGATTCAGCATATAGCTGTACAAAATCACACGCAAGGACCTAAGGCCAAAGGGATCGAAAGTCGAATTATCTGTTTCTCTCCTTGGATGTAATAAAACGGGAGAAGTGCAGTAGTAGCATCCGTGCTTTCGATATTTGATTTCTTCTCAGCGACCGTCTTCAACGACGACAACGGTGGCAACGATGACATTGGCTACATCGAGTTCTTACGTGTGTACACGAATTTATCGGATGGCGATCGGTTCGCTTCGCACGAGGTTGTGTGGGTATGATTTCCCGTAGCTGTTCCGACAATCTTTTCTCTAGCTCTGCTCCTTTTATCTCGTTTGTTCTCTCACCCTTTTTTTCTTTTCCGAAATACGAGGAAATATCGATTCACGATAAAATGAATTTCCGCTGATTTGAGAAAAAATCGATGGCGCGAGGCTTTTGACGGCGAAAGGATCCGAGAGAGATATCGTGCATTCCCATCCTCCCTCCCCCTATTCGAGCACGAAAATGATAATCTTCTACACCAAATTAACGCCATATTTTCTCGGTGACTTGTCGCTCGTGCAGCACTACTTCGAGTCGGACAAATTTCCTCTGAAATACTCGTCGATTGTTCGAGGACTAAAAAAAAGATGTAAACCTACGATTGTTGCAAATGAAATTGTCGGCGTTGTTAAATCTTACACTTATTTTAATCTCGTTATACTGAATTTTTTCTGGAAAAATATCTTTTATTTTTTCGAATAATACATAATCTGCGCACTTCTATATTCATAAACAGTAACTTTAAGGACCCATTTTGATGAGTCCAGATTTATGGACTCACTCCGATTTTTGAAATGAAACTTTGTGTATCTGGCTGTTATATAAAAAGACGTAGGAATATGAAAAAACATTTTGTGCAATGTTTCTATGAGAGTTGTTATTAACAAATATATAGGTCCTTCTATAACCATAGGTATAAGACTGCATATGCATATAAATGCATTAAAGCTCAAGTTGATCTTCGAATTTCGAAATGAAACTTTATGGCTGCATTTGGTATATATGAGTCGCCGCAATCTAAAAACGGATTTTGTGAAATGTTTTTGTAAAAGTTTTTATTAAATATTATAAGCGCCTGTACGTGGGTATATGCACAGTGGTGAATATGCATGATAGTTAAGTGCACTAAAGTCAAAGTTCCGTATCGATTTTTTTTTTGAAAAAATTTTTTTCGAGTGTCTTTTAATATATTTAACGATTTTCTAAAAAGAAATTTTGTGCAATATTAATATAATAGAATTTACTCTTTTATGAATTTTTGAAAATTTCCACCCTTAATAAGGGTGACTTGTAAGAGTATAATTTTGGTGAAACTCATTATTTTGTCGTTTTGTGACATAATTAATAGTTTTTGATAGTTTTTTGAAGAAATTATTCGGTTTTAAACTTTTTCATTTTTCGTTGCGACACAACGTTGCAAACTTCAGACTCCTCGTAGGGAGCTATTCAAGCTTTTATTTTATTAATACGAAAACTACCGGTTTTTGACTAATCTGTGCTTTTGATTCTAGTAAATTTTGGTTTTTGCTATTCATCTATTTACTAGGATAATATTCTCCTTAAAAGTAATAAAAGACAGAAGTACTTGTAATCGGGTCCCAAGTACAAGTATAAAATTAATATTACGGATCAAAGCATTTTAAAATTACAACACTTAATATTATATCAAGATTCTTACGAATAATAATTTTAGGATTTGATTTTAATGACTATTAAATCACAGTAAAAGCTCAACAATGTAAACTCTTATTCCGATACATTGAACTTTAAACAAATAGTAAAGTAGTGTAATTCTTCGAAAAACGCGTAAACGTTTAAATACTCCGATTATTTCTCCACCGTTAATTTTCCGTACGAGTCGAATTAACTAATACACCGCTCTTAAAGAAGTCGATCTCCCCGTAAAAAATACTCGTGCAAACTCGCGCGCAGCGTAATAGATGCGTTGACCTTCGTTCTTCTCGTTCGCAGAATCGAAAGTTTCGCCTTATTTGCAGTTTCCTTTGTGTAAGCAAAGTACGCTTCGCGGATAAGTGCAATCGCTGGCAATAAGCATATATTTCAATTGCAATTATTTTTCAGTTCGTGATGTCGTCCACACGGGCGGCGGCTGTAGAGTTTTAATTTCATCGAAAGGTTGATCGCCATGGCTTCTTACGAATAGAGCTCGAGGACCGAATTCGATGCTCGCAAAAATATTTGCTTTACCATCTTCAACTTAAAAACTGCTAATTATTATTAGTGTAAAGAAGAAAGAGAGAAAGAGTTTAAATCTGTTTATATTTAAGTTGTAATAAAGCTTGGAAATAAATTTGAAAAGTGAGTAATGTATCTTTTTAGAATTAATTATGGTTTGACATTGATATTGATATCGTTTGTATGAGCAAGTTATAACTTCAAGGTTGTATGATTATCTCTCCGCTTATCCCTAACAGATATAAAGTGTATCGCATTTTTTAATAATTTAATAAAAAACACTTATTATCTTTCCTTTTTGAATATTCTTTGATAAGATAATTTTTCTTGCTCTTAATTAATTCTTCAAAATGATTTTCAATATATCCAAGAACAAAATAACGTCGAAGAATGACTATTAGGTTTTCTTATGAGTTCATATGAAACGATTGACGTGAATAATTCATATTTTTGATAATTCAAGATTATCAAAAAATTACGTCTAATTATGCTCGGCGCATGATCTTTCTTTTGTTCCAAGCAACCTCCCTTGCGGAACTCGGTACTCTTTGTCATAGGATCTTGCAATCGCACTGTCGAAAATTTCCACTAACGAACAAAGCGAGTTTCGCGCATACAATGCGTTTTCCCATGTCTGCGATACCTGATGATTCTAATCGGTTCGCACAGCTTCTCGCCCCAAGGCCGAGATCTCCTTATGGTAGGATGCAGCATCAGTGTGAGTGAGAGAGAGAAAGAGTGCAACCCCAATGCAGATTGGTGGAGCGATAGTTGCCCCGTCGCGTAGCGGCCACCGTCTTTGATGGGAGCACGTAGCACATTCACGAGACCGCCGCGAGTGCACTTGCATTCGCTCTCCTTGGAGATGCAGAGTAGCCGATAACGATCTTCCATGCAAACATAGACAGGGCTTTAAGGGCGCACATACGTATTTGCATGCGCTCGAATTTTCCGGCGCTCGCGAGTACTTGTTATTCCTGAAGCGGATTACGTTTCGCGTCTCGAGCGAAGCACTTCCAGATCGGCTTGTGCGTCACTTGTAAGCGTCCTGCGATTTCCGTTATGGTTGCCTTTTTTCCTCCCGTGCCTCCGTTTTTCCATGAAATCAAGAGTATTTGGAAATATTGTAGCATGTGTCGCTGCGCTGTGAAGAAAGTTTTAAACATACGAAAGTAAATTAATTTGTTTGTCGGACCCATGCTTCATTTACTTCATGTAAAATGTCACGTTTAAAGCGAATGGTTGTAGTACGTAAATGATACACGTCTTTTTAAAAAGAATGCGTCGAAAAAAAATTCGTTGTTTTATTCAGTTTCATCATTTAGTATCTACAAAATAACTGTACTTTTTGAAATTTATTTTAAAATTTTGAATTACGCCTTTTTTCCATCTCGAACATAGTCACAGTTTTTTAACCTTTTATTTTACAAATTTTTTCCAATACTGGCTAAAATCAGGTCACGATTATAACCTATGACATTGGCATAATGAGCAATACAGTTGGAAATTTATAATTAATATATAATTAATGTAAAGTGTGCGTAGATTTTAAAATTGCCATTGAAAATTTCTAATTCTATCCATTTAATTTGAATTTATGAAATCTACAACTACTGCCATCGAGGGAATAGAGGGAAAATATTCTCACCTTTTGTTGGCAATAAAGATAAACAAATAATATGCGACGCAACGCGATTGAGCGGCCGAGTTGTAGGATGAACTGCACTATCTGGTTTAACTGTGTGGGAGCGAGATAAAAGGATCCCGAGGAGGGAAAATGCGCGCTCGTGAGGTCGAGGACAAGAGCGGCACTTTTTGAAGCAACGACGCGTGAGAAATTATTCACCACGATATTAACCGCGTCGTCGAATGCACGTCTGTCGCGTACCAACAAGATAATGAAAATGCGATGCACGGCTGCCAAGTCGAGAAATCGGCACTTTGCACGAGTTCGCACAGTGTAACTCAGTGTTATATAAAAAATATTTTTATATAATCGTATTTACATAGGTACCAAATTTTCTCGAGAAAGCGAAAGAAGAGAAGAAGTCAGGAAGAAACTTGATAGTCCATAGTCCGTGCTTGATGGCAGTTGTGTTCCTTTGCGTTCGATGTGATTGCCACATTCCTGGGATCCACTCGGTTGAAAGGTGTACGGATTGGTGCACTATTGCGCAATCGCCCACGTGATACAAAGTCTTGAACATTAATAAAAGCCTTGGACTTCCACTTTAACCATGTATTAATATTAAATTTTTGCTTATTTGACGTTAAAATATACCAAAACTTTATTTTTACCAGATATGGTACCACTACACGAGTGAATTTTGAATAAAATGTTCATCTGTTGCTCGTAAATTTAGTTTTGATTATTTTAATATCCATTTAAGCAAATATATTTATTATTTAGTATTTATATCTTTATTATTACATCAGGTAGTATGGCATGTAGAATATGATAAAGTAACTAAAATTTATCTATTTTTGACGCCGAAATGACGGATTTATGATGATGAATGACGATGTCAATGAGAACTACAATTAAAACATGTGAAAGAGCATTTTATTTGCAATTTATAAAATCATCTATCTGATATTTAGTATTTCAAGAATATTTTTACGATGATCACAGTTAATTAGAGTGATAAAAAAATTTTTAATTTACAGTGTACTTTTGATCTCTATGGAAAATCCATCTGACCTTTGTATGGTCATTCATAAATTTTTCCGTTACGTTTAAGCTACTTTTATTTTTAACATGAATATACAAGTATTATTCTCCCGTGATTTCGTATTCTCCCTTTGGCCATTTTAAAAGAAATTTTGAATCTCCCTTAAAACTTATACATTCTTAAATATTGTAATAAATCATAGTTTTCAATATATTATTATTGATGAATTCTAGCATTACAAATAAATAATCATGGTTGGCAAAAGAGCTTGTAAACTTTCTGTTATGCAAAGAAGATCTCGTAAGAGATTTTATAATAGTAATGTAGCCAATATGAGATTTATGGAAGAAAAACTGTCAAATCAAAGCTTAAGAATATATATTATATATTCCGCAGCAATACCTTTTAAAAAACCCGAGATTTGGTCGTAAATTAAATTCATAATCATGGGATGAATGCTTATGATCCTGATCCTGTTCAATAATCAAGTACAGTTTAGAAAGTAACACAATGTCTTCAATGTATCCATGACATATTTAGAATATTTTGCGTCAAACTTCTGGTAATCTATAAGTATGCTTGGAATTTTTTAATAAATATATTACATTATCAATAATAATTCAATGTTATAGTAAGACAAATAAAAATTTCTGTATGAATATTCAATACTCGAAATAGCAAACATTATAACGGATATGATTTTCTACTTTAAGCGGCGAAATTCGATATACTTAATAACGTATGTTAATTTTACTTAAGACTTTCTTTAATAGTTAATAGTAAAATTGGATGATTATGATAAAAATGTGTTTGGTACAGCCAACTTGTTTCTCTATAAATAACAAGATTTTATCGCATATGTAGGTTAGTAGCTGAACTTGAAAGTAACGTTACGTCAGACTCTGCAGTTGAATGTTTTTTTCTTTACTCACTGTACAACAATTATTCTGGTAGTAGTATTTGCTGATTTGTACATGAAACTGAAAATACTTATATTCTTATATTCTTAACTTCTTCCTATGAATATATATCTCAATTGCGTTATCTTGTCGAGTAATCTTTATTTTTTTGATACGCGATGAAAATATAAAACTTGTGTTATCTTGATGTATAATTCTTTTTACTTTAGATAGTTTTAATAATAATTGTGTAAAGCATAATATCAAAATATCTTTTTTTTTTGAGAAAAAATATGTTTTCATGTTCGTTTTATAATGATCTTTGTAAGGAAAAGTTTTTCTCTGTATACCCAAGAAATAAGAAAAAATTTTCAATAGAAATATTATAAATTTACATATTTTTAATGATATCTATATGGTTTATTAATTTTACGAAAATTTTAAACAATAATTATATTTGTAAGTTAATTACAGCATTAAACATAAATTCGCATATTAAAACAAACCAACGTCCTAATCCATTATGAAGTTATGAAAATCAAATTCCTATTTAGGCAAATCCACCTGAAAAGATTGAATATTATATGCACTTACTATTTATTCAGATTAATTTTACACGAAAAGCAACATTTTATACAAGAAATTGTAAATAATGAATTTGCGTATAATTTTCTGATAGTCAATATCGTATTTTTGCTAGTTTTTAAAAAAATGTATATTTTATGAGCTATTCGAAGAAAGCAAATACCTCAACAATTTTCTCGATGTCATGTAAAGTTATCCAAGACTTCCTGGATATTATTTTTAGTGTCAAGAATAATATATGCTGAGTTTTTCAGCTAGAATAAACAGAATAAAGAAGAATATTTTTCCGGTAAAATAGTTAGTATCGGTATATTCTAGAATGAAACAGTAACATTGTATACCTATAATTCCTTTGGAGACACGTAATTTAATCGTATTTATTGGTTCGCATTAATTAATAGAAATAAGTGAAGCGAAACAGTTAATACGCACGTTAAGTTAATCAATTACTTGTTAAACTAAATGTATATCTCCTCATCATACGCTTTAATACTGTATTGGAAATTTGATCCGATGAATACGTTATTTTGTCTTTTATCCTTATACATGGAAAGAACTTATATTAATATGTTGACGTTCTTTATATTTTACTGGGTATATATTTTAGTCATAAGAAGTAGTCGTTAGATTACTTTATATGAGCGAGTAGTATAATAATAAATAATGGTAAATAAACCGGGTTAAAGACAACTCAATTTACAGCTATTGCAATCCACTTTTCATAATTTTTAACATAAATATTCTTCTGATTAATTTAAGTTTTATTTATTTATCACGAGGGTATTCCTTGTAAATAACTTTCACATCAAAAAAGCTCGTAAGGATAAAAAGTAATGTCAAACTTGCAAGCACTCATTCGTGGACAAAAATAGTTCAACGGTGTTTAAATAAGTAAAACACTCTTGTATTTTCTTATTAGCTTGACCTTAGAGTTATGTACCACCTGAAAAGAATATAAATAACAAAAGATTTTGCTTGTACAGCGATTATTATTACAAAAAGCAAAGATTTCAAAAGACCTCGAGTGTCGTCTGTACATTCGAGGTGGGCTATTTGCAATGTATTTACGAGATTGCGTAAACGACTTCCAATCGCGAATATCAAAATCTTTAAGAAGAAAATTGTTGAATCCCTCTCAAATAGGCGAATCTACGTGCGAGCGCACATTTGTGGTAAACGCGTGTATATTATAGACTGTTATAGACTGCCCGACACGTCTACGAATGCAACGCCATTGAAAATGTCCCAGACGTCATACGATACTATTTGAAATTATTGCAAAAGAACTTTACACATGCGCATCTGCGAGTCAGCTATCCGCTTATGGGACCGTTGAAAATGCGCGAAACGAGTTTTCCTTCCTCCATCTGAGCTCATCATGCCATTAGTATGCGTTCTCAAGAGCAATTATTCTCTTTATGAATTGTATCTAGTATTACAGTCGTTTTTATTCGATAAGCCGAAACAGAAATTTCTATATTGTTCCTTGTTTATAAGTGTATGCTATAATGTTGTTTATAACGTATGGTAATTTTTATTTTAATCATTATGTCGATATTTATTAACATATTCCACAAAGCATTGAATGACGCACTAAATTGAACGCAATTACGAATAAACATTTAATAACGCTAAAAGAGCAATTAATATGATTAAATAACGTTTTATCATAAAATGACGGAATATTATATCTGTTTTATAAACATATGGTGTAAATACGTACAATTCATACCAGAAATAGTCTTCCTTAACAAAGCGATCGGTGCTCGATCGTATTTTTGTAATAAACGCAAGTTTTCCATTGGTAAGATAAGCTCTTTTATTTACGGGAAAAATAAATCTTTATCTGGCGTATTTTCTGATACGATTAGAATTTTGTCATTCGGATTTTCTTGCAAGAAAAAAAGTCTATTACACATATTATCGTGAAAAAAATATTTAATCGTGCTCGCTTTTAATTTCTTCAAACGTAATATTCAGTTTTCTCAATTTTTTAGCCTACGCTTTTACTTTTATTAAAAAATTTAATCTTAACCATGCAATTATAGACAGAGAATTTTTCCTCTCCCGACTATTTTTGCTTAGCTTGCTTATTTAAACGTGCTTATATTTTATAATTAGTGATGATCGAGCACTTCAGGTGAGCCTGACAGCAACATATAACAGGCAAACGTTAAATTTCGCACGGGCTAGGATAAAATTTACAGATGCTATAAATAAGACGGCATAATTTGTCTCGATAAATGTAAGGCAGCACATCTTGAATTTAGCAGGGAAGCAGGAAAGCATAAAATGGTATAAGTCGGGAAATAAATACGATCTCCGTGATTGCGCGCCTGTTCCTCAGCCAGGGCTATTAAAATTAATTTCACAAAGCTAGCAATGCAGGCCAAATTAATTAACGTATAATTAATGGGCTTGAGCGCGACAGCTCGCTACAGGCAAGGTGGTCGGAGCTGCTGGAGCACCAAATACATTGCATTTTATATCGAGTTTATTTTACCGATGAAAAGCACGCGATGTACGCGGTTAAATGTCCAGATTTCTAGCATAGAAGGTAAATTGCGTTACATGTGTTCCCTGTCCAATTCGAGGCGCGACCGACTTTTTATCTCTCCTCTCTATAAGCGTTTTTTCGTCTCGTTCATCGTTGGACGCGTATTTCACAATGTCCCCGTGCAATACGAGATTTTTACTCGACTGGATAGAGAATTCACAGCGGTAGTCAAGCAGGTGCGCGTGGATAGGCGAAAAATTCCTTTCTCTTTCTCTATCTCTTTTTGCTCTCCTGAACAGTCGTTATGCGTGTGGTGTTTGGTTCGTGTAAACGCAAATCCGTAAATGCGTGCGTACACGTACAAGAATATTTATATATTTGTATATTTTTTTCCGTGAATTATGAGCTATTATTATTATGCGTACCGGTAGTCGATCGCAATTTAAAAATCGACCCGTCATTTTACCGCTGGAATTTTTATACCTTTTGCCTCACTTTTACATACACGATCTGGTGTTAGTTATTTATTTGTTATTGTCTTCCTTCATTTCTAACAAGATGCGTAAGTTTTTCGAAACCTCTGCATGAGAAGAGAAAAAGAGAGTAATTAATTATCGTTGTTCTTGACCTCCTCTTAACCGCGTGCTGGATCCCTTACATTTTTATTCATTCTCGAGAACGCATATTATTTTTATATCAATGCTATTTAAAATAGCTGTTATTTTTGAATCATTAATATTAAATCATATAAAATATGCCTGAAAATCTAACTTGTTTACCGACTGGAGTTTTACAAACGCTGTACAAATATCATAAGTAATTTTTAAGTACGTTTTTCTTCGCTTTATACGTAATGTACTTCATTGAATAAAATATTTAAGCAGTTTTTATATTCGCTTACTTTTCGAAGGTAAAATTTAACACTAACAATAATTTCCAAATTCATAAGACGATTGTTAACTAACGAATTCTGAATATACTATCAATTCAAGAGTATATATATATATGAATCATTTTTAAATGTCAATCATTAAACTTCCAATTTTATTAAAAATTGATTGATTGAGTACCTTAATTTTTGTATTAAATGATATATTAATTTTTGTATGCATATTGTCGCAGGTGAGTTGAATATTTTCTATCGCAACGTATTACGACTTATGTTTCGCTGGTGTTTGTGAGTATACTATGTAATATCGCAACAATTTTTAGAATGATATTTATCTGTCTGAGAAATTACCAACATGAAATTTTCACGATACTAATTGATGTAGAGTAAAATTTGTTTTTTCATGCCTAATTTACCATTCTTTCATTCCTTAATATTGAGCTTTTCCACTTAATGTATATCGTGGTAATTAGTTATATTCTCTTTTAAATTAATCGCTGTAAAATTAAAGTAAAGGAATAGAGCTTACAGTGCATCTACTTCATGATAGTGGATTTATTAACTTGAGAATTCTAATTTTCAATCAACTAACATTACATGTGCTGTAAAATTTTTAATTGTATCAATTGTATTAATTCTAGTCAAGAGGATAAGATTTAAGTTCCTCTAGAGGTGAAAATTCATTCTTTTGTAAATAGTGACTCTAGGTAAAGGGAATTTTAATCTGTGCCATGCTACGCAAGTGATTGATAGTTAGAGATATATAATAAGAAATGTTTACTCGATCGGATATTGAGGATCAGTGGAAAATTAGATAAGATGAAAATCAGATCCTCATATAAAATCAAAAATATTAATTTTAAAAACATAAAAATGATTTAAACTTGAGCTTTATATTATGTGATTAAAAATTATGATGTATAAATGTAGTTTTTATGAAATCAGATTGTTTTATATCATGTATAAAATAATTGCAACTATTCTTTACTTCTAAAAGAGATAATTAGTAACGTACAGGTTATATAGCTTGTCTGGAAGTACTTTATCTTATTATAAAAAGTTGCAGTAATGTTGTTTCGAGTATCCTTTCAATTGCATGATACGAACTTCGACTAATGGTTAATTTCAAATATTTAAACGCAAAAACTGTTGCCACAGTAATGTCTGTTACGATACTGTTAATATGTCACTAAAGTATCACGCAGATAGTATTCAATTTTGCAGCCTCTCAAATTTTCCATATATAAATTTCTTATATATATATATATATGTTTTATATATAAAGGCTAATGAATTTCCAAATGCAGCTCGGATGACACGCTTAGTCAAATTCTCCCAAATATCACCGCTTGATATCTTTAACTACACTTAATTGATGAACTTTAATGAACCATTAATTAGTTGTGAAACTATTAATGGTAAACTGCGTTATAAAAGCAGGATGTAGTCCCTAAGTTGTCACAAGATATTCTTCTTCGCTTAGCTTGTGTCGAGTTTTTCATAGTTTCGACAAATATTAATAATTACCAAAGTCGCAGAACCCTTTAAAAGACTGCTGGTATCTTTTCGCTCTACGTCATGATGCAGTGGAGAGCGAATAAAGAGGGGGATAGCTCATTAACTTGTGTTATAAGACTGTGCCGCGGGCCTAGCTAACAGGTGCATCTCGAGTGTCTGTTGTCTCGCTTTTATTTCCCTCCTCCCACCCTCTCACGCCTTCTCTACCCTTCTGTTTGTTCGTCTTAAGACTCTTTATATCCACGCGTACATAAGAACGCAGTAGGTAAAGAGAGAGAAAATTCTTACGATATTTCTTTTTCTTTTTCTATTTTCTGTTCCTCTTTTTTTGTTTCGCTTACACGCACGTATATGAGCACAAGCGTATGCCTAAATATATAGTCTTGCAGCTATCGTAAGAGTTATCCAGAACGATGGGCTACGGAAGAAGTTGAACAATTTATTGACTCTAGCGGTAGTTTAATTCCACCTCGTCTGTTCTTCGATTCGATTGGAGAGTGGTTCGAGCATTATCACGAAGGCATTCTATCCAGAAGAGGCGAAAAGCAGGAATGGCTACAGAATTGTGCTGGTATTCTATTTTTCCGATGCTATGGCTTTAGAGGTGCGCTGTAAATTCTTTCGTGGATTGAAGTTTCAATACGAGCAATTGCCGAACCCTTTTTGGAGTTGAAAAACAAAGTTGACCATTCAATAGATTAACTTCTAGAAAATTACAGTGGATTGGTTGTCATTTGAATTATCCAGAAATTAGGATGGATTTTTCCACCATTCATTTTAGTGTATTTTCCTTCACTCCTTATTTAAATAATTAGTTTATAGGTAAAATTTATGTTAAACGTTGATTAAAATTTTTATCTTTATTAAAAATGTTTTCAAATTAAGGTAAGCTTTTATATGCGAATTGCGAAATAAAGTTTTTATATACACATCAGGTTATTCATATTTTACGTTAATTAGCTGTGTTGTTTAAATAACATTTTCATCTCTTTATTAAACGTATTATATAATGTGATAAAGGAGTTACTTTTTACAATTTAAACTTTATTTCACCATTTTCTGAAATATATTTTGGATCGTATTATATCTTAGTATATTTTTTTGACTTACAGAGTATACTTTATTGGTAAATTATATAACCGATTATAAATTATGAAAAATTCATATAGATAAAACAAACTGTTTATTTTTGTTTACATTTAAAATTTGTCTATTGCCATTTACTTATTTTACCAGAACAATAAATAAACAAAAAATTTTAGAGTTTATTATTCTTATTGGTAATCTATGGTGTAATTAGTACACCTTCTTACTATATGTAAAATTCGCTAGACGAGATAACATATTTTAGTACAATTCGCAAAGAATAAAATTATAAAATTACACGCAACTTATTTATTTGTTGATTAAGTGAAAATTGAGAGCAGATACCTTAATATTATAATAAGGTATAAATTAAATAAATTATATAAATTATAAATTATAAATTATAATAACACGTTTCCAATTGTTATTACACGAGAGTTAGATTTGATTTATCTACAGAATAATTTTCAATCTAATGAATCAAGGAAAGTAAATGCGCATGAGTTGTTCTCATCATTTAGCTGTAATATAATAAAATTCCAGGAATAAGCAAACATAAAGTAAAAAATTATTATTTCTTACCAGTTTCTGCTTCGAAATGGATTTAACCGATCTTTATCCTTACATATATTTGAATAGTTTTGGTTTTTTAAATCTTTCTTTAATAAAAATATTTGGTATTCCAATACTTGAAAGTAGTCATTACTTTTATATACTCTTTTATACGTAACTCTAAACATAAATTACTATGGATCAAATCTTAGCGAAATTTCTTCATTATCGCAGATTCATAGCAGAAGCAGCATTAAAATGTAGAGATCTATGTAACTGAAAAATCTATTTTTAATATGTTTTTACCGACGAAAGTTGAAAAGAATAATTCGCAAAATAAATATTTGATTCTGTTGCTAGAGTAAGTCTACCTAGAATCAATGTCTGCTTCAGTTCACTGCGAAACTATAGCTTTAAGTCTGCGATTGCAGAAGTATTCATGCTTTATAAGTACATCTCTGTGTTGTAAAATTTATTCTAATTGAAAATGAACTAATATGTAGCGAATAACATTAGTGCATTGTATAACGCGCAATTTAAACTATTACGGGTTCCTCGATTGATTTTTTCCCTATTTTCTAGTAAAAAAGGAAAAGGATAGTAATGACGTGACGCACAAGCAGGAAAGTACTAATATGTACACACAGATACGAGAGATATTCGATAAGTAAAGTGAAAATAGATTGGCCCTATCGAAAAAGAGGCTTTCAAAAGCCACACCCTTGGTAAAGTACTCATTATGGCCGAATAACATGAAAGAAGAGAGCAGAGAAGAGAAAACAGAGAAAAAGAGAGCAGTAGCAACAGCGTCACCTCTTTCCCTTCCTCTCTCTCTCTCTCTCTCTATCCGAATGACGAAAAGACACTGCGATCACCGATCTGCGCTAGAGCACTACATCGATATTTCTCCTTAGCTTCGGGCATCTTTTTTCCTTCCTTCTGATATGCTTTAGTCTTTTTATTTAACTTTGCTCATTCCTTTGTTGACTTCTACTCTGCTGTTTTATATTTTTTAAAAATAAAATCTTAAAGTTTAGACCTTGTGTTTGGCTAACTAAAACCCTTATTTATCAAACAATTTAACAAAATTGATCTTTTTTATGCCACAGTGAATTTATTTTACGGTTACCGTATTTTCTACCACGTTTGCACAACACGTGACCATTGTTCTTATTAGAATGTATTTGTTAAGACTTATAAATGCAAAAGTATGTTTATTTTGACCGATACAAAATGTATTTAGCAGCAAAAGTCCGATAGATTAATTAAACGAATATAATACGCACACATGCGCATACAAATGTCAGTTTGTATACAATGAATTGTTTAAAAGTTTTATTTACCTTTGATTACAAGTTGCAACTACAATTATAGCTTGGTTAATAATCCTGACATTACATTTTGGAATAATAGATTTCTACATGAAAGTTTAGCAAGCGTTCGTATCGTAGTAAAAACAATTCTTTCATATAAAAGACATTCAATAATTATTATGAATTATAGTCTAGTAACTATTAAGAATATTGATTAATTAACGATAAATGTAAAGAACTTTTTTGTCATTATACGGAATAGATTTCTCAAGTAAAAAGCCAGCTGAATCCACTTTCCGTAACGACGCATTGTTCATCATTTTTGCAAGAATCGTGCTTTAATCACTCGAAAAGACCAAACAAAGACTTATCGCTACATAATGGACAGTCTTGCAAGAGTTTTAAAAGACTTCTTGCGCTTGCGGATCCGTATCTCCCACCACCACAGATCATCCAGATACGTATACGCATACAGCGCCCATGGCCGATCTGATTGAAGTTCAATTACATGTTTTTATCCCATGTATCCTGCTCGCCTCCCTCACTTTCCATCTCCTTTATTCGTGTGGCCCATCTCTCCCCATATCCTCCGGCTTCTTTTTCTTATTCTTCTTCTTTGCTTCTTATTCTCTTCGGACTTCCACTCTATATGCTTGGCAAGTATTGCGTTGCACGGAAAGGATTCGCTCCTGAAAGTCCAAGCGGAATAAGAGAATGACTAAAGAGAAGAAAAAAACCCGAAGGATAAGGCGGACGAGATAAAAAGGATAAAAGGTAGAAACCTGAGCAGCTCGTCTACCTTGAATCTTTCTACCCCTCCTGTTTTCTCTTTTTCTCTCCCTTGCTCCCTCTTTTTCTCTCTTTCATTACTTACCACGATGCTGAGGTTTTGAGCAAGAGACAGAGAGAAAAGGAGAGCCTACAGCAACGCATCGCGTACATTCAGCCGTCCGTCGCGTAAACTTAGGAAGGGACTAGCTAGATCCAGATCCAGTCAAGCTGGTAGTTTGATTGCGGCAATTTTATCCGTGCAGACTAGCTGTTACTATGTCTGTTTGCCGGATTGCTTCGATAAGAGAACTAAGGGTGAAGAAAGAGTGAGACGAAGAGAGAGAGAGAATGAGAATGAGAATGCGATGGAGGAAACAAAAAGGACGGCACTTTTGTTGCTTTAACTGGTGTTCGCGTGTCTTTATTTGACATCCAAGTATTACGAGTAGTAAGATAGGAACAAGAGTTTAGACGATTTGAATCCATCATGATGTCTAATGCGCAACTTTAAATTCATATCATCACTTTCGTTGACGCATGTCTTCGAGATAGCAATATTTCAAAAATGTATTTGTATCAACGAAATCACTAAATGTAACGTATTAGTAATTGTAACTTATCGTATGGCAATGAAATTCAATGCAGAATAATTAATATATATTCTTACTTGCACAGTAGTACAGTATTTTATTGTTTCATCATACTTCATTGTCATTAAACAATTTCAGACCTGACATCGATTTATTAATGTCAACTGTTAGACGCCTCGTGTGCAAACAATTACAAAGTGAAGTCATTACAATGCCGAATAAGCTGACAGAATATATTTTAAAATGTGAAATATGAGATCGGAATAATTGTATTAAGGGGAGAATGATGTAAAGTACGTAATTTTATTGAAAGTGGCATATTAGTTAATTAATTGAAGTTGAGTTATTTATCTTCAAAACTTATGAGAAGTGAGATAAAGTAGTCATGGCTCATTTGATTGAGAAGAATTCTTTCTTTCTTGAAAAACTTTCTCTAATGAACAGTTTTGAAGTTTATTGTTGTTTTTACCATCTATTAGTACATGATCAAATAAATTCTTTAAATTTGATGATATATTCATTTAATTTATAAACTTTACATATTTTTTGAATGAAATTAAAAAATATTATTTTAATATATATATATTAAAGACTTCTAATATTCAAATAATTTTGCATGGAAGATATGATTTGTTAGAAATGAGCATGGAATATATTAAATTATCTATCGTCACTGTAGACTTCATCAACAGTAATTTAATGAAAATAAGCAAAAATTTATTGAGTTGTATTCTATTACGACATCTGTTACAATTTCAAATTATAATCAAGATAAAGTGACCGATATGTAGATATCACATAAAATTTTTTTTTATCGATTAGTTTTTTGGTACTTATAAAGCAAATGAAATTTATCCTTATTTCATTGAAATTCAATATTAAATAATGAATTTATAAAATTATTTTAGTTTGAGAAAATTGTGAAAAATATATTTTAAGTGATGTAATTTGCTTATTATGATACAGTGAATTAAAATTTAAACAATAAATTTCGAAATGGATTTCATCGTATAATTTGAGAAAACTATCATGCGCTACTGCCAACGTAATCGAGCATCCCGAAGCAATAAATTTGGACTTTCAAGGTAAATTCAACAAATGTAATTCTAACTTCATTTGAGGAAAGAATTTCGAAAAGAAATTTTTTCAATATAAATAAAAATTTTATAAAGTTTGATAGACTTAAGGGCTCTTTGAATTCATCAAAGGCGATAATCATTTTAAAATGTCCTATAATAATCGTTAGTTTATCACAGAGGCTGATTTAATGTACATAGTTAATTGTTATTTTAAAGTCGATAATTCACTAGCAAATAATTTGCAAGTAAATCGATAATTGAAAATGAGAAAAAGGAAAATATATACTCAGTTTCTCCTCTAAAGAAGTTACTGAAATGAAATGTCGATCTAGCATGAAATCGAGACTAAAATCGAATGAAAATGGATAAAAAGAATCTGAAATTCTCCGCATTGAATATTTTGACGTCTACAAAAGCTGCTTCCATCTCTTTTTCTTTTTTTCCTCTTTTGCTCTCGTTCTCTTTCTCCTTCTCTGTCTCCTGCGTTTGCGATTCAATTAAAAGCAGCAAAAGAACTACGAAGTTTCCTAGTTCTGGACTTCGCGAGGCAAAGTGGTAGTGGCAAATATAGGGCGAAGCGAGAAAGAAAGAGAAAATAAGAGGAGAATTACGCACGACACGATTTTTGGTTAGGACTGGGGGATAAAATAGAAGTTTGCTTGCGTATGGGCGGGTGGTATCGGGTGTCACACGAGTTGGCCATACGTCATACCCACGGATTGAATTAAAGGCGAGTGTCACGAAGATAGAGATGCCAACTTTTCATATTATACCGGAGTAGCTGAAGAAGAAAGAGAGGAATAGTTAGATAGATATATAGATAGAGTGAGAGGGAGAGAGGTGGATGAGAAAAAGTGAAGAGCTACGCGCACCGTCGGGCACGACACGTCAAGCTGATGAGTTTCCAATATTTTTCTACATCCTGTGCGCACGTATGTGTGATTATACGAGTTTATTTTTCTTGTTGGTTTCTCCTGAAATAATACGTTAGCGTTTGTCCGGAGTTACATGTACCCTATGTTTATACATTTGTACAAAATACGAGGTGCATCGAGTTGAAGTAATGTGCACGGGCACAAGAAAAAATTTTACGCTAATCAAGTAAAATGTCGAACGTATCGTGCACTTTATTGTAACTTTTCAGGGGAGTGTTCTTTGCTAAGTATGTCAGATTAAAATGTTGCCTGAAAGTTGCCGGAAATCAAGCCTCACTTTATATTCTTCTGTTTCATTTCGTGTTGAATATTCATTCCTATTTTTTCTCTATCTTAAATTAATCAATGCTTTATGTGGTACTTTTATAGTTTGTTTTACTGCAGGTGGTAGACATTAGAGGTGCGTAAACTGTATTTGTGTTTCATTGTGTAATACAAATTGGAAGTATTTTCCATCTGAAGATTTAAAGTTCATCCCATCAGATTCTTTTACATTTTTATTTAAAAAGGTTAAGGAGTGTGAAATCTCAATTTATGTTTGAACTTTACTATTTGAAATTTGCTGACTAGCACTTTTAATTTTTCAAGTCAATATCGAACTCATGCTTCTTTCTAGTGAAAAGCTTTTCATTCTTTTGAGTAAAGTTAATCATATGGTATGCAAGCTACAAAGAATTTTTAATTATGTTCTTTGAATGAGAGGTGTCCCTTATTCGTTTTCACTTTTTACTTCACGATTCATGACTGAATCTCCATGCTACTCGTGAGCTCCATGCACAATGAAAATTATACCATCGCATTCGCTAGTGATAATTGAATAAGTACATAACTTGGCAGTTATGTATGCATTGTGGCGTGAAAAGTACCGAGAAGCAATTTCGGCATGTGTCATTTGACGGACGGGCAACAAGATGGAGCGATAGATTAGACATTCGCTACTTGCCAGAAGGTTGAGACTCGGTAGATGAATTAGCGGGAGTCGAAAATTACTTGTCGTTCCAGTTTCGCGGGGCGATCCTTGTTCAGTCGTCTGTCTTTCGCACTTTGCCCTGAAGAGTCGACGAGAGGTAGTTCATTATTCAAGAGTTTCCTGGGGTATTTATGCCAGTTGGAAAAAACGCACGCCGCAAGAGTGACAGAGGAAAGAAGACTAAAAGTAGGATCTGTCGACTGGTTGGAAAAATTACCTCCTTGTTTTCTTAATTCTATTAAAAAGCAACGTTTCCAGTAAAATTTTCAAAGTATTCATTACTATTCTTACTTCACTAACGAGTGTTTTTCGTTTACTTACTATAAGTTACTTATCGATATGCTGCTAATTAAAAATGTCACTGTTTTTGCTTCTCCGCAATATTTTTCGATATGCGTGTATTCAATATGTTTTAAACTTTCTATACAGATTTCTATAAAACGATGAAAACAATATTCCATCATACTGAGTTAATTCATAAAAGTGTTTCTTCGAATATTTTGAGCAATTAAAATATAATTAACGCTATGCGACACATGAAACTACATTATATCTTCAAAGAGAATAAAGTCCGGCTTTAAAATCTTAGCTGCTGCTCAAAAATTTGCAATAATAAGACAAAGCATCTTGTATTAAAGTAATTCAAGGTCTCCTTCTCATCGTTAAGAAATAAAATTCAAAAACAAATAATCCTTTCTTTTGTTACATTTTTTAATTTTCAGTCGGTTGACCCTCGACAAAAATTAAAATTCAAAAAGAAATTTAATTTATCGTAAAATTGATTCGTAACAATGAGAAATTTCATAAAATAAAATAATTATATTATATTTTTAATCCTTTAAAAATCACCTCTGTAGAGAAATGAAAAATGCAAGAAATCTAAAGCTCATGAATATTGCGATTTCACAAAATTTTATTCTTCATTAATACTACTCATAAATTAAACTATAAATAAAAAAAAATTTATAACAAAAATTGACACAGAACATTTTTTTGGAACAGCCTTTTTCCCAAGCACGTAGCTAAATGTCTATAAACGCAATAATATTTATGTGTCTAACATATATATCTTGTATTTAATTGTTAAAAACAGCAAAGCTTATACATCTCACAAATTTTTATCGCAGAATAACGTGACAAAATAACAAATTTCAATGTATGTACATAAATTTTTATATTTAAAATCAATCCGAGACATTGTCTCCAACTTTGTTAAATAAAGAAAAAATCACACGAATACGCATATACATACTATACTCTATTGTTAATAATTAAACAATCAAACCTAAGGCTCTCCAAAACTTTTGAATAAATAATACAGCTTTCTTTAGAAATAATAATCCATCAAGGAATTAACGTAACTTTTAAAGTTTTTACTGATATTATTATACCGTAATGCTAAATTAAATTTACTAAAATATCTTTAGATATTAAATACTATATTATATGCTAGCTTTTTCTCTTGTACTGATCTCTATACCCTTATATACCAAAATAAATAAAATAAATTCCAATTCCTAATCAATAATTTGGCAACTTATTATAATTTTCTAAACTTAAAATATTTATACATATATGAACGTACTGTAGGGTATTATTAGTATTATTAATATAATACTAAAATTGCTTTAGACATCATCATTTAAACATTTGAAAACATCATACTTAAATATTAATAATAAATAAAATTATGCATAGTTAGTTTTGCTCATATTAGATAAATTTAGCGTTTTAAAGTTGTATATTCGTTCATCAACCTCCAAGATTTGTGATCCAAGTGCCGGCCAGGCAGTTTTTCAAGTGTTTAGCACACAAGTATTTGCACACATAACGTGCGAATGCGTGGGTATCACAAGCGACGTACGAACTTTGAAGGATACGCCGACTCTAGGATTTTCACGAGTCGTCAATGTAATTCTATGACTTTGTGGTGCGTTAATGCCACTTTTATTTTCCAAGCAACATCTTAAATATACTCGGTGTCCACTACCGTTCGAAAAAAACGTAGCATTAGAATTAAAATATTGATATTAATATAATTCTCTTCATTCTCTAATATTCAGATTGAGAGAATAAAAGAAATTACATCTTGTTTACAATAAGAAATAATATGCAAGCGTAAGAATTATGATTTAACTTTCTTACTTTCTCATCCCCTATCTGTCTCGATATTGTTCTTCTCTTTCTTTATCTTATTAACCTACTTGCACCGGATCTCGTGTTTGTCACGTATCAAATAAATATCAGTAAATAATAAATATTGTAAATATACATAAATAAAATGATTAACAAACATAAAGCTTATAAATCAGAACAATTTTAATAAAGTAGTTTTAATTTCATTAAATAAAATGAAATTGTAAACATGTGTAATAATACTTAACATATTTAGAATTTCTTTTAAACAATTATGTATACGCTATATATATTATATAGTAAACGAGTATAAATCCAGGCTTGTTTAAATACGTTTTTCTTACAACGAGAATTTTTTTTATCGTTGAAAATCAATTTATTTGTATATTTTTGTATATTTTTTAGTAACAAAGTTCACAAATACAAAATTGTGAAATTCTAATGGCATAATTTTTTAATAATATCTGCGGATCTGAGTATTATTATCTAATTATTTCTCTTTACATAAATTTATCCTCTACTTCTACAATTCTATAGATAAAGTGTCAATAATTTTTGTTGTCGAAGATTGTCTTTGGCGTATGTCCCACTATATCTACTCATATTTCACGTAACTTTCTTGAAACCTTAGAGCAATATATATTAACTTTTTCTTTAAAAAGTTAAGAAAATATAATTAAATATAATTTTTATAATAAAATAGAATTTTATTAGTAGTGTTTAATTTGAATTATTATTTCTTACTATTAACTCTTGAATTTGGTTGATATCAGAAGTGATTTTTGTATATATAGATATTGGAGTTTGTATGACTCGCGATATTCCGCAATAAAAATTCGTGATGTGTATTAAGTTACGCTACTATTAACAATTAAACATGTCATATATACTATTACACATATAAGTGTTCGTGCAATTAGCATTTATAGACCCTTGCCGCGGAGGTTGAGAAAAAGTTGTTAAAAATAATGTTCTGTGTCAATATTTATGCGGTGTTTTTTAAAGGTGGAAATACGGTTATGTAATATAATTATTTTATTTTATGAAATTTCTATTCATTATAAATTAATTCTGCAGTAAAGTTTATTTTTCTTTTAAATTTCAATCGTTGTGAGTCAAATTTTAGGTTGAAGCTATAGGCACATCTTTTATCAGCCTCCTTCACTCTCTTACTTTTAAACATTTTATTCTATTCTCCTTGTTTTTGCTAGTACAAGAGCCGCCCACTTTTTTCTTTAAAAACTAAGAGCATTTTAATCTAGATTTTCTCCAAGGTAGGCCACTGAGGATTTATTATACGTAAACGGAAGTGCAATAGATATGGGATGCCACCGATTCGGCAAGATCCGAGGATATTAATTTTTTCTCTGCCTTTTCTGTTTCACTTTCTTCTCTTTCTCCATTACCCCTCTCTTTCTCTTTCCTTTTTTCTCCTTTTCTCTCATCCTCTACAATCTATATTTACCTTCTCTTTTTCTATCTCAATCTTAGACAAATTAAATTTATTTACATGACTTTTTATCTTGTTCCATAATTTTTTATATATACAAAATTATAAATTTATACAAAAATGTTTTCTATAATTTTATTATTGTTTATATCATAAATTAACTTCTAAATTTAATTAATGTACATAATTACTTATGAAACAGGTTCACGATGCCGTTATCAAAATTAATTGGTTCCAGTGGCTTATTATTGAATCTAATAAAAAAAATAATGCAGGTATAACTTGTGCTTGAAATAAAAACATGTGGAAATTTTTATTTGATTGATATTAATAGTAAATGTATATAGAAGGAAATATATATTAAAATGAAATCGTCTTATTCACTTCGCATCTTATTTAACATGACAGAAACGCGTTTTGGTATTCTACGTTTTGGTAAGACGCCAAGTAGTTGCCAATGTGAATATATTAAGAATACAAAAATTGAGATATAAGTAATAAATGTTCTTGGCATGAGAATATTTTGTTTACTTTATGTTATCGAAACGAATCTATGTATAATTTGTAAAAATTTGTAATTTTCATCAAAAAGAAGGAAAGAAAATTTATTTTATTACATACATACATAAATATTTGCAATATTGTATAAAACACGAGAATAAGAAATTTATCCTAAAATAGATTTTTGACTCATTGCAATGTTTCATTATTTACAAATAAAATATTTCTGAATTTTTAAGAAAACGAATCTTTATTACATCATTATAGATTAAAAAATTTTTTTAAGTAGATTATTCCTTATTCAATTAGCTCAAAATATTTGATACCTAAAGAGGATATGGTACTATTATCCTTCATTTATTATGAGAATTGAAATTCGATATTGATATTAATCAAATGAAAAATTAGATTTTACTCTCATAATTCTTACGGCACAGAGCTTTATAATAGATCCATTTTATCGATCTGATCTTAATTTAAGCTTCATTAAAGTAACTAAAATCATAAATTTTACCGAAAAAAGCAAGGAATTGTACTCTTATTATACAGAAATAGTTATGCAACAATTTCTCTGTTTGACTCTTTATCCTTCTCCGTCTCGTTTTTTACTCGGTTCTTAACTGTTGGGCTTTGGCTCTGTAATGTTCGGCGAATATTTCCATTTAAGCGTAAAAAGGTTTCGCGCGTATATCCTCCCCTGAGGAAATCAGCAGGGGCTCTCGTCGTTAGAAACCAAAGGGATAAATTCGTTCATCCGCGAAATTTGGCTCTTATAGAGCGAGAGTAAGACCGTGAAAGTGTATGAGAGGGGGGGAGAAGAAATAAGAAGGATCTATATATACTTTCTATGAGTGCATTCACTTCTGCTTCTACTTCTTATCTGCTGCTGAAATAATACGATGAAAATTACTTCGAGCACACCTGCGTGCATTCATTTTCAATTTTAAATTCATAATCACTGATTTCATTTAGGAAACAATTCTTTGTTAACAAATGGAATTCATCTATCATTGAAAAAATTTGCATTTAAAGTATCCTAATGTATCTAAAAAAAGTTTATCGAAGTATAATGCAAATGTTTTGATACTCCAAATAATCATAAATTTCATTTGAATTGTAGAAAAGAAAATTTCCTTTGGACGTAAAATCCACTACACGAATGATGTATATTTATTTTTTATGTATCATGTCTCTATTCATCCTAAAGTGTCATTCCAGACAAATATTGAGCAGTACAACCGCTAACACATTTTACTTACAGATCTATTCTTTTGTCGTAAAGTAATACAGAATGAACGCGCGAATGCAGTACATACGTCCTAACTCGCGTTGGAATCATCAATCCATCTAATGCTCGACCAGTTTTCATTCGTTAAGAAATCAGTGTCCAGTCGTCGGTGACTCGCAGCAGGAAAACGCGCAAACGAATTCGAACACAAGCGCATTCTCGAGTTACCAGCTCATATGTCAGGTAAAAGCCGAGGAACTTGTGTAGATAATGACCTCGTTAAATTTGGGGCAGCTGTAACAGTGGGGATAACGCATGTGGGGATGCGCAGCCAAATATAGATCGGATAACGAAGTAAACGCACAATTCGTTAGTTCGCGATCGCGCCTGAAACCGTGCCTATCTTCTTGATTCTGTATGGCTCAGTCTGTGTAGAATTTCATACCTCTTTTCTCATTTTATTCATATTATTTTCTTCCTCTAGCTAGACCATGCGTAACAGGTAAAACAAGTTTGTCTGGTCAAACGCTGAGGATATGATTTCAAAAAGAATATTGGACCATTTAGTGCTGCAATAAAAAAGTTGTGTCATTTCATATTACTAAGTAGATTAATTTTTCAGAGAAGAAAGTTTGTTCACGCTTATAAAATAAAAATATAAATATGATTGATAAAACTTTAGAAAAACTTCCCGCTGAGTTGTTTTTTACTTTACTTTGTTTAAGGAGATGATGTAATATCATATTATAAGGGGATAATTTATATGAAGAGGCCGATTATTCGTTGTTCGATAAAAGGTGAAAACTTTTGTAAAATCGTTAAGAATGCAGAAGGCAACACAGGATTTTTCGAGAGGCTATCAATGGTTTTGGAATGTAATTGCCATAAAATTTCGAGCTCTAACTCTTCATACGTCATTTGATGCCATAAATTTCAATGCACGATTAATAAATTTCGCATTCTTATCTTCCTTTGAATAAAATAATAATAATAATGACAATAATATATTACAACGTAACGTTGTAAAATGTATAATACTTTCTAATAAGTCCTAAAAAATTTAATGCGTTCTCACATAATTTAAAAATTTGTCTTAACATCTCGTAGAGTGGCATCGTATTTGGAATTTAGGGCAAAATCCAAAGTGCTATCCGATCAACCTAAAAACTTAACAAAACATAGGCTCATTTATCTATCCGTCAGCCTATCTATCTGCCAACACAATTATCCATGTCCCTCCTTTTCTCTCCACCACGCCTCGTCCTTTCACGCACTGTTCAGCCCTCCATAGGTGACGCGAAACTCTGAGATATGAGTGTACGATACTCGGGCGGCGACGTCTTTGCCGAAGGACATAGAATCATGTAAATGGAACGGAAACGTGCGCGAAACATTTTGTCCTCATTCGTGCTTACATTGTACGCAGTGCGAATCAGATTCACCTGTAATGTGATTAACGCAGTTATGTGTATGCAGCTTGGTTAGGACAGAGGCCGGACGATGAAAGACAACTCTTTGGAGATTTACGGCTTTTGATTCTCTCGAATTTATGAAGTTGTACGCATTAGCAGAATAATGTATCACTCGCTGCATTATACAAAGTCAAAGCCAGCCTTTGCGTATTAATCGTGCTTTCTTCTTAGTCTGGTTATATTTTGCGGTTGATCTTTTATCGAATGTTTTCTATATTTTTTTATACTTTATTCCTCTGAGCGACAGCTGCACGTTTCGTTTGTCTATTCCAGTAATAGATTAAATGAAATATTTTTTAACGACGAAGACCTGTTAATAAAAAATATGCACAAGGATCTTGAAACTATTTTGATATAGAAATATACGATTGAACATTTTAAATCTTTTAAGACTTTTAAATCCCCTATTTCTTACGTTTTTGGTATCAACTAAAAAGCGGCTACAGTTGAATAATTATCATTTATTGAAATAATATATACTTTTTAGTTTTTAAAAGAACGCGTTATGTAGAAAATTAATGATTATGTTGATTTTTAAAACCAGATATTTTGTATGTATTTTTATACCAAAATTTTGAAGTAGACTTTAAAATATATAAACCAACAATTTTATCTAAATTTTCTATTTTATTATTATTATTATTGTTGTTGTTGCTGTTGCTGTTGTTGTTGTTATTGTTATTATTATATACTAATCTTGATTGACTTTCAGAATAAAAGTTGAAATTTTCATTTTTTTATTTCCTTATAAAAAGTATTTATTTAGAATTTATAATTAATTTAAAAAATTAAATACGCTTCAACAAAAGAAACAAAAATCTCATAATAAAAAAAAAATATTTCATAAAAAAATATTAAAAATCTTTTATCTGATAAATCATTATCAATTTACATTTGTATAGGTAATTTACTATTTATGTGTAAATTGATTGAATATTTTATTTTTATTTTGGTTTAATTATAATTCTGTACATTTGTACGATCAAACATTAAGAGTAATTTTATATATTTTTTAAAGAACTATATTTATTTTCTCGATAATTTGATATTGCTGATACTTAAAAAAAATGAGATAAAACTTATTGATATTTGTCGAAATATTTTTATTTTTGATGAATTCATTACATTTCACTATTAACAAAAAACAATGTTTGATTATCAAAAATATCAAACGCTTTTGGAAACTGATTTTTTTTTATGTATTTAATTTCAATCAATACAATTTATAGAATCGATATTACATCGATATTAAGAGTATCTGCTAAATAGAAAATTAATTTTATTAAGTTATATTAGGATATTGAATAATTCATTGAATTCTAAATAATTATAATCGCGGTAGCGTACGAGTAATTTAAAGTTTAATAATTTTAGTAACAAGTCTTATTATGTGCCCTGTTTTGTGTACATTTGAGGTGATTCAGAATAATTAGCAAGATATTAATATATCACTAATATATCAAATGTTTTAGTATTGTACTTTTGTTGATAGGAAAATTAGGGGAGGGCGTTATATAGTACTGGAAACTTAGTGATATGCACCGTTATATGGAGCTTAGTATTAGCTGCATAATTGCGATAAACTTGTAAGGACTCACGGTGATAGGAAGGTGTTTAGAAATTTCAGGTAATAGGAATAAGGTTGTAAACACATCGACGAGCTTTATTTTATACGTTATTTGTGTATCAGCCAAAATTATTGTAAAAATTAATTAAATAGTTACATATGCTTTACGAAACAAATTTTTTCAGTCTTTTAAATAAGTACACAAAAAGTAAAGTTTTACATAAAAATTAATGTACTGCTTTCTATGCAAAGTAGAATCTAATAATTATAAGCGGTTCAACTATTGATTATATATTAGATTATAATTTTGTAAAACGAAGTAAAAACTATTTTCTTTGTGTAACACATGAGTAAATTTTTGTCTATTGTCTAGGTGCATTTAAATTATTATTTATATTGTAAGGCAGTTCATTCTTTGGTGCATACCAAATAAATGTAATTTGTCAAAATAGCAGTCAATACTAGATAACATTGACTAGACCTGAAATGGAATGATCGCTACACGAGTGCTTGAGTTGGAACTTCAATGAGAGACATGGAGTACAACGTCGGAAGTCGCAAAATTTACCAGAATACATTTCCATATAGAAGAATATTCCTGGTAGTACTTTTCATAGCTTACACACGGTGCTGCTGCCGCTGTTGTTACCGCTGCTGTGTAAGTGCGCGCTCCGCTTTATCTTAAAATTTCCATAGAATAATTTTTCCCTCGACGATTTACCTTATACTCCTCCCGGAATTTTGTCCATTGTACTCTATGCGGCTACAAAAAGAAATTGAATTTCATAACCTATCGCAATTTATATAGAAATGGGCGAATACCGAAAGAGACAATCTATAGTCACCCCTGGGTCCTATTCTTGTATAGGCTGACTGAAACATTTTATAAATCTACACGTCAGAATTGATTCGTTCGAGACCTACGATTTCCACAGTTTTATTTGAATTTTGAGATTAGGTGCAGAGGTACGTATTTAATTTGAATATTTCATCAACCATTAGAGTACAATGTTTCCATGTTCTACATGTTTGAATATCAGAGCAAAATATTTCATTTGAAAAATGAATACACAGTTGCTTTTTCTTTAGTCGTTAAATTGATTTGTAGATGAAGAAGATTTGGTAAGTTTGGAATAAATTTCCATTGCTAAATATTATCTATATTACTTTTGGTTAAGTTATGTATACGAATTTTGGAGTGCAATAGTAAAAATTTATCAGGCATTATTTCTGAAAATATCACTTATTTTCTATATTTTGAAGTATCAGTAATAAATACATATCTGCTACTTATTATCACTCTAACTACATTTATTTATACCACTAGTATTTCTTAGCGAATTGTTATCTAATGTTAGAATATAACGAGAGAAGGAAGGAAGGTAAGAGTTCCTCCGATTCTCAATATATCCACAACTCCGTTGTCTACGTATTTCTATCGTCGAGGTGCGTTTGCTCTAGGAAGGGTAGCTTGGCTACCATTGTGGAATGAGGGTCATTAGTGCCTATGTGTTTAATTTCGGTCACCCACAAGCTTTTATTTTGAAAGTATCAAAGATTACGTAGTTTAACAATTTAATAATTTCATACTGTAGGATTATTGATATTTGAAAAGTGATTAATTGCTGAAACTAAATAAGTTAAAACAATGGTAAATAGATAAATAGAATATTCGTTAATCTAAGAAAGATTAACAAAGAAGAAGTAAGAGGTTAAGATAACGAGTCTTCTTAAATTCTTTTACTTTAAAAGTAAATAAATGTTGTTCAATATACCTTCAAGTATAATAAGTCTTTCATGATAAATGAAAGGGGAAAGAAAAAGCAATGTTATAAAAAATGAAAATACGAATGTAAACATGTATCGACATATGTGGAGCTACCAAATCCGATAAAAACTACATGCAAGTCGAAAACCTTCTTACCAGGTCAAAAACAAGCTCAAGTATCTTATTCCCCATGTAATAGCGTGGTGCACTTGCGTGATAGGGACTAGTACATTGAGTTACAACAGCATCGTTGTCAGCAGACCCCGTGTTCTTCGTCTCTTGGGAATACATATATATATATATATAGGATGTGGCCGTAAGTATGATAAAATATAGTGAGACTGTTATACGGTCGTGCAAGGGTACAAGAACAAAAGAGCGTATAAAAACTTGTGCAAGAAATGACCGGGGATAAAGCCCTGTTTGCTCGCTCCACGCAAGGGAAAGTCGACGACGAGGAAGTCGTTGAGTCCGTGATCGTTCTTTACTACCAATGGAATAGAGACCTTAATATGCTCTGGATGGAGCTGAGCAAACAAATCAACAGCAGAAGAAGTATGAGATAGACAGAGAGAGAGAGAGAGAGAGAGAGTACGCGTGTCGGAGAAAATTCACGAATCTGAAAAATTACGGGCAACCGGTGTGAAATTATTATCTCAAAATTGTTTAGGAATTGAAATTTATTTACAGGATTTCTTTGCTGTCTTCTTCTAATAAAGATAGTAATTTTCAGATAAAATCGAAAACGTTACTTGCGTAGAGTTGATGTTATCTTAAAATCATCAGATAATGTTATTTCAATGTATGTACTGATATTTATTGTCTTTGAAAACGGGTTATAAATTAACGATCATTTTTTACTTATCTACACATGGTTATATGTGTAGATTGCTATGAATATCAATCAATAACCATAAAACTAAATACAAATTCTACAATTTAATACACTTTAATTAACATGTTATACTTTTTAATATATTTTTTTAAATCATTAGTTTTTATTTACAGTTATATAATACAATTTCACTTGTTTCATTTATCATGAAGCTAAATATAAATTATAAGTTTATATTCAATAAATTTAGTTGTCTTTCAATTATAATTTTTAGAATAAATTCCTGATAATTGGTCAAAAACAAATAAACTAATTATTTGCTTATATATATATATATAATGTAAATAAAGTATAACTCATTCAAATAAATTGATTGTTGTTGATTAAATTCATCAGTTTTGTATATAAGCACAAATATTTAAAAGAAGTACAAATACGTAAAATAAAATAGGTAATATGATGTAAGAAAATGGTGTATAGAATAGAAAACACTTTTTTAATAAATAAAATATGTGAAAGTTAACAGAAACTTAATAGTAGAAGAAATTTATTGAATTTGAAATAATATCTCATCAAATTTCTAAAAATTATAGATATTAGATTATGTAGTATTAATACCAATAAATTAATTTTCTAAACTTTAAAAATATTTGATTTAGTATGTAATTTTGATATTGTAATAACTACTTCCGGTCATTAATTCACATATATAAAATTATACATTAATTAATAAAAATACTTGTCACTTCATATAGGAATATGTAACTAAGTAAAAAGTTATAAAAATATGTTTGCTCTTGAAAGATATAACTGAAGTTTCTTGTAATTTTAGTTAGTTTTAAAAGCAATATTATCCATCCGAAATTATATTGCATGAAATCATTCAACTTTTTTAACGTTGCATTTAGTTAAATAGTCTGTGAATTTCTGTACATTCTTCATAATTATCTAGAATAATTTTATCGTAGAAAGAGATAAAGCATTTGATGCAGTAACACAAAAGAGTTCAGAGGAGATATTTATACAAGGCAAGGCTAGAAAAGTAAATTTTAATTTACTTTAACTAAAATTTAGCTATCATGGAACCTTTTAAGGTACTTAGATATTTTATTTCTATATTTACTTCTATTTCTATATTTAATTCTATATTTACTTTCAAGTGGAATTTAAGTTTTGAAATTCTTCATGTAATTATAATAGATAATAAACTTTTAACCTACTCAATAATCGATAAAAAAATACGCAAGAATTGTTAAGAAGTTGTAAATTAATTATAAAATATTAAAGAAACTTGATCTTTATTTTTTTTATTTCTTAACGTACAATGTGTGTAAATTGATTCAGAGGATGATATTAGATATAATTTAGTAAGGAAGATCAGTTAACTTGATCGGAGAGTTCGGTAACTAGCCTGCGGACGTAGCAAGTCAAGCTTAACCTACATAACAAAATTCTCGATTATTCTCTCTCTTGCATCACTTAAACTCCTCTTTCTTTTCTCTAATTCGATTTTTTGAGAGTACTACCCAAGATTTGTCCTGCTGCCACTGACAATCAATGGCGAGCTGACCACTACGATGGTCCATTTTGAGTTTTCTCGTATACACGCGCAAACGCATAATATATATACAACCTCAGGAATTCACATAATTTTTCAGTTGGATCTTTAGAACTCCTTACGTATTGCAAAGGAATCCTCCATTGCGTCTACTGTATGTCCCAAACTCTATTCGAATTTTATAAAGGGATGATTTTTGAGAGTGAAGATTGATATTGTTGTAAACATTAGCTTTGAGTTTCTCTAATAACACAATAATACAATTTAATAAATATTAGCAATACAAATTTTTGACTTTGATATTTTAGTATATTGTATTATCTTAAGGACTGAATATTTTCTATTTTTCTGACAATTTATTAATGGATATATTCTGTATTTGTTTCACATATGTAGTAATTTCGAACAAAATTTGTTCTTTATTATTTTCTTTATTCCCATATTATTTACCCAAACGATATTTAAATTCTAATAATATAAGTCATAAGAAAACATCATACTTAGTCTTATTAAATGTTTCTACATAAAAAGTTTATTTAAAACTTTTATAATGTTTATTACAGTATAGACTTTCAATATCTTTGATAAATACTTTGAGTGAGGTCTTTCTCCAAATGTACGTATAATAGATATGTTTCGTTTTATTAATTTATATTTATTTATTATGTCAAGAGTGAATATTAAAAATAAAAATGTTGACAATTAAGTTTTAAAACTGATTTTTGAAACTTATTTTGAACTTTTATAATATTTAAAATGTTATGGAGGTTAAATTCATATGAAATTTACTGTATTTTCTTCCTTTTGCATTATATAAAAATATTAAAACTTACACTTTTATATATCAGGATTTAGGATTTTACTTTTTACAGATGAAAGTGAAGGAATATATGTAGAAATTGACTAAAAATTAATGTCGAAATAAACATCATAGCTTGGTAATAAATCTTTTGATCATCGATATATTTAGTTGAATTTTAATTTAAAATAATATTCTATATTTTTTCAAAACAAGTTGTGAAAAAAGGCTTCTTAAGATTATACTACTTTTATGTCGTTTATTGAAATCAACAAGCTTAATTAAGAGTAATTTTATTTTATGAAATAATTTGCATATTATCTACAATCGTACTTCTTTTTATTAATAATCAATTAAAAAATATAGTTTTATTTTTTACATCTTTCAATTATATTATCAAGTTATTTAACGAGCTTTTACATCAGCCTTGCGCAAACATTTTTCTAACAATGCACTGAAAATTATTCCACGTAAAATATCGGTTTGAAAATTCTGAATGGAGGTCTGCGTATTGATATACTAAATAGACCCCAAAAATAAAGAAATAACTAAAATCTTTATTCGCATTTACTGAATTCGTGGCCAACTTGTATTGAATTCTCTATCTGTATACGAATTCATAAAATAGCGATGTCGCAAGCTTTGCAGGGTCTGTTATATTTTTAGGGATCTTTATACGATAATTTGAGTAAATTTGAAATTCAATTGATGAATCTCGTCGTCGTGCTGTTAACCACAGTAGAAAAGATGAAGAAGAAGAATAATGTATGATTCGTATTGCAAGAGGTGAATAATATCGTACTCCACAATCTGGAAAGCGACGGCTTTGTACTTCTCAGGGAGGCTTTTGTTTGTGTACGCTTTTTCTCTTATGTAGCCTAGAGCAGGAGCCAGAATACATTTCTTGAATGCACTGAGAGATACGTGGTTCGATTAAAAACTCTATTAGGCGACCAAAGAGCTGAAATATGTATGCAAGCATTTTATATTACAGAATTTTTCTTACTAAATTACAACTTCAGAAAATGCATAGGTTATAAATTTCATTTTTTCATTTTGCTAACTGATGCAGTCCTTTGTGAAAATTAAAACTAATGGTTATAAAAAGCCGTCAAGTTTATTTGCTATAATTCCAGTAAAATTATTAAAAACCCTAGTATTCAAGACTGTCTATCTTCGTAAGTATCAATTTTATAAGAAATTGGTGTGTGCAAAGCGAGCTAAAAAATTTCTATACGGAAAAGCTGTAGAATAATTAATATTTTAATTATACTGCATTCTATTTATTTTTTTAAAATAGTTTTCTTAAAAATTATGAACTTTGTTAGCTCTTAAAGTTACTTTAAATTTACATCAATAATTACTTTAATATAAATTGGAGTAGAATCTTGTAGTGCAAACGTCTCGATTTTTAATAGAACTAAGTACTTCTGTATTAAATTTCTACTTTGATTGATACGAAATCCCAATTAAATAAATAAAATAAGAAAACATGTATATAAAGACACACACGCACGCGCGCGCACACACATTATATATATATATATATATATATATATATATATATATATGTTATAAATTAAAGATACTCGAGAAATTTGTTTACGACGTACTTGCAAAATAATATACTTTTTGAAATGAAGAAGTTTCTTTGCGAGGTATCAACAATTTCTTCAATACGTCTCGATGTTTAGGAGTAACTCTATCATAAAATAAAACACTTAGCCTCCCTCTCGTTTAGAAAGCTCGAAAATTCAGATTTAATATTAGTATTCATCGCCTAGAGGGCAAATAACCAACAATGCGCAGGCGATCCCGCGCGTGAAAAAGAATCAGCCCGTACAGACCGCCTGTCACGTGTAAACAACTCTCTTTGTTTGACGCATACTTAACACCACATAAAATGCTTCTCAAGTGTACAGTCTTGCTACTGTTTATTATGGGGGTGCGTACGGCTTGTTCATAGCGCTGTTGTCGTCTCGATTGCCCGCATGATCGCGTGTGAGACATTGTTTTATGCTGTATTTAATGTCTTGCCGCATCATCGTTGCTACTATAGGTCGTTTGCATCTCGTTGTACCATATTCTTTGTATATACGTTTAAGCATATGTAAATGTATCTGATTTCGTGATACTGGTTCAATAGCGATTCAAAGCAATAATATCAAAATACCTATGTGCATTTTTTTAATAAATAATTCACTTCGAATCATAAAATGATAATTTCACAAATTTCTACGCTATCATTACCTCGGAATAAAAGAATGTCTTTTGCACTCTCTTCGTGTCCTATTGTTTTAAGTCAAAATAACTGACTTGTACAATAACAATTACTATGTTGTTTACTATGATACAATTAAAAAATACTATATTTACTTATTATCTTATTAGAAAAAATTTTATAGTTGCAGACAATGAGTGCGATTATATAGCATAATTTATGCAAGTGTGTTTCGAATATTGAATCCAGGTTAAATATGTCATAAATTATTTATTCTGATGTTAATGGAGTTAAAACTTAATAATTCAAAAATACATATAAGAATAATAATATAAGCATATATAATATTTAAAATAATTTTACATTGACAAAAGTAATGCTATTTTCTCATTAATTCTATTTCTTTCAACGTAATTCTGAAGTTTCTTGCAGAAACAGGCAGGGGAATCGACAGATGTTCATGTAAGAAATTAATTCCCTCTCTCTCTCTCTCTCTCTCTCTCTCTCTCTAACCATCTCAAAGAAAAGGAATTAAGGATGAAAAAGAATTAGTTAAATAAGTAACGAGTCGGAAATTGAACAATCTTGAACATAGAAAATGAATATTCAGGAATTTCATTGGTTAGTCATTGCGCACGAATTTTTCTAACGTGACCTTGTCTGGAATCCAAACTGGACGAAATAATCTAGAAAATACAAAGTGATAGAGACCTCCATACATTGGAAGTTGCAGACGCAATCCTCTTTAGCATTGCACACTTACATATATTTGGTGACAAGAAGAAAAATCTTAGATGTCGAAAATTTGGTCGTCAACGGACTGAGAAATTTCAATTACCTTTGTAATAGATCATATCTGAGAATGCATCAAGAAAACATCTACTTTGGGATTTTTTCTCGTTTAACAAGACAAGATATGTTATAAAAATTGAACATAGTAGGTGAATATATTGAACTTACACGCAAGGATTCTACGTAGCGTATTACAATGCATTTAAGTTATTTATGTATACAAATTGAAGAACGAGTGCTTGTGAGTTTATTATAGAACGCAGGTTTGAAGAATAGTCTAAAATTATAAAACAATTGTCGTTTATATGCCAGCTCCATACGTATGAAAAATAAGTCATGTTTGTAGAAGACTGTGGTTATGAATTTCAACTTGATAATCTTAATAAAAAATGTATGCAACTGCGTATTATGACAGGAAGGAAAATTAATTGTTAAAGGCACAGGCGCACGCATGTGTGCACATTTAGGCGTGTGTATTCATTTCAACATATTTTAGAACAGTCGAGAGAAGGTTATTACTTTTGCAGCACTTGGAAAGTTGGAAGAAATTCTGAGCATGGATACTTTTTTCAAGTTTATCTACTCAGTGAAAACGAGACTAGAAATTTTATGTAAATTTTGCGAAAAAATTTAAATTTTAAATATTGTCTTATTAAAAACTAATATTTTCTTTCTCGAGTAACAGAATTTTGTAATAATATATTATTATATAAGATAAGAAAGAAGATTTCGTAAATTTTAAAATCAAAATTAAGGTATAAAGATGTTTTGATCTATTTTTAAAAAATGTAGTATATTTTAAATTATTTAATCGAGAATTTTATCATTGATAATTTAAACATTTCCATTTATAATAGTATATTAGCTTTTTGGCTAAAGTTAATTCTAATTAGCAAATTATATTAACTCATTATTAACATAATATATTAATTTTTACTCTTATTTTTAATTACATTTTTATAATATTAACAGCATTTTAATATTTAATTTTTATTTTAGCATTTTATTTTAATTTTATAACATTTTTATAACATACAAATACACATTGAATGTCTTACTTAAAAAATTTCAGAAAGTAAATTCAACTTTGAATTCAGCACAGATTTACAACCTATGTATGAGTAAAAAAGAAAAGATAAAGAAAGATAATAAAACCGGATGACGTAGGCTTGAAAAAAGCTACTGATCCAAGTACAAGCATTTCGAAGCAAATTTCTTTCACTCCTTAATTTTGGCGTCCGATATTGATGTTCTCAAAAATCAACATCGTCCGTGATAATGAGAAAAGGTGCGAGGAATTCACGGTTTTCTCCTTGTCTCAGGCTTTCCAGCTTAAAGTGTTGCAGTAATGGTTGCCGTAATAACAAAAAGCTTCGATCGCTGGACTTCATATTTAATTACATAAAAAATTTGTTATATCAGCAGTGCTTGATCGCTGTACGGAACTTTCTTCGCGCAAATACTCACAGGTGAAAGTTATCTAGCAATGCGCGAAAAATGGAAGATAAAGGAAAGTGTCATTCATTTCACTTTCCTTTTGATAGAAAAAAATTCTATTTTTAGGATGAAACTTTTTTTGGGCTTTCACGTGCTATTTAAGATTCATTGAGATGTGACTGATTTTTTCATATTCTGAAAGAGTTCACATTCATTCTGCCCATATGTACTATTTTATACTAAGCTTTAATACTTTATGCCGTAAAAGTTAATTGTTCATATGAAATATTAAGTTGATTTATTATTGAGATAAATGAGATAAAAGCTCTTTGTTTTTGAACAATAAAATGGAGAGAAAGATATTCATATAAGAAATTATAGTTTGATTCTATTAATTTTAGTATATCGTACCAATAATTTTAAACAAAAGTTGAGAATGTTTTTGAGACGAGCATTTTATGTTTAGTCGTCGCGGCTTAATTATATAAAATTTTTTTTCACTTAGTATTTTAACTATTCATTTAGAATAACAAAACATAGAAATTGTAATAAAATTTTGTAGTTAAGAATTTCGATTATGTAATATCATAAAGAGATTTAGATAATATGATAATATATTTTATGATAATAACGTTGCGATAACAATTAAAATTGCCAATAACCGAGCGAGTAAACGTATAAAATAAAATTTTATATTTATGTAAATTAACAGTGATTTTAGAGTTCCGCATATACTCTAAAGCACAAAATAATGTTACTCCACTTAGGATCTTCTGGAGGCCTTGATTCAACTTCCATTTGAAAATCCAAGTCGTAATTTTGCGCTCTGAAGTAACAGATCAATTTGATTTGGATTGTTTGCAGCTGTCATCGGTACTCTGAAGATGATGGGGCTGGAATTGAATCGCTGACCGCTGGGCTTTGCGTAACATCAGCACGCGTCACTCCATAGCAGCAACCAGGATGGAGACGGCAGCTCTACTTTGCTGCCTGGCTATGCTCGTTCTAGTCGGCGAGGCAACCCACGCATGGCCCATGGACCCATTACCCCGATTGCATATCAAACATCGTAAGTCAAACATTATTTCTATATACAGATATAGTTACGTGCGCGCAAATAAGTGCGCACACTTTCCCTTGCATGCGAAATGAGTTTGTTTATGACTTAATGAATAGTGCGCTAGACAACTCAGTGGATGGTAAGCGTTATTGTTGTTTTTGACTTTTATAAAAAAGGTATGGGTAATTTCACGTTATAATTATTTTCGGGGCATTATGACTGTGCAAACTAAAATTTATGGAAAGAAATTGAAAGCAATAACAGTACATATGCAGTCTTGAATTCATAACATTATTGAATTATGCTAATAATTCGAAATTGCAGTAAAGAGCAAGGAATGATGCAGCGCTTTTAAAATTAATCCTAGATTCTGGTGATTGTAATCTTGATCATACAAGTTGTGTTTTGTTTGGAGTTGTAACACATTTATTGGGGAAGGCTTTTAAATCTATAGAAATCGTCTTTTAAGAAAAAACCTATCGGACATTGCAAAGTTTCTTAAGTTTAATAAATACGACATTGCAAACAATCATATTGACATATTAATTCTTTCAATTTTATGCGCCTGTTATGTACTCGTTTTATGAAAAAATTAATAATTGGTTTTGTTTTCATAATCATTTTTCTCTAATCAATGAATCAGAAACTTTGAAAAATAGAAAAAAAATATGATGAAAATGTAAGTTTATCTTACTAGTAGAATAAATTAGGTAATGGAGAATTCCACAAATTTCTTTAACGTTTTTAGATTTGATTTCATTTAAACTTGTAAATTTAGATATTTGAAAAAACATTTTCCAAAATAACAAGATTTTTATTGAAAATTAATTTTTTATCAGACATTTCATATTAAAATGAATTTTTATCAGTAGCATGGATGTACATTAAAGGAAAAAATATATTGTTAGAAATATATTACGACCCCAAAAAAATAATGTTATTCGGAATGATTCTTGTATGTTGAGATTTTTTTTATGCTAATAAGTAAAACACAATTGTTTTCTAGGCATAAAAAATTTTAATTCCATATTGCAAAAGTTAAGATACGATATCATGCAATAGCTAAGATTTTGTGTTTATCGCTCGACTATAAAATGTTGTCGAATTGAATTGAATGGTTTATTTAAATATTTAACATATTTATACTGATAAGTATATTAATTTAAAAACTTTTAAATTTAGGCGTTTTAGTTTTAATACGGCAGTGTAACAAGTTATCAATAAGATTACAACTAAATATAATAAAATTTCATTGCTTAAATTTAACATTTTCAAGAAAAGTTCATTTTTTTTGAAAATTCAATTTCATTTTTTAATGTAATAAATTTAAATAGAAATTGTCAATTTTTCGTAGGATCGAATCTAATTGATAGTCATGTTGAAGATGCTTTATTAATTAACAGTTATAATGCTTCCATAAATTTGAGATTTTATTCTAGCAAATATGTCTCTCAAAAACCAGTTAAAAATTAAAATCTAATTTGCTTTATGATCCAAGTGGAGGCTCAATTTCTTCGAAGTTAAATACATTATACGTAACAATAGATTGAATGGCGACAATGACGTGAACGTTTGCAGATCATAATGAGGGAGAATAAAATACCTACAATTATGGTTTTCGGCTTACATAAGTCGTTCGTATTGCCGCGAAGATATATTAAAAAGATGGACACAAAGTAAGATCATTATTCCAATATGAGCTTTGAAAAATATGTAAAAATTGTATTTAATATTTGCTCAATAATATTAGTAAAATAGAATTCATTTGTTAAAAATATGATACAGTTTATGTAAAGCTTTGAATTAAAGTTTTTAAATACTGTTGTAAGCGTAAACGTATCGATGCTGTTCAGAAAAAATTAGATATTAAAATAATTTGTTTAACCGATGAATCAGTTAATATATTATTAAATTTATTATTAATTTAATCGATACTTATGAAATACATATGTATATTAAAAAATAATTGCACTTAATAAGTAAAAAAATACTTTTAAAAAAGATAAATAAATTTGATTTCAATTCTATTTCATATTAAAAAATTCAATATAATCGAACTTATTAAAAGTCTCAACCGGTTGAGTCTCGACAAAAATTGAAGTATTCTTCAATAGGATGTTGAAAAATACTTCAAAAAATCATAAGTACAAAATTATCAGGATCCCACAAAATTTTTTTTCGATTAATATTAAACATCTAACAATTCGTCCCGAAACATTCTGGTTAAAGTTGTTAAGAAAACCATATCCGAAATAGAAATTGTTAATTTTTAATCTTAAAGTTTAAAGTTTAAAATAAAAAAATTTAGTATTTTATAACAGTTGTTTATAACAATTATTCGTAGAGATTACACAACTTCTTTTTAATGATTTTTTATTATTTGTGTGAGAAGGTTGTTTTTGTTGCTCACACAAAAACATACAAATAAATAATTTTTCAGCGGTTGTTAATAGTCTATTTATGTATATTTATAACGTTTTTATACTTACAATATTTATTATGTTTGTTTGTTATGTGACAAATATAAGTACTTCAGGATAATTTTATATTATTTGCGATTGGCATAGAGAGAGAGAGAGAGAGATAGTGAGCGAGAAAGGCAGAAAAAAAGTGAGAGTATAAAAGGTAAGTTATAATTGTTACATTTGTACATTATTTCTTATTGTAAACAAATTTGTAAAACTTTGAATTTTTTAAGTCTTTTAATAATGGAGAGTATAGATCATTGTATTAATAACAGTATTTTAATTCTTTGATTATACTTTTTCGTGTGCTAGTGGATTCGAAGAATTTGAGGTGTTGTTTGGAAAATCGAAATTTTACGTATCATCTTAGATAAATCTTCGAACTCATGAGTCTTTCGGAGTTCGAATACTGCTCTTTTAAAGACTTTCATATTTAATATTTTATATTTAATATTAATTAGTTAATATTTAAATTAAAATTTTTGACTCGGATATGGTTTTGTTTAATAACTTCAACAAGAATGATCCGGAGTGAATTTCATATTAAAAATAGGTAGCTTTTATTTGATTTTGTGTAAAAGACAATATTCTAAAATATAATTTTGTGGAATACCGTTGTTATTAACGGTATAACAAACTGCGTTTGTTATAAATAATAGCCAACGGTATATATACGTATATATATGCTCTTGACTTTATTTAACAAAGAACTCAACGATGTTCTGGATCAATTCTAATGTTGAGATTAAATACGTTTCACTTGGTGTTATAAAGGGAAGGATATTTCGAAATAACATTTTGGGAAATTCCAAAACGGCCTTTGTAATAAATAAACTCCATGTAAAGTCATTGATTCGCATATGATTTTGTTTAACAATATATAGCATGTTATTGATCGATTTGAAATTAAAAAAAAGAGAACAAAGCTTAATTTATAAATATTATACATGTAAATACCATTATATATATATATATATATATATATTAGTAACTTCAATAAACATGCATTTATTGTAAAATAGAGTCTCTATATAATATAATTTATTAGTTCGTTCAATGATTTATCGCATTTTAATGAAAACCGAACAATTATTGAAATTCAAAATGTACCTAAATAATGTATACGCTATGTCTTTTACAATTTTGCAAAGTAGTGGAACGAAATATTTGAAAAACAAAAATATTACGCAATTATTAATTTAACGACTCGTTAGGAAAATAAGAATTTAATGAAAATGCATTCACTTGCAGTATTCAGCGTACAAGAAAGTCTGAAGATCTATCGTATAAAGCCGTTTAATCTAATCTTATGGTTGCTATAGAATTTTATAGGGAAATATCGCTATGCCCATGATCAGAGCTTTCAAAATCAAATTTGCGCTATAAAGAGTCGTCACCCGCGTCATTTCACCAGAGTCGAATCCATTGTTCATCTCACATTACAACAAGTGATTAGCCTTCAAGAATTTCCAAATTACCGCAAGTTTCGAGTTTCGCAGAAGTTTCGAAGCGTTTCAAACTCTCTCTCTCTCTCTCTCTCTCTCTCTCTCTCGAAAAGGACAATCCTCACAGCATTACGCGGTCTTCGCAGGAATCAACGCACACAAGAACCGTATCTCTTGCGAACATTCGTTGCTAGTGCTGCCGCTGTTGCAAAGGATTATGAAATGTCGAGTGATTGCATTCATACGATCTATGCACCCATGTGACAGATACATACATCACGATGAAAAATAAAGTAGAGGAAGACGTTTATAATACGCATCGAGCGAGCTTTTCGACAATGATCCGAGCAGTGTACGGTGTTCATTGCTTTTCACAAAACGCTTGCGTTCCGATACTATTTTTCATTCGCATGACCGCGCGTTACTGCAGCTACAGGAATGAGTTTGAATTTTATTGGGCACATAGGCTTTTACACGTATGCGCTGCTTATGTAGAGAGAGTAGCTCTCAAGCGGAAGGAATATTGATGGAGGGTACAACTGGCATTTGGTATTTTGAAAACAGCGATGAAGTATTTATTGTTTTCTTTTTTTTATATCTTTCAAGCTATGCCGTGTTATAATGTCCACGGATTGAGTGTTTCGACTATTATCTTTTCCTGTCGTTATTAATAATTCTTATGGAGGTTGAGAGCTCATTGTGATATAAACATATTGTAGAGGAAAATAACTGGAGCCTAAAAAAATGCATAAATTCATGCGACCCTGTGTAAAGATACATTGAATTTGAAAATAATAGCTGAATTAATGTGCTCATAGTTCTTGTGGAAAAGGAGACGTTTCTCACCTACAATTTATATTTAGTCGAATATATCTTTCTATGGAAACTATACATTATATTTATTTTACGCGTGTATATTTACTGCCAGTTATACATCGTAATATTTTATAAGATTTCATCACATTGCAGTGCATTCAAAGGCGAATAAATGTGATAAGAGACATTAGTAAATTTACCATATCTTAATAGTATGTCTATATTGAAAATTACGCACGTGAGTAAACGCGCAACAGAGTCTGAACGATAATCTAACTATACTAATGGATTAAAGGGAACAAGAACGAGAAAAAATCAAGAGCTCTGTCTGAAAACATAAAATGATCGTTTTTCCAAGGACCTTAATCATATTCATACCTTTATTATCCGCTTAGCTTAGTACCTAGAACCTTGATAGACTTCAAAGTAGTATGCGTGTAAGAAGAAAGAAATTCGAGAGAGAAAAAATAGTCGGCCGCTATTAATTTGTGTAGCGCCTATCCTCTACGTAAATCGAGGTCATAGCCCGCCCATGAGATAAAACGATTAAATCAACACACGAATACACTCGCTCGCCGAAAGAACGTATACAAAATATATGAGCTTAAGCTTGGATATGTCGAGTGTTCATAATACACACATGCTGTAATTAAAATACTCTTTAAATATTATCATCGACGATTATAGTTTGGCAGACGCATTTATATTTATTCGATATATCTAGTTATTGAAAGGCCTTAAGTGTACACCGAAAAGAATTACTTAGAGAAGGATTAATGCAGAACACGTGCACCGTTGCTTCCCATATGTGCAATATTTTATGTTTGTTCGAATTAGTTATTTTATTTATAAATTTAAGACGCTAAATATTTGTCAAGGTAATTTTGTGAATTGTTTTTTAGATTCGTGAATAAACATTTGTTTTTATCTTTGTATCGATGTCGCAATACGTATCTCCGGGATACTCCACGCAAATAAGCATCACTTCCGTGTTTTCTCATTAGCTTTGACATGATTTATTTTCAATGCGAGTCATTTTTAATAAAAGTGCTAAAGTGGTTAGTAGTGCAATATTTGACGGTGGCTTAACTGAACTCATGAAAAAGTTCGTGAAAACGAATTAATACTTCTTTCCAATTACTCGTGGGTTTTTCGATTGTCAACTAATGAAGGCATATTATTTATCATCGATATTTTTTACGTGAAAATAACAAAACCTGTGCGAATTTTCTGTCCGCAGCTTCCGAAGCGACTGTTTCTAGCAGTAACTACTGTAGCGACAACCTAAAATCATTACAACATTTAACATTGAGCCCTGCAGTCTTGCTCTGACTTACTTATTTATATGATGGTAGCTTGTAAATTTACAAAATTCTCTCTCTCTCTCTCTCTCTCTCTCTCTCTCTCTCTCTCTCTCTCTCTCACTTTTGCTGATATCACACGCAAACTGCCGTCTCCAATTTTGCTTGCATCATTTCCGATTGTATCTCCTCTTTTCTTGTCCGTATTTTTTTCATACGAACAGTGTAAATGCAAGAAAATTTATTCGCATCCTGCATACACTATTCTCCTTTGTGTATTTTCTCATTCATTTAATTTTCTTCCATTCTGTTTTTACTATCTTCTCTACCCAATAAGTTCTTATCGTACTTTAACTCTTTACATAACTCTTTTTATAATAACTATATAATTACCCATTTTCTTTATTTTTTACTCATATTTTTACTTGCATTTCATAAAAAAACTCAATATGCATACCATAGTCTGTAATAAAGAATTTTTAAAGATTTTATAAAGTAACTAAATAATAATAATAATATTGCTTTTATATTTTTAGGTAAATCGCCAATTTTCTCGATTTAACATGTTTATCCCTACATTTTGTTGGCACGCTACTGTTGATGAAAACCAGAGTAAATATTTTAACTGTTCTATTAATTATATAAACATGTGGGAGCTCCTTTAGATTCGTTAATATTGTTTCTGGCTAATGGTTTCAACTATTACTTAGTAAAATATCGAACATTTTAATTCATCATTAATTTAAAAGCATTATGATTATCCGGTATTGCAAAAATAGCATACGTATTCGAATTTAAAGTGAAAGTACGTGTTATATAATTTGTATTTATTCGTTAAAATACGTGGTTTTTTACAAGTTTCATTTACAGAGATGATTATTGATTTTCTTTTGTACGTATAGTAACAATGTATGTGAAAGTACGAATAATGTAACGTATCAACTCCTTATAGTGCAATAATAGTCCTGTTAATTAATAGAGGAGTGATGTATAAATAGATGTATAAATAAAACACTAAAAGCGATAAGAAGTTTTCCTAGTATTAAATATTCTTTTATTCTGTATCTCACTATCGTATATTTTGCTTTAAAAAAAAGATTCTAGACAGCATGCAGATCGTAGCTACATATCGACGTACAAAAATGTTACAACGAGCCTCTACATAAAACTAACGGTAACAACCTATGAATATTTTTTTATTCTCCGATTGGATGCCATTGCTTATAATTCTTTTCTCGTCTCTTTCATTACACCATTCTGAAAAGTAGCCATTTCAGAGTAATGAAACTGGCTCACTCCAAAAAAGCCTAAATTACGAGTAGCTTCGTTTCCTTTCTTTTCCTTCTACCCTTCACCCTTTTTTATCTGTATATTTTCTCTCTGTTTCTCTCTCTTTCTCTCTTGTAGTATACTATGAAAAAGCTGGTCCTCATTGTCGAGAGCGAGACCGTCGGTCGACGCCGAGGGTTTTATGTACGATTAGCATATCCATCACTCGAAGTGCTCTCTCGCATCTGTCGTGATTTTTTTCTTCCAATGAGTAGCGCTGCTACCGACACTTTTTCTCTCTCATTAGTCATATTTTTAATGCGTGGACGGTAAGTAGCGTCCCTGAGTCTCCTCTTTTAGGCATATGTATTTGATGTCCAAATTATGGAATGAGAATTTCGGTGTTTCCCATCTTTTAAACATTAATACTTTTTAATATTATTTTTAGTCGCCTATTGAGAAAGATTGTAAAGCTTTGTGATGTAGCCTCATTGCCGACATTCTGTCGTTTAGCGATGCGAGCCTTCATGCGGCTTCTTTAGATTACGAAACGCGCAAGATTAAGAATACTTGTCTCGTATTAATTCGAGAAGTAGGATGAAATGCGGTTAGACGAGTTTCGTAAGCGACTCGTTAAAACTGCTGAATTCGACTACTTACTCCTATTAATCACTGTCGTTATTCGTTATTGATTACTGAATTAGCGCTGAAACGAGAGTTTTCGTATGAATTATATGTTAAAAAAAATGTTTAATCAGTTCAAAGAAATTTTATTTTCATTCTCGAAATAGAGTCGTATTTATTAGTGTGTCCATATATTATTAGTTAATTCAAGTGCTATGTGAATGTTGACCAATAAAAGTAGAATAATTTAAAAGTATTAAGCACAATTTATCATAATAAATTGTCACTATTTATAAAGAAAAACATTTTGTGAATCTTTTCGCCCGTTTTTCACGTAAACTGATTTTATATCATACGCTCTGACGCAGAATCGTGTTAGAATGATTGTAACCGCAAAATTAGATAATATTTGAAATGAAAATATTACACTGTGATTTCTCTCTCTCTCTCTCTCTCTCTTTCTCTCTTTTTTTCTCACTTAGCTGAAACAATACCACTGTGGCAGCCGTATTCAGCCCATAGAGTTCTAGGTGTTTACGATTAACCTGCAACAGAGTATGGCGGACAGATAAATAGTGATAGAGTGAGAGAGAGAGAGAGAGAGAGAGAGGATATAGTAACATAGTTAAAAATGCTGATTTTTCGTTTTATTTTCTTCGTGGTTTTGATACGTAGATAAATATCCAAGATATTTTTATGTTTTTTTTCAATTTGGCTTTAAAACAACTTTAAAACCACAATCCTACTTTACTATATTTTTAAAGAATTTTAAGGATTGGATTATTTGAATTTTTAATTTACAGTTATTACTAAAAATAAAAGAGTGCTCTTTTTCTCATATAAAAGCCTGGATCTCTTCTGATTACTATAAGAATGACTTTTTGGTTTCTTTAAATTTATGAAGTAAAGTTACCGCATGATTTAAATGTAAGTTTTATATCTCTAGAGAGTAATTAATTTTTCAGTCTCGTTGCAGTATCCGGTAGATCCTTGAAGTCGCAAAAAATCTATTTATTTACTTCGTTTCATTTTTAATTCCGACATCCTAGCAAGATTGAATATTTCTAATACTATAACTTTCTTTTCTATATTATTTTCGATTCTATATTATTTTCCTTATAATAGTTGCGTGGGTTCTTCAATTACAAAGAGAAAATACTGTAATTGAATACTATACTGTAAAGAGTACTGTGATATTTACTATAATTTAACATATACATGAAAGTATAAAATCAACATGATTTAACTGCCATAAGAATTGATTTACTATACTAAAAGTTAAATTTCAATAATTATTTGTTTTAATAGTTTACTAAATTTAGTTTAGTTATCGCTATATTTACCGAGTCAAGACAAATATTATTTTAAATTGATAACATTTTCTTATTCAATTATATTAAAACTAATATAAATTAAAAAAAACTTGAAAAAAAGTCATGGTTAGTATGTATATATCCAATTATTATCGTAAATAAATGTGAAACCTATTCTGTCGTTATTTTTCTATAAATTGCTATAAAATGAATCGAATTAGACTGAGACTCAAGTTCAACGGGCATGTAAATAAAAGACTCATAATACTGTTCCCTCTCGCCGCTTCGCGTCGCGGTATCTACTTACAAGAAAGTTTAATCCGCCTTTGTCGGAAATTATTCATGTGCATGCGTTCGGCTCCTTTTTCTCCTTCATCGCAGCTATTGCGGTTGCTAAGAAGGCTTTGGAACAATCGATAAAAGCGCTATTTCGGTCCGTGTGGCGTCGAAAAATTCTTCGTTAACACGTGTCCGTTAACAAGCTGCAGTGGTTTGGGCGGTTCTGTAATTATGATAAGTTGGGCTTTGTTTTCGGAGTCGGCTATTGTTGGTTCCCGATTGACGGAAGCTTATTTCCCAGTTCTTCCAAATTTAGCACCATCACACAGACGTTCAGCAACCTTATGATACAATTATTTAGCTTAGTCTCGGAATAATTAGCGCATCGATCAAACTAATTTGTACTAAACTAATTTACGGATTTATGACTTTTAAATTTGCTTAATTGTAAGATCAATGGGATGAATTATGATTTCATCCGCTTATAAAATAAATGTTAATAAAAGTTTCACTTATAGTGAAACAATTTTCTTGTAGCTTTTGTTTACCTACGCTAAATTTTAACTATTTAATATATCTGCTCTTTATAAAATTTTCTAAATTATATCAATAGCTTTACTAAAACGTGAGATATTATTTCAAAAATATTATGGCCTTGAGAAATATCGCCTTTACTTTTATGACGTGGTTTTTATTATTTATCGCATCTAAAATAAAATATTTATTGAAATTTTGTATTTATAATAAATTTCAACGACTTGATACAACGTCTTACGTCAAATACTTCTACGAATTTCTCTTAATTTTATTCCAATTGTTATAAAGGATCTTATCCTACATCTAATTTAATTTAATGAAAAAGGTAATAACGATGCAAGCAAATAGTTCGTTTAACTTTTTGTTTTTGGATTATCAAAAAGAATATTTTTGGCGTGGAAAAATCTGCTCGGTCGTAACTCCTTCAAGTAATTGTCATGCTCAATTACTTGGTAAATTCTGGACGAATTATAACATTGTTTGCAGTGAAAACTTTCAAAATGGTAGACGAAGAAACATGAATACCAAGAGAGTAATAGATAGTTAAATGATTAGCCGCAATCTCATGAAATAATTAATTTTATTTTCCTCGCAGATTATCGAAAAGTTCGATGGCGCGTTTAAAATATTCAATAAGCACGAAACACTGACCCACATATATCCTCTAATTTCTGCAAAGAGCACTAAATTTTGAAAATTTTCCAATAACTTCTTTTTCCACTGAAAAGCTTCTTACTGAAATTTTTCGATCGCTATTAACGAGACCGTGTGTTCTAAATCAAAAGCTCTGAGAGACTTGCACTACTGCTATTATTCGATAAATTCAAAGGTAATAATAAGTACAAGTTGCCCGGCAAAAAGGCAATTCAGGCGCGCGAAAATGGGCGAGGAGGGAGAAGCAGATCGTCTAGCAAGAAGAAAAAATAAGAAGGGCTGACTTCGCACCCGGTATAAGTGGAGTATATATAGGTGCAGTATAAGAAAGAAAGTAAAAAGGAAGAAGGAGAGAAAAACGAAGCGGAATGACTTCCAGAGGGAGCGCCATGTGCCGCGCAGTAATTCACTAGTGCTCTTCTGTCTCTTTCTGTTCCTCTCTTTCCTCAGTTTGGTCGGGTCATAGGGAGTAGATATACACCGGCGAGCGATATGACTCGCTGAATTTTCAGCGAGCGAGACGAACGCGTTCGCAAAGTTGAAGAGAACGACGAGAGTTTACCCGGTGAAAGAAAGCTGACGTTGAACTAGGTGGGCGCGGATGAAATTACGCTGTTGAAAATAGACGTGTGGCCAACTTTTGCTCCGTACTACTTGGAGATAAACACATTTTATGTGATTATGCCGCAGGAGCATTGCCATTTTTTTCGTTTCGTTTTCATTCGCGAACTACTCGGTTAAATTAATGCGAGTCATTTAAGTGGTCGCTTTGAGAAGGGGATCTTTTAGAGAAAGAAAGAGAGAGAAAGAGCGAGAGAGAGAGAGAGAGAGGAATCGTAATTTTTATTAGCTTTGCCTGTATCCGCACTTCCTAATCTGCATATAGAGTACTATGTCGAGTTGACTTTGATTTTTCATTGTATGAAGTAAGGGAGGATGTTTCTTGTGGTTTGCACCAAGGTCTCTTATGTTTATTAAAGGAATATATTACTTTGGTATTATGTGTAAAATAAAGTCGAAATATTAAAGTAAGCCGGAGAAAATTTACAATTTTCATTCTGTACATTTATTTATGGTATTTTTTCTCGTTGCTTACAAGAAAGATTTATTGGTGAAACAAAATTATATTATACATTATATTACGATGATTAAGATGAAATCTCCGCTTTGTCTTAAAGAGAAAGTACTTCTCAGACTCTAAAATATCGTATCGCTCATGAAGCATTGAGCACAAATCCGAAGAAATTATATTTTATGGAAATTACTTTATTAAAGAATATACTTTTTTCTTATATTTCTTTAGCAAAACCATTACAAAAATTCATTTTCCAATTGTCTTCTACTTTTTACGCTTGAAGTTAAATTTATAATGCTTAATTATCTCATTCGATTAGTATTATTTATTGCTTATTATGATAGCGCATCTTTAACCTTCGACGTTATAGTTGAAATAATGAGTAGTCAGCTTGAGAAATCTCTAGTGATTACTTATCAACATTCATGGTTTATTGGAGTTACGGTCAATTGGGATGTATAAATTTAATCGTTGTAATCGATCGATATATAAACTCGTCGAGAAATTTAAAGAAAGTTATAATCGAGAAATCGGCAAAGTAAATTATTAATCAAGCATTTGTTAACAGGGACCCGTTACTTAGATATTCAAGCTACAATAGCGTCACGGCAACAGTAATGATATATCGCGCAGCCCTTGTAAAAGCAAACGAGCGTTAGAGCTTTAAAAAAATATATTCATATTTACGTAATTGGCTCAGAGAAGAGAGCAAGAAAAAAGCAAACTCGATCGCTTCACACGCGATACATCTCTCTCATCGGCACAGAAAGTACCTCACGTACAGCAATCCATCATCCTGCGGGAGGCTTACGAGGAACTAAAATCACTTTTCAACACTCGGACGGAGTCAGGGGTGAACGCGAAAGTAACATGAATTGGACAGAGGCACATGCGAAGCCGATCGATTTTACGAATCCCGTCGTCAGGACATGGAGAGCTGACCGCCGTCCGGCAATCTACATGTCTAAGCAAGGGGTCGAAGACAGATACGTGCACCTACGTATGACTCAACGGCGTGTCCCTCGCCAGCGGTTAAGCTATTACGTCGAAACTGATACCGCAGATACCCTGGCAAATTATCGCCGTTACCCGATGATTCACACTGGCATGCACTACTTACACGGCCGCGTCCGTAAGGTGATACGGCGCTGCTCATTGTAACGATTAGACGCCAACTTCTCGATTGCTCCTCCTAGGGCTGCTGCTGCGGTTCCTTTCGGTAATGATTCAAACGGTTTTCAACAGCTTCAGCCGAATTTACCGCTGCGGGAAAATGTGCCGCTCGTTTACCACTCGATATTTATTCTTTTGCAAATAAAAGACTCGCGCATGCGCTAATGAATCGGATGAGAAAATCTGGAACTTGGATTTGTAATCATTAGGGTAAAGGGAACGCATAGGTATGGAACTTCTTAAGGTTTGTACGTTTCCAGTCGAGTTATTATTTTTTTATTCATATAGGAAAAACGTCACGTTTATTTTGTTAATAAATGTGTCTTATATCGAGAGACGACGTGTTCAATTTTTATAACAAGTTAATTATTGTCTGCTAAAACTTGCTGCAGAAGTCGATTAAATTAAAGAAACATGTCGTCAATTTATTTTGAAATCATCATGCATCTAGATTTTAGAAGAAATGTCTAAAACGTGAATAATACTTTGAAATTTGTATACAAAATCTTTCGTCAGTATTTACATTTTATTAAAAGAAAATTTGGAAATAACGGGAGAATATTTACTTTATTTTTAGTTTTTGGAATTATTTTCTCGATGACGCTTGAAGTTCAGAATATGAAATATTAGATTATTTATGTACTCTTAAATAAAGGAAAAATGAGTTTACTTTCATATCTTATCGTAAATCGATGTATCATTCACGAGCTCGGAAACTCTTAACTTACTATATTTTTCATGGAAATGTGATTTATTAATCAATATAAGTTTTCAAAGCCTAGTTTTCTCTTTGTATAAATAAAACTTTTACCAATTTTGTTTGAAATTTATTTTTTGAAATTAATAAATCTAATAGTCCTTAAATAAAAATACAATTTTCAATTTTCGAATAAATTGTTACTTAAATAATGAGAAATAGTAAACAAATTAATAATTAGTATATAAGTAAAAGTAAATATTCCTTTTCAAGCCATAATCGGAAAAAATTTACACTACTTTTAGTTTTTCCTTTCATAATATCTTGTACAGGGGTAATTATAATAACAATGAAAATGCGAAAATAACTGAAATAAATGCAGAATACGCTTTTTCCTTCTTTTTTCTCAATTGCATCTACATTGAAACCTGAAACCGCGAGGAGTTGATACAAATTCTATTTTCACCATTAAGGATCTGATTCATTTTGCATATCGGCTTCTACACACGAATCCATTTGTTTTCGTCGAAAATTATTCTGCATATGTAGATAAGTTAGGACGGTGTAAGACAGATTGTTTGGATAGAAAAGAAAAACTAGTAATTTAATTTTCTTTCTGCAAATGATATTAAAAAAACGCGTAGCCTAGGAACACTTTTTTTTAGATTTTATACTTATCATATATTATCGGAATTTTTCAAAGAAATAAATAAGTTAAACTACGTTCAAACAATTTTTGAAAAATTGTTTGTTTGTCAAAATCAAAAAAATAGTTTGAAAAAAAACTACTATGTATGCTACACGGAGCGTAATAAAGTGGTTAGAAAATGGACTTACAATTATTACATATAGTAATATTATTCGCAAATATTTCGATCAGTAGTCTTATTCGTTTATCTTAAGAAGTTTTATAAATAAATAACTATAATTAGTATTTAAGGAGGATTTTGGATTTTCCAAATAAAGTGAGTAAATAAAGTTTATTTTCGTGAAATGAAGGTGACATGAAAGTAAAATTTATTAGCAAAGATTCCATGCAAAAGAACCAGTTTACAAGTAAAATTCGTTTTCTTTTTAACTTCGAAATGTTTTTCTTTTGTCAAACCAGAGTTCTGTATAGGCTATATGCAACCTTGGGAATTTTTTAAATTATTATGCGGTGGATCTTTGTAAGTATCATCCATCAAGTAACAAACAGTCGCTTTTAAATTAACGCAAGAGTAATGCAAACACATTGGTGTGCATTGTCTTAATTCAACTTTTGTTGATTATCGATTGACAAATCAAATTGACAATAAATCAATATCAAATCAATAAAGTCCACATTATTCCACATTTATTGCGAAGTATTCGACGTTAGTAATTTGCTTTTTACTCTCTGTACATCCTTGCGTCCTTATATTTGTACCTTTACAAAGCTGGATCTTTCTTTCTTTCGTCCGCTTACCCCATATTAACGACATTCGTTATCTTTTGCTTCTTTATCCTTTCCCTATGAAAAAATTGGAATCATCGAAAGTTCACAACTTTCCCTGCCAACGCTACAGAACTATTAATTACGAGGCGAAATAAAAACATGTACGTCTGCATTCCCTCCTAACATGTTTCGATATTATATAGATACAGAGGGAATACGTCGCTCTATTCCCTTTCCTCTAATTCAATTTTGAATTAACGCCCCATCATATATACATGCACTGCAAGAAGCGCAGACGAATTATTACTTCTCTTTCCAATCCCATTTATGCGGCGATGTCGTATTCTGTTGGAGCTTCATGGTGAATGCATTAGGTGATTTAAACCCAAACAGACAGATAGCACGAATGCGTTCATTGTGAATTTTAATAATAGATTAGTGGGGTATATAATTAGGATCCACATCTTTGTATATTTTTGTTTTTGCGAATCGACATATTTTAGTGACTTAAGGATTTGTTTTATGGTGGAACAAATGTGCGCTTTTGTTGAATGATGGGAGTGCACGAAGTTTTGGGTGAAAAATTCAGTATTAGATATCTCCTTGCTTAGTTCTCGTGCAGAGAATTTTGATGTTTAAATATGGTAACAATTGTTTCAAAGATTGCAATTTTGTTGTCCATGTTTTCTTCAAAAAAATATTTTTGTACAGTTAATTAATTTGGAAAGAATTTCCAAGTTCTATCTTTTTTACGTCTAAAGATAATTAAGAATTCCATAAAGATTTGTAGCCAAATTAAGCAAAATTTTAAATTAAAATCATTTGAAATTGTTTAAAATGTCTTCTCAGATATCAGTCTATTAATCTTAATTAAAATAATAATAATAATTTATTTTTGAAAATGTACCAAAGCTATACAAATTTCTGTTTCTCGGAGCTCATTATGGGCCCTAAAAATAATTTTATATTTCTGAATCTGCTCAGCGAAAAAATGAATAATCGAATGATTTCCCTACTCTGTTTTTTCCACCGATAAGGAAAGAACAAAAAAAGCGATGAAGTACATCATGGAAGCGCGAAAAGCATTGTGAGTTCAATCATTTCAGCGGTCGATTGGCTACGCGTTCACGCCTCGATTCGAACTTGCTTGTTCATAGCAATTCTAGATAATGTCGATATCATTATTTTTTCTTTATTCTACATGCCGTCACAATCATACCACACGTAATGTGTCAAAAAGCTGTATCTCGACTGCATGCTGTGCATACGTATACCTACACAGTATATAATGTCTAGACGTGCTCGAATAAATCTTTGTCAAATCAATATCTAAAATGCTTCAGATAAATGTAAATTTATTTATTTCCAAGTTATTCAATTAACAAATGAAGGGTGTTAATTTTTTTATTTTTAAATAAAAAATTTCAGAAGTATTACGAGCTCTGACTTATTTCGTGTGGCTTTAACTTTTTAAAAAATTTATTCAATGCAACCATTTAAATGCTTTTTAGAATAAATAATTTTTGAATATTGACGCTAAAAAGATTAGTTATTTATAAAAACAATAAGAAGTTTGAATGAATTCTTCCTTATCAATAATTAAATTTTACAAATAATGTTATTATTGATATATATATTGGTTTCTGAAATAGTATTTTTATCTTTCCAAAGAAAACTCGAGTAATAGTAGAAATAAATTTGATGATTTAAATTTTGAATTTAAATTTAAATTTAAATTAAACACCAAGTAGTTATGCGCAAAGGGTTTCAACATGTACAAGAAGTTACTTGACAAATGGTTTTTCACTCATACGTGTTCTTGAGGGTTTTCTGGTATATATATTTACTGCTTATGAGTAGCTCTCGATCGCATCCAAATTATGCAATTATAAGCTATTAATACTCTTTAAAATAAGTGGATTCTCGTTTGCGAATTTAGAACTGATGCCGACATGGTCGGTTGATGCGATAATCGACTATTATATACCAACTACTCAATAGATTTTTGCATTTCATGAAATGTATATTTAGACTATTGTACTTTGCCATGTCAGACCGATATATGATAGATTTTAACATATGTTTCAAGTGAATTCAAAGCTCTGTCTGTCTGTCTGTCTGTCTCTCTCTCTCTCTCTCTCTCTCTCTCTCTCTCTCGATGTAAAAGTTATGTGTACTTACATTCGTGAGCTCAAGGCTTGTTTATTGTTTATATGAAAGTAATATTTGAACTTATCTAATATTAAATTTGAATTAATATTATTTAAAAATGGAAAAAATAATAAATAAATTATGTAATTGCTATAATTATAGAGTGTTTACATAATGTAATTTGAAATGCAATATAAAAATAATTGTATTTTTTATAATAAAAAAAAAAATAATTTTTAATGATACAGCTAAGAACACACTTTTATCTACATTTCAATAGATTTATTTACCTTGTGTAACTATGTCCAGCCACTGGTACGTATCCGTACATATATTAATATGCGTTTCGTGACTTTCATTTTCTCCGCCCAGTTTCAAGAAACATATTCACTAATAAATTCCGTGAAAATTGATTTCTCTTTCTTAAATAGTTGGGCTCCTTCTTCAGATACCGCAATGGTGTACGTCGCATATAAAACATAATTGACCCATTGTTGCAATTTATTAAATGTATGTATTATTTAAGTAACTTTATCAATAGGCCTCATTAAAACACGTGGTTTCTTACGATTTATTTTTCCTTTTTACCATTAACGTCAGCGTATGTTAAACAAGACAGTCCACGTTTCATATACGCGAATAGTCTCACCTCCATGGTCTTGGTATCGACTTGTTTTTCATTGCCAATTAAGCGACCAACCGTTGTTGATGAGCTAAAAGAGCAGAAGAAAAAAAACTAAAAAGAAAACAAGAGGTGAAAGCAGTGTAGGTCGCGTGTGAAAGTCTTGCGTCGTGCGTACAAGGTAGTAAGATTCGGTGCCTATGGAGAAAATGTCGGCGGTACCTCGATGGATCCGCTTATTTATTCATTCGATTGATCTAATGAAAATGATAAACGTGACTCATGTTCTTGTATGCGTATATTGTGAGGAATGCATACATGTTATCCGATCGTGTTTGATCAATGATACGTTCGACTTGTTGAATTTTTATTTTCGCTGCGTGTGTCTGTTACTTCTTTATCTTTCTTCGTAATGCTTCGCGAGACAGTGGATGCGCGTTCCTTTCTTTAGATTCGCAAGACTGTGGTATATTATCTATCATTCCATTTGCTTTCCTAGTATACTTATCCTCGAATTGCACTTGGGATACGCCTTTGATAAACGGGAACAATTATGTTAGTGGATGAATGATGGAATCGTGTGCTGACTGCTTTGAAGGGAAACGAATCGGTCCAATGAATAATTCAAGGCGTAACAGAACGCTTTCTTTTGTATCTCGCACGAGAAAATAATCATAGTAAGTTTTTAATTAAGGAACAGTGTTGATTGCTTGTAATTGACGTTAAAAATTATATGAAAATTGAATTTAAATTAGATGGTTAATTATGAGAAAACGTAACATTTTCTTAAAGTCAATTAGAAATGAACAATTCATAACAACGAATTTCTAAGCATCACTTTAAACTTTAGTTCTTTTATGTCGACTTTGTGTAGCGAGTAACGGTGGATAAGGAAATAAAAAATGTCCTGAAGCGTTGGTGGTGCCTGCATTTATAACATATGACGTGTAGAAGTACGCGAAAACAACAAACTGCTTCACGACCCTGAGTAATCGCTTCAGTAATCGCTTCTCGCGTTCGCTGTAAAAAGCATGAGTATGCGAGGGGTGCCGAGTAGATAGATAGATAGATAGAGAGAGAGAGAGAGAAAGAGAGAGAGAGAGAGAGAGAGAGCGATGCATGGCGAGGAAGAAAGAGAAAGGAAACGAAATATTACCGAGCAGTCCATTTTCGGCGGCGACGCCACTACGGGAAAAGCAGCTCGTGACAAGGCGATGCACGTATAAAGTTTGAGTGGGATTTGCAATCTTTTTCAGCCAGCGGACCATAACGATTTGTTCGTAAAGCGCGCCATATCTTTGTCTTGCTTTTTGCTATGTTCCCCACAATTTTTCTCGGCAACCACCCCTTTTTCGTCGTTTAGAGGGATCCAATCACATAGTCTAGAAAGGAATATTTTAAGAGAAAGAGAGAAAAGGAGGCAGAAAATATAGAAGATGGAATGGATTACATTGAATCTCATTAATATCGATCGCACCGTGGTTTATGTTGTTCTTTGGAAGATTTGAATGAATTACTGCGACAATGGTTAACGTGAGAAATGAGGTACTTTCATTCGGTAGTTAAATCAATAAATATAGAAGTACAAAGTACAAAGCTAGGTTATAATTAAATACGAATGGCCTTTTGAATGATTTTTTATTGTTATAAATACGTAAAATAATATCTTCAATTTAAAAATTTAATATTATTAATAATAAATATGTACATTTTCAACTATCATGATTTTATAAACACAGAACAATAAACTTATAGATTTTATAATTTATATAAGTAATATAAAAAAATATGCATTTTAAATGTTATGATGATAAAATAAATGTTACAATTTATACGACATATCCACTTTCATTGCTTTCTTTTTGGATGATTAAACATATGAGAAAATTGAATTATATAATCGCATTCTTTTGAAAACTGCAAAAAATGTCGGACTAAAAACTTGCTTAAAACTTGTTATTAACACAATTAAATTTTGTTTCAAGTTATTAAAACTTTTAACACATAACTTTAAATACTTAATAAAATCGACTATTTTTTTATATTGCCAAACAAAATATCGTGTACTAGTAATTTGATAAATTCTCCTAATTTTTGGTAAAATAATCAAGTACAAACCATACTTTTTTCATACTATATTCTTGTAATCCATTTAAAACAATACTTTTCATTTATTATTAGTATAAACGTTAAGAAAATGATGAAAAAGTGAGATATACATCCTAAATTCATAAAATTCGAAATGAAGAAACAGGAAAATTTTAAAAAAGGCGATAGAGTACATGAAATAATATATATGTAGAAGAGTAAAGTGGACAATGTACGAGAGAAAGTGCAATACTTACTCGAAAAATGATGATTTTAGGTAACCTCACATTAGCTATAGAAAATGATTGCTTTTTTCGTTGACTTGCTCGTTAAATAAGAGTGGTACGTGATTCCATTAATAATTTCTTTTTTCTCTATTTCCTGAGTGCTTTCGATCTTTTCTTACATGACGTTTCAGTTGCTGGCGATGTAAGGTAACAACATATTTTTCGCTTAATTTTCATGCTTTTAAAAAGCTATTATCCATGTTGTACTGTCAATATTAATAAGAGAACTGACTTTTTCGATTTAATTTGAATTGTTGTGTTTCATTAGTTATTTAAAATTTCACAAATACTATCTGTAAATACCATTTAATAATTAATTATTTTATTGACATCCACTTCGATTTTTCGGATAATACCTTATATGAATCTTGAAATATAGTATTACTTTAAAAGTGAAATGAACTATTGCTTATAACAATTAGATATTATTTCAAATTATTATAAACAGAATGCATTGAAGTACAAATTTTGTAATGCAACTTATGTTTTGATAGAAAAATTTTAATCTATTTTGAAGAAACATCATTATTTTGAATCATAAAGTAATAGTTATTTTGTTCGTGGATTAATATCCCTTTGAAAGACTTTTGGAAGTCAGTATATTCCTTTTGGTACTTAAATGTACAGTTATTTCTGAGTTTGCTTCGATTGATTCTGTAATATCTTTTATGAATATTAGAATTTCATCATAAAATACTTATAATCTCAATGGATCGTCATCTCTTGCAGTTTACTAATTGTATGATATATTAAGAAAAATCATTAGAATTGATTAGAAATCAGTATTAATTTATTATACTAAAAATGAAACTGTTAATTATAATTTTATATAAAATAATATAATTATTAAAACTCTAATATAGACTAATATAATTCTAATATAAGGTAGGGTATCTTAATGTAAGCGATGAAGAAATTGTCATATTATCTTTATATGTAAAGATATGTTAAGGTAACATAGAAACAGTTCTAGTTGCTGATTTTTTAATTATTTTGAATAATTTTAAATGCAAGATTTTTTAGCCAGAACAAGAATCTATGTATAATATTGCTTCAATACTCTTATATCAACTTCATTTAGTTTATTTTAATTCCAAATTATATTTTAATATGTTCAAAATTTCAATTAATTAAAGAAGAATTATATTGTAACATTTACAATATAGACTATATGATAATGATCTTACTAACAAACTTAAACAATAGATTGTCAATTTTCGCTAAAATAATAATTAGTTTTATGACAGTTTTGAATTTAATATAAAATCCATTTAATAATTATACCACAAAGTAAATGTGATACTTGCATTAAATTGTGATATTATGTCATTAATTAATGCATATTGAGTTTTTACAAATTTCAACCACATAAATTCACAAAATTCATCTCGTTAAAATATACTTAAAATATAAGTTCTCATCAATGTTAATCAAACTGCATTTCATATTCGCTTTGACACAATCACGCATTATAAATATCGAAAGCACTATTGCAAAAATGAAATAATTTAGCCTTAAAACTGCTATTGACGATGTGTTAACCGATATGATAATTAAAAGTTAATCGAATTACCGAGTCGAGTAGTTGAGATTTCGTCTGCTAGGATTCTCCTGCAGCGTATCGGAATAAAAATGGAATTGTGAAGGCAGAGAAAATTTCTAGTGAATACAATGACATTTATTTTTACTTTGCTTTTCACTTTTTTCTTACTGTTATTGTAAATGATAAAATGAAACCATTCAGAATTCAGTTTCATTTTATCTAAAACTTTTGTATATGACTTTGACTTAATTAAATATAAATATATATTTTTGAAACTGAACAAATCTGTTTAATAAAATTATAAATCATGTTTATTTTTAATAAATCGTAGATAATATAATAAAATTCTTCTGATTTTCATTTTGATATTGTATTTGAAGAAAGTAATAATATATTATTTGGCAGTAAGTGGCTAGTAAGTTTCCATTCTCTTTAGTATGGTTTCAAATATTTTATTCTGATGATCATTTTTATAACTGTAGGTTATCTTATGACTTTATTATTCAGAGAAGTTACAAGATCAAAGCTTTAGATAAAAATATTTGATTTCTCATGCTTTAAACCTGATGAGATTGACGTGCTTTTGAAATGTAGTGGGACTCATCAAATAGAATTTACACCATTTCTCATCAGTCGACCGCGAATCGTCGAACCGAATGGTTCTACAAGCTGAAAGAGTCGTCAAATCTCCTTGAGTACATTTAGTACATAATAGGCATAAACAAAAATAAAAAATTAATAATAATAAAAAATAAATATATAATATTAATAATAACAAAAATAAGTGATAATTTTATATATTTAATATTTATAATTATAATATTTATTTATCTTATATATTTATTATATTGTTATAATAAAATTATTATAACAATTACCCCGCATAAAAAAATAAATAATAATGATTCATCTTCAACCGCCCTAAATGAAACAACGAATATACCAAAAAAATAACGCATAAACGGAAAATAGTCATTCAAGACTCATTATCACGTAAAACTAATATAAATAAAACAATAAAAAAAGTGATGAAAATACAGAAATTAACTCAAATAAAATTACCATCAAAGAAATGGAAAAAATTCATTATCTTTAATAGAAATGAATATTCAAACAGAAAAGTTATCACTAGAAGAAAAATTCAAAATATTACAAGATGAATATAAAATTAAAAGAAATCATATTTGAAATATAAATATCTATTTCTAACAAAAAGGCAGACATATTAGAAGATGGAATAAATGAAACTAAAACAAAAGCTACATCACATTAAGAATCTGAAACAGAAAAAAGAGCGAGTTCAATAATAAAACAACTGCAATCCAAGAACAAAAAAAAACGAAATAACTTATCTTCAATACTCAAGAAAAATTTTTCAAAAATCCAGAATAAAAAAAATTCATTTTTCTTAATGCATGTAGATGAAAAAAATCTCAATTTCGGGAAAACGACGTATACGTTCTTCCGACCCACGTCTCAGCAAAGAATAAACCACCACCAATAAATATATTATATCAAAACCCCAAAGATACAGTAAGACTATTAAATGAAGATAATAAAAATAAATACTTCATTATTAAGAACATTTATAAAATCAAACGCATTTTATATTTAAAAGATATAAAAATATTTAACGAAATTATTGAATCGCTAAAAAATGCAAACACAAACTTGTACATGTTTACACCGAAAATAGAAAAAAAACATATATTAATTGAAAGTACTAGATAAAAAATTACTGAGAAAATTAAATTCGCTCTGAATTAAATAATTTAAATTTAACTGATATAAAGTTTAGAAAAGTTTCAAGATTTACAACTAGTAAATTTCAAATAATACTCAACTTCCAATATATATAGTTCAAACTTCTCCAGACAGGAATATAAAAAAACTTTTAAAAATAAAATCTCCTCTTCTAATACATAAAATGGGAAAAAATAATCAAAAAACACATAATCCAATGACACAATTATCAAATACTAAAACATACTTCACAAAATTGTAATATAACATTCAGATGTATTAAATGCTTACACATCCACAAACCAGGTGAATATAAAATAAATAAGGAAAATATTTTAGAATTCAATGAACTTTTTTGTACCAACTGTAAAAGCTATGGACATCCAGCTTCATATAAAGTATGCCCAAAAATTTTTGACATACAAAAAAAATAGAATAGAAAATAAATTCAGCAAATTATATAAAATCCAATAAAATATCAAAAATTGTGAAATAAGTAATCCCATCTATTAGTTTTGCTGAAATAATAAAAAATAAAGAAAGCATCTACAACAAAATGCAAATTCAAAAAACTCAAGACAAAAATTTAATTATTAACAATATTAATGAAAATGAAAATAACACAATATTAATGAATATAATAAAATCTATGTTCTTAAAGAAAATGTAATAAAAACACTTAATCAACAACAAATACAAATAAACGAAATCAAGGATTCATTAAAATCAAATGAAGTTAATTTTATATCAATCTTTTCTATAATAATTAACGTAGCATAAATAGACGAAACATACTTATTTTAAATTACATAATATATTATAAAAACTATAACATTTTACGACAGGATAGAATAAACTCAAAACAAGCAGATAGCACAGCTATATTAATAAAAATATGTTTTAAATACAAAGCAATAAAAAACCATAATAAAAAATTTGAAACATCAATAATTAAAATAAAAATCAACAATCAAGAAAACTTTTTATCATCTCAGCATGTGCTTCACAAGGAGTACAATTTAATTCTGAATTTGATAAACTCTTGCAATTATTAAACTTAGACAAAACCGAAAATTTCTACATAATGGCAGGAAATTTAAATGCAAAATATACAGATTGGAACAATTTATTAAATAACTCTAGAGATACTTTTATAAAAACTGGCTAGGTAATTACGACATAACATATAAAACCAAGTTATACAACTCTTATATAGACCTCTGCTTAAACGATTCTAGAATCAAGTTAATAAATAAACAACTTAATAATCAAATAACACATTAGACTCCATTATTTATGATAGTGATCATAATTCTTTAGATTTTCTAGTAAAATTAAATACAAGAAATTAAATACACACAAATGAAAATAATAAATACAACTTCAAAAAAATCAATTGGAAAAAATTTCATAAAACACTCAGACACAATTGTTTCTTATATATAAGCAATACATCAAACCTAGCTAACAATGAAATACTCATATAAATGAGTTAAATAAACAAATCGACATAGATATAGATAAAGCAGTTCCTAAAATAAAAAAAAATAAATTCATGTGAATCGTACATCAACCAGCACATCGCTAAATTACAAAAAGATAAAAGCTATATACTTTCTCAGATAAACAGAATAAATCGAAACTACAATTACAACAAAAGAGAAGAACTAGAATTTTACAAATACTTACTGAACAATATCAAAATTAAATTAAAAATAGAATTTTTTATCTCCATTAATAAATATTAGAAAAATAAAATAAATGCTATTCCAACAAATGATTCAACAAAAAAATTCCGACAATTAAATACAAGCTTCAGATCAAGAAACAAATATTCCCCCAATTACTATATTACAAGATAATGTACAAATCCTAACGAAAGCAGGTATTAACATCAATAACATGTCAAAAAATGCAAATTACAATTTCATAATCTCAAATACAGTAGATAAATTAAACATACTGGGAACACACTTTTGCAGCAGTTCAAGATAAAAATAATATCACAATAATTTACCATATCCATAGAAAAAGATCCAACACAAAAATAAAGTACGAGCCAAACTTAGATGGAAATATAGACAACACTTTATGGAGATATAACATGACACTTCCCCAAAGGGATAAAAAAGATAATCGTAGAAACAGCATAAAAAAATACTGGTGGTTGGATTAATTACGGAGAGTTTGTAAAATACTGTAAATATTGTAAATATTATAAATAATTTTGTTTAATTATGTAAATCCAAAAAGAAAAAAATTATACAGTTTTTGTTTTATAATAAATCCCACTTTTCTGTATAAAATAAAAAAAATAAATAAAATGTAATAATTGTTGTATAAAACTAACACATATAATATTATACTACAAAATCAAAAATTTTATATACTTCATATTGTTACACTAATTGTTGTACGACCAAACGAGCTGTACTTATATCAGCCATTAGTCTTAAGAAATTTTGTATAAAATAAATCCTTTGTTTATTAACGATATTATTGTTCACAAACAAAATGTATAATTCTTGGGTATAAATAAAGAACTTAATCAATCAATCAATCACACCATTTCTCACCCTTTAATTCTACTAATTACTATTGAAGATTTTCAGTCAGTGATTAATTAATTTGGAACCTTTACAATAATATTAATTGTAATATTAAAATAATATTGTTATTAAAGTATTAAAATAATAAATTAAAAATTGTAAATTAATTATAATATTAAATATCCACGTTCAACGACGATCTCGCAAAATAATATGATCACTCTTCTATTTCATGAAAATAACATTTCATATAAATTACTCCATTATTAGGGGAATTGCGAAAAATATGCATAACGCCAAAGAAGAAGTTTCCCTTTTAGAAAATCAGAATTGGGAACTGTAAGTGCAGTTATCTTAACAAAAATTCTGTACCTCGCAGTATCTATTAAAGTAGAATCGCAAAGGCTAGACTTTTTTGCAATATTATCTATCGCGGCACCAGCGTTTATAGTTCTCTTGTACTGTATACTTTGAGATATGAAACATGCCTTCTTTTATAGCTTTAGACGTGGTCTAGCCTTACTTTCTGATTTTTTACTTTTCTTTGCTGTGCTACGGTATGTATATATATAGTCCAAGGAAAGCGATACGCGAGCCATTAGGTTCTTTATAAATGCTTCGAAACGTTACTTATGATAAAGTATAATCGGTAATTGTAGCAAGTCTTTTATCCTTCTATTCATTGTTGAATTTTTTAAGTTAATGAATCAGAACTGTTAAGGGAGGCTCAAAAAATGTTATTATTCTAATTTTATTTGTTAGTATTATTTTATTGAAAAATGTATTATATCAGTATTTTCAAATAAATGATAATACAAACCTATTTTTAAAATGTAAAATATTCACTTTAGAATAGATGAGAATTAGGTAACGAATAAAATTATATGCTGTGAAAAATATAGTTTATACTACGTGTCTTTTTATTTAACGGTAAATATAAATAAAGGAAATTTTTGAGGTAAACTGTCCTTGCGCGAGATCGAGAGCAGACTGTCTTTTCGTTTCTGTTCGTATTTCATTTTTTAAAAATATATCCTAGGTTTTTGGAATTGCTCGGACTGAGCCTGTTCATTGCTGACGCTGGAAAGACAACAAGTAATAATTAGTCAATTGTCAATCGTTAAGTTTCCCTTTTTTGATTTTCTCGTTCATTAGATTTAATTTCAAAGGATATAGGCAAATTTTTTCAATCTACCACTTGAACTTTGATTGTAAAAATATTAAAACTTGCTTTGGTAAAGTTTATCTAAAGAAAATAGAGTCAAATAAGACGATAACTATATCACGTAGAAAAAGTAATAAAATGTTTTTAATTGAATCATTCAACATTTTGAATTTCCTTGTATTTTACCAAAATAATCTTTCTTAATTTTTAATTATTTAAGAGAAAATTTTAAATAATTGGTTACGGGTAAGGATAAAGAAAAAGGGACTTGGAATAAAGCCTAAAAAAACTGCAGATTTTTCTTATGATTTTTATTTTATTTACTTGATAAAAGAACAAAGGAATGAAAAATACTATTTAAATCTTTTAATTTCCTTTGAACAATTAAATTATGTATTAATGTCCAGTTTTGTAGACTTTCAAGCATATTCAATTTACTTCTTGATTAGTTTATGTGCACTTTTATGCTTCGGGACTAATGTAAAACAAAATTTTGAAGAATTGTCGACCAGTAGCTCTTCGCTGTAACCAGATAATGTATAATGAGACGTAGACAATACTTGTATTGACTCTTGAGACAAAATGAACTCTTTCTCTTTCTTGTCCTCGTTAAATAGATTGCCCTTTTGCAAATCTCTCTAGGTTAAGGAAAGAACTACAAGGAAATAAGAAGCCAGAAGGAGAGTAAGGGTTATTATACGAGTCTCGCGATTTGATCGAGGAGGACGAATGATGATTCACGTAATGCGAAGAATAGAGCAATGGAAACTCGTATCTTCTTTGGGCTTTTCCTTCGTAATACCGGCGGCTCTCCGTTACAACTCGCAATTAATATAGGTTTGTTCTTCTTAGAATAAAGTGCGAAACATTTTTCCGTGGCTCTGCATTAGTTCGAATAAGCGAATAGTCTGAATAGCAAATCTCGTCCGCTTTTCTAGTTCAACTTGTACAATCAATTAGTATTGATATATTATTGGCATATTATTGGCCTATCCAATTGCTACTAATTAATAATCATGTATTATATGTTAATATGTTTAAGCATAACTGAATGGTTTGCAGAAATGGTTTGCAGCATTCTAGGAAGATTTGACGATTAGATTTCTGATCAAATAATAAGTCATAGTTTAAACTGTTAAACTGTACGAATTTGGGTATTCAGTTATTTGTACGAATTTACGGAAAAAAGAAAGGTCAGAAGAATAGGAAAGGAAGCGGTCACCAAGACAAGAAGAAAAAGAATTATTTCTCAAGTTAATAATGAGCACCAGAATGGCTGAAATATCTCCGCCTTAATTATCCCAAGGAAAGTCTCTAGGAGTCGCTAAAAATTCCGCTTTCCACATCTCTTCGGTGCAGAGAATTCTTTCTTGTCATCTCTCTCTCTCTCTCTCTCTCTCTCTCTCTCTCTCTATCTTAATCTTAGTGAATTAATTACGGTGAGCCTCCCATGCACATAGAACATCGTAAGTTTTTAACAGAGAATTTATAAACCCAATTTCCTTGTGCAGCGCTCTGCGATTCTCATTGGTCCACCGTACGCTTTTATAACCGACGGAATGAGCTGTGCATAAGGCTTAACCAACGAAGCTCCCACTCTTCTTCTCTTCATCCCTTATTCAGTCCAAGTTTCGTTCTCCCTATCACTCTCTTCCTCTTAAATTTGCAGTGCCATGTGCAAGCCCACACGCTGAATAACATTTCTCGATAGTATGGTTTCGCATCCATTATAAATTTCCTTTCTTTAATTCATCAGTAAAGAAGAGAACGTAAAACGTCAAATGTCATTCCATTCGAATATTCTCATTTGTGTGATAGTGTGCAGTTAATTTATCTTGAATAGTGGGTTATATTAGTACAGCATTTTTGCGCTGCGTATTCGTAATTGTAATTAAAGATAAAAAGGAAACTAATACCTAATGTATATATTTTATTCCTTGCAAGGTATTTTACCTAGTTGTATAATAATTAAGATGTAGACACAGTTAGCTGTATATATCGATTCATGAAGTTTTAATTACGCTCTTTACTTAATCCAATTTATAAGCTCAAATCTTATGTTTCTTTCCTTTTTTAATCTATTCCTTTTTGCATTAATTAATTGAATTAACCTATATAAATTGTATCAGTAACTCAGTATGTTAATTATTCTTCTTTTGCAACAATGTTTTAATTACCTGTTCCATCTTTCTTTTTCAGGTGAGTATTCTTGTGACATTTGCAATCTTCTTACGAAAGAGAAATTTTCGAAATTGAGTAAGTATGTTAATGAGATAATATATCAGCAAAATTACATTTAGAGCATCATGAACTAATCCAAAGTAACGAATTTTCCCAAAAAAGTAAATGAAAAAAAAAACGATAATTTATGCAAGCCTGCATTATTTTAATTCAAAAAATCTTTCTTCAACATAAGGTCTCCAGAAGATGAATTTTTTTTTCTATTACAACTTCGCAGCACTGTCCCATAGAACTATTGCAATTACAGTCTGCAATGAGGACAACAGTGACGTAGATTTATAAGAAAGTGACCTAACAGACAGCCTTCCTCGATAAATCCACTCTATGTTCTAGGGCTCGCGAAAATTTCAATACTTAATGACCACCTGAAAGTCACAGGGACCAAGTGGAGATCCTCAAGGAGGCCTAGCGCACATATAACGATGCATTTTAATGATCATCTCCTAGTCCAGTAACTGCGAGGTTGGCAACAGCTCTTTGGAAACAAGTATCAACGAAGCGCGGCTCGATTAATTAAATTCGTTGAAACGTCGCTAGACTAACCGGAAGTTATTCTCCTGACCCTCGCCCCTTTATCCCGCGACATTTTGCCCTTCTTCAATGAACAATCACTTTAAAGTCTTCTACCTTATTCTCATTTCCGTGCCTTGTGTAATTTTTAACCGAGTTTCCTTGTCGCATGCTTTGGCTTCGTATTTTTGAAGCCTGATATAAAGTGAAGAGGCGGATAAATTGAAGAAAATATGGAAAACCTGTTAGGGCCATCGTTTTAATGTCTAGCGAGCGTCGAATTTCTTCTTCGACTTCTTAGTTTGATAAGTATCTTTCTTTTGCACGGTATATATATTTAGTGGTGTAGTAGTACACAAGATCGGTTACGTTAACTTAATTACGAGGATGCCGCCCGAATAATTCTAAGGCTTTCCGGAGCGTAAGTAACCGATCTTCCTAGTAAGCCAAAAACTTGGCTAACCTCGAACTATCTTATTTTCTCGGTTTTTGAGTTAAACAGTTTATGCTTTGGTAGTAGAGCTAGGCTTCTTGTTTCTTTTCTTTCAACTCGTATCCGAGAAACTGTTATGGTCTTTCCTATTTTACCTTTACATGCACGGATATGCATTTGCATACGTTTCAAAGACAATTACAGTGATGAAGTTTGTCATTTCAAACTTCAATTTGAATTTAATGACTTTTTTCACAAATAATTATAGAAACTTCTTAATATAAAATATGGGTATCGGACATGCTATTTGTCAAAATGTTTGTTATCAAAATAACTCAATATTTTGTTTTAAAATTTTAATTTAACGTTAGGTCTTGATTTATAAATAATTACGTAGTAGAAGGTTTTTAATATGAAATGAAAGAAACATGCATTAATATTTAAAATATCAACGTTTGGTAAGCTGAAAGCGAATTTCTGCTTATCAAATGTTTACCTGTTGTGCATTGCCAAGTAATTGTTTTGATAGGTTGTGCAGACTTAATTATACATGTAGAAAATACAATTACTTGTAATAAAAAATCAACCAAATCTTGCTCATTTTATTAATTTAAATTATTTTATATTTTTTATTTTTTATATCTTTTATATTTTAAATTTTTTCATATTTGTTATATTATAACAAATTTTTAATAAATTATATATGACATTTCTTATCTACAACAAGAATGACTAAATTTTAGTTATTGCTTTGATCACCATTAATTTTTCTGAATTAAAATTCAGACTAATGAAACTAAATGAATTACCTTTTACATTTAGACATACAAAAAGAAGTTAATTAATCAGTCCATTTAAACGCTCCATAAAAATAGAGTGAAATATTTTTTGTTGTTTTTTATTGCTTAACAACTAAAAGATACAAAAAATATATCTAATCCGTTTTTATTACGTTGTATACCATCGAATAATTTTTGTTTTTAGAAAATCACGAATAGTAATTAACTGATAAAGAGATGCAGCTACGGCTTATTGCGTGAAACGTTAGCTGCTTCAAATTTATTCATGCACGGTACATATGTATCGAACTTGACATGCGTCATCATTGTGTGATCGTAAAAAGGGACAAACATAGTTATCACAAATATCAAACAAGAAAGAGAGTAAGAGACAGATAAATAGAGAAACGTAGTTGGAAAAATTACAAGGCCAATTTCTTGACAATCGTAGTGCATGTATCTGCCTGTTACTTGACCAAAAGCAGAAACGTAAAACGTAATGAAACAGGAAATTTGAGGAATGAAGTAAAGGGAAGAGAATGTGGTTTCGAGAATTAAGTACGATCGTCTGATATAATTTGTAGATATATGTCCCGACTGTCCTAATTTTATTATATTTCTTTGTGATCTACAAGGTTTTATAAATCGCTTGTTTTCATTATGCTGTATTTAAATCGAATCTTTCGTGAACAAACAATTTTTCAACTCAAATAAGATACATTTCTATTTACCACATATAAGTTGAAATTGTATTTTATAGGTTTTAAATATCAGTAGCATAAAAGAGAATAAAGTAATTGGATACTTTAATTAGTACGCGCCAATAAACGACGTGTACTGATTTTGAGTTCTTGGTCATTTTTAATTACTTAATTCAATTACTTTAATTGTAAAATTTAAGTAAACAAATGATTAATTACACGAGAATGAAGCAAATGCACAGATGAATAAAGTAGACGAGTCAATTCTCGACATAATTGTGATTATGCTTGATTTAAATTTCGTAGAAGATTGAATATATTTGCACAAGAGCTTTAGGTAACTAACTTGCACACCACATATCCATTAATGATCATTATAAAAATGTAAAAAATAATAAAAAAGAGGATTATTCTTTAAAAGAAATATTCCATAAAAATTCCATAAAAAATTTTTTTCCATTTGCCAATCACCAAACTCCAATTACAAATATAATTGTTCAACATATTTAAAATTGTGCAATAACAATAGATGTTTTGTCGCTTTAATATCTGAAACACGTACCATAGTTTGTGAATATTAACTTGATGATTAAGAAAGCTAAAACTCACTCTCTCTCTGTTCTGCCTTCTTCAAATGTCTTCAATTAATGCTTTCCTTTTCCTGTAATGGCGCCTATTGCAGCGAAATGGAATTTCGCATAATAAATATAACGCATTAAGAGATTTCTTAGTCATGTACAGCAGAACAAATAGGAAGAGCGAATGAGAGCCAATAATGCGAAAGAACAGGAGAGAAAGAAATGGAGCCACTGAGCTAAATCATGGAAGAAAATACAGTCGGTAATAGCGATTGCTCGCCCAAAGGCCGTATGAGAGGAAAGCCCGTCATGGGTTGGCGTACGAGGGTCAAACAATTTGGTCGCGGTGGCACTCACACACGTGAGGGGGAGAGTCAGTCACGTCGAGCTTGCCTTCAATTACGTCTGTATGCACTATTTTTAGACACGACGTCAGTGACAGCGCTGGACCAGCCGTAGGATACGCGATGACTAATCACCTCCACTCGTTGGCCAAGTCTGACAGACCAAGGTATACATCGCCCGTGCCGAATGGAGTCATGATCAATTGCCTTAGCTCGCGCTCTTACTCCCTCACTTTCTCTCCGATTCGCCTCACCGGATGCTGTATCGGAAAGTTCTTGCATTCTAGAGGCGATATTTTTCCATATATTTGTTGGCTTCGATCGTGTTTGAAATTGTATAGCGGTTTATGAATATTTTGGTCGCTATGTACGCGTACTCGATATTTCTTTTGCTCACTGTGGAAAGCTAGTCTATTACCAGGATGGATAAAATACTTTTTTTGCGTGTCCCAAAAGCATTCGATATTTATAAAAACTTTCAACTGTTTTTATAGGTAGCTACTATTTTGTACTGATAATGTAGGTTTCATGTTGCATAATTCTTATTGATATACTTTACACATCAATGGAAAGCATAACGTCCTTTTTCCGCAGTGACTCAAAAATTTAAATATCCGTAGTGCCATATATAATTTGTCGTGATTCCGCCTTATGATAGAGATAAAATAAATCAATTAAATTAACCACTAGCCTCCTTGATAAAGGAAAAGAGACGTATGTAAATGTCCTATCCAAAGCTCACGCCATTTAAGATAAGAATCGCCGTTTCTTCCGCCCTGCAACCAGGAACAGTCACAGTCGATTTCGGTCAAATTACCCTCTCGTAAAAGAACTCCTCGATCTAATTCCAATCAAAAACAACCCATGCTCTCTCCCTCTCCCTCTCCCCCCTCTCACTCTCTCTCTCGTTCTCAATCTCATGTGCAAACACACTCAGCAACAAAGTACAGAAAAATGGCAAAAGCGGTTTACTGAATGACGACAATGAGAAGTATGAATCAGCCGCAAGATAGAACTACTGTCCCTCCTGTTCTTTTGTAGCTACATACAGGGTGTAACAGTAACTTTTCACGAGACTATTTTTCACACTCTAATTGTAGCACTGACTGTAAAGTTTTATTCAACCAAATATGTATAATAAATTTCAATAAGTATATTAATTAAAATTTATATATCTTAATCCCTGACTACTACAATGGTTAGTAAATAGTTTCAGAATATTACTTTCAAAACTAATTTTCGTTTAATAATACTGAACGTTATGTTTACTGTAATGAAAACTTTATTTTTACGATAGTGCATCTAAATACGATAAAACTCTCGTAACGGTGTTAAAGACTTATTTACGTTATATTTTTGATTTTATCATTTACAGAAAACACATATTCTCTGGGATTCTTTTTTTTTTAATTGAATTTTTTAATGGAAAATCTTGTTTTTTTTATGTAATTGACAATTGTTGAACTTATTCGTAATTCGTCTTCACTTTTACATGTAAGATCACAATAATTTTAATAGTGAAAATTTTAAAAAAACATATCGCAAATTTAAGTAAAACACATCGGAATATTTCAATTTTAACTTAATTGAAATACTAAAGCATCATTAAATATTGATGATTTTTATTTCTTTTTTAATTTAATATATATATATATATATTTAAGAAATTACCGTTCCTCGTAACAGACACATTGTGAATTCCTATCCGTATTTCTAATAATAATAACCACTGAAATTGATCTTACGCCATTATACTATATCCGTTTCGTGAATTCAAGTACATCTCGCACAGATGGATACAGCCAAGAATAGTTTCATAGTTTCTTCAGTCGCTGTTATCTTCGTTATCGACAAAGGCGAGGTGGAAGGAAGCCATTTTATTAATATCTCCAGACAACGACGAGAAAATGAGTCGAGAATGGTTCATTGCATTTTCAGGGCTTTGCAAACAACGTTATTTCCGACGTAAAAAATAACGAAAAACACATGCTTTCGCTGAATCACAACTATGTACGCACGTATTGCTCTGACATTTCGATTTATCCGATGCGTTGGTAAAAAAAGTCAATTAGTAGGATATACGCACTTACAAATAGGAGAAGGATAAACGATTCGTTCATTTAAACTGAATCTCTCGATGTCGTTTTGCATGAAAATGGGCTTCGATCTTATGCGCTTTATGAGAAACATTTTTCGAGAGCGATTATGCGCCATTATTCATATTAAGTTCTTAGTATTTTCGCAATGCGAAGTTATCGCCTGAATGTTATATCAGGGTAATTCAAAAAGGCCGTGAAACTTCAACTAAAATTTTATGACGTATATAATTGAATTTAGTAGTTGGTCTGCATTTCCTTTTTAAACATTATAAAATTCATTTATACTTTTGTTTTAAGCTGAATTTATCTAAACATGAGTTTCGGAATAATTTCAAATATTATTTTATATTACATACATACATGCATATATATAATAGAATAATTTGAGACAAAATCAGAATATGCTTACAATTCAAGGTTGCAAGAAAAGTGGTTTTGATTACTTTTGAAAGTTTTTAACGATGTAAAATTACTTCGAATAATTGATTGACACATTAATTTGAAGCTGTCAATTTCTCCTTTATAAAAGTATATCAAAATTTAATATTAAAAAAAATTATATAATTCCAAAGCCAAATGAAGTATTTTTTATAACGATAAATTAGAATACTTTCAAGTTTATATTCAAACAGATAAAACCAGTATAAAGCAAACAAAGAAACGAGACAGTGAAAGACCGACAAAAGAAAAGTGGAGACAGAGCAGTCTTAATTTTAAATTAAACTTGAGTTGACACAAGCTCGCTAAAAATTTCAGTCTCTAGAAAAATGCGGAAATGAGAAAGCACGAGACTGACAGGAAAATCTGGTGCAGCATGAATGGCGGAAGGAAAGATAAGGTTAAAGAGAGTATAGAGGATACCTATGGGAACATGCGTAGGTATAGCTGAACAACTATATTTTGCGTATACATGCCCGTAAATCTAAGCAAAACGATCTGATTATACCGCCATTAAGATGTGCGCACGTTCGCTCGCTCTCAGCGATTCTGTATTATTGTACGGCGGGCCATTCTCTGATTTACTGTGAAATGAACCAATGATGCAACAGGCCAACAGTCCTTCTTCTATTATCAATTTGAAAATGTTCAAGCTGTTTTTCCTTGATCAATTTTCTCGATTTTTTTCGGTCGTTAACGCTTAATAGTGTTTGTTTAGGGACAATATGACGTGTACTATTGAGCTTGAATGTTCAACTATTTTAACATTTATCGTTTTTAAGATATTTATTTTTCAAACAAAACTTTTGCTAATATAACTAAGCATCGCTAACTTTGAACAATCAAGAATTAAAATTAAAGCTTGTCATAAGCATGCTGAAATATTTGTAAAATATTTGTGTGAACTAGTGCTTACTTGGGCACATTTGTGATTCATTTTTTTGCCATGTTATGTGTCATAGATAATGTAAATGATCTGAACTGAAATATACTAACACTTTCTATACTTATATTTCACGCTACATATCTGTTTCGGCTAACATACTAAACTTTCACACACGTTTAATATTTATTATCAAGCAATAGCTAAACTTCAAGCAAATATCCTAAGCATTACAAAGAAGTGAATAAATATATTAACCATAAGCATGTTTTTCCTTCGGTATAGTGCTATGACAAAACAACCAAACAAGCTCAAGAATCTACATTCTTTTAATGAAAATCTCCCTCTCACAGGCTTATTTCTTAATCCTAATTTATCATTTCCGAAAGACACTGTGTACATTTTTACTAGCTGTATAAGCTTGCCGGCGAAACATTGCTGGCGCTCCTGCCGCCAGATGAACGATTAATCTTCGGTCGCGATCTTCGCTACTTCTTGTGGATTTATACAGGCGTATGTCTGGTATTAGGAAGTTGTAAATTCTCCGGCATCGACTATATCCATAAAAGGAGTTATACGGTGTACGCGGATGACTATGCCGCGATATTTGTCGTCGAAAATTCTAAAGAGATTACGAAGCACCTAGGGACGCTCTTCTGAGGATTTGACCACGAACATATTCTTGCTCTACAAATACGATATAAAATCGATATTTAATCGGTGCATTTGTCGAAGATTGCACGAGTCGAAACTTTACACTACTGGCAAAAAGAACTTGAGCTAGCCAACGTTAGCTACAAGAACAATCCATCCACAAAAGAGATACTTGATAAACATCCGAAAATCTAATAGTTAAAATTACCGTCTTTATGAAAGAGTGTGACCTAAGTTATGAAGTGCTCGTGAATGCTAATTACTTAAAAATGTTTATGGTTTTTATATGATTTAATCTAATATAATTTTCGATAAAGATAACATTGATTTTATATTTACTCAAAAATTGTCTTAATCCATTAAATCTTCTAGTTTGTGTAGGTGAATTCTTACTAGCAAAGGAAAAGAGTATCTAATGGTTCTTTTATAACAGTTTCAACAAGGTTACATTCCGTACTTTAACTACTATAAAAAACGAGACAGTCAGTAAACTGAAATGCACTTTTGATAAATTATACTTTTAATGGAATTAAAAATGAAAAGTGAACTAATTATGACTAATCGCTTCATCTACTGGCATGTAAGCTTTAACTACGCAGAATAACGAATCAAGACGATTTTAATCATGACTATTATGCACGGTTAATAGTCGTCGATTGACAGTCGACCTATCTACTGACTCTCTATTGTTAAACGAGCCTACAATAAGATGTTTTGTTTTCAAATACAGAATGTATGTGAGTATAGAGAGCCACATATACAGGTCCATATGAATGGAAATGACCCAAATGATTAAAAAATTTTCAGTGAACTATTTCGTGTGGCTGAATATATATCGTTCACTATCCACGTAGAAAACTGTTTTTAGAAAGGTAGTAGTTGTAAGGTACCAGAGAATATCCGAGCATGTGGAGTACAATATTTTGATTCGTACATAAATAAAAGATACAAATTTACAAAAGTGCCTTTTTGTAGATTAAATGAATGCGCTAGACGTAATATATAGCTTTCATTCTAACATATAGGTTCTTCTTTCCTTAAAGTTTTAATTTGACATGTAGGACTTCTTTTCTCTATGCTGCTAAAATTTTGAAAGCGTTGCAATCTAGTAAATGCATTTTTGAAATTCCCTTATATATGCAAAATTTGCGCTATGGTAAAATCATGACACGTAATAATTTATAAAATTAATTTTATTGGATATTATTTTTTCTTTGATGAAGCATAAAATTAAGAAATTTTTTTATGCTACGTTGTTGCAGTTAACGAAATCGCTTCTTCTTATCTTGCGATTATGCGGAAAATTTTACGGATATAAGGGCATTTAATGAACCTAGAATAAAATGTAAATAAATTAAATGTTTAAGTATATCGCATTTCAGATATAAATCAATATGATATATTAAATGGAATAACATTGAAATCGTAATATTACGTTAAATTTAAAATTCACTTTTCATTACATATCAATAACATATAGTCTTAGTTAAATATTTCTTTTCACGACATTTACATAATTAATTTTTGTTCTTGTACATTTTATATTTACTTCGTATATAATCATATCATGTTTATGTGATTTCGATTGATTTGTATGTTATCTCAGTAGTTTCAAGTTATGCATGCAACCAATAAGATTAATATTGATAATTTTTTACATAAAATGAAGAAAAATAAACGTCCATAAAGATTTATTATAATATGGACAAGTAAATAATCACGGATGAATCCATAAAAATGTAAACATTGTAAGCGTTTTTATCTATAGAATGTTTTTTGTATATATACTATATATACAATAGTATATTGTATATATACTAATAAAACTAAGATTTAATATTATCTATAATGTTTGTAATCGTACAAACAATTAAGATCAGAAAGTAAAAAAAAGTAAAGTACAATATGACCATATAATTTTATTCTCTTGGTTAGATTTATATTATTTGAATTGAGCGAGTACATTTGTACACAATTTTTATTAGAAAATATCTGTAATTTTGATAAATGCAAAATTATGCAATAAATTTTTACAATGAATTATAATTTTTATTTGTGTAAGTAACAAGTCCTTCGAATAAAATAGAAGATAAACGATAATGTATAACTTGAAAATAAAAATTAAATTGTACACAAAATATAAAAAAATAGAAAAATTTAATATTAAAATATTAGAAATGATGGAATTTAAAGAAATGGAGCTATTAATCATCGTATAAATGTATTCATCGTACTATATAATTCAAATAACTATAAAGTCGATATAATTCTAAAATGTCTCCAATATAGTATAAATTAACTTAGTGTATAAAATTATTATTCTTTAAAATGAATTTTGCTTTAACTCAGTCACGTTTATTACATTATATATATCGAGGCTCCAACATTCTTATGAATTTTATGATAATTTTTATGAGAAAATTTCGTCTACAAACACGAGTCTCACCATGTCCGACTCATACCACTTATGAAATATATACGGGTTTATTATTCTAAAATTTTACTTTTAAATTTATCCTTTTCAGTTTAAAAACAGTATAAATTATGTAAGTTATTTTTTATTAATTTAGAAATCTTTGTAAGTATCTTTCTATAAAGAATGTCTACTGAGCATTAAAAAAGTAAGAATTAAAAATTCTCCGCTTACAATAATGTTCTTATAAGAAAAAATTTTCACAAATCACAATCTTACATTGAAACTATTGAATTAATTTTATTACATCAGCTATTTCTTCTTGACGACAGTATTGCCATAAACCAACTGGAGTTACGAAGAACATATCCGATGCACACATTCTCTATAAAAAATGCTCTTCTTTTTATGATAAATACATTAACGTATTATAAGAAATTATAAGAAATAAACGTTTAAAAAAGTTTTTTCCCACGTAACTCAGCCCAAACTCAAGAGAAAGACAATTCTGTTTTCTATAGTAGCAAAGTCGCGTTTCCCACGTACCGACATTAGCATACGTTAAAGCAATTAGTTCTGAATATTTAATTGTTTCCGTAGGTATGCTTCATATCGTTAATAAAAATCATCAATCTTTGAACACCTTACCAACGATACGCTTGAATCACGTGGGAAGAAGAAACTTCCTTCGAACGATTCTTCGCAAGAAAAACACGTCGCTATTCTCGTAACGCAGTCTAATGTGCAGTTCGACTTTCGTTGTATGCAGGCAATTTGAAATCGGTCACTCCTTGCAGAGCGGATCTGAAACTACGCATGAGTGAAGAATGGTGAATTTCACACGTACTGTACTAAATACTAATTGGCAGGAGCGGTAGGTAAGTCACGAGCTAAAGTACCGGAGGAATTCGTGCGACTTCGTCGCTTACTCTTTCTGTGAGTTTTCATTTTAAATTGGAATAACTGAACCCAATCAAAGCAATCGCTTTGTTTTTATGATGGTTTATCGATTATTTTATGATGGCGATCGGACATGAAGGCTCAACTCGTAAAATGAGAGCTTTTTCGTTTTCCTCGTTAGTATAAGTTGCCTAAAAATAGGGAATTGAGCAGTTAAATCGTATGACCACTGTGAAGTATGATATCCAACACTTAAAAACTGTTCAACGACGTATATTTACAGCTAATTTTACAAATATATTTTTATTCGAAACAAATATTCTTCTGGGTGAAATAATTATCAGGAACTGACAGTTTTTTTAGCTCGATGATTATAGAAAAACATAACTTTTCACAGACCTATTCAGTAGATTTTTAATAACAAATTTAGTACATGGTTATACTAGTCTGAAAGTAGTATTTTTTCATTTTCTTCATTTTGTACAACTTTCAATACACGTCAAACTGAAAAAATATTTATGGCTTCTCAGCCTTATGATTAGTTTATTATTATTTTAATTTCGATTAGTTAGAGATTAATTTTTCAGATTTTATAAAACATATGGTCATTAAAGATAAATAATTATCTTGCGCATGAGGTAGATATTGCAATAGCGTTCCGTAAATTATTAGGAAACTTGAATGCTCTTAAAGTAGCAAAAATATTGAATCTATTCATCACTCGACTAAAACGTGTAAATAACTGCAACAATGATACGCGTTTGATTTCATTTTTATCTACATTAATTTCTATATAGGCTAATATCGGATTTCTGCATTAAGCTCGTCATCGTATTAGATTACGTTCGAATCTTTTCTAAATGCTGATATATAGGAAACAAGCAGCGGTAGCAGAGAAACAGTGGATCATCAATGAGATCCTCAAAATCTATTATAATCTGAGGACCCCGAATGCAGGCGCTCGCAAATACACATATTGAATAAGAAGACGCTCGTGCATTGTTCTTTCTGTTGTACTTTTATACCAAAAAGAATGCGCCTTTGAAGCGATGGAGTCTAAGGAAGGAAAAGGAAAAGCCACGAGTTGGCTGCGCTGGCGTAATTTTATCCCCGAGTCCGCGTAACGATCCACCGCTGCAATAATTGCAGCACGAAACTCGGTAAGATACGTCGTTGCCCATTTCAAGTATGCATCCGTGTACGTACACGGAAAGTGCACCCGTGTGCGTGAATAAAGAGACAAAGAGAATCGCGCTTATTCTGCGCGATCGCTTCGTTGCCGCTATCGAATGCAGCCTCTGATCTTTCATATGCGACCGTAAGATTTTTGACCTTGGCCCGCGCATGCGCGTCTGCATTCTGCTTCCTCTGTCATGCTCATATTCCACTGTTAGTGCGCATGCGTGAGGATCTACGTTGTACGCGAGAATGAAACCGTAGGTGGGATTATGCATGCCATTGCGTCAGGTGAATTTCAACGTATACAGAGATTGGCTTCTCTGCTGGATCTTATTGCACTGGTGCTGCTTCGTACTTTTCTTTTTTCTTTTGACGCGTGCTTAGCAAATTTATTGGTGTTTTCCGCTTTACGTAACAAGTAGAATAACACATATATATTTAGGTACATGAAATGAATCGAATGCCTATTTGCTTTGTAAAATTTTCTAAGTGAACTCATTCTGTTTTTTGTTACAATGGAAACTCATTCGTGAATACTTAAAAAATTCCTGGATAGCTGCGTATACACGTATATCCTGCCATACACGTGAACATGCACTCATATTATAAATTAAAAAATTTATTAAACTTTTATTAATGGATAAATAATGAACTAATACATATATAATGAACAGTTTGTTGAGATAAACTTTTCTTTTAATTTTTTTCTACAGAAAAGTTTATAATTTTCTTATTTATCGCATGTCGCGCACACGCGCAACACACATGCTATGCACATACACTACAAGCTCGTAGAACTTTAGTATTCACTTAGCAGGAACTTAAAGATTAAATATTCGGTTGTGTAACATTATACGTTTAATCTACTTAAATATAATTATTAAGCTTTTATTTTATTTTTTGTATTTACATAAAATCAAAATATAATAGTTTTATTACTTAAAGCAATTGATCAATTTCATGTAGAAGCCATATTTTGAGTACTAGTAGAAACAGTTTATTTATTTGATTTTCATAAGAACGATGATAACGAAGAAGATAATATTTATAAAAAAGAAATCTATTTAAAATTATTAATGTGCTTATCCGTATTCGCCTGCTATTATTTGCACTTATTTTATGAGCAACGGTTAGTGATCACTTTACTTCTAACATACACAACACTTTAATTAAAAATTCATTGCGTAAAATACGTACTCAATTAGAGTAATCGATTTGAGCTTGATTCCATCGTTATGAGCAAAACAAAAAAAGAAAAAGACAAAAATAATAAAAATAGGGTGCAATCGTATAATGCGCGATACAGCGTTCCATAGCTGTATTTTATGCACTCCTTCTATAATGCAATTTTTGCGCGACTCGGTCATGGTCGCACAACTCGTGCTCGAGCAGTTGTGTGTCGTAATCGAATATAAAGAGCGCGTTCACCACGATTTTCCAAGCGGTTTACAGAAGCGATTAGCCTTCGTTAAAAGAAAAAGAAATGTTGTATAATGAATTATCGACATTAAAATGTTTCGCAGATATTAGAATCGGAGTGACAACGCCGGACAAAAGGATTTGTGTTCATTCGATTAACATCCTCGAAAAAATGGCTACGTTGAATGGTTCATCATCGGAAACTCTTTGTCTATTCTCGGTGAAAGGCGCTAAATTATTGCGCACGAGAAACGTATACAGAGCTAGGAGTGCGATTCTTGTAATTTGTTTATTTTTATTTTTTCTCTTTTTTTCTCCCCTCATTATTACTATTGATTGGCAATGATATTTTATACTTTCAAAGTGAAGCTTTGCTTGTAGACTTATAAAAATAAGTAAATCAAGGCAGAATGTTTTTTTTATGTATGTTTTATAATGTGAGTAAGCGTTTATTTGAGCAGCAATCAAATGACGTCGATGTGTACATATTTTTTCGAAATATCCAGAATATGTTAAGGTAAAGGAAGATACATGCTAATATTGATAGATTATATGTTAATACGTTACTCTCGTGTAATATTATTCAGTTTGTTTTAATGAAATATTTAATTATTCAGTTCCACTTAGGATAAGTCAAAGAAATAACAGTCATTGATAACCAAAATATGCAACAATAGTCGATGCTATGTTCATTCTTTATCTTTTATAAGCATGCCTTTAATGTATTACATAAATTAACGAAAGTTTTAGAAAAAAGTTTTAATACGACAAGCTACGATTTAAATATAAAATTGTTATCATTAGTGCATTATCAAGTCATAAAGTTCGTAGCAAAATGCGTTTATTCAATTGCTTCGTTAATATGTCCGAAACAATTTCTTTCATCGAGATATCAGCTTATGAGTTAATTTTACGAGTAAATCTTCAAATAGCGGTAATTGAAGTGAACTTTTGAAATTCTGCATAACATATGGCACAATTAAATTGATCCGGTAGTTGAGAGTTGAACTTGAGCTGATATTGACTGTATGTTCAATCTGTGTCGTGTTTCGTGTGATTCGGTTCTTGTGTTTTAAATTTAAGTTAATTTTGCATGGTCACACACATGGAAATATAGTAGGTCAACATGACATAGCCATCGTGCCAAACAGTATCATGTAATTACAGATATCGGTAGAACAATGGCTTGTCTGTCGGAATCAGTAACAACAACGATCTCTAATCTAAAACTGAGTTAGATATCCAGCAGATCAATTCTAGGGAGACTGAAGGAGAATGTAAAGGGACAAATGAATTCAACAAAAGCAGATATATATACATACACCGTTGTATGTAAAACCAAAAGCCTCCGTTTCATTCGTTTGTTTTTCGCGCGTGTATATGCAAATGTTTTTTCTCAGTTTCTTGTTATTTTGATTCTCTCTCACTCTCTCTCTCTCTACCTTTATACTTTCCACATATATGTGTATACATATGTTTATCACTGCGCCAGTCGCGTGTCTTCTTATCGCTCTCTGTGATAACCCGCATTTTGCATGTACGTCGTAATTCAATGCCAAACCCGAGAATAGCTCTTGTCTTTCATTCTCTCGCGCTTCTTTTTATCTGCTCACAGTGTCTTCGACTGGCTCGCCATACATATTAACTTTTTCATGCTTTTTGCTCACGCAGCTATGCGCTCGTCTATTTTTCGTTGATTTCTTTTTCTATTATCTCCTATATCGTTCTATTATAGCGGTTTTGTTTTCCCTAAACCTACCCTGACATGTTTTACGCAGAACTGCATACTTTTGTACTCTGATATTCTGGAACACGTCGACCAGATCCCGGACATTGCATCTTATATACGTCAAAAGTCGCTTGTTCATTCTTTGCTCCTACGCCGATTGCTTGCCGAGTGAAATTGTACAGTTTTGCTTTCTTAAAAGAATGACAGAATAAAAATAAATAAATGTACAGGAGTATCCGGAGTCGAGTGCATCACTAGTTACAATATAGTTACAATAAACCACTTTTTCAGGAAGAAACAAGAGGATACCATTCAGAATTTTAAGCACTAAATGTAGAATAATTTTAAGTCTTATTACCTTTACCGTTCCTTTCCTGTTGCATAAATAAAGTAAATTGATTTAGCAGAAATAGATAATCCATACATAACTTTGCATTTTGATCGAAGAAATTGTTCTTAAATCATTGTTCTTTCGCTACGTAAGTAATTTACGAAAATTTGCATAATCCTTATTTTTAGTAAAGAGTTTAAAAAAAATCTTTTTTTAAAGTATATTTAAATTTTGTTCACATGTATTATAAAGCAATAATTATAGTTTATATTATTATACCAATTAAATTACAACAAATGATCAGTATTTTCAATAAAAATCTTCAAATTTAACTATATTGATTCATACTATTATCCAATGTAATAATGATTCCATGATTTATGAAATGTATAATATAACCTAAAAATCTATTTCTATAAAAACCTATTTCAAATCATGAAAAAAATAAATGTGTAGAAGACAAATAATTTACACGGTGACATTTTATTTAAACCTATGGCTATATTATAAAAACATTCATTCTTATAATCGCGCGTTTCATTAAACTAAACAAAGATCATTAAGATCGTAGTACACCGAAATGTACAATGATCATCAATGCTCGCAATTCTACCCAGTTCATCCCTTTTATAAACAAGCACTTGTCACTTGCATTTGTGGATCTCTTAATATATGCACGAAGATCGATCTTTAAGTGCACGCTACACTCGGCAATTTTGAACAGTGAATGATGACGAAGAACTTGTTCGTATGTACATAAAGCGCGCAGAATATCGAAGCTAGATTTTCCCTTTCTAGTACATAGGCATGCTAGATCTTCGTCGAGATTAGCCCAATAAGTTGCAATCCCCCTACCCTTGCTTCTCTCTCTCTCCCTCTCTCTCTTCTCTTCCTCGATGTCTCTATCTCTTTAAATCCAAATGTCCGTATATCTCCAGAACTACAGACGGATATGACGTGTCCTCATAGTATGCTGCTGCGTCAACTGAGCAGATTCATCCCGAGAGCAATCTTAAGTTCTATACGGTATTTCTCTTGTAAAAGCGCTGTCGAAAGTCATGTACCAAAGAGACTGCGAAAAGGGAGGAGGGAGAGAGAGAGAGAGAGAGTATTGGTGGGTTGGGCGTCGATGTCATCAAGATTACGAGGTGGAATATGTGTCCCCGCGTCTCAAATTTCCCTAAGTTTTGAGTCGTGGAACATGATTTGGCTTAGTCGTGCTCGTACACGCTATTATAGGTATATAACTATATTGAATTCGTATATGTGTACAAGGTAACTATTGATCATTAGGGGCTTTACGAAAAAACGAAACTACCTGTACAAACTTCAAAAAACAATTTGTTTCCTAAATCTCTTTTTAGATTTTCTCTTTAAACGAGAGTTAACGTAATTTAATTTAATGGATTTTAATATTATCTGGTAAAATCATTCACTAGTAACATTGCAATGGATAAAATAGCGCATTATATATTTCATATTGTAACGTAACAGTTCATTTGCCTCACTTCAATTCCAATACAATTCTGGTATATCAAATGGTCACCTTCATGCAGACAAAATTCTATGTTTTATGACGCGAAATATCTTGCCAAAGCGGTATCACGATTCTCATGTTTTATATTTTTTGAATAGATTTTTTGCTCTCATAGTAATATATTATGCTTTTAAAATAGAGATTCGAGCAAGACTCGCATAGAATTTTTCTATGGTATTTTTGTTATATAATAATTATATTTTTTATCGTTATTTGTATAACTTTTCGAGCAATGGTCATTGTTTCCTATAAATTTATTCAAATAAAATCATAGTACACGTAGTTGCAACTTGTGCGATTTAGATAAACAATCCTATTGTCGATATAAAAAATGAACATAGATAATAATAAGATAATCCGATTAATAGAGATGAGTCAGAAACCTCACGCGGAAGCATTCGCGGCATTAACATGCAATTTATATTTTAAAGACATACGGCCTCCGAGGAGTCACCCACTCTTAATGCCATTAAACATAAGCCCCCTTTAATAGCGTGAATTATTTTCGAGGTTATGTGTCGCCTTATTCACAGAGCAGTGCTATTGTTGTCGTGTCTTTGTTAAATTTGACGTAAACAATGCTACGCGACTTTGCGTCATACTCTGACATACTCTGTATATCTTATCCTTGGAGTCTTCCGGATAATAATTTTACATATTCCGCTGCATACTGCAAAGTACATTTTATTACTCCTCGTAATAAAAGTGCTCTCATAGTCAGGAGTGGAGAAGTTCTTCGGTTAATTGTTCTTACCGTTACTTCAATAGATAATTCAGCTTTTAACGGCGGATGTGTCGTTTGGAAAAAAGGAAAGATGAATACAAAGAGAATAGTGGAGTAGTGGATGGATACCAAAGTTCTATTTCAATAATTTTAATTATTGACCGAGAATTTTAAGGGCGCAAGAATTTGTATTCCTTTCTTGAATTATTGAAGTGTTATCGCAGTATAAGTTTGCATTTATTAACATGTTTAATATTTTTTTGCGTTTAGCTTTCCGAAGAGGATAATTTAAATACCGAAGACGGTTTATTTATTCTGATTATTTAATTTAAATTATGAGTTTCAATATTTTTACCTTCAATATGCAGTACAACTACTTATACACTGAATAACCAATAGATTCAATTGTTAATGAAACCATTATTCTACGGTACACAATTTAACTAATTACGAATAAAATTGAATTATACTCTTGTGAAGCAGATAAAATTCATTTTTTTTATTGTTTGTAAATTTTATCTTTAGTGATGATTTTAATTAATAGACTTACATGTTTTTCGAAACTTACAATTTATAGCTTAGCACAATAAAATAATTAAACTTGACTCGTTATTTATTGATATTCGTTATCATTACATTGTCAAAGTAAAAATTATGTGGCCACGTAATAATGTCAATAATCCGAATGATGACTAAAGATCGATGTCCTTAGATTTAAAAACGTTGTCAACGCTTCAATTGTCAGTGTCTAATCTACCTTCATTGTGCCATTGAAAGTGGGTTGACATTAAACACGAAATTGCCAAAATAATGAATCAAAGGTTTGGGTAAAGTGGCAATAGAAATTTATAGAAGAACGAATCGTCGGTCAATACCTACGACGGTTAACTCTTGCGTGATTCTCGATTGTTACTCAAAGAGGCTTCGTTATTGGAGCTTTCAACGTGATCAGTCACTTGAGATGACCTCATTTCATTATTACCACAGTAATGCTTTGAATGAGGAACCGTTTTAAAGAATCTCCTTGTTGTGATTTTATTATTATCGGATTCCTTGATTGTTTTGAGAGCTAGTCGAGTGTTAGTTTTAGGATGTAATTGCGCCACGGAGAACAAGTTAAATGGATTAATTTAGCGATAAAAATTAAAGGATATTCCGAATACTCGTCTGTTTTCGCTGCATTTCTGCAATTAAATTAAAGTAAATGAAGATTTATGAATTGGTTTGCTGTCATGGATTGAATAAATTATTTATATCGATAAAAAATAACAAAATAATTGCAAATATGTAATAAAAGACTGTTTATTTCAAAATTTGTATCTCACTATAATCCGTGAATAATATATTAATTCCATAACGCTATTCCATCTGAAAATAGAAGTATCTACGTACGACACCAGAAAACAATGTTATTTTTTTCCAAACAATGTTATTAAATGGATACCATAAAATGTTTCAAACAACCAATATAGTTTTCTTTTATTTACTCTTTTTGCTTGTATATCGTATGTGTTCTCTGTTACGTCATCCTCTATATATTCATACACTCTCTAAGCTGCTTACGTATCATAATATATATATAAGTTGCTTTACAAAAGACGAATTTGTACAAGAAGTACTTTGTTATGAATAACTTATGAAACAAAGTTATACTTAATCTTTTTTATATAGAAGCATTCGTGCTACATATTATTTATCGCGAATTCAAGGCTTACTTCTCTTTATTTTCTCGAATTATTCTTGATATTTCGAAGTTAATGAGCCAATGATTCAAACGCTATTTAACCAACTTCTATAATTACCAAAAAATGTAAGTCATCAATTATTTTGCAATTCATAACTGAAATTTCATTGAAAACACAAAGGTAAACCAGAATTAATCGGCGATCTTCTCAGGCAGACTAGTGAAAAAATCGCTAGTTTTTTATGAAGACACTCACTATCGGAGCGCTCATGAATTTAAAGCACTGAAATTTCACCAGGTTATAGTTACGCGCAACTTTGTGCGTCGCTGGACATGAAAATAACATTCCAACCGCATAATGCATTCCATCACGCAAAGCGATCCATGAATGAAGGCGAGTGAGTCTACGCGGAGTAAGGCGTAGCTTCATCGCGGGAACGAGAGTAAAAAAGGAAAGGAAGAGGAACGAAAATCTCGCTTTGCTTTAGTCGTAATGGCTTACTCGGATAATTGTGGTAGCTGGACAGACGTTGACTGGGCAACGCGTATGGCGACATTAGCCTGTTAACCTATTAAAGCAAGTCAGCGCTCCGAGTCTGTCGTACTGTAGATAGAGTCGCATTTCCCTATCCTTTATTTTTTTTGTTTTTCTTTCTCCATACGTTGTGTTCTTTTTCACTTTCTGCGAGTATCACTCTCTTTCTCTCGTTAATGTTTCTCTTACTTTTTTGGGTTTTTTTGTCGTGCTCGTTGGCACAGAAAAACTCTTCAAGTGGGTTTGAACATTCTGGAAATATTCACATTAACTTTTTCTATAAATAGTTCGAAGGAGGTCGGGCTCTAAGGTAAACATACTTTAACACATTTTTTATGCCTTAAATTTTATGTACTGCATATTGCGAGGAGGGATGCGGGTCTTTGTGTCTTTTCATTTTCTACAAATATCATTGGAGAAACTGGTAAAATTTATGTATTATTTGTTGTTGTTTCAAGTATTGAAGAAAATATTCAGTGGTCTTTACCAAGTATTTCAAATAGTTTTTGAGTAAATTTCAAGAATCTGTATTGTTGCAAAGATCATTAAATAGATTTTATTAAAGTAATGTTAAATCTACTTCAATTCTTTTTATGCGCGTATATAAATCAACAATGTGTATAATAAAATAAACGAAGTTCTTTACATAGAAAAGTTAATGTAGTTATGAATTCATTTCTAAAATTTGAAAGTTAGCTTCATACCATGACCGTACAATGAAAATTATGTATTATCTTAAAATAATTATCACAGTCTACTGATCTTGTAAAAAAGTCTTGGATCCGTATTTGAAAAGAAATCGCACAGAACAAATAATGACTTGTAAAATAATAAAAGTTAAAAATTAACAATAATATATATATTTTTTAATTGTGTAATGGAATAAGAATAGATAAAGAAATTTCCGCATTATGAATTCTAATTTATTTAGTAAATACGTGAATGTATATAATATGAGAACAGCTTTTATAAGTATAAGATTACATGCACATTTTAGAAAAGAGCATTACTTTTTATTAAATATTAAATGATACAGTGCATTGCTGAGAACTCTTCTTATTTTTATAAAAATCTTTAAATTTCACTTTGGACGATTCTATTTTAAGGCATTTCTGCGTTTTGACGCAGTTACAGTTATTTCACATCTACCAAAATATTGAGCATAATTAAATTTAAAGATTTTTATTACGTATTTTCACTGCCCTTATTTTAGTTTATTTTGTTCGTTCTTTATTTTTCGTATGCTCCGCACCAACTTATTCTATCGTTTTTTTCTCTCTTTTGACGTCATATTATTTCGTCTCTCGTACTTTCATTTGTCTCTTGCTTTGTAACTCGAGGACGTTCCTGAGTTCGCACGACTACTAAATCGCACACGCGCTCCGTTGCGCTTTTTTCCCGTTTAATTCGCAGTAACGCGCGCGCAGACACTCGATTTAACACTTGGCTTTACGAAACTAACCCACGCGGAAGAAAAAAGCTTTGTTCATTTCAAGCTTTTATCAGTATATATACTACGCTTTTTGTATTTTTCTTTTTCTCTTTTATTTTCTATTCATTCCGATTTTGAGATTCTCTGGAATCGTCAATGCAAAGATCACTTATACATGCATATATATATATATATATATATATTTTATTCGTTTAGGAAAAATTATTCTTTTGATTATTAAATTTTTGCCGATAAATATCTAACTCGGAATACTGCGTAAAAATGTAAAAAATTATTTTAATTTAGTGAGTAAGTTTAAACAAATCAAAGTGATGCAATTCCTTTTTGTTTCGTCTTTGACGTCTTATTATTTTAGTATGAACAATCAACATAGCCGATTTGTATATTATCTGATGGATACCGTTCAATCAATACCTTGTGCTACATATAATCTTCCTATCTATTTAATTGATTCCTTTAGACAATTTCTTTTGCTTCAAGTTTAATAGGTACAGCTTTATTGAAAAGTTTTATGCGATGAAAACATAAGGATTACGTTATACAAAGTATTTTAAAAATAATTTTTAAAATTATTACAAAATCAATGTAGTAGTTTTCAACAGATAAGCGAAAACTTTTTTTATAAAGCATAAGCTTGTCAGAATAATTTAAAGAATTTATATCGTTATGTTTAGTATACAAAAACTGCTTGCTTAATACAAGATATTATTTCAAATTAATATAATTTACATATTGATGGATATAACGTACGATTTATTTTTATGTTTATTTATGAATTTACTTCGATATGAGAAATAGATAACAATTTTTGGTTATACACGATTATACTAGATAAACGAAATAAAATTATTGCTATAAATAGGTTTCTTTTATTCAATTTTTTTATTCAATTACTTTATGACTTTATGAATTAATTGAAACATATTTTTACACATTAAGATATTAATAATGAAAGATAAATTAAAGTAATTCTTGTTCTTAATTAATTAATTAATAATTATTATTAGCGTTAATTTTTATTTAGTTACTTAATATATACTTAATTTTTAACTAATTTAATAAATGTAATAACAATCACAAGTAACATACATTTTTAAGCAATAAATATATAACTGCAGATTACATAAATTACTATACGTTTTCGTTTTTATACTCAAATCATTAATTTGAAAAAATTAAATATTTATTTTAACTAAAATAAATACTATGTATCAAGTAATATAATTTATTTTAAATATTTTTTAATTTTATGGTTCATTAAAATATTTATGTTCTTTATATTATTTTTAAATTAAAATATTTATATTATTAATTTACATTCATTAAAAGTTTATGTTAAGTACGATTGAATATTGAACAGAAAATACAATATACTCATATATCCATAAGCTTATAAATCGAGCAAGTCCAAGGTATTTATTATAATATTTGGACATTAATTACTTATTGAGAGCCACTTTGAATTTCATTCGATAAATCCACTTCAATTGATCAATCGTTGTATATTATTTATATTATATTGAAATAATAATGAGCGTTACATATTGTAAATATTGAAGGTAACTTTATGTTTCGTGATTAAAGTCATTTATAAGATTGAAAACAAAGGCGAATAATCATTTTACATATTATGTTATTTTGATTCGTGCACGTAGCGTATATTTGATTGTAGTTTGTCGTTCAAAAAAGAGATAGAAAGGTAATGAAAAAGAGACAAAGGTGATATACACAATTTGAATATAGAGCAGTATCAACGACATCGGCATCATTTTGATTGGGAAGTTGTAAGTCGACTATCGTATACATTGCTTATTGCTCGAACAAATAGTCGCACTCTATGTGGGAATGCATTAGTGTACGTGTGTGTCGTGTATATTTCACTCATGACCGACTGTGCACAGTCAGTCAGTTAGTCGCCTGCCGATGATGATCGTCGTAATAAAGGAGCTGAACTCCTGCGCATTCAGTCTTTAACTGTGGATTCATGTGCTGCAATCGAAAGCTACACGTCTCTTTCGATTTTACAACCTTCAAACCTGCTAAAAAAAATCACGCATTAATTATTCGTTCGTACATTCTTAATAACACGTTTTTTTAAAAGTTGTACGTGGATTAAATTATGAACCGGAAATACAGCTTTGTTTCTTTTATATATTCATACGATTATCGTTAAATTTTATAATGCTCCATAAAAATATTCAAATTTTTTACTTTGGGTTCATGTTAAAAAAATTTTTACAAAAATACTTGGAAAGAATTCCTGTAGTATGACTGTAAGTTCTGATACTTTCAGATAAGATTTATGTACGTTATGGTATGACTTCATTCTATTTTCTATCATATAATAATGTATTTAATCAAAGGAGCTTTCAAAATGCAGCGCAAGTCTCCATATATTTTTAATTGATATAAAAGTTATCTGTGTTTTGAGTCGAGATAGACATGTTGCAAAAATGCGTCGTGTACACTCAATCGTCCAAGAATGACTATTTCACGAAAACATTGTAACTTCCTGTAATCTAAAAAAATTTTTTATTACCTGAGTATTACAAATTTCTAACAAATGTTTGTTTATATAAGAACAACTAATCTACTCTTGTAAAAACATTTATTTCAGTAAATAAGTGTTTTCACTACAAGCCAGAATTCTATACAATTACACAGAGAACATTTTTACTTAATTTTGTCGTAACTTTTTTCAGGTTAAGAAGCGTGACTGACGATTTAATTATTATCTCGACAGAATTGTTTTTCATTCCAAAAGTTCACCTTGTGTCAACATCAGATGACACTGCAGAGATTGCGGTCTCATCTTTCCAATTATTTAGATGAGAGTACATACAATGTCTACATTACCAAATAAACGCGACCCACTAGCTTCTTCTCTCACATGAATGAAGCATAAATAAGTGGAAAGTAAAAAATAAACTGCACAAAAGAAAATGCAGCGTCTTAGTAGTTAGTTCGATAGTCTCCGCAAGATGTCTATTCTGTGAACACAGTTCACGCTAAATGAATAGCCTCTGCTCGATACATGTCTACAACACTGGAGTGTCTCTCTTCTGGTCTCCAACTTTTTTCGCTAACCAGTTTGTCAACCACATCCCCGTGGTTCTCTCTCTCTCTCTCTCTCGTCGTTCGCATGCTCCAACAGCATCACCCTTGCATTATAGAGGTGTGCTTACTTCCGCACACACCGTGTCCCATGAATAGCTCATCATTAGAGTACTTTCTTTTTTCCACAAGAGATCCTTTCGTGACACTGCCGAGTGCACCGCGAGCTATTAATGTCGCCTCTTGTAGCTATTCAATCTCTCCACCGTCTCCATCTTCTCGATGTTAGCTACTCATTCACAAAATGCTTTTTACGATTCTTCTTTCTTCCTGTATATCTTTCTTTTCTTATCTCTCTCTCTCTCTCTCTCTCTCTCTCTCTCTCTCTATCTATCTATCTATCTATCTATCTATCTGTATATATATGTATGTATATATGTTTTATGTATCGTTGCGCACCTTGTTGTGGGCTTTACGCTATGGTTACTAATGAGTCTCGGCGATTAATTTCTTTATTTCTTGCCTTTCGATGCTAATGGAAAGTATACATGTATACATATTTATGGTTGATATTTTTATGCATCTTGTATTCGAGTATCTCCTACTTGATTCAGATATTGTGCGAATTTCTGTATAAAGATTCTATTTATAAAAATAATTATTAAAATATTGAAAATAATTTTCAGATATTTAATACATTATATAATGAAGGGAATAAGGTAATATCGAAACACTGTATTAAAAAATTATTGATCTATATATAAATTTGTTTCGATAATTAATTGATTGAAATTACGTTTCACAGACGATTTTGAAGATCGTTTCGTTATAATAAAATTAGAAATTTTTTCCTGCTATTCGTATAAATCTTTCGTACACTATGAGAAAGATGAATTTAATATCTATGCATTTTATTTTAGCTTTTTCCTTCACCTTGTACTTTTTTCTTTTCATGCTTCATAAGTACAATATAGGATATCTCAGACTTGATTGTTAAGAAAGCAAATGGAGAAATAGTATTGTTTATTCATAAGATTTTCGCTAAAAAATATCATTACAGACTTTATTTTAATCATTTTTAAATGATATACATTTTAACAATTTCTTTTTGTAGCCGAGGATAAGCTTTTTATGCATATTTTCAACCTGTTTTTACCCTCGTATCAGTCCCACTTTAACATCAGTTTTTTCAATTGTTCAGTGTTGACTTTAAAAGGGGAGTAAATGCAGAGATCGGAAAGAAGAAGAGACTAAAGAACGCATGAAATGCGCAATCTCAGATAAAAGCCCTTTGCAATTCTTAAGTACTATCGTTCAAGTAGGTAGGCGTGGTCGTATCTATCTAATACATACATATACTTTTCTTAGTCCCGTTTTTACAATATAAAGTACATGAGATAGAATTTTTGAATGAATGGTCAAAAGACTTTAGTTTTTGATCTGATAATATATATTGCTTTTATTCACATTACTAAAGTAGTATTTTAATAAACTAAGCAGAATATAACATTAGTTTTTTCGAATTAAATAAACTTTTTAATGATAATAACAGTTTCTCGTAGTCGAAAGGAAATTATCACGACAATAGAAATATCAGATAACAATGTACAGCAAAATAAATTAATATTAGCAACTGTATTTTTGAACAAGAAGTACTTAATGTTGAAATAATTATGAATATTAATTGTATCAGCTTAAAATTAAATAACATTTCTTATGGCTAATAATCATAAAAAAGTTATTCAAATTTAAACGTTATTAATTCCATTATTGAGAATTTTTTATTTCATTACTAATACTTCATTATAAATTTAAATTAAAAAATAAGTTGTCGTTAAAAAATTAAAAAATAATCAACGTCTATAAAACAATATGTGCTAATATCGTATAGTGTTATTCTGTTGCTAGAAACTCTACTTTTTAACGACTAATAAACAAATTCATTTAATCTCAGATGTTCTAAGCTGTCGCGTGAAAATTCGTGGATGTACAATAAAGCCAAACCTCCGTCAGAAAATTGATATTAAATGCAGATTCTATGGAAATCTTTCTTAAAAAGTAGTATTTTTCAAAAGCGATATTTTGATTAAAAAGTAATAGTTTCGGGTTTCAAGTTTCATTTTTACAGAATATTTTTCTCTTAAATCGTGAGAAAAAGAAAACCTTTTAATTTACAACAAAGAATTTGAATTATCTTGTGAAATAAAAATTCAATGAACGAAAGGTCCGTCCATATACAAAAGGATATGAAGCTCATTGGAAAACAATTACAAATGAATTGCTTGTATGATTGGACAGGAACTTTATTGCCGGTAGAGGAAATTGGAGTTTGTTATGTTAATATTTGCAATGAAGGAAATGTTTTCGAATAATAATAAAGATAGAATCTAGTTTTATATTTCGAAACAATTGATTTATAGCTTGTAGGTTAAATAATATAATGGGAAACTTAAATTCGACGATTCTTAAAATCTTTCAACGCATTTTTAAGTAAAAAGCACGACTTTACTAATTTTTCTTTTGAACACTGGGGTATCAATTTACTTGTATAACTTTCGTTTTCAATTTTTGCATACAATTGCTTAAAAGCTTAATCAATAAGTTCAATTATTTCGAAAGATTCAGACGTTTGTTAAGATGTATTCATTATCGAAAAACCAACGCTCGTTTGAACATAATATGAATAATCGGGCCTATATTATTATACCGTAAGTCAAAGATGTTACATTCCTTTTACAATTGCAGTTTTCATTGATCAATGATCTAGTTGTTACAGTATACATGCTAAAATTTTATTAACAGAAGGTCAGAATAAAATTAATTTACCAATTATGAAATTGACTCAGTTAAGTTTATAGATGTTCATTTAACATACCATTTTAAATTAATTTTGATAATAAATGGACATCTAAATCTGATGTAACTGTATTAAATATATTATTGAATAGTCAATAGGGGGGCAATAAATAAATATGATTTTCAAGTAAGCATACAACGATTTTTTTATCTAAATTGTAAAGTAAATAAAATACATTGATGCTCTAGCTATATGATAATTGAAATGCAGAAATTGTGCTTTCAATTTTCTTGAACAAGTATAAGGGCGTCTTCGATCACTCAGATAAGGTAATGCCCCCACCTTCTGTTGTACGGTAATTGTTCATAAAGAGGTACGCGACTAAAAATATCACGACACGTTGTGTAAGCGAAAGTGCAGTATGGCACGCGAAGTGAAGTACTCTCTCTCTCCCTTCCTTTATTTTCTTTCTCCGGCATAGCAGGCAACGGATGATCCGATTTTTTGCCGGGTAATGTATACTCAAGAAACGCAGTGCCCGTGAAGGCACGATAAAAACTTTGCACTTTCCAGAAACAACCTTTCGAGGGCCATGATTTATCAATTCCAACCATGTCGATAAGCCTTCATTATACGCTGGAATGGTAGAAGTACATCAATGTAATTAACATTTTTGAAATATTTAGTAATTAATGTGTTTATATTCGCTATATATGCATATGATTACCTTATATATATATATATATATATATATATATATTTAAATATAATGCATAGTGGAGGAAAATTCAGATATTTTTATAGTGAAATGAAAATATATTAGTCATGCTACAGATTCTCCAAATAGTTACGTCTCTAAACGTAACTTTTATTGAAAGATGTAAAATTTTTGGATATTAAAAATATTTTTATTACTAATAAATCCATTTATGATGAGCAAACTACGATATAATTACTTTAGAAAATTTGAGGGTCAATTACAGGAGATAAATTTATTTATTTTTAAGAATATTAATATCATAGAACCTTTTATATAATTATTAATATGAATACTTTATATTTATTTTAAAAATGACTACGTGAATACTTTTTATTTTTTCATAAATGTTATGTATTACGCGCGATTAAACATTTTGAAAATGTTTTCTTTAATGCAAATATCAGTTTCAATTTATTTTAGATTAATAAAGATCAAACAAAATGAAGGAATAGTATATTTCAATAACCAATTATTTAAGCTGTTCTTTATTTTTATATTTATATCTGTTCTATACCTATTTATATCTTTACCTGTTTAATTGTTAATTTTATAAAAATTAAATAATTAATATTTCATATAAATTATGCAAATGCTAAGATTTAAAATTCTTTCTAAAAATAAATATGTGTATCTTTCATCAGTGAAAGATTTTAATCTCGATCACTGAAAAAAGTGTTGCAGCTTTTTAAAATATATATTAAGTACGTTATAATTACACGTAATTAAATTTCAAATTGTTATTAATCTAATATTTATAATTTGTTTTTTATTTCAGGTAAGTTGGAAAATACTATTACTTTTTCAAACTGTGTATTTGATGATGAAAAGCGTGAGTAAATCAATCGTTTATTAAATTTGAGATTATATTTTCTAAGAAAAGATATAAGAACATTTTCAGAAATATTACAAATTTTCTTTTATTGAAACTAATTTTTTGTAGATCATTAAAAGATAATAGTTATTGCTTAAGCAATGAGTGTACAATTTTATGTAGCCTGGGAATATACTATTGTATAATAATCACAATCTTTTTCCTGCATTTTCTTAAACATCAAAAAATAATAATTTATAATTATTAAAATAGAAAATAAATAATATAAGCTTTATTATTAATAATATAAACTTATTAATTTTTAATAACATGCTTTTGCGAATTTATAAATTCTTAGCATGCTTAAAAGATATTTGGCTTATTAATATTTATATCATTACCGATTGCAAATTGAAAATTGTTTCAATAGTACTCATTGATATCATTATTTTTCCGAATAAAATAAGCTTCGACTCAGCTGGAAATATAAGTATTTAATAAAACATCGAAAAGGAAAGAATATACACTATATATACAAGACGCAGTAAATAGTAAAGCAAAGGTAAAACTAAATATGCCTCTTAACTATAAAAAATTCTAATGTAAGTATTATTTCTTTAATGGAAGAATATTTAGGCAGCGATTTGGAAAAAAAGAAATTTTTTTTGCTAAAGACAGTATATATAATTTTTCATTATGCATATAAAAATTAAAATGTCCATGCACAGTATTGGTATACTTAAGGCCCTAGAAAATCAGTTTAATCGATAACGTTAGTAAAGATGCACTATAAATTTTTCGCAATGTTAACTTACAAATTATATAAAAATAGTCAGAGCTACAATTTGAAACATAATCAAGTGCATAAATATACTTGTAGGCATTCAGAAGATCCATTATCCATGTTAAAGAATGTGTATTCCTTTTCGATGCATTTTCAACTACGATACACTATGAATGATATCTAAAAACAACATTTGTGTTTAAATAAGAAACATTCGAAGGAGAATAAGGTGAATTCAGGATTTTCATTGTTAGTGTAACCAATATCATTTATCTTTCTGCAAAAAGTGAAGGTATATTCGATCATTGACACAAGATGGAAAATGCAGAAAATGACTTTCCCGCGATGGCTCGCGGAAGATGCACAATCGACTTCTCGAAGGCGAAACTCTTGCAACTCACTTGAATTACTTTTCTTATTGTCATTACTGGAAGCTGAATTACATCGTCTCGCTTATACCACTGGCGATTTAGCTCGAGAGAGATTTACGCATATGTGTGTTCATAGGTACGGATACGAGTACGTGCATGTATGCGTATGCACATATACCGACGGGAATCGATTGGACTCCATTTCGCCTCGGGCACACAAGCGCGAATACAGGATAATTTGCATATCTCGGATCATACGCATTGAATGGTGTAGTAGACAACGCGCGTCGCGCATCATATATATTCAGACTGTTATAATGCAGTTTCACTATTGTCATCTCTCTTTTACTTTCTCTTATTTTTTCTATTTTTATTTCTATATCTGCATAACGTATTATATTATTTTAAAGGCTTCAAGATACTTCACATCTCTTCTTTTGTCTCTTTCACATATTTTGTTCGATGTTCGTATATAATCGACTAGAGATTGTATTGTCCAACATAAATTACAACGACCTTTCATTTCTTACATAAATATGATTATATAAATATTTTTATATGATTATTTAAAAAGACATTTTAATTCAAACACGAACATTGTGTTTCCCTTAATTATATTTCTTAATAAGTATCAGTAAATAAATGTTCTCTACTTTTGAAATCTCAACTTAAGCAATGCTTTGAATTAAAAATTGTTACGATGTGACTTTTTTTTACTTTATCGAATAATTATTTTTTCTAATTTTGAATAATGATAATAATAGTGATTTCAGCTAGTATAATACTGAAAAATAGAAAACATTTATATGTTGATTATACAGTTAGTTATATTACGGAGGTGATAGTGGACTAACGACTTTAATGATTTGATTTGCAAAATTAGAATTCATCTTATCTAAAAGAAGCAGTTTAAATCGAAACTATTGTTTTATAGAATATCATTAAACTTTTATGTAATTTTAGTAAATTTGTCTACAATTTTTTCGAACAGGTTAACTATTGACTGATGCTATGAATTTTTTAAACTACTTGAATGAAAAAATGTTTATTTAAATAGCGTATTTTTCATTTTTGTGAAACATAAGAAAGCAAGGTAGTTAAGTAAAAAAAGATGTATTTCAATTTTACTAAATAGGTCAACATGCTAGTGTGTACTAGTACCGTATACTTAATATTAGTTCCTCTTTCCTCTCCTTTTTAATTATTACCAACAATTCATTCGTATCAGATTTTGAAAAACTAACACCAGTTCGACGATTAACCAGCTTTTATAAATCTATTGAAAGATATATCGAGTTATTATTTTACAGGCATTCCCCTCGACGTTTTACTTTACCCGTCTATTTACCTTCTTTTCTGTTCGATCATACTCGCTTTATAGCATTTCTGTATTCCACATACGCTCTGCACGTCCCACGAACACGCTTGGGGATACGGACTAAAACGCAAGGATGGTACACGAGAACATAATTCAATTAGCGATGCGATGCATCGCTGGAAGCGTCGCGTATATTTCGTACCAAGTTGCGCGCGCGCGCGCCTCCATCTACTGAAGTTGGGATCGATATCGATCTACAACGAAAGAGTCGCTTCGATATCAGACCATCGGATCTTGTCCTACGCAGACAAAAGTCGACTCATTTCACTTAAATTATAGTATTGATGCAGATCTTTAGTGCGCATGAAATAAATAATTTTGCTGTAATGATTATATAAGGTGCGAACGTAAATGATGCTAAATTTCATTATTCGGTTCGTTTGTTTTATTCTTTGTATTATATAATAACTTTTAGCTGAAAAGTTCTAATGATTAATTATTTTATGCACTTACATTGAGCGTTTAGATCCGTTCAACTGTAACATAATTAATTATGATATTATTTTAATTTAATGTTAGTTTAACATGAACATTGTTAAACTCAATTTTTATTTTCAAGAATTGAAAGCACTTAATATTTAATGCGAAGTTTTTTCATTTTCACAAGTTACCATGGATATAATAAAAGTATAATTGATTTTTCCAAATCATTCAATTAAAGATTTCGAATAACTTTTTTTTTTATTTATATTTATTTCAAATAAATTTTTATTTAAATCAATACTTAAAAGTAATTAAAAATTACCTTAATCATTTGGAATTTCGATGCTCACTGCTACATATAAAATACATCGAGTGCGATAAGAATAAAAGTAGTCGGATTGTTCGATAGTTTGAAGTATCAAGGAAACGTTCGCGTGGAATTGTCGAAAACAACGTTTTCTCCAAGCGAAGTACATATTTCGTCTTTGACAACTCGTGTCAGGCCTTCCCTTTTCATAGGCATGCGTGTTTCATTCTGCCTCGTTATTTTGTCGCGTATCGTCTGCTTCCACAATACGGTGGGTGCAGTAAAAGACAAACAAAGAAAACTAACCGAAATTCATTATGAAGGACGAAAGTTCCCGTGTGAACACTAAAATACTTTAAATTAAGTAAAAATACTTTAATACCTTTCATTCTTTTCGCGTGTCGTAAATTGAGAAAAAAGTAATGAAGAACGCGAGGTCGCGTATTATTATATTAGAGTAATTGTAGCGAGGCGCGCTTAGTACTTAATTGCTTTTTTGGAATTGAAGCTGTCTTATTTATATGTATTTTGTTAGATATTTTTGCTGACCTGTATTCCTTTCCTTTTAATATTCCACGTCTTTTTACGCAAAAGTCACGAAAATGTGCTTCAATGGACAGGAGTCCCAGCCGACAAACGTAGGTCCAATTGTGTCGTCGAGGGAGCACGATTCCCCGATCTCTCTTTTCTATCATTTTCTGCAAGTATCAAAAGAGTATATCTGCTCCGTCTCTCTCCCAATCTGGACGTCAGCGGCACCTCCAATTTGGTTGACATACCGTTGAATAGTTGAGACGGACACGGCAGAGTACGAGGGAAGGGATTACTTTTTTATTCCGCGAGCAACCTATTTCAATTTTAGGGCACGTTTTCGACATTGGCTTAGCTTGGTTTTTTCAACTTGGCCATGCGCCAATTTGCCTGTACGAACATTTGCGAAAACGCGGTCTCGAGCACTTTCAGAAGAGATGATTTTATTCGGCGAGTTGCGGCCATTGTACGTTATTTGCGCAAGATGGATCCTAGTGGCTGTCCCTCCGCGATACATTGAATTGAGAAAGAAAGCGCGACTATGGCGAATGCTGCGGATGTTCGTATCAAATCTGTACCAATCGCGATAGGCACTCGTCCAGAGCTTTTCACGAGTCGAATAGTCTCTATGTTTGTGCCTATCGTGCGCTCATGCGTGTTCATTGGTGCGGGGAACAAGAGGTCGCGAACTTTCGCAGATATTGAATTGAATCAAAGCTCAAAAAAGCTCGACGACATATCTTCATTGTGGTGATTGTTGAACGCGTCCGTCGAAATGAGAATTCGTTGGAGAACTTGCGCAAAACGCTCATTTTATTGACTTGTAAATGTTGCATCGACATAGTTTGACTTTTATGCACGAATTCGAAGAGGTGATAATCGTTATATATTTATAGTTTCTCTTAATAAAGCGTAATCAAACTTAATTGCGACCTGTTACTCAATAAGGGAAAACAGCAATTTTATTTATGTTTACGCCACGTCAAATATTGGATTCCAATGACAATCATTAATTATTGATTGATAGTTAATTTTTAATTGATAGTAATAGAATTAACATCAAAATTTCTAGTAAAACTTGACATTTTTAATTTCGCTTCCTCAATATCGGATATAATTTCAAAAATAGGATATTAATATTTTGCGGATCACTTATCTTGAATTAGTTATTATTACTTATCTTTTATTCATCTTTCGAAATGGTATGAATATTTAGAAGATTTTAACTTTAAATAAAATGAAATGTTCATTCATCCCTTATATTTTTTACACTATTAAGGATTTGGTAAGACGTTTTTTTCATTTACAGTAAAGCGATAATAAGGCCATAACAATAAATAGATAATAATTAAATATTTCCTTTTTTAAATACTTAATAATTCCTAACTTACGTACAAAAAATATATATGTATACAGAGCTTTTTTACTATTGAACATTAAAACCTTATATTAAATGCAAAGTTAAATAAATTGAAAAAACTTAGTAATTTATTTTTTTTTAAGTATTTAATTATTTGAAGATAAAAGTTTCTTTTAAAAAATCTATAATAGCTGAATTCTTTTACAATTTAACATATACTGAGCTATATAAACAGGGTAAATCTTTTAAATTTGAAGATTTTTTTTTATTACACTTTTAATATTCTTAGACTGATTTAAACAGCAATCTTTAATTTTAAAGATTACCAGAAAATTATAAAAAAATAATAGATAAGTGTAAAATTGAAAACCATAATATTTCTCAAAATAGTAGTCCAAAAATCTTGAAAGTTCTTGAATTGTGATATGCATATATTAAAAATAAGTAGTAATTTCATCAATTAGTTTAAAATTTAATCTAAATACTATTTATTTTTTGGATAATTTATTCTTATCAACTACTTTAATCAGAAATTCAAATCACTTTAATGCTTATCAAATTGGACTCTGGCTCAGTTATTATTTTACTTTACATTTTCGTACATCTTAAAATGTTTGATCAATATGTAAAATTTGTACCACTACATTGTTTATATAATTTGGAAGACCAACGGATATAATAGTAAGAAAAAAATTATTAAAGTGGATATGTTTTATTTTGCAATGACTTATTAAATCGTCTACGATTGTAACCAAATTCTAAGCTTACTTCTATGAATCACGATCACTTATTTATTATTTTTGCCATAATTAGGAAACATAACCATTTAAAATATTTAAACATAGAATAAATACACTAAAAATATTGCAAGTTAAAGTATAAAATTTAGTAAGTTAGAAAATACGTCTAGTAAATAAAAATAACCTCAGTTATATTTCTTTCTGTTAATTATCTATTATTCATCTGTTAGGTATTCTGCATCTATTAACATAGGATCCATTACTGACCTGCGATAATCTTATAGCACGATAATAAATATTAGACTAAATATTTATTTTGAATGCAATCGCTTTTTATTATCTTTAATTTTTTACTAGGAATAATAAGTAAAAAGAAGTTCATAAGGTAATCAATATTTATGGTTGAGCATAGTAAATTCAAATTTTTTTATGAATATAGACATTTTTCACTTAAAATAAACCCAGACAACGAAGTGAAAATTTAAATAAAAGCTTGATAAAGCTTATGTCATTAAGCATATCAAAGTAGATACGGGATGAATTAAAAAAAACACTCTCTTTCAAATAACATTTTTTAGTTTCTTCATCATCGTAAAATTTGACGTGTCTGAAGTTTCAACCGGTTAGGTCTCGGCAAAAATGAAGTTTTTTTAAAAATGAATATTCTTTTATGAAATAAATTGCAAACGTTTAATCATTTCATTAAAACACCTTATTAACAAAAAAATCACATTTCCACCCTTAAAAAACAGCCCTACAGGGGTTTGAACAATTTGAAAAATCATTAGTCCCAAATTATTAAGATTCCAAAAAATTTTATTTTCGATTAATATTAAGTACCTATGAAACTATAGGTAAAAGAATTTTCAGAATCTAAATCTATCCGGAACATTATTCTTAACGACATTATTCCGAACGCCACGATAGGAGTCTGTAAGCGCACCAATTCTTATGCGCGTAACAGTATATCTACAACATATTATTATTAAATTAATATATATCACCATTTCTCGTTACAACATATCGTGACTCATATAAAATAGGACATATACACCAATTTTCACGTCAAAAATACATCACAACGATGTCTTATACACTGTTCAACAAAATCATGTGCGAATTAATGACTCTACATGGAGTTTACTAAAATGTTTATAACATTTACAGTTTTGAGATTCCACAAAATGCTTTTTTCAGATTATCATTTCCGATATAAAGCCAATCATAATCACTATAATTTCAATAATACAATCGTCGGGGAAAATTGTCAAGTTCGTTGTTAAATAAAGAAAATTTCGATTATATACAACTTGTTAAACAACTTATTTGTTGTACAACTTGTTAAACAAAACCACGTGCTATGTCTATGTTTCCCTGTGTATCCAACTTTCAAATTTAATACAAGTAGTTTTAGATTCTACAATTTTTTTCCATACTTTATAGTGTCTTTTTATATACTAAATATAAACGTACAAGAATGCATACGAATCTTATACACATGATATGGATTATGAAATTTTAATCTTTGTAAAAGATAGTTAAATCCGCATCGGAATTATTCTATGTGATATTTCGTGTGAAAAGACGATTTTCAGGCAGCCTATTTCATAAGATCACGATCATCCAACCCTCTAATTTCTCGACGCGGGAGTCCTCGTAACAATAATTAAATTCTGCGATTACATTTAATTTTCTCTTAAAATTCACAACAACTCTAGTTGTCGCGATTCACGAATCTTTTGGGTCCCGCGAATGGGTCTAAAATCTAGAATTTCACGCTTACAAAAAGAGCATGAGTCCTGAACATTTAGTATTATTTTGGTACTTCTTTCGGCCCTCACTCGACACGTTTACATTTGCGTTCGCGTGTTACACCTAAATCGTATAATGCTCTTTCCATTTGAGTATATGATTCGTGTAGCATTACGTGACTCTGTCTATTAATACGTTCGTATATGTAATATTGCGTAGGTCTCATATATATGTACGCGTACCGTCTCATTCGTTATGCGCTCGATTTATGTGTTGGCTGACGCTGTCAAGACTGATTCGATTTGCATCTACATTTACTGGATTAGTGTATACTATGTTGTTCGATCTTTAAGCGAACTTTTTCTTTATAGTTATATTCACGTGAATGTTATATTTTTTTAGAACTTCTTTTTTTTTAATAAGAAACAATAATTAAGCATTTCATTGCTACTGATCACACGGAAAATTCAAGAGGTAGAAGATATCATTTGTAACTTTCACGTACGGTTTCCTCATTTATTTTCTTTTTTTTTCGAATTGTGTAGCTGCACGAAAGATAAGATATATGCATTTAAGAAATATCAGTTCGACCCTGTTATCTCGAATGTAAATTTATTATTTTTATTAAATTTTCAATGTCACTGTAACATAATTAGTAAAATATACGGATGAGTCACATACTATGTACGCAGTAGAACTATGATATATATAGGAGTCTGAAGTCTGCAACATTGGAGTTGCAACGAATTTGAAACTTTTAAAAATCGATTTTTTTTTAAAAAACTGTAAAGTTATCACTTATGACAAAAAACGATAAAATAAAAGATTTAAAATTAATTCTATCCTCAAAAATCACCCTCATAATTTCATTATTTTCAAAAATATTATTGATCAGAATAATAGTTTATATAAAAAACAACTACAAAAAAAAATCGAAAAAAAATCGGTGCGGAACATGACTTCTCATGCGTTTTCAGTACATACGTAATTACGCGTATGAGCAAACGGTACACTATTGTACAAAAACCGATAAAAAACGAATAATTTTATTATTGGCAATAATTTTTTTTGCAGAATAAGAGAAAAAACATATTAGAGAAGATATTCTGTAAAATTAGTAACAAAATTCTGAAAATAACAATAATACCCAGACTTGGATTGCACATGGACTCATACGGATACACGCATACGGGCCACAAAATATTGATAATAACAAATTCCCCTAAGCATTCAAAAGAATTTTATTCGAGAATATCATTTGGTTCTATATTCTAACGACATACGAAAACCTTTTTTTGTCAATATCGGTCTGGAAAGAGATGTTAGCTGCACTTTAGTGAACTCGCAGTCTTATACACATGAATATATGGACTCTACTTAGATTGTTAATAACAACTTCTTTTAAGACATTAAAAGGAATTTAGTATTTGCAATTGTTTAAATTGTAGTTATAGATGTTTTCTAATATAATTGTATAATTTTGGCCCTAAAACGGTATTAATTATAAATAAATTTATAAATTTTGTCTTTGAATATTGCGGATACGCGTAGTGAAAACGAAAGTATTTATAAGAACATCGAATGAGTTAGAAAATTGATGAAATCGAGAAATACTTAATTGTACTGCTTCTATATAGGATGTATATTAGATTAAAAAAATTGATTTTTGACATGATGTTTCTTAATTTTTCTACAATTCAAATGCATTTAATATAGTTTGTTGTGTACGTGATAATGTTTCATATCTCTTGAGCAGGTATTAGCTGTTTGTTTTGAAAAAAAGGGATGTGTCGCTTTACAAAGTGGCAGTGTTTCGTTAGCGATTTATCTAAATACTAGAATCCACGAGCCTCGTCGATTTTGTCCGTCGTTTTGAAAACTTTTGCTCGGATCAAGCATATTGAAAATACATGTGTACTTATTCACTTAAATGACTGTTTGTGCACAACTTCTTTCCACCTCACTGACTTGATGTATCAATTCTCTCATTTTTAATAATATACAGATTAATTTTATTTGATTTTTTTTATAATTTTTCATATCTTATAAGGATAATGTTAAATGGTTATGGATAACATTTCTTATATTTTACTGTGTTTGCGTGAAATGAAAAAATTTTTGCTTTTTTGAATGTAAACGAAATAAAATAGATTTAACAAAAATTTCAGTAATTTTGACATATTAAATATTTCAAACGATACTTGTTACAATAATATAAGTTGAAATTGGACGAATGGAAAATAGAAATCAAAGTTCATATGTAGAACACGTAATTGCATTAAATGAAGTTGTTATATATATATTAAAAATGACGATAACGAGGTTGAAAATCAAAAAGTTATGGTATGGAATCGTCAAAATCTCAAAACTGACTAATCGGTCCGTCGCTTGAGTGTATTACTCGTATATAAGCATTCGTAATAAATACGAATTCATGTTTACTTACCATTAGAGCAACGTTGTATTATGGGAGATTTACTAACTAATATAATGTATTATAAGATGCAACAAAATTTTTATATTATTTTGTCATTGGTTTTTAGTTTTTCTATTCTTGAAATATGTAATGAATATAAATACATGAACTAAAACTCAACAAATCAAAATATTTCGTTTTTTAAAATTTCTGTTTATCAAAAAAAAAAATTATTTTTCATTATTGTTCACATTGCTGGATTAATTTTAATAATTTATGGATAATAATAAACAAACTGAGTAAGGATAAAAAAATAGAGGTATAGAGAAACGAATGAAAGAAAAGTATTGTAAGGTCCATTTGTGTAAATATGTATTATGTACCGAACTTCGTAAATTGAAAAGAATCAAAAAATATGTAGTAATATATATTGTGCATGTACATCTGTTGCCTTCGACTATCGCAAATTCGGTATGTTGTATGTACTGTTTGTTTTTAAGATCTCCGGTCGCACTATATTTTTAGAAGTTTATTTAGAAAAACAAAAGAGCGACGTTGACCGACCACTAAGTGTCGAAGTTACGGTGACGAATCGTCAAAATTATAGAGTCGAGCTTTGAATTCGACCATCGTATTAGGATTACATTTTGGCAGAAGTGTGTGAATAAATGTGTTTTATTCTCTTGTAGCAATGAGACTGAAATTTCTTCCGGGCCCACTGACTGATATACATAAATATGACTCAAATTTTATAATATACAGATCTTAATAAATAATTTGCTCAATTTTTTATTATATGCAATTGTTTTATACATATTTTAAAACGCTAGTTTATTTTATCTAGAAAAATTATTATATTTTAAAACAAATTGTTTAGGAAATATCTGGAAATTGTAATGCACAATCTTTTACTGTACGAAATTACGGATGAAAATCAAACAATTTTTTTTTTGCACATTCTATTACACATTACACATCAAAATCAAATAAAATTGCAAATAAAGACAACAGTCAAATTTAATGGTATTTATTGACATAACTTTTAAGAAATCACTACATCCGTGACTACTCGAAGTAAAATAAAAAATTTAATATTTTTGTTTAATCTGTACATATGAAAACTTCATTTCGAATTTTTTTATGTTTTAAATTATTTTTATGTTGTAAAATGTTTCGATATTTATGTTAAAAAGATCAATTATAGTCATATAATTGTAATAAAAAAGTAATAAAATAGCAAATAAAAGAGTTAAAACACATTTTCACCAATATATATACTATAGCTTCTGTAAGATGAAACTCAATATATAAAAGAAAAACAAAATTAAAAAAAATTATATGTACTGAAATAACTAAACATTTCGTATCCTAAACATTATTTATAACAACTTTATTCCTAACGCTAAGATTCTATAAACCTAACAACTCTTATGCGCCTATCAAAAAATCTAACATTAATTAAACAACTAACTTTAATTGTTAACTAAATACATGCCTCAATATTTTATTGCTAAATATTATGATTCGTACAAATTACAATCTATATAGATTGTATTTTTCCATGAGAAACATTCTGTTATACATCGTTAAACAAAGAAATATCTGAAGAAAATGTTTCTAACGATGAAAAAATAAATTTTTTAAACATGGGATCTTTCAGAAATCTTTAAAATTATATAATTATGATATGAAAATAATAAAAACATAATTTTGTCTTTAAGAAACCGCTAAAACAACCATAATTGTGAGATAAAAAATTTAAAAAATTATAATTTTAGAAATTTTTTATTCTAAAAACGATTATTTATAATAATCATTAAACACTTCTAGATAAAAAAATGATATATGAACAAAAACTTGAAATTTCTTGCTTTACTGTTTGTACAAAATTGCGACACGGCCGAGTACATGTACTGAATTGTGTACCATCATCAAGCGTCAACGACACAAATTATTGATATTTTATGCATACAATTATAAAATTATCGTATTAGCAAATAAATTTATGTAACAGCAAAGTTCATTGAAATAATATCATTTGGTTCCAGAATGCAAAGGCGTCTAAAATATACGTTAAAAGCACATAGATTTACTATATACGATACTCGTAAACGGTGTATAACTAATTGTTTATAACAAATGCTTCATAGACATTCCACAACTTTTTACTAATAAATTCCGATGCTTGTACTAGAACATACAAATAAATGATTTTTTAACATAAAAACTTTTTTCGTCATCATTAAAAGTCGTTTTAAATAGGTGTGTAACATATACGTTTATTATGAGATATAATTTGTTTAGTAATTTATTAATGTTAAATATTATGAGTAGTAACTTCTGAATTAATGTTTTAGTAATGAAATTACTGGTGTTATACTTTAAAAGCTATAATTTATAAATTTTCTGGCTATTAGTAAGTTGTAAATTACGTACAGGTATTTATTTGTAACACGATAAAAACAAGTACGTAGTAGCAAATAATTACAAAATTTGCGTGCCGCCTAATTTAAGAAAGATAAACGAAAACAATATATATACAGGTAAAATTAGTAAAAGAGAGACAAAATAGAAAAATTATTAAGAAATGATTATTGCAGTTACATATAAACTCCCATAAAACGATATACACTAAATTATTCAAATTAAGTTCTTTAAGTCTTACAAAAATGAAAGAGTAAATAATTATTTACTAAGTAATTAAGAGTAAATATTATTTATTCTTATCTGCATCTTAAATTTAAAATTATACTTTTTCACGGGGTAGTGAACACGAAGTGATTTAGAGACGCCTGTTTAAAAAAAGCAATGCTGCCGCGTTGCTACGTCGATGAGCTACAGATTTACTTGTGAAAATTTCGAGTCCATGAGCCTTGCGGCGTTTAAATTTGCTTGTAAAACCTTTCTATGTGTACTATACGTGTGTGAATGCGTGCTACTACGGCTTGAGTCAGTATCAACCCGAAGCTAAAAATATAAACTATTCATTTTTTGCAAAAATAATACGCAAGTAACATAAGAAAAAAGATTTGTTTTTTCATTCAAAGCAAATAATATTCCAGAAAAAATATAGTGGAATGTCTTATGGGAATTTATTATTAACAATCTAAGTGGAGCCCATATACTCATGTGTATAAGACTGCGAGTGCATTAAAGTGCAGCTAACACTTCGTTTTAGACCGATATTGATAAAAAAGGTCTTAAAAATTAATTTTAAATCTTTTATTTTATCGATTTGTGTCATAAGTGATAACTCTTTATAGTTTTTAAAAAAAAAATTCGATTTTGTAAATTTTCAAATTTCGTTGCAACTACAACGATGCAGACTTCAGACTCCTATATATATATACGTTCACTAGATTTGTTTTAGATTATTTTCTTTTTAATGATAAACATTCTTAAATGTAACCTTTATTCGTGTATTTTTTTGTCTAGGTCCATAGGGGATCCATGAAATAATAATGCATTGCAATATTTTGTTTTAACTTTCATAAAATGTTTTATTTATAATTATTATTTATTATGTATTTTATCAGTAGTCAGCTATATTTGTAAATGTTGTATCTTGTTTCTTTTCAACAAACAAGAAACTGTAAAGTTGAAATTTAAGCAATTTTTTGAGAACATTGCAAGTTTGTTTTAAAAAAAAATCGACAATAAAAATATATCGATATTCATAAAAAGCATTATCTATTTATTTTAACTTGGATTTCCTTATTGAAATCATTCGAAATCATAGATAATTATTCTGTTGATTATACTTGGTAGAGCAATAACATTACAACAAGTATAAAACAATTTACATTTTACTATATTGTACACTGGTTACAAAATTTCATCAATAAGTTTGTCACGTATTATATCCGGTAGTGAATAGAGTACAGTAATTGTGTTATTAATTTAATACATAATAATTTTAATGTATTTTTTAATCTATCATAGTATAATAAATTGAAATAAGCCATAAAATATTAGCGAGTATACAAGAGGAATAAACAAAATAATATCATGATTTTTTCATATTTAAAAGGATTATTAATTGAAATTAAATATATCGGTATCAATATTCTGCTAACAAATCATTGCAATTATCGCTTTGATAAGAGTGCACATAAGACTGATCAAGCGCATTTTGTTAAAAAGCACTCTAGAGTATACTATTTTATGTTCGACATGAAAGCAGGTAATCTTCTAATCCAACAAATTGGAATTAATCACTTCAGATAAAAGGTAGATTCAGATAAAAGGTAGATAAAAGATAGATAAAAGGTAGTTCTTTTCATCATTTAAGAGTTACGAATGGTCGCCCCAACTATCAAATCTGTCTTCTGCAAAAGGTATTCGTATGTATATGCGTATAACTGCATGGAAGTAACGCTTACTACTGTCTATTATATATATATATATATCTCTCTCTCTCTCTCTCTCTCTCTTTCTCGCTCTATATGATTCTGTATGTGTACTCCAGAGACGTTGTCTGAGTCTCCAGAGCTACAATTGGTGTAGTTTCTTGCATTAGTTGCTTATATCTCAACATTTTCTTTGTGGTTTTTTCTCTTTCTCTCTATCTCCCTCATTCGATTAATCTCTTCCTTCACCGCTACAGGACGTACATTTTAGATACAAATGTTTCTCGCGGGCATTCTGTAGAGACAAGCGCTCCCAACATACTTCGCACTTTCAAAGTGTGTTTACCACAAACTTGTTAGTTTAATAAAATAGAGATTTCTTAAAACATATGATTACAGGAATTCGTATATATATCCTATATTAATTTTCATCTTTACGGCTGAATTATATTTATTTATGTATTTATACGATCGAATATATGTGCACGTGTATGCTAACGCCTGGAATATTTCTGAATGTTACGTAGGCAGTGTAAAAAAATATATTTGCATACGTATTTTGTACATTTTATAGACTCGACAATAGCTACAAAATAATGCATATATAAAAACATTCGTCTTTGAGCTTTAAATCAATCCTAGACACGATTTCGAAACTATTTTCTCTTTTTGTACTTGTCACTGTTTCAAATCTCTCGTTGACACTTAGCTCAAGCTTCATGTAAACGTCTCAATTTGTATATATGTTGGCATTTATTTCTACATTTATAAATTTCTTCATAAAGTTATTATTCAAATTATACAATTATCTAAAACCAAATAGTTAATGTACCAATTTACCGTAATAACTTTTTATAAAATTTAAGTAATTAATTCACAGATATATGAAATATTAAAATTAAATTTTAATAGAAATACACGATTTACATTGATTTTTACTTACTTGATTTTAAATAAACCAAATAAATTATCAACTAATAAATCTGCGCTACTTAAGAAGAATATAAAAAAATCATTAGATCACTTACACGTACATATAGTTTTAAGTACACAATATACGATAACGCCACACACCCTGATAATGTGTAACGGTGTTCTCTTTATAAAAAGTCTTTCGGGAAAAAGTCATTATTTATTGTGGATAATATATTTTTATTTTTTTACGTAACTTAATTTGCATTTGAACGTTACATGAAAAACTATTTTTTATTATTTTTTAACGAAAAGGAATAATCATATGTATTCTACAGATAGATTGTGTAAGATATTTTAAAGTTCATTTTTCATATGTGCGGCTGAATAAACTTAATAATATACAGTTTATAATTTTGTCTAAATTTCGTAATTCAGTATAAGAATACTTGTTCAAGGCATATTATATTACAAAATGATTTATGTAAGTTTATCCAGAAGTTTTGTTTATTTAAGATGATTGCTTTTCAAGAAAAAATTATTAATTATTAATCTTTTTTCTTGGGTGTATCAAACTAATTCTAGCTTTATAATAAAACAAACAATAATTGCATTTAAAAGTAATTTTCATTAATTTCAATCTGATTTCATTAATTTACTAAAATTACTTTATATTTTACTTTGTTTTTTACAAAACTCTTTTTTATAATCTTTACAATCATTTTAAAAAGCATACCGAAGCTTTCAGTCATCAAACTTTATGTAAACGTTTATGTGGCTGTACAAAACATTTTTTATAAAAAACAAAAAATGTAAATCATAATGATCTAAATCATCAAGTAGCACCAATTTCTGAATAGTCAATAACTAAGGTGCTAATTAAAACACTGAACTCATGATGATCAAATACAAAATTAAGAGTATTTTCGTGCATAAATTTAATTATATGTCAAAAATTTAATATAGAAAATATTCGTTTTACAAAATAATTTTTAAAAAATGCTCTTGTTACTTCATCGCATAGAAATGAAATCTATACAAGTTGAAGTTTTTCCAGAAAATAGTTTATATTTCATGTAGTAGTTTATAATTCATTGTATTATTCATACTTTTACATAGTATTATTCAAATTATATGCACTTGTTAAATATCTAAAATGGCTTGATTTGTTTAAAAAAAAATTAAAACATAGGAAGCTCGCACGCATAGCAGAATAAAAGCATAATACTTTGCAGCTCAAATATTTAATTATGAAAGAAACACAGTCGGACGAACCCGAATAACGTTCAACTCAATTTTCCATCAGAACCGGTAAATCAATGAATAGCATCGTGCATCCACTCTGACAAATTTTTCTTTTTCATTAGCTATTTTGCTTTTCCGATGGAAAATCGGTAGCGCGATACTCTTAGAGCCGCAATACACTATTTAATTGATGAGAAAGGTGAATCCAACTAATTTTTTTCTTGGGCCACGTTATTGGTTGGTTATTGGTTCACCAATCTTTTGATTGCAAAAGTACGGTGCTCTTGACATTGTACATTCAGTGCGAGAAGTAACAAAGTTTAAAGTCGAATCTATAGTTCATTCGTTCACCCGCGTGCCGCAACTTTGGTGAATTCCGCGCCTCATTGATGCATACATGTCTCATATAGCGCTAGTGGGAACTCGGGTATAATTCTTCTTTAAGTTCCAATCTCCGATGGTCTTTACGCACGGATGGGTGCCACTGTCGATTCTACCTTTACGCAGCATCTGAAATATTCCGTGTGACTTGAGGTTCGGACTTGTTGACGAGTGCTTTTCGTTATACGGATCTCTTTTCACTAGTATAAGAGAGAAAAGAGCGTGCGCGAGAGAGCGAGCGATGTGCACATGTATAGATACATAAAAATACTTAAGATTATTATTTTAGTTACATTTGTTCATCGGACTTACGTAGTGGTGTCGAATACGAAAAGAAATAAATTTAAAAAGAAAAGATATATTTCTTCCAAACAGTTTTAATGAATTAAATGAAATTACATCATTATTTTTGTATAATCAATACGTAATATTTATCAATTCAACGTGTTTTCTTAATACATTGTAACTATCTTTATACAAATACTATAGTTTTAACAAGATTCATGTCAATTATAAATAATCGAACTTTTCCTTAGTAAAAAATTTATTTAATTCATAATATTTTTATAAAATAATACTAACATAATCCATATGAAGCAAAAGTAGAAAATGAACTCCAATGAACTAAAAGAAACTTACTTTGCTGACTTTCTTTTTAAAAATTTAAGAGTATAAATGAAATTATGATATTTTATTTACAGTTCGGAAATTATTCTAGTATAATATAATTTTTATTCTAGTATATATAAATTTTTATTCTCTCAAAAAGAGTCCTATTATGCATTACAGAATTTTCTTTATACTGGTAAAGTTGAAAGCTAATTCAGATGCTGAGTTTTACTGATTAAATATTCAAAATTGTGTAAAAACATTGTCCAAAATTCTGTTTGATTTGACTACTATAATCTATTCTAAATTAAACATTTATGGAATGAAATTAAATAATTGTAAGCTAGATACAATTAATCAACAAAACTTTATAAATGTCAATGGAAAGAAAAGGAATTTCTTATTTATTTATAGCATTGACATTTTTGTAAAATTTACAAAAGTAGTCATAGATTGTTTAAGTTAATAATAAATAAATTGTATTTTTCTGCTTTATTTATCAACTTCATTTTCTAGTTCATTATCTAGAAAGGAACCTTGTATTTTTCAAGGTGAATGAAGAATCATCCAATCTGTGTAAGCGAAGCTAAAGTCTCTGCGTGTTAAACTATAATTAAAATAAGGAAGGAAAAGGATGAAGGCCGATATTCAGAGAAAAAGATAAACCAAATTTGGATCCAGTTGATACCATAGAAGCATACGACAGCTCCAAGCTATTTTCTCAGTCTCTACTTTTTGAAAAGTTGAAGGAGCGTGTCAAATATCTATGGTATGGCGCCAATCGAAGTATAGCATTGATGAGTGCCGTCATGGTGTTGGCCCACTTTTCCCTTATATTTCAAAAAAGCGGCTTCGAAAGCCAACAACTATAACAAATACATAAGAAGCAGAGCTAACGAAATGAATCAGATTATACCACGAAATACTTAATCGAAACACAAGTTTAGTCACTACGCCCTCTTAAGTTTCGCCGTTTCCTTACCTTGGTTCATTTTCTCCTGCCTATTTCTCGATGCGTTTTTGTTGTGAGCTGCTGCATTCTCGACCACAGCTATTTGCACTTCCTTCGTTTAGTCAAGTACTCAACTACTTTTCGTACAAAGTCATTAACATTTTCTTCGAGAAATTTTCAAACCGACTTCGCTTAGTACTCGTTACTTCTCTCCTGAATGTTATGTTTGGTTTCTCCTTTCGTTTTATTAGCGATGTTGTGGTTAAGTAATCAGATTGTAGTTTGAACATTTTTATTATATATTTTGCTGTAGTAAGAACATTCTTGGTATATGCTTAATGGATATATTAAGCCGATCTATTTATTTCAAGTTTTATAAATTTTACTTATTTAAAGAGAGAGTTTCGATTATACTTAAATAACACTTAAAGAATAAAAAAGTGCTGCAGAATAAAACAACTTCAGCTGTTCCTACTAAATTTCTACACGCGCACCACGACGGCATCATATACGTGCTTCTTTTTCTCTAGTACTACGTTTGAATTATCAGAATTCCTGTTACAATAGAAAATAAAATACATTATTCACATTTATAATTGGGCGATATTTAATGAAACGATTAAAAATTAGAATTTATGCGTAGTTCTCAGTGCTCATTAAACAAACAAAAATATTAATATTTAATTATAAATATTAGCTACTTCTTTTGTTTTAGAGTATAATAAATTATTATTTTAATTATTTAATAGGAAAAGGACCAGAATTTAACGCTAGATTTCTTTACTCCAAAATTACGTACGAAGCAGCTTTAAGTGCAATAATTCACGAAATATTTTTTCGTACCTCTTAAAATGACAGTTTTCCTTCACGTATACGACGAGATTAAATAGTTTAAAGCAAGCTAATTGAAAATTGTTCTATTGCGTAATTTTAAAAATTCTCAAACTTAATAGATAAAATTCTTCACCGTGAAATTTCATCGGGTCGTTATCATTTTTCCATTTACAATTACCCTAAATGTTTTCGAAGAAATAACGAGAAAATTTCACTTCACTTCTTCCATCCTAGTAGAAGTCGTACATGCACATCTTGGGTAAGGTAAACATGATCAATCACGAATCTCACGAACATACAGAGCCTTTCTACGCATGGCTTTCGTGTACTTCGTTTTTCCGCCTTTCTCTCTCTTTCTTTCTCTATTTTTATCTTTCTCATTTATGTTGTGGTCAGGTGAATAAGCCTTCCGCATACCCTCACAGTAATCCGTCTTCGTCAGTGGTGAGTTCAGAGGAAGGTTGCCTTTGGACTTCTAATCGCTGCAATTTCCGCAGAAGAAAATTCTATTTTTCCGAGGAAGAATGGAAAATGCGTGTATTCTGAGGGTGGGTTGCGCGTCTTTGGCGGAATTATTGGCCGAAACACTCGCTGAACAGCGATGGAAACGCGATGCGTAATGGGTGTATAATGAGGACGAGTGGAGAAGCTAGCGGCTGGTCGTTTGGACAATGAACACGGAGCTTATTGCAAATGATTGCTTCTGACGTTCCTTCGTCGACGAGGGCGAATGTAAAGAGAATACTCGTACAGCTGTTACTTTATTTATATTTTAACGAGTATTTTAATGTTTAAAATCAGACGCTAATCATATTTGATCATAGTGTTTTCTTTTGTTTTTCCAAATGCTCTTATGTGTTAATTACTTATTGCAGTATTTTAAAAAGATTGCATAAATAATTGGCGCCTAAATTACAAAAATTTGAAGAATGTAATATAAAGTCGTGTCATCATTTAACTTTACGATGTGCACTTAGAAAAGATGAATTAAGACATAAAAAGGTGTAACCAAAAATATTAATACCTGAATTATCTAACATAATATTAGATACTAGCAAAGTAAATGAAATGGTCCGATCATCCTTCTTTGCATTTAGCTTAAAATAACAGAGCCTTGTCTTAAAATTTCGCATTCACGATGGCTACCATAGATTAGGGAGGAACGAATGTAAATTTGCCGACAAATTTCTTGCAAGAATTTTTATACACTATCAATGCACACTCCTAGATTCAATAGTTCCTGCATACCGATCATTGAGCAATCTCTGAATTGTTGTTCAATAAAAAGTGCCATTAGGCATGATGGTTCGTATGCGTTCGTATAAGCGAAGCTTCGAAAGAATTATATCAGAAAAGTATCTGACGATACTTTAATGAGCATTAAAAACTTTAAGCCTTTAAAAAATGTGCTAGAAATAATTGTATAAGTTACTGCCATCAGTCGGTAATCAAAGTGCACGAGTATTATTTTGTAATACATATCCTAATTTTCGCTGTCTATTTTTCTAATGGATAATAAACAATTATTTGCATACAACTTATACTTAAATTCATAAATCTGAGATTTTAACAATCGGGATTAAAAGTCCTCAGTCAGAATGATCACATTTGTTTTCAAATTATACGTAATGTATTGATGCACACAAAACATCGAATATCGAATGTATGATCGAGAATGAATATATTTTTTGCCTGTAATTACAGATGCATAGTATGTAGGCGTAGATTTTCATAAATTATATTTGAAATTAGTTCAACATTCTAACTGTTACTGTACTGTAATTTCGTCGTAATTTATTAAAATAAAAACGCGAACCAAACGAAGAGAAAAAGGATATTCTCGATATTACGTTATAGTCTAGCGGAACTGTATGTTTAAAATAGTCTGCTATGAAATTTTAAATCCTGTAATGTAATTCAACCATCGGTAATATAATGATTTGGCCTCACGCGCGCTGACTTAAAAGAGCACAAAACATAGGCAATCCGTTAGGCGTGCGAACGCAAATATCCTTTTTTTGACAGGAGGCAGGCCACCGTTGTTCCAATGTCGCTTTTCGCGCTCTGCTTTATCGTTACGTTCAGGTCAAACTCAGAAGGAGCCTCGAAATATTTACATTAGTTGAACTCGACCTCGTGTATCTGCTTTTTTATTTTCTCGTTTCGAATTTTTCAATCCTTTAACTTTTGTGCAACTTACAGGAAGAGACTTGGAACGAAAAACGGAATCCTTTAAGTGGTCCGTTAATTTGTTAATTTTTGTTTCCTCGAGCGCGGCCTCAGATGCGGGAGCTTCTTTTTGTCTCGTTCCACGCTTAATGAGAGGAAGGAAGAACGTAAATTGTTGCAGTACCTTATGTTCGAATATAATAGAGTATCTCTCGTAATTAATTCACTATTGTTTGAGTGTTTCGTTGCTAAAACGAATTTCAATATTGTTACGGTGGTAATACGTTTCCCTGCAAGTAGCGATAAACATTGTGATTATTTTATTATATTGATGAAAAAGGAAAAATTTATATTCCTGTTGTCAGTTTATCCTTAGAATTTGAAATGCTAATTTTTTATTATTACTACTGTTTCATTTTAAATGAAGTGAATTATAGTAAAGCATAAATTAATTTTAATCAAATATAAAAAAACTTGAAAATTATAATGTTTTCGATATTAGTGCTGCATAAGTTTAAAAACTTTTTTAAGTAGATAAGAACCTTATTTCAAAATGCTAATACATTTTGTGGGCACAAGGTGTTTTTATCTCGAAAATAACTGGAACCTCTATTTGCGGTCAAACTACGAATTTGATTTTCAAGGATTTTTAATGTGAATATTTTATTGTATTTCTTGTACAATTGATAATTATTCTAAATAAATAATAAAATTTATTCTTTTTAAATATATTTTTTTATTTTTAATTAATCAGATAGTACATTTTGTATTAATTCGATGTTTGAAGTAGTGTATGAAATAGTAAAATACCTTGAGACGTTTTCAATCAATTAATAGAAGAATAAATTTTGAATCAGATTCTAGCTAGCTGAAGCTGACAAAAGTACTCAACGAAGGTGTTAAGCTATTAAAAGTCAATATATAATGGTTGATACATATTTATTACAAAATTTCTCTTCGAACAAATACTTTTAAATAAAGCTTCGGTATTATTGCCTTATTCATATAAGTAAGGAATTTTGTAAGTGCCTTGAATGTTTTTGGTACACGCTAATTGCTCCTTCTTGATACTGTACTGAACTGCAAATATTCGCGCAACCATCCAATTATACAGTGATTCACAAAAGATACGAAGCGATTTATTCATAGAATAAATCGCTTCACATATCTATGAATATTTTATGTTACTGTTCGGTTTAAGCGTTATTCTTGGTCTTCTACTTCTAATTATGTATCTTAAAACATTAAGTGTTAACATAATACTAATTCAGATATGATTTCTGTAAGTTAGTTATTTTTTTCAATTAGCTTTAATACTTGTATGTAATGGGGTCTTAAATAATCGATTTCGTATTAATAAATATCGTCTTTATTTATAACAAATTATAAAAGTTATCAACAGCGATATGATAATGAGTAAGAGTGCGGTTAACTATTCGTAGTCCAGTTCGTTGAGCATCGTAAAGTATTCTTTTCTTCGTAAACTTTTCTTTCTTGAACTATCTCGCTTTGATTTTTATAATTAGTCATAATAGTGCTATTAACTTATTTAACATGTTATCTTGTACCAAGAGGTTATAGATTTCTTAATTTACACGAAAATATTTTATTTCATTTTTCATCATTACATAATAAATTAAAAAAATATATGTACAGTGCCATAAAATTCGAAGTTATGTGTTTCGATGAACACAGACTTCAGTGAACATCTATATAAAATTTGAAGTTTTTTCGACAATTTCTGTTGAGACAAAAACACGAACGATTTTAACTTCTGTTATGTTGACCATTAACATATCTTTGATTTAAGCTAAGGTATCTAACTAATTGATTTAGATGCTTTGCCTTAAAAGAACGTCCACAGATGGTGTCATAAAGGTTGTCGGTATCGGCATAATTCAGTCGAGACTGAAAAAGATGATGTCGCGCGTCCGTTTGCTTACTTTAACGTAGGTAAACGTAGGTAAGGATGTCACGCGCGCTCGAGCAAATTAAGCGCTTTGTATTTAAGTAGATTAAAGTCTACTTAAATACAAAGTATTCTATTTATCCAGCCCTGCATAAAGAGGTAACTGAGAACCGTAACGAGTTATCGTCATACCCTCCGCTGCAGATGCAGCTTTTGCTGCTCATGGCAATACAAATTTATGCAGCCTACCCTAAGTGAAAATCGTTTTTCAGGCGAATATTCCGTCTCCCTTTCTATCCAATTTATAATCTCTCTTTTTCTTTCTCTCTCTCACTATTAATAAATTTCGAAATTTATCTCTGTCCGTTCTTTCCGTGTTATTTTATGCAAGTTTGACGCTGTTTAACGAAATTTTACACAGCCGTATTTGTGCAAACACGTTAGTGGATATTAGCAATATGATTTAATGATTTCATTCGTACTTTCACTAGTTGACTGTCGTGGAAGGATGAAACGATTCGTGTGCCCTGTTTCTTTAGTACAAACAGTTTTTTATTTTCCGTTGTAATTAGACTGTATTTTTTGTGCATTCGTATACGAGTAGACGTATGAATAGTTAAACTGAAATGATGAATAGATAAAAAATGTACATCCATGTGTATGTAGATCAAGTGGGTGAATATGGAAAGAAGGAAAAGAAGAGTGTGATAAAGCGAGAAAATGAAGGTAAACGAAATAAAATGATCTCAAAAATAACGCGAATTATCTAAGAAATAAAATCGCTCAACGCTCAGAATAAGCGGAGACACGTTCGTTCACTCTACTACTACGTGTATTGACTCTTTAGAGAAAAATCAAAATCTTCTGTCTTCATTTTTCTTCCTCTCTTTCTCTCTCCCTATTTATCTACTTTTGTCTATCTTTTTCTTCTAGTTACTGCTACTGGTTCAATCGTTAATTATGAGACTATAAAGAGCCTTTTATATGCTATTAATTTATTCTATTACTTAAAAGAATTTCAAGATGAAAGATGCTTAAATTTTTTTTCACGGAATATTTTAAGCACTTAGAAAATCTTATAAAATCTTATTAAAAATATTATATTTTATTAGACTAGATAGTTTAATTTTCTATTAATATAATTACAATATGGTATTAAAAAAAATGAAAAATATAATAATATTTGAGAATTCCTAAAATATTAATAAGTAGATGTAATATATTCAAAGAAATTTAAGATTTTGAATCATTTTTTTGTAAATTAAGAATATCTATATAATTTGTACTTGAACATTTATATTCAATTGCCAGTTTGTTAAAAATAAAAATATGCTTGTATGATCTAAACTGCATATCTTGTAACTTATGGTTTCCTTGTATCTTTTGCTTTTAAAATTCTTATCTTATCTAGTATGTTATATTAACGATACTTTATTATTTTAAAAAAGTTTGTTTAAGGCAAAGTAAAAATAAGAAGTAATAAAAAATTTCTCGAAAATTTAATGTGTCTTTAAGTAGAAAATGATGATTAACCTACTGCTGTAGAGTTGATGGCCGTTTTGCAGGCATTCTCTCTCAAACTTTCCCACGACTTTTTGGACGGGGGCACACTATAATGACTTTTTCATCGATACATTTTTATTTTTCTCTTTTTACTTCTTGCGTGACACCCTCCCAATAGCTGGGAGTTACTCAAGCTTACTCTACCAGATATCACCTCGATTTTGTCTCCGAAAATAGAAAGATAAAGTACAAAGAAAAAAAATAGAAGACGAAAGAGGCTTAGTTTTTTGTATGTATTTATTGTATGCAACTCAGATTACATTTTGAGTGCTGACAGAAGCAATTCTTATTAAATTGTAATTAATTATTGAATTATTAAAAATCAACGCCCACCCTCATACACAATATATACGAAACATACACAATACTTGTATCTTTCTAAGTTGTTTAAACTGACCAGTTCTCCGTTCACTTTAGTTTTGATAGATTCTCTTATTAATAGATAACGATCTGCTAGAAGGCAGACGACAATGCCTATATATAATAATCAATCATTAATATTGGCTATAAAAGTATTTTTAATTTTATCATTTATAAAAAATGATTAAATAAATTTTTCATCTAATCTAAAATTTTAATTTTTAATTTTAAAAATTGATAATTTTCTACGGAAAAATGTTTTTCACATCACTAATTCAAGAACAAAGTTAAAATTATTATTTTGCTGTTTTAATTACCCTAAAGATGGCGCAAACGATTTCGCATTAGCCTGAAACAGAACTTTGCTAAGATCGATGCCTCTAAGATTACTAAAAAGGGCCTGTGTTTTTGCTTAACTATCTTAACGTATTCTCGCTACTTCCTTAATCTAGAAACCCGACCAATAAAGTCACAACCTTATTGCTTGTCATGATACAAAGACAGTCTTCTCAGCTTTCGCCCAGAAAGACTCATTTGTTTGTATACCGCTTAGCTCTTTGTAAGTGTCAGCGAGAACGGGTGCTGAGAATACCTATAGCATGGAAAATTCATTCGGGCATACTTGAATCCAGAGGGTCCGTGGAGAGCGAGATATGGATTCGCTACGGAACGTTAGTCGCGAATTTGGTCGGTCTTCGCGCTCCAGCAATTTCTGCCGGTTAAACGGGAATTAAGTAGTGGATTTCCAAACTCTACCACAGCACTACGGCAGGGACGTCGCTCTCAAAACTTGGTCCACAAGTAGCTGTTTCTGCTTCTGTTACTTGGCTTGTAGGCGCTTATTTTCAGACTCGAGAATTTTCTCTCACTTGAATGTAGCCAAAAGTTTACGAGCGCCTGCTGTTGCTATTCTGTCGGAATAAGCACGTGGAAGGATGGCGCGGAACGATTGGCTTCCTCTAATTGTTAATGTTAAAACTTTGGTGGGAGCGGATTTCGGGCGAAAAGCTCTTGTAGTTTAATGGTTAATTAAAATTGTGCCAGCCCCGACTTCTGCAGTGAGTACAAGTTTTACAGACTTGGGCATTATTTTATAGAGAATATAAGGTTGAGTATGTACTTTTTAAAGCTGGACTAGGGTGACGTTGATTTACGTTATGCTGATTAAATTTTTTTAACAAGTTCAGCTTAATTTTATCCAAGGATAGTCTGACAAACGTAATATAGGAAATAGGTTCATATAAGCTTAATTTAAAAAATGAGTTCTGAAAATTTTGTTTAAATTTTGGTAATGGATTATTTACTATTAATATTAATGTCCAATGCTTTATTTGTTTGTATTTTAAACATTCTGTTGGATCAATTTTACTTGAACATCATACCGTGACCAGATCTTTGCATATTAATTACAGTTAGTACTGAATAAAATATAAAAAAACAATAGTGAACATCTCTCTTCGTTAAAAAAAGCTATTTAATTACGATGCAAAGTGTATTTGAATTTTCACGTTGTATATTATTCATTGAATACATTATAGTATAACTTAGCACTATTTAAAATTATGCTCTATGTCAATGGAATAAATCATTGTCTTAAAAATAACTCTTTTGTGTATTATAAAATTATTTTATAATACACAATACAAACTTATTTTATAAAATTTATTCAGTTTTTATAAAATTATTGGTTAAAGTCAGAAATATTCTGCATTGTGAATTATTAGATTAGAACATAAAGTCAATGTAATGTCTTATATACGTCTATAGAGTGCTATAGAAATCCAAGCAAACTTGTTCTAAATAAGTGTAAATATTGATTTTGACGCTTTAATTTTTAATTTATTAAAATAATTTCTTAAATAGAAATTATTTAATTTAGCCAAAGTTATATATTTCTATAATAATTATATTTCTTAAAAGAAATATCATTTACATAAAAAATATTTAAATAAGTTTTTATTTTTACTTGTATTGTATTTTAAAAATACAACAGTAATAGCAAGGAAGTAATTAACAAAGTTACATTTATTATAGATTATTGTACTTGAGTATTAATTAACTCTGTTTTTAAAGATTCATATTTCCATTTACTCTATCTCATTATTATAAAACATTTTTTATTTAAGTTTCAGTAATTACTTATAAGACGTGCAAACTTAATTTTTGCCTTTTAGTAATACACTTTTTTTAATAAAAATGAATTTATCAAGTCCTGGTATACATTACCATTAAATGTCAAAGTTATTTTATACAAAATTTAATTATCCAAGTAAGTACTCTATAAGATTAGAGAAAATAAATATTTTTATATTATTTCTATTTAAATTAATTTGAAGCATTTAAACTTATCTTTTAAAAAATTTTAACGATAAAGAAGTGTGATTATTTTAATTTTTATATAGCTTCAATTAAAAATCGAATTTCATATTTTTAGCTGGTAATTGTACTGATTGGTTATTATATACGAAAACATTGTTCGCTATTGCAAATCCCTTAGTTGTCACCTGCAATTTAAATATATTAAAATCAATATGACGAGTCAATTTTCAATTTACAAAATAATCAAAGTACATCCGAACAATAACACTATGAAAATCCTAAATACCATTTAAACATACACGTGCAGTAACATTAAATATTTTTCCGTTGAACGATCGCAATCACTTGTATAATTGAGTATCTCCTACGTCGTCATGAAATCGCCTTTAGTGCACAATCTCGCTGTTTCGATCGTTTTCACGTATGTCGCCATAAAACGGCATATATATATATATATATATATATATATATATATACACACACTCGCATCCATATATATCTCTTATCGTGACCATATGCACGTGCGCTAACGTACATATTAGGATAAAAGAAAGACCATTTACTCTGCAAAGTTAATTGTCGGAATTCATTTTTCCTTCGTTTCTATTTAAAAGGAACGTACTATTGTTTCCGTTTCTCCATTTCTTCTCAGCATAACATGCATAGGAGATTCGTAAGTAAAGTCACGCGACTCAGCAAACACGCCCTTCGGTCTATCGTATTTTCTTTACGCGTTCGCGCCCGGAAAATTACGTTTTTTCTCCGAATTCTCGTTTCATTTATGTATGCGCCAACATATTTTTTTCGAATTACGTTACCTTATCCTTTTCATCTTCAAGTCTCCGATTTCTTCACTCACTCCAAATGACAACCCCTTTCCACCCATGGGCTCTAATTGCCCGATCTCTCACTTTGACGCACTCACTTTATGTGTAATCTAACCTCTCACTCTTTTGACGCACATTTCCCCTCCCTTTTTCGTATACTATTTACCATTATCATTTCTTTGTTTTCGTGATACGACACCTAATGAAAGGCGAAAGCCTCGGTGCGAGCCCATTGTCGTGTGCAATTTATATTTTCGCGCAAATGAGCGCGCAGGTGGAACTGGTTGTACATACGTTATATGCTCACAGAGAGCATGCGGGAGAGCGAGAGCGTGAGAGAGCAAGAGAGAGAGAGATGATTATGTAGCGCGAGCGTGCACTTTGAATAATAAATGCGGCCGCCAAAGCGATAAGTTCCTCAACCACGCGTTATTACTACATTACAGCTGAGAACACGCCCAGAACAGGCGCATGTGAGACTTGGTGAGAAAGAGTTAAAAACAGAGGGAAAGAAGGAGAATAATGTAAGCTGTAAGGCGCAGGAAGTAAAATGGGAATATTTTGCAGGACAAGAGAAAGTTTTTAACGAGAGGGTTGTTTAAAAAAGACAATGCCAGAGAAAGAGAAAACTAATACTTGTGGCATAATGGAAGAGTGAAAAAGAACAAACAAGAACTTCCAGTGTACTTAACTAGAAAATAAGGAAGGAGAGTAAGAGACAGAGATAAATATAAAGATGAAAAAGGGGAGCAAAGAGAAGAGGAAAATTGCGGTATAAAAAGAAGAAGTGGAAGACAAGATAGGGAAATAAATGAGAAAAGGAATCAATAAACAGTAGATAGAGGAAACGACAGAAGATGGATAGCGGAATGAAAATTTAAATAGATTATAAAAATAAAAACTGTTAATAATAAAATATGAAAGAAAACTCAAAAAGATAATTGGAAATACCTACAAAATTAAAAATTCAAGAATACATACAGGAATGTTCTGAGCATTAATTTCCTTACTTTACCCAGTCGCCATGGGATGCTAGTTTAAAATTATTTAAAAAGATCTGTTTATACATCAGAGATAATAACTAAATTAGAAAGTCTTGAATCCAGCAGAAATTAAGAACGTTTTATATGAAAATGTAGGCTCTTGATAGTAGGTAAAAGCATGACCTACCCAAATAAGAACATGTAAGTATACTCTGGCTCATTATATTATTCTACATAATACGCAAACTGTACTCTCGACATTCTAATTTAGTTGGATTTATAATAGATGACACAATTATGTAAACCACATAGATTTAAAGTAGCAATCTGTATTTCGATAAGAGCAATAGAAGTAAAATACTCGAAACTGATCAAATGAAAACGCATAATTTCCATAAGCTAAAGTTTATCCCGTTAATATCCAAGTGCGATTCATCTCAAGCTATTCAAATTGGGAGCATTGTAATTTTTTCCGAATCAAGTGCTCAAAAATTTCATGAGACTAAATCCTTATGACATACAAGTTGCATGCGTAGAACCGACACCCATTTATTCAGATATGTGGCTCGAATCTCGCAGGTCCAGAGCATAGAATTTTTACGTCGTCCATTTCGCATCCCGTGCACGAAAAAAAATCGAAACAGCCTGTCCGTATTCCAACAACCGTACGATAAAAATTGCATAGCGCTTTCGCAATTTATTCCGGAATATAATTCTCCTGTCGCTTAAGTAAGGCGTGTGTAGTGAAGTCAGAGGGGAAGACCCGTAGCGTGCGTAGGAGCGGGTGACTCGCTTCTATCTTCACGCGTCAACGTGCGAACACATGCGTAGACTCGGCTCAGGTACACGACGCGCGGATGTGAATCACGCGACTTTGCGTGCGATTGCACCACTCTTCTCTCCGTAACTCGCGTTTGCTTCCTCTACACGCCTACACCTCACGCAACCAAAGCCCTAGTCATCCTTTACATCCTCGCTCGTTGAGTTACAATCCAGAGACGCTTTCTGCCTTCCTCTTTCCCCTACATGGTTTACCACGTCCAACTCTCACTCTCACGGTTCTGTAGCTCGTGCGAGCAACTTCATGCGAAACGGGGAGGAGACAACCGAGTGCTGGCATTTTAATTTGTGCATTCTGCAATAGACGTCCACGATTATTTTCCTTGGCGTGTAGCCGGTAAGGACCGGACTAATCGTGGTGAATTCAACATCCCTTGCGGCGTTAAGGGAGAGTTCTGAGCTCTCTTTTTTTATTCTCCTTAGCCGGAATTCATGGCTTAGATTACATGGTTGTTCTTTTTATCTGCGGTTGATATTGCAAGGCGTTACATTTTTCGAAAGTTCGAGGACTGTTACGTTTTAGTTACGCGCGGAGTGGCGTAGTTTATTACGAAACTCTTCCCTCCGCGTACAGAGTTACGGTTCTCCACATATATTTATAAATGTATTTTTTCTTCGACTTTTAATTAATGAAAGCATATTTTTAGCTTATGTTTCAAGTACAAAAAAAAAAAAAAAAAAAAGGAAATGAAAATTTTGAAAAAAAATTACATTAATATTAACAATATTTTCTGGGTTGTTGGAAATTAATTCGTTAATACGTCAACAATCTACTATTTTATCGCAAAATAACATATTCATTTATTATAAAATTAGTCAAGGCATTATACAGGCTAAAAAAGTGTATTTTTGCTTTTGAGGTTCAGCTTTCAAATTTATCGATTCAAGACTTTCGTATCGTTCAAAAAAGAAAAGCGCGAATTTCAAACTTCGAATCTCGAGAGAAAAAAGTTACAACGTAAGACATGCAGTTCTGTAAAATTCACACAAAAGTAAAGAAAATTTTGAAGTTCATAGTTTCCACTTGAAACATTTCATGTTCTATGATGCCTCGTAGCCCTACACTATATTTTGAATTAGCTCTATAAATTTACAGTTGGTAATCTTCATAAAAAGTTGATTGGTGCATTCAAAATGTATTGTAGAACGTACACTTCAGTATTAATAAAATCTGAATTTTAACGTATCATTTTAATTTATATAATATCGTATCAAAACGAACCTGAAGTTTGTAGCGTTGGAACACCAACAAAAAAATCAAGTCTTTTAAAACTTGAAATCTCTTTTAAATAAACCAAAATATTATAAACGAATAATATAACCCTTAAAACTCCATCAAAGATAACCCTTATTGAGGAATGAAAAGTTAAAAAATTTGAAATTTTCACGAACTGTTATAAACAACAATCATTATCAACTAATAAATTATTTGAACAAATTTTATTGCACATACAAACTTATTATAAAAAAATAGAAGTCGCGGCATTTATGGGTACGTGTAGTAGACCCCCTCTGTAAAGACATTAAATTTGATAGTTTACTAATAAAATTATAAAATTCTAGTGTCCAAGAATAAAGAATACGAATACCAATAATAAATAAAAAATAAATATTAAGGAATATTGCAAAAATTCTCCCACAAATTTAACAAAATCATGCTATTGGGATTCCACAACTTTTTATCAATGAATTACATTGCTGATATAATTATCAACAAATTTTCAAGAAAAAATGAGATTCTCTTCATAGTTAACAACATATTTAAACAAGTCCACGCTTATGGCATATAAGATTTGTTTTAATAAAAATGTGTTCTTGAAACATTCCACATTTTTTTATTAATAAATAATTTCTCATATGAAAACGAAAAAATAACCCGGATAGCAAATTTGCTCCTTTCATGTATGTCATTTTAATGTTACATAAATCCATTTAGTTTATATTTAATTTACTTTATAAAAAGAAGAAATTTTTATACGTTGATATAATAAAATATATATTCTGTAATATTATAAATATATTAATTTTCAACAGAGTATTATTTTATCATAATTAATAATCTTTTTTTATGTTAAATGAATTCTTTGTACCGTCGAAATCCATTAGCTCTTATAGAAATTTATTGTAACTATCATTTGTTCATACTTTTATACAGAGTATATCTGCGAAAATCGCTAATGGAGCTAATGAAGAAAAGTTTGCTTAAATCTTCTAATGTCAGGACAAATGAGAGATATGTCACAGAGAGGACACACAGCAGCTGAGATTCTATTTGATTTTGTTTCATCTCAAATGATTCATAAATGCTCGATGGAACGGTTTATTTCATTCGAAATTAAACTGCCTTGCTGCCTTCTACTTTGTATATTATGTAACTATTATACGTACTATACAGCTATTAAATTATGAGCTTCTAATCTTACAAAATTTAATGAAATAACAACAAGGGATGTATTATATGTGTATGTTTATTTAAGCTTATTTGAATACTATATGTGTAAGAGGTTGTATTCATACGACAGCTCTTAGCCTCAAGAAGGGAAACTAAAGAACTTACATTTCCTCTCAAAAAACGCCCAGGCTTTCTCACTCAAATCTTCATACGGACATCCCTCACATTGTTATACCCAGTTTTATAATAATGTACCACAATATTTTCATGACTTCATGACGCCGAGACAGTAAGAGAAAGCAATTATATTGTCAAATAATATTTCATTTTACTCATATTTAATATTTCAATATTTAATATTTCATATTTAATACTCATTTTAAATATGCTACTGGAGTTACATATTTGCTTGAATATTATTCGATATTTGAATTGCAAAATTAAAATGAACAGCCCTTCATTCCCTCATGGAATTAATTTTTATTACATTTCATATACATTTAAATTATCGTGTGATATATAAAGTAAATTCTTTTCAATGAAAAAGTTGTAAATTAACAATACAAGTATTTAATAAAGCATACATTTAAGTACATATTGTTAGAGGTATTAGAAAAAATGTATAGAAAATAAACTTAAAATAGAGAAGTGCTATTACCGGTAGATTTAAGTGAACTAACTAAAGTATATCATAGTATTACTTACGAACGCTTCACCTGAATCTAATAGTAAGTGTATCACATTGAAAAATTTATTATGACATATTCAGTAAATTAGTCGAGACAAGCTTTGATTTTTCTAAATCGTCTTAAATTTAAAGTTTATAGATTATTAATCATTATATAATTTTTCATCTACCAAAACCAATTTCAACGATAAATTCACACTTAAATTAATACTCTTCATAAATTCTTTAAATTTATTTTTTGCAAATTTCGTCGTTGATCCGATCTCGTGATTTCAGTAATAAAGCATTGAGGAAATGAGAGAAACTAGTGCTAGAACATGATTTCTAAAAAATGTCCTTTACAATTGTGTATTTCTATGTGGCAAGCGATTTCTCAGTGTATGCATGCTTAAAATTATTGGCGCATAAACTGAGCGAGAGATTTGTGTTTCTCGCAGGGTTTGATCCAGCATAAATCTCTGAGACTTAACCATGGAAGTGGCACCTTTGTCCCAAACTTCTGCAGGCGGAAAAGTTCGCACCGCGTATTTGTGTTGGTTGCTAGATGCATCTTCGACACCTTCAACGAGTTTCCCTACAATAAGTCGAAACTACTCTTGGCGGTCTGAGATCTTGGTGCTGAATTTTCCCTACCTTGCGCGGATCTAAGCATGTATTCGTAAGGAGATTGGCATTAGACGTGATAATTTCTTTATAAACGTAATTACCCAAAATGAAACAGTTGTACATTTTACATTTATTTTTTACATTAATTTATGTTAATTTTTTTAATCAAATACATCTTTCTATCTAATAGATTGCTTTTTCAAATACCAAATCTTATCAAACATATAAATCATAAGCAGTCTGTAATATAATTAAAAAATATTATGATTATCATAAATTTAAACTTAAACTTGACATACGCCGTTGCCCACTCGTGCAACCCGAAATACATAGGTGTAGCCGACATGTATAGCCGAAACCTGTCTTTTCGCATGCAATTTGCCACCTAGGAAGCAAGGGAAAAATAAGAGAGGAAGAAAAGAGTGGCGCAGGGAAAATCTCGCAGTAAGTCAGCAGATTGGCGCTGCCAACTGTCCCGTCATGAACATTCTTGATTAACTACACATGCCTTTTATGATTGGTTCCTTGGTTGAAAGTGCCGCGGGGGGGGGGGGCATCTCTTGCACATTGAGGAAGGACCACACATCTCTTTCTTATACCTAATACCGCTGACAACGTAGTTCGGGTAGTAGTGCTGTCAATTAATTGAATTCAATGTAAATTTCATTTCATATTTTTTTATTTCGACTATTCCGATGATCTGGTTTTACGAATTCACCCTTATTGGAACAATGCATGGGGGAACAAACCCGTTCTTGTAAGGACCATTCGTTGGAAGAAATAGGTGTCTGAGTGTCTTTAAAAAAAGAAACTCAGGCGCACTCATCTTGAGGAGCTGCTTTGACAGAATGTCTCAAGTTTATTTACTATTCTTATTATCATTATTTCTCAAATTTATTAATACATACGTAAATAGTAAAATGCACTATTACAGTATACTTTTCTGTAATTTTCCACTTTACTATAATATGGTGTTCTTACTTAGTAACTTAGAATAACGTTGAAAAAATTATTTGAAAAAAAGTAAATGATATTCAAGTGAACGAGAAGGTAACGAGGTTTATGATAACAATATAAAACTTGAAAGTACAAGAAAAGTGGGAAATAGTGAGAAGAATTGTTAGTGGAAGCCAATTTTTATAAGAGAAAATACAAACATCGTTTGCATATTTGATCTCATATATGTGATCTTCCAGATGCTGTTACGGTTCCTTGTTAATTCACCATACAAATTCACGCCAACATTTACAATTGCGAACAAACCTTATAGTAAGAAAAGACGACTAAGCAGCTACTAAATTAGCTATTGAAATTAACAATGAACCTATCTGTCTGTATTTTCTTTCACTCTAGTTGCTCTGTTTTGAATTTTCTGTGTTAGTGAACCAAGCAAAGTTTCATAAGACAAGTTTACGATAAGGCAAGCACTGCAATAACGGCTCGTAGAAATGCATTGCTCTTTTAATTTTATAGAAATTTTCACAAATCGTTAGTGCTTTGATTGCACGATTATCATTTAATGAGTAGTGGAAATACATTATAATAAATTAAAGATGTGTCTTTTAATCTTATTTCAACTTGTTAACAGCTAAATCAATACGAGTAATCAATAAACATTTTTCTCTTTTGTTTCATCTGTTTCAACTAATATTACATTCCCAAATAGCTTAAAAATTTATCACTTATTAATCAATTAGCTATTTCATTCATTATTTTCTTAAATAAAATTTGGGTCTTTGTTAAGTAGCACTGTATAAAAATTTGTTTGCCGCTACGGTAGGTCTAAAAAGAAGAAAAAAAGTAAATATAATTTTGTGTAAATATCGAGAAGAAAGTTTGAACATGTAGGTCGTTGTTCACTACTGCAAGGTCATGACAGCTAAACGTGCTCAAACCCAGCAAAGACGTTTTAATCTGAGTCGAATGTCAAACTATCTCTTCTCCTCGCCCAACATCGTGATATAAAGAGATCCAATTAAGAATCAGAGCACAAATAAATTGTCCAATTGGAGAAGCGGAGGATGTGGACAACTCGATACTCGATAAAAACTTCTCTTTCTTACCGTCTCGGGTAAATAGCTTTAATACGCTTGGACTCTTATCGATATCCTTCTGGATTTGAAGCGGATAGATTTACTATGACGAAGAAATGGGTTTTCTGCCACTGTTCGTCTGATTTAATGCTCATAAAGGCAAGTTTGTTATTAAGAAAAAAATGATGGAAATTTCAAAGACAATTCGTTTAGAATAAAGGAATATTGCTTACAAATTTTCAGCGTCAAATGAATTCTCTTTGACGTCAAAATTCTGATGTACAGTTTTTTATTATTAAATATTCATTATTCTTTGTTATTATAAAGCATTCAGTATTCACGAATATTGATTAAAATTTTTAATAATAAATTTGATTCGTAATTTATTTAATCAGACCTTAGGATTATTATATTTTATTAATCATTTACAGCAAAATTCAGCGAAATAATTTTTAACAATTTAGCTTTGTAATAAAAAAATCAAGAGATTACTTGACAAAATAAAAGAATGCAAGTTTTGGAAATCTTAGTGCACTGCTAAAAATATAGATAGAATCGTTAAAGTTCATCACCAAAGCATTCAATATATTCATTACAATTGTAAATGTAGTTGGTAAAGTCGTTGAAACCAAGAAAAGATTGAAATTATGCTTAAAATCTTATTGAATAAAAAAGCCTTAAGCTTTTGCTTAGGCGAAAAAAATAATACGAATTTTATATATAAACCAATCAAAGACTTCATTATTTCTAAAATAATAAATATTTTGGATAAAAAATCTAATTAATAAAGTTTCAACTTAATTGAATATTATTATTCATAGTAACAGTTTCCTGGCAAATTTTTCTAATTTATTTGATATTATTGAATACCAAAAAGTAATATGGAATTCATCATCAAACAACATTTTATGTTTAACAGATATAAAATGTACCGTTTTATTTGTTGAAACAAAAAAGGGGTAATTTTTTTATAAATTACAATGTATATGTAACAAATTATGTACGAAGATAATGAAAGTAAACTATCGTAATACATCTCCCTCAATTTTCGCATCAATTTATGAGTAACAGTTATAGTTATTATTATTATTAAATTGATGATGTAATTATTAATAAGAGATCTAATTGTATTATACGAATTCAAAAAATTGCAATTAATTAAATTAAAAATATGAACGAATTGAACTTAATTAAATCGAAAAGGATGAATGAAAAAGATAATTAATTACACGAATGTATCTAGGTTTATATTTTTTAATTTTAAATAACAATAACAAACTTAAAAGAAAAGAAACCATCAAGAATTATTAAATAAGCTCTTAGTGTAAATAATTATACGCAATATGGGCGAGTCTTTATTAAACAAAAGATGCAATAAGCGAAGAATTAATTCCCAATTTCTTTCTTTTATTAATTTAATAATGTTTTTAAACCTTTAGCGTGTTTTATGTCCGAAAAATCCAATAAAATCAAATAAATTTAAATGTTTATATCCGAAAAATCCAATGGAAGAAAGTAGATTAATCATAATTAATTAATGGAATACATCTTTTTTCTTAATCCACAAACAATTCCAACAAATCTTATTAGTTAAATTTGATATTAATAAAATAAATTTATAATATTATCAAATATTTATTTAAATTAATTGAAACCTTGGAGATAATTATGCCAAAGAATTCAATATAGTCTTGATTGAATTTTTCCCTACTCTACGTAGGGAATAATAAATATAAAAATACTTTAGTAATTCATAATTGTAAATATGTGACAAGCAGTAGAATCTACCACACCAATGAAACCAGAATTGTCGGTAAATGGACAAATAGTACATAGTAAAATTGATGTAAATTATAAAGTAATAAAGTAATAAATAATAAATAATAAAGTAATAAATAAAGCAGTAGCAATAGTCACCAAGAAGCCACATGAGTTCCGGTAGGTTGACTTGTTTGAATGATTATTTGTACTTGGTTTACGCATATATAATTTCCACAAAACATCTTCGCGTCTCGTGTAACCCTTTGCCTCGTTTCACTAAGCAAACTTCTGTTACGCGTTAAACCTCCGCTTCCTCGTCAATAGAAAATAAGTTACAACCGCATGGATCTCTCTCATCTACCATACTCTGCTCCTACTTCAACCTTTAGCTGCTTTATAGATCTCTTGTAGCAAAAAAATCGTATGGAAACCGAGGTCGAACAACGTTAAACGTTGTGGTAAAAAAATTGATTTTAGATTTATATAAATGCAAATCCACAAATGGTGGATAAAGTAAATTTTTGTTATTCTAATCCGTATATTGAATAATTTACTTACAAATTTTAAACACAGTAATAAATGTAGAAAGTCCTAATTAGTTAATTAGAGAAATAAATCATTTAAATCTATTTATTATCTTTTCATTTCTCTGCTTGAATTGAATTCAGCTTCTAAGATTTAGTCTATTGCGAATTGGAAGCGTTTATAATCATACTATCGAAGCGCCTTACCTTCCTTACCTTCCTTATCTTCTTACTGGAGCAGTATTATATGTCTTTCTCTAACCCTATGTGATCCTCCATTATTTCTTTGAATTACTATTTTTGCGCTCCGTTCACGCGAAGTTGTGGTGATGCGATAACCGAAACGAGAAACGAAACTGACTGTATCTGCATGGGTAAGATGGCTGACTTTGTGTTGCATTAATGACTTGGAATTATCAAAGCTCTCTCTTCAGACGCTTTTTGTGGCGTCAACTCTCTGAGAGACGAGAGACGTCGTCAGCTGTATACGCGTCTATCTTTATCTCGCCTCGTCTCTTTCGCTCTGTTGGTAGATGATTGTAGGTATTTGAAGGCGTGTTGATGAGTGATTGGAACGAACAGATTCAAATAATCTATATGGGAGGCCAAATGGTTATAAAATATATGAGAGATACATAGATAAAAAACTTATAGGTATGGGCTAGTAAAAACTAGAGAGAGAGAGAGAGAAAGAGAGAATGCAAAAAAGAAGTAAATTAATTAAATATCTTGTTTGCGTATGTCGCGCTACGCTCTTCCATTCTGTTTCTCTGTCTGACCCTCTCTTACTCGTTCTATCTGTATACATTATGTAACCGGTAATGAGATGTAGAAACTAGTACGCGGAGCATAAAATTAGTGCACGGTCGTCTATTGTCCGCAAATGCGCACTCAGTCGTTCGTCAATTTTAATGGTCGAGAGATCGCATTAGAAAGGAGCTGCAGAGAACGCGAGTTTGCCATGGAAGGAATTGATTTGTTTGGCTCTTTGTATCCTTCTAAGTATGCGAAATAGCTTTGTGAATTGGCTATATTCGTTAAGTTAATTAAACTATCACTTATCCGTTATGTCCCAAAAGGTTTTTTCAACTATTTCTTATATTTTTATGCAACTGATATAAATCAAATTTTCTTTTTGAAAAGCGAAGTGTTGTAGCAATTGATACTGTTAGATACTATATGATAAATTTTGTCACAAAAAATAATAATTTATTAATGTTACTAATATTGATTTAGCTTGTTTAAAAAAAGAATTGTATTAATTATGCTTGTTTTATGTATTTATGTAATTAATTTGCTTAGAAAATTGTTACTTTACTTTAGTTTAGTTTTATAAGAGCTAATAAAACAATTATTTCACCATCCGAATATTGAGAACAGAAAATAACACGTTTCAAGTTACAGCTAGAAAATTATTGGTATTTTAAAGGTATGTAATTTTTTATAGCTCTTGTCTGCAAATGATGCTAATTTAAAGAGCTATAATGTACAAACAGGATTTAAAATTTTTGATAAATTAAAATTACTACTTCTTAAAATTTATATTCTAAAATTTATTCTACTTTCTAAAATTTATATTCTCTATTACTATAGATATAGGTATAAATAATGATTTTGAATTTTGAGTTTCTAATAATGAATATTTTATGAATATAAAAAGAAACGAAAAGAATCTTAGAAACTTAATATCTTTAGTAAAGTTGATCATTCGGAAAAAGCCGACAACTGTTTATAAAGTATTGTATTTAAAAGATAACAATAAAAGGTTTAAAGCAGTCATTATAGTTTTTAATGTACTTTTTAAAACTACATTGTTTTTACATAGAATGCATTAAAAAAGTAGAGAGGGCTCACTTGAATTGACTTGACTTTTATAACAATATTAAAAGCGAAATTAATATAACTTCCATAATAATAATTAGATATAGAAGTTGTTGAAAATATTTTTGTGTCTTAAAGTATTTATATTCTATGTCTTTGTATAGTTTTTTTAAATGACGGCTCTTTAAGTCACTACATCAGAGATATTAAACTTTTTCTAGCTTTTGTTTTTTTAAAGGTAAGTGCATATTAAAAAAATTACCATAATATCAAATTGTTAAAATAATTTATAAAATCTAATTCATCATTTTCTGGATTTGTGAAAAAATTCATAAAATCTTTAAATCGTTTAATATTGTACTTTTATCAACCTGTTGGTTTTTCTCTTACTTTTCAAGAACATGCACTACCTCGTATAGCATGGATATTTATGTGCATGCGTGTCTGCGTGTGTGTGGGTACACATTTAGACGTCGTGTTTTATTTCATTGAAACTGAATTATAAATAGCTGTTGTGTTAAGGAAGTTCACGTATAAGAAAAGGATTGACAAAGGTTGAAGGAAAGTATCCCTCTGGATTCGCAATCAGCTCTTAGCTACACTGCTATGTACCGGTGGAGGTATTTTTCAGGTTGCCCTGAGAAGGGCTAATTTGACAACAGTAGCTGTGGGGTTCGTTGAGAATGTTACAAATGTTTGGTAGCCCTGAAAACGGCAGATTGTCCGCTGTGACGAGTTCTTCTCTTCTTCTTCCTCTCTTTATTCTATTTTGGTGAATACTACCGCTTCAATAACGCCCTGCGATTTTTGCTGAACTTTCACCGTCTACGCATCAATGTGTCGGTGACTTTGAAAAGTACGAGTAGTCTTGTGGGGTAGACTTGCAGGGCTGAGCCCTAATTAGTATGCATTAGGAGACAAGTTGTACGTCAAGATATTTATGATGTTTATTATGAAATTATGAAAATTTGTTTACATTTTTATAGCTACATTATGTTTAACATAATTTACACTACGTAATCCATTTTTAAGTAAATGCTGTATTAATCGTTTTATCTAAAAAATGTTCCGGATACTTTTATAGACTAACAATCGCTAAAAGAGCAAAGACATACCAGGTAAACCAAAGCTGTCCTATATAATATTAAAGCGGGAAATGGATGAATTACGAATATTTTAAAGTGAAAAGTGACAGTTACGAGTAAAAACGTTGTGCAATCCGTAACTTTGCGATGACTGCGCACTAGCCTCGCGACTTATCATGCACCATGAGCTTAGATAGTTATTTTTACACGACTGCTAGTTTCTATGATGTGATAACTGCTTTGTCAGTAAAAATAAAAGGAGTATTATATAGGAATAAATTATATACATAATTTTAAGTAAAATGACGTTTAATGATCATTTAAAGAGTTTTTTTTATTTTAATACGATCTTAAATAAATTATTATAACGGCTTATCTATAAACTTGCATCAAACTTTTCGAAATGTGTGGTGGTTACAATTTGATGGTTTTTTAATTTATTCAATTATTGCATTGAAGGAAAGTAAAATTTTTCGTTATATGCTGATAAAAAGCAAACAAGGGATTTTTAGAATTTTATGAATGCTTTTATCTTATTTAACTTATTCTCTACGTTCTACACACTTTCAAAGAGTTTTTATTTTCCAATTCAACTTTTTAAATCCTACCAATCTAAAATTTATTATATACAAATTGTTTCGGTTTAAAATTTCGCAAACAAGATAAAGCTGAATTATTCTAACGATCATAAAAATTTATAATAAATAATTCAATTAATCTAAAATAAATTTTTCTTGATATTAGAGAATTTCAGCAACACACAGATTTATACGATGATATTACGGAGAGAAAATCTATATAAAATCTAAATAGAAAGATTATTAATTAATACGAGAACTATGCGTATACATACTCTTCTAACATCCATTAGAAGTAGAGACTGTAAATATCCTTCTTAAATCATTGCTTTTTGGATACGATTAAGAATATTATAAATCCTTGTCCCAGGGACATTCTTCGTTGAAGTCTTAAGTATGGTTTTTACAAACTGAAGAATTAGACTGACCAAGTTCAAGTATCTGCAAAGCAAGTCAAAGGGTTATAAAGAGAAGCGAATCAGCGAGAGTGGAAAAGATCTAGTTTTTTGCAACTTCTGATTCTTAGGAATGTGTGCTGTTTTTAGCGTAATCAGATTCGCACAAGGCTACTCGTTACAAGACTGCGCAATACATATGAGTGCGATGGTAGAACGATGTGCACGACCTTGTAAAGCGACCGTCTATGGGGAGGAAAACTAACTGCGTGATTCGAATTACAACACGCAGGCATTAATTCGGTTGACATGAGTGGTCGATGATGAAAGTGTTCAGATGAGAACTGCTGCTATTTTGTGCTTCAGTGCGCGAAACAATTAGGATCCTGTATACGGTCAATTATATGTGACTGATAGCTGTGATTTGTATTGGTCATATAATGTCGTGTATCTGATTTAGCTTTTTTAGCGAATATGTTTTGCTTTAAAAATATTATTGCCTTATATCTATTTGTTGAAAGTAGTCAGCTTTGAAGCATTTGATTAGTTCCTCATTCCCGTTTCCTATTATGTATTTAATTGTCTATTTAGAATGACGGAATGTGCACGTGTGCATTCGTATATATGAGATTTGAAAAATCACTTCTTACAAAATAAAAATGAAGTACTAAAATTTAACAATTAAATGTTTATCAATCTCAATGAACTTTTTTCAGTACCTCTTTCATTTTCTGTTGTTTACCATTTTATAAAAATCAATATTAATTTCCAATGATAATCATTATTTGCACGAGCGAAACATATTTTGAATCTAGTCAGTATGAAACATAAAATTTTATCACGACTATAAAAAGCTTTGACGATTTGTCGATTTTATGGTTTTACCCATTTTGTATTTTATATTACAGTTTTTCTAGTGCAATATGTTCATAAAATCTAAATCTGTACCTATGAAATGTAGAATGATCGATTACATTTAAATAATAAGTAATTTATTTTTAATCAAGCTGACATTAACTTTGAATACAAAAAATTTCATACACTTCTTGCGTTGCCTAATTCTAATAATGTTCAATTTTCACTTTGCACCCTTATATCATATTACGTATCAAATTAATATAGCTCACGCAGCCAAAATATTATTTTTTTAATTTACACGAAGAAGATATTTATTTTAGTATATACTTCAAGTCTTTGTTCTTCAGACAGTTCAAACTTGTTCAGAATCAATACTTTTCTTTTCACTATTTGATCTAGGACTACTTTTTTCATATGTAAACTTGCTTTAAAGTTTCACCTTTTCTATAATTAATTTATTACTTCTAAAATAATGATCTTATTCACATGAAATTTGAATATATTTTCAAAAGTAAGTTTCGTACAGCTACATGCTAAACTTATAGCATAACTGCAACCAGTTTGAAATTTGCGGTTAAATTTTCTGCTTCGGTAAATTTCACGCATAATGTAAATATTCAAATAAGTGAATAATTTTTATATTACAAATAATTATTATATAAATATTATAAATGTTATAAATATTTATTTTTCCAAATATTAAGAATAGCTCTTTATTCCATTATTTACATTGGCTTCTCTAATAGTTTATTTAAAATTTTCTTTTATTTATAAAGTGATTGTTAACTTTAAAATTAATATTCTGTTAGTATTCGTGTGAAAAGTACTTAGTGGCCCAACTTTGAACATATTATAAAATACTGGAATTATTTTAATATAAACATGCACACATTAATATACACTCCTTTGAATAAGTGTTAAAAATCTAAATTTTCGGGTATAATGATTCACTCGACATAATACGTAATTAATTTGCTTAGAAAATTGTTACTTTACTTTAGTTTAGTTTTATAAGAGCTAATAAAACAATTATTTCACCATCCGAATATTGAGAACAGAAAATAACACGTTTCAAGTTACAGCTAGAAAATTATTGGTTGAAACAACTAATTAATCCAACCTAACATTACATTTCGTATCGACAAGGATCAGGATAAGAAACTTTTATGCGGCTCTCTAATTAATGAAGAATAAGAGGAAAAATTCCGACTGGCCGTAAGTACACGAAAACTAAGTTTTCGTGTAGAGAAGTTCGTTAAAATGACGAGGATGACTCATGGGGGGGGGGAGTTCGCGTGCAGTAGATCTATCGCGAATTATTGTCGACATCGCCCGATGGCGTTCATTTTCATTGTTGTTACGTAATATTGGCTAAATTTCGAGGCAGGCGTTATTGCAAGAGATAAAAGTAGGAAGCCTTCACTGAATATTTGATAAGACATGCTCACGTGTATAGGAAAAATTGAATTTATAAACTCGTTTAATAATCTATATTGCCTGCTCGATTAATAGTAGTAGTAATAAATCTTCTACTAGAGCAAGGTATATATACCCGGAAGATGCTAAAATGTTAATAATCATTCGCTTAAAAAGATGAAACAGAATTGGCTTAAACGATAAAAATACTAACATGCTATTTTAGGATTTATAACTCCAAGTATAATTCCATTCATTACTTAAAGATTATTTAAAGATTAGAATAAAAATTAAAAAAAAAAATCATTATTCTTAGCTCTGAAGTTGAGAAAAATCTTGTGAAAATAAGCTTAATGCAGCACATTAGTCGACATATCATCAGTATATCAATGTTAATTTCCTCAGGACTTACACACATGTTTATGAGAAGTGAAGTTTCTGTATTATGGTATCAATGAATTATTATAAGTCTTACATCAGTATCTTACATCGGCTAATTTTTAGATAAATTAGTTGAATCTTATTTCTTCAACATTTATGTTATTCATATAAAAACGAATATATCTTAACATTGAAAAATATGAGTTATTTTCTACTAATTAGGTTAACTTAATTGATGAAATATCTACTCATTTTATAACGCGTAGCTAGATCTGCTTGCCTATATACAAATGACTTTTTACTAAAAAATGCTTACTTTATTCAAATTGATTATGACAAATTGATTATTTAAGTCTCGTGCTCATAAAATTGTTAAGAATGTAACTTTAAAGCAATGTAAAAAAAGAAATCAAAGAAATGTTAAAAAATAAAAAACAAATGATCGAATGCTACGAAATATTTTCTTCAATTCATTTAAAGCATTTTCTCAAAACTTTCAGTTTTCCTACTGTTAATTTTCCAAAATTTTTATAATTGCATTAAAAATATACTATAAGTTTTAGATGAGTGGAGTTTCACCCTGTATTATATTTGAATAATTAGGATTTGAGTTTCTCATAATACTTAATCCTTTCTGTTACCTATTCGGTACTTTCAAACTGCTTCTCATTATGCACAGCTGTTGCAAATTTCTTCCAACTATTTTAATGTGCTTCTTTGTTAATCGATATTTGTGGTATGTTTCAACTTTTTGTGAATTTCATATGAGCGCACGTCGCTATTTTGCCATTGTACTATTCAATTCCAATACTCTGCAACATTCTGCTTTTTCATCCAAAAAATATCAGCAAATCACACACAGGTATCGTAAATCCCTTCTCATTAAGAACAGCTTTAACTACACACAAGAAGTAAAACAAAGAATCTCCCCTACATAATGAATGGCCCAGTACGAAGACGAAACTGGGACGAACAGATAGTTAAATGAACCAGTCCGTGTGTGAAATCGCATAATTTTGTGCGCTTGCAATATATTTGTGTGTTTGTGTATTCGTACAACGATATGGCAATAAAGCATATACGAAAAAATAAAGATGAAAAAATGATTCCTCGTATTACGAGCGTCAACTAGAGCTTATTACCCTCGAGTTCGAGGCACTAGTTGGTACCAGTATGCATCTACATAAAAACATACACGTATAGATTTATGTATATACGTACGGGAAGAGCAGTTGTGAAAAGGCAGAAAAACTGCACGTCCGCGTGTGCAACTTCTCGCGTGACTCAATAATTCACGGTGTAACCCAGGACTAGCTTCGCTTGCCTGACAATAGTTTTCTGCTTTTCTACCTTCTAATTCTCCGGCATTTACGCTCGTGTGTTTCTTTTCTTTCTCTATCTCGCTCTCACTTCTTCATAGAATACCGCGGTGTCCAGTGACTTTCGGACGGAAGTTAGCAAAGCTCATCCCAGGCTATAATGCAAATCCCTGGATTGAAGTTTTAATTGTGCTTGAAACATCCGTAGTGGCGCTGGTCCCCGGCTCGTCAGCATGAATCTGTCTTTTGCTGGAGCGCTGGGATGTAGAGTAAGAAACTTTATTGCCGTGAGATCAATATGAAATACATGTTACCCTTTATTGCGTGTCTTTCGCTCTGCAGCAACCATAACGAAATAAAGAAATAAAGAAAGTGGGCCAAGTGTAAAAGTTGCGCGCTAATAATGATGATGTATTTGTGAGATTCTTTGAAAACAAAGAAGATAAAACATTTATTGGAATATATGAATGAACGAAAAGCTAGATATCTTTGCTGGGATAACTAACCATTAAATCAATCTCTAAGGACTGGGTCAAAATTTTAGGTTTCATATAAAGCTAAAATTCATCGAAGAATAAGAAATTGGATTTTCAAAAATTTTCAATCCTATTTAAAAAATTATAATGCAAAATATGACAGATAATCGATTAATACTACTAATTTTTATACGTATCATTTGGCTATCTTTTATGTGTCATATAGAAAGAGATTTATTTTAATCGATCAATGCTTTTATCTTAGACTTGTGTGTGTATATATATATAGACAATGGTTTAACTCTTATATTTATTCTCGTGCACTACTTCTAGTTTAATTAGATTGATATTTCAATAAGTATTATTTTAAAGAATAGACATAAAGAATTAAAAAGGATTTCCTATCTATTTTTCTTTCAAGTGAATTTGTGTACTTAAAGTACTCTAAAATGAAAAGAAATTAAAATAATTTTAAAAAATAATTATAATTCGATTCCGTCAACGTCTGTGGATGCGAGAGACGCCCAATGCATCATTAATGACAAAGGAAATTATAATGGCAACGGGCCAAAACGTACATCCAACAATCATAGCGGGATTAATTGAAGACTGGTGAGAGCATTCGAATTGTCACGTATACCGATCTATAACTTGGACGTCATACTAAAAATAGCAGCAATAGCTGCAACAGCGAAAGAGCGACTGTTGTTTGTAATCATCGAACTCATAGGCGCAATGCTTAAGAAACACGCTCAAGGCTCGCTAGATACACTTGCAGATTAAAAAGAGAGTTAAAAATAAGGCATATACAAGAGCGAAATTTTAAAAAGATGCATGAATGTATTACGTATAAGACCATTCGCAGACGAGTTAGCTCATTTAAACAGCGTTAATATAAGCTCCTTTACTTACACATTTATTACACATTCTCTGCGTCCCTTGGTTTCTTTTCTTTCGTCTTTTTCTTATTTCTTCTGCATTTCTGCTTAACGTGTAAGCCTTCTGGTTCACGCTTCTTCATTTCCGTTTTTTCACCTTTTTAAATTATATTTTATTCAACTATTTCATAAATTCATCGTATTTTGTATAAAAATAAATAATAACATTAGGTAATAAGGTCAGGTGAAAATATGAAAGAATATTATTACGTAATTTACAAGGAATTAGGATGTATTTTTTTAATCATTCATTTCATTAGTTATGTGGATTCTTTAAAAAAACGTAGAATTTGCATTTTAAGAGACTTTAATAGTTATTTTATTTGTTTGATATTTAAAATACTGTAGATGCACATTTTGAATCCTAGACTATGCCTAGACACTGTGCTTTTTTATTCGATGTAGAAGTTTTAAAATATTTTAAACTTCTACTCGTAACATTCTAATTTTAACTCATCTAATATGATATAATTTTGCATAATTATAAAGAGATTTAAAGCTTTCCTAATGATATCGAATGATAATTATAAGAGTTAATATGTTAAATTTCTGTTAGTGGACTCTTAATTAATAACATTCGTACTTGTTTTTATAAAGCAAACGTTACTGTAAAGTTGTATAGAAATATAACACGTTAACAATATACTACTCAGTTTTCAACATATTGAAATAATAATATCTAAATTATTTTTTATTGTTATTTTTCATTATGTCAGACTTTTAAATAAGTATATAGTATAAATGATAAAATGAGATTAGCCTCGAGGGGTCAATCTATATTCGGTGCTTATGCTTACGAATTAATTAATTAATCAACTTGATATCAGAGTCCATTATGAAATTGAAGATAGGATAAAATTAAATCAGACTGTCATTGAATTTTTTAGTGGAATTTCTAATTTGATAGTCATTCGTTTATTAGTTAGAGCTTGTTTCATTTGAGAAATAATTTTACTCGACGATAAGCAAATATGTTTATTTCTAGTATATTATTTAGCTTAACGAATCTATATAAATATTAATATTTTATAATTTCTTTAATATACTTGTTCGCGGTTTTGTACTTTCGCGAACGTGCGAGGCCACCTTCCGCACTAATCGCAAAACTCTTTGGCCCTCCTTATAAAAGAAGTCGGATCTTATTACTTACCCTTCGCATCTCTTCAACCTTAAGCAAATAGGAGGTCCAGTGAACTGACAGGCTTCAAAATTATTTTCAGCTACTGTTTCTTCCTTGCTTTTTCTCGTTACGTCGTCGTGACCTTCTTTACTATTCGTATCAGAGTAACTAATGCATAACTAATGAGTAACTGTTATCGTTAACGTCGTTTCGTTTACAAACCAAATATCTCCGAAGTCTGACAATAGCACCGCGCTTTAGTTTTCCTTCCGTTTCTCTCTCTACTCGCACGTTGTACGAGAGAGAAAAGCATATGCTGTTAAACGTCACGTATTAATTTATGTAAAAGTTCTAATAAATCGGATCAATAAGTTATAGTTTTTATTTAAATTGATGAACTTTCCATCGGTATTTTTTTTCATGAGATTAGTTTTTTTTTATACAAAGCATGATCTTAGACTCAAATTCTTGTAACGTTTGTGTCAGTAACAATATTTTTTTCAGATAATGACAATTATATAAAACTTTAAAGCTTTATTTTACTTAAATTGCGTTGTAGTTTATTATGTTCTTATGGATTTATGTATTTTTTTATGCAAATATTGAACAACTAATGCTTCTCTTACTAAAGACTGTATATCTGAAATATAAAATAATAAAATGACGAGTTTCGGAATCTCTAGTAAGAAAGTACTAATATTCTTAAGAATAAAATAGTATATACATTTTACTACTATAATTAAAAAAAAATGCAGTTTAATATTTAGAAAAAGCCACTATGTCTTTATACATTAATTTTAAAGTCATTTGTAGATATTTTATTGTTATAAATACCTTTTCGCAATCAAACCATAAGATTACTCTAAATTTTTACTGATTTATCAAGAGATACGCTTAAAGCAGTGTGTATTTAAATGAATGATCACTCTTTGTATAAATCTGAGACATTCTCGTTCACTAAGTTTGGACGATCCTGGCTAGAATCTTCTTCTCTTCTTACAATATATACAAGATATATATACAATATGTCAGTAGATTGAAGTGGCGAAGATAAAATGAAAAATTCATAAAGTTCCCTTTTCTTTTCTTGACCCGATGAGCTCAAATGCCTATATACACACAAAGACAGATAACGAAGATAGGAAAAGAATTTTAACTTCGCGAAAACATTATGAGAGTGAATTGTATAATTGATAAAGATTCATACGAGTGTGTGTGTGTTTACCCTTTATTCGTTCAAGAGAGCATATAATCCTTTTTTTACGTGTTAAGAAATTCTGTGACGTTTCGTGCGTACGCGTGTAAAGAAGAAAGGGTTAAATAAAAAGAATAATAATGTAAGAAATCCAAATAAAACGTTTGTTCAGTGGAAATTTAAGAACTAAAATACGGGTATTATCAAAGAGAAGTTACAAAAAATGTACATAAGTGTGGGAAACTTACCACTAACACTGTGATGCTGAATTCCTTGTGCCTTTAATCTGTTTTTTGAAATATAAATTTATTATACCAGTATTTTGATACATGCGTTTCACTTAATATGCATAACAATTTTTATTATATGCAAAGATATGCGCCACAAAAGATTGTCTAATTACAGAAAATTAATAAACAATATTACGTTTTTATAAAATATTCAAGTATATTAAATATTACTTAAACTTTTGAATAAGATCGAAAAATAAAGATTATTATACAGTTATTATAAAAATTATTAAACAGTTATTATAAAAATTATTAAACAGTTATTATAAAAATTATTAAACAGTTATTATAAAAATTATTATACAGTTCTTTTAACATTGATCCTATTTATTTACCCTGAAATTTTATGATCCTTATTATTTATGCAAATAATTGCTAAACATACGAGGCCTAGCAGCTGTAAACAACGCTACAAGAATATATTTTTATAGGTAGATTGTGTATTTATATTTGAACAAATAACAATATATTTATATAATTAATTTGATAATTTAATAAAAAAAGCAAATTTTGGGCAATTACATACCAGCATGCTAAAATATTTTGTTCGATAATTTTCTTATTCAATGCATTTTTTAAAATGATTTTGCAGTATACTTCGACTGAAATTTTTTTAAGTTTAGTTTCTTTTAATTTTATTTATTATAAATATATCTATGAATAAGAAAGCCCATTAATTTTGTATCAATAATAGAGATAATCTCTAACATTTCATCAACTTCATAACTTCATTACAGTTAACGATAATTGCTTTACAACGTACAATCTCTTTGAAAGCACATAAATATACAAATACAGACACAAGTCTATCGCAATTGTCTTCATTATATCATGTACTTGAAAGAATGATATGACTGCAACATTATGCATGTTTCTCGTGGAAGACATGTTATAGTGCAAGCACGAAAGATTACTGGCGGAACGGTAAACGCGGCGAAACAACGAAAACGCATGACCGTATGATCGTCTTTGACTCTCCTTGACCTATGGAGTAAGTCCAGATACTAACTACCAGATTTTGAAGTTAGAGTGCAAGCAGGTTCATCGGGAATTTCTATCATTGTGGTGTACCTGCGACAGCAAAGGCAATAACCAACATGTTGAAACTGTCTACGCAAAGCTGCTGAATAGAGATAAGGAGAAGCCGCCAAATAGCGGAAACGTCGTATTGATCGCGAATATGCACGCGAGATTGCCTATGTGCATCCATGTGTGCACAAGTACGGATATGAATTTGTCTTACTATATAAGTATGTTGAACTGGCCTAGCGCACTCAAATTCACGAAGTTCCATGTCGTATATATGCTGTACATGCTACGTATGCTACGTACATCGTGTATAGATGCTCTCTCAGATGCATAGAATTTTACAATAGATATGTTTCATGACTTTTTCCAACTTTTCCTATCTCTCTCACTCTTTCACGCTTGATGTCGTGCATCTGCGAGTAGCTTGAGATACGATGTAAGTAATGCGCTGACTTGTACCGTCAGAAATTTTCCCGTTTGTTTTCTTTCATCAACTCGACAAGTCGCGCTTGCTCTTACGTTGCTTGTCTACAGAAACGAGTCCATACTTAGCAGTAACATCCGTATCTAGGAAACTGGGGTGCAAAAAAACTATGTTATTTAAATATAACGTGTCCCGATTGTATATCATATATTACTTTAATAATTGTATATTTCGTATGCGTAATTTAATGAATCAATATCCCTAGATTTCGCAAAGGATTATAAATAAATTTTCACTGAATTAAATTTTTGAAACATAAACGTTGAGTTGTTTATGAATTCTAATATTTATAGTTCTATAATACAAGAGTTAAATTTTTATTTAATTATTCATTATATTCGTGTTTAAATGCAATATATTTGTTTGTTTATATTACACGAATAATCTGAACGAAAGCAGTTGTAAATATTTTAAACCTGCTGTTTTTAACGTTTAATTAAATTAAATGATTACTTATGAATCTGATACTCTGATGTTTCTTTAACGTAAGGTAAGTTTATGATATATCGTTAAAACGAACTTTTTATTAACGAGTTAATTAATACAAATGCTTAATTTATTTACTAGTAAATTAATAAAAATATGTAGCTGCTAGGTTTTGAAATTTTGATTTGTTAACAATAGAAACGGATTACCCAAAGTTCGATTAAAGTTCATGGCACACAAACCGGGTACCTTTACGATAAAGTCAGTTATTATTATCGATTATTTATTTATCGAATTTAAAGAGATGATATACATAATTGGTCTTGAAATGCATAAGCTTGATTACCCGCTTTATTTGTTTGGAGTACTTGTGTAGTAATGAATCTTATCTAAGTTTTCAATGAATTCTAAGTATTAAATAAATTACTCTGAATAATGTAAACAAATTAAAAAACTATTAATTAATTAAAAATTAATAAAAATTAATAAACGGATACTTTCAAATGCATTTCAAAAGACAATATGAAGATATTACCTATGTAGTGTTGTAAGGCAGTGAGAGATGGATCGAGAGAAAAGTCGGAGAGTGCACCAAACGCTTAGGATCTTTGAGTTAATTAGCAGAATCCGAGCGCATCCTCGCCAAGCGTCTCCCCTAACTCCCATTTGAAAACGCGCCTTCCTCGGAGAGTTATAGCACCTCAATTTTGTCCGTGAACAATTGTCGAGGAGTTGAACGAGTCTTCCTCTACTTCTCTTTCTCCATTTTTTCGTGTATTTCTCAGCTTTAGTCCACCTTCCTTCCTGCTTTCAAAGAAATCCCTGCTTAACTCGAAAGCGCCGACAGAAACAATTTCTCTCGCTTCTATATCCGATCGACTTTATTTGTCATTCTTTCAGTTTTTTTTGCAGAGGCTGAACGAGATAATGCATATAGTCGCGGTGAACTGTAATCGTTAATGGAACGTTTGGGAGTGTAAAGCAGTTTCGGGTAATTGAAATTTCGTACTCGAGAACAAATTGACTTATGGGCAAGTACCACTATCCCATAATTGATACTTGTACTTATACTTTTTACTCCCAGAATGCTAATATCTATTTTCAATGAGGTAAACGTAACTTTGAGTTCACCTCGTTAGAGAATGATTATTATCAGATAAGATTACATTATAAGTTCATACCACATTTAATAATACACGCACATCTCCATGCATACACAAAGAGAATATTTACGTACAAATTTTTTCGATATTTTTCACTAATTATGCAGATGCAACGAATGCTTTTTGTTCAGAATAAATCTTTTCCGTTTGGGCTCAAATTTTAATTGAAAGTTACGTAAATTTATTTATACAGTAGAGACACAGCATTTGTAGGCGTAAATGAATAATATACTAAAATCGATAATTTGAAAATGAAATTATCAGACCTTTATTATTATTACCGAACAGTTTGTTTATGTAAACAAAACTAATATATATTTTCGCAATAATATTAGAGCTTTTAATTCGTCTAGATCATTGATTAAATGAATTTGCGCGAAGACAATTAATTTGTAAAACATCTACGCAGGATCGAAAATTTATGATTGTGCTGTTTTTAATTTAAACTTTTGAAAATTATATCAACCGCCATCTAGTTTTGGAACACTGAAAATTAGCACCGCGGCTGAAGAAAGCGGAAAATTTCAATTTTACATTGCTGCTGATGCTGCAGCGGTAACGGCAGCAACAGCAGCTCATGAAATTTTCGATATAATGTTCTATAGCCGTGTGTTTCATTTTATATTTCAGGTGAGGTGATCGGCCAGCGGTTTCTTGGCAATGAAAGTCATGTGGAGCACTTCAAACTCTTGGAGCGTTCCTCGACCTTTATCCTCATTGGCGCAAGGTAACGTATAACAAACGTCTACAATTTCTTCAGTGCTGATTAATCTTTAGCGCTTTTATACAAGTCCAGAAATTAACAGGCACTAAATAAATAAAATATATCTAGTTTTATTCGAAATTTTATACAAGTTTTATTTGAAATGTTCGGTACTTTAAAATTTTACGTTTTTTTATCTTCGGTATTCGCAGGCCTCTTAAAAAATGTCAAAATAAAATTATTGAAATGCGATAATCACCAATTATGAGATTAGACTGCTTATAGTACTCTATAAAAAATTGTTATGTGAACTAGACAGTAGTGGTCACTACATATCCATAGCTACATATCGCTTTCATCTCCCGCGACAAGTTGCAAATTGCGTCCGCCTTGTAATAGAGCCGCTATACGGCTTTCGTCTCGCGAAGTCGATCACCGCCAACTATACGATTCATTATCGTGGTACTGAATCGCACCCGCGCGCACTTGTTGCTTTCGCCCAGAAAGAGTCAACTTCGGATGAACTTGTGACGTATCTCGCTGATGTAAGAAAACACGAGACCTGATGGATTCAGACAAAAACGAATTTTCATATTTGGTTTACACTGAAACTTTATCATCGTTTCACGAATAACAGTTAATTCTTTGCAGTGTACTTTGTTCTACCTTCTCACATACTACAATTATTATTGTTGTTGTTGCTGTTGTCGTCGTCGTTGTTGTTATTACTATCGCTACGAAATAATTTGAAAATACATAATATCGGTTTCTTGAAGCATGATTAACTTACAGTTCTACACGTAGAAAATTTTTTCGAAAGTTGTATTAAGTAATACATTAAATTATGTTACATTTTAATAAGAATATTATTAGACTCGACGTTACATTATATATATATTATATAAAAATTTTAAATTACTAATTGATATGTACCGTGAATGCCTAAAATTCTTGCCATAAACATATTAAAGCATTCACAATTGAAATATTTTCAATCATATATTGAAGAATGATCTTATTAATATGAGTTATTACACAGGAATAAAAATCATATTTTATAAAGTAATATATGTACATATATATTACAGAAATAGGAATTAAATATGAATTCGTAATAAGAATCTCTTGTAGAGTTTTTATATTAAATTATTGTTAACGGTATCAAACAATATATTTCTTAGTCAACTAGATTACAATTACAATTTTAAATTACATATTTAATTAATTTTTTGCACGTAAATTGTATAAATTTAATCTAATAATTTTATATTTACCGTGTGATATAATGTACTCAGCTTTAATATTATTTTGTACACAATTGAATAACGATAAAAAATTTTTATTTTCTTATTTAATCTATTTCTTTGCAATAAAAGCCTTCGTGAACGAACCCTGCAAATAATGAGTAACTTACATGAAAAAAAGTATTGGAGTGAACCAATATCGTTACTAATTTGTTTTTCATAAATATACAAATACTTACATCAAATTTCGTTACATTATAAAAATGTGAAATGTTAAAATGAATCATTTTTTGTAAAATAAAGCATTAGAATAAAATAAATACATTTTTTAAATTATTTATTTAAATTGTGTGTAAATGTTTACCAAGGTTTTATAAAAATTCTACAAATCCTCTATTTCGTTACCTACAAATACTCTATGCTGCTTATCGTTGTATATGTGTTTCGTTTTGATAACAGATCACGTAACTAAAATTTGAATTGGATTGCAGTTACTTCTCTTACTCAGTATTTCAACTTCTGCATTATATAATATACTTACAGCTCGGTTATTTCTGACTAAATAGCTCTAGCCTCTGAGCAAATATTCAGTAAATTAAAATTTTACGTGCAACTACATTTTCATATTAAAAATAATATGTTGAATATTTAAATTAATAGAATGCCAGAGATGCATTCTTTGATGTAAAAAGTAATTACCTTTTTTTAATTCTTTAACATGAAGAGTTTTTTCTGTTGTAGACAATTATTAACATATAAGATTATTTAGAATATTTCAGATCTCATTTTTAATACAGCATCAAGCTAGATGGCTGTGTTTAAAATTTCAATTTCGCTGTAATGTTTTCAACATCAAATTCGCAAATACCTATGTTGTATTTAATATTTAACTTTGCGCATAACCATCTCATTTTCTCTATTTTTCATGTAGCTCGTGAAAAAAAATAAACGTACACGTAAAATGCCGTATGATTCTTGAAGCTTCAGTAGAAATAACCGCTATTATAATTTTAGTAGTCTGCGGCTCTAATCTTATGCAATATTTTTTTTTGTGTAGTCGTCTTCGCTTTCTTCCTCGTGCTTTCTCATTTTTTAAGTTCATTCGTTTACTTTATCATCCCTTAAATATACTATAAAATATTCGTCAAATACGACTACCGTTGCACACGTGAACGCTGAATATTTCTTTCTCACTTTGCTTCAGATGTTGCGCAAAGCTTTCGTACTTTTTCACAACTGGCAGAATTATATCATTTTACTGCGGTTTTGCAAAATTTTGATATAAATTGAACGTAAACCCACTGTATTTATACGCGTACAAGCATCATTTGTTCAAATTGATTTGAATATCACGTTTTGATAAATATTGAGATTAAATATTAAATTAAATGAAATATTGTTTGTATCAAAGTAAATTTTCTTCTTACTAAATGTAACCATTTTATTTAATAACTACGAGAAAAACGCGATTAATATCATGTACTTAAGATACTCAATTTTATTACTTTTTTAATAGTAATCAAAGTAATAATTCAACATTTTCTAAAAACATATTTTTTAAATAATTTACAAATTTTCGAATTTAATATTCAACTTTTTAGACAAAATCTTAAAAGGTTAAATTAGAAAGTAGTATTTTGGATTTTTAACGAGTTCTTTAAAACAAAATGATATTTGTTATTATATATGTTTAATTAGTACAAACTGTGTTGATTTAATTGATACCCTTTCTTAAATATTAATTACTTTTTAGTATCTTTTTTCTCTTTTAATTTTAATAAAGTTAATAGATTAATAACGATGTTGAAAATTTACTTTTCTTTAGACATAAAATTACTTGCTCGATACATCGTTTCTTAATCAATTCGTACGTGCTAATATTTATATATCTTAACAGTATCTCATTTGTCCTTAATTTCTTTTGTTGAACAAAATAAATTTATCTCATCTTAAATTTGAACATATTTACATTAATGTATACATTATATAGAATGTGCATCAAGATAACTCTTTCAAATAGTAGACTGACAAATGTAATAAACGTACGTAAGCTACAGCAGACAAAAAGGGTAAAAAATTATTCAATCTTGCTCTACATCTCCTTGCCGTTCTTAGCTCGATAGCTTTTTTCTCTTTTATACTATTTTGTTCCTTTTCTCTTTTTCAAAATAATGCTTTTGCGCTTTTGTTTCTCATACAAAACGCACACGCGCGCTATTTCTCCCCCACCATTGGATGCATATACAGTTTTGCACAGGTATTTACCCATATACGAAAATGCTATTCGGGACGGTCTCCTCTACGATGTACAAGGGAACTAGACCCTAGCCGACTTCCTTGAGGGAATAGCATACACACGCACATGCATACAGAAAAGAAGCAATATACTTTCGCAGATGGGCCAACGTTCCGGGAGACGCTCCGTCTCCTTTCTGCGTAGAGGTATTCCGAAATTTATACGTTACTGGTAGCTTGCTACTACTGCTTCTATGTATATGATATGATATGATTCTAAAGTATGAATACATGGGGGGAGAAGTAGTATACAACTATTAGATGGCTCGTTATCGTGTAAATTTACCCTTTTGCGATTGGAACTCTCGACTCTCCAGGATATAACCTCTCGACATTAGTCCTGAGGTAAAATCCCATGTTTGTATGTTTCTCTCTGTCTTTCTCAGTCTCTTCGCATGCACACTCTATATACATTCGTAGATATATCATTCTCAATTTCCCTTCGTATCCTTCCAAACTCTAAGCAAGTTATCGCCCTTAAAAATGATTTTTGCATTTGACATAGCATTTGCACTGCTATGTACACGAATATTATTCTTGACAAATTTAAGAACTTTGTTAGTAAGATTTGTTTTCATGACTTTTTCCTAGACGATGGTTACTGTAAATAAGAGAATCGATGGGCCAATGCAAACATCAATTAATATCGTTAATTTTGATGCTGATGTGAGATGGTTTGGTAATTTAATGTTAGAGAGACGTCGATACATTTCGCTGCGATCCGTGTGCATTACTTTGATTAATATGAAAACTTTCTTTAGAGGAAGTTTATAGTGGTTGTTATTCAACAAATTTGTCATTTTTAAATTTTAGTGTAAAAATACTTATTAATTAAGAAAGAATTATTTTTAACTGCGCATTAAACAAAATACAATCTAATTTAATACATTAATTTAATACATTACATACAGTGTAATTATAACAATTTTAAAGTTAGTAATTCAATAGTGATAAACAACAGAAGGCATGTTTAATTTTTAAGAGTAGTTTACTTGACAGCATAATTGAAAGAATAATGCATAAACAGAAGTTTTACGCATAATTATCATTTTGATGTAGTACAATAATTTGAATTTGTATTAGTTTTGCATACAATTTAATTTTATCACATTCCATCACATATCCTTATAAATCATTTTATATGCAAATTGAGACACTTATTTCTAAATGAAAACCAGGAATTATAATGCATTTGTTTTTATAATTATATAATACTATTTTGTTTACAACAGTATATAATTGACTATTTTATTCGGATGATAAAATAAAAATAATTTGAAACCCTGAAATTTATTTATATCGCTAAATATCTAAATACTAAATAGCTCAGCACGATCGATTTTATTTAGGTAGAAATTTTTACTGACAATTTACATTGATCTAAGTAATTTATAAACTTAAAATATTTGTGCATTAATCTTGACACATGTTTATATGCTTGTCAACCGAGTTTACTTATAATTATTCAAATTACGATTAATAATCGTCGGCCAGGCATGCAAACAAATCCATAAGTATATCTCCGAATCGAACAAATAATCACGTTTATATGCATCGAGTATACTCGTACACGCAAGTATGCGGAAGTGAAGCTTGCGATTACGGCTATGTACTCTTATTAATTATAGGAAGTGCAATGGCGAGATCGAGAAATGTATTAAAACATGTTTTGCATTGTCGCGTGATGAAAATGTCGCATTTATGAATTCGTGAAAACTTAGCTACTCTTATTGCATTACTCATGTACTAATCATCTTTTCTTTACTCATCTCCAACGGCGAATGCAACTCCTGCTAGAACCCATACCTTTCGTATTTCATTAAAGTTTTTCTTCTCTTTTTTCAGGAACGCCATTTACAACATAAGCCTTCGCGACCTCACGGAAATCGCAGATCAGGTAAGTAATTTCGCATTTGCCAGCTTGATAATTTCGCATCATGTATTCCCTATGTAACTTTGTAATGAAATTATAAAGCGAAAAATTAATTTATTTTTAAATTAGTGATAAAGTGATTAGTGATAAATTAGCCGTAACTTTTATTATTATTTATAAATTACGACTCGCAGTGTCATGCGATTGTAAGTATAAATGACTTGACGTCTAATAATATTGTCATTTTGAATAGATTTATTAATAAATATAAATCTTTTATATTAATGGAAAGTTAAATCATTCAAATAATTAAATTAAGAATAAGTCTTAAATTTAGAATGTTTTTATTTAAAAGACATTACATTGAAAAATATAAGTTGCTTAAAATCAATCTTAAAACGTGAAAGAGCATTCTTAAGCTTTTCGATGGAACAAAATTACGCACGAGTTATTAGGTTGTTAGTTATTAAAGGGTAAGTATTATAAAGTTATTACTAACTGACTAAAAGATCGTACATAAATCCTTTGTTATATAATCTCGGAAAACAAATAATTATTTCAATTTTTAGTACATACGAAATTAATTTATTACAAACATATTTTATAATCATTCCGAGGAATTTTGAATGGATAAAATGGAAGTATAATTTATAATAATTAAATGTATTTGTTTTTAAGAATTATATGCTTTATAAGAATATAGCCATAGAATAAGTCAGTTCGATTATTAAAGTTTATTCTCTTCAAAACAAAAAATAATACTTATTACAGCAAAATATTTGAATAAAAAATGTTCGTCACTGCAAGATATTTGTACTGTTCCTCTTAACCATCTATTACGTTTTAATATTAAAGAAATACGTTTATTAAAATACATTTAATGATACGAAAGTATAGATAGAAGTCTAGTAATTTTAAGGTAAAAACAAAACTAAAAATTATATTTTTTTCATAACTTTATATTATGAAATTTCAACCGACATTTTACAATCTAATAAATAATTAAATTCACATTGAAAAATTGATAAAAGTACATTATCTGTACTTGTAAAATTGAGAAAAAGAACTTTTATTTCCATTACAACATTTATTCAAGACACGTTACTCATATTCAAATAAATCTCGTTGAAACTTTCATATTTACGTACATATTTGTTTCAATTTAAATTGTACATTATCGTACTGTATTATATTATATGTATATTTTAAAACTGATATAAGATCCGTGGGTAGTTTTAATTTTTGTAACAAAATATTAGCATACGTTATACTGGATTATTAACTTCAGATAAATTAATGAATTTATTATTATTTTAATTTTTTGAATTTTTTATTAATGATTAATAAAAATATTTATTAAAATAAAAATCATTTTATAATATTGGAAACTTTGATTTTGGATTTTGTATAATAATCTTCTTTGTAAAAAATAATAAACTCATTCAATTAAAAATATTTACACGCCATTAATAACAAAACTTTTTACTGAAATTTAGCAACATTAACGTAAACTCATGAAAAGAGTTTACGTCAATGGAGAGAGAGCCATCATATGTGTATAATCAACTAACTAGGTAATTAATTTTCGTCAAAAATGTCACTCCCCGTCGATATTTCAGTTGTAACGCATACGCTTAACATTCTTAATATTGATTTGATAAAATTATTTCTAGCCTGTCCGTTCGTCCTAACAACCCGAGTAAAAAATTGCTTTTTATAAAAATAAAAAGTGTCTAGCTCTACATTGGGAAAAAGCGACGCATCGTAGGACACAATCTATGACATGTGCCGTCTCACTCAATATTTCTGCGGTCAATTCGTGTTACGTTGTGTCTCTTTCTCCCTCTACCCTCTAACACGTGCATCGAATTTTACTTTTCGCTACATACTGATTTTTTATCGACGTGCGATATGCGCGAGACCATAGCCAGAGGTGGAACGGCACGATGATAAATTGAGGGGCCGATTACAGCTCGATTTTGCAAATGTTCCGCATCGCCATCAGCGGAATATAAAAACAGCAAATGATGTATAGCTTATAACGCTAGAGCCGAGATTCTCTTCAGTGATTCGTTCATGCATTGTGTCGTTCCTACGGAGGATGTAAGCGGAGAGGGGATCTTTTTGAAAAATGATCGTTCCATTCGAGATTTATAGGAGCAGGTGTTTTATCGTTAAATCATTGGGTTGTTTGTGTTTCTATAACACTTTGTTTGAAAATATTTTTTATATGTAATACTCAGCATTATAGGTATTAGAGAGTAATTTGCAATGGTTACGCTGTAGTAACGGGCATTTTTTATTTCCTTGATATACTAATAATTAAAATTTCTAAATTATAGCCTTATGCTGCCTATTCTCTTATTATGTATTTTCTTTCATGCTGGTCGATAACTGTAATAATGCAATGATTATTTATGCATGGTAATTGTAAACACTTTATTAAGGAAAGTTATTGATATGTATAATATTTTCAGATACTGTCATTTTACTAGCGTTATGCACATTCATTACCATTGTCGAACATTATAATAAAGATTACGATACATATGCATGCATGCATGTATACATACGTATATTCACACACATGCGTACATGCATATATTACAAGAGAATTTAAATTATACAAATTATAATTATACAAAGTTATAGAAAAGATCGTGCGTGTAAATTATTTAAAGTTCTCGATTGCTTAAACTTTATTTGTAGCATCAAGCTACTATGTATGAACAATAGCATTTATTGATGCAACATATATATATATATATATATATATTTAACAAAGACAACTATAATATATCATTGCTTGTCACTTATTTTCCTTGAAACTGAATATAGAACTAAATTACAAAAAAAAATAATTGCCTTGGAGAAGTACATTTGACATTGAATATTTTGAATAGCATAATTTGAAATGAAAACGTTCATTAGAAAACGACTGCTTGTACATACTTATACAAAGAGAATGAATCTCACTATCAAGAAGTAACAGTCAGAGTTGATAATATACCTTGCGAATTGTGAACGCTTACCAGGATTACATCCAGCTGAGTATATCCGAAGCATAATTCATAGCGAGGCTCACCACATTGCAACTATTGTACTACACAATCACACAATGAAGTCCTGGCTTACAAGTGCGTGACTACGTCAAAATGAGTCCCCAACCACTCAACCCATGTCTGAGCTTGTTGCTGCCGACTTTCGAAAGTTGATACGCTTCTGAATGACGTATGACGTACATAGTCAGGTAATGAAAGTGTCGATGTATCGATTACAGGCCGATGTCCAGACCACCGAAAATTGCTTCGTCTTGCTAGTCTGCAATGTAAACTCAAATTGGCGCCTGTACTCATACTCATATATGAACCGCTATTTTAGTCGTTATACTTGTATTTGCAACTAGTGATGTATATTATTAAATCAAAAAAGTAAGTCTCGTTTAACTTTAAATTTTAGCGCTCAATATAGAACAGCGTTATATCAACGGTTGTGCAGATTGGCGAAAGAAATGTTTTTTGAGCTTGTCAATGGACGCTCAAGTATTATAAATAATTGAATAAACTCTTATCCAGAATTTGAGAAAAAGGGGGTGCGAATTGAACTTCCTTTTAATTAAATATAAAAGTAAATTAAAATGATATTTCGCGTACGCGAAAATAAAATGTGCATAATCCAGTGTAGCAAAATGGCCACGCACACCAAGCATCTTTAGACTTAGAACATTTTATCCTTTATGGCAATCCTAGCACTACAATTATCGCCTATTAATTTCATAGAAGAAAGGATAACGTCAGAAAATGCTTTAACCAATAACTACTAATGGCCAAATCGCAGCTAACCACAAGAGTGCCAGCAATAGAAAATTCATCAGCGCTTTAGAATTCGAAAAAGTGGAGTGGGAAGTGGCTGTAAATACTTCTGTGAACATTCGCTCAGCCCGTTTAACAACTCGGCTATACCTCATCCCAGCATGTATAAGCACGAGTAAAGATGTATATATGTCGAGAACGCTAATACACTTTTTTCACCGGTATAAATTCCTTCTGCATCTTATAGTACATAGAGCAAAGCAGCGCGAAGGGAGAGGAAAGAACGGCGTAGAAAGATGGAGCGGAAGCGCGTATTCTGACTTTTATTCCTTATCTCTTTCTGCGCTTATGTATACTTGTACATACGGACGTTCTAGGACGACTAGAGAATGCCACAAGCAAACGTATGGGCGATGTGCGCGCGCGAAGCGCGCTCGTATAGCGGGGCAAGGTAACGGTAAGTAAAGGAGGCCGTCTCCCCCCACCACCGCTCTCTCTCTCATTCTCTCTGTCTCTTTCGACACTCTATCTTTCTTTCTATAACCGCTGCACCTCCAAATGCACTTGACTTAAAGGATGTCTCATAACAAGTACACATAGCATTACACTTGCTGCGAGATGTACGACTATGAAAATGGACCGCGTGAAACTTTTTGACTGAATCATTAAAACAGGATTGTTAAGTTCTACACATATATACAATGTCATTAGAAATTTTGGATCTTTTACAGTTGTTTTGGCTGTTTTATTATTGTTTTTTTTTTTTTCATAGTAGCTAAACTTTGCTTTAAAAAATTGAAGATTAAATAAAGTTAAGTATTTTTTGAAGAAAAATGAATTACTCAAATGTTTGCGATCATTTCACAACAATAAATTGATAAAATGACGACAGAAAATCGTTGCATACTAAAATAAAGCATAATAGTTAAAAGAAACTTGAGAGATTCAATGATAATAAAATATATTTTTTTCTAAAGTAAAACGTAAAATAATTCAGAAAATTTTGCAAAACTTCGGTTAGTGAAATATTGATTGTTACGAGTAAATAAAAATTTTAGATTCATGAAGTGAGAATCTTTTTAGTTATATCTATTTACACGCTATTTTTATTTATTACAATTAGTTTCTATGATAAGTATCATTGATCTTCTACATTATTAAAAAATAACCCAAAGTTTCAATGTTATAATAATTATTCTTTTACATTATATTCCTCTTACTTTTAAATCAAATCATACTTGAAAATTATTTAAAAATAAATAAATAACCCAAATAATCAGTGACATCAATATTTCAAACTGTATAAGAATTTGGTAATGAATAAAATAAATTTAACTTAAAACGAACAATTAAAATGTTTGTTTACTAATGAAAATAATAGCAGTTAAACAGATTTATTCGTTTGTGGACCATATATTTTACTTAAACATTTATGTCTTTAAATTATTTTTGTACTCTCAAATAATTACTATTGCTTGAAGAAGAAAAAGTTATAATTATTAAAAATTAATCCTTTTCTTAAGTTGATTCTGCTGAAATTGATGAAATAATTCCAAACCTCAAATGATCTTTTCCAAAGTAATAATAAAATTCTTTAATTATTTTTTATTTACTATAGGTATTAAAATCATTTCAATATATATCATTTCAATAATAACAACAAGTAAATTTCCTTCCATGTATGTTGCGTACATCATTTTTACCGTATCGTAACTTACCAAGCAATAAACTCTCTCAATATGGTTGCACCATTTGGCACTCGTACAAAAAGCTTTCACGTTCGTTTATTCGGATGCTTTATTATTTTAAGTTAATAAATTTATCCACATGTGCATGGACAAAAAACAATTGTACTGCAACTGGATGCCTAGAAGCAGCAAAAACTGAAGAAACTGAAGAATTTTAAGGTACCATCGAAATGTTGTTCATTAAATTTCCGAAATTTTATTTAGCGAATAAAGATTGTTTTGAATTCTCCAAACTCGTGTCTGTAATAGTGAGGTGCGTCGAGCTACATACACGGATGAAATTTTTGTTTCTGTTAGCAGCTCATTGTCATTCATGCTGTTTTGCACCATTAAAACTTTTTCTGGAATAGTATTTTAATATGCTTTAAACTCTATTAATATTTAATCGAACTAGTTCGCAATTGATTATTATTATGTTATAAAAATAAAATAAACGTCAGTAGACCATTTGGTAAATATTGAATTATTGCTTATATGTAAAATTAACATTAATATTGATAAACATTGTAAAATGGAAGCTTGCGTGATATACCATACTTTCATTTATTTAATTTATGTTTTCTATTTTATTAAATAATTCGTACTTAATTTTAAGACTGACTGCCATAGTATCGCATATTTTTCCTTTAAAATACTTTTTTGAATAAAAGTAGATTATATTCTTTTATAATAAATTTTAATAATGGTTCTGTAAAGATTACATATTATCTACAATAAGGGTTACCATAGGTTAAATCACGCAAAAAATACTCGTGAGACATATTGTATGTAAGAAGAGTAAAATTTTTCACGATGCATAGAATCTGGTCGAAGTACAGTAATCATTATAATGATAAATTTTTGTTACACGTAGGTAATTTTTATTTATACTCTTGTTCTACATATGATCCTTGCTAACTTAAGATTATTGTTGAAACAGTTATGTACGAAATTTCGCTATTCCAGCGGAACAAAAGTAGTCTGATACAAGCTACTTTTGTGTCGAATTCATTATAATGGAATGACTTCGTATAGCATACATCTTCATCGCGATATTCTTATGTAAAACAGTGTTGTCATGGTAAGGAAATCTTTTCTCGTGCCATTCGCTCATTCTTAATACGTCGTTATGCTGCTCTAATTATATACCTGAGATTTATATCTTGCAACAAAATACACATCGTTATAATAAAAAAATTATGCTAATCTTTGAAGAATTTTATTATGTATTAGATAAAAAATAAATACTGGAAAGTAATTGATGATTTAAGTAATATGATTCTCGTATCTTTCTAAAATTATTCTTCCCTGTATTTGAACTCCCCTGTATGATACAAGTCATACCATTCGAATAATCGTATATATCATATCACTCATTAAGCAAAGTAATTAGTAATGCCTTATTTTTACAATTTTAAACGTACATCTGCTAAAACAAGTTTATTGTTGCTTCACGATAATCAAATACCCTACGATGAAAACGTCTATATATATATATATATATATATATTCTGAACTTCTTATACGTACATTTATTGCGACCATTTTTTCATCATCCTTTTATCTTCCTGCACTCTGTTTGGAAAGCAGCCTGAATCAGATAGTCGAAATGGATAAGCGAAAGTAGTTCGCGAGTAATCCGTCAAAAGTGTATTTAGTGTCTCATGGGCTTGTTAATTAGCGCCAGATTTTTTGAAACAAAAGGATGGAGAGCATCTTAAAACTAGCACTTTTATGATATCTCGGAGGAGAATATCGTGTGAACGAAAGTCTTTCTTGCGAATTTGTCTGTTATATCCCGTAAATAAATAATTAATTTTATAATACTTTTAAATCAGCTTGAACTGGGTAGATATCGTCGTATTCTCGTTGCAGATATGGGAAAGAATTATTGATGCTTGGTTAATATTCCATTTTGATTCTGGATTAAGTGCTTAATGATCACAAAATTAAAGAACGAGAGTCGAAGGAAGCCTTTTAAATGTATTTCGAGTGTCATATTCGATTGGTATTTTCGTGGGACGCATTTTAATTTAATTTTTGCTAACGTTGTATTAACACGGATATAAAGCTTTAGAAATCTTTTCGCTTATCCGTTGTAAATTCATGATACTATTATCGTATTATTAAATTAAATTAAAATTGTATCAGACTTCATAACATTTATATAAAAAAATCAAATTTTAAAGATGCTTATAAAATGTATTAAAAATGTTTAAAATACGTTTTATAATGTATCAAAATGTTTGATAAGTAATGTTATTATGGCAGGTAATTGATGATTCGATATAGAAATAAAAAATATTCAAGTAGCTTCGACTTTTCAAAACATTCCAAAAATCAAGCTTCACGTGTTTTCGATGGTTATTTATTTGACCATTCATAAATTTTTTCCAGATTTTATTTCTTCAGAATGTTGTCGTCTTGAGTATGGCTGCAAGTAATTATATGCACACATTTTTCGTAGCATTTGCTGTTCGTAGTATTTGCTAATCAAGAAACATTGAAACAAATGAAGAGTCAAATCGAAATGTAAATTAAATCTTTGCATCTAACTCTTTTCTTCGGTCTTCCTCACTTTGAGGATTAATGTAAAAAGTACATTTAAGCAGGAAGAACGACAGTCTTCCACGCGTATGTAAAAGGACGCGCTCCAGAAGGTGTATGTAAAAGTCCAAGAAAATGTGCGAGTGCCAAAGACTCATGGACAGAGCGTTGAGGTAAGAGAAAGACAGCACAAGGTTACACACAAATATCCGTGTGGGTGCGTGTACGTGCCCGTGCGTGCGTGTGTGTGTAACACAAACTCAGATTCATACACTCTCGCTTGCTTGCGCATAGTGAGAGGCGGCTCTGACCGGTCATTCACTTACCACCGGGCGTAAAAAGCGCCGCCTCTCTATACACTGTCATGCTACAAGTTCCATAGCTCAGTCTTCTCTCTCTCTCTCTCTCTCTCTTACTCTATCCTTCGCTGTACTGTATAACGTCGTCACCATCGTTTCGTGTGAGCCCGAGGCTGACGTTCGCTCGAGTTCCCTACTCATCTCTTCCTCTCCCTTCACGCCTGTTGGTACGTTGATACCGAAAGAAAAAAGAGAGACAAAATATCAGTACTTAAAAAAGACACAATCAAGTTCATCTTCTTCTCTCTCTCTCTCTCTCTCTCTTGCACTCGACATCTTTTCACATTACTATAAAGAGATAGAATATACGCGTGAGTGTAACGGCACAAAAGTGCGTAGAGAGTTTCGGAATGAAGGATGAACAAAATTGTAATGTTAAGGAACAGCGAATTCTAAACCCGAAATTACATTGACTCTTGTGTGCGTGATCTTCCGCAATATATTCATGAATTAGTTTTCATACTTTTACTTCAGCTTGGTAAGGAGATAATAACAGCTTAGTATCTTGTGTTGATGAAAAATTGATGCACGAGTAATACGATAAAATGATTTTGCGGTACTTGACGAAATATCGAAGTATTTTCTTATAATATTATAGTATTAAAATATATTAAATTATAATATAAAAATATTATAGTATTTTCTAAGAATAACCTATGTACCAGCAAACTGATTTTTCAATTAAAAAATTTTCTTATAAAATTAAATTCTATTATTATTACAGAGATGATTGAATATTTCTTTAAAGTAGGAACATTCATTTCCTACTTTTTATAATCGAATTTTTGTATTTAAATTCAAAATATTATTTTCAATACATATTCCAATATCTAGAATAATTTGAGAAAGTTATTAAAACTTATATAACTAAATATTTCTTTCTAATTTAAATTATTGACTTTTATTAGAAATAATATTAATATTAAATGTTTTCAATGTATAATTATTCTATATTGAAAGCACGGGTATTAATGAATCATTATTGAGTGAGGAATTTCTTCATAAAGCAGAGTTATTATTAAAGAAATTAATAATGATTTTTAATTGATATATTTCTTTATTTATGAAATGTGAAAAACATGCAAATATAAGTTTATGAATGTATTTGAATTGTCGGCCATTGATTCGCTTATATGTGCTTCATGTCTTTCGTGAAATATTGAAAATTCAAAATCCCTTTACTTCAAGAAAATCAACTTAAAAAAACCATTTTATTGATCTGTTGTATAAAATTTAAGTTTTCATAATTCATAATTTATAAATCATAATTCATAAATCATATTTCATAATTTAATTCAAACGAGTATATTTTAAAAAAATGTATTGGAAATTTGTTATTTATTAAAAGAAAACTAAGAAAATATTGCACACTGTAATCGAGTATCTTAGTAGACTCGTGTCACGTCTACTTCCATATATTTAAGAGTTTTAGGAATTCTATTAGTTCCTTGTTTCGCATTTTATTCAATTTTTCTTTAGCTTGAAAAATTAAAAATTTTTTTTTACTTTAGTTTACTTAAGTTTTTTTATGTTCATAAAGTTAATTTGAGAACGAAAATGAAACATAACTCGCTATTTTGTTTTTATATTTCCAATATTTGAAAAATATAAAAATTCAATCTTAATATTTGTTCAAAACTTATAAAAACATTACAATAGAAAAAATTAATTTATTTGCCATCTGCAGTCACCTTCGTTAATATTTTTAGGTCATATTTACATAAGCTCGTAAGGAACACGAAGGTTGTAAAAGTTCACTTTTTGAAAATGAGCGTATTGATTGTCTATTTTGGAAATATAAAATTTTCATGAAAGTATCTTGAGTATTATGTGGTCCACTAAAACAACTCGATATGCATCCGTTCGAACTACTTTTAAGTTACGAGCGCATAATTTTCAAATTACTAGAAATCATTTACCTATCGAATAAAAAAGTTTCGATTTTTCGATTATTAAATAGTAATAACTTAATCGGAGCATGAATTATGATTGAAATTAAAAAAATAATTTACTACAGTAGGATTCAACTGATCGTATAATCACATCACGTTTTATGGATATGCGATAGGCATCCGCGGAAAGCAGCGAAATTTAAAATCGCGTATCGCTCCGTCTAGGTTGAAATTGAAGAAAAAATCGGATTGATGCGCTGCCAGGCAAAACACTTTCTTTATCTCTAGACCTCTTACTCCAGCTAGTACACTGGATAAGAGGGAAACGGAAAGAAAGAGCGTCACATCGCTAGCATCGAATAAAGCTGTGATGAATGAAAGTATTGTTAATACGGGAATACGAACGTCGGGATCTCGACTGCACCGTAAGCTTACCATCGTGTCCGAGTTTATACTCCGGGTTGCGGTGCGATTAGCCGAAGGAGTATAAAAGGGGAAGAGAGTGAAGACGAAGGGGCTTCTTGAATAATAAAATAAACCGCAACCATTGAAGCATCGCTGGACTGGAGTTCTTGCGGCTTTCGCCACTATCGAACCATTTCCAAGGAGCACATCATCTCTTGTGTCGTCACGTCTACTCGACTTTTCTATTATATGCGCGCAGTAAATTTTACTTCCATTGTTTTCCGCTTTCTCGGGACAGTGATCGATGCACAGCTCAAGCTCGTTGAAAATCGCACAGGTTTATACCCGTTCCGATCACTCATCCAGCGTTCGATCACATTTCAAATTTATACGAAAAGCTTGTGCTTACGTATTTACTTACATTTCCATCCAATAATGTATTCTGGTTAACTATTAGTAGCAAGGAGTCACGTACAATTGTTCTATAAATAAAACTAGATTTGCATTGATTTGTGACGCATCCGCAAAGAATCGTAGAGCATCCGCATAATTACGAAAACAGGAACCTCAAATGAAGTTTGAGACCAGTGCGTAGATTCAGTTCGAGTAAGATAACTTCAGAGTCTCCGTGCGCATAAGACTGCTTCATCGATGTAACAAACATTGCCGAGTACGCGTGCTACGTTTGACGGTTAAGCAAATAGCCGCGCAATGCCTCGAGAAGCTGCGATCGCGAGGCTGCGCACGTATAACGCACCCCCAGGAAATGGAAAATCACTTGTCGACTCCCGGGCATTGCTTGGATAATATTGCTACGGACATGCAGAGCACGCAATTTTCATAGATGCGAACCATTCTGTCTCTTGGTCTTTTCACGTGACGTCTTCATTCTTATGAGTTGTCGATGCACTCGCGCTTTCACGAAAACTTAGTTTCGATATTTCATCAATCAGTGTTATCGGTAAAGGCAACAGTGAAGACCTTTCTTTTATTAATTTAGTCGTTAATCTTTGAAAAGGATGGAATTTAGTCAATGTTTTAAAAGTACATTTACGATTCAAGTTAATCTTATTTGTCTGTTAAAGATGTGTGGATCTAATTTCTGTCAGCACTAAGATGCAAATATTAATTAATAAAAAAATTATCTGATGAATCAAAATTAAATAGTTGTATACTTTTCTTCGATTCCAAAAATTCCACCCTTCGTTTGAGAAGCCGTGCACGTGTGCTTTCATATTTTTATGAAATGAATTTATTGCTTATTTCGCTGCCTTTAAAAGGAACTCGAATAGTTGATGAACAGTTATCGTATACAATACAACTGTAATAATAACTGTAATAAGCTTTCTTCTTTCTTAAAATATATTTGGTAACACATTGTTTAAAATCTGAGAGATTTCATAAAATATTGTTTAATTGGAATCAGGTAAATCGAGTATAAAATAACAGATTTCTTATAATTAACGTTCTATAGAACTAATTTATTCATGTTTTAATTTAAAAATAATAAACAGCCATTCATTTTATTTTATCTTATAGTAATAGAGAAAGAAATCTATTCATGATATCTATTATAAATTGATTTCTTTTTATTTTACATTTATTTTTTAATTTACCAGTTAGCGCTTTATATAAAACTGTAAGATCCCGACTTAATGATTTTGTAATTTATGTATGCCAAAATAATTAAAATAATTAAAATACCAGGAGTCTGAATTTTGCAACGTTCTTGTCGCAAAGAAAAATGAAATATTTTAAAAACGCATAATTTCTTCAAAAATTTATCAAAAAGTATTAATTATCACACAAAATGACAAAATAATAAGTTTCACAAAAATTCTACCCTTATAAGCCACCCTTATCAAGGGTTGAAATTTTCAAAAATTCATAAAAAAGTAAATATTAAATTGCACAAACTTTCTTTTTAGAAAATCGTTAAATATATTAAAAGACACTGGCAAAAAAAATCGATGTGGAACTTTGACTTTAGTGCATTTATACATCATGCATATTCACCACTATGCATATACCCACGTACAAGCGTGTATAAGATTTAATAAAAACTTTTACAAAAACATTTCACAAAATTCGTTTTCAGATTCCGATGTATTATTATATACCAAATAAACCCATAAATTTTCATTTCGAAATTCAAAGATGAACTTGAGTTTTAATGCATTTATATGCATATGCAGTCTTAAACCTATGGGTATAGGAGGACATATATATTTGTTAATAGCAGCTCTCAAAAAACATTGCACAAAATCTCTTTTCACTTTCCGATGTTTTTTTACATAACAAACAGACATACAAAGTTTACGTATATTTTAATAATTGCATAATTAGGTTAATTTTGTCTCCAAATTCGCTTGGGTTCTCCGGATGAGTCTGTGATAGATCAAACTTTTTCAGCCACTCTACTATGACGGTGTGACATTAATTCTGTTTTGATAATAGCCATCTGAATGTAAGCCTGCAAACATTTTTATATAAATAATAATGTTAAATATTTTAGTTCAGCATGTAAATAAGACTAAAATCATTCATTACTTTAAATGCTGTTAAAGATAATGCATTATTATGACCAAACTTAAATATTTTTTTAGTTTAAGTTATTTTATTTTACTTATATCTTATAATAAAATAATTGGATAGTATAGGTAATTAAATTTTACCATTTTTAATGTGGAATAGTAGTTCAACAATATATATTAAAGTAATTATAACAAACTCAATAAATTAGATAATTACATATATGCATGTATATATACATAAAACATAAAGTTGAAAATATAATTATACAATTAATGGGTATAGAACAGATATTTTTCTGTTTAAGCTTATGAGTTTCTTATAGAAATAATCATAATTCTATTCATATATGATTCTATAGTTAAGAATCCTAGATAAGTATATGGAAATAATTTATTTTACCAAGAGTAATTAAAAGAAATTCTTATATATAATATTTAGTTGGCTTTATCATTCGTAAACTTAAAATTAATTTTTTGTAGAAATAAAATTTGCTGTTTAATGAAAAATTTTATGCACTTAATTTTCGACCGATCCTGTTTCAAATGGCTGGTGTACACATTCACATGTGTAGCACACATAGGCAGACCTTACAAGCGACAGTCGATCTCCGCAAGATTCGTGGGCTCGAAGATTTTTACGAGTCGATAAGTTGATCCTCTATTTTGCGTCGCGGCACCATCGCTTCTTTTTCTAAATAAACGTCTCAAATTCCCTTCGTGTCCACTACACCACGAATAAGTATAATTATAGTTAAGTATACTGATATAAATACTCTCTAATATTCAAAATGTCAAAAAACTAAGAAGTTTACGAATTTGTTGTTAAACATTGTACAAATGTAAGAATTTTAATTTGATATTTTTTCATTACTCTCTCTCTATCTCTCTCATTTATCTCTCATTAAACCGCTTAAAAATCATCTAAACATTATCTCATATGTTCTTTTGTTTGTCATATAATAAATTAATATCAATACGTAATAAATATCGTAATTATAAAAAATATTTTAAACTTACATAAATAAGATTATTATTATATAAAATTTATAAATTATACTGTTTCATTATAAGAGTTACAAATTCATTTTAAACATTTATGTTGTTAACATAATTAAAAATATCATGTATACGCGATAATTAGCTCGATTAAACTTAATGATCACGAAACATTATATTTTCTTGAAAAACCAATTTCTTTTATTTTTTCTTGTGCGAGCAACATAAATCATTAATATGAAAATCTACAATTCCTATTAAACAGTTATTATAAGCAATAAGGTTTACGACGTTCAAAGAGCGAGTGAGAAAGAGAGAAATGGACAATTGTATGCCTTAGAAATATAAAAAAATATTCATTGATTCAAATCGAAGGATGATTTTTTATGACTAGCCGCTATTTTTATTATAACTTTCAGTGAAGTGCTTACTAATCCAAAGGAATGATGCAGTCAAAATATTGTGTTTATCATAAATTAAATAAATTAGATTAAATAATAAAATTATATAACTCAATTTTACAAAGTTATTGCAATTAAGGAAATAAGTGTTTTGCATCATAAACTTATAATTAATTATAAAATAATATAAAAATGTAATAATATTACAGTATGATAAAAATTTGTATTTTATGGAAAATAGAAGTTTAACTAACGATTTTTTTTTCACTTCTACATCCGTAAAAGTTATTCTCAAATAATAATAATAAAACAAAATATCATAACTACATTGCATGCGTATTATATAAATTTGTATTTAAAAATTGTATGAGTGTATCAGCCCCAAAGTTTTCGGCAGATCTGATAAGTGGCAACACACATACACACATCAATACCACACACAGAAAGATTTACAAACGCAGTCAAGCTCCGCTAGACTCGTGAACACGAAGATTTTCATCTGTAGCTTCTCTATTTTGCGCCGAGGCAACGTCGCTTATTTTCTAAATAAACTTCTCAAATTTACTTCCAGTCACTACCCGCGAAAAAGTTTAATCTATTATTGCAGTACTCATATTAGCAAAATCGTCTATGTACGCTAACCCTCAGAAAACATGTTTGATTAATATAAATGATAATTATGATGAATTATTTGTTTTTTAATAATAATGTAGTAATTTGTTTACTGATATTAGTAATAATAATATGAAAAAATTGAATGAAAAAATAATATGCACTAATATTCTGCGATTTTATTGAGTTAATACATGTTTTATGAAATATAAAATTTTTAAAAAGACTTTGGAATAGTTTGAATTATATATTAATGCAAATAAAACCAAGTTAATTATATTTAAAAGTGCATTTATGACACATTTATATATTATCAAATAAAACATCGAATGAAAAAACATTTCTTAGTCCTTTATTGTAAACTGCAAAAATATGAATATAAACATTGAACGTGTTCATTCATATAATTTTATTTACTTACCGAAACTCCTGATAACGTATTAAATTTTCAATACAGAAATAAAAGAATTAGTTTTGACTGATAATCTACATTAATAGACATACACTTTTTATCTATTGTACCTTAAATAAAATTGTATCTACTTTCATATTAAAAAGAGATAATAACTATAACTTAAGTGCATAAATATTTCGGATAATGTTTCTCTGTGAGTTGTTAAAAAATATATAGCTCCCCATATAGACATGTGTATAAGATTCATATGCATTCAAGTGCAACGAGCACATAGTTCCACACCGATTTTTGAAATGAAACTTTGTGTGTGTGTTTAGTATATACTATGTCACCGGAATATGGAAAAATATTTTGTGCAATGTTTCTGTAAATGTTTTTATTAAATATTATATACGCCGGTACGTGGTTAGATGCATAGTGGTGAATGTGCATGATATATAAATGCACTAAAACGTCAAAGTTTCGCGTCGATTTTTTTTTCGAGTGTGTTTTAATATATTGAACGATTTTCTAAAAAGAAATTTTGTGCAATATTAATATTTACTCTTTTATGAATTTTTGAAAATTTCAACCTGTAATAAGGGTGGCTTATAACGGTAGAATTTTTGTGAAACTCATTATTTTGTCGTTTTGTGTGATAATTAATACTTTTTGATAGTTTTTTGAAGAAATTATTCATTTTTCGTTGCGACAACAATGTTACAAACTTCAGACTCGTAAAATACCTAGGTTTCAAAATTTGGAAAACCCAAGTATTTATACTTTAAAATTGAATATTAGTGTTCCAATTAGTTGAACAAACAATAGAGTTTGGTTAAACTTTTACAACCATGCAAGAAAACGAATATATATTTCTTGGCATTATATATCGAGTAATAATCAAACGAAATGTCGGTTTTTTTAAAGTCTTAGGTACGGTGACTGTAATTGTTGCAGCACCTGAACAGAACTGAAAATGGTGAAAATAGAAAAATTCAGAAGAGCCTTTCAAGGGTATATCCATATACTTATAGATAGAGTGGCAGTATAGTCAATAATGAAGACATTAATAATTCATCGCTTTAATTTACTTCCAGGTACAGTTTTAGAACAAAGTATCTGCAAGTGAAAGAGTCAAATAGGGAGGAAAGGTATGAAACGAGAGAAAAAGAGAGAGGGACATGTCAGACAGAATGTTGGAAGTATTGATGAAGGAGTTATGAAAAATACATAGTAGAATATAAATTTTATTATATTTAATCAATCTTTTTATGCGTAATTTTAAGTATTTGTTAAGCTATCCAAATTTAGTTAATTATTCAGTGTTGTTTTTAAGTTAATGTAACGCACTAATATCTGTCTTTTTTCATTTAATAATCTGGTAGTATTTACCAAGAGAAAGCATAATTATAATTGCATACTGTATGAAGATTATAATTTGTATAAATTATAAATATAGCTTTTTAAGACGATCACTATCTATAATTAAATAATAAATTACTAAATTATTATTATTAATTTTTTTAAGCAAGTTTTTTTATGAAAAAATGATTTTAAAATTGTAAGTATTAATCTTCTAAATATGTATATGAAATTTTTGGAATTTAGTTAATCATTTAAAATCACTTTCATTTTAGTAGCTTACATTTCTTATTAAAAATAATCATACTTATTTCAAAATCCTATATTTCAAAAATAAAAAATACCTTGTATATTTTTTAAATTAGACATATTTAATCATACAGTAGATACTTCCTTTAAGTATAAAATCAAATTTGAAGTATAACAGTTTGCTTTGTCATTATATTGTAAATATTTCAGTTGCACTAAAAAAGTATCACTAATTATCATTAAAACAAGTATCACATTATTCCTTGTTTTATGCTAATATTGCATATCAGTTGAACTATAGACAGTAACGATTTTTTTCTGCTATTGCAGTATTTCAGTTAAAAGTCAAACACGATATGGCTAAGAAGAAAATAATTTGACTTCGTAGAATAGCATTTATCGAGTAAGAAAACCAGACTTCTCTCTAAGCGACTAACAAATAGAAATTAATAATAAATAAGGAAATTTCTTCCTTGTATATAAATTCGTTAATTATATTGTAGGTCTAAATTGCCGTTAGCTATTAGAATTATACCTTGTAATATATAAAAATAGTGCTTCCCCATCATAAAATTAAAGAACACGTTTTAGCAGAAAGGTTGCATTGATCGAATACTCCGCCTACACCTTTTGTAAAATCTCTTCTCAAAAGCTAAAAAAACTTACTATCAATTAATGTTTCTTTATTTATAGCTTATTAAGGACTGATTTTGATTTTTGTAGTTAATTATTTATTTAAATATTAAGTATAAAAATTTTAAAGATTTCTTTATGCAGTTCTTGGAAGATTTTATAATTCATAGAATGAACTACCCCATTATTGAGTGAAGCTTATCGGAAGTTTTCTCTCTACTACTATAATTATTTTTTTGAAGCATTTATTTACTTAGGCATCTTTTTAGCCTATAAATAAATATAAAAATAGTTTTTATAAAAGTATTAAAAACTACTTTTATTAAAATTAGTTTTCATCAAGAAATTATAAATAAATTATAAAATGACTATTTATAAACTGTACAAATTAATTTAACAGAATAACAAGTCATAAAATATTTTGAGAATTTAAATTTCTATTTTTCATTCTTTTTAATGATTTATTACGTTCGAAGTTAAAATTGGTACCGACAATTCAAGTAATTATTAGCTGCACGAATGCTCTCTTATATATTTTCATTTTTGTTCTTGATATTCTTTTATATCAATATATATGTTTATTCAAATATATATATATATATTTTTTTTTTCATGAAAATAAATTATCTAAAATTATCTAAAATTGTCTAAAAGTACGATTGCAGATTAATAAAGCTTTATCATTTTAATCTGTTAATCCAAAGCCAAATATTAAATGTGAACAATAATTAACTAGCAATGCGTTAATTAAAAATTAACACACTGTAAAATTTTAATATACGTTTTAAGGAGTATAATGGAAGAAACTTATTACCTATTACTGCTCATTACCTATTAAATAAAATTTGAATTTTAAATTTTAATACTAATCAAGAAATACACTAGAATTTTCCCACCCTTAATAATATTTATTGCGATACAGTAAAAACTTTTAACTGTAATACAAGCTAGATATTTGCATCAGTAGAAAAAGGTTTTTCCTGCTCAACTAACGAGCTAAGCTGAAATTAAAAAATTTGCGTATAAGCTTTTGTTGCTCATCGAAATACAAATTTATATATCTTGCAAGTTTTTTAACTAAAAAAACAATAGTTGTAATTTATGAAATTGTTAAGAACATCGATGAATATTGTTTTTAAAAATCAGTTATCATTTAATTTACTGAGAAAATTTATAGAGAATTGCGTGCCTATATTTTTATTAAGTAACATGTAATATTTCATCTGTTCAAGCAAGTAACGTTATCGATGAAAATTAATTAATTACTTAACACAGATAGATCTTATAGAAATAATTAATATTGAAAGTAAAATGTTTAACTTCGGTAGCATCAAATATCAATTTATAATTAAAATGAATCATAAATTCAACTATGAAAGTATAATATTTGACAATATTAGTTTTAATTTGTTGTTAAAACTATATAATTGTTTTATTTCATACTACCAGGAAAAACAAGCCAATCAAGCACCCTTTGTAATAATTGTAAATGCAATTATTCTACGAATAGTTTCGTTGTAATATATAAAAAATATTTGATAGTATAAATATATAAAAAATATTTTATATTATAAATATATAAAAAATATTTGATAGTATAAATATATTTAATGCTTTAAAATTGAAGGTACTAAAAAATGTTCTAGTATTTTCACTTCATACAGATAAATATTGCTGTTTCGACAAGGTGAAATTTTTGTCTAACAATTACTTCGCTTTTATCTAAGAAAATAAGACAAAGATATTCATTAGACTGATACATGGTTAGAATAATTATATTTAATTGATTAAAGTAATTTTGAAAAATTGATGTAATAATCGATTTTTATTTCTAGATTTATGGTATATCATTAAAAACTTCTGATTGTTAAATATGAAAATATTATACATCTACGCGAGGAATTCTTTAACACTATTTTTAAAACTACAATTCTGTTACCATTACAAAAACAATAAACAACAATTATATCTCCTGTTATTCCACTATTACATATGCAATATACAAACTTAAAATGATACTTTTGCCCTTTATAATCATAAATTTATAAATATACTTTTATTTTTTTCATTAAATTTATGGAGTTAAAAATTCAAAATATTATTGCTATCTATTCTTGATTAATGAACCGAGTAAAGTGGCGTATTTAAAAGAACAATAAGAAATTTAGTTATATTACAAAGTGGTGAATCGAGTGTACTTGCAAGTGTATAGGTAATGTGAATCTCGCTTAATTAAAGGGTGTATGTCATTTTCCCAGGAGACTCGTGACACGTTACGTGAACCTCATTTTACCCTGCCTGTTCACATGTACGTACGAATGCAGAGTAAAAAAAAACTACTCGAAGAATGGTTTCATGAAAGAAATTTACCATCGCTATGTCAAATTTTAACCTCGCAAATAATTTACGAACAAACAATAATTCGTATTAAAAACATGATTATCACATAATTATATAAAAAAGCTAAATTATATAAAAAAATTATATAATAAAAGTTAAATAATTTTGTCTTTTACATAGAGTTATTTATTTGAAGCATAAAGCATGTCTGTATTATCAGATTAATTCATTAATGTTTGTTTGCTTATATGAATTTTAAAATATTGACACATTGAAAGTAAATACTAAACGCAATTACTGAAACGAACCTATATTTATCCTTTTATGAGCATGTGACTTTATCAATAGCTTTCTCCGGATCCTGTAATAATAAAAGAAAGGATAAGAATAGCAAGTAGCATGTGGTGCCCAACATGAAGTCAGAGGAAGAATTATAGAGAAGAAGGACGCAGAGTAACCTTTGCTATCATCTGAGAATAAGCCGGTTCCGTTGTGGGGAGCGGCCTTTGTTTTCTGATGCCGCTTCGCCGATTACGATTTTGGGCTTCGCGACGGATATCCCCCGTCTGTTATAAGTCTTCTTCTGTACGCGTCTATCTTTGTTGTCACAAGACTGAAAATTCGCAAAAGTTCGATTATCGCTGCACGAAGTGCGACGTTTAACTATATTTTTCTCTCCTATCATCGTTTTTCAGACATGACCAAAAAACTGCTACAAGCACTTTTCTCCTTTCTTGTAGATTATGGACCTTTGCACTCTTGACACTACTCACGCAGCTCTTGTTAATCAATTTATTAGAAATTCGTTCAGCTGTTGTCTTAAATAGACATAACGTAGTTATGAACAAACTTTTATTGAAATATTGAGTTTTACTACAAGTGTTTTATAATTACATGCTGTGATATCTGATATGTTAACTCAGATTCTTTGATAAATAAAACTAGTTGTTAAAATTAAAAGATTTGAAGAGCTTAAGTTAACATTCAGATGATTCGAGCTCAGCGTGAATTTTGCAATTTATCATTTTAAATTGTTTCGCCCAATAACTGCTCACTAGGTTCACGATATTTCAGCTAACGAACAAGTATTGGTTAATTAAGGATTTTTTCGTTGGAACATCTACTACATCAAATAAAATTCAACAATCGGCTTAATTTCACGTTAAACTTTTCCACAGCTTAAATGAATTCGATATATATTCCACTTTTATTAAATGATTCACTATGTAATATCGGCGGGAAAACATCATAATGCTGTTATACATTGTTTCAAATAAAAATTTATTCCATAGACAATTAATTTATCGAATTATTCATTACAAGAATTTTCGTTAGGGTAAAATAAAATTTTTAAACCTATTTAATACTATTCTAAATATTAGATAATGCCTTATAATTTCTTAGACTTGCATTGAATGAAAATTATTAATAAATACTTCGAAGCTAGATACATTTTTCTTTGCATGCAAATGATTATTTTCATGAATCTAGTACGTGTGTATCAGACAGGTAAACTATTTAATCAGAACTCTGTACCACTAATCAGAAGTCGGTATGTCAGTATATTTCCTTATTAATATTTGTTTATGGATAAGCAAAATGAATAAATACAATTCTCCGTTTCACAAAATTTCATTGTTAAATTTCTAATGGGTATTATTATAACCAAATATTTGCAGGACATGAAAGCTTTACAATTGGAAATCAGTATATACATAATACGATTCATACAATACGAGTCAAAACAAGCCTAATATCAAACTATGTTTAAGTAATTTGATAGAAAATTAAACCTAATTTATGTAAGTAGTGTTTATCGAAAAGTTATGATCGTTAAAATTAAAAGTTAAATCGGTCAAAAAAATTCTATAAATATGTTCTATATATGTGTGTACTAAATGAAATATCAATAATAACTCACGTTACAGTTTGTTAGCGAGTACTGAATCGTTATAAGATAAAGGCAAAAGGAATTGTGGATCAAATTTTCACTTATTACGAAACATAGATTTTTCTTTATATTATCAAATTGATGAGGGTTAGCATAAAGTGTCAAGGAAAAGATGAGTCAGGACCCGTCAAAGTCAAAAACAAGACTAACCCAACTATACATTTTAAACATCCTTTATTCCATGCGCAGAAAATCGACTTATTAAAAAAACAGTGATTTAAATATTTATATTACTGTAAAAAAACTGTTTAATATTGGTATTGTATAATAAGACATCCTATGAATATTATAGATGGAGCACTTTCGCAGCCAACCATTATTTCTGTATACGTTCCTTCACTTTCATGCGTGTAAAGTATTCGTACAAAAAGAAAATGCTAGAAATGTTTTTGTAGCCTTTGATATTAAAGCATTGGATATATTTATACTATCAAATATATTAATATAATAGGACGAAACTATTTGCAGAACAGTTGTATTTATAATTAATATAAAACACACTTGATTGGATCGTTTTTCCGGGTAGTATGAGATAAAATAATTCTCTGCAGTTTTGAATATTTATCATGCAATTATTTAAGTAATTGAAAGTCGTATTAAAAAATTACGAAAAGTCAAAGCACTTTTTGTATAATTTTCGAACAGAACTACAATAAATAATCTATATAAAAAATTTTATAATCAAATAAATGTTAGAAAAAAATAGCATTTTATTTTTAGATATTCTATGTATATCTTCATATCTTTAACTAAAAATGAGTATTAATTTTGTTCAGTTTAATATGTTATTTAATTTTTCAATTTTAATTTTAATTTTAATTATTTTTAAAGATATTAGGAAAAATCAGACTGCTTAATAATTAAATTTAAAGATTTGTTTTTAAAAATTTTATTTCAAATTTTACCATTGTATCAAAAACATTTCGTAAATGAAAAATTATATATAATAAACATTAAATAAAATCAAATGAAATAATATTTGTTTCAATTTAATTAAAGATTTTAATAAAATAAATTTTGTAATAGTCACATAGGATTTTGTTTTACGAAAAACCTAAGTAAAAATAACCTTTTTGTAAACTCTTACTTTTTTGTAAATCTCAGTACTCTGATTTATACACATTTCTGTTCATTATTGACTAATAGCGTGTACTAATTTCACAATCGGGGCAAACTCCTATTTTTAAAATAGATAAGGAAATTACAGACACTGTGTTATGTACATGCGTGTATGTGATATGGATATTGCAAAGTGGAAGCGCAAAGAACTGTAGATGAGCTGTAGAGTTACGAAGTTAAAAGAAACGAAATGAGACAGCGAACATTACAGGATGGATGACAAAATGAATGGGTATATTATATTTCTTGCTCGTTTTTACTTGACTACCCAAAGATAGCGGAAGAGAAAGAGATACAAAGCGAGAAGGGATCGTATGTAAAGCAAGTTAGGATGGGAGCGGATGATAAAATTAAAAGCGTGGGGTAGTGTGAAACTTGAACGAAGAAATTCAGACGAATTTAATGAAAGAAAAAAGTAAAGGCCACGAATATTTTTTATAAAACTGATTAAAATAGTCAAACACTTTTCCAAAGCGAATAATGTTCGAGCATTAAATTTTGCTTCTCAATTTTTGTTTGGACGACGAATTGATCATTAATCACTAGTTTTATCTGATGTTTCAAAAGTATTGAAACGCTTGAAGCTGTCGATTAACGATTACCATCAACCTGATATATTTAACTTATGAAATTATATCTCAGTAATATATTAAAAAGATTTATATTCCAATGATGCGTGTAAATTTATTAATAGGTAACATTTTAAATTTTGGAATAGTCACAAAAATTTAAATAGATCATATAATTAAAAAAAAATCATTACCTTATGTCAGTGTAAAGCGTAATGTTTCACTGACCTATGAATAATGAAATGTTTATTTTTTCAACGAATATTTATTTTCCTTTTGATTTTAAATCTTAACTTTGTATAAATGATAACTTTACGAATGCTACTTAATAAAATACATACTATAAATCTTTTGTAACTTAAATAACTACTTTTAATTATTCTTTTTCTAATGATAAAGCTTGCTCATAAATTTGATTATATAACATATTTACAATTAGTGCTAATTATTTTTATCGTTTTTAAAATAAGTCTTTCTTGAACTTTTGTTTTTGCAAACAAGCAATTGAAATATTAGTTTTTGAATAGTGAATGCGATAATGTTTTTAGATTTTTTAGACGAAAAGTAATGTATATAATTAATATGTATACATATACTTTTAATTACATCAGTATACGAAAATTATTTATTCGTGATACATTAACATTTGCTTGTATCATTTCATTCGTTGAATATACTAGTAAAGTAAAGAGGCTGAAGTTTTATCAGTTCGAGTCTCAACACAAGTCGAAATTACTAAATTCTAAAACTTTCTTAAATTTGCAACGTTGAAACTTCAACGAAAAATGAAAATTTTTAAAACCTCAAAACCTTTTGAAATAATACATAAGCCATCCAATTATTATGTAATATTGATAAAAACATGATTTTTTCCTAAAACCACCTAAGAACAACCCCTACTAGAGGATGAGAAATTAGAAAATTTATAAACAAATATTCTAAAGAAAAAGTAAATATATTGCTTTATCGTTTTCAACAAGGTTATCGTAAATATTTGTAGATATAGTGGTCCGTTCGCTAACAACAATCTTCAATAACAAAAATTTTGACATTTTATCTGTACATTAATAGAACTGCGGTATTAGTGAATAAAGTTATGTCAATATTAACATAAACTTAGATAATGAAACTTAGTATTGCATTAGGAGCCCTAAATAAATATGTCGAATGTGAAAAGATTAAAGCAATTATGCTCTTATGATTTCGTAACTTTTTCTTAATGAATTTTGACTATCTAATATGACTAACTATACCAATGAATGAATACAAATATAAGTTCATCATTCTTTCTTAACTTTAAGTTTCATTTATTTATTGGTTCATATACACGGGTAGTATGGTGCTCAATACTGAAAAACTATAGTTTTGAGTTTATTATTTTTCTATTTTATAATGCTTATTTATTTTATCACGTCTGGTTTAAGTGCTATCCGATTTTTATACGTTCTTTATTCATTGATTCTGACATCTTGTTCTCTACTCGTGGCCTCTTCTTATTCTATACATACATACATACATAAGAAACGCAAATCATGCAATCTGCAATTTTGATTGTTGATCAATATTTAATTAATAGTCGATTAATGTTCAATTAATATGATACATATATAATGAAAATATAATGCAAATTTAATTTCAATGCAAAATTAAATATAAAAGAATTAGAATATGATCATATATAATGGTATTTTTTGTTAATCTGAGAACTTTTACAAATTAAAATTCTTTAATTTTTTTAACAAATATGAATTGCCGTTTTATCAAAAATATAAAATATGTATCGGGATTATTTTCTTTCTTAGCCGTTTTATAAACAGTATGTGTTTTATCAATAGAAAATCTACTTGTTAGTACTCATCCGAGAAAAATGTTGGATATGTTAAACAACAAAAGATACACAATAGTATTTCAAGTTTCATTTCAAATACTTTGAAATTATGTTCTTATTTTTTATAAATATGTAGACAATTTCCTTCCTTTTCACGAACTTTAGTTTTACGAGTTTTCAGCTTGTACGTTTCTACTGTAATATACACTAAGATGTATATATTCTTAAGTATTACGACAGGAAACTTAGCGATTCTGCCATAAAAATTTTTATTTTGTGTATGAAATAGTATGAAAAAAATACTATCGAAATGTATTTATTTAATCATTCTTTTTACGTCGCATTATATGTTTTTTTTACTTCTTCATCGTCTATAACTTTTTATTTTTTATTTTTTGCCATTAAACATCGTATTCTTAATCAAAATAGAAAATTAAGAAGACAGTTTTGCTAAAATTTATTACAATTTTGTTTAATATTTCGTTTTGAAGCAAGTATAATATATTATTTCATCAAAATTTATTTCATCAGATTAGTTAGAAAAATCAAATCAAGTAGTTATGTTTAAAAATTTAGTACGACGTATATGAGTCTTCATTTTCCTACTGAATTTTATCTAATCAAGCTTAGATACCTCCTTTATCCTAAAATTGGATTTTCGATTTAGGGTTGCGCTTGGAAATTGAAAGTTTTATTATGCATTTCTTGACGCAATATTACGTGCTATACTCGGAACATCAATGTAGATTTACTTTTTTTAACTTAGTAATATTCAAATAAAAATTGAATTAATTAAAAGTACACTTTATTCTTCATAAAAAAATTTTTATACCTCAAAAGCGTGTGTCAAAAGTTAATTTTTTACTATATCAACCTGGAATTTAACAATCATAATGTTCAATAATGTTATAATGTTCAAATTTTTACTGGCGTTCGTGTATCTTAGTAAAATGTAAAACAAATACATGCTCAAAATTAGCAGAAGGCAAATCTACCAGTAAAGAAGAAATATATAAATATTTACATGAACAGTAATATCTGAATATCCTGAAAATCGACCAAAGAGAAGTTTATTGTAGGATGTTCATTTGCAGCAAGGTAGTGATTTGGATCCTCGGTTTTATGTGCATTGTGCTTCTTCGTCTTCACGGTTAGAGCAGAAAGGGTAAAGACTGATGCTACTTGCTCTCTCACAGTTTCTCACTCTGTGTACGTAATTAAATAGAGCTGCTCGAGCAACGTAGTACTGGTCATTTGACTTATCCTCAAATATACTGAAGCACCTGAAAGCCGATACTTTGTATACTTTTTCAACCAAAACTTATCTTTCCTCTCATTTGCTAATCCGCAATTATCATTGATCATGTTTAATTCCCAAACAAAGTATAATATAAATATACAAGTACTACGAATGTAAAGGACAAAAAAAAGAAAAGAATCGAGGTAAAATCAATTATTTACGCAAGTATATTTTGCGATAATACCCTCGTAAACAAGTGGTCTTGTAGAAGAAAACTGTTTTAAAATGGAGCTACGGTTTCACAATTTGGAAGGGTGAAATTGTTTATTCGAATTGTAGGTAATGGACATTATGTTTTTGAATTTTATTCATTTTACTACAACATTCTTCAGTATGTTACTAATTTATATTATTTATTTATATTCAAAATAAGTTTTTTTATTAAATTTTTTTATTCACAGTTTATTCTACCAACTTTCTCGTTACTTAATCAATACTAATGATTTTAAATTATTTCTACTGTAAAAAGTTTTGTATCAACTGAAATTCATCATGTCAAAGTCTTGTATGCTGAAAACAGTATTATTTCAGAGCATTATGAGAATAGAAACAAAAACTTAGTACGATTCCGACTTCCTAACTTTGAGCTGCTTTTCAGTATTAAACTTGACACCGAATGTTTTGTAATGTCATACAAGTCTTCTTTTATCATATTCTTTTGATGTTAATGCAATATGTACAATGATATAAATTTTACTTGAACCTTTTCTAAAAGTCATACATAATGTATTTTAGTACAATGTATTAAATTATTAATGCATATCGAATCACATTAAACCAACCGACTAAACATAATGGAAATGTCTGAAACGTAAAACAGTGCTCTATATTGAAGCGCATAAGAATGGAAAGGTAGAAAAGAAATCAAAAAGGTCTACAAGGGAACCTCAATTATGAAGCTGTACCATATATCGTAGTCGCGTGCAGAAGCAGCTTTACTCTTTTGCGAGTAGCAGTAGTGAATGTAACACTGCAGCAACTTCTCTAGGCAAAACGCCCTCTTAAAAGTATCTCATCGAAAGTTTTCGATTCGCGAAGATTCTTAATACTAAGAAGGAAAAGGAAGTTCTTGAGATACCGTTAGTAAAATACGTAAAGTCAGAATTATATATTTCTCTCTCTCTTTCTCTTTCTTTCTCTCTCCCTCTCTTTTTCTCTTTCTTTCTCTCTACCTCTCTTTTTCTCTTTCTTTCTCTCTCCCTCTCTTTTTCTCTTTCTTTCTCTCTCCCTCTCTTTTTCTCTTTCTTTCTCTCTCCCTCTCTTTTTCTCTTTCTTTCTCTCTACCTCTCTTTTTCTCTTTCTTTCTCTCTCCCTCTCTTTTTCTCTTTCTTTCTCTCTCCCTCTCTTTTTCTCTTTCTTTCTCTCTCCCTCAAAACATAGCCATCCTCTTACAATACGCTCACTTCGATAGTATATAACGAGTAAGCAGAAAATCTGTAAAGCGACTTATCTTTATGCACCATATTTTCTTATATACAACAAAAGTTTTCTATCAATGTACATGTAAGTTTCTATAATATATTATACATTTTAGATTATTAAAGAAGAGTACTGTCTGCTCTCTAATATTGAAAAGAAAAATTTAATTCTCCGCTCTACGAAAAATAAATGTTTCAAAAATTTGAAAATTTATTTACGTATCATATAATGTAATTTCTGGCATTTCATCAATTACGATTGCCAAAAATTTTCACTAAAAAACGTTCTTATATTTCAATAATGTATTTATATTTCTCAAATTTAAAAGTTAGCTATTATTATCTTATTATTAGTCAATTAAACACTTTTACATTTTATTTAATTTATGTACTTAAACATATTCTTATTTACTAAATTATTATTTATTAATCAACGGATAGAAAAATATAGATTATGACATAATTTATAGTATAGTGAAATTATACTGCGTATATTCAATCTTTTCCTAATTATAAACAATGTATACGAGCAAAAAGTGTTTATAAACAAAATTGAAAGTAGAGAATGATACTGTTGGAAAAAGATAGAATATTCAGAAAGAAAGAAAAAATCATTAAAAGAATATAACTTACTTTAGTAGTATAAAAATGGGTTAAAGTACGCTGAAAATTATGAAACAATATGATTGGTATTTTGCTGTTTGCACATAGAAATTTTGATGAAATTTGTATATGTCAATTTTCCCTATATTTACAGTATTATATTTGATTATAAAATAATTTTAATTAGTGTAGCTCATAATGTCATACATTTCTTGATTTATCTATCAAATAGAAATACTCTATACCATGAGTTTTCTTCTTCAATAGAAAAAGCAATCGAATGTGTTTTAAAATAAGAAACTATTGAATATAGTTTAACACAGCCTATTTTTTGTAAAAATTGCTCGATATTAGTCTTCCTTATTTGCTAAGAATTATAAATACATCAAATATCAAATTTATATAAGCATTTTTTATACTGTTAAACTTAGTTTCAAAATGATAAAAGGTAAGTAACAGAATTTTTCTACGACATTCTTTTATCACGATTTGTATGTATATATGTACGTGTATACGTTCATACATACATACAGCTTCGCGGAGAATCATAGAAATGTCATATGGTTTAAGCGTGCCACTTTAAGCTATTTCGCTCACTCACAGATACAAAAATCTGCATAAAGTTACTCCACAATGTCATAGATTTAGAGCGAAGCTATTCAGCTCAAGCACGGAGAAAGTCCTTTTCTTAATATCTGACACTTTAATCTGTCTTTCTTTTATTTTTTCGATATTTTTCTTTAGTTTTAAACTGCTCTATCGAATTCAATGAAAACCATACATTGCCTTTAAAAACTACTTGATGAATATTCACAGCGACTTTGTGGCCAAAAGTTTAATGTCCTCTTTCATTTTCCAGTTTCAGTCGCTGTCCTCTCCGTTTTGATACTTTAGCATATATTCTCTCTCATCTTTGTTTTTCTACCTATTCCTTATTCTTTTATATTCTAATCGGGACAAAAAGTTGAAACAGAAATAAAGGAAAGAGAGAGAAAACATAAAGTGCGACTCGATAGAGACTTTTGCACGCAGTGCTGGCCTTTCCATTGAATCGCGCGTACAAAAGCGTTTACACAAGCTCTTTTTTTCTTCTCTCACTCTCTATTTGTTTCTTTATTTTTAATCTCATTCTTTTGTGAGAGTGTATCTTGTACCAATTTTTAATGCGTGTAAAATTTTGGCACGAATTCTTTTCACGATATATGCGATTACATTAAACTATTATAAGATGACTTGTTGAGATGGAAAAAAGCATTGCCACTAGTATCTGTAGATATTTGCTACAATTATAATGTGATTGAATTAACGTGTGAAAATCTGTGTGCAATTGCCTTCATTAAAACTTTACTTAATGAGATACTGGAGGATTTTCTTTGGCCGACCCGGTAATTGAAAGAATTTTATATTATAAATTTATATTTGAAGTTTTCTGAACCCCATTTACCCAAATTTACTCTATTTATTTGAATTGACAAATATAATTAAATTTTATTGTTAAGAATAATTAAAATTAATTATCATTCATTAAAATCAGAAACAAATTATCCTGTTTTATTGAAATTTATAGTTAAAAAGTAGATATTATATTCATCTAGTAACGTTGTTGTTATTTAAAGGATATGGTTTTTTAAGCTATACATTTTTTACTTTTCTCGATGATTAATAACTTTTTTAGTAATGTTTTTATAACAATAAGGTATTACGTAGGTAATCATCCTAATAAAATTTTCATAATAGTGAAGTTCATCGTGTACAATGAATTCTTAAAAGTATTGAAATATTTTCTTTACATAATAAACATATGTCGTGGTTTCATTAAAAGCAACCGGTAATAATGCTCTATAGGTAATCGATTATCGTTACTCAATTTATTTCTAGTAATACTATAAACTCTTTAACTTTGATAAATGATAACAATAATACTGACTTATTGAATGAAATGAAATTATGGGATAAAAATGAAATAAAAAATGTTGTTATACAAAAGAGAAAAAGTTGAAAAAAGGATAAAATCTTCCAGTTAGATGAAAGTTTCTATGGATCGGTTTTTCTCGTGCATCAAAGAACTAGAGCATTTTCTCATTAGAGGTAGTGTTCTTGCTTCTACCCTTCTTGGCTATTCCGAAATCGTTTTATACGTTGGCGCCTCGATTATATCTCATCTCCTTCTTTCACATCTTATCAACCCTCTTTTGTGTTTTCTTTATTTCTAATTCTCTCTAACTACATGCACTGCCTTTTATCTATTTTTAACTTCTTTTTATGCTTCGTCTCTATCTGCTACCTGTATATATACCTATATATAGGTATATGTCTAACTTTCTTCCTTTTACTTTCATTGTATGTTGGCGAGCGATGCGAAAATAAAAGTGCTTTACGCGGAATATGGCAATAGCAGCACAAGAAGGACAGATTCCCTTATTGGGCGGCCAACTGGCGCCGTCTATCAAAGCAGCCCCTTCGAGTTTAATCGGGCGATATTCGAAGGAAGCTTGGGAAGGGGGAAAAGAGAATGCAAGAACAAAAAGAGGAAAAAAGTAGCGGTGAAACTCCCTTTTGCTCGTATAAATTTATTTTCTGTTGATGAGTTCGTAGATCAAAAGAGCAACAAAAAAGGACTTAAAAGAACGGAGTGGTGTCCGCGCAACAGAATTTTTTATTTTACTATTTGGCGGTTTGGCAAATTTTTAGCTTTGCGTAATATACGAGGTATTTTTTTTATTTCTTCTCTCTCCTCCTTAATTCATTTATTTCCTCGGTTATGTGTATCTCTTTATACTAATTAATTACAAAATTATCATATCTTTTGTTTTCATGATAACGACTTTTCTATTATTTTTCTTGTTATAGAGGTTGCAATGGGCGAGTAGCGACGCGCATCAGGAACTGTGCTATTTGAAGGGCGGTGACAAGGACACGTGCCAAAATTATGTGAGGGTGTTTGGTAGGTTGAGCACCGACCGCTTCATGACTTGCGGAACGAACGCCTACAAACCACTTTGCAAGCACTTTCTGATACAGGTAAAATTTTACTTTTGAATTGTACTGAAAGTAGCGGTATTATTTTGCATTTTTATTGTATTGAACAAAGGTGCATTCCATTCTTTTTATCAACTGATATTATTTGCCATCTATTCAAATATTTTTATATTTTCTTGTAAACTTAAAAATAAAATATGTATATTACAATTTTAATCAAGAGACTGGATATGACTAAACTGTAAAAATACATATATATAAATAACACATTAATATCTACTTAATTTTGTTTAATATTATTAAGTACATTTATTCGTCATAAATTATGAGAATGACATTTTGATAAATTTGGATAAATTCGGTAAATATTTCTTTAAGCATATAGTGAAATAGTGAAGTAAAAATTAAATAATTATTAAAGTTAAGCAGTGATATAATATGTAAAGAGCAACGACTAGAATATATAATCACTTTAATGTTTAATCATAACTTCTGAAAATAGCACAATTAAATTGAATTTTATACTATACGCGTATGCCTACACCCGGTAAAATCGATTATATGCTGAGATGCCGGACGATTACCTTTAAATTCCAATTAATCGTTCTTTATGCTACGTATCATCTAATATGCATTCCAGAAATTCGCCGGATTACCACTACTCTTATTCGTCTGAATTTAATTTTAATTATCGTTCAGTTTTCTTTAATTAAAATGAATTTCTATTATTTAAGCAAGAAACAAAAATAGTAAATAGAATTACTCATTCTTTCGTAACAACAAAATGTAAAACAATACGTACTATTATACTATTTTTATAAGTAAAAAATCAATTACAGGCATTCATACGTCATTAAACAAAAAACTACTCATACTTGACCAAAGAAAATCTTACTTCGCAGAAGTTTCGACAACTATTTTTTTAAACTATTTTTTTAAATCAAATTGTATTTTCCGAATGCGTATAAAGTGCATTTCGTACTATGAAAAGTACATAGGATCAATGTCACAAATTGAAATTGTGGCGTATAATGAAAAGAGAATTTTTCTATTAAATTTGGGATTTAGATAAATGTCATATTTGTCGATAATATTCCCCTTTAAACTTGAAAGTTGATGGATCGGGATTTTAAAAATATGCAGTTAGGTAAATTAAAATTTTACACAAAGCTGTATAGAGAAATTTATAGTTCACTACTTTTTATAGTAGTTTAATGAAGTTTTCAAAAGTAGCAGTATGTAATAAAAATAAAAGTAGAGTATATGTAAATCATTTTATGTTTTAAAGTTCAACGCATACTTTCGTAATTGTTCCAGAAGACTCGGACTATTATTTTAAAAGTTTCATTTGATTCGAAAAGTCGAATAAAAATATCTATATTCACAATCATATTCAATTGAATATTTGCTTTTGATTAGTTGAGGGCTCAAATTTTCCATCCAAGTCCTTAATTTCATAATAAGAATTGAAGATTACGAGACTTGTAAAATAACTTTTATATCGGAAACAGGAGTTTTATAAATTCTTTAAATGAAATTGAGTATTTCCATATTAATGCTATTCGTCGAAAAATGATTGAATTATTTAATTAAATCTATGATTATATAAATAAATTAAGATTAAAATAGTGCTGAAATAATTTATGTGTTCATTGCTTTCATATAGTTTTCTTCTTTTATAGGACTTACTAATTATTAATTTAGTAAAGAAATTGATCTTCTTCAATCTTAAATATTTTAAAAACAATAATTTTGAAATATTTGTTGAAAGTTTCTCTTATGATCTCCAATGAGTTTCAGTAAAAATATTTATAATAAATATAAATTTATAGATTGCTAGGATAAAGCAGAATATGAAAGCAAACGATTATTTTTTTGTGTATCAAGATTATAGAGTTTCTTAAGAAACTTTGCTTTATTAGCAAATGTTAAATTTTATATTTGTAATTTTTTCTAAAATGTTGATTATTCTACAAAGCTTTAAAATATTTATCAACTTTGGATGATATCACTTAATAATAATTCACTTAGTAATAAATAAAAATGCATTAAGATTTACATAAGAAATTGTAACATCGACATTGCAAAGTAATCGGGTAAAAGAGAAAGAAAGAAAAGGTAAAAAAGTCTGTCATATAAAGAAAGTATAGAGAGAAAGAGAATGCGAATAGAGTATGCGACGGAGAGTACGAATTCGTGTAGTTGTGAACCAGTGTAGAAGGCTTGGTGAATCGCATTTGAGTGGTTGACACTTGAACGCCAGACTCTTTCTGTTGGATAGGCTTGAGGGGAATCATAAATGTATTTGGATGATTTAACACCGATAAAGATGTTAGGGCTTACTTGATAACGAAAAAACGTCGCATTAGCTTCTTTTCTTTATGTCATTGTACGACGCTTGTAAGTACTTTTATAGATAATAGTAACGGAATTTCAGCGAGAAAGAAATGTTTTGTAAGATTCGTTTTTCAGATAAAGATTTAATTTTATATCTGTTTTGTCTTAACTATTTCAATTTTTTATCATAAATGATCTAAATAATACATTCATTTAAATAGTTATATGTAATGTTAAATTATGAAAACATTAGTAATTCTTTTATTTTAATTTGCAAACAATAGGTTTAAGTTACCTACCTTCAGTTGCAAGTATTATCTAGTACAGATTCATATATGTATCTATATGTGAAATTAAATGTATAAGCTTTGATTAATTTAGTAATATTAAATTAAAGGAATGTATGATAAGTGCAAATGGAATAATTCTCACTCACATTCTTCTGCACTCACAAAGTTCACAACATTATTCGAATTATACAACTTTGCTTAACTAGTATTTATTAAACTAGCATTTTGAAAGTGAGAGTAATGCCACCCCCCTTCTACAATTTTCACCTAATAAAAAAGTAATTTCTGATTTTATGAAAATTCGAAAAGGTAATTGAAAGATTTATTAAACATTGCATATGATATAAGTATATTCCTTATGCTTGAATAAAATTTAAAATAACTGAGAATTTGATATATCAGTATTTCCAGTATAGTAAAAAAATTTAAGGCTTATGGAAATTGAGTTTAATATCTTATAATTTTTAGGCTTATTTTCCTTGAAATAAATTATATTTTTCTAAGTTTAATGTAGGCATTATTTCATTTCTAAATAAATTAGAAAATCATGCATTTCACTGATTTTATAGCAAACATGATTTTATAAAGTTTATAAAATTCTATTATTTTAGAAAATATTCAATAAATAAATTCATCTCACATTTTAAGACTACTATAAAAAATTGATGATGTATTTATGCTTATAAAATAGATACTTTAATTTTTTCTGTTTTTAAAAGGCAAAAAGTTAATAGTAACATTTATATATTTCAAATCTATTATCAGTTTTCATAAAATCATTGATAAGGAAACTTGCAAAATTGATCACAACTCTTGATAAATTAATATATTTGGTATTTTATTATATATATACAGAAGGTGAAAAGTTTGTTCAACGAAGGCATTTTCGTTACCCATATATAGCAGCATTACGTGGTCATTATTTTTTCTCTTTATTACAAAATTAGTTGTAAATCATAGAAGACGGTTGTATAATAGAATATTAGAAAGTTATTAGAAATATTAGAACCTCTTTTGAAATCAAAGAATGGTTTTGTTTCAAAATGTTCTTAGCATTATACTACATACTTACAGTAATTTGCTTGTAATTGTACTTCAAAAACAAATATACTTTGACATAATTTAAAAATCTTGTTTAATATTTAAAATATATTTTTGAATACCCCATGAATATAGAATATTGAAATTACATGTCATGATACTTTCTGAAATAATGTTCACGATTTCAGTAACATTTATGATATATTAAATATGTAGAGTTTCATTTCGTATCTGGAAATAACTAAAGCTTTTTATAATTGCAATGAATAAAAATTTAAACCCACAGAAAAGACAAAAATTATACTTTCAAAGAAATTTTTATCTTTATTTCAATCTGCAAAACTTAAAATTTGAAAGGAATTTAAAAAATACTTTTTAACTTGCAAATTTTTTACTACATAACGACATAAATCTTAGCTTCTTGCTATCATTTATAAAATTATCTAATTTTAGAAAGTATTTCTTTAGTATTTTTTAAGAAATATGTAACATTTATACAAATTTGAATAACATGATAAAAGAAATTATATCAGATTAAACCTTCATTTTCAGAATATGATAAATCTATATTCTATGCAGATTTTGTACAAAAAATTTTTTATATAAAAAATGTTGTTAAAAAATTAAATTTTGATATCTTTCGATTAAATTTATAACTAATGCTTTAATTGGTACAAATAAAATTTTTTAAGATGAAACCTTTAGTTTTTTCATACTAAAATTCTTTAAAACTTACTTTTTAAAACGTCAATAATTAAACTCGCTATTTGAAAATCTGCATATTATTATGATTTAACAAATTTATTCTAAAATTTTCTTAATATATATAATAACTACATGAAATCTTCAATTAGTGATACTCCATTTTGTACGAATTATGGTTTTCTACTGCGAATATTTAATCAATTTTTAGATAATAATATTTTAATAATTAAAAGTAATCCAAAAGTGCTTATTTTGCAAATTCGATAATTCTCTATTTTTTATCGATAATAAATATTCTAGGAAATCTTAAAATTTCCTTTCAAACTTAATTTATGATTCTTAATTCAATAAAAGAATTAATGTAAGACCATTTACCATTCGTTTCTTATTCATTCTTTATGTACCTTTTTTCTTCTCATCGTCTATTAAAAATCAGATTGTAGCCTAATTGGAATAATTATTTATGTTTATCATGATTTATATGTGATACAGCACACAATTTTAATTTCTCCTTTATAAAATTTGGCATACTTAATAATAATTGCTTCTTAAGCCGAGAAATAAGCAAAGTGATTACAGAAAAGGAAGTAGAAGAAAGAGTGAAAAAGAAAGAGAGAGAGAGAGAGAGAGAGAGAGAGAGAGAGTTCACGTTCAAGTTTGCTTTCATTTTGTATAAACGAAATTCCTTGTCGTACCTTGAGATCCGTGCGCGCATTTTCAACCACACTAAAATTAACCAGAATGAATTATTCGTACACCCATCGTAGCATGAAAAAGTGCCTCTTCGCCTTTATTTTTATAGAATCGAGTCTGTTCGTCTTTTATTATTTATCTCTCTTCAATTTTCTATTTCATATCTCATTCATTCACTTCAAATTGTTTTTCAGCTCGTAACTTATCCTTAATGTGTATTTTACAAAAAATCTAAAGAATCGTAAGAAATTTGTAGACTCTGTAGATCGTAACAAATGCACTGATTTTGTTACAATTTTACTTTAAAGAAAGAAATTTCTGCAAGACATCTCAATTTACTCCGAATTGTATTGGAAATTAAGTGCGACTTATTCAAGTAATTGAATATAAAAAGCTCGAACAAGGGACTACACAATAAAGCTCACACAATTATTGCACATTTTTAACTCTCTGTTATTTCTTTTCATTTGTATTCATCACAATTTAATAATAAAGTCCATGTTCTAAGTAGCTTTGAAGTATTAAAAGCTCGAAAGGAATTTCAGCGTTAAGCTTTTAAAATAAAATACATAGAGTAATTCACCGCAAGCGGCCATTATTTCTCGCTGAATAATCCATGAAAATTTAACTTCTTGAACCAACGCGATACGTACGAAGGAATCCACGCGATCTTCTACAATATACAATACAACCATACCGAAATCTCAAGCTTATCCCGCAACAAGTAGACTGAGAAGAAAGAAAAGAAAGGTCGGGAACGAGAGAAAGTCATCATTCGCTCAACTGTCATTGTACGGTCTTACATGAACCATCCGTTACTACTTGTTTGCGAATATGCTTTCTTTTGCTTACCATGAAGAAGGCACTTTTCAATTGTGAACATTCTACTACTTTCGAAATTGATCACGGTACAATAGTACAGTAATAAACAAAGTGAAGGACAATTTTGACTGTATTTATTTCAAAGTAGATTGGTAATTATTTGTCCGTTTTTAATAATTAGAGAGATGTATAATTAAATGTGCAAGTAATCAATTTCTTCAAAAAGCAAATTTTAAAGAAATTAATTAATATTCAAATCTATTATCGACAAAGTAAAAGTAAAAACTCTAAGAGTTCAAGTGGTGACCTATAAAATACAAAAAAATATTCTATATAAGAATTAAAAGAAATTGAATATCGATCTATCCTTAAAAAATACCTCTCATTTTCGCGGCTCGTCTGATGTTGAAAAGAGGATAGATATAGAAGCTTTACGACATGATATAGAATGAGATCATTAATAAGAGTACAAAAGGTTTGTACAGTCGTCGCGTAAGAATAAAAACTTTTTCTTACGTCCCTACTCGAAACCACCTTTATCTTCCAGTAAGTGAGAAAAGCCCAGAGAACAGAAATCATAAAGATGACAGAAAAGGTGGTCGAAAGAACACCTGCCTTCTAACGACCTCGACTGGTTCTCCTTTGCGAGCAACGAATATTCCTCTCAGTTTTCTTTTTCTGTTCTTTCTCATTCTCTCATTTCTTGGAGGCTTTCTACGTTCACTTCTTGCAACTCGAAATTACGGGTGTTCTTCGTACATCAGTGTACGTGCACAAGTACAAGAGATGAACGAGCGAATAAATCACGCGTGGTACTTCCGGATGCTGCGCCCGGTGATCCTCTCCCTCTGTTACTCTTTACTTTATCTCTTTCACTCGTCTCCTCGTTTTCCGCAGCAGCCGAACGCTCCGTGTACGTGGGCATTCTAGAGAAGCTGCTGAGCGCACTTTTCCCGATGGAAAACTCCAAAAAGACTAAAATGGAGCACTTAATTTTAAGAAATAGCGTAGAAAGCATATATAACTATATTGTTTCTATTCTAATCTATGTGTATTTATTCGAAAATTCTTCAATAACTTGAATTCTTTTGTTTCCGATATTCATGAAAAATTATGGAATTAAATCTTATTTTAATTTATGCTTATTTGTACTGTAAACCATCGTAATTATGCAGATGCACTATATTTAAAATTCTATATATTATAAGCTTTTCACTTTTACTACAATTTATTCATAAAATATTCAAAATTCAAGATTATTAAAATTCTTTTCATTGCAGAGAAGGATACTTCAGCTAACAGTTTGAATATTGAACGTTTTAATATTATTTGAAGCATTTTTATTATGTAGCTCTAAATGAAATAAATTCATTGGCTAAAAATAATTTTTCATACGTAATTGTTAAAAATTTGATAATAAGGTGAGATAGATACCAAGTATCAATCGTCATAAAAATTATAAATAAAATTTAAATTGATTGAACTATTGAAAGAACTAACACAATGCGACATCATTCTCTTGAGAATATATTTATCTTTGTACATATAAGTCTTTAAAAACTATACACTATATTATGTAGAAGTATATACACTTTATCTATATTTAGGAGTCTGAAGTTTGCAACGTTGATGTCGCAACGAAAATTGAAAAATTTTAAATTTGAATAATTTCTTGAAAAACTATTAGAAATTATTAATTATGACACAAACAACAAAATAATAAGTTACAAAAAGTTCTACCCTTATAAGCCACCCTTATTAAGGGTTGAAATCTTCAAAAATTCATAAAAGAGTAAATATTAATGTTGCATCAAATTTCTTGTTAGAAAATCGTTGAATATATTAAAAGACACTCGAAAAAAAATCGATGCGGAACTTTGACTTTAGTGCATTTATATATCATCCATATTCGTCCCTACACGTATACCCACGTATCGGCGTGTATTATAATAGTTAATAAAAACTTTTACAAAAACATTTCGAAAATCGGCGCAGATATTGATATCATATGCATTTGCATGCGTATGCACTCTTATACATATACATATAGACAATTATAGACGCGTATAATATTTAATAATAATTTTCATAAAAACATTGCACAAAATGTTTCTCCGTATTCCCGTAACATATTATATATTAAACACATAAACAAAGTATGTGTTTTTTCATTTCAAAAATCGGTGTGGAACTATGTGCTCGTTGCACTTGAATGAATCTGACTCTTATACACATGTGAATATGAGGAGTGACATATTTTTTAACAACTCATACAGAAACATTGCCCGAAATATTTATGCACTTGAGTTATAGTTATTGTCTTTTTTAATATGAAAATAGATATAATTTTTTTAAGGTGCTGTAAAATAAGGGTGGCTTATAAGGGTAGAATTTTTGGAAAACTCATTATTTTGTCGTTTTATCTTATAATTAATAGCTTTTGATAAAGTTTTAAAGAAATTATTCGATTTTAAAATTTTTTAAATTGCGTTGCGACAACAAAGTTGCAAACTTAATAATCCTCTATGTGTCTTAATCGTAATGAAATAAGAATATCAGCTCTCAATATGTGCATGTGATGTAGTAGAGACTCTGGTACAGATACAAGATAATTGACTAAAAATATGGCAAAGAATTCTAAGGGATTTTGTTACTAATAATTAATTACGTAATAATTATAATAATTAAGTTTCTGACCTTAACTAGAATTATATTCAATTAGATTTAGTGAAAATTAGCAGTAAGAATTATTTTATGCTTAGATTAATAAAGCCTGTATAAAAGTATTTTCTATAAGAACATGAATTTAACTCATAAGTTTTATATACTCACTAGATTCTCAGAACAGTCATTGAATCGAAGTAATATTAAATTTTCAATATTCATAATAAAATATTTTATTGGAATATGTGAAGTATTTTATTAAAACATATTAATGCCTACTAAGTACTAATACTTACTCTATTCATTATTTTAAGAAAGATTATATATTCAACTTTATGTATAGTACATATTTTAAGAAATTCTTAATGTTTATGGTATTTACAGGCTAAAAGTAATTTTAGATAAATTATAACAACAGATAAATAAAGAAAACACTTAAAACTGTCGTAGTTGTCTAGATCTTTACTTGACAAAGCGTGTTGAAATAAAAAACACATTAAATTCTTTTTACAAGAATAAGCTTACCGGAGAAACGCACAGGAAAAAGGAAAAGACTAGAAGCCGCAGTATTGAAACTGAAGTTTTTCCCTTTTTATTACATATGCAGTCACCTATGAGAATCCTCTCTACATTAAGAGCTCTACTAGGAACAGAAGCAAACAAAAGCTTCACGGTTAAATACCGATAATATTTCATCCGCTTACTTAAGAACTTTATCGAGTACCGACTTTTAGAGTATTTAGCATGTGAAGTCTTACGTGTTAAAATAAAAAAAAATACAAAAGGGAAAACGGGATAAAGGCAGAAAGTGATAGGAAGACAGTGTAGTTACGGAAGTAAGAGAATGTCGGAGGGTTGCTATGCATCGTTATAACAGACATCAACGTGTTTTCTTCCACACCCTACTTATACTCGCATTCTATCGGAAACTTGAAATTTTCTAGCAGCCGTTCTAGGAGTAGTATCAGTATCACACCACCTGATTCTCTTCCTCGTTATTCAAGTCACGTGGCTTAATATACTCCCAATACCTGACCAACTTCTTTCAGCTTATCTATCCATGCTCCGGTTTCTCTTTTGTCTTTCTTAAACTTTTTCTTTCTCATGGTTATGTTCTTGTTCTTTTATTGAGATTGATCTCTTCATTTTTAAGGGTACTATAGAAGCTTTTTTGGAAATTTTATATTTTTTACTACTGTTTTTAATTTTAACTTTCAATTTCATATGTTGCGCATAAAATGATTAATGTATTTTGTATTTTTTACTAGTGTTGATTTATTATTTTTTATATTGAATTAAACTCTAATTTTATAATGTTTAAATTTTTAAAATCAGATCAAAATAAATGCCTGAAAAATACGATAAATTACCTATTAATTGTTGAATACAATTAATGGTTTGAGAGACAAAATCGATTCATCAGTTGGATGAGTTTAACAAAAATAACGAATAAAATAAAATTTATCGTTAAATGTTAAATAATTGAAACTTATTTTTATATACTTTATGGATATGTGTGTTGTGCATCAAATGAATAAAACTGTAGAAATCTTTCTCTGAATGGATAAAAATGGCATGAATTTTACTCTAAATTAGTGTTTAAATACTCATTTGTAGGTATAATTATTACTGAATGAGTTACATTAAATTTTTAACTATTTAAATATTTTTCTTTTCGCCTGATGCTCTCGCCTTCATTTTCTCTATCATCTCTCAGAGAATATCCAACTGCAACGAGACACCTTTTGACCTTTGACGTTCCTCAAGACAATCATTCCGTCGGATAAATTATTCCTCGCAATACGATCTCTCGCATATATCTTTTTTTTTTAATTCTGACGACTTCCTCCATAAAATTTCTCGTTCCTAATGATTTCGATTTTTATGTAGAGAGCATTCAAAATAAAGCGGCAGAATAAAAAATAAATAAAAATCTTTACGTTTTTAGTCATCAAGTATTTGGTTATTTTTTCTAGTTTCAATCAAATTAATGCATTTGTATAGACTATTTCAATTTTTAGTTTTGACGTTTATTCTTATCATTATCCAATAAAGCTCATTCCAAATTAAAATATCACTTAATATTTACTGTCACAAAAATATTTTATGTATTATAGTTGAAATAAATTTTTCATATGAAGTGCACATATAAATACAAAAATACATTTCATTGATAACTTAATATTTTAAGTAATCCTAGACTGTTCCGAAGATAATTTGTTAACTTCCAAAATAAAATCATGTTCCAACAATATTTAATTTTTCACAACGTTATTAACATAGAATTTTCCGTATTGGAACAACTCTCAAATGCCTCGAGTATAGCTCAGTAGGTTATTTTTCCACGAGAAGAATAAGGGAAGAGTATCATTAAATCGTTTACTGAAATAAGTAAAAAAAATACTTTCCACTACGCATTATAACACTCCGTACACGTAACCATTCTTCTTATAAAGTCGTAGCTTTCTTCGCTTTCTTCTCCTCCTTTCATCCTTACATACATCGTTAACTACCGCTCACGTAGGTAAAATTCGTAATGCGATGTGCATACAACACAAGTCCATTCTACTCGCACATGTATAGATCGACGTAGACGGGCAATTTTCGCGCAGATAGATTGAGTCTTCTTCGCTGAGTCGGCTTAAATCATTGTGCTCGGTAATCAAATCCTTTAATGCGAATTTCTTTGAATCCCACTCAACTGTAACTGCGTACCTTGCAATTATCATTATTGCCTTTTTTTGTTTTGTTAGAAAGGTTAGAAAATGTATTATAGACGGAGATTCATTTTTATAAAATATTCTGTATTTCTCAGTTTGCCTGACATAAGTAAATAAATAACTTCTACATTGTTTCGTTTTTTATTCCTTACTGTTATCATCTATGAAACATAACTTTATTATGCTAGCCGCATAGATCGAACTTAAGGTAAATTTGAAAATGAAATTTCAATAAAGATTCATTGAAAAGTATATTTATAAATTTTCTGCACATTAGACATATTTATCTATATTCTTTTTTTTATATTTTAAAAAAGTTTTTTTAACACACCGCTAAACACACTATTTATTAATTATACAGAATGGCTTTTATCAAGTTCATTAAATTTAGATAAGTGATTTTTATCTTTGTACACCACTGTTGCGATACATCTTTATATTATTACTATGTTTGTTACGTTCAATTGAAGTTTATAAATTTGTCTATTTTATGAAAATTTTATATTTATCTATAAACCATTAGAAAGTAAGCATAAAATTTTGTTTTAAAATGTATCTTAAGTGCAAAAATCATAGCAATTACAAAAGATAATTTTTGAAATAATTAATTTATTCATCTATGCATATAGTATAAAAATATGATTAATAAAATAAACAAAAATAACTATATTAAATAAAAATATTGCTGCGTACTATTAATATTTGTATTCATTGTATCAAATGTGTTTATTATTTAATTATGTCACTCACTTCTTTATTTTATAATTTCCAAATTTAATAATTGATAATTATTTTTTTAGTTAATTCATCTTATAAACTATTTTAGTAATTTTTGTATTATTATTAATAATAAGATAAATGTAAACTACTTGATAATTTACATAAAAAGCATTTTCAGATACTAATTATCAGGAAAATTAATCATCTTTATTAACCAAACTTTTATTTACTAAGACTATAAGGAAACTCTTTAAAAACTCCATGAAAGAGAACATGGAAAACAACGAATGGAAGCAATCCAATGTTCGACTTCAGTGAAGTTTTAAACTTACTGAATCCTTGTCGCCTCTTGTAAAAAGCTTTATTTCTATGTCACCTGAGTCGCGCTCTCGTCTTTTTTACTTAGTGAGCCCCAATCAAGCAAAAAGAGAAATTTTTTACTTCATACCTGTGTTTTCGAAATATGTCTTTTTTTTATCAAGCGTATTTATACATTTCCTTTGATATCGCGCCTTTAGAGTCAGACAATGTCAACAAAATGTCAAACAATAACAGACATACAGAAGCTATATGATGAACACGCGAGTTATCAATTATTTATTAATGCTTTAAAATTGGAGTCTATTTCAATTTTCAATATATTTCCGTACTTTATCTCTAGTATTCAAATTACATAAAACTTGATTTTAATCCAATTATTTTGAAAAGCTTAAGTTCGCTATATTTTTATAAATCATTCTACGAATTAATGTGCAAAAATAGTTTCTTTTCAAAGATCTTGAATCATAAACTTGACTTTTGTATTCACATGGCTAAGTTTTCTAAAGCTTAAAACTTACATTACATCCCTTTTTATGTCAGAATGTCATACCTAGTTTGTTTCGGTTATGTTTATTCTAAACATTAAGATAACCAATGATATGTGATTTGATTTTAATAAATATGTAAGTTTTATTATTAAAATTTATGTGGTTTTTTATTTTTGTGAACAATAAATTCGGAAAGTTGATATAATTTATTTGAAAATTACATAAGTATTTTTATTTTCTACAAACTAGCGTTTTGATAAAATATATTTTATTGTATTAAAAAATATATTCTTTTACGTATTTAAAGTACTTTGATATTTTAGAAAATACTGTTAATAGTCACATGTATATATAATTCATTAGTGGTATTATTTTCTATTCACATTAGAAATTTAATTTAAGGATAGAACATCGTATTTTAAATAGTGTACATATTAGTGCCGTAATACTAATTTGCAAATAGATTGTTGAAATAGATAAATTTCTTTGTCATATAAGTATTATATCATCATAATGTTTTGTTAAACAATTTAATAATATGTAGATATTGTAGTTTCAAATTTGTTAAATTAAATTTCTTTCTATGATGATAATATGTAGTATCTATAAATATTTGTTTTTTTGCTAATACTGACGTTTTTTGTTACATGAATTTCAATATTAATTATAAAAATATACTCTTACTAATCATCAAATCAATATTATTAATAAAAATATAATAAAATTTCATTTTATTCTAATTGCTATCTTTCTTAAAATATTTCAACATATAAATCCTTGTATTAAAATAGAAACTTTTGATATTAGCATTATTCAATGTTCGGGTATTCATATAGCCGTAAATATTTTAAAAATTAAGTTAAATTCAACAATTTAATTCTAGATATTTCCTCTGAGGTGTAATTGGCGTTGTTTTCAAATGCTGAGCTTAAAGTGCTACTATTGAAACATGCGTATTTTTAAGATTTTACAGGTGCGCCAAAATGAAATGGATCATGGTTTATTAATATACATGGAATAAGTGAAAGTATATAATATATAATATACTGGGCTGAGAAAATAACAAAATCACATGAGTGAAAAAAAAGTTCTATTTGAATAACTTAAATATAAATCGATAAACATAGGGAGACAAAAAGAGAGAATGAATATTTAAGAATGCACTTGCATTTTACAGTGTATTTACGAAATCGAAAAACAAACTTCGATGTATGGATATTTCTACTATAAAACATATCGAAGTATAAGTATGAATCCAACAAACTTAAACTATTGGAACCGGGAATTTTATAGTAGAGTAGTACATTTCTGAATGTTTTATAAACATGATTAACCATACTTAATACTTATATTTAATTTTTTTCTCAGGTTTAACTCAATTATTAATGTCAATTTTTAATGATTAAACAAGACATGTTATTCTCCAAAAATACCATTGCCGCTTATCAAACATAGTTTTTATTGATCCTTTTCATAATTTCCTGTCATACTTGTGTTTGATTAATTTCAACTACAATTGCATTACTTGATACAATAATTGATGAAATGATTGCTTAATTATAGTTCCTTGCAAAATTACGTAAAGGAACAATATGTATTGTAATGGATTTTTAAAAGGCTTTAGTAGCCATACCTTTTTGTCCCTACATTCAAGTTTTTTTTAATTTCTGATCAGATCTTGCAATCCGTACTATAATCTACTCAGAAGAGCTTTTGTTTAGAAGACTGCGTCTTTTCACTATGAATGGATACTAAAGCCAGTATCTTACAATTAGTAATTCATGGCACATTTATAATTGTGATTCTCGTTTGCATAAAAATAATTTCAAAATTTATCGAATAAAGTACTATAAATATCTATTTTATAAAATGAAGAAATGAAAGAATTTTTGTTTTTACTTTTCACTAAATGTTTACATTTGCAATTATAGTTATAATTAAATAAGTAATTGATTACCAATTTTGTATACTCTATGCTTTTATCATTCTTACTAAACCAAAATTTTCCTTTATATTTTTATTTAAATATATTATAAAAATATAATTCTAAATATTTCGAAATATAAACTTCTAATACAAACTTTTCTAATGTAAACTAATAAAAATAATATCCAGAAATATACAAATAAGACAAGCCAATTTTAAAAATTAAAAAAATATGTATATAAATAAAAACTTAAAATTAAAAATTTTATAGGTAGAAGTACTAATGTTTTTCATTACATTAATTGTGTGTTTTTTATTCAAATTAATATTTCAATCGTTTAGTAAAATTGTTCCAAAATACTTGGTGTAATGAAAAGTAATATAACTTCATCATTTTTTTCTTCGTATCTTATGCTATTCAATTATTTACTTTACCAAATATAATTGCAGCATTGAACTCACTAGAATGATAATTAGAAAAATCACTACAATGTAATCGAAATATTGAATAATTTAAAAGTCAGACTATAAAGTTACTTATCATTTTGATATTGTTATTTAATTTTTAAGATGAAACTAATAGAAAATAAAAGTTTAAAAGTAATTAAATTAATAGATATGATTATGTAAATATGTAAAACTATCTACAGCAATAGCTAAAAATAAAAACATAATAATATAGAAATCCAGTTGTAATAAATGGTTGATTGAATATTATTAATAATTAACATTATTCATGTAAGTTTCATTTATGACTATTAGGAAAAGTTAAAATACAAACTTGCTTCTTTCTGGTTTTCATAAATTTGTTATCTGTAGAAAGAATTTTTTTTAAGATTAACAGCGTACATTTTTAATTTATTTAAAGTTTAATCTCACATATACAATTATTTGTAAGAATTATTTATAAAAATGATATAGTCTACGTTTATAAATTAAATTGTGGAAGAGTTAACATTTAAGTTAATAAAATCACATCGCTTAATTCGGTACTTATGATTGTACAATTGTTATTTACACCATATTTTACTTTGCAATTATAGTTATAAATTTGTTCAAAATTAGAAAAAGGAGAGAATCACTGTCGAAAACAAATATTAAAGCTATTATAAGTTATGAAACATGAAATTATAATAAGTAATAATTTACTGATTTTAAATTATTTTTCATGTAAAATTTCTGAATTCTAATCTGAATTTAAAGTCTAGTAGAGATAATTACAACTTTTAATATTTTTGTTAGTACGAAGCTAACTATAAGTGTTTTAAAAATAAGATGTATATAGATAATTACTAATTTCGTTAAATTATGTCAGTTTATAGTCAACCTTAAAATGAAAACCATCTCTTCTTAGAACTAGTACATTATTAAATTTTTTGTTAAGTCTTGAAATCGTTTTTTCATTTTCATTTTTAAAAAGACAGAAGATAAGTATATACATATTATTCGACGTATAACATATATTCTAAGTCATCTATTTTTATTAATATACATTTACCTAATAAATAAGTTTTAACGAGTATTTTATGACATGCATTGTTTCGTTGAGCTCGGATTGAAATAGTATATGAAAACATACATATTTGAAATAGCTAAAAAATAAATTTGATAAAAATGGAAAGTATAGAAATAGGTTAAAATAATGATGGGTTCATAAAATAATACACTAAACAAAATCCGTTAGTAGAATAAAACAGCTTGTTTATTACACACGCCCGCACAGACACACACGCAATATAAACGTAGAACTCGCTGCAAGTACTCTCGAACGAGATATACCTTTACATTTGCTGATTCGGAGAATTTTGGATGTAGAAATTAGTTTTGCATAAATATTACTTTTTTAAAATTTACTTTTTTAAAAATGGTAAGTATAATAAATATAAATTCTATACTAAATGTAATATGCATGAATATGATATTAATAAGAAATTAAAATTACAAGTACAATAATTTGAAGAACAAATTCATGTAATTTCAGTACTTTACTTAATTAAGATTTACATTCCACGTACTATTTATATTGTGAAATTCAATAAGTTTTTTTTCATTTCTTAAAAATGATCACCCATTCATAATATTTGAATCTAACTTAATATCATTGTATGTTTTGTGCATTTTTAGAAATTAAGAAATCTGTTATAAATTTTAGTATCTTTACGTTTACACGCTTAACATAACATTCATTATGCCCAAAAATATTATGACTGTTTTTTATTTAATTCAACTGAATTTATAAATATTATTTAAGTATTAAATTAAAATTATAACAATGTTATAAAGAATATAATGTTATAACCATTTATAAGAAATAATATAATGTTATAAACCATTTTATAAAGAAATAATATAATGTTTTTTAAAAAGTTACTGAAAATACTGACAATTTTAATTTTAATTAATCCATGGAAAAGTAGAAAAGAACAAGCAGTTCAAAAGATGTAATTCTTGAGTCATGTATATTTCTAAGATACGGCAACATTGTGAATTACTAACTAAAAGTATTAAATCTCAAAGGGTTGTCAGAGATCGCTCTAGATCGAGATTAATCCTTAGTAAGAGAGAGAGAGAGAGTAAGAGAGAAGATGAGCTGCAAGCGATCCTCTAACTCTCTCTCTCTATGTTTGTGTGTGTGTAGCCAACTGCCTTAGGATCGATTGGCATTCGTGTTGAGTAGTGACTATCTCTCTATTTCCCTGCGCATGCATTTATCTACAAATACATTGTGTAAAAGCGTACATGCGTACAAGCCGACGTCGGTCGGATGTTACCCGGTAATTGACTCAGTGACCACGATTAAATTCCATACAGAACTTGCGAGCTACGCGTACGATTGTACATACATCGTAACTGGACCAGCACTAACTTACGAACGAGAGGATGCATTAGTGACATAATGTAACAAGTTGCTTGCATACAAATACTATGGTATGTGTACAGTAGCTTACGGTACGATTATACGATTATGATGATGACTACCATTGTCATTGAAAAGAGACTTCCCCTTGAAGATGCAGGATTTTGTCAATTTCTGACTGAAGTTATTTGTACTCAAATTAAATTAATTTTCTACTTAAAACATAGAAAGTAGCTACTGTTTTTTCTGTTTCATAACTACAAATTATATTTAGTAAAGGTATTTCTTGGCATTCTGACTCTTCTTTTATTAATCCGTACATTTGCTTGATAATAATAAAAATTAATCGAAAATATTCGTTTTATCTAGGCAAATGAACGTATTTTCAATGAGCTTCAGTATGATAGCATAAATTTCAAGAATCTCTATTTTCCATTATCATAATTTCCCTACATTTGACAATAAAGTAATTTTTCTTACTATTAACGTTGTTTATAATTTTTCTTTGCAAAATATATTCTCAGAAGAAAATTTTACATTTTCTGTTGGATTTTTCAATAAATTTAAGCAGAATAACGTAGATGAAAGTCGCTATAAATCATCGTACGTAATTACTGTACTTATCTGAATTCAGATTTGTAGAGATTTAAAAAATAGATAAGGTAAACTTACAGTAATAAATTGTGGAAGTTTTTTAGATATCCTTAACTGCAACATTATATTTATCTTAAATGATTTAAGATTTGACGATAGTCAGCACGGACAAATAATAATAAGATTTTCAACGCGACATATTTAGCATTATCGTAGCTAATAAGATACTTGGGTTTTCTTGATATATTAAATGTTATAAAACGTTATTTTTTAATATTCTTTCTGATCACTGTTGTAAATAAGCTGAGTATGAAAATAATATAAAAGTTAGAAAAGAGGAGAAACATTTATAGCTACATTGTTGCAGTTTTTAACACCGGAGAAACAAGAGTTAATGACTTGTGTACTTTTATTTTTCGATGTCATTTTGGATACATCGTACTTCACATTGGATTCATCGTACTTTCGTACTTCGTGCGAAAATTGTTTGCGCACATTATAACAGCGCCTTAACTTTTACGACTTTTTATTTTACAGTGGTGTACCTACAGTGATATAAGTAATTTTTTTAATTTCTTTAAGTACATTTTGTTTAATTTCTTTTACGATCGTGAATTTTTTTTAAGTTTTCATTGCACTTTTTAAGTTTATATCTTACTTTCTAAGTGTTCACATAAATTTTTCAAAATAAGAATCTCTTATACGAGTATCAATTTATAATTATTGGTATGACAAAATAAAATCTCATATATTTCCAGAACTTAATTGTATTATTAAAATATAAAACTCACGAAACTACTTTAAAACAACGTAAAGTAAGTCCTAATCTAAGAGTGAGAGCCAGTATTATTACTTTTCCAGTAGAAAGTTGATCAACTTAAAATAAAAGTTAATCGATATGATGCGGATTATACTCTAACATTCTCATGTTTTCAAGATTCGTGTCTATTTATTATCTAACCATTGACTACATTATAAAGATAAATCTCTTTTATAATAATGAAAATCTCAAATCTGATATAATAGGAACACCTGAAGAGCATAAATCCCACTTCCCGGAAAAAGGGCTCTCTAATTCTTAGGAGCTGCCTCTCGCTCCGTATCTTCTAAGCCTCAAGCCTTCAACTATGGGAAAGGTAGAATTTTTGGCGCACGAACTAACGTCGTTCCGTGGAATGAGTCTGGCTGACGTCGCCTGCGCACGAAACGAGGCGCTCGACTGGGGTATGGGCAGGAGGCGGTGAAGCTGAATTGCAAAGGGATGGAAGGCTACGAGCGTCTTATCGCGGTCTCCTCATTTCTTGTGTCATCCTGGCTGCCGGGATCCGGCGGAGACGAGTACGTTTGGAGCGAAGCCAGAGTTCGTGCAGGCCAACGGCTGAATCTTTCCGTGGCTCTTGCCAGCCGCCACCTTCCTCTCGAAGTCGATTGCTTTGCCTCTGAGTACCGCATCGTCTGCCCCGCTGGAATTTTTCATTCTTTTCGAGTATCATTATCGATTTGAGTGACGTACCAGGACGAGTGACTTGTGTTACTTATATTCAGTGGTTGCACCGTGTATTGTCAGCTTAGAACTGCATCCGTGTACTAACGTCTTGACCTGACATTTCTTAAGGAACGACGTTAGTTCAAATAGAGTCTTGGGAGCGCAAAAATATCAGCAAGAAATTCACGCTATACCTGTATACAGTTGTTTGCATTTTTAATTGCCATTGCTTATTTATATTTCATCATCATTAGTTTTTTATTAATTTATAAGTTTTTCTTTTAATATCATTACATTTTCGGTCACAATTTTTTCATGCATTAGTGTATGAATTATTTTATAGAAATCATAACAAATGAATAATGAAAGAGTAACGTGTTAAACAAGGAAGCAATTATAAGATTTGATATTTTGTCAGTAATTTAGTTCAACATCTAGCAATTAGCATTTGATATTCATTGCTTCATATGAAATTTAAGTTACATACGTACTCAGTCAAATAGGAGTTTCTTAATAGAAAGAATATGTACCAATTTCGGTATTAATATAGCACAGGAATTAATATTCACAGTAAATACTTATTCTAAATAATAACTAACTCTTTATACTTTGTTAAAATAAATTTATTTATATGGGTATTTAATTACCTGCAGAAATTGCAAACATTATTAACTGAATATTTCAATGAAAAATAGAGGATAAATGGCACATAAACACATAAATTGAATATTTAAGAGAAAATCATGTAAAATATTGTATTATATCCGTAAATATATGTATATATAAATAGAGCCTGGGTGAAATTAATAAAATTAAGTAGAATTTACATATACACCATAATTTTACTTACTTCACCTACATACATTCAGAATATAATTAACTTTTTTAAATATACGTATTTACTATGAACACTGATGTAGACCATGTATATTCCATTTAATAGCATACAAATATAACGTATCTGTATTTAAAAAATTGCTACTTTTAATTAGATAATATAAGGGTAATTTTTCAACGAATCATTCATGTTATAAAGTCAAATATATTGCTTTTGAGTTAAGACACTTTTAGGTCGAATTGCGATTTCAATTAGATAAATTATTTTACTAAATTGAGCTGTAACAAATTAATAATAAATAATTCAATGTTTTTGAAATGTGTGCTTTTAAACGTCGAAATAATTATCTATAAATTAATATTCAAATTGAATAATTTCAAATATAGCATATTCATTGGTTACTCTTAATAGATAAAGAAGGATCTTTTATGCCAATTGTTTTTCTTTTGCCCAAATCGCTTTATCATATATTTTCAGCTCAATCAATTTCTTCTTTTATGTAAAGAAGAGTAAAAAAATCACACTATCTCTCTTTCTCTCTTTTCGGTATGGTTTCAAAGAAATAAATTTAAATTCTAATAAGATTTTCAAGTTTTAATCTCAATATCTATACTTTTCTAGTCTCCTTTTTTTCGAGTTTGTACATGCATGCACAGGTGTGCAACTGCGCAGGCGGAACATCACTTACTTTCAATATTATTGTATTCGATTTGAACAAGTTCAAATCGAATCTACCAAATCAGAAAATTTTGCGACTTCATGGAGTATTTTCATTATGCCCAAAGAAATATTTACTGCGGCGTTTCGTGCACTCATCTGTATAAATGTATGTGTGCGTTTATACCGAAAATATCGAAGGGCAGTATTAAAATATTCTTAGCAAACGTATATGTATATATTTTTATTTTATTGTACCATTTATTTTCTTTCGCCGGAATATTAAAAAAGTAAAAAAAGCAATGATGTATAATTTTTTAAAAATATATAATGCAATTCTTTCTTATTACGATTAATTTACAAAAATATAAATATACTTTAAATTTCGAGAAAATATATTGATTCAATTATTATTTTTGATAACCAAATAATACACAGAATCAACCAATTAGACATGGACTTACAGGTTATATTATAAATAATGAATTTATTAAAGTTATTTTAAAATAATATAAGATATGTTTAATTAATTAATTTAATTAATTAAGAACTGATCTCTGTAATAAAAAATTAGATACATTTAATCTAAAATAAAATTTAGCTTTACAGTTAAAGTTGACCCTTAAATTTTTGTTTTGCAATGAAAATATAGATATAACTTTAATTTTTCCTATAATTAAAATTCAAACACATAACAAATATTGAATGTAATGTATTGAGTACGATGTAAATCTCTTATAATGAGTTCAATAAAGCCAGTATAATTAATAATCTTTGGTATTATATTTACATTTATCATTACAATAGTATTTACATTTCTTTTCTGCTGAATTCGTTAATTTTATTTATTTTCACATATTGCATATGAAGTATTTTTAGTTCAAACTGAAAAAATCCCTGAATTAAGAATTATATTTTCTATATTATGACATAACAAATCAGTTTGAGTAATAATTTATTTTTTTTCACTATCAATTAATTGGAGAAATAATTTGAATTTAATTATAGTAATAATTAATGTTCGTAATCAATATAATATAATTATACATTATTAAAAGCCTTTTTTATAAAATTAACAAGATATATGTGTAATTTTTACAAATTAACTCGAAATGTCTTTGTTAACAAATCTTTTTAAAATGACTACAAGGTTAATTCAGATTATTAAAATATTTAGATAGATTCAGTAATGGATGTTTTTTGTTAAATTTTAATTTGTCATCATAATTTCTTATTTACCTTATATTTTAAAAAATTAATGTATTCATCTTATATTTAAATATCTATTTTTAGTTAATTTTTTAATTATTTAAAATAAAAATAAATAGGTACATGACTATTTTGAAAAGGTATTTAATAATTTTAGATATTTGAGGGTAAATCATATTTATCTATAAATTTAAATAATGTTTAAAAATTACACTTTGTGTAATTTTAGATGATAATCATATTTTATTGAATTTGCAATTTAATTTAACTAGAGGCTTTATAGCATATAGCACTTTTAACCTTTGGGTTAGCAAATGATCTGGAGAATAAATATGATACTTATTCTATAAAATATTATTGCTATAAAATATTCTATTATATTATTGCAAATCGAATAAACATCAGATCCTGTAAGGTTGTGATACGTTGTAGATACGGTTTTTTTATTTAATTTTTTTATGAATTTTCTGTACATAAAAGTACCTCATTTCCATTATTAATTGATACAAGTTCGTGTTTACGTTAATTTATTACAATTACTACCCTTACAAAACCAAGTTGTTATAATTTAATTAATAGTTTAGATTAGTCTAGTTTTTCAATTATTCAAACAATACAGTCCTATGTGTATGAATTATATTATCAGTAGAAGAAAATTGTAAACATCAGTGATTTCTAAAGTTCTAATACATAAAAATTGGCTCTAAAATAATTACATAATTGTCCTAATATTTAAATTTTCATGCATTTTTGACAACTTTTTAAGATTATTACAAATTAAGATATATCTCCTTTATTTTATAATTCCTTCTTAATTATGTGTAAACATTTCATCTTTTTCTGTCTATTACTTGTAACTTTGTACATATTTATCCTTTTATATATTATTAAAATTAGATTATTTTTAAAATAAATTAAGTGTAAGATCTTAAAGTAAGATATTTTAATTACAAATGTTGATGTAAAAAATATTATTATATAATATTATTATTATAAATATAATAATATATAAATATAATATTATTATCTAGTAGAGACAAAAAATTACTTAACATTAATTCCATATATAAATTAAATTATATAGATGCTTATACTGACAAAATAATTTTCTTAATAAAAGCAAAAAAATATGATATAAGATACATTCCAAAAAAATTAATTTAGGACAAAGATAATAAAATTCATATAATTATACTTTATAATGTAGGAATAGTTAAATAATATGAAAATAAATTTCATATTTACGATTTTATACATTTAATTTGAAGCTTTTATAGTATTTAACCTTATATCCAAACAAAGTTGATAACGGTTTTTAATAGATAAGTAAATCCCATAAGTTATATGATATTAACTTAGCATATTTTGGTAATTATTTAAATTTCATAACTAGAATATGTGAAAATCTCATACGTCAATTATACTTACCGTATTGAGTTTAATTGTTTTATATTATATTGATAATATTTAATTTGATTTAATTTTTTCTCAACAGGAACTATTAAAAAATTTTAATAAATTATAGCTGATTTGATTTTGAATCCGTAAAAACCAATTTTAAGTAGAATAATACTAATATTTACTTATTTTATTGTCAATGGACAGATTAAATTATGTACAATCCAAAGAAAAGAAATTCTGAAATAAAAGACGAAAAAATCAGAAATATTTCTACAAAGTAAACTCTATAGTTGTATAGATGATAATAATCTACTTTTTAGCTGAAATATAATTGGTAGAATGTATTATTTAGTAGAATTCATTACCGTAGAATTTACGCGGTCTATATTCTATTCTATATACTTTACAATCAGAGATAAAGCAAATCTTGAACAAAATCATACAACATTAGATTTAATATAAGTCTTGAATGATTTATTTTAATGTTCCACTGTGCAGAAATAGTTTATTATATATTCTTTATTGTATATGTATTTTTATATACTAGTTCGTAAGTTTAGTTTAAATAGATGTCTTAGAATATGACTTATTTTTTGTTACAGGTGAGTTACAAAATTGTTGTTTGTCTTAAACTTAATTGAATCTTCTTTGTCAGGTAAGTATAATAGAATATTTATTAATATTAATTAACAACATATAATCATTACCATATTTTCTTATCTATACTTAAAATATAAGTTTACATTCTTTATTTTTCTTTGAATATTAAAATCGTATTTAGACGCCAAAAGGGTGTTTCAGTTCCAAGTATAAAAATAGTTTGAAAATTATCGTGTGAAAATTCACTTTTTAGTCGGCTCAATTTAACTCAATATAGAGCTATTACATAACAGGTAATGTAACGCCAAGAATAAGGACAAAATAAAAGGATATAAGCCGCGCGCAAGCCTCACTGAGGGTCAGGTCTATGCTTATAAGCGAGCGACAGAAGACAAATGTTTACTTTCTCCGCTGCCAGTTGGACGCACGACACTGCATTGAGTATTTTCGATCCAGGGTTTCGCAAGCAGACACATACACACATGCATATCTTGTTGAAATCAAAGCCGGAAAAGGGGCAAATAAGAGTGAAAGAGAGAGAGAGATAGGTCGAGACAAGGAGAAAGAGAGACAGGCAGAGAGAGATAGGGCGGGACAAGGAGAAAGAGAGACAGACAGAGAGAGAGAGAGAGAGATAGGGCGGGACAAGGAGAAAGAGAAAGAAAGAGAACACAAAGACTTTGCGAGTTGCAGAGGGCATTTAACATGCACTTACACGCTGTATTACGGTACAATGATGTATTACTCGCGGGAATGTGTAACGTAACCCCTTGGCATAGTGTGATTTATTATCAGCGCACTGCGCGAGGCTTGACTCTCGACTTATCGTCGTTCTAGTCGCATACTCGGTGCTCCTTACTGTGCGTCAGGCATATTACAACCATGTCGCCGTACTTTTTTAACTAGACATTCTCGTATATAGATTCCCTTAACCTTGATTTTCATGGAAACGAGGAATTCTTTTGAGAAAAATTTTTTCTTGCATTCATTAAGTTTTTCATTATGCCCATTATTTCAGATTGAGTAATCAATGAAAATAATAATTATTATTACTACTGTTATTATCGTCGTTATTACTCGTTTTAATTTTTTATGATTCAATCCTTACACGCTATATATTAATTCGCAAAAACATAAAAATAATTGTTGGCTATTTTAGTAATCTAATAAAGGAAATTGAAAAAAATCATATCAAGTAAAGAAATTTATATTTTTAATTCTTTTCTAAAGTTTTATAATTTGCGTTGTAAAATTATTTAATTTATGTACGATACTAACGATTTTATATAAATGAACGTACATATTTTTAATGCTTTGGAAATTTATGGATTAAAGTAAAAATACTCAAATACTTTAAATGTTTCTATAGGCAACATAATAGCCGAATTCTATAATATCTAAATATTATAAGTACTTTTATTAATTTTTATCTATCATAATTTATTTAATTATGATGAAAGATCTTTGAGAACAATAAAATTTAATTAATTGTACTTGTGTTGTAATTAGACTAAATGACTCGTACTTTATACGAAACAAAATAATTATTTTTAATTTTTTTTAGTGATACATTACTGATCGATGTCAATATCGTATTGAATTTATGTATCTTACAAAATTATCCTTTGAATGACTTTCCTAAGCGATATAAGTTTGATTTGTTTCGTTGTTAATCTTGTTTTACAACCTCACGATTTCACTACATTTTCTAGTCGTCGAGTTCTACTGAAAGAAGAGAAAATCTTCCTACAATAACTGTCAGCCAATGCATAATTCCATCTTTATTATATAATACAGATCGAATGAACTGTCCAAACTAAAAACGAAAAGAGAAATAAAGGACATGTAGGCAGACTCGTAGGCGCGACGCGACGTTACGTATTCTCGACGTGTGGATACCCAAGTTGCATGATGCAGAAAGGCCTCATGATGTAGACCGTCTCAGAGTTGCTTTAGAGCTCTTGAGCTGTTCTTTGCTTCCGCTCACAGATGAAAATGCTTTCCAGCCCGCTGATGCTCGAGTGCACATCCGGCTTTGCGGTCGGCGCTAATGGAATAAAGTGGTTTGATACTCTCTGCAAGAGTCCAACTTTCGTAGATTGCAGCTGCGACGATTGCATATATCCGTATGGATGTTTTCCGCTACGGGAAGTGGCTCTTTTAACTATATTTCTTACGTACCTCGAAGCGACTTATTTTGCCCATTATATCTTGAGACACGCTGAAACTTTTATGAACTTTCGTTGCCTTTTTTAATCATATGTACTATTTCACGAAACTCTTAGAGCTAATGTGTGCAGGTAATAGAGGTTAGTAGGTAAACTAATAGAGGTTGAAAATAGTTTTCGATGTTTTGAGATCTATACTAATGAATGTCCGAAACATTGTCGTAGAATAAAAATAGTGATATTTTATTTATGAAATCACAAAACTCTTGTAATGCCACTTGTATTTGCTCTCTTTGTATTTCTTTCAAATTTTATTTGTAAAAACTTAAGTGAACCAACTTAGCAGATTATAATTATAGTTTGTTCTAAAAAAGACAGAGTTTACTTTAACTTTAATAATTAAATATTACTTCATAAGATTTTAAATCTTAGCATCGCTCTTTTTTATAATACAATAAAAGTCGAGCATACTTTTGAATATTTCGAAAGTTGTTTTTTCTACTACAAGTCTGTAACAAAAAAGAATTTATTGTTCATAATATTACTTGAGAATAATATTTGGACTACCGATAACTCAACCCAATTATTTAAAAAATGACAAATGTCTTATAACAGTTATCACTTATCATCCACCATAATATTGCAGTGGAAAAGTTTCAATAAAAAAAGAATGAATCAAGATCAAATTCCGTATATACTATTTTTATTGGAAACTCTAGTAATGTCGCTATTTGAGAAATACGAATGTGTAAATCATAAGAAAAATCCAAGGAAATACCGTATAAGTTGACAATTGCATTTGATGCAAGAATAAAAAAGAATAAGGAATTAAGAAAAAGCACCCGAGACCGTAAGACTCATTTGATGACATTCATCTGTCAGTGAGCATGATAGTTATTATATAAATGCACTCTTGAGAAATATAAACGCAAATATTACTAAATACAGTGATGCATCGATGCGAAAATATAAAGAAGCGTCGTGGATTCTTTTTCGAAGCTCATGGTATCTCCTGAGATCCTGTAATGTTCTTCTGTATCAATTTTTTTTTGCTTTTTTTATTTCATCACTCTCCGACCTTTTTGCTCTTTGGTTTTTTAGTTTGGAAGTAAAAAGCGAGAAGGAGGTCTTTGCTTTCCATAATTTTCGAGGCGAAATAAGGTACACAAAGTTTTCTTTGTAAGCAATTTTTCTTTTGACTACAAATATGTAGCAGTATAGTCTTGTTTAATTATTGTATCACAAAGAAAACAGATGTATTTATGCTTCTATTATAATCAACAATTTACAAATTTGTTCAGGTAATAATAATATGTTGACGACTTTTATTCGATAAAATTAAAATAGTAATTATTGTTTAAATGCATTCTTAATTGAAGATTAAAGATCATCCATTAAATAAAATTCACTTATTTCTATTTTTTAAGAACTCATTTGATATTTGTAAATATAAAAGAAATTCAATTTTAACTTAAAAATAAATTCCTATTTTTAATAGAAAATATTCAGAAGGTCCTACGAATTTTCGCTAATAATGAACCTCGAACAATTTTTTTTGTTTTTATGCTTACATCTTGAATAGCTTTGGTAAGCATTGATAATTCATTCAATGTAAGCTAAAACAGAACAATCTTCTGAAAATTGTAGTTTTTTAAGTTAAAAATCCAATGTTTTTTATTTTTCGATTAAAAGGCTTTACAATAAACCACAGTTAAATAGTTGATGTAGAGTGTACAAGACTTTTGTACAAGATCGAATACTCATACCCTTTACTTTGTGTATACTTCATTGTATACAAAAAGCAAGAGCTACCTTTAGAAATAAAGATTCAAGATTGATATAAACGAATGAACAATCGTCCTTATTGCGGTAAAAATTTAACACAAAAGTTCTCTCCTCCCTTTCATTCCCTACATAAACTGTGTATACTTAACGACCTTTCCTTCTATCATGACTAAGCATGCTTGGCTGTTACTACTGGAACTCTTATAATAATTTGGCTTTAGTTCGTCACTTGCACTCTTTGATAATAGCAAGTCTATGATGGATAAGAGTTAAAAATCCGAATACATAAGTACACAGAGTCATTGAGAAAAAACAGAAGAGAGGGTCGTTAGGTTTATATCAGTAGAAGTAGTCGTCGTAAATCCAGATTCCTGCCTGTTTGCGTCGAGCTATTTCCGCAATTACTTCCGGCGAATTCGGAGGCATTATCGTGCGTGGCAGCTGACGACTATAGTTATAATGTCAACGTAATTTTTCTGACCTTAATCTCTACCTCAACTCTTGTTTTACTTCTCATTCTTTTACTCTTGCAACATTTGCGTACAAAAAAAATACACCTACTGTATCTCAGTTCTATCAATCTAGTATATAAATATATTACTTATAAAACTATTAAGATTTACGACTTTCGAGTCAACTTTTATGGTCCGACTATTGTACTATAATTACACGTCGTTTTTGATAATTCGACTTTTCCTCAAAATATCTAAGTAATTTTTGTTCTTTATAATTCTGTTATTTGAACTCATTTCTTTAAATTTAAGATAAAAACATAGTTTATATCTCATTTATCATTTTCAAATCACTTAGAGTTCTTTCAAAAATAGCGCATACTAAAGTAAAAAAATCGTGCAATAATTATAAGCGAAATACACAATCAACTCTTTAAACAATTAACATTTTGAATACAAAGAAGGTTGAAAAAAATACACAGGCAATTAAATTCATTAATGTATTACATAAGATTTATTACATAGTTTTCCATAGAGCTTAGATTTCTTTATTAATATTTCATTTAATTACTCAAACTGAATCTTTGATGTTCTGTATAATATATTTAGCTTTAAATAATTTTATATGCATTTCATGAAATAAAATAATCTTCACACTGCAGAGAGTACTCTAATAAAATAGGTTCATCATCACATGATTTGCTTAATTGACATGAAAATATTCTGAATTTTATAATTCTTCTTAATTTAATTAATACGTAAAATGCAATGTGAAAATAGTGTCATTACAGCAAAATGTAGACGTACATTTTTTGTTTATTATTAATGGAATTTAATGTGTTGAATTAAAATTGAGTTTCGGCTTTATAGTAGTTTCAACAAAATTAAGAAATATTTTTAAAAAGAAAATTATGTTAACGTAATTATTGGGAGCTAGAAATCTTGAATAATAGAATGTCCTAATCAATCTACTCAATTCTTTCTTATTTCTCATTAAATATAAGCATTCTTTTTGTTTCTCTCTTGAAAAAAACCAATCGCATACTTAACTTATATACAGATGGGGAACATTTATAAATGCAGTAATGGAAAAATGTTCAAATTTCAAATGAAAAAAAACATACAAAAACATTCAAAATTAAAATGTGTCAACGCAGTTGTAGGCGACATATAACACCAAGATTCACCGAAAGCTTCATACGACGAGGCGTCCTAAGCATACATATATCATAGCCGCTTAGACCTCGCTAGTACTCCAAGCAAATATTGGGAGTAAGTGCAAGCTGTGACCTGGGACTACTGATTATATTATATATAAACAAGCGAAATGAGAAATGTCGGTTGCTCGGGTTATAGGGATTTAATGAAGGTAGCGGTCGTGTACCGGCCCATATGTTTTCTACGTGAGTCATAAAAAGCACAACCAAGCTGCACAATGTATTTCCAAGGTCGAGACAAATAAAACTGGCTGTCGTATAACTTTACTCGGTTTATTTCATTTTTATGTGTCTTTCAATTTTAAAATAAATTGAAAGACTTTTGTGAATTTTCAGAATCCAATATTTAGCTCAATACCCACTTGCGAATTGTAAACGCCTTTTTTTGCTGTACTTGTAAATTCTTATATCTTAAATTTGTAGTAAATCAGTTAATAGATAGATTAAAAGTAACATTTTTGAGGGATTTTTTGTTCAAACATATTGTTTTGATATCTTAGAATTCTCTATTTAAAAATACATGAAATTTTAAATAATTTACTAACAAGCTTATTTTATAAGTTTGTCGATTCTTTAATTTAATCTAGATTAGCTAGATGGTGTACAATTATTTAAAAATATAAATAAATAAATTTTTCTTTTATAAGATTAATTGATAAGTACAATTTTTGTTTCTGTTAAGCATAATTAAATATAAAATTTTAATCATATACAATTGTAACTTATCGAAATAAAATATTATCTCAAAATGTAGTAAAATTTTTTTATTATTTGCTTATCAAATAATACAATCAAAGTAAAATGTAAAATGACTAAAGAGCATAAATATTTATTTGTTATCATGCACTTTATATATGAAATATACGTGTGAATATCCTTTATCAATGTGCAAAAATACAAGAAATCAGTAAAAATAATTATCGTTACTTTCTCATGAAATAGATTGGTATACAATTGTTTTGAATTTTTGTACAGTGAAAAAGCTGTAAATATATATATATATATAAATGTATTATTCTGAAGTTAATTATTCATAATAAATGATACGTTAATTATTCATATATCATTGCATGTTTGATTTTGTAACAAATTACATCATTTACGCAATGTATAATTTAATTAATTCTACATATGAAACTAAATAAATATACTATAAATTATTATCTACAGTTACTCATGTCAGAATTTATGTCTAAATATATAATCTATTATTATCATATGATTTAATTGAAGTTAAAAAACTAAAATCAAACAGAGCAAGAATAATATTCAAAATATCATTGAAATTAAGATTATTTAAGAATAACTATTATTAACATTTCTCTATCTTATTTTTACTGGTGTTTCATTAGAAAATATGCGAAATAATTGCATAAGAATAAATAATAAGCAATTAATCTTTCTAGCTAAATTTACGGCATTAAACAAGACAATTATACATTAAACAAATATTACAAAGAAAATTAAATATTTTTAAAAATTAAAGATTGCCTAGCACTAAATATATGCAATTATCACTATCCACCCACTTAAGCGACATGGAAAAAGTCATAAATAATGAACGAATGAAAGGTAAATAGAATAGAAAGAGAGATATAAACTACATAACGTTTGTTTTCTTTGATTTAAGAAACATTATTTCTTGAAGAATAAAAGCAATAACTTAAGGTTGCGTGAATCCAACAAAGGAAAAGGGCCAAAAAGAGATAAAAGAAAGAAAACGGGACAGAGAATCTCATTCCATGGAGAAAAGCCTCTCCGCATCTTCTTCTAACTCTGTTGTAGCAAAAGATATTTTCTCCCCATGCAAAAGGGAAAAATACTCGACAGTAACGCGCGTGAAAAACCACGAGGAAGTTCGTCTTTCACAAAGCAGACGTTAAGAAGAAGAGAAAGGACACGATCCATTAGTCTTTGCTGAAGAAGCTCCGTATAGCTATAGAAGCTCGCGTCCGCAAGATTTACGAAACTTCCAAGGCCAATAAGAAGCCCACTTGCGGCTTTTATTCAGCCACAGTTACCCTATGATGCTTTTCTCTTGCATTCTCTGTACGTACATTATCAACTTTTTGTTTATGTAGATGTTTTCGTGCCTTGGACTTGTGTAGTTTTCTTTTAAAAATTTCTGATATTTTTATCAATCCATCACATCTTACTGAGGAAGATTTTTTTTACAAATAGGAAACTGACATTTAATTCGATTAAGAATGTTTCTCTTTTAATGCAGTCTGAAAGAATTTAGAATATCTATAATAACAGAAATATTTTGAATTTGTTTTTATATCATATTTTGCGCACATTGATGTAAAATTATAGCTTGGAAAAATGGACTAAATGAACCAATCAAATATTTTAACATCTTTAGAATGAAAGATATGCTATGAATAATATTTGACTCTATACATATCTTATAATTCTGAAATTTTTTCGGTATGCATGGTGTAATGACGCATTGTAAAAAATTACTGATTTATATATTGAAAATTTTGAAGTGCCAGTCCATCTTGATACCTGTTATTCACAGAAATTGAGTAATATCCTTTTTAATTCTCCAGTGATTTTTCTCTTTAAGCCACAAGCATTGCAGCAGGACTTTGGTATGAACCAGAATGGGGGGATTATTTTATACCCAAAATCGATACAACATCGTTAATGTTTAGAGAATTACTGGGTTCTTCATTGGCTGGGTGAGAAGCGTCACTGCGTTTCACACCCATTTACCTGAATCAGTCAAAATGTCATCTACGTAAATCTTCTACAGCAGAGTGTTGGCTCGTTGAAGAAATTGCTAGCTCTCATCCTGGGAAAGCTGATTCAACACTCGAATGGCAAGAAAGGATACACAAATGATCTCATAGATCACGTTCAGCAGGTGGAAACCTTTTAATGGCGCCTCGCTGCAGTCTCTCCATAAAATATACTTCCACATTGAATCATCCGGGTGCATTCTAATTTGACAATACGTCGTCACGATGTCGGCAGTGAAAAAGCCACTTTAAAGTTTCTTCAACGGGTGATAACGCTATCGATATTCAACTTGGGATGCACATGGAGGAAATCGTTCAGACACCGATCTTCGAAGTATCAAATACCATCCATGGTACCATCCTTTTTACGTTCAGGTCCTCTCATGGCGGCGTTATCTAGCAATCAAGCATTTCGATCAGACATCGGTACATGACACATGCGTCTCAAATAAGTGTACTCTCGAAGGATGTTGAAGTACATAACTCGCAGTTCTGGAACCTTTTCCACACATCGTTCCATAGAAAATAGCCGTCGCTCGGTTATGGCGAATGAGTCAGGTAATTCGTCTTAAGTGGGAGGGGGTGTACTGTGTACCAACTCGTGCGTCTTGCTGATGAATACTCACAAATTATCACTCGCAAACCTTCTCATCCTTTATGAGAGGGAATATTTTAGAAACCTCATTTTTCCGAAACCTATGCAACCTCTTGCCGATCGTAGGTGATCGATTGCCTTGAGGCGGACACATACACCGAACCAGTTAAAATCCAACTATGACGGGTGTTCTGGGCAAAAGCTCCAGAGAGACCTTTTCTTATGCCTTTATAAAGTAGCTGTGGGTAAACATCCCTACCCAAGATTCAATTGATCTTTCCAGGTCGCATGATATCGGGATCAGCAAGTGTTAGCTTCTGAATGTGCCCAAGATTCATCTTCTGGATAAACTGCAGGAACACAGCCGCAGTTCAGTAAATGCGATGACATATGTCGTAGTTTCGCCTTTCACATCGGAGATCAACAGGAATATACAGGAACTTACAGAGTCCACACTCCTGTATCATTCTCTCAGTGATGAACGAATCCTCAGATCCGGGATCGATAAGGGCTCGGAAGATCCTTTCGCTTCCATCTGGAGTCTCAACTACTACAAAGCTATGTGGGAACGCCCACAGTGATGATGTAGCCTTGAATGTGCTCAGATTTGTCAGCGTTGATGCTGTTTTCAACGCTAACGGTCGACGTTGAAGGTGACTCTTCGAATTCGGTTGATTTATTGATTGCAGTTAATGCTGCAACAGTGAATAATGCGGCTTGTTACAGTACCTGTACGGAACGTCAAATACTGATTAAAAAGTAAAAAATGTTGATGTAGTACTAGTAGTAGTAGTAATAGTTGAGGAAGTGAATCAAATACTAAATATAATATTATCTACATCTCAACTATGGTATAGATATGCTTGAAAGATATAATTATATTTAAATCTAGCGAAAGAGAGGAAGGCGATTTTGTGTAAGGCATTGTCATATAGGTAATTATATAAGATTCTAATATTGAGAAATTTAATTCCTCTGTAAAATTTAAGAATCAGTCTTTTTTTTAATATAAAGTTACCTAATCATCAGGAAGTAGAAAAATTTCTTTTTACGCGCTTTGGAGTTACAAGCCTTTTCTTACTTTACTTTTAATTATGTAAAAACATGAGAAAAATCGTTTCTGTTTTCCTGATAAAGTAAAACATTTTTAAACAGCTGTTACAATTGATCAACTTATCTAAATGTTAAACAATATTTTAGCGCAGATAATACTATTGTAAACAAGCTAATAGTTCATTATAAAATCCGCGCATCACCCTAAAAAACCAAATCAGCTATCCTAAGAAATTTTTACTGAAACATATCTGCGCATATTATCTCTTTTAACTACTCGTCGTGATATACAAGTGCCAATACGAGTATAGAGAATACGCGTGTGCAGCAGCATATGCAGCATAAAAGAGAGTAAAAAGCATTCAGGTCAGTGTTTAGCTTTACACCTCGGAAATTGAAAACGAATGTTTTTAGCGCATACCAAAAGAATAAAGATCATCAAGTATTTTTTTCTGAGTATTCTATTAAATTCTGTAGATAAAATGTAAGTAGTGAAGGAAAAAAAACTTAATCGCTATAAAATAAGTAACTTATTAATTTTCTTTCAGATTACTTTCCTCAGATAATTGTAACTAAAATTATATTATTATATTTAAATATGACTAAAACTAAAATGTTATTTATTTATAAATTTTACCGATAATTAATAATCATCATTTTCTTCAATACTTAAATTCATATTACTTATGTTAAATTTATAATAAAAGTTAATTAATAACTATAAGTATCTAGAAGAAAGTATTATACTTTAATTAAAATAAGTATTTAAAGCATTATTATGATATAAAAAAATATACTGCATTATATTATATTACATGTTTTAGGTGAAGCTTATGATAAAACGAAATCCATTTTGAGTAAAAAATAGTCAAGATCATGATCATCATTCCATCTGAACTGACTCTACGTACTTTTGTCAGTTATTCGAAAGCTCCCATCCAATTCTCAATCCGCATGTGCGTTATCATTCCAATTTACAACAAGCTATCGCTCACGCCGATAATGATCTCTCAATTTCCCAAATTTCATCCCACATCCCTGATGACTTTGGCAGTAGCATCAATTTTTTTAAAGTTTGATGCGATGTGAGTGACTTCGTGGTAAGCAAAGCTCGAATATAGGTGAAAAAGGGCATTTTTTGCGCTTTAAGGAAGCAATCTCATCTTTGCACAGGACGCATCAGAAACTCCTGTGGACTGGTATAAGCGCCCATTGATTACTAACGGGTTCTTTGACAGCTATTCAGCGCCTCAGATTACTCCCCATCACCTCCCTTCACCACCCTCTAGCCAAACCCTATCTTTCTCTCTCTTTAATTTTAATGGTACTGTCGAAACATCGCATCCACGTCCTCGTTGGCAACTCCACCAAACTTGTTTCCACACTGTCGCCTCGACCGATCCTTCTAATAAGTACACGTCGAACTAAATTGAATCGATTACTCGCAGACTGGCGATCGAACGCCTGGTCATTTCTTTCGCGATTGCTCCATCCCTTTTTCCGCTTTACGTAAAGATATAAAAATGACCCATCACGGATATTGGTATTCACGGTGTGCAACTTACTTTGACATTTTGCTATGCGACACTTTATTCTGAATCGAATAGAAAATGGTGAACGTATACGTAGATGACGAATGGAGTTTATTTATGTTACGAATTTGTCAACCTGAATATAGAATTTTATATCCAGAGAAAATGTATTTTTAACATTAGGTTTAAAAGTATTAAAAGTAATAAAATAATCATATATCACTAATAGAGGATTGTTATTTTTATAATTATATTACTCATGCCTTATATATTTTTTAATTGCTTTGATCTATCAAATATTCAATTATCGCATCATTAATTTGGATAAATTTCTAATGATAAATTATTCTAGTAAGTAATTGTATTTTTAATCAGAAAAAAATTACATTTTGCTAAAGGACGCAAGACATGAATTACTACTCGTAAGGATGAGTGACATTTATACTTCGTTTAACGTTTTTAGCGCTCATTACATTAGTTTAGAGTACACATAACATTTCTTTCTAAAACTATCTGGATAAACTACAAAAAGGACGAATTCACCTTTTTTTAGTATGAAAAACCCGTAGTTTTTCGTTTTCGAGAAAGAAGTGCAGGAAATAAATTTCTACTATATGTTACCGCAGACTACTTTCATCGTCATTTCATTAGTGCTCCGTCATGTTATTTCCTATTGTAAAAATCGAAATTTTTTATTCGACAAAATACTCAGAAGAACGAATAGGAAAAACCTACTTGTTTCTTTATTTCTGATCTTCCTTTTTTCAACTATGGCTATCAGTCGTAACTCTATCATGTGCATGAGAGAAAGAGAAAAAGAAAGATGCTATATCTAGTTGAACACAAGTTGTGATGCGATTTCATTTTCTAATAGTCAAAGCTCGAAGAGATACGTCATTACAAAATTATGCTCTTTTACTCTTACCAAAAAAATTCATCGATCAGTCGCATTTAACTGACACTCAGTGTAATACTTTTTTTTATCTTTCACCTTATACTGAAGAACAGAAAAAATGTACTATGATGAGAACTTCTTACCTTGGGTTCTCATTCAGTTTCCTCGTAAAAGTTAGGCTTTCAAATGTTCTAAAGTAAAAAATCATATGAAATATTGAATATTTTTTCAATTCACAACACATTTCTTTAAAATAAGATTTCTTACACTGTTCGATTATAAAAATAATTAATATAGCTTACGTATATTCGTTCAACATAATTATCACGCTGTGGATAATTTACTATCGTGTTTCAATTAATGCTTATATTTTGATTTTATTTTGTAGAAATTATGTATCGTAAAATTAATAAATTTATCCTCTGCAACTATTTTGAGAAAATGATTTTCGTTGAATAAATTTTTCGATGATTGAAAAATTAATTGAATCCCAATAATACACTAGGGGTTTCTACCAAATACCGTTTTTCACACAAAAGATATCATTTGTCTACATTTCTCTAATATACGCGTACTAATATAACTTTCAACGCTTTATGAGAAAGCTGCATATATAAATTTCTAACAACTTTCAGTAATTTCTCTTGTTTATCACTTTGGGTTTCTGCAAAACTTAAAAGATTTACACCTTGAACTATTAATATTAAAATATCTTCTAATCTCCAAAGTAGTCTGAGGCAAAGGGAATTTTGAAAGACTCGTCTTTGGCTCTGCGGCAATGTTTTCAGCATGATTGTTTTGCTAGGAGTACATGTACATAAAACGGCAGAGTATGATTTATCGCCCACAGAGAAGCTCCGTTTGCCACTGCCGCCATTGAAAACTTTACATTGCTATAGATAGCTGTACAAGTACAGGTATATACATATGTAGGAGACTAAAACGTGCACAAGTAGCTGCAATAGTGAAATAGGAAATGCCCGCAAAAGCTAACTTTTCTAATTAATGATAATTAGTTTGGAAGTTGAAAAGCGGAGATAACGAATAATTCGCTCGTCCGTATGTAAATAGTATTTAATATCAACTGACGGGAGGCAAGACTGTATGTTTCTTTTCACACGAAGTGCAGTTAAGATAATGCAAGGTGTAGAGCTTGCGAGCTTTTTATTTTCAATACTTTCATTTTTTACTGGAGTATTCTATAGGGCACGGAAAATAAACAGCTTCAGTGATAATAATGGGCGCTGCTCCTTTGGACACTAGCCAGGTGATGCGCTTGTAAAAGAACGAAAATCCGTTTCCAGATACCATCCCTCTTTGTATTGTACATAAAAGGAGGAACAATAACGATGCATTGTATTCTTTTTCATCGAGATGCTACAATTTTTCTATTTTATATTTCGTAGATTTCTATCATCTGGCTACTATTTACAAGAAATTTGAATATTTAAATATTATTGTAATCATAATATTAATTTTGCAACTTAAGATAGATTAATAACTAAAGATTATATTAGCATAAGCTTGCCAAAGATAAAAAGGAAATGAAAAATAAATATTTTCTATTTCAATGATTTACTTTCAAAGTAGGTTTAGGAGGGTTTTGCAAGATAGTGAAACTTTAAGGATTAAAAATTTTGATTTTTTAAAATAATTGAACAGTGCCAAGCTTCAGTCGTCCATTTTTACATTATGAGTTACATTTACTTTTAAATTGTGAAATATTAAAAATTTAATTATAAAAATGAGAAGATCGTGCAAAGTGGAAAAGCTAGAAACTTTCTTAGTAGAATCCACAAAATGTCAAAATCAGACGTCTGTCGGGCTCGAACTTTATCTGCTAATCCTCTTAAAATTTAAAGCAAATTCCATTTATGATAAAATCATTAAATTACTTCTTTCGAAATCTCACAAATGTATTCGAAAATTAAAATAATATAATTAATTCTAAATTGTGTAATAATTGAACATTGAAATTACTTTTGTAAAAAATTATAACTTCTAATGAAACTTTATACTAATTTTGTAGAAACTTTTATCAAATAGGAAAAACATACAAGTGAATTTATACTCGATACTTTAGACATTTCGAATTCTTCCTTCCTTCAATCCAGTTGATAGAATAGATAAATTGACTACTCTTTCAAGAATGTAATTTGAATATTTTAGTGTAAAATCTGATATTTCAATACATTGTAGAAGCCGATGAATTCCATATTTAACGCGCAAAAACAATATTTCTCTACGAGTAAAAAAGTCAGAAAAACCGCGGCGTATTCTCTACCATCAGAAAAATTCGCACTTTATGATCCCTATCAAGAGGGTCAAAATCCGATGGATTCTTTACGATGCATACTTAAAACTACATATAACTTTGGTTAAAAAAAAAGAAGTAGAAGAATAAACAGCAATGGATCATCTCTTCTCCGCCTTTATTTCAAAATCTCTTACGATAACACTAAAAGCTGTTCGTACATTGTTTTCGCGGCGGGTTTACAGACCCGGTAAATAAAGAATATGAGGAGACATCGCGAGAAGTACAAACCCATATACAAACTCACCAGAAATAGCCACGTTAAAAAAACGCAAGAAATTCAATACGAATTTACGGAGGCAAACAGAATATTACAATAGGAAAGTTGTAATATTTCTCGTGTAGCAGCCTATGCAAAGTTTCTCTTCTTATTTTCTTTGCATTTTGTCTACCTACCATACCTACCATTTTGTCTCGCCGTCTCTATCAATATCTATTTTCTATCTATATATTTCTCTCTCATTTTCTGTTTTTCTTTTGTCCTTGTTTCTTGTACTTTATAAAACAGTTTTTGATAAATTTTTTTTATTCCTCTTACTCTTCATTTTTCAAAAACTAAATTCCGTTATTCATTGCCGATTTCTTCTATCGACATCTCTCTCTCTCTCTCTCTCTGTTTTTCTTTCTTCCACTTATTTTTTCTTCTTATACTTTCTTTTCTTTATTCTCGGAAGCTTTTTTGTGGCAGTTAGATTTTATAGGGTTCTTTCGGTTACAAGGTATACACATTTATACGTATATGCGAGTACCAAGAAAATATGTGCCTACCTGTATACCTTAAAGTCAAAACTTGCGCACAATCTTTTGCGATATGTAAGCAAGAGTTCATTACATTATATATATACAAACGCTGTAAAAGGTGGAAACGATTGCTAAGCAGAACGCTAGAAAAAAAGCTAGAATTATTTGGATTATAAGACGGCAGCTTAACTCTCGTACCAGATTGCGTGAAATAAATAGATGTAAAAAATAACGAAAACACTTGAGAAAAACAAAATTTGTAAATTGTCTCATACTGAATATTGCGGCCTACATTGGAATTTCTCTTCCTTGCATGAAGCCATAAAATATTATTTAATACTGTTATTTGTATTTTTGTACTTTTTATATATTGTTCCTCGAATATATATGCAGCGAAAAATATCAAAACTGTAGGAAATTTCTAACTGACTTCCCTAATAAAAATGTTACTTTCTTATATATTAAATTAATATACATAATTTTCGTACATTTAGAAGTATTTTTCAACGATGTAGTTGAAGCAATACAGATTACACGCTTTTATAGATCTATCAATTCTTTACTACGATATATACGTAATTTACACTTTTACATTTTTAAATATTTAATAAATTTACTTATATATATATAAGAAAATTATAAAAAAATATCATTAATAATACTAATTTTTGAAATAATTTAAAGTCATTTTGTACCGAAGTATTACGTAAAAAAATATAAAAACAAGTAATCATTTAAATTGAGTTAAGAAAAATTACTCAGAAATTCGTCAAGCAAAACTTTATCTTCAAATCTTGAATTTTTTTCTCACACGTCGAAAAATCATGTTCGGTAATATAGCCAGTATTGCCTTCGACAGAGGAATTGCATTCGCTGAAATGCTGAGGCCATATTTATTCTAATGTATGAGCTTCTCACGAAAAATTTATGATATTATAACTTTGTTGATTTGGTTACCGTTCGCACAAAAGGTATACATCATAACGCCTGCACGCGCACTAGCGTTCGATAATGCAATCGACTGTGAATAGCGCATTTCATTTACCATTTTATTGAAGAAGCTTTTCACGTGTGAAACTTTCTATTCTTAGCTCCTATAATTAATTTCCAACTAAAATTAAGAATAAATGTACCAGATAGAGTCGACTATTGATCATGATCTGCTACTGACATTATTTAAGTCTATTCTGATAAAATCTTTTTTTCTTTGTTTTTCTCTCATATTTTGATTCATACAACATTCATATTCTTTAATAATCAATTAAAGATTGTTATAAATGATATTGGTTATTATATTCAATTCACTTATATTCAATAATTAGCTTACGTAAATAAATAATAACGGTATAGCAGAAATACAAAAGCATAATTCATGAATATATTAACTAGTACGTGAAAATGTAATTAGCGATTTCGAGATCTTACTAATAATCTATAATAATTATCGAAGACTATTTTTAAATATTACACTGAATTAATAATAGTCGGCGGATCTTCATTTGTGCGGTAGTTATCTTAAATCGCAAATATACAATACTTTATTTTACTCAGTCAGAAGAAATATCGAAATCTAAGAAAACCAAGGAATTACTCTTATATATAATATCCTATTTCTATCTAGACACGTATCCAATTAGACATCATCTCGCTCTAGGACTATTAAAGAAATAATATATTTTACGATATAATGAACTAATTCCTATTTTCAAATAAATGTTCTGTAAATCTAAAAAAGTTACGAATATTTTAATTAAGTGAAATTCCCTATCATTGATATACAATGTAATATGTCGTACATACTAAATAAAAAAATAAAGCCTATTTCAAGAATTAGTAGAATGATTTTGGTATCGAATTTCCGCATTTCCCCAGAAACTGGTTTTCTACGTGAATTATTTATATATTGTGTCAGTATATGTGTTTATCCACCTACAACGAAGTGTTCATGCACTTAATATATGTAACTTAATATGCAAATGCACATTAATATATGTATACTTGTCTATGCGTATATTATGACAGGATATACTAGATATTTTCGTGTGATTTGCACGCACCGTTGTCCTTCTTTCTTTATTCTCCTTTTTGTTACGTTCTCACTTGACCGGGCCATATATTATTTTGAACCTTTCACAAGCGGTATTTTTTACATTATTATATGTGCATGTGTATAAAATTTAATTTTTTTCGAAACGACACCGCAGATTATACCTCAACAATTTATTAATAGTTGATGCAAACTGATCTCGTGAATAAATGAGACTTTTAAGATAATTGTGTTCATCTCTTAAACTGAAATTAAACAAATATTTAATATTTACGAATGAACTCAAAAAAGTTAACATTGACAGTGTGCTTTATTATTTAACTTTTTTCATCACTACAGTTTTTTTATTTGTTAATTATTTACTTATAAGGAGTATGAAGTTTGCAATGTTGTTGTAACGAAAATTAAAAAATTTTAAAATCGATTTTAAAATCTTCAAAAAGTATTAATTATTAGATAAAACGACAAAATAATGAGTTTCACAAAAATTCTACCCTTATAATAAGCTACCCTTATTAGGGGTTGAAATTTTAAAAAATTCATAAAAGTGTAAATATTAATATTGCACAATTTCTTTTATTAGAAAATCGTTAAGTACATTAAAAGATATTCGAAAAATTTTTTGAAAAAAATCGACGTGGAACATTGACTTTAGTGCATTAATATATCATGCATATACCGATGAACCGGCAAGTATAATATTTAATAAAAAATTTTAAGAAAACATTGCGCAAAATTTTCAGTTTCCGGCGTCTCATTATATACCAAATGCATCCACAAAATCTCATTTCGAAAGTCGAAGATGAACTTGAATTTTAATGCATTTATATGCATATACAGTCTTATACATATAGGTATAGGAAGACGTATATATTTGTTAATAAAAACTCTCACAAAAACATTGCACAAAATGTCTTTTCAAATTTCGACGTCTTTTTACATAATAAACAGACACATGAAGTTTCATTTTGAAAATCGATACGGAACTTGATATTCAATGCATCTGAATGCATATGTACTCTTATACGTAAATAAGTCTAAAATCATTCGTTACTTTAAATGTTAATGTTTTTATTTTTATTTAAATATTCAATATTAGTAATATTAATAAAATTAGGCTTCTATAAAGATACGTATGATAATGCATTATTAAGACCAAACTTAAATATTTTTTATAGTTTAAATTATTTTAATTTACTTGTATATTATAAAAAAATAATTGGATAGTATAAGTAATTAAATTCTAGCATTTTTAATTTGGTATATTATTTCAACAAATATATTTAATGAAACTTCTATCTGTATTTTTTTAATATAGTAATGAAGATTTTGCACACTATCTCAATAAATTAGGTAAATATATACATACATACATACATACATACAAACATTCATACATACATATATTTTTTAATTAAGATATATTTTTAAGGATATTTTTTTGTTTAAGCTTATAACTTCTTATAGAAATAATCATAATTCTATTAATATATGATGTATAGTTAATAATCCTAGATAAGTATATGGAAATAATTTGTTTACCAAATAAGTATTAAAAGAATTTTATATATAGTGCTTGGTTTGCTTTATTATTCGTAAACATAAAAAAATAATCGTATTATTTTGCAGAAATATAATTTGCTGTTTAATTGCAACATGAGAAAAATTTTATGTGAAATATTGTGTGTCTGTTTGGTAAGTAAAAAGACGTCAGAAAGTGAAGAGATTTTGTGCAATGTTTCTGTGAAAATTATTATTAAATATTATACGCGTTCTATATACTTATACGTATATATGCGTATACGTACGTATGCATTGGATATCAAGATCCGCGTCGATTTTCGAAATGTTTTTGTAAAAGTTTTTATTAAGTATTATTATACACGCCGATATGTGGGTATATGTGTAGGGATGAATATGCATGATATATAAATGCACTAAAGTCCATGTACCACGTCGATTTTTTATTCGAAAATTTTTTTTCGAGAGTTTTAATATATTTAACGATTTTCTAAAAAGAAATTTTGTGCGACATTAATATTCACTCTTTTATGAATTTTTAAAGATTTCAACCCTTAATAAGGGTGACTCGTAAGGATAGAATTTTTGTGAAACTCATTATTTTGTCATTTTGTGTAATAATTAATACTTTTTGATAGTGTTTTAAAGAAATTATTCGATTTTAAAAATTTGCAAACTTCAGAATCCTTACTTATATACAAAATTACAAAGCAATTCATTTACAAACTTTAAAGAATTGGGAAATGTAATTGTTTCTCTGCTGATATATACAAGTAAATCTTTGTTCTAAAATCTTTCATTATCGGCTTGAAATTCTTCTAATAGTGAATCCTAAATTATTGAAAATAAATTCCACAATTAAATGAAAAATAAATTGCATTAATCTATGGATATAACAACGTCTGATAAACATGCTTTATATACTTTAGTATAATTATTAATGAGTTTCGTTGTCCCTGGTAAATAAAAAATCAGCATTAATTTATTACGATATTTACTTATGATACTTAACTAATAATATTTAGTACATTAATTATCCACACAGTTTTTCTTTCCATCATTCATTTATGGAAATTCGAAATTACTAAACTGAAATGAGAAATTATTTTATTTATATTTTTTTATTTTTTTTTTTGGTTTAATATTATGTATAGTTTTCGCTTATGGCAGAGTACCATAATTTTCGAGGATGAATGTAGTTATTGCATCACTAATCCTGCAAAACTCAAAAAGACGAAAATTATCGGAAAAGAAATCCAGAATTAACAAAATACAAAACAGATATTAAACAAATGCATTCTTATACCGTCTATTACATTTACTTATAATTTGTATTTTTTTATTATACGATGTGTTATACATTGTTAAACAAATTTATATATGATTTAATGACATGGAGTTTACTAAGATGTTTATAACAAAAATCATTTTTAGATTCTACAAAATGTTATTTCGGAATATCGTCTCGTAGCATAGCGTTTAGAATAATATTGTTTTTAAATTGTAATATTCTTTCATATTTTTAATTTGAAAATTTTTTTCCGTATAGTTTATTAGGTGCTTAATATTAATCGAAAATGAAATTTTATAAAATCCTAATAATTTCTGACTTATAATTTTTTCAATTTTTCAACCCCCTGTAGTGGTTGTTTTTAAGAATGGAAAGATGATTCATGTTGAACAATACTATTTTTAACTAACAAAACTAAATATTATTTTCAAAACGGTAAGATGTATTCAAATTGTTGATTACATTAAATTAGAACATTAAATTTTATAACTTACTATCTAAAACTAATAATGTAAAATTTTTAACATTTTACATTTGTCTAAAATGTTTTAAATTTAAGATCTTAGTATGTGATAGTGGATGTTACAATGAATAAAAAACCTTGTCATTATAAACATAATTATTTTCGGACACATATATGATACGGTATATATTTACGTCGCTAAAATTAAATATACAGAATTTGGATGCGCACATATAATGAATGGGTAATGTTGGAATGCTTTTTACCAAATTACCATAGATGCATAATAAGGAAGCTTTTTTTGTGTCGCTAGTGTTAATATAGCGTGATATCCAGTAACGAAAGTTTCTGATTTTCTTTTGAAACTAAACTATGTAAGCATTGTACGTAACATACAGAAAATGTGATAAGAATACTTTGTCATTATCTATTATAACATTTAAAAGAGTGTGTGAAAAATTTCATAGTATTAAAAAAAAACTAAAATTATAATTGATTAAAAAGGCTAATTTTTATTGCTCTTTTATAATTCTTTATATAAACAGGATATAACTGTATTTCAGTTTATAAATTATTTAAAATAAAGTCGGTAAATAAGAAATATTTTTATTAAAACAAAAATATAGACAAATAAGTAAAATAATGTAAAATAATTGTATCCAATAAATAATTATAAGTATTTGAGTTGTTAAACGTGATTGATTTAAAGTATTGAACTATAATTCAAGAAACATAAGATACATGTATATTTCAAGGTACAAGGTTCTTGATAACGAATTGCCTGTAATCATTGCTTTTTCAACATAACCTTTTTATCATTTAAGAAACTAGAATAACAATTACAAGAAAGTCATTGAATGCTATTGAGTTCAGATCTCGTGCAACTGAAGCTTTTCTTATGATTCCTCTATATCAATCTAATTATTTTAATTAAAAAGTTATTTACCTATTAAAATGTAAAAAATATACAGAATAAAAGTTGTTTACTTCAGAATAATTAATTTATGTACAAAGCTGATATTCGACAAAAACTTTCTATAAACTAAACAGAACATTTCTTTTACACTAATGTATACTTTTTAATTACTTATACAATCCTTTGTAAATGTATTCGTACGTGATTATGCGCGTGTGCGCATACTCAATTATATACGAAATGTAAGGGTGTATATATATATATAACTGTGAACTTATTTTTTTTATAGTTTTTAGTTTATAGTATATAGGTTATAGTACTTATAGTTTTACACGGTCACTGTTGCCACTCTATAAGTGTATTGAGAGTATGTGCATATAATATAAGCAAGAATTTCACGTAACTAAAATATTACATAAGAAACATATATATTTAGAAAGAGAACGGGTAAAGAAATTCGAACGTCTATTTCTAACTCCTTGTGACTTTCCATGGAGACTGGATCACGTATCAAACACACCGGGATCATTTTTAACGATATATCCACCAATGATATCTTTTACTGTCTTTCTCTCTCTCTCTCTCTCTCTCTCTCTCACTCACTCACTTTCTTTCTCTTTAGAAACTAATCAATTTTAGAACCTCCGTAAATAGTGCTACAAACGGAAAATACGTAATTTTTATTTTTCAATCGTCTTCGACTGTTAACTTCTACAGAAGTACGTACAAGCTTTTACCTTTCTACACTTATTTCGCGGTTAAAGTTAAAGTAAGAAATAGTAGCGGACTTAATGTTGAAAAGCAGAAGGCTTTCTTTGACTTGTCCAGACACGACTCCGAAATACAAATATAGTGAGAGTGACGACGAGAATGAGAATTAAGGAGAGAGCACACATGGGAAATAAAGTAAGGAGTGGAGGAGGCTTAAGTAGGATGGGATAAATAAAAAAGAGATAAATAAAGACGAGAAGCGAAACAAAAAATGGTCTTATTTCGAGTTGTAATAAAGGTCTAAATGAGAAGAGTCATACAGTGATTGTAAAGGACAAAAGGATTTTATCTAAAATAAGTGATAGAGAGGGGGGAATGGTGGCAAATTGTCTAACTAGCGATAAAGAGAAGAAAACGATAAGTGGCTTTCCAGTGAACAAAAAGCTGATAGAAGGAGGAAGGAAGTTATGATTGTACCGACATTTTAAATAAGTAGCTCTATGGAGGTAGATCATTTCTTATTTTTGCTTGCTCTTTCTGTCTTTTATATTTTAATTTCTGCCCACAGAATTTTATTATTGGATTCATTCGTGCGTAATTCTACATACGCTTTCAGTTGTAAACATTTATAAAAAACATAATGTTTAAATTATTGCTTACAATTTTTATACTAATGTTCCAGTGTTTTTGTCTTCTTTGTCATATTAATTATTAGAAATTTACATTAAATAGAAATATTTGTATATATATATATATATATATATATATATATATATATATATATATATATAATTATGATTTAATTACAGTTTAATAATACCGAATAATACAGTACGCCAAAAAAGATTCCCTAACAAATTCTCGAATAATTTTTTAATACAATCTCACAATATTAAAAATAGTAAAATACAATTCCAATTTTGCATAGTAAAATAGAAAGTCTTAAATTATCTATAAAATATTTTTAGGTTTTCATTTTTTTACATTATCAAGACTAAATTTGTCTGGAGTAAAAGAAATTATAATATAATTATAAAAGATTTTTATATTATTGTAAACATCCATTGTATTATTCGAATTATAATTTTAATAAAGTCATAATTTTCGAATTTTATTTAGATATAAAATAAATAATATAACATTTCAGAAATGTGTGATCAATTTAAAATTGATCACACATATATATCATACAAAATTACATACACATTTATTATGAAAAATATTAATCTACTTAAAATATCAGTGGAAAAGGTAAATTGCTTCATCTATTTTTAAAAATATGTAATGAAAATAATAGAAAAATAACACTTATATTGAGAGTTAAATTTATAATTTAAATATATCTATTTCTATGAATGCAATCGACGTTATCTTTATTAAAAATTATAAATAAAGTAATCAGAATCAGATTAAGGTTGCTTTTAATTTATTATTAAATTTACACGAATAAGCAAGTTGATAAATTTTTAAAACTTCTTAAGTAAAAGTTCACTAGCGTCGTCTTTGAAGAATGAATACGGTAAATTGAGTATCATTATGAAAGCGATAATTACTGGCAGGACTTTGCTTGATCAAAGTTAATTATTAACGAGTATCATTGCGTTTGAGACAAATAAGTAAAGCGACAGTAAATAACGAACTGCGCCAATCTGTGTGTTTCAGAACGGCAACTACGTGAGCGAAAACGACAACGATGGTCTCGGTCTCTGTCCGTATGACCCTCAGCACAACAGCACCGCCGTTTTTGCTGGTAAGTTCTTCATTGTTTCTTTCATAAAGGTTCATCTCCCTATTCGTTCTCCCCTTTTCTTTTTACTTATTGGTTAAGTTCTTTATGGTACATGTGTCGTACCCAATTAACACCTAGGTAGTATAATATAAGCGATTTTGAAGCAACCTTCTACCTTTTTGAAGTACTTCAGGAGCATAATTTATTATTTCCGATCTTCTTTATTATTTATTAACTTCCTTTATTATTTCTTACGAGAGCTGAAATCGGTTATGAATCTGATGCAGACATGAAATTTTCTTTATTTTCTACACACCAATATAAGTGTACATGTGATACATTATTTATATTTTACTGTTCGTACATTTTCTTAATTTTTTTAAAAAATTAACCTAAACAACATTATAATATCCTCGAAAGAAAAATTATTTAAATATATTACGTTATATTGATTCTTACTGTAATTTATCAGTATTAGAAAAATTATATATATATATATATTATATCAAATAACTAGTCTTTATTCAATCTAGATAAATTAATCATTAAACTATAAAATTACCAAAATTTTTCACTAAATATAATATGTACACGTATAAATATATCATTAATTAGTTTTTATAGTTACTGTTCTTTTTACTGCCACTAAGAATCTGTTTTATTTTTCTAAATAAATTTTCATAAATGTGGAATAATTAAATTTGATTTACAATATAAAAATATATGAAAAATTATGCACATCCTGACACATATTCTTTTTGGTTTTCGTACAAAAAAATATGAATGAAAAGTGTGTTATAGGAAAGGAATTATTTGTGATTATGGTTTAAAAATTTACACGTATAATTGGCTAAAATTCTTTTGCAATGCTTCTTTAGTCTTTTTTAAAGCGTATCACGGTAAATAAAACTTTTTCTGAAATTGTAGAATGTATTTCTTCAATTCTAAATGATATAACATTTTTTATAGAAAACATTATTAGTTGATCGAATACTGTATCTTACCTTAAATTAATGTAGATTGTACATACTTAACAAAAATCTGAGCTGTAAAATACGAAATTACGTAAAGTTTGAAATGTTAAAAACGTTATCGTAAGAATAAAAATTCCTACGATTATAACTAAAATAGTGATTATTTTTTGTCACTGTTTAGTCTGTTAGAGAAATTATATTTTTAAAAATGAAAAACTAATATAGTAGTTTCCGTCAATTTAGGAAAAAACTTCTCACACGAAGTTGACAAAGATCAGACAGAAAATGAAAGCGCGTATAATTAAAACGCCAAAAATGACCGCAGTTACAATAAAATCCTAAAAATGTAAGGTATATAAGATATTAAACTTGAGTGTATTCAAATATTCAAAGATACAAGTATTTTACTACAATTCGATCATGAGCTGCTTAAATCGATCGTTAAATAGTTAAATGCGACGTGTTATCATCAAACTTTCGTAGGTAAATCTGCGGCTACGAATAACGCACATATGGAACCAAGAAATTAAAACAGAAGTCAGTGCGGTTGCAATAGTGCATCTGTAGCATCAATACTGAGGTTGTACAAGACCAACACTACGTATCTGATACACAAGCAATGCCATATTCGATACTTGGTAAATGGAAGTGGTTTTTCAGATTATCATTCCCGATATAAAGCCAAGTGAAACCTCTATAATATCAATATTAAAATCGTTGCGGAACATTGTCAAATTCGTAGTTAAATAAAGAGAAAATCGTGTTTTATATATATATATATCAAATTTATACAGTTAGTATGGAAAATCTTCATTACTACATTGAAAAAAGTACAGAAAAAAGTTTCATTTAATATATCTTGACGAAATAATATTAAAAATTAAAAATGCTAGTGTTTAATTACCTATTCTAAACAAATATTTTAATATGATATATTAGTCATTTCAAATCAAAACTAAAAATGTTTGATAGTATTACTGTAACACCCTTCATTTGTTTATAGAAGCTAAAATCGAATAATAATACTAATATTGAATGTTTAAATATAAACAATATCGATAACATTTAAAGTAACGAAATATTTTAGATTTATTTTCTAGTTAAAATATAATATTAAACATTATTATTTATATACAAATGTACGTCGGTTTACATTCAGATGGCTGTTATCAAAAAGTATAAAAAAAGGCACTAGAAAGTATGGAAAAAAATTGTAGAATCGTAAAACTAAAATTGTATTAAATTGAAAGTTGGATACACAGGGAAACATAGGAATAACGCGTGATTTTTTTTAACAAGTCATTCAACAATGTTCTGGATCGATTTTAATATTGAAAAAATATAAGTTAAATGTAATTTTATATAGGGAATGATATTGCAGAATAAAATTTTGTTGCATGCCATAAGTGTGATTGTTATCAACAACAACTCACAGTACAAACGCGTATATGAACGACATTTTCTTTATTTAACAACGAGATTGACAATGTTCCGGATGAATTTTAATATTGATATTATAGTGATTTTACTTGTATTTATACCGGGAATGATAATCTGAAAAAATATTTTGTGGAACCCCAAAACTGTAAATGTTATAAACATTTTAGTAAATTCCATGTAAAGTCATTGATTCGCATATGATTTTGTTTAAAATAAGACATTGTTGTTGATGAATTTTTAGTACGAAAATTTGCATATATTGTACCATATATGAATTAAGATATACTATAATAATTACAATTTGTGGCATGTATTAAATTAATAATTATAATATTGTAGATATTTAACATTGTTTTTAACAACATTATTCCGGATCGATTTTTTATATGAAAATTTCTTTATATATAGTTTCTTAGATGCTTAATATTAATCAAAAGTAAAATTTTATGGAATTCTAATAATTCCGGACTTATAATGTTTTAAATTGCTCAACCCCCTTCAGGGGTGGTTTTTAAGGGTGGAAATGTTATTTTTTTAATAATAAGTTAATTTTAAGAATCAATTAAGAATTTTAAATTTATTTCGTAAAAGAATATTCATTTTTAAAAAACTTCAATTTTTGTTGAAACCTAACCGGTTGAAACTTCTGACACGTGATTTCTACACCAATTCTATGAAGATGATATTTGAATTCTATTTTACTTTATTTTATTGTCATATACTAAAGACGGATTCATATTTACGGTAAAATATGGTACATATTTATAACTAAATTACAATTACTTAAAAAAATAAGCTGGATTCTTTATAATTAATTTTTTTTAATCCTTTTAAATGAAGAGAGTTAGTGGTATAAAAGATATCTGTAATTGATAAAAATTTCTATACCTGATAATCAAATTGTGAAATGCGTAATAAACATCTGACCTTACTTTTTATTTTAAATAATAAGTATTATACTGTAAACTACTAAACGTTTACTACTTCATCACTAAAATTATAGTTATATCTTTATAGTACACTCAATACGTGATGGAGAAGAATAGAACGATACTTAAATACTTTTTTTAAGATAAACTTTTCTTTTCGATATTTACAATACTTTTGATATAAATATTTTTTTATGATATACATATACCTATGTGTGTATTAATAATGTAATAAAATATAATACTTAGACCGAAAATTCTTTATAGTTACACAACATATGCATAAGAAGTTCATAAAGTGATAATGCAAAAAGTTACTTTCTGAAGTAAAGTATGTCGTATTAATTTATAATACCATTGCTAACTTGATAAATTAAAAATAAAATAACTATTAGATGAATTTTTTGTCAATAATATTAAGTAAAATAATAGAAATATGATATAGTTACATTGCGTTTGATCATAAATTCAAGAAAAAATTTTTCGAGTAATATATTTCTTAATAAAAATATTTGAATCATTTTCCATTGTTTCACTTTTGTTATTATGATTTCATTAAATTTTTCAGTATTTTTATAATTACACAATATATAATATTTAATTATACCACAAATATAACAATTTACGTATTTTAAAATACATTTATTTTAAAAAAGTGGAACTATAGTACGAGATTCTACATTTCCTCAAATTACATCTATGTTATTTTACCCCAGAACTACGAAAGTGTAATTAAGAGTCTGTAGAAAAAAGATTCCATTTTTAGCAAAAGTTTTATTACATCCAGTATTTTCCAAATACTAAATCATGGATATATATAAGCATAATCATGTCATAGGTTCTTTTCATTTTATATTTTAATTTTATTTATAATTTTACTTTTTATTATACAATTTTTTCATCGTTGACAGGTAATACAACAAACAACAATTATTTTTAAAATCAAACTTTCAGTTAACATTTTTTTATGTATGAAATTAAACTAGTTTTAAAGTAAAACTATTATATTATATTATATTTAAAATATATTAAGTGATCCATTATGGCAAACGTATTATTCTATGGTGTTAAATAGATAATGCATTCATATGGATTCTCTAAAATGTGCACTCTAACCTTAGATAAGATACTAATCGAAAACTTAGGATATAATTTTGATCTTTTTAATTAATAAATCATCATCAAACAATAAATATAATTGAAATATGCAATTTCATTAATTTCTTACAATAACTACGTTATCAGTTTCATTCACTAGCTGTATTCAAATTTGTTTTAATTTCTTATAATTTTCGAAGTTTTACATAACTAAGGAAGAGCAAAATTAAATTAAAATTTTATAATATTTCTGTTTTAAATATTTAGCTTTGTTAAAATTAACTATTACTTCAGTGATTATAATAGAAAATATTATTATTCTTAAAATTACTATACATAAATTAGCAAATGTTTTTGTAATATACATTTTTTATCATGATTATAATAATAATAATCATACAGAAAGATGAAGTGATTTCTGAAAATTAAACCTTTTTTTACGTTTTTCAATTTACTTAAATTAATTTAGATTATCATAATATTTCTTTCAAATAGTAAAAACTATTTAAGATTTCAATATTCAAATATTTATTATAACTGTACCTTTACACACAGAAATTAATAAATCGAAAAGCATTTTATATTATATTAGAGTTTACTAATTTTAATTTTTAGAGTTTACTAATTACTAATTTTAAATTTTGATATTCTGCCAATAAATTCATATTCAAGAATCTAAAATATTTGTTTACCAACATTTAAAAAAATATTTTTAAATTTATTTTCGAATCTTTAACAAGGTAATATTTATTAAATATTTATAATATTTTTTTATTTATAAATACAATCGATCATATTGAATTACAAATTTTTCTGTGTGGTAATGAATTTTTGATATTCAAATTTATGTCTAGTCCTTTATATAAAAATACTTTGATTAAAAGCTCTTTTTTCATAATTTGACTGCCAACTATATAATAACTTACAACATATAACTAAAGTGAAGTATAATTATGTTATTATTAAATTAATAATAAATATGTTGTCTTATCATAAATAATATTTCATACGTATTAGTGTACCTTAAGATCACATTTAATATGTTTTTTTTTATATAAAAATTCAACTTTTAATTAGTACCAAAAGAGCATATCTTGAATGGATTATATTTAGATAGAAATTAGAATGAAGTTTTAAAATTGAAGAAATTATAACATTTAACCTTAACATTAAATTATTTTTCTGTACACTTTAAATACTAAAATATTCTGTAAAAAACTCTCTTTTATTAGAAAAATGTTAGAAAAAGTAAACGAATAGTTTAAATTCAGAGTTTAAAGGAATGTTAGAAAATTATGATACAATCTGTACAACAGAGACTTTATTGTTTACTTTTATACTTTTATTTGAAAACAGTATAAATATTTCAAATGGAAAGTAAAAAATACAGAATAAATTAACAGCAAATTTTACTTCAATAATTTGTGTACAAAAAATGTGTAGTTTATATGCCAATTTAGTTGTTTCATTTATTCTTATATAAATATTTATTGTTCAGGAAATGTAAAAAGATTGATGTTCTTTAAACTTTCACTTAAATGTGACTATATACTTTTAAATCATGGAAATTCTTAAAAAAAAAATTAACACACACACATTATCTACAATTTATTAAAAATAATAAAAAATATTTTACATTTCACTTGGTTCCTAAAATTATTATTTAATCGTTTTTCATGGTGAGAAATTTTTGCTTCAAAAACAATTGCAAAATATTTAATCCGAAGCACCTTAGCGATCATACACGGTACTTATAAATAACTCACAGATCGACTGCTTTCATTTTTACGATTATTCTATCGTTACATTTTCTTTCCATGTGGCAAATTATAATATATTCATATTATTTATAATCTTCGAATAATGTTTATATCGATATATAGTTGAATCGATACTGCATTTTATTTTTCTTTTAATTGCATTTTATATTGCATTTACTGTTCCGTACAATATATTTTGTGTGAATACTGAAAGCTTCTAAAACAATATTGCCTGGTCCTTGTGGAAAGAGAATTTAGAATACACCGCAAGGGTTACGTTGAGCTGGAAATTGTACGTCGAGTGGCGTGGATCCAAAAAGTATACATATCAAACGATCTATAATCCCAGCACAGCTCTAGGAGCCAACAAAGCCGTGAGACGTCACGACGGTTGTTTAATGTGAAGCGATGCACCCGTACCGTATGTAACGGTTGACTCGACCTTAGCTCCCGGCACTCCACGCTACAAATCTAACCGCAAAAATGTATTTGGCTAACTCGTCCTCTTCGTCGTCTGTCGCACAACGTGCTTCTTCCTCCACTCGTATGATGCACTATTGGGGATCTACGCGGAAGTGAATGCGCGAGAAATTTGTTGAAGACTCGAAGCTTGAATTCATCTGAGAAGTAATAGCCGGGACGCGCGGTCGTTTTTTCGTGTAATACCATTCGTGTACGCGTATTTATGAGAAAACGGTTCGACGACATCGACTCAATCGTGGTCCAGCGCGACCCCGTTAGTGCAAACGGTATTCATCGATACTTTTGCAATGAGTAGTTGGTTACAACTGATACATACTTATTTCTTCCTTAAAATTTCAACTGACGGATTCAGATACACTTCTTTATCAACGTAAATTTAATAATTTAATTTACGAATAGTTTTTCATACAATTTAATCTTTAAACCACGGGTTTAAAAATTTTATTTTGCTTATTATTCTGTTATTTTAATAATTTGTCAATGTAATTCAACAAAATTAGTAGAAAGTAAATTATTTTCTAGGTTTAAAAAGTAAGATTTCAATATAAGCAAATCAAGAAAGAAAAAGTTTCAACTAAACTGCTTACATGCGTTAAGAAAAATTACATAAGTAGCGGCATACATTATGCAGAGATATAGAAGAACATTTTTCTGTTTGTTTAAAACTATTTAATCTTTCCAAAACAAAAGTATTAAATAAAATTAGTTTTAACGCTGAAAGCTTATTCCTTGAAGTGCACCAAATATTAAATTTTAAATCAACTTTTACTGCAAGTTTTGTACGCTTTCACGTTAAAAATAATAAGATTGACAAAAATGTCCTTGAATTACGTATAAGTAAAGGAACAAGTCCTTTGTTTATATTATATATTAATATATTAAATGTATATTATATGTACATATACAATTATAAATGCCATACAAATGTCAATAAAAGCTATTAGCATAAGCTTCATGTTTAAACAATCTTATTGTATCATTTTCAGTATTAGTACATCTGAAGAATTCCTTTCAGAAGATTGACGTTTTGTTTTTAGAATCATATAAAATTTTATATAAGATTTTATATAATATCAGTCTCCTTCAAAATCGGATTCTCTTACGTTTTGCAGTGAAGTGACAAGAAACGTATATTTCATGGAGATATGTCGCCTTTTCAAATACCTCTTTAAAATAGTTAAAAATGTAGTATAGAGTGTTTGAAATTCATTATAAGTTTATCATATTAATAAAAGACTATTTTTGTCAAATTACTGTATTTCAAAAACTGGAAAATCATTGTTTCTATCAATTAGCAAACCGATATGTAAATCATTATTTGTGGGTGTTATACGTTTCGCAAACTTCCTTGTCAAGTATATTCGACTATATTAATTAATATCAACATTATATACTAATATACGGTAACCATTATTCAAAAGCATTCGTTTAAATAAAAAACATGAAGAAAGTTATGATTAGAATGATAATATTTTTGTTTTGTTGCATAAATAAGTATAATACGATATTATGATCATTCATTTACAATACAAGAAATATTATAATACAAAAATATTTTCCTAATATCAAAGGCTTATAAAAATATGTTCAGTTCTATAAAGGAAGATACATATTGTTTTTCCACTAGTGAACTATAATCCAACAATTTTTTATGAAGTTTTTTTAATATTGCACTATTACAAAAAAAATTAAAACAAAATTTAGTATTCTCTTGAAAGAACAAAAAGTGCGCTCAATTATATTGAAGAAAAGAAAAAAAAAGAATATTCATGCACCCGGTAATTTCGAATAAAATTTTCTTTTTATATTTTAGGCAATTAAAGAGTTTCATTATACATGGATTTGTATCAGGGCCAATTTATCGAAACGTTATTTAAAATTCGACTTCTCTCCAACAGAACTTTATTCTGTGTATTCTTCCCTTTACGCTCACAATAATAAAACCCATGGTTAATTGTTCCTTGTAATTTTCAAATTTATACAACTTCTACTCTTTTGGTTCAATTTTTTCTTTTTATTTACAGATGGTCAATTGTACGCAGCGACTTTCTCAGATTCTTCAGGTGGAGAACCACTTATTCACAGAGAGAAAATTCGAACCGAGCGTTCGGACCTAAATCAACTAAATGGTAAGAAATTCTAAAAAAATATTTTTAACTGAAGATATACCTTATAAAGAAAATTAAATGTAAAAGAAGATTGTTTAGATGTTAAAAATATAAATATGATCTAATAATAAAATCTCGTCTTTGTATTTTATACAAATAAAGAAAACGAAAATATAAATAATTTTATTAAATAATTTATACTTTGCACAATTTAAGAATGAAACTGAAGTATATTTTTTTATTATAAAATTTACGCTTTTAATTATTTATATAAATTTATTAATGGTATGTGAATATAATTTTATGTATAGATTAACGACACCAGTTTATCCAACAATATGAAATATATTAATCATTGAATAAATATTTTCTTAGCTAATTTTTTTGTTCTAGTTTCAAAATGTCGATTGAATATCTAAATATATTAATGATAAATATTGATCGAATTACTGATTAAATTAATAATTAATAAAATACCTAAACTCTATAAATCAATCTAAATTTATATTTTTTAATTAAGATGAATGTAAATAAAACTAGCAAGAAACATTTGTATTATCGTGAAATAATTGAAAATAATCTTAATATTTTAGATATTACTCTTTTAAAAGAAGTTATATTTCAATTGAATAAAGTGACAATACTTTCTCAAAGATTAGTATTTACATATTAAGTGCATAATTTTTTTAACTTAAAAGATAATAATTCGTGGTTTATTTGCATTCATCGAATACAATTGCTGTAAAATAATAAAAAAATACGAAGAAAAAATATTAACAAGTAATATTAACTATTTGGTTCATGAAAATATCGACATTCCTATATAAAAGATATTATTTTATGTGTATACGTGTGTGTATATATATAATTACAAAACGTAGATTTAATTAGATTTAGATAATATGGCTAGCTTATAATAAATATTGAAATGTAAAATTATTTTATTTACTCCTCTTATTATTTATAATTTCCCAAAAAATAATTATTGTATAGAAAAGACAAATTCAGAAGATTCTATACGTATGGTCATATAATGCTATTAAAACACTGTATTTTAATGTATTATATTTTTTATACAATACTAACTTGCAAGAATACACAAGCACATATTTCTTTTATGTACGCTTCACTCGTAGCATCGAGGCAAGTAATCTCGTGCACGATCGAATTTTTTCTTTCAAAAAAGAGTAAAAAATGCAGCTCTCTCGAGTCCTGGAATTCGATACGATAATTTTTGATAGGGAGCAATAATTGCCGATGGAAGTGCTCTGTTGTACGCAATGCGACGAGCATCACGTCATTTGCATAGATATCTGCTCGGCTTTGCTCAAGCACAATTGTCGACGCAGGATAAACCAGAATAAAATGACTGGTTGGTAAATTGAACCAACATACTTAATATATGTTTAATATATATTTAATAAATGTCCGTTTCAAATTAGCGATTTCAGAGAAAACTCGTTACTTACTGTAGACTTATAGTGATTTATTCGACGACTCCCATATACATCAAGAGATATCTAATTGCAGTTAAAGATAAATTAGTCCAAACTATAGTTCCAAAGTGCGTTTTTTCTACAACTCAACAAGGAATACAAATTGTATTTGAACACACTTGAAATTTTACGGTAATTTTAAATCTATTTTTAGCTTCTCGTTAATTATTTAAAATACTTATAATTATGATCAATCGTGTAAAAACTCCATTATCAAATAAAAATGACGTCTATTGTAGTAATAAAAAAAATTATTTTTTAATAATTGTTTGGCGAAGTATTTTTAAGAAATTAAAGAACGTAACCATACTTTTTCGATCGTTGTACTTTAGATGTTCGCCAAAAACTTTAGATATTATCTACAACTTTAGATATTATCTCATCTTGGTTTCCCTTAATGTGATTTCTATAGTTGTACGGCCCGCTCGCGCGATGAAAATTTACCGATAACTGTACAACGTAGTAGCTCTGATATCTCTAGGGAAGCTCGGATTTCGAAGCGATATCGTGACCGTGTGTGAATTTGAATGTCAGCTCATAGAAACTGGGGCTTTTCACTGGAAGCTCGCACGCGATTGCACAGGACGATCAGGACGAAACGTCCCTGATAATTCTAAAATTATTATCTCGATTTTTTTTTAATGTCTAGATATATTTGAAAAATTCGTGCAAATTTGAATGCGGTTGATTTTATAAACTTTTTTCTACTTTTCGTAAGGAAGTTAGTCAGTTGGATTGAATTTTTTTCGATTACTTCATTATCAAAGAATGTAATCGACTTAGAAATACTTTTAAATTAACCATTTCTTGAATTCAAGTACATTACACTAACTACTTTCAAAATATTCTTTGGATTTTGTAAAACCGAAGTATTAAATATTCCCAAATGTGTACAAATGTTATTTTCAGTTATATATGTATAGTTTAACACAACGTGGATACAAAACTTCAGTGTATATACTAACACGCTAATAACTTCAAAACGACGTATAATTCTAATAGATATTATTGTATTCTTAAATATAACGAGATTTTAACAATGTATCAAATGGAAGAGTTGATTTGTTGTTGTTGCACTGTAATACTGAATTTACGAAGAAAACAAAAGATAATAAAATTTTGTTTTTTCATTTCTAGGTCCAAATTTTGTCAGTTCCTTTACCTACGGTGACTACGTATACTTCTTTTATCGTGAAACAGCTGTAGAGTACATGAATTGTGGCAAGGTAAGGTTCATGTCTTACTTCCTATACCTTTATCAATCTTCCGCTCAAATTTGTATTAACGATATAAAATTATATCGTTTTTTAACATTATTTTGGTTTAATTAAATTTATTCATTTATTTTAAAAGACTAGCTCTATCAATCCTTTCATTAAAGAAACTCCTACGTAAAATGATAATAAATAGAAATGTTTTACAAGTACTTTACACTTCAAAATAAATACTATTTTAAAACATTATTATTATTAATTATCATAGATAGTCATAGCAGAGATATTGTTATACATAGAATAATGTAGAGTATGATATGAAAAATTGAATAGCACAAATTGTATTTAATGTTCTATGAATCCGTAGAAATCATATTTATATTGAACAAACAATTTTCATATATTTACAATAATATTATCCATATTATTCACCATATTATTTCTTTACCTGATACTAAATACGTTTCACGGAATACAAATTGTAGAATCCCAGAAACCTTTTTACATTAACTCATGTTGCAATATTATATTGAGAGTAGGAGCTGAAATTTTGTATGAAACTTTCTTATTATATACTGAAATATAAGCTAATATTTTAGAATACTGTAGCATGTTTAAAAGTTTTCAAGTTTTGAAAAAATCAGCGGAGTTTTGATTAAAATTTGTTAACTATCACTATATGACACGACATATTTTAAAAAAGATAATGGAATGATATTTTACGCAAATTTTGAAAAGCTGTACATTCTTTCTTTGATCATTTAAAACAGTGCAATAAAAATAATACAATAAACAATGAATCAGTTTAAATTTTATAGTGTACTTTTTATTTACTAAAGCTAAATTATTCTTTAAATTTGTCACTCGAAATCTATATACTGAAATGTAAGACTTATCGAGCATATTTCCATGTACCTATATAAGACCGCCTCTGAATTTTGCAGGCCGTTTATTCGCGAGTGGCAAGAGTGTGTAAACACGACAAAGGCGGACCTCATGCATTCGGTGATAGGTGGACGAGCTTCCTGAAAGCCAGGCTCAACTGCTCTGTGCCCGGTGATTATCCATTCTATTTCAACGAAATCCGTAAGTATAATGCAAGGTGACTCTCAACAGCACCTGTTTTATTTTATTCAAGCTTTATCCCACCTCTAATTAATGCGAAAATTATCAGTTGCACGCAACTTCGACGCCAGATAAGAAATATATTTCCTTGAAACTGTTTTTTTCACTTTGTATTTTTCTAGCTGTGATGGAAATCATTTGTCGATATTTATCTCCGATATTACGAAGTATCTGTTTCATCCATAATAAAAATAATGCAGAGTATCGATGCGACGTGAAGAAAAGTAAAATCAAATATTATCAAAAGCTTAAAAATAAGCATAAAATATGAAATATTCTCAAAAATGTGTAAAAGCTAAACAGGAAGTCGAAGATTTCAATTAGTTCAAAATTTTTGTTTAAATTAAGAGAGTTTTTGTACTTCAATATTTTTACCATTAATTATTTAAAATTATTATAGGTACATTTATTTCCAGTATTTATCACACTTAAAAAAAGAAAAGAATTATATTATATTTATATTTCAAAATTTATCTCTTAAAATATCATTAAAATAAAAAATTACTATAAATAAAATAGTTCTCAATAATTCGTCTTTATATTATTAACATATGATAAGAAAAATTTTCTAAAAAAAACAAGTATAGGGTACTTAATGTACTTAATTTTATCAAACTATAAGAATAATTTTCTACTCTCCGCAAATAAATATGAAAATAATAAAATTTTAAAACAAACTTCATTTTAAATAATTAAAATTATTGTGTTTTTCATTAAATTTCCTAAAGCTATCAAACAATTTGTGTATTTATATATATATATATATTAAAGGTTCTGAATAAACAACATTTTTTTTAAATAACAAAAATAAAAATAAATAAAGAATAAAACTATAAAAAAGCTTAGAATATTATATATTTTTTAAATAATTCTAATTTATAAAATTTAAGTAAAGTATTTTGTAAAAAAATACCAAAGAAGTAAAATTTTTAAAATTTTATAAAGTAAAGTATAATTTTAATATCACGTATACATACAAATAAATTTGATTGATTTAATTTGAAATATAAATTCTCGTCCTCACTGCGAAAAATAAATTAGAACCATGACAAATTAACAAATTAAGAAACGTTTCATATTTTAAATACAATTTAAAGAATTACTTTGCAAAAACAAGTGTTCCAGCTATTGTCTAATATTATAGGTTTTTTATGCTTAGAAATAAAAAGTAATTAAAGACTTGATTTAACGTGTCTGAAGTTACAACAGATTAGGGTCTCAACAAAAAATAAAGTTTTTTAAAAATGAATATTTTTTACGAAATAAATAGCAAACGTTTAATCATTTCATTAAAATACCTTCTTATCAAAAAAATCACATTTCCACCCTTAAAAAACACCCCTACAAGGGTTTGAACAATTTGAAAAATCGTTAGTCCCAAATTATTAGGATTCCAAAAAATTTTATTTTCGATTAATATTAAGTACATATAAAGCTATAAGTAAAAAAATTTTCATAATCAAAATCTACCCGGAACATTATTCTTAACGACATTATTCCGAATGCCACGATACGAGTCTGTAAGCGCACCAATTCTTATGCGCGTAACAGTATATCTACAACATATTATTATTAAATTAATATATATCACAATTTCTCGTTATAACATGTCGTGACTCGTATGAAGTAGGATATATATACCAATTTTCACGTCAAAAATGCATTAACAACAATGTCTTATACATTGTTAAACAAAATCATATGCGAATCCATGACTACATAGAATTTACTTAAATGTTTAAAACATTATCAGTTTTACTTAGGCCAGAAATGTTTTTTAGATTATCATTCCCAATATAAAACCAAGCAAAACCAATATAATTTCAATATTAAAATCGTTGTGGAACATTGTCAAATTCGTTGTTAAATAAAGAAAAATTCGATTATATGTGCGTTTGTATTGTGGGTTATTGTTAATAACAAGCACAGTTACGGCATTCAACCAAACTTTATTTCGAAATATCGTTCCCGATATGATAAATCATTTAAGGATTAATTCAAATATTCTTTTATTTGTCATATAAAAAATTCATATCAATACATAATAAATATTGTAATTACAAAAAATATTAAAAATATATATAAATAAAATATTTATTATATAAAGTTTATAAATTTCTATAATATACTGTTTCATTATAATAGTTATAATTTCATCAGAAAGAATATATCAAAAATATAGCGGTTTTACTTGGCTTTATATCGGAATTGATAATCTGAAAAAAACATTTTGTGGAATGCCAAAACTGTAAATGTTACAAACATTTTAGTAAATTCCATGTAAAGTTATTGATGCGCACATGATTTTATTTAACAATGTATAAGAAATTGTTGTTAATGCATTTTTTATGCATACGTGAAAATTGGTATATATATCCTACTTCATACGAGTCACGACATGTTATAACGAGAAATGGTGATATATATTAATTTAATAATAATATGTTGTAGATATACTGTTATGCGCATAAGAATTGGTGCGCTTACAGACTCCTATCGTGGCGTTCGGAATAATGTCGTTAAGAATAATGTTCCGGATAGATTTAGATTCTGAAAATTTTTTTACCTATAGTTTCATAGGTACTTAATATTAATCGAAAATAAAATTTTTTGGAATCTTAATAATTTGGGACTAATGATTTTTCAAATTGTTCAAACCCCTGTAGGGCTGTTTTTTAAGGGTGGAAATGTGATTTTTTTGTTAATAAGGTGTTTTAATGAAATGATTAAACGTTTGCAATTTATTTCGTAAAAAATATTCATTTTTGAATAACTTCATTTTTTGTTGAGATCTAACCGGTTGAAACTTTAGACACGTTTGATTTAAAGTTAAATATAATAAGTCAGTAGCTTATTTTTTATATAAATTTACATTCTACGTGCGATCTAATGAATAATTATTTAAAAAGCTTTCAAAGTGCAATTCTCATTTAATTTACGAAACATAAATGAGACAATTCTATTAAAAAGAATGAAAAGTAAGAAATTTATAAAGTTTTTATCTTAAAAAATAATTGTAATTTAATTGATTTGAATTATATTCTATAAAATAGTTCTGATTGTAATTTGAAAAAGTCATTTTAAACTTTTTAACATATAAATTTGAAAATATATAGTGCACATAATAAGAGCGATAAATAAGATATTTAAAAACTAATATTATCAAGTACAGTGTACTTATAAAATACCAGGAATAAATATGAAAATTTTGATTGAATTTCGATTTTCCAATACGAGATAAATTTTTTTCTCACTTCTTGCTCCAGTGAATTCATGATAATACCGAAGCAGCAGCGAAGTACTTCGACGTTTCCTGCGCAATGTCAAATGGAAATTTAAAGGATTATATGCAAAGTCTTGTCAATGTGACCCCTCATATCCGATAGTTTTGCAACGCAAAAGCACGTAGTATAAAAATAGAAAATGGATCTTCCTCACTCAAGGAAATAAGTCTGAGTTAAATATTTCAAATTATTGAAAATATACTGTAAATATCTCTTAACATAAGGAAATATATTATAAATTATTCTATAAATTTTTTATTTAATTTGAGTTAATAACGTTTTCTCGTGTACAGCAATTTTTGAAAAGACGAAATATATTTAGTGCAAGATATAGCATAGTATGAAAATTAATAACATCATTTTAACTGCACAGCTTAATATCTTAAATTTTCAGGTACCCATATAAGATAATTTACAAATAGATACAATTGTTGTGAGGAGCAAATGTTCGTTAATTCTTGCACGTATTTCTTCTAATTTTAATAGTAAAAATATATACCTTACAAATTTCCGTATTTATTATAGTAGTTAAAATTTTAAAATAGTAATCTTAATAGTTATGAATCTAAAATCTTAAAATTATCGACTCTGCAACGTTAAAAAAAACAAAATAAAATTTTCCATTGAAATATTAATTGAAAGGCGTAGTTTGATTGCTTCTATATTGGTTCAAAATAAGAAAATTTTTAATATCAAGAAATGAGCATAATCCTGTAAATAAAGCATTTTTCGTGCAAAAAGCTTGAGCTCTCCATGGAATTCCCCGCGTGAATATTACATAGATATACACTCGAAGTACGTCTCAAAGGAACGATATCGACGGAGGCTGAAATAGCGAAGTAAGAAGCATGACATGGAGGCCAAAGGCGAATGTACGGTAGGAAGAGAAAAGAAAAGCGGTGGAAATAAGAAACTAAAAGAAAACTACTCGTGACTTATTTACGCGGCTCGCAAAAAGCGACTTTCCTTATATGAACCGGAAAGTTGGGCATATTTATTTATCCACCATCATTCTTCCTATATACGTGAGTTGGTGAGATCTTCCACTTTCGTCGTATACCTTGAACGGTGGATGATACACCTAAAGAATATCCACCTTTGGGTGGCAGGAGCGGATAGTTTAGCTTGTACAGTGGCTTCTGAAAACGCCTCGAAAATTCCAATCCCTCTGCAAATGAGATTACTACTGCTAGAGCTTGGGTAGTTTCACCTTCTCTCAAAAGTACATCGTGCGAGCTGCCGCGCTCGTTTCACGTACCTCTCCTCTTCCGCCTCCCATCACTCACACCCAACGATCGAACTTCAACAAAGTCCCAGAACGTTTTCGTTCTTATTCGAGAGAGAAAAATCTCTCTCGCTTGGCCCTTCGCATGCCGACGCGTTTTCTTAGATAAGTGTCACTACTTTACATTTACTCAATTTCAGTTCTGCTTACAGTTGGTGAAAAGTTTCGGCTTTTATTTCTTTTATTTTTTACATCGGGTCCATAGGAAATCGATCCTTAAATTTTCACTTGGTTCCTCTAAAAGAGTTTTACGTTCTGAAAGTAATCAATTGTCATACAAAAAGTGTCACTTGAACAATAGATACATATATTGCAAAAAAATATATTATTTGATTTTTAAACTAATTTTTTATATATAACTATACCAATAACATAATGTTTGTATAAATATTATAAATAAAGCCGTTTTATGTCCACTAAAGTTATTTCGAATATCTCGCTGGAAAATCATTTAAATTTAAGTCTGAATATATTTTTCTTTCGTTGTACACAGATCTTTTACGTAATCAGAAGAAAAAAAAACAAACAATAACGTATTTATAAAAAATTCTTTTGAAATTTAAATGGTATAAAACATAAGATATAGATTTCGAGATGCCACGAACAAATATTTAATATATTTTATTCATTTTATTGTGTCTACTTAATACAAAAATCCAAATAGAAAAAAAGTACTATTTATGCTAAATATGACTATGTTTACATTCTTGCATTTTTCTATTGATGAAAATTGTAAATGATAATTTCGAATATTCAAATTTTAACCGCGATAAAATAAAAGTATTCATACATTAGATATTCGAGAATTGAAGTTTGTGAATAAAAACTGTTCCAATATTATTTACTCTGAATTTTTTGGCGATCAGTTTTAAAATACCATATTTAAAATAGGTTTCTAAGGCTTTTCAAAAAACTGCGTCATAAGAAAATTATTTATAAATTTATATTAATAGACTCACAATTTATCTGAAGAAATGACTCTTTCCTCTAATCCTTTTTAAGGGATTTTTTGTTTAGCCTTTGTTATTAAATTCACTAAAAGATGTATATTATTTAAGTAAGATGAAACAGGTGTTTTACTAGAAGACTGAGATATTCAATCTTTCCTGACTCTGAGAAGTAAAAGAAAATCTTGACTTGCAAAAAGGATGCGTGTCATTTCCCTAAATTTACATTCGCTTAGAACAGAAAATAAGAAAACTCTAAAATCTCGAAGCGTGATATAAATCATTATACGTGCTTATCTTATAAAGTACCTCATCGTACGCATCAAAGCTAACAGAGAAAAAACAAAAAGGGAGAAAAAGAGATAACCAAAGAATATAAAGTGCAAAGCGCGTTCTTCCACGTCCACATAATACGTATTCCAGACAAGAAAGAGGCGACAGGTGCACATAAACATACCCATCTATGCATAAAGTTATATTCCAACTATTATTTTCTCGATATCTGAGATAGCTTAGTTGTTCTACAACCTTCGATTCTTTACAGAATCAAGTGCTTGCTGTTGATTAGCCGAGAGCTCATTGAGGAGCTTCAACAAAAGTGCTCGCTTCTTGCTCATAACAACAAAGGGTTGCTTGAATGTATGTTCCTTATTGCAGATACCACGAAAATCTCAAAATGAAATACTTCATGAATACAAAAAACGAGAGGGATTGTCATTTTGATCGAAGTAAAACGACAATAGAGCTTGAAATCATTTTCATTTATGTATTTTTTTTCCTTAGAATTTTGCATTTAAGTATGATATTACTTATACCTAATATAATTTCAACATCGAATAACTGTATTTTTACAATCCTATTTTACTTTTACCACATGAATGCGCTTTTTATACACTTTAATCAAAGATTAAACTTCTGAATAGGTAGGGAAAATATATCCGTATATATATCCAATAAATTTGAAAAATTAAATGAGTTCGTATCAATATATTATACGAGATGCAAATCATTTTATATGCCATTGTGGTATAGCCATTTAAGACACATGAGTATAAAGAAAATGTACAATAGAAATTTTGGTAGAAAAAGGAGGATAGAAAAAGACATTAATATTTCCATTCACTTGTTTTCTTACAATCGATGATAATTACATTTTTACCTAATCTTCTCCCCGTATAATAAAATAAAATTATCATAATTTATAAAAATTTGAATAACGACAAAATAATATAGTATTTTTTACACGTTACATATTTCTAAAATAAAAATATTGTTCCTTAAAGTTTCCGAATAACGTACTAAATGATAGAAAATTAATTATTTTTGTAACAATATAATACATTAAAATTAAATAAACACATTAAATAAATGCGGTAGTTCGTTTTAACAGAATTTTCTGAAAATTATATTTAAACTTTAAGTATATCGCTCTGTTTAATAAAATCTTAGCAATACTATAGAAAAAGAATATATACACCTTTTTATATTGATAGCATCGTTCGAGGTTTACTCATAATATTAAAATTGATCTCATTTCGTGAGAGTATGTAATAGTATATAAGAGTACATAAGAGTATATAATTTGTATAATCGGATGCCGTCGATTTTTGTCACTAGGTGAAACTAATCGATTGTCTTGTTTGTATTGTATTCTATTGCATTTGAAAAGAAGTTTTCGTATTGAATTTATAATATGTGCATTATTATTAAAATTTCACAACGTATAGTAAATATTTTAATAAATAGAGATCGAATGTAATCGCAGTAATTTTAGAGTTTGGTAATAGTTTCATATGAATATTTTCAATCGTAATTAAATAAAATGAATAAACAGAAAAATTATTTTTTAATTATTTAAGTTTAATAGATAAAATGTATATTTAATTAAAATCCTTTTTCTAATATGAAAAAGAAACATTTATATAAAAATAGTAATAAGAATAAAAATCACGGGTTTCGGTCTGATTCTCATTAAATATTAAACTTAAATAAATGTGGAGTGTACTAATATTTTCGTTCAACTTTTTAAAAAATAAAATAATGGCTTTTTGTGATACTTGACAGTTATAATATAAAAAATTTGCCATAATACATTTATAAGAACAAAACTAGTTTTAAAAAATATGTTTTTTACAATAATTTCTTGTAGTATTATAACTATTTTTTATAAGTGAAATTTTTTAAAATAAAAACTGCACATTATCTTAATTCAAAAATAGTATCTAAATCAAGAATAATTAATTGGAAGGTATATAATTTTAACTAAGTCTTTAATTATTATCTAATCTACTAACGAACCCATGAGAGTTTCATAAATTTTACAATATAAAAAGCAAAGTTACGTTAATTCACATGCGTTCAAGTAAAAATTAATTTGAGAAAGAGCAGAAGTCGAATTTTTATCTTCCATCGACAATTTGTAAATATTACTCTAGGTACGAGCAAGCGAAGAAATAGTGATAAATAAGAAGCGAAAGTCACATAATGTTATATTCAAACAGAAATAAATTGATAGTTATTACCAACTGTTATTTAAAATAGAAATAATCAAATATGTATCAAATAATTCTTTATGTTACATAATAATTATATTATCATGGGTATAGAAATGTACGTGATAAATTCTAATTCATTTATTAATTATGATTGAAGAACTTAAATCATTAAAGTACGAATATAATTATATGCATTTAATATAGATTCTTATAGTAATCAAATCACTTTGGTCATTAAAAACCGAGCATTAAATTTAACAGATTTAAAATATTATATAACGATAATTATTATAATCATTTATACAAGTTAAATACAACAAATTTAATGAAAGATATTGATATAATAAATACTCTTTAAGTTTGATTTTTGATGTCCTGTAATAGATCATTGAACTTATGACATTTACTTATATTTTTGCAATATATTAAATTAATTAAAAAATTATAACTTAGTGTTCAGAATCGACGTATTTCATTGTAGCATAAATAATAAGATACCTAACATAATACTCAATTTTTCCCTCCTAGATGTTCCACAATATAATGTCAACTAAAATAATAAATTTATCAAGAATGTATCAAAAGTCAATGAAATTCACATAGAAGATTTGGCTAGTTTGTTTTCCTCTACATATAACTTTTTGTTGTACTGACACAAGGAGCTCAAGTTTTAAGTTTTAAAAAATTTCAAAAAAGGTCCATTAATACAGACAATAAAAATTCACGAAATTGCAGAATAAATTATTCTACTAATGTTGTACAATAACGTTTTCTCTAAGGACTCATGCCTTAAAAAATGTAAAAAATTTTCAAAAATACTCCTATATTTTTCTTTCGATGCATGCAATTACAATCATACATACATCGGGTGCTCGATGCTCTTAAGACACATCCCAGACAACAATGTGAAAAGTTCTTGCGCGTGCAAACCAGACGGCAAAAGTTGCGACCGCAGTAAAAAACGGAACGCCAATTCATCCATACAGACCTCTGCTCGGTTTGGCACGTTATCCAGGTACAACAGCAAACGTGAGCTTCGCTGAATCTCTTTTCCGTATCCTGGCACTCGGCCATACGTGTACATGGATTTTCGCTTTGCCATGGTGCGCCCGCGCACAAGTTTTCAAAGCAACGCGCGAGCAATTTATACGCCTGTATCCGTTCTACATAGATATAGATATGCGATGGACTTGAAAAATGTACGTATCCGGGGTGACAATGCTCAAGAGGTGCTTTGATTTAGTGGTCATATCATCGGAATAGAAAGCGTAAAACCACGCCAAATCAGAAGGTGGAAGGATCGACGCAGCGGTTTAAAGATCTTAAATTAAAATCTGTTCACGAGGACCGATAAATCTGCTTGCCACTTCTGGCCGTCGTTTTCGATGTATATCCTTTCTTAGTTAAGTCGAGAGCATTTGCATGCTTTAAATATTCTAACAGTCTTGCGATTTTTGCTCGAGCTATTATTTTTCTTTCACGAGAGATTGGTGCACAGTTTTCTGATGAAGTTTCCCTTCTTCTTGCACGCAACGGAGAAAATTTCTTTTGAAGTGTATGAAAACTTGCTTTACGTTTCTCCTTGTAAAACTGTTTTACGTTTTATTTACATTTCTATTAGTTTTTATTTTATGCACTACTATTGCAAATTTTAAATAGCATTTATTATTATTTATCTTAAAAATATACGCATAATCGAAATAAGGATGTAGAATTGAATCGATCGATTTGCATCAAGCAAAAAGGTTCATTAGGTTCTAGTAAGTAGAACAATAAGTTAAAATTAAATTGCAATGCCAAAAAGTAAATTATTTATTAAGTCAAATGCAATCGTAGTTATACAAATTTTTAGCTTACATTTTAAATAAAAAATGCTCGCAAAAATTATTTTCATAAAAAACTATTCAAACAAATTGCAAAAAGTAATTTTTCCACAAAACATGAATCCTACTAATGTTAAATAAAAAGTTGTATGATATTAAAAATAAAAACTATAGAAGTTTTTTCACACTGAGAATTCTACTATTAAAATATCTATTCAAAATAAAAAATGTATAAATAAAAGCACATTTACTGAAACTTCCTTTACAGAGGCATGCACAGAAAGATACATCCTGTTTTAATTTATGAAAAATTGGAAAATTTAATAAAAATTGATTGAGAAAAATTGGAAATATCAATCAAAGCTAATTACATAATAATATTACATATTAATTTATAATTTAAAGTATTATACAAATTGTGCATTAATAAAAATATTCATGAACAAAAACCGATATAATATAACATTAAAAGTCGATTGCAGAGACTTTAAATATTATAAAGATTGTTTAAAAGATAGAAGAAAAATTGATATTTCTACGGAATACAGAAAATACAATAGTAAAGGTTATAAATTTAAAATAATAACCCTAAATAATAACGAAATATTAAAAAAGGTATGATAGTTTAGACATTAATGCAACAAACATAAGAAAACATACAATTATGTACATATAGTACCTAAATATAAATTAGTCAGTATAAATTAATAATACCCAGAATATTATCTTTGAAATAATCATAGATATAAATAAGATTAAAATGTTTTTCTGAACAAGATCAAGTCTGATATACCACGAGAACAGTAACTTAATAGAGGATACAAATTTACTGAAAAAGTTTACTGAATACTTTTATAACGATTTTGATAAGCTTCGTTTTGTTTGAAAAATAAAAACTAAAATAAAATATTACGAAATCTATGTGAAAAATATATTTATTTAAAATATTCTAATTGTTTAATTCAAATTAAATTACAATTAAACTACAATTAATTTCAAAAAATTATATATCTATACATGTTAGATTTGAAAGTAGTTAGACCTGAAATAATTATAAAGTATCTCGTAATATTCCACTTATAACAGAATCTCATATAACGTTCTATTTTTTTAAAAAATAGACTTTAAATTATTCAAAATTATTTATATGGATTCAGAGTAATAAACTCTCAAGAAATTTTTTAAGAAAAATACTTTTTATAGTAATAAATCAACTACATATAATTAACTAAGTATGGTCTTATAAATCTTTGAAAATAATAATCATCAGTTCTCAAGTTTACTACATATATTACGAATAAATATTGAATATTATAAAATTTATTTTTATTTAGAGAAAAATTGTAAACTATAAAAGCGCTCAGAAATATAGAACTTTAATTAAAAGTAGATAAAATAGTAGGGTAAGTAATAATAAAATAAAATCGAAATATGTAATTGCTAACAGACTAGGTTAGGTTAGAAAGATAAATACCTAAAAACTTTTATAAACATCTATAGAATAGCAAATAAGTTTAACTTCTTACTACAATAAAAATACAAAAAAAAAATAAATAAAACCCTTAGAAAGTATTTCATTAGAAAATGCATATTTTGGTCTATCATTGATCATCAGATATCTAACAAATTATCAATAGCTTTTTATATAAGCGAATCATGTACTCTGACAACTGTGAAGAAAAGTAAATTTAACGGATTCGAAAATAATATGAAGAAAATTAGTAATATGGGAAAATGTATATAGTCATGAAGTAAAAGAGCTCTCCTTTACCCAATATTGTAAAAATAATTAAATCACAGATTAAGGTAAACGGGGTATGTAGCTAGAATAGAATATAAAAAGACAACATCTAGAGTTTAAAAGAAAAACTAAAAAGTAAAAGACTTGGCGCAGTTAAAACAAACATAGTAAGATAATATAAATTAAATTTAAAGGAGGTAAGATAAGAATGAATATTCTGTACAAAATTACTACAAAAAAGAAAAAAAAAACTATACACTTTTTTATGGAGATAATAAACTCTTAAGTTTAACAAACCACCTATAAGTATTAATAGTGTTATTACAGTTTTTTGTGATTGCTATTGTTGTTATTGTTTCGATTATTATTTTATTATTTTATTATTATTATTATTATTATTATTTCGTTTCAAACTTTTTTGTCGAAAGAAATTTTTTTTAATTTTTCTACCTATTTAAATTAGGGAAAGTGAATATGAAAGTGATGTCTATCAATTAATGTTAAAACTTTTGTTACGATTCGTGGTTTCTCTGTTATTTACTTTCCACTTTTTTAATTTTCAAATTTATGTTTAATTTTATCATTTTAAAAAACAAATCATATACATTCATTATTTACTATGGGAAATAATTAAAATTTTAAATTCACCTCTATTGTCATTAAACACCCACTGCCTCTACTAAAAATTGATTTTTGTAATCTCGTTAACTTTGATCCAAAACTAATTCTATTAAATTAGTAAGAAAATTATTACTTTTACTTGGCACACAATATTTTTCAACTACAAAGCGTTTGCATGTTCAATTTTAGTGCTGAATTCATTATTTACTGGAATTGCTTATGCAAATTCCATATTCGTCAAATAATAATATGAGAAATTAATAAGGTATAGGGACCATCACAGTTTCAAAGATAGGCGCATTCTAACAAACACACCCCATTTAATATAAAGAACAAGTACAGTAAAAGCAAAAGAATCTCACAAAGAGACCAAAGGGATGAGAGAGAGAGAGAGAGAGGGAGAGGGAGAGAGCCCATATGTATGCAGCAGTAGCACAGTTGGCCATTTGGCGAGAGGCATTACTTTGAGAAGCTTTTACCGGTTATGAAAAAGTCCCTCGTGGAAAATGGGCGACGTATGTGCGAGCGCACATTTTCTGTTACCATCTTTTTTTCTCTCCCTGTCTCTCTCAAAACTCTCAACTTTTTAGTACTTACTTACCTACCTACTTCTGCATACCCACCTCTGTTACTTTTTGACATCACAGGTGGGTCATAACACAACGAGCCCAGTAACAATGGAGAGGCATTCGTTATGTGTCTCGTACGTGTATCTTCTATGAACCACGTGTAAAACAAAATTTCATTAGCGTTATTTCGTCCTCGTGAGCATTAAGAGATGTATTATTAGAAGATACTGCCAAATTGAAATTAATAAACCTTTTACTTTAAAAGCTTCCCACAGCAAGCAAATTATTCTTTTAGAAAACCAAGAAATTTGAATGAAATAATATAAAATTACAATATCATTACTTATTGTGTAAATCATAGTAATACGATTAATTAAAATATTGATTAATATTATTTTTCAACGACTTGTGAAAATGAATGTTTATTATTTATACAAATTTCTTTACTTTATACGACATAAAATAAATCAATTTTGTATAACTAAACAATAACTTATTTATTGATCCGTCTGAAAACAAATTTTTTTATCTCTGTATTCATTTATGATATTATTATAAAAAATAAAGAGTACAGTATATAACGGAATACAAACATAATAAAACAAGAATAAAATAAAAATTCAGAATAAAAAACAAGTCTGCGAATCATTTTATGATTTAATCGTTTTCTTATTATTTACAATGAATAAAAGCAAAATATTAATCTATTATATAATTATTTAAGTATATCAAATGTAATATTAAAAAACTATATTTTACAAATGTTTGATTTTATAAAACTTGTAAATAATGCCAATTTCAATGTATATTAGAACAAGAAATATTTACATCACAGAAAACATTGCCCTAAAAGAAATCCTACAGTGATTTATATATTTATATTTATATTTATATATTTATATTTATATCATCTCAATATATTTATATTTTAAAATGTCCTCGACTAGGTGATGTTTTTTTGCGTCTGAAAATTTTATTCAATGGATTCTGATTATTTGCTGTTAATGTCTTTAGCCTATGATTCTGCCTTAAAGAGTAAATTAAAATTTTAGTTAAAAGACCTAATGATAAATCTCTGATTACTAAGTAAACAAATATATGTAAATTAATAATTTGACCTAGTTAAAAGTATACAAATTGTTTGTTAATAAACAAATACACATTTTAAAATTTCCTTTTTTTTAATGCATTGATTTTCTTTCTTGGCGACGATCACTGCTGTTACAACTTTCACACCTGATATTGCATCTATTTTCGCTAATATTAATACCATTATTTTAAACTTGCACAATCTTACTTCTCTAATACTTTACTACTACTACTACTATTTACTACTACTACTACTACTACTACTATTACTATATTACATTTAGACCCTTGGACAACTTATCCTGACATTTATCAGTCCGAACAGGCCGACACTTAAGCTTTATTGCATTTAAAAGTATGATGTCCGGAGGAGGAGTTAACCGTAAAAAGAGGAAATATACAAAGATACGCGTAATTATTGTTACAGAATCAACGAGCGACGTGACAGAGGGCGTATACAATGACTCGCACGCTCAGCTCATTTACGGTGTGTTCACAACCCCCGTGAACTCCATCGGTGGTTCAGCCGTTTGCGCTTTCTCCATGGCCGACATGCTGCAAGTCTTCCAAGGCGCCTTCAAAGAGCAAGAAACGATAAATAGCAACTGGCTACGTGTATTACCGGAAAAGGTGCCAGAACCAAGGCCCGGAGCCTGTGTCAACGACTCAAGGACCTTGCCGGATATCACGGTTAACTTTGTCAAATCACATCCACTCATGGACGACGCTGTGCAAACGTATTTTGCCATGCCTGTCGTTACCAAAATCACTTACAAGTCAGTTACTACCCTTAATTATTATCCTCTTTCTTTGTTTCACATATATGACATTTTATGTACGTAGATTGCATACTGTACAAAATAAAATCGTATTTATAATCTCCCATCAAGTTCAATCAATTTGAAACCTTATTACATTAATAAAATTAGTACTTATCTAAAAAAATTCATAAACTATTTTTATTCTTGCATCTTGTTCAAAATTTATGTTCATTTTCTTAATAATTCAAAATTTCAAAGAACCTTTCCAAAACATAGTGATTTTATTTTTCAAACCTCCTAGACAAAATTTTATTTACTTATAGAAACGTTTTTGTATGCGTAACGTGCGCGTGCTCACACACACACACGCGCGCACTCAAACATGTAACATATAATGCATGGAATATTTCAAAATTGTTTCAAATCTTAAATATGCATATACGTGCATAACATGTATAAAAGTATACGCAAGTCACTTCAACTTTAATGGGTTGAAATTCAATGCTCGTGTAAAGTCTAGTATTGCGATAAATAATCACTATAAAACAAAACTGTAAACATATTATATTTTATATAATTTGGATAAATGTATTACTTCAAGTTATTCATAAGAACTTAATTTTTTAAGAAATCATACCTAAAAGTTCTTTTAGGTACTTATTAGTAGGTAGTTATTAGTAGTTTCTTTTGTGTTTTACTGCGGAGAAGTTACGTGTACATACCGTAGAAGCTTAGAAATTTCAACTTCTATATTTATTGTGTAGGCACAGTATAATTTTCACGATTCTACGTAGTGAGTTGCACTTAAGTCGATGTTTCTCAACTTTTTAGATAAATCTATAATAAAGTAAGTTTTTTAACGTTCTTTTCCATCGCTGCAATTTCAACATTAAACGTGTTTTTTTATATTATAAACTATGATATAACAAATTTAGTTTAATATTAAATTATGTAACTTTATTATAAAATATATTTTTGTGACATTTCATGTCTTTTCAAAATTAAATTTTTTTTAGTGTCGATACAGCTTTGTTTCGTATAAATAATCTATTTTAAATCAGCAAAACAGAAAATAACGTAAAACTTTCGACCTTGTCTAAGAATGACAAAGTTTTAAAGATGGCAGTGTTAAAGCACAACAGTTGGAACTTGTTTTGCAATTACTGAAAATATTTAATTGAGAAGCATTGTAGCTCAATAGTTTAACAAGCCAAGGAATTGTAATACAATTATTTATTGAAAAGAGCATTTTCTTGTTATTCTGCTTCAGTTACCGATTCACAAAAGTCGCTGTAGACCCCCAAGTTAAGGCATTAGACGGCAAACTTTACGATATACTATACATCGGAACTGGTAAGTAGTGTAAGGCTTCGTTATATCTCACTCACTTCGTTATATCCTTTAGTTATTTTTCATCCGCAAATAATGATAAAACAATTTTTTATATCTTACCCGTTCGAAATTTGCAGACGATGGTCGAGTAATGAAAGCCCTCAACACAAGAAGTCCAGTATCGAGGAACGACTCCAATCAGGTGATCGTCAGTGACGTTCAAGTCCTCAGATATGGTACGTACAGCCTCTGGTTAGCTCAATACTATTTCTATTTCGTAAGAAATTAACGAAAAAGAAGAGAAAAGAGTAATTAGAAAAAATAATGTGAGTTATTAGCAGAAGTTTAATGAGAAACAAGAGCGCTACTTATTTTTTATTATCACATAATACATGATAAATGTTTTATAATTTTTGTTATTTTATTAATATGAAACAAGTAAAAGGTGTGGCTCTATTTAAGATTTTAATTTATTTATCAAATATTTACTAATTATTACTAAAAGATTGCTTTATTTCAAAAATAAAAAAAAATATGTAGCGAAATATTGACGTGAAATACAATAAAATTATGACCAGCTACAAATATCTCTACTGATAAAAACTTCAGTAATAAAATTTATGTATTACGAATACTTATAAGTATTGTCGACTACTGAAAAAATTTATTTTAAATAACTTTTGCACTTTAATTATATATTATAAAAATAATCGTCTAAGCAAGCATAGTCAATTTCTGCTGTATCTCCAAGAACCGAAAAAGAACTATTCTGGCGAAAATACTTAAAAGGCTTAAAAATTCTCAATGCTTAATTTGAACGTTATAAGTCCAGGCATTCGTTTGTTTATTGTAAAATTGAATTAATAAGCATCTTATTAGCTAGTTCATAAACAAAAGCTCATTATACTGTATAAGGCTTTGACAGCAATATACGAATCGTTATTTTCTTGAAACATTTGAAAAACTTAACTTATATTAATTGCTGTTATTTAAAATATCATCGGTTAATTGTAGATATTTAAAAAAAATAATGTATAAATGTATTACAAAACAAAAATATAGATATGAAAACAGGCTTACTGAATATATCAACCAAAGTTTTGTGTAACATAAGGTATTATTGTTCACTTTTGGCATTTTAATCTAATATCATTGCGACGTTTGTAATGAATGAAAAATAACAACGAAGGAAGGGAATTAATCTCGTTGTTGCTCTCTCGAACATCCAGGCCAAGCCATAAAAGACCTGCAGGTGGTACACCTGGCAGGCGAAGCAAGCAAACTCGTGGTGATCGCCGACTCAGAAATACGCGCAGTGCCTTTACAGCACTGTGACTCCCCGCTCGCCACCTCCTGCGCCGCATGCGTTAGCCTTCAGGATCCGCACTGCGCTTGGGACGCGGCTCACGCGCAATGCGTCGCGGTTATGACGCGGCTTCATGACAACGATGCCGACAAGATATTTTATCAGAACATCACCAGCGGCAAGCACAAGGGTTGCGGCTACGAGCAAGGTGAGTGGCAGGCCAACCACGCGGAATTTTACCTCCTTTTCTAGTATTCCGCCTCCTTCAGCGGTACTGAATCCGTGACCGCTAGGTTCTTTGAGATTGCTTCTGCCTGTATTTACTTAGTTCGATAGAATGTTAGTGAAAGTCTTGGCGGCGTTTTCTCGTGTACTATGCTAACGTAATTTTGCCTCGTGAAAATGTTTATTTAGCATCACTGAGAGAAAGGTTTATTCAGTGGGAAATACGCGTAACATGTAATGTAATCTACAATTTGAAAAAGCTATTAAGTTATCGGCTTTCTCTTCCGCTCTGCCCGACTACTCTTAATTCTTCTCATTGACAATTCGAGAACTCGGACTATTGTACTACATATGAGTTTTTGAATTCTTAAATTTTGAGATATAGTAGTATCTTTCTTTGCTTATGAAATGTAAAGTCAAATTAAAGAGTTTTCAGCAAAGTGAGCATTAATCATTAAGTAATAATTATATATTTAGGCTATTCAACTCAATACTAAAGAATTTGTTTAGAATATTCTCAATCTCTTTTCTCACTATGTAATAGTCTATACAAAATTAAAGATGTGTAATTGTAAATGGATAAAGACATTGTTAAAAATATATTGTTTATCATGAAAAGAATAAAAAATTAATTTTGCAAGTAGTAAATGAAGAAATAGTCAGGCAATTGTAATGATTATACAAAGCATTATATTTAAACTTAGTAAAAGTTATTTTCTTAAATTTTATTATATTCTATCGTTATTTCTTAAGTTGGATGAATGAATTATTTATACATTTTTGTTTTGTAATCATCAATGAAGATAACGGAGGTTACTATTTTAAAAGTCAAATATACAATCATTTACAAGAAACCATCTTTTTTTTCATACAAACTGTACAATTTTTTTAATATAACATTCAAACTGTACTACTATCAGATGATTTAAAATAGTAAAAATGTATAGTTTATTTAGTTGAACGATTAATAAATATAATAAAATAAAGCATTGAACATTTTTTTATTTTTGCGCAATATATATTCAAATATTTACGTTGGATTTGTAAAAAAAAAACTTCAAAATAATGAAGAAATCCTTACATACTAATTTTTCTTCGAAATATAAACTTCTGAAATCTGAAACTTTATTATGAATTTATAGTAGAATAATGTATAAAATTCGACAGTTGATATTATTAAATTATTATAACTTTTAATGTTATACTATTTCAATACTGTTGTTTTAACAGAAATTAAATTAATTAGAAATTATAGAGTAGATTAAGTAAATGCTAACTTAATATTATGTTTCTAGTATTTTTAATAAATGAATCGACTTTAAATATGAAAAATGTTTGTGTAATCTTCTTTATGAAATAATAATATATAAAATACAAAAAAGTTTTTATCTCATAATTTTTAGTTTTCTAAAGATATTTTGTTTATTAATTCTTTCTTTTACTTATCAGAAATAATAAAATATATAATTTTGAATCTTTCCAGGGTAAAAAGTTCAATAACATTTTTATCTAGTACTGGAAATGTAACTCTTTAAAATAAGTTGTAAGACAAGATTATTTTTTTTATAAAAACATATTTACTTATGCTATAAATATTAATCCAAGTTTACTTAACAGTAAACTATTTTCCTTTTGAAAAACACAATGAAGTCTTTGGCATCTTGAGTATTAGCGCATTTATAAACTACGCTCCTAAAGCTTCGTATTAACTGCAACTCAACCATAAAATTGTCGAATACGCAAACGTCAAGACTTGAACTATTAGTAACTTGTCTGGCTCCTTTTGAAAGCTTTACGAAAGTTGTACATGTATTTGTTGTAACTTTGTACATGTCGTTATCTCTTTGTACATTTTTCCAAGAAATTATCTAAAACTTATTAAGATTTTACGCTCGAAACAAAATGAATGCTTCTATACGCACTTATTTTTTTTCTTTTTTTAATAGCCTACAGTGCTTCGTAATTGTTTACAAACTGAGCAATTAAAAACACAAGCCTTAACCACTTCGCACGACTTATGTTACGCTTTCTTTCGAGCATGTAAACAATTTATTTCATTCAGTTGCATTTTTCCTTTTTCTATTAATGTTCTAATCGTATCATTTTTATTCTCGTAATAAGTACCCCATAAAGACATAAACGTAATCTGGTCCGTCCCTGTCAATTAGTGAATGTTGCTTCAGAGATGGCAAAGACAGTGCAACCGATGCTGCCGCCTCGTATCGAGCCTGATGAGCGCGACAACATCATCATCGAGTTGGACCGAGACAATCAGTACAGTCGCACACAACCGAGGGCAAATGAGCCACAAGGTAAAAATCATTAGATGCAGACATCCAGATTTATGAGTAATCTGAGGATCAACGGCAACGCGGATTTTCAAAAAAGGATGATTTTCAAACTATACTTTTACTTTCGTAAAATTTCATACGCCATCTTGTTAATGAAGAGAAATATTGTGTTTAATTATTGAACGAAATCCTCATACATTCTTTTGAGGAAAAAATTGTACGTGGTAACATGTAAGAATTTTGGTTATTATGATACGTATCTATGTACCGTTTTATATCGTACAATTTTTTTCTTAAAGTTTTAAAACCTGAAGAGTTCTGTTCTTAGTTATAAAGTTAGTTAAAATGGTTTGTTGAAAAAAGATCTTTGAGAAAATTACTATAAAATAAATTCTGGTTATTATTGATAAAAGATAGTTTAAAAGAAAAAATTCTTTTAAATATTATTAGGCTGATCCTGAAAGTGGTGTCTACAATTATAAATTAATGAATTGATTTATAAAATTTTATTTATCAAACACCAAACAAACAAATTCATATTAAAAATATATATCTCAAGCAATAAAATATGTAGCCAATCTTTTCAAAAAATTGAAAGAATAATCCTAATAAACTAAATTATTACTTTTTTATTTGTCATAATTTTTTTTTAAGTAAATTATGTTCCATAAAATGTAACGTACAAACAATTTTGATTAATTTTAAATAAAATTAAATGTGTTTTTAAAAAATATGGAATTCTAAAGTCATCGCATTAGTATTTCATATTTTAATAAATGACACTAATGAAAGGTTAACGTAAAAAGCATGTTGTGTATTTTATGAACTCTGAAAAAATTCTTTGTGTAATTTGTTGTTATTGTCTGAGATATGGTTCATTACTTTTACATTACCTCAGTATTACATAGCCATTATACTGTAAAGGTATCCAGTTTTCTTTTCGCATCAATGTGATATTGTACACAATGTATAACTAATATAAGTGTGTTATGTACGTTGTCTATGGATCAACATTTTAATCCACTTACATCATCAATGCATTAACCTCACAATATGATCAATGTAATGACAATACTAACAATCTCGCTAAAAAATATTTTGCATTTTTGAAAATTTTTATTATCAAAATAAATTGTTATTTAGAAAGATAATATACAAAATTTAAAACAGAAATAATATAGTCAATATATTCAAATTAAGTGCAGAAAGATTACAAGATCAATAACTAAAATCGTCAATAAAGTTAATATATGAATACTTAATATCAAATATAAAAATTTTATAGATATTATTTTGAAGTTTCTTTAAAGAATTAAATTTTTTGATTTATTAAAATATTGATATGAATTGTCAATAGACTAACTGCATCGAAATGATCCATTTGATCAGTTATAAATTAAAACTTTCCCTACACTTTACTTTATATAATAATTGTCTTTTTATAATGTTGACTTCTAAAGTCATTCAAGTAAAGTAACTAAGAACATAAAAATAAAAATAGAGGTTCAATAATATCCTTGCAAAAAAAGGCATCACGGAAAAAGTTCGACAAGAACAAAAACAATCTTACACGGTACACTGGGTAAAGGAGTGAAACCTTGGTATTTGTGTTCGCAGGTGTGACAGTAACACCGGTCGTCTATTCGGCGCAGACGCTGACGGGTGCCCTTATCGGCACGTGTTTTTTCTCATTGATAGCGGGTTTTGCCTCAGGCTTCTGGTTCTCGCAGCGCTTGCGCAGTGCCCCGTATCCCGACCCACCGGAACAACGGCAGCAGCTTAACCGCCTCACCGAGACATCCGACTCGCCAGGCTTCAACAACAAATCAATTAATCTCGTACTGAATGTACCACCTAAGAATCCAAATGGCAAGAACGCAAACTCGTCGGCTGAGAACAAGCCCATGCAGAAGGTTAAGAAGACTTACATATGATATAGAAGGCGCCAGGCCGTTTGAGGCTTGCCCCCCGAAGCGGCTCCGGCTTCCAGCTCTCCCGGTCAGTATGGATCTTCTTTTCTCATAATACACGCAAGAGCTGCGCTACTTTTGTCGCTAACTGTGTAACGTAGTTTTCACAATACGGAAATTATATGTCAGAAGTAAACTCAGTTTACGTTGCAATTTAATTATGTACTATTAATTGTGTGCTACTTTTTCATGAAAGCTATAAGCAAAGCATACAAATTAAATTTAAATTGTATTGTTTTTTTATCGAATTAAAGATATTTGGAGTGAAAATTGTTTGTAAATTTGGGAACGTGATACATTTTCATTAAGTACGTTGAATTCGAATATTTAGACTTTTTGAAACTATATTTTTAAATATAAAACATATATCTCAAACTATTATCCATCAATTAATTTGATTAACGTACAGAATTTTTTATTTACAAAATACTTGCAGAATAAAAGACTATGTCAACTATTTTAAAATAATTTATTACCAACAAAGTTACTTGCAATAAAAGTGATCCTTATTCATAGAAATTATAAAGTTTAACTTTAGCTAGCTTAACATTAAGATAAAACAAATATTTTTCGTTATTTTTAACTGATTCATACAAAATTAAAGTCCACGTTTATTTAATCTAGATCTATTTTAATACTTTAATACCTTATCTGTTTTAGTCTCTGGATTCTTTTAATCCTATTAAACTCCCAACGCTGTGATAATTAGTTTCCTTCCAACATGATACTATGAAAAAAAGCTTTACAAGGGCTTTTCTATTTTAACGATCACATAACCTTTTAACTGGATTTTAGGCTCTGAGGAAAGTCCGTACAGTCGCTGCAAGCCCTCCGCCTCAGCACCCTGTACCATTTCCGGCAGCGAGAGCAGTGCTGGCAGCGGTTCCGATAATAACCTCGACTCCCAAGACTATCCACAAAATGGTGGTCTCGTGAACCTGGACGATGATCAGCCATTCGAATCCCTGCATAACTACGAAAGTAGCTACTTACCGAAGTACCAAGACTCCAATGAGCAACGTCTTTTGGATAAGATCCACTACGATGCCAAAGGCCACGTTGGTGATCCCGTTGAGGACTTCCTCGAGCTCGACTACCGTCACGACTACTACGATCAAAACCAACATCAAACGACTATGCGTGAACACTTTATGCTCCCGACTGAGGAGCAGTATCAGCAGCACCAGCAATCGTCCATGTTTAATCCTCAATTCCTGCCCAACTTTAGCGATATGATGAGACTCGTTGCGCGACAAGAGTCCTCCGAGCGCTCAAAGTTCTATTCGAATGAGTCCGACGAATATCAGGAGATAGTTAGCGAGAACGAATACCGGCAAACTACATCGAGGATTTGCTCGCGATCAGTGAATCCCGAAAATTACCACAAACGCTAGAGTCACGAGCTCAGACGCGTAGAGTTTGAAGACTTTTTGCCGTCGAAGGTTCCAACGACAGGCAAGAAGAACGGTTCCATTGGCAAATCCAAGTTCAACACACAGAATGACGCCAGCAACTTACTCTCGTAGAGCATCGCTACGCACAATATTTGTCTTAGGCATTTATGGCAACAAAGTGACAAAGACGATTTCAAACTCGAACAACGCAACTTTTTCTTTTTTACAAGCCGATGCGAACAAGCGTGGTCTATACTTGGTACACGTAATTCCCGTTTTTATTTTTAGTTTACTTAAAGTTAAAATGCGCTATTCGAAGTAATATTTGTGCATGTCAAATAGTCGATATTCAAAAGGAAAAATTAGTTCATTTTTGTAACGAATAATTGATATTGTACATATTTTAATGTTCGAATATTTGAGTGGAAGAGATACACTTACAATACTTGAGTGTTGCCGCTTTCTTAATTTCTTTCACTTTTCTAAATTTATAAAGTATTCGTTAAAGTTACTGTTACGAAACTAACAATATTGGAATATTAGATATTCGTGTCGGTGAGTTGTATCAGTGTTCATGCTTAAGCACTTGAATATGTCAATAAATAAGCGAAAAGTAAACTAATACTTAAAAGCTCTCGTACAACCTACAATCGAACAAATAAAGCGCATACACCGTTACCGTTTCGCAAACAGTCCATTCTCTAAGTATTACTTTAAGCATTAACATGTTTTAAGTAGTTTCTCAAATTTGTAAACCACTCTCTAAATCAATGATTAAGACTTTATCATCATCCTTGGACACACTTTAATATTTGACTGTTCGTATACTTGATAAATAGTCAAGTAATATCTAATTTCACTAAAGCTTCCTTAGCCCTTCATGGTGTATGTGTTACTTTTCAATCGTTATCAGGGTGCTGATGTCAACCTCTCGTAAATACTTCCAATTAAGTGCATCCAATGCTTGTTTCCTTTTCGGTATAAAAATTAGTAAAACGCGATAATGAAATAAAATAGAGATACTGTGTGCGAGTAGAGAAAAAAAGAGAAAAAGTAACGTAAATCTTGAAGAAATATAATAAATCTCTAGAATATAATTTTATATTACACGTCAAACGAATTGACAACATAAGTACGAAACTTCCTCACTACACAATTGAAAATTATATACGTATTAAATAAAGAAGAAAAATCTTCAAATCAAGTTTAACCAGCTTCTTGCGTTATTATAAGATTAGATATCATTCGTTGAAGTTTAGGCGCAGAGAAAAACCAAAATGATGATGCAAGAAATGAGAATAAGAAAGGAGCGAAAAAGGAATAGATAGGATGTTACTAAAAATGTGATAAGATTAGAGGAGCGTGTTCTTAGCAATGGTCTGTTAGGTGCTTAGATCAGGAAGAAACAAAACAAAAAAAAATTAACCATGGTAAGAATAACGCGTTGCGTAAAAACTAAGATTCGCAGTCGCAGTCAAGGCGTGCCTTCCATATATATTTGTTGGCGTTTTCATCTATATAAATAGATATTGAAGAAAAAAAATAATAATTAAAGAAATAATTAGAAGTGAGATAAAGTAGTCGTGAGAATGAAAGTTAGCAAGAGGGACTTTGGAAAGTGCCTCACTTTCATTTTTTAGAGAGGGTTCTAAGCGAAGAAAAAACAAATAATAAAGAGTAGATAAAGTCTGAAGTTGTTATGCACTAATGTCAACAAAGACAACAAATAATTGTAGACGATGCATCTTTGAATGCATTTTATAAAGTAAAGAAAAAATCGGGGAAAGAAGGAATGCGCGAAAAATAAAGAGATAGATAAAGAGAAGCTGAATTGATATGATTATCAATACATTTTTGTTTGTGTTTTGTTTGTTGTGTGTATATATATACAAAAGAAATTATGGTTTTAATCCATAATTTTTTTTTTGTCTTTTTTGCATATCACGAACAAACAAAAATATACTGATAATCATTTCAACGCAGCATCTCTTTATCTGTATGTATAAAGCATCGTTATATACACATGTCTGAATTTTTTGCAATATAATGGAGAAACGTAAAGTAAGAATTTCGTCTAAAGCTTCTCTAACTGCATGCCAACCTGCATGTCTTTTTTTCTTTGTTTACTTGCGTAGGAGACTGAAATAATAGACTACATTGTCGTTGAATAAAAATACTCCCTTTAGGCGATCATAGCGTGCGAACAGGTATACACGTCATTATACATGCATTTATACATAAATTTAAATTTTTTAACAATAATAATTTAGTGAAATCTTTTTCCCATCGACTTTCATCATTTTTTTTTATGTAACTAAAATCATGCAGTATTTAAAAAATGACGGTTATCAATTATACTGAATTTTCTTTTAAGGGCTTTCAATCTTCGCGCGAAATTCGTTTTTAATAATTATTCATACAAATACTACTTTAATATACTTATTATTAAATTTTTTTATATAAACACAATTTCACATAATCATTAATTTTCACAAAAAGAAGAATAATATTCAAAATAATTCATCTTTACCAATATAAAATAAATTTTATAAAAAATCATTAAAAATTTTACTCTAAACCTTAGACAGAAAACATTTTAGAAATTTGTATGCAATAGGAAAATTTACAATTTTCTTAAAGTTTTAAAACTGGTTAAATATTTTTTTTACAGTCAATATACAATTAATTTTTATCCAAAAACAAAAACAGTAAATATTAAATGAATGAATTCTGCAATAAGGATTATTTAAACTCACGATTTTTTGACAGAATCATATAGACAACAGGGTGGATAGGAAATGATTGTGAACGATATTTTCTTTTAAGGCAATAATAAATTTAAAAATTATATAGTGCACGTAAAAAATCATGGAGCGGCAAGTAAAAAATAAACTTGTAAATACATAGCATTAGTCTTGCCGAAGAGATTTTAAGAGTGCGATTGAGCTTGATGATAATGTTACTTGTTATAAGAACTTTTTTGCGAACAATGCACTGGCGCATGTTTAAAAATAAATCGAAATTCATTAACTCATTTTGATGAATTCTAATATGATTGGCAGCTATTACTATAATAACTTGCAAAATTTTATTATGTATATTACATTTCGATAATACAAGACCAGTGATTTACAAAATTAGCGAAAAATGTTATATATTATTTGTGTACAGAAAATAAGAAAAAATGACGTAGATACCTTGCGTTATACAAATATATTCATAATAGTTATAAAATCATAGTTTTAATATAGAAGAATCAAAATGATATATTGAAATAAAATGTACACAAGCATTTCATTTAATAATCATTTGAATTCTAAAATTATTATGTACAGCTTTTAATTAATTTGATGCTATTGTTTTAAAATTATACGGTCATCTACTTTTCGAGCGTAGCTTAAAGAATGTAAATTGTTTTTTAAATAATAATAATAACCATGACAAACTTTTGTGCTATAGAATATTGTGAATTTGTGGATGATCTTAATGATCAATTTGTTTGTAAAATGAATATTTTATGCGAATAGTACTGTAAAGAGATTTATAAATGCAAGTGTCAAGCGCCTACATGTAGTTTAATGTACATCACTTGACAAAAATGCTACATTCCAGTAAAGCCAGGGCTGCCAACAATTATTATATACAATAGATTCGTAAAAATTAAATGAACCGAGTAACAATAGTAACATTGTAGATAAATATATAGTATAAATGAATGAATTATGTAATGTAATGTAAGTATTAAATTACTAATTCTTGTTAATTTCGTTGATTATAAGTATATCGCGATTATAAATTGTATTATTTGACATTAATGCGAAAAACGTATTTATAAGTCATGCGTTTTAATAAATTTTTTATATGAAACTTGTAAATACTCCTTCAGCTGATTAAAACGCATTTTTTAACTATAAAAAAGAATTTAGCAATTATATGCACTCTAAACAATTTGATTGTCAAAATATTTGTTTTATTTATCACCTTCCTTTATTCAATCCAAATTATATTATATCTAAATAATAGAATAAAATATACAGTTTGATATAAGAAATTTTGATATAAGAATAAATAAAATATAAGAAATTTTCTTAATTATTTTTACATAATTAATTTAATTAAAAGTTGATATGTGAATAAAATAATAGAATAATAATGAACATTGTTTTTAAATATATTTAAAAATTAATTTATTTGTATAATCTATCACATTTAATACAATTTACTTAAGTCTTATATATACCTAAAATTGCTCCATTTGTCACAATATCTGGAAGACTTTTAGTCTTGTTTACATGAACATATGGATCACAATGAAATGTTAATACTGGATGGTGTGGAAGAAAGCTAGCTTGAATAATGTGTTCCTCTTTATAAATATTTAACATGCTAAAATGTAATAAACTTATTCATTCAATAATTATTGCTTTATAATAAATAAATTTCTGCATACCTTTTATGATACGTTTCAGAAGCTGATATACCAATACCTAAAAAATTAAGAACTTGTTGTTTTGTATTAGCTAATTTCAACATGTTTTGTATATAAACCTCTAGAGCTGCTCTTCTGTGTTTCAAAACTTTTGGATTCGAATTTCTCACTCGTTTTGGAGGAAATGGAGCAGCTGTATCACAGTCTTTTTTTAACTACAAAATACATTTTTATTTATGAACTAATTAAGATCACATAATAAGATCTGAAAAATAAAATTACCATATGATGAAGAGTATTAAATTCACTGTATCTCTTTTCGATTAAGTATCTAACTTCATTATTTAAATCTACAATTTCAACAGTATACACATAATAGGGTTTTCCATGAGTTACATTTGCCAGACGATATCCACTGATGAAAACTTGATACATGTCATTGATTTGGTTTAATTCCATTTCACAATTATATTGATTAAATTTTATTTTGCATTTTTAATTATTAATTTAAGTTAAACATTTTTCAGTTTTCAATTTTTAAATATCCATTGATTCATCATTGAATATAAAAGTATTCAAAATAAAATTCGAAAAATTCAATTTGTTAACAAAAATGTATTTCAGGTTACATCCTACATTGATACTGTACACCAACTTTATCAAATAGTTTTAAATATTTATATAATCAAAATATGTAAACCACATCAAATAAAAAATATATAAAAATTAATATTAGAAATAATGATAATCTATTTTTTCGTGTAAATACTAAATTACTGTGCTTACTACTAATGGTAAAAATAGAATACAAATCAGCTAATAGAGATTTTCACGCATAGAAACGTGCGCAAAAAAATAAAAATTGCTTGGTGCCATATTTATTTACTTCGTAAAAGAATCAGAGTTCATTTAGAACTATACAGTGATATATCATAGATAATTAATAATTTTTCTTTATTTATAATAATTTCATGAGTTAAGTTTTTATTCTTCAAAATTCAATAAATCTTAAAAATATGTATGAAAAAAACATTTTAAGGTTATACCGATATTACAGCAGAATCCAATTTCGAAGAATTGAAATGAATAAATTTTACTCTACCGAAATAAAAAGTAAATTTAGAAACGTATTAAAATTACATGAAAGAGGAATGTTTGATGAGATATTTCCTGACACAAGCGTGTTAGTACTCTATGTAATTTTTATTTACAATAAGAATGAATTAATTGAGAATTCGTTATTAAACGATATTTTGGCTAGCTTAATGATTGGATTTATAAATTTTACATAAATATTTATAAAAAGCAATGTCTAACCTTAAAAAATTAAAATTTTATAATTGTTACAGAAATACAGTTACAACTCTTTTAGATCGATCACCACAATCTGTTTATGCAGGATTTGATCCAACAGCAAGTAGCTTGCATGTTGGAAATTTATTAGTATTAATGAATTTATTGCATTGGCAAAGAGGGGGACATAAAGTTATTATTGTATTAGGTGGTGCAACTGGATTAATTGGTGATCCAAGTCATCGTGAATATGAACGGATTGCTATGGAACAAACCACATTAAATCAAAATATAAATTCTATTAAAGAAAACATTTTTAAAATATTTGATAATCATAAAAAATATTTCTGGAAGAATAGTACGTTTCCCCTCATACCTATAAAAATAGTTAATAATATTGATTGGTATAAAAACATTAATATTATTGAATTTGTCAGAAATATTGGACAACACTTTAGATTAGGAACAATGTTAAATAAAACTTCTGTTCAAAATCGTCTCAAATCGGATAATGGAATGAGTTTTACAGAATTTAGTTACCAAGTTCTTCAAGCTTATGACTGGCTATATTTATTACGAGAATACAACTGCCTATTTCAAATTGGTGGAAGTGATCAATTGGGAAATATCACAGCAGGACATGAATTAATCTCTCGAACAGCAAAAAAGGATGTGTTTGGCCTTACTTTACCTTTAATAACTGCAGAAGGTGGAAAAAAATTTGGCAAATCACTTAATAATGCTATATGGTTATCATCAAAAAAATCATCCAATTTTCAATTATATCAATTTTTTATAAGAACGAAGGATTCTGATGTTGAGACTTATTTAAAATTTTTTACTTTCTTACCGCTTACTGAAATTAATCAAATAATTGAAGAACACAAAAAACATCCAGAAGAACGTAAAGCACAACGTATATTAGCAGATAGTATTACCTTACTAGTGCATGGAGGTAATTATTGTAATTTTTACATTACAATAATCATTATCTTTCTTCTTACCTTTTTTAAAAATTTTTATTTTAAACTTAAATATTTAATATAAAGAATAGTATAATAATAATAATTTCATCATTTTTTGTTTAATTTTAATTTGTTTTAAATATTTATTGTTAAAAATTGAATATAAAATTAAATTTAAATGATGAAAAATAATAAGTAAGTGTAAAATGATATATTAACTTAATATTTTAGAAAAAGGATTATCAGAAGCCAACAATACTTCATTATTGTTGTATGATTCATCCATAGAATCATTATCATCAATGACTCAAGAGCAAATTACATTAATATTTGAGAATGCTCATACAATAGATTTGATTCCTGAAAAAAATATGACTGTTTTTGAACTTGCTATAAAAGCAAATTGTTTCAAGACTGAAACAGATGCTGTCAGAATAATTAGTGGTGGGGGATTTTCTATAAATTATAAAAAAGTTAAAGATTTAAATAAAATTATCACACCTAATGAACATATATTACCAAATAATGTGACACTTCTAAGGACTGGAAAAAAAACTTATCACGTAATCAGATGGATTGAATTACATACAGCAGAAGATATGGAATGAATGTAATGTAAAATTATTTATAATTTAGAATCGAATAAATTGTATACAATTTATTAATTGTTCAAACTATTAAAAATTATAAATAATTTTTTTTATTGTATAATATTTTATGAAGTTTCTAAAGTTAACAAAATTTTTCTTATTTCATTTTGTAATAAAGGGAAATCAAGTTCAGTTTGTTGCATAATTTCTTTCAAATTATTATTTATGTCCTGCTGATTTTGCCACTCGTCATTTAATGCTGTTTCATTTTTAATGAGTAATTTATATTGACCATTTTTCAAATCTCGAAGCATATTTACTTTACGCTGTTTTCTCACAAGTACTTCCAAATTCTAAAATTAGTAAAGTAATATAAAAAATTTATTTGAAATAAAGAAGCTGTTGATATTAAATTTATTAAATATTATATATACATGGTGTTTTATGAGTTCTCCTTCCATAATTTGTTTCTCTATATCAGGTACAATATCTTCATTTTGTCTCAATAATTTCTGTCCTTCATTCAAAATCTCAAGAAGTTTTTTGTGTTCAGCTTCTAGATTCTTAATTTTATTTTCAATCTGTTTTATTTCCTAAAATTATTATTGTATAAAAATATAGAGTATAAATCTTTCATTAAATAAGATTAAAATTACTTTTGTGATTTGTTTCATTTTTGTTTTTTGGTCATCTAATCTTTTTCTAAGGACTATTCTTTGATTATGTTGACTTTTTGGATTTCTTTTTTCTCTTGCCATTGCCTCATCTATAATGTTATCTCTTCTAAATATACAAAATTCCATATCTTGAACTAATTTTTCTTGAGCTTTTTGAAGATGAGAAAAACGTATTTCCATCTTATGTATTTCACTTTTCATTGTAGCTATATCACTACCTGTATTTCTTTTTTCTTTGCAAGATTTATTTATCTCATTTACTAATTGAACCTGAAAAAATATTAAACAATATAAATTAATGCAACATAGTAATTATTCTATAACGTGATTGATTCTTAAATGATTGTTTTAATAATTTTTCAAGAAAATGAAATTATTAAATATTATTTTTTATATATATAATATACAATATATAATACCTTTTTCTCCCATGAAAGACTTTCTTGTTGAGCAGATTTTAATTCTTCTTTAAGAGTATCTTTTTCATTATTTAATTGTTTGATATCAGTTTGTAATTTTATTAATTCCATTTCAGCATCTTTTAATGAATTGATGTATTCATTTTTAGCAGCTGTATTTTTATCCTCCAGTTCATTTTTTAAATCTTTTTGAGATGCAAGTCGAAGATTAATTTGTATTAGTTTATATTGTAGAGCATTTATAGTCCTATTAATATTAACTTCTTCTTTTTTTTGCTTCTGTAATTCATTTTCAAATTTTATGTTCTTTTGTTCCATTAATATTATTTCTTTACTAACAGTACTGAGTTCTTTCATTTGTAAATCTCTTTGCTCACTTAAAGTAAACATATATCCTTGTTGACGAAGCCAAAATTGTTGTGCTTTTTTAATTTTTTCTTCGATTTCATCAATATTTTTTTCAATAGATACAATTTTAAGGTCTAAAGGACTTGCTTCTTCTCTATCACTTATTGACAATATCTGAAATAAATATAATGAAATATTTTCTATGATATCTTATTCTATTGCCATTACTATTACTTAAAAAAAAAAGACTATTATAAGGAAATCACCTCTTCTATTTTTTTATTTAAATTTACTAATTTTCTTTCCTTTTGTTTAAATAATACATCATAATTTTTCAGTTCAATTTGTAATTTATCAGTTTCTTTTTGTTTTTCTAAATTGTTCTGTATCACAGCATCCAAATCAAATTTTTCATTCTCCATAAGTGAATTAAGTTTCTCCAATTCAAGAAGACATTTACCATATGTATTTTTAAATCGTGTTAAATTCAATTCATTTTCTATATTGGAATCCTTGGTTTCATGTAGTAACTTTTTTAAATATCGCACTGTATTGTCGTGAGTAATTTTATCATCTAATTTAGCTAAAATATCATCTTCTAGGTCATGCTTTTGTTTGTCAGCTTGCATAATTTCTTTATTTAACAATTTTTCTTTATTGATGATCGATTTATATTCCTAGAATATTTGTGTATTTATCAAAAAAATCCAATTTTCAGTTACATTTTAATTATTATACATACTGCTGACACAATACTATGTTCTTTTTCATTCTGTTTCATAAGTTTAGAAATTTTAATAAAATTAGATTCCAAATTTAAAAATTTTTCTTTATCAGCATCATAAATTTTTTTTATAAGTTTGATTTCATCATTTATTCTTGATTGTAAAGAAGTTAAATGCTCATTATTTTCCATTTCTCTAATAGAATCTTTTTTCACTTTTTCTATTTGTATTTGAAAATTTTGTAAAGACTCACGAACTTTTCTGAAATTAATTTTAATAAGTAAAGATACAAAATAAAATTAGCAAGTGCCTTAACAATTTTATGTTAATTTTATGTTTATTATTATAATGATGATGAAAAAAAATTATATTAATATTCAAACCTTTGTTCTGTAGTAATTTCTTCATTCATTTTATCTCTTTGACTTATAAGATTTAAAACATTGTTCCATGCACTATACAAGGTTTTATGTTCCTTTTCTAAGCCTTCAAGATCAGCATTTCCATCAGCTATTGTTTGACTTAAGTTTATTTTTTCTTGATCTTTAATTTGTAATTGCTCATCAAGATCTCTTATTTCACTCTGAAGCTTCCAAATTTCATCCTCCAGTTTATATAAAACATAATCCTTCTGTTGCTTTTTATAAAGAAGCTCCCGTTCGACAGTTGCATCTTTCTCTGATATTCTTTCAGAAATCGCTAAGTTTGCAACAAGTTCACTTTCCCATTTAGAAAATTGCTGTTGAAGTATATCAAGACTTTCAATAGTTTGTTGAAGATTTCTTTCCTTCAACTTCCTAGTTTCCAATTCTTTATTAACTTTTTTGTTTGTTTCTTTTACTTTTTTAAAATTTTCTTCCGTATCTCCTCTTAAATGAGTAACTTCTGCTAATATATGTTTATAATTTTCAATTGCTGTGTGTTGTTGAGCAGCTTCTTGTTGTACATCAAATAAAATAACACCTTCATCTTCTCGAGTCTTATTGATTTCTTTAATAGTTGCTTCCTAGTAAAAATAATATAAATAATTATATCATATATAAAGTATGCAATTTTATATCTATATTAAATTTAATTTCAACTTTATTATAATTCTGTCTCTTACAAGTTCATTTATTTCGTTAGAAAGCTTATTATCGATACGAATAAGGTGTGACTTTAGAGAATCTTGAAATCTTTTCATCAATGGATCATCTGGATCTAAAATTTTGAATTTATCATCATCTATATTAGTCATCCATTGCTGATTAGTTGGAGCTACAGTATTTTTATGGTAATGCACTGATGATAGCCACTGATATTCCTCATTTATATCCTCTGATAATTTTCCTTCCTTTATTTCCTCATTAGCCATAACATAAAAAAGATATTTGAACAATATATTAATTATATCACTGATATTTGTAAGAAATTATAGTAGTAATGCAAATTGTACATTAATTACAAAATTTGATCAATTTCTTATAGACTTGGTAACCATGGTGATCTAGCTAATATTATATTATTACGTTAATAATTAAAATATATTTATGCTACCTTACAATTTCAATTTGAAATTTTTTATTTGTTTAACAATTTCGATATTCCTTATTTTTAAATAAAAAATTTATAAATTTATGTATCAATATATAACTCAAAATATATGCATATAATTAAAATTAAATTTATTTTTACTTATTAATTTCATAAGAATCTTTATATCTAAACTTTTAAATAAATAATACTTTTAAATACATCCTTATTAATTATTAGAATTTACGAAATCGGTATCTAAAGAATAATTTGTTGTATAAAAAATAATTTAACAAAATTTGTAGTTTAAAAATTATTTATATGCAGGGTAGTCAATAATCATTTATTTTCTTCTGTTGGTTACAACGATTTTTTTCTTTTATTCTTTTATTAATCTTTTGGTATATTACCACGGAGCACTAGTTGATTAATGTACGTACATGAAAAGCGCGGTAAAAGTGTATGAAATTCAGATTCCTATTGGTTGAACATTAGAATCTCATGAAGATCTGACCTAATTTTCCAAGAATATCATCTCATGCAAAAATCCGGAAGCTTCGATTTTCATTTTATTTGCCGCCAAAGTTCATTATTAGATGCATATGAACACCAATTTCTCTCGCGCGTTTTCGTAAATTATTGTTTTACTGTACTTGTTCATTGAACAGGAGGAAAAAAGTCGACTTAGCGAGGAAAAACCATATCCGAGAGTTTCTATCACCTTTGAAAAGTTGCCGGAGTTATCTCCGATATAGTTTCCTGTAAGGTATTTTTCACTGCTTATGAGCTAATTTTTCTATATTTGTTGAAAGTTGAGATCCGAATTCCTTTCTAACTATCGTACATCAGAAAAGAAAAAATTAACGATGGCTAAAGTACAAGTGGCAAACGTTGCTGTGCTCGATAATCCATCACCATTTTTTAATCCTATACAATTCGAGATTACGTTCGAATGCATCGAGGAACTCAAAGAAGGTTAGACCAAACATATATCGGTAATCTTTATTACACGTATACTGTCATTTAAAATGATCTTGTATTCTAGGACTGAATATTTTAATTGTAAAAACTTTATAGTTTATTAAAGCTAAAAAAAATGTATTCAAATATTAAATAATACAGCTGTTAAAGTAAATAAATTTTATGTTAGGTAGATATTAATATTATAAAAAGGAGCATCAATTAAATAACAAAAAGTAGTGCATTATTTTATCTGTTACCATTTCAAATTTACTTTATTTATTTAACCTAAGTCTAGCATCCCTTCCATATTGTTACATTTGAATGTTTATTTTTCATGTTCTTACAGATTTAGAATGGAAAATGATTTATGTTGGTTGTGCTGAATCGGAAGAGTTTGATCAAGTCCTTGACACAATATATGTTGGTCCAATTCCGGAAGGAAGACACATGTTTGTATTTCAAGTAAGATTTGTTACTTTATTACAAAAAATAATGATAATATAATTATTTTTAATATATTTATAAATTAAACATTTAAATTAAAAAACAGTTTACCTTTATGTTTAACAATTAATAATATGTCTTAAATATAAAAATAAACGAAAATTATTTCATTGATTCAGGATGTAGGTAGAAGATCATAATATCTCCTTACTATCATAGCTAAAAGAATATAGAATAAGGAAAAAATTTTTAATTATATATAACTTAATAATCTAATATCTAAAATTTGAACTAATGTATCGATAATTCTTAAAAATTAAAAAAAATTTACAGAATTAATCTTAACTAAACCCATTGGTTTTAAAACTAATCATTAACATTCTTTTTAGTTTATTGATTAATAATTTTTCATGGAATTCTAATCTAATTCTTTTTTTTTTTTTTATTTAAAATTGATTTGTGGTTCTTGTTTATCTCTTTAATAAAATTAATTATATTTAAATCTGAAGTAATTATAATTTATTTAACTTTTATTTATTCTTATAAATAAAAATATTCAATAAAAATGTATCAACTTGATCTTCTTCCTTTATTTTAAAAATTTTTATTTGTGCAAAAATATGTTTAAAATTATCATTTTATACATATTTTATCGAAATTTTAACTTGACAAATATATTAAAAATATTCAATTAATATACATTAATAAAATTTATTTTTAATATTGGTAAAATTGAAAAATATATAAATGACTATTTTCGTTTTCATAAAAAATATACCATTCTAAATATCTGATTTATTTGTTCCATTTTTATGAATTTTTTAATAAGAATTTTTTAAAAATGTTTTAATGAAAGTTTTGTTTTATTATTGCTCTTTATTTATATACTTAATTTTAGTACAATTTTAAATAATTATGAATAACCTAAATTTATGTAATACAAATAAAATTATTACATCTATAATAAACAAGTTACAGTATGTTTTTAATGAAACAGATCAATAAGCAATTTAAGTTATACTTCCTTTGTGTTTGTTTTTTAAATATTTATTATAGAATATAAAATCTAAAGCAAGATTCACCAATAGATTCTCTATTATGTACTGTTCTATTAACTAAAAATATTTCGTACTAATTAATTCTGAAGATATTATTTGGTCAGTTAACATGTAAACAATGTATATTTTGTAATTATTTGAAATAGTTTATTATTTATAAAATTTCAGGCAGATCCACCAGATACAAGCAGGATTCCTATAAACGATGCTCTAGGTGTTACTGTAGTTTTGTTAACTTGTTCTTACCGTAGTCAAGAATTTGTAAGAGTTGGTTACTTTATAAATAATGAATATACTGATCCAGAATTAAGAGAAAATCCACCTCCACAACCTCAATTTGATAAAGTACAAAGAAATATTTTAGCTGACAAACCACGTGTGACTAGATTTAAAATAAACTGGGATGATAGTTCAAGCTCACCAACGAATACTATTCCTGAAGGTATGGAGGCACAAACAACAGTGGAAGAAACAACACAAGATATTCCTTCAACTTCACTAAGTTTTACGGAAAATACACAAAATAGTATGGAAGTGATGTAAATTATTTGTATTTAGTATTATCATTTCCATTTTTAAATAATTACAAATTTTTTAAATCAATCCTGTGTTATTTTTTGTGAATGTACAAAGAAAAACACATTGATGAAAACAAATATGGTTTAGTTTCAAGATTAAAATTTTTATATTCGTTACATTTATCATTACTGCTGTTTTTGCTACTTCATAATCATTTTGCGTTTAATTTATAAATTCCATGTGTACAAATGACTCGACTAAAATGTCTTTAAGTTAATTAAAACTGGGTTAGAATAAAAGGTTTCAAATATCAATAATTAAATGATAACAATAATCAATATTTGACCAAATAAGTTTGAATTCATTTTTACAGAATTAATTAATATTTTACTCATACAAATGAAAATTACTTGGTTTCATAATTTCAAAATAAAATTAAAATATTTCAGTAAAGCAGTAATCTGAATATGAAACCTTTATTTCTACAATTTTTTAATCATAACTGCTTAATATTAAGTATAATTTTATTTGATTTAGTTTCATAATTAAAAATTAAATACCCTATAATATCTGACGTTAAATTTATGTAGTAAAACTACTAAATTGTATAAAATTTGGATATTTTTTTATGAAATGCAATTAACTGAATTTCAAGATTATTAGCTCAATGTTTGTCAATATCTATAAAATAAGATGGAGTTATTACTCTAATGGTTCATGTATATATATACATATTAAAAGTAATATTGTTTTCTACTTATATAAAACATGACTTTTTATTTGCTTTTCCTTGCAGAGTACAAATTATTTTTCTAAAAAATAAACATCTATTTAGGAAATGACATATTCTAAATTTTAAATATATAATAATAGTGATTCTTGGAGAAATAATAATGCAAAGAATAATTTTTACATGTATTTTTTTTTTAGTAATACAAAAGTAATGAAAGGCATACAGGTAGCAATGGCGGTAACAAGAATTTAACGATTTTTTTATTAATAGTTAAAATTTCATTGCTTAAAATTTTTTCTAGCTATTTATGCATATACTGTATGTATACACTTGTTAATATATATATACACGTAAGTGTTTATTTAATAAGTACACAGTTACAACTTGAATAATTATTTTAAATAACAATATTTTTATAATATATTTAAAAATTTACTGCTTTCTACTGTGATATATCTTATATAACACATTATTATACAATTTTTACCCTGATGTGAGGAATACGTTTTATTTAGCACCTATACGAATTTTTATGTTTAGAAACTGGAAATGGATGTTAATAAAAAATACCACAAAAAATTAATTTTTTAAAATTTCATGATAAATATTTTCATCTTAACACTTAAATCACTCTTACTCATTAATAAATCATCTATTATTAATATAAATGTGCAACTTATTATTTAAAAATATGTTATTAATTGTAATTAATCGTAAAATTATAGGAATTATATAAAAAAAGTAATCTTGGTTAACTAATTTTGTGAACAATAAATAAATGTTTCCAATTTTTAAATCTAAAAAATCAATGAAAACTTTACAAAATTATTATTTTAATAGCTATACTCATTTCCTGATTACAAAAGTGATCATTTATTTGAAAGTTCTAATTTTTAATTTTTAATTCACATTTTATTTTACCAAAATTAGAAAATATTCTTATATTCTACTACCGATTACATTGTCTTTGATTTAAAAGAGTAAAGAAATAAAACGCTTGTGTAATTTCTTTCAAGGTTTAACAATTTCATATATAAGCACTTCTATGGTTTACATGAGTCTAAAATCGGCATAACAGTGCAGTAACTTTTTTGTATTCTAAGCGTGTAATATTTCTGCTTACACTTTTCTTTCTAAATGCAATTTGTGCTTGGAATTTTTTAACTTACACCTGTACCATATTTAGTTTGTTCAATAACTTGACAATACTCTAAATATGTATATAATTGACTAGAAACCTTATATATTTCGTTTAGTACTAAAGATTTTATCATCAAATACCGCTTTATATAAAAATCAATATTATTGCTGATATTCTTATGTATTCGTATATATTAGAATTTTATTTGAGGTAACATACAGTTTTTAAACGTTTTTAAAATTCAATTTTCTTTTCAATTGTCTCTGTTGACCCTTGCAATATGTACAATAACTTTCTTTGATTAGCTATTCATGTCTTTCAAAAACACTACCACACTTTTTATGCACAATTCTATTGTTAGAATGTACTATTACTATTTTTCAATCAGCTGTAGAACACAAATAAATATTAATTTTAAAAACAAGCATCTATTTCCATTTTCTATCGGCTAAGTTTTTAACTTCTGGGAAGACCATTTGAACAAGTATTCATTATCAACCTATTGATTTTTTTGTAATATCTTGTATTATAAAGACTATACATTAAAGGACGCCTACGTACAAAAAATATAAACACATAAGCATTAAGATTATTTTAATTTATATACGCATTATTTGAGACTTTAATTTCGGAGAAATTATATTGTCTTTCAATGATAAGGATAAAAATTATTAATAAAAGTATGTAATTTTAATAGTTTAAAAAATGTTATATTTAATTAGTCTATAAATAATCATTCAAAAATAGATTTAATTCAAATTATAATTTTCAAAATAAAAAAGTATTTAATAGTTATTTGTAAAAGATTCATTATTCATACAAAATTTTTATTAATGGCAAAACAAAAATTTAGATTATTCTAAGCCATGCTTGGAAATAAAAGATATAAGTTGTAGATTTACTATCGCATTTTTATGGTACAGGTGTAACAAATTTTCTTTTATTGTCTTTATAAATGCTACAAGTATCTTTCTGAATATAATGTAAATAATATTAATCAGGTAGATTTAGATCAACAATTTTATTTCGATATACTGACGCTTGATACGAAAGTATTCCAAAATACGGCTGTCTTTCTTAGATATACTTCGAAATACTTATAATGCACATAACGCTACTGCATCATGTATGTCACTACAGTCCACTCACACTCATGCAATTCGGAATGAATACATATCGAAGATATTATTCCTACAATACTTGCACATATATTTTCTTATGTATAATACATTATAAAATTGCCACTGTCGTGAATTTTTTTAACGGATAATAATTATTAATTTTTACCAAGTTCTCGTCTAAATTATCAGTTATAAATAATATTTAAAAATGTCTAGCTTGATTTTATATTAATAAAGCAACGTTTTTGGTAATAAAATGTAACCAATATAGATACACATATTATTAAAATATATATTAATGTAAAAGAAACTCTCTACATTAGAATATTTTATTGCATGTTAGAAACCTGTTCAATACTTGTTGAGAATAATTTTATTAAAAAATTTAATAAAATTTAAGTAAAAACTTAAAAAAAATTCTTTAAAGCATATTTTATCATGTATTTAATTAATGAATGTGAATTTACATTGCCACCTTATAAGTAAAACAATAAAACATATAATAAACATCAACTCACTTGTTATTATGAATAAAGTATGTGAAATATCGATATCATTATAATATTTTTTAAAAGTATTTCTAAATAACTGCATCATGAATTAATACTGTAATTTGAACACTCAATAAATTGGTCTATCTAAAATCTCTTTATAGCTAATAATCTACACAGTTAATCATTTTTTAACCAAAATACTTAGCTTTACAATTTATAATTATCATGTATTTGCTTATTTAAAATGAAAGATTTTATCACAAATTCCTTTACTAATTGAATATTTACTCATGTTGTTTTTCTATCAATAAATCATTGAAATAAATTTATATAAAATCATTAAAAATTACAATTGGAAAAGTTTTTAAATATACATACAATGCAAATGCTTTAGGTTTCATTACATCGATATATTTTTAACAATTTTATATTTTAATCCTTACGACAAACAGTATTTTAACTGTTGTAATTTTATCAAAGTTTTGGTAACTGTATTATATATAGATAGATAAATGCAAAATATATTTTTATTTAATTTTAATAATGCATTTAATTATATTTTTATATAAATTGCACATATTTCTTCTTTTTGTTAAAATATATAAATAATTGATAAATAAAAATTATAAATACTTTTAAAATATAAAAATTGGCATACTTAAAGGTGCTTTCAAAGTAAATATTAGGTTTCTAACGATTTTGGGTATTTTTTTCACTAACTATGCAAACATAAACTGGTCTGTACAGAATTAATGGTACTTGAGATGCTATATGATCAGTACCATCATAAACTTGTCCCAGAAGAAATTCAGGGCCAATATAGCATCCACCTTCAATGTGTTCCATTGCAATATCTATAAGGTTCAGGTGATATAAAACACATTAAACATTATGTATATATTCCAATTTTCTATCCTGAATATAAACTATTTTTACATAAAAAGTTTAATTGTAATGATATCACTTTAATTGTAATTATTTTATAAATACTAACCATATTTAATTTGTGGCTGATGAGTAAGATTTGGTATTCTAAAGGGAACTGTTGCTACTGTCATAGGAAAATGCATCTGCATATCTTCACCTGATTTTTCTAATTGTACACTCACCTAAGGTGATTATATAAAATATTTTTAACAATATTGATTGTGTATGATAATATAAAAAAGCAAACTATAATTACATAGTTACCTTTAGAATATAGTAAATTTGTATTAAACGACAAACACCAACTAAAGTTGGAGGGCAAACAGGAAGAATCATTTTTTTTGATGAGTCCCATTTAATTGCACTCCCAGGTAGAACTGGTTGTCCTTTATATTCCATAACAACTTTTTGAAGCTCTTTACTTGTACCAAGAACACCACGGTCAATGAAGAATTCAACATACTAAGAATAATAAATAAAGAGAAAAAATATAAAATATGTTAGATTGAATTATATAATAGATTATGATAAAATTGAAAAGAAAATTAATATTAATATTGCACCAATACTTGAATTAATTTAACTTGTAACCATGCTTTCTCTATTCCTTTGTTGTCAATAGCAGCTCGCAATTTTATACTCTCACCACAAACATAAGCAGTTCTTTCTAATTGGGCACTTAATTCAACTGGGTTTCTTCGACAACAGAAGCAACAGGATGTGCGTACTTCAGTTCCTATCATAGGTTTCTGTAATGATTATACCATTTTTCTAGCTACATTAAGTTCATAATTTGAATAGTTCTAAATGAAATAAATAAATGAATTAAATTTGAAATTCCAATAATAAAATCCTCATTCACAGAATATTCATTATATGAATTTGTACAAAATTTTTATAAAATGTTTATAAAAATTAATAACATTATTTAAAAATATTAGAAAAAAAACACCAAAATTTATTTTTCAATATTTTTTGAAGTTATTATTGCTTGAAAGGTTATAATAAAAGGTGAAATAACCGATCAAGTTAAATATTAATAATATGAAATATATGTAAAAATTTAAAGAAAATTAATTTACTTTTTTTTAATAAAAATACTTGATGTAACAAAATATATAAAAATTCTCCAAAATATTGCAAAAATGTAATTTACAAACATTTTTTCAGTTATGTAAGACACTGTCACAGATTAGATCATTTTGATATATATAATTTTATAATGATTTTCAATTGTATTCATAAATGCAAGATTTTATTTTATCTTCCTGGATAAATTGTTTAACTATGTGAATATTATAAAACATGAAATTCTACATTTAACATTGAAAATTTTTATAAGTATTGTTATATAATTTCTACATGTTTCTTTTCTAAAAATAACAATAAATTTAAAAATAATTTTATCAAAAACTTAGCTATTCATATTCAGAATAATTAGTATCTTATAAGTTCATGAATAAAATATTAACTATCTCCACTTTATGATTTCATACTTTAAAAATTTAAAGTAAATTCAAAGCAACATACTTTGAATCTTTTACTATAAGTTTTATTCAATTAAAAAAAAATTACCAAATACTGTTCATCCATACAGTCTATATGAGGTCCAATTAATGTAAAGTATTTTAATCCTTGTGGTGGACTTGCATAAGGCCTGTCAACTGTTGCTTTAATGTAATAGCGTATATAACCAGTACGAGACTCAAAGCTACACGGCAAAGCACTCTCTGGTAAATTAAATGTAAATGGAAATTGATGCTTTCCACGAGGTAAAATTGGAATAGGGCCTTCAGAGGAATCTAAAAATAATTACATGTTAAATATTAAAATAAGTAACATAAAAGCATATCTATTTAAATTACCTTGGCCCCAAACCACAAGACGCTCATCAACGAAATATTGATCATCTTTTACATTTCTCCTGTCACCACTAACTAAAATTTTCCACTCAGCATGTGCTTGACCACGCAATGACAATCTCATTGCTGTAGTAATTGAATTTTAAAATTAATTAATTTATATACATTCACAATTAGAATCTTAATAATGAGCTTGTTAATATTTTAATATAATTTTATATCTACCTTGTAACTGCTTAATAAATAAGAAAGGAATAAAGAAATAAGAAATACCCAAAATAAAATAAAATAGAAGTTTATTTATCACTTAAATAAAGTTTTTGCTAATATTTAGTTTCATGCTTATAATTTAATTAAGTACTAATATACTTGTAAAAATATAATTATCTAATTTAAATCATAATAAAATAAAGTAACTCGTTTAAAAGAATCAAACATATACATCCATTAGCATATAATATAACATATAACAGTGAGACATTCAAATAAAAGATTTTGAACATAAAAACTCTTTTGTTTACGAACACATATTTAATAGCTACCTACATCTTAACTTGAAGTTCTCAGTTGTATGCAATTTTACATGACCACGAATAATTTCACCTGCATAATAAATATCTTTTTCAAGTTTAATGTCAAATTCACTAATGTTATCCATTATTTAAGTAACCAATATTTGTAAAGGATTTCGCAAAAAATTAAAATTGAATATTGCACAAATGCATATATGCACGGACACGTATATGCCTGTGTGCGCACGCGTGTGTATGGATCAGTGCATTTTTTAATATCACAAAATATACGTGAAAGACAGCTTTTACAATTTCTTAAACAATTGAATATTTCGACTTATTAATTCTTAATTAAAATTAAATGCAGTTTATCAACGATGTGATTTAAATAAATAGAATGTAGCAAAGTTTAGATTACAAGCTATACATAGAAATCATTATTATAAATAATTATAAACTTTTAAATATCACATTTAATTTATACAAAGTTTTAATACCGATTATCCATTTTATTTATTTATTTATTTCGTTAAATACGGCTAAAGGATCTTCAAGTATGTCATAAAAATCTGAACACAAATTGGAACACTCTAATTGACAACCACTACTGTACCACGACGCAAATATTCGCATTTTTTCCAGATCACTAAGCAGATTCAATAACCAAGAAAAATTTTCATTTTATTTTAAAGAAAATTCTTAAGCAATAATATTTTTAATGTATATTCGCACGAGACAACTTTCTTTTCTATTCTTTTGAATTACATCACAATTCAGAATCTGACATCACCAACAATTTTCGATGCAAGTCGACCGACATTCTTTATTGACGTCCCGAATCTAAATAACCTCAAGGCCTCCTTGCAAGAATAGATATTCATTCATAATACACACAAAATGATAATATTATTTTCATATGACAGGAAAAGATAAAACTAGATTTAATGAAAAAATTTGAGATGGAAACTAGTGTTATACCAGTAAATATTGGAATTAAAGAAAAGTCATCAAAATTTGGTATAATTCTGACTGCTGTTACAGGTTTATATTTATCTGTATTTACTTGTATATATTTTTATTTTCTTTATTTCTTTATAAAATTTATGTTAGATTTAAAATAATAATGATACATAAATAAGTAAATAAAATAATAGTGTTACAATTAAATAATAGTAAACTTTAGTTGGGCAAAAATATTAAGTTTTGAAAATGGAATACTGTTTTGTCTATTTTTATTATTTCTTAATAATTGTAAATATAATTTGTAATAATAATTTAGTGTGAAAAATATTACTGTTAATTTTTACTGTGTTATGAATAAAAATTTATTATTAAATATAGTATTTTAAAATTAAATATGATTTATATCTAATACTGTTTAACTAAATTTAGCAATTTTAATCGCAGGTGGATTTTGGATAGCAATTAATCTTATTTCCATCCCATTTATTAGCCCAGGATTCAGAAAGATATGTTTGCCATATGTTCCAGCAACAACAAATCAAGTAAACAATATTTTACAAGCTTTAAAGGGAAAATCAGGCTCACTTTTGGATATAGGTAGTGGAAATGGAAAAATTGTAAGATATTTTGAGTTTATTAATAATAAATAAATTAAACATTTAAAAATATTTCAAAAAATTATTTTTTTTTCAAAAACTAAATGTTCAAGGTTATAGCTGCAGCAAAAGCTGGTTTTCAGGCTGATGGTGTAGAACTTAATCCATGGCTAATAAGTTTCTCTAAACTTTCTGCCCTTAATCAAGGTGTTTCATCTAAAACATCATTTTTTAGAGAAAATTTATGGAAATTTAATTTACAAAAATATGACAATATAGTTATATTCGTAGTTGAAGAAATGGTACTTACATTTTATAACTTCATACATTAAAGATATTTCTGTAAATTTAATAAATGTATTTTTTAATATTTTACAGATGGAAGAACTTATTAAAAAATTTAAATCAGAATTAAAACCAAAATGTTCAATTATAGTTTGTCGGTTTCCTCTTCCAAATTGTAAATCAATTTCTAAAGTTGGTGAAGGACTAGATACCGTTTGGGTATATAAAACTCCTTTAATTAAAAATGAGTAAAATTATAATTTATTATACCAGTAAAGATTAATTTTTTATCGTTTAAATTTATTATAATAAATTAATTATATATATTATTTTAATTAAAAATTTTATTACATAAAAATATAACAATTTGAATAAATAATACTTTACTATGGAAATACAATTTTTATTTATAATATAAAATATTCAGCAATAAATAGAGAAATATTTCATATACTGTATTATAGGTTTAACATAACGTAAGTCACTGGTTCATTGTAACCTTTTTCTACTGTTATTATTAGAAAATCACAAAAACTTTGAAAAACAAAAATTTATATATAAAACTATTGAGTATTTATATAACTCATTAATAAAAATTTAATATAACACAGTAGTAATGAAAACAATATATTTTGTATTTTTAAATTATAATAAAAACGTAATTAATGTTCAATTATACCTTGTAGTCAATAAATTACTTGTTTATGTCTATAAAATGCACCAGATGCTTAAATTTATTTTATACAGATTATGCTATACAAATTTATTGAAAATGTTATATTTAAACTATCAGTATTTAAAAATGGTCTCTTAAATAGTCATTTAACAAATAATTCTTATTTTGTCATTATCATGATTTTTTAAAAAATTTAATTTTCGCTCAAATTGTTTGTATGAAGAACTGACTGATAAGATTTAAGACTCCAATAATTGGTACACAAGTATAACATAAAACTTGAAATAGAGTAATCGTTCCTCGTCTGCGTGAGATCATCAAATATAATAGACTTGGTAATGCAAAAATATAAACTAATCCACTTATTGCACCAGTGTATCTAATAATTATTCCTACATGTGGTAAAAACACTGCAAAAAGGATACAAATACCAACAATAACAAGATTTATAAGTAAAGTAGAACTTTGACGACATTTCGTTGACTTGAATACAGAAGTTAGTAGTTGAATCCTCAACATATAAGCTATCAAAGGATAAACAGTGAACAGTTGAAATAAAAGAACAACACGGGCTCCTACAGTAAGTCCGTCATTTTTTTGAAAGTTGTTTAATAAATTCTAAAACAAAATTAGTTATTTATTTAACGATTTTATTAGTATATATTTGATAAATTTATATTAATATTTATAATTGTTTATATTAACTTACATCTTCAATGCATACTTTCATTAGTGGAAAACAAATGTAAAATACAATTCCAACAATTATATACGTAATAGTAACCAAAACATAAGCTATAATCAAATCTCGCCCCTGCAATAAAGAAAATGTAAAAAAATAAAAACTAAGCTTTGAAAAACGTTTTAAGTTTAGAGAATTAATACGGATTTTGAACAAGACATTTTCTTAACTTTCCAAGGAAAATTATTTTTATAATAAATATATAAAATATATAATAATAAAAATTATTTTACTTTTTAAGCACATTAAAAACTGTGAAATTATTAAATGTAAAATAATCAAGTATATAACGAAATTTTGAAATAACCAATATCTAGGCTATTTTTACAATTTATTGAAAAAATAAAACGTGTAACAGTATAAGCAGTTTATAAATCATATAGATACAGTAGATGAAATTAATCAGTAATATATTTAAAAGAAAACTTTATTTATAAAATTTCCACAATTTTGTTTTATTACTATTTATGTATTTATATTATGGGCGTATTCATAAATTAATTTTATGAGAAATCTTATTAATATATTGAAAAAATATTAATGACGTCTTTTATAAATTAAAATAATCATAATTCTTAATTGAAAAACTGTACAAAATGTACTTTTAAATTTCATAAATTTATTAAATAAATCTTTTAAAATTTGATGATATTATTTTTAAGTTATTGATATTACAAATTTAATTTTTTTTTATTCTGTAAAAATTTAAACTAAAATATCTATCCTCTGTTTTCTCTACAAATTAATTTGAGGTATATTTGAATTAATTAAATACTTACATTTTTCTTTTGATTACGATTGCTTTGCATAATTGTTATTATTATATTGTGAATAAAAAACGACAGGGATAGCATTCCGGATAAAGCTGGAAATGTCGAACGCAGAATCCAAATATCTTCCCAAGCGGTTTTATCCATGTTAATGCCCCATGACGTTGATTTAATAAGTACAAACACTACTAGGTATATAATAGAAATCGTACCTATGTTATATACATTATAATTACAATTTTATTTAATTTTCAAATGACGATACCATACATATGTAATTGCATAAATAGCTTTATTAATTACTTTCATCGTTTTCATTTTTCTGGTAACTATTCTTTAATTTAAAACAAGTAAAAATTATAATCCATAATTTTATACACAAATATACATGCAAGCTTTAGATTAATGTTATTAATCAATGATTAATTAATCAGTATTTATCAACGATTTCTACTTTGATTTGGAATAAATATTTTTCCTTAAATTGAATAGCTTTTAAATAAGAAGTTTACAAAGGAGAAAATGTAATTACCACATTTAATTTAATTGGTTACATTAAATTCTCGGTCAAAACAATCACTTTTCTTAATTAAACTTACCAAGAGAATTGAATTTAGTAAAAAAAGTTGTAGTATTAAAGTTTAAGACAGGAAATATTAATAAGGCTAAAAATATCGGAACTGTTTTGTACAAATCCCAAATTGGACCCAAGTTATCATAAGAATTCTCACAACTTATCGTTCTGTTAAAATTTTCTTCTTTAGGGCAGAGTACTACAAAAATAGATTCTTCTTATCATTTATTTTAAAAAATATTAATTACTCTTTTACTTACTGTTTTCACTGGTTTTATTGAAAGTAATAGGTACCACGGAAATATCAGTGATAATATCTATAAAGAGATAAAAAGTTTTATGATGTAAAAATGTTGCTTTCGATATTTTACTTTATTTGTATTATGTTTCTCTACTTATTTTGCAGTTAACGAGTACTCATTTTTAAAATAAAATTGGAAGTTAATAATATTAATAATGAATAAAAATCAGAATAATAAAACCATTGATCTAAGGCTAAACTACATAAATATTATCTTACCATAAAGAAAGTTGACGAAATTGTACAAAAAATTTGACATTAAAATCCAGTATATTATATTAGCACCTATCAAAACACTTAAGCTAAAAAATTTTGCCATATACTCAGCCCACGAGCCGAGAAAAATTCGACTGAGTTCTGTCACTTCGATTGTTTCATCTCCCCCTAAATAAAATGAGAATATGAGTATATGATTGAATACATTGAATACATGCATAAAAATTGTTATAAGTATAATAATAGTTTAAAGTATATATGTAAGATATATTAAAAATGAAAATGTTTATCTGATTTAAACTTTTAAACAATAATCAAAATATTTTAAAATTTAAAATAAGATAATTTTGCATGATCAAATGTTTTTTACTAAATTTAAGGTAGTACGTGAATGTTATAATTAATTCTTAACTGTTTTATCGATCGACAAATCTACCACCTGGTATTTTTAAAAGGTTTTTTAAAATATTATACTATATTTTTCAATGTTTATATATTTAACATACTTTTATCGTTAAAAGTATTAGCTTAACAAGTTGTACAAATTAATTAGTATATTAACGAGGCAAACGAGTACAGATTTTACGTAAAGCAAAAATCTTTTTTATTAAAGGCTCTGAAATAATTTTAATAAATATAAATATCATAAGTATAAATATTAATTAAATAATTTTGAAAAATATTAGTTATAATTTGAAAGTTATAAAATGAATGCACAAAGATATATCATGAAGTAAAGGAAATTGTATTTCATGTTACAATGTATTTCATAATTTTCCATATACATTCTTTAAATGCTATCAGTATAAAATTATTTATATAAATAAGATTTTTGTGAATTATATTTGTCTTATTAATTTTTATAAAAGCGCATATTATCGTAAATTATAAAAAGAATGATCAATATGGTATATACATAGGATGTTAGCTGTACATTTAGCCGACATTATAATTAATAAGAGTTCAGACTTTTTATTTTAAAGAAATAGACCCTCTAAGTCATTATAAGGTTTAATCGAAGATAAAGAATCGTGCCAACTATTATTGTATATTAATTTTATTTCAACTAATTTAACATTTTATCTTTTTGTATTATTGTTTGCTTTTAATTTTTACGCTTTAAATGAGGGAATAGATATCATTGGTTTATTTTGAAAATTTAACGTTATCACTACAGAAATTCTACATTTAACGAAAATCTTGAACAATAATATAAGATGAATAAATATAAATTATATAAGATATATATATATATATATATATATATATAATTATTAAATTTTGCAAAAAATTTATTATTTTAATATTAAATTTAATTTATTATGTCAAAGAAAGAAAATTAATTATTTTTATTTTTATTGAATTACTTCAATTTTTATAATTAGTAGAGGAATGAAATTTAGCATTTCTTATTAATATTAAATTTATACCTTAATAAACCAAATTCAATTCACAAATATATGAATCTATTTTTTAAACATTTGATACTTTATTTATACTAATTTAATTACATCTCACATTATTCAACTGTATTCAATTACTTTACCATAGTATTTGCGTACTTGTAGTAGCTTGTATGCTGTGAACAAACATAAGCCACTCATAGCGAGTATAAGAAAGATTGCAGGAACAAAACCTGCCATGTAAATTCCCCATGGCATAGACAATATTGAAGAACCTAAAATCGTATTCCATACGGAAAAACTGACAATATTATCATTAATTTTTATACTTTACATTACATGTCAAAATTTAAAAAAACGTTCTATTATGTGTTTTTATTTTATATATCTGATGTTAATTTTTTGTTTATTATTGAGATATTTATTACCAATTGATATATCTATTTAATAAATAGAAAAATTAGATAATTTAATTGTAGAATACGCACTACTTTTTTAAATCAAATTAACAGTAAATTAATTATGTTGTATTAAATTTTTTTATAGTATGATTATAATTTTACAAAATATAAATAATGAGGACAAAACAAAGATAACTTTTTGTATTTTAAGTTTTGAAAAATCTACAAAGATATATCCAATTTTCAAAAATAAATAGTAAATAATATATTTTAAATTCCAAAAAAACAGAATATTTTTCTCGTATAATATTATTTTCATAAAATATCTTGTATCGTATATGATAAATTCATAAAATATTTAAAAAATCAGAATAATTTTTAACATATTCTTGCTTAATAGATTTCACGCTTGTATTACAAACAAATACAAAATATTTGTATATAAAATTATTTAAAAAATAAAATCTTTTATTTTATGGAAAAATTATCATGTCCAACATATTTCACTTCCCAATCAAGTTCTTTCCATGATAAGTCTAATGACTACGTCATGGAATATTTGACTGATATTTATATTTTACATGAACTTTACAAAATATTATATATTTTATTTCTAGATATAACTATTGTACTTTGATAATGTGATATAAATAGTCTACGTCAATGAACTTATGAATCTTCTCACAAATTAAAATTTATATATGATTGAGAAATTGAAATAAATATTTTAAGAAAATCTTTTACCGTTAATATATTGCAACAATAAAAGTTTATTTGAAAAAATTATTTAGTTTGCTTTATTTTATTATTATTATTGTTATCCCCCAATTTATAATTTTAGGAAACAATAATTTGTTTCTAAATTTTCTAAAAAATATTTTTGTTGAATTAAAGGTTTTTATATTATGATTTATAATAATAATTTCAGTAACTTGATTGAAAGATATTTATCTATAAGAACTAATAGTAATTAGCTATTTCAATTTTTCATCGAAAATAATATTTTTATTTCATAATATCATAATCGTAATAAATTTCGTACTCAAATTAAAAATTCTATAGTAATGTATAAGCAAAAGAATTTATATTTAAATGTTATATATGAATAATCAACAATATGAATCAAAAAGATCTTGAGTTATATATTTTCAAAATTTTTCTTAATATAAAATTAAATTAATTATTCCTTATAAGTATAGTTATTAGGTTTAAAAACAATTATTTATATTTAATATTATTTTAATTTTTCTTGTATTTATATATATATATATATATACTTTTTAGTATAAAATATGTTTATAAAATTATTTATAAAATATTATAAATAATTATAATAATATAATCATATATCGTATATATATATATGTATCATACATTTTTAAAAGAAATTTTAATTTTTAATTATTTGAAAAATTTTATTCTATTTTATTGAAAATTATATGAAACCTTCATAGTATATTTTATAATTTTATAATATTTTATAAAATGATAATTAAAATTATATATACAAATTTATCAATGATAGTGATTTTCAAAGTGATTAAAAAAATATTTAATCTATGTATAATATATAACATAATATGTGATTGTATTTAATATTAGAAGTATCATTCAATTAAATTTTTATTTCCAATAAAAATATTTTTCACTTTACTTACATTGTGACTAGTGAACTTTGTTTTGGCTTTATATCTGCAGTGATAACATTGATCTGTGTTTGATTTGACAACGATTTAGGAATAAATTTCTCCAATAATATCTTCTTATTGATGTGAAAGTTGACATCAAACCTTTCGTCTTTAAATAACTTTTTGTAATGAAAAAGGTTGTTACCAATTATTAGCCAAAAATTAAAACGACTTGAATAGCATTAAATTGATAAATATTATTTTCAAGTATTTTATTGTGCACACAAGGATATAGAATATAATATTTTAGTGATACATGAATAGCTTCATTTTAAGCAAATCAACAAATTTATATAATAAATAAAATTGAAAAAAGCTTCTTTTTCCTAGCAATACAAATATTTATTAGCAATTATTAAACTATTTAAATTATATAAATTACAAAGATATCAAATAAATCAACAGCAGAATAATGCGGAATTATTTTGCTTATATTTTATTTTTATATTCATTCTCGTTATTAAAAATAATAATTAAACCTCTAAAAATAAGATGAAATACAATCAAATTTTGTACATTTTATAAAAAGAAAATTATACATATAAATATTTGTAATTTTAACAAAAAGTTATTAATCAAATGTTACTAAAGACTTTTGTTATATTACCAGATTGGTATTGTGAATGTCGTAGAATGTTTCGCATTCAAGATCTGTAGATAGTGATGTTCTAACCGAAGAGCAAACCTTGTTTGTCAGTGATGGCAATCGTTTTGTTAATAAAATAGAAATTGAATCACAGTAGTGTATTTCACCATTTGTATTACTGTATCTATAAATCAAATAATAAAACTAAATTTTTTTTTTAACGATGTTGTTAAATTTTGTATTTACAAAAAATACTTAAATTTATAATTAATAATACATTTGGTAACTTTGCGTTAAATTAAATTAGTTTTACATGTTCTTCATTTTATCTACAATTTGATGATTCAAAGCTCATCACAAATCCACGATTCACTAAATATACGGCAATGGAAATAAAAAAAGGTAATTTAAAATGAGGAAACAATAATAAACATTTTATAGGGCATGAAAGTATCAATTCTGTTAATAATGTTATCTAATAGTGAATCTTGATATTCAATAAAATTTAATATATTAAATTTATTTTCAAGGAATCCAAGTAATTTCCTTAATTCGTTTAAAAAAATTATTCAATTTCTGAAAATGGTTACAGCACGATTGCACTCGAAACTTTTGTATTATTTTAACACGATAATGTTATCAACTATTAGTCGATTTTTTCCAAACTTGTTTTTCAACGTGAGAGATGAATCTGTAATTGCATACATCGCTTTTTGTTAATATTTATTGCATACTTATTACTATTGAATACATAGTTTTTATAGAAGAATCGATAAGATTGCATTAAAATGCCTTGGTTCAGACATTCTAAGCATTTTATAGCATTAACCCGCGAAATATCCACTTTGTTAATGATAAACAAGAGACTAATGATACGACGACTTTCAGAGCAAGAAAGTTTCAAAAAATCCAAATACTATACAGACGACTAACCTCGTGGAAGAGCTATTGCCGGGACTGGAATCGACGTCGCTCGTATCCAAGCTGTGAAACATGTGGCTCCGATAATTATGACTTTCCTTCGAGCAGTCTGATAGAAGTAGAGGTGTGCTTTCTTTGCTGTTGTCCGGTTGCCGCATCGCAACGTCAGGCTTCCCTAAGGCAAAGATTGAGTCACGATCGGCGAGATTAGCCATGAAGTTCGCTTTAAAGCCGCCGCCCCGAGACCTCCGCTGATTGCCCCCGATGCATCGGAAGCATTTCTAATCGAATGTTCACACGGTTCTCTATGCAACGAGATTAGCGGATATCAATCGGCCACGATGAACGTTCGTTCGTTATCGACTATTCAAATGGTTGTGCTGCTCCGCTTCTCGGGTTAGCTACGAATGACCTCATCTTTCCCTCTCCTCGACCTCCATACTTTTTTCTCTATCACATTTTTCGAGGGTCAATCTATCTAAAAGAGGACACCTGTGGAACATGGGCTTCAGTTAAACGTCATGTTTATTAGAGACTATTCATAAAAACACAAGTTTAATTACTGAAATTAATGTAATACTTTAATATCAACTTTAATTCTTGTCTAGTTGTACTGTAAACTAAACAATTATCGTTTTACTTTATACCAAATGCATAATCTATGTGTACAAATCTTTTACGTTACTGACAAGTGATAAATTACTTTTTCCTTTCATTTTATGTATTTAAAATATTTATTAATTTATTTTAAAATTTTTTAATTTAAATTAATTAATTATTTTAAAATAATTTTAAATAATTCATTAATATTGATCTTAAAAAGATGCAATCGAAAAGAAAATTAAATATATATATATATAAACATGCGTTTCAATTACGTAATAAAATAAGAAATTATAAAATTTTGGATTTCTAACTATTGTATATGGTAATTTATGTTGTTGTTTGAAGGTATTTTTTACTATATTTTAATATTTCCATGGTATCTCATGTAAAGAGGAATTTATAAATATTGATAATTTCATTTTCTAAATTTTATATGAAGTTGATAAAAAAAAATTATAAGAATAAATATTTTTTTTCGTGTCGGTAAAATAATTGCTTTAATTTCACCACTTATAATACTAGAACATGATCATTTAAAGAATAAAAGAAATACTTTATATCTTATTGATGAGGTTGATAAACCAGAGCGAAACATAATTGTATCTGAATTAATGTAACTTCTCATAATACTTTTTTCATCCTTCCTTGATTATTATTCATTTTCGAATTTTCATATCTGTACAACACTATATCAAAATATGATTTTTTTTGCAGATAATTAACTTCATCTAAAAATAATATTAATTCACTTTTGTACTAACGTTGATAATAATATTTGTTTTAACATTTCAATTAACAAATATTAAAACTTAATTTAAATTATCTTTAATAACCCAATTAAAATTTGCATTTAAAAATCTGTTTCTCAAATTCCAAATATCTCAAAGAGAATTAAATTTTAATTAAAATTATGTCGAATTACAATACAAAAATTCATTTTCTTTTCAATACTTTTTTTAACAAAATACAATACTATACATATCAACAAACTGAATCAACTTATCGCAATTAAACTATTTAAATTATATAAATTATAAAGATATCAAATAAATCAACAGTAGAATAATGCGGAATTATTTTGCTTATATTTTATTTTTATATTCATTTTCATTATTAAAAATAATAATTAAACCTCTAAAAATAAGATGAAATACAATAAAATTTTGCACATTTTGTAAAAATAAAATTATACATATAAATATTTGTAATTTTAACAAAAAGTTATTAATCAAATGTTACTAAAGACTTTTGTTATATTACCAGATTGGTATTGTGAATGTCGTAGAATGTTTCACACTCAAGATCTGTTAAACTTAGTAAAAAGAACTCCCGTAAACTATCAAATACATTTGAATTTTTTAATTTCTTTTTTTACGTAAACTTTTCAACACTTTACATGTTTGAAGAATTTTATCAATTGAAAAGAGAAAAACTGTGTTGAACAAGTTTATTGTTAAATATTTTCAACAGATCGATGAATAATAAATATTAATTTTTTTTAGTTTTAAATATATATTATAAAGTAAGTATTTATAAATATAGAAAACAAGACTGACTTATTAAAAAAAGAAAAAAGTTTCAAAAATTAAAATAAAATATAAGAAAACTATTTTATTAAATTTGTTTTCACAATTAGTTTAAACAAATAGTTTCAACTATTTGTTTTCATTGATTATTTACCCTATATAATATTCTAATAGTGTAAGGAATTTCTGTATATCATAATTACTATTGCCAATTTCTAATTTTTTTTATAAACAGTAAATGATTTTTAAGAGTTATTACTTATTTACAAAAGATTATATTTTTATAACTACTCTTATTTTGAATTGTCAATTTTATTCATGTTATATAAATCTATAATTAGTGGTTAATCTATTTATTAATTATGTACAATGATATTTGGATACAAATAGAAAATTTCTATTTGGCTTCAGATGTAACTTTAATTTGACATTTAATTGTTAAAATATTTAAGATTATAAATAAATCATAAAGTTCATAATCAGTGTTTAACTAATATATAAAATATTCACAAAATATAGACTTCATATTTCATTATTGTATATAATTTTATATAAATTATTTAATTTCTAAAATAATATAATTATTTTATAAACTACATATATTTTAATGAAAGATAAAAATTTTATATTGAATTTGCAAAACAAAAAATAAAAGAGAATTATAATTATAATACGACCTATTTATTCAGTATAATTAAAATATTTTTTGATGATTCAAATATTTCCTTCAAATTTGTCTTTTTTAACGTAAATTAGAATAATTAGTCATAAATTAATATTAAATATAGCATTTTCTTAATACAATATATTCTTGATACAATATATTCTTGATATATACAAATTTAGACCAATAATATAATAAACAAGAAGCTGAGTTTTTCAGTATTAAATTTATATTTATATTTGAAAAACACATAATTCAAAATAATATTAAATTAAGTAATTACATATAATATATAATTTTAATATTTTCACATATGTATTAATAATAAACGAAACATATTTTTTGAACCTTTATAGTTAACTTTATAAAGAATGATTATAAGAACGCAAAAGTTTCATCATTCTAAGAAACCAAAACAAATAACATGAATATTTAAAGATAAAAACTATATTGAAATAAATAGATTAATGTTGTCATCAACAGTATACTTTAACAAATAAATAAATACATTTCTATAGAATACGTACTCTTACAATGTTATTACTAATGGAAAATTAGAATTAAACTCGTGCAATTATTTATTTACTGGTACTATAAGAATGAATATCAGCGTTTTTGTATAGGCTAATGTATATTCTGCTTACTTGCTATTTTATTTAACTCTAATCACCTTGTTTAAATTTTATTTAAATATAAAAAAGGTTTCTATATTTAGATAATAATGAATTAAAAAGTAATAATTAAATAGTAATAATTAAAAAGTAAATAAATCTAAATTTATTTTTTATAATACTTTAAGTATCAAATAAATTTTTATGTTAACAAAAACAATTATAATTTATTGAAACAAAAAGATTAGTATAATTTTCAGAATATTTTTTCGATTTAGTAAGATTAAAAAATTATTATTTTTCTTTTATTTATAAAACGGTATACTCATAAACGTTTAAAGTCTAAATAATTTTACTTCCATATTCTTAAAAGTCATCAGATATTTAATATAATTTAATTATATCGTATTTAGTAATAATATAAATCAATTTTGTTTTCATATAAAAAAATTTAAAAACTAATATAAGCTTATGAAAATTTGTTCGTGATTAAAAAAAAGATTGGTAAAATTTTTGAAATTATTAAGAACACTATTTATTTCTGTTTTTAGAAAATAATTTTCTACAATTCGTTTTATTCTACCACATCGTCTAAAAATTTCATTATAGAATCAAATTTCTTAATTTAGAATTATTAAAATACAAAATTACTTATATTGCAAATAATTTTAGTTACTGTTAAACGTTTATAAATATGTTAATTAAAAATTGTAACAGTTGGTATTCTAATAATAAAAATAACAATAATTTTAATAATATACGTCATTATTTAAATTACCATAAAATTGCGAAATGCCTAAATGAAAAATTAAAATTAATATTTTTATTTTATAAATTAATTCTTACAGATTAAGTAAAAATAATAAATTTTATCATATTTTACATTAAAATTATTTTATTTTGTAAATTATCTGTAATTTAATAAATATTATATAACAAATATATAAAGTAATAAAATAAGATATTAGAATATTTACTGGTATACACATAGTGTACCATCACATGGATTTTGATTTATTAAATTTTAACTTATCATTATTTTCACTAAATTTAAGTTGGACTAGGCAAGTATCGAGAAGTCTACAAAGATATTTATATTATTATTAAGACAGGGAATTGCCATAAACTTTTATTATTTTATATAAATAGTTTTCAATGACATATTTAAGTGTAGTACCAATTAATGAAATTATTTGTATTTTAATATTTATAAGAACTCGTGATACAATTAAATTATTTGTTATTTTACCTGGAAAATCATCATAAAATAGATTTGTTTAAATAGCAATATTTCTCTACACAGTTTTTAAAAATAAGTTTAAGAGTACTGTTCAGTAGTTATTACTTTATCTGTTGAAAATGATTACGTATGCACTTATTAGAAATAAAAGAATCTTCATACAGAAAAGGCATGTAAAAATGTAATATTATAGATTCAAATTAGATAAAACTATAATATTATTATATTCCTGTTACTAAAATGTCTTTAATTATTAAAATATTTAAAAATGAATAATAAATATACCTAATAATAATAAAACTTAATACATACGAGATATTGGTATTCTTTTCATTAAATTATGAAATTTAAATTTATTTATAGTTATATATGTATGTATATAACAAGTGAAAAATTACATCTTTACATTTAATAAAGATTAAATCTATTACTAAGTTCAAAAATTATTTGTAAAAGAAATGTTTTTATTAATTTGAATATGCAATATTTATCTATTAAAAAATAATTATATAAGAAATTAGCTAAATTATTCTTCAAAATTATATTGCCTAAACGGAATTAGCTTTTTGTTCAAATTTTAAAGTATATTAATTATGAATTAATACATTTAATATTATTAATATATATTACAATGAAAATATTATTATTTTCTATACAAAATCTGTTTTGATTATGTCTGATCTGCTTACAACAATTATATATCCCAAATCGCAGTAGTAACATTTATTTTAATATTCTTTTATCCAGTTATTTTTCTTTATAAATGTAACAAAATTTCTATAAGTGGTTATGCGTTAAAGTTGATTATAACTACCCTGTTTTTTTTTCATAATCCTTTGTGTTAAACTTGTGAATTGTAATATAATTTATCATAATTTTATTGTAATATAAATGTAATATAATTTTGAATGTATTAAACTAAAAAATCTTTAAGAAACTTATTTCTTAACTTCCAATTTGATTTATCTTTAGTAATTTGAACCAATTTAATATGACTAATAATAATATACTGATGCTTTTTTACTAATTGAAAATATCGAAAAATAAATAACTGAATACAAAGTTTGTGTATTTACAAAATTTGTATGTTTAGATTAAACTAAAAAAGAAATACTAAAGAATAGTGATTACAAAAAATAGTAAATGTTACGGAGAGCATAAGTGTTCTCAAATTCTCAAATAAAAATTATATTACATGATAATTAATGTAGTATTATGAAACAATTAAAGAATTTTATGTGAATACTGTAAGAATAGTAGCTTGGTACTCTTCGTATTTATAGAAAATTATAATATAAACAATAATCAGTAGTTTAATTAAAAATGAGTACCATTAATAAGCTCAATATTCTGAAAAAGCGTTTGAGTTTGAGCTAAATAAAAAGGATATGCATTAACACCGCTTGTCTAACCCGAACGTGAGCGTTACTACTTAAGAATATTTTCATACTATACAAGGAACTGTTATTGGATTTATAATTATGAATTATAAATATTAATTATAAATATTCAAAACTAATTTAATATCATTTAATAAATATTATTTTTATTAAAATAAATTTGAAAATGTTTTAAACGTTAATAAAACAAGTATGAAAGTTATTTATATTACCTTCCTCATAAAATATTATTAAACTATAATTATAAAAATGAAAACTAAGTGTGAAACTTAATGTATTTAATAAGATCAAATTCTAATTTTTTCATAATATTGTGGTTTCATAATTACTGAGATTTTCAATAATAGATAAATATATTCTCAACTCACAAAGATTTATTAATTCTATATATTATCTTTCAAACTTCAATTTAAGTTTAAAACATATTATCTTATGCGTAGGACAAGATAGTACGATATATTTTTTTGATTTTTCTATTCGGCAGACATCTAAATTACAAATATTTACTTTATACCATTTTAAACATTTAATTCTAGTTCGTTTCAAATATTAAAAATCTATTACAATTAATACCTATAAATAATTTCTATCTATTACAGTAGAAAATTAATTTCAAATGTAATTTGAAATTCTCATTCTCTCTAAGTCGAGCTAAATAAGAAGGTGGAGGAATTTTTACATTTATATTGAGTATTATATCACTTATGTGTCAAAAGCCTTAATCCAAAAATTATATTATTATTATTAAATTATATTATTGCTTAAGTTTTTAATTATACTACATATTATTGAATCAGACTCATTCGAAATTAAAATTATTTTATAAAATTTATAATACATTATTTTTACTACGTATGTGTAGAAGAAATATATTTTACCTTCAAAAATCACAATATGATTTAATTTATAGTTATAAGAATGTTAACTGAAAATGTAAAATTGTTAAGCAGATGTGAAAGCATGATCATGACTTTATATAAATGTATTCTTATTTATATGAAACTATATTAAATTATTTTATCAAATTATGTTAAGGAATGAACAGTATAATCTTTTAATATAACCATGTATTTTATTTAAACAAACTTTTCATATTTTAATATATAAATAGAAATCTATTTTCTTCAGTCTTTTATAAATTATTTTAACACACAAAGCTTATCTCCTATTTAAAATATTCTTAATAAAATAATATTTTATTTAATTCAAATAAAATTTCTGTAAATAAATAAATAAATGGTCTATAATTTTTTCTTGATTACCAATTCAATTTTTCAAATTCATGACATTTTGAGCACATAGTATAATAATAATTCAATAATAATGGAACATGTTAGTCATCGAGCTTGTGGTAAGACCTTGAGCGATTTATTGGGGAAACTTTTCGATCTTTGCTACTTAAGAAATTAATGAGAAATGATAAATTAGAAAGAATAAGATAAAGAGACCTACGTTTCATGAATAAATAAATAGGCACCTACAATGTAAAAAACTTAAAATATTGTTGAAAGAGTGACAGTAGATCATTTATCAATGCATATCATAGATATCCAAAATAACTTTTATCTTTTATTTCTTTTTCTTTGTTAAATTTAAAACCAACTTTCATTCATTGTACTCGTAGATTTTTTCTCCTCTAAAAATGCATATATTTTCAGGGATTTAAAAAATACATAAGTAAAAAGTATATTTTTTCTTCGTAAAATAGCATGTCAGAGTTTTTAACATATTCAATAGACATATTTATTTACATATTTGTTGACGTAAGTATAACATATCGCTTACTATAAAACGTATTAATGCTGTGTTATTTATAAAAATATGAGTTATATAAAAAAAGTATGAAAAGTGCAGACTTCAATAATAATTTATTGTTACTTTTATTTTTTAATACAAAATTTTATTTATACATAATTAATAATAGATTTATAACTATTATAATAATACTAATATATTTTTATATCTATACGAGTTTTAATATTATTCTATATGTTACAGACCAAGAATACAATAACTTTTCAGATCGAAAACCTTTTGCAAGTCTTTTGACTATTTTTCATGTTGCATCTGTATTTGTTTAATTATTATAAAAGAAAATCCTAAAGTAACACATTCTATTATCATTGGAGAAGTTAATGTAGATTTATTAAAACTGATAAGCTTATTACTTTGTATATTTAGTATACAAGATAAGGTCCCTTGTAACATTAAAAATAAAGTGATAAAATAGAAATAAACTTATAAATTTGGATTAAGATATTTTGATTATGATGTATTACTTTTTAATTTTATTGTTGAAAAATTCTTATATATTGTATTTTTTCAAGCAAGCTAATAAATATAATGTCATAACTAAAAAAATAAAATATTATAACTATTATTAACATAAGTAAAGCATGTAATGTAAAATAACAGCATTTTATTAATTCTATAAGATTAAACAATTATTTTATTTACATTAAAGATCAAAGTTTGTAATAAAATGAACAAAATTTGTAAATAAGCATAATTATTTCATATTTATTAATTATAGCAGAAATTATATAAAAATATTATATAAAAATTTTTTAACTTCGTTGCATGGTATTTTTTAATTATAAAATGCGAATCTTAATTAATAGATAAAAAATTTTTTAATGCGACAGTATTCAAATGGAAAATATAACTTACATTTTAATTTTAACGTATTAACTATTCAGAATTTTCATTGTTGGTGCAAATTTTAATTTATGAATTGTCTTATTTTAGTTCTCATAAGAAAATATTATTAACTCAGTTATAAATAAATCACTATTATAAATAACCTAGTTAATATTTAAGAAATGTGCTTGAAAATGCTGATTGTATAACAAATAGAAACTACCTATTTTATCAAATATTTATTATTTAAATTTATTTCGAAATTAAAAGGGTAAATATTCGATTAAAAGTAGAATATAGATTTAGAAAAAATTGTGTGTTTTAAAACAGTTCAAATTTTTGAATTAAAAAATAAATCTGTATATAAAAAATGTGATAAACTTTTTATTTTTATTATAATTATTTATTAAAAAGTCTCGAAATAGTAATTTTCCTGTTGTTGTTAGATCATTTGAATTAATTATAACATTTCAATTACATTAATAATAATAATCATTGTTTAATTGAAAAGCAAATGTAAGATTTCATGTTATTGTGCATGTTTTGTGCGCGTGCGCTTGTGCGAATTCTGAATTTCTAAAAATTATTTTGATTCAATGTTTAAGTTCAACATTTTCTTCTTTACAGAAATCTATTTATTTTTAGTTTTAGTTTTAAATAGTCATTAATTTCACTCGTGTCGCCGTAATATTTTCATTACTTTTTTTCAAGAAGTTATATTTTCTTGTGTTATTACTATATTAACAGAAAATATAAAATACATGTTTGAATAAAAATCTATCATTCAAATATTTATGTTTATTGGTGCGTAATTCAACAATATTCTTCAAGAAATTATATTAGTAAAACATTTTATTTATATTTTAGGCAAATGTAAAATTAACTTTAAACCGTAAAAATGTACACAAGCAATAATGATGAATTTAATGAATTATAATCTTATTTCATACATTATAAATATAATTTTATTGATTATAACCTTATTAAAAATTAATACAAATTTATCAAAATATTTATAAATGTATCGAATGAAATTTGATTGTATATGAAAAATAATAAATCAATATTTTAAATTTTTATTTTATACACTTAGATATAATAGTTGTGCTAAAAACTCGGCAAGTTCAATTTTATTTTAAATCCTTATGCTTAAAACAACCTATTTATATTAAGAGAAAATAAGTTAGTAAGTTTTATGTCAATTTTTCTTGATTTATAATTTTTAAATAATATTTATTTTTATAATTAAATTATTTAAAATTATTTTTGCCTTATTTTTGTTAAGGAATAAAAAATATTCCCATTACTTATGTCATCTTAAAAACGTAAAATTTAGTTCATTTGAAAATAAATATTTAATTAACAGTAAAAAAAATTTTAGAAATCATCAATATTAAAAAAGGATCTCATTTTTTGTTCAGAATTGACTTCACAATTGTACCCAATCCTCATTCATTCTAATATCTCAATCAATGTACGATTTTATTTTGATTTATTGATAATTGATACGTTTGCCTTGCATTTCAATATAATCTATTTATTAAGAATATATCAAGAATATAAAATACCCGTGATTGAAAAAATTTCAAGTTTACTGAGCAAATATAAGTGTTGGAAATATCTTTAAATATTCGTAAGTAAATGAAACAAAAGAATTTGTTTGAATGCCTAGATTAATTAATGTTCTTAATAGAATTGTAACATACAGTTTTCATTTCTAAATGAATTTTTTTCATTTTTGTTATTTCATTGATTTTTTAAAGAAAATATTGTAAAAAGTAGCTTCATACAGAATCACAGAGAGTGTAGGTTAAGGATAAAGATAACACCGGGTTAAAGGATTAATCTATTTACTCTTGGAGTAATGTAAGATGATCGCACGATGTGTCACGGAAGGTAGACCGAGGGAAAAGTGATTTATTGGAAATCATCGCGATTATTGATGATTGAACCTACGCTGGAACGAATTAATTGTCCAAATCACTGGTCTGACCGACTGACCTGATATTTTGACAGCCCGAGACACCACGTGTCCAAAAACACTGTTAGACAAGTGTCGAAAACCTTAAGACCTTGTCTTCTGTCGCGTGCATCTATTTATAACCTCCTTATCTAATCTTCCCTCCAATACATTCTGCCAAATATGTTCTTCGAGACGTCTCACTGCCGTACGTGACATTATATATTGTCAAAATACAAAATAAATTGTATGAAAATATAGCTCTTTTTTAGAACGTTTTACCAAACAATAAAGGATACAGCAAAAATTAAATAAATTCATTTGAAATTCAAACTGTATGTTGCAATTCTACTAAGAACATTAATTAATCTAGGTATTCAAAAAAATTCTCGTTCTTTATATTAAAAATAAAATCAAGTTAGTTTTCGTAGTTTTTGTCTCATATAAATACGAATATTTAAATATATTTCCAAACTTATATTTGTTTTGTAAGCTTTAAATTTTGTCAATCGTAGGTATTTCATGTTCTTTATACTATTATAATAAATAGGTCATATTGAGAAGCAAGGTAAAGATATCAACTTGTTGGTAATGAATAGAGGGAAAATCCCACATTAATTCGAATATTAAAATAAGTGGGCGTTGAGTTAAATTGTGACAGATAAATTGCTAGCTATGCATACATTCATCGACGCCACCAACATTAGTCTTACCTGTTTTTTACTCTTGACCTAACAGTGAATCAGATGATAGTGAGATTATTGGGTATAAGTGTACATTTTCTGTTTTTTTTTTTTAATATATCTGAATAAAGTTGTTCTTTTTACATACTCGACGCATTCATTTAATCCTAATAAAAAACCTACATAATAAAGTATTCTCAGCGCGTATAATTTATAATTAGTATAGTGACATTAATTTTTCATAACCTAACGAGAAATGTTTTAAATCACTTCTCTTAATGTTCCTTACTTACTATAGATTTGTGCGGAAACATACTAAAACGTTTAATATTGACAGATAATAGGCATAGAAACATATTTAATGAGTTTCGCTTCATTCTAGTTAAATTTGTTATACACATTTAACACAAGGAGCTTTTTGTATCCATAATATTAAATTTTAAAGTAAATCACTTGAGATTTAAAAAATTAATATAAATTTATGAAAATATTGATAATTATATTTCTTAATTATCTCAATAATTATCTTTTTATCGACTTAAATTATTTTAAAGTTTAATTAAAAACGCTGTAATGTTATAAAATATTTTTCAATGTTTTGTTGATATTTAATATATATCTAATATATATACTGTAATATAATGTTCATACTATTAAAATTCTCAGTGTATTATAACTGCATGTTTTTACTAACTTCTCATTTGATTATACATTTCAATTATAATGCTATTGGTTGAATTCCAACTACACTGTATTCTTAGCGTGGCAACAGGAGTTTTCGCGCAATCCAATTAAGAAAACTATTAAAAAATTCTTGGATATTTTTGTAGGAACATCTATTTGTAAAACCAAATAATTAAAGTCTAAAATCTAAAATTCATTATAGTGAATTATTGCAATTTGTAAAACGTTACAGTGTTTTATGTTACTTCATTTATGTATAGTTCTTTGTTTCATTGTTTAGTGAAGAGTCTATTTCTTCTAAAATTACATCTTACCTGTTACGGTAGGTAAATAAACGTAAAAAATGGAAAATGAATCGAATGCTTCAAATAATAATGATAACGAGTCAAATGAACCGACTGAATCAGGTTTGTTTTTAACTTTCTCTATTTTTATCTATTTTTATTAAGTATTATATTACTTAATTTTAGGTTAATACACTATGAATAAATAATAAGTTGAAAAAGTTAATTAGGTTATAAATAAGTATATATTTATATATCTTTTTTTAACTAGAAATTAAAAATATCTAGAAATATTTATTTCAATTACAAAATATAAACAATTTAATTAAAGGAATAAAATTTTATTAGAGTAATTTTATAATTTTTAGTAGAAGATAATGATGAAGATAGAAGTCAAAATATGGACTTAAGTGCCAATGTAAATACTAATGAAAATAGTCAACTATCATCCATTTCAGAAACACATGACTTTGATTTAAATTTAACTGCGTCACATTCGGTAAGTTTTAATAATTTTTTTTTTATAATAATGAAATTATTCAAAAGATTTATAATCATTAAATTTAATATAATGTTTAATAGTATTTGGGATCAGATTTAGAAGAATTAAGAGGACGAACAATACTGGATGAAGGTGTATACATGAATCTTCCACTTCTCATCAAAAGGTCTATAGTCTTATTTCCTGGACAAACTTTACCAATGGCTGTATTTGGAACAAATGTAATAGATATGTTGGCAAAATGTATACAGAAAAACCGCACATTTGGTGTAGTTTGTCTTCAAGCTGATAAATTAGAATCAATAGGTACAACTGCAGAAATATATGAATACATACAAGGTAGTCCTGAAGAAGGATTTCGTATAAAGGCCAAAGGAAGACAACGATTTCAGATTTTGCATATGAAGCAGGTTTTTATCAAATGCTGTATATATTTATCTAAAATATTTTATACGCATATTTATATATTTGGATAATTATTTTAAAAACTTTTTCCAAATATTTGTTACAAATTTATTTTAAATTATTTTTAATAGATATTTATAAAATTTGTAAAACAATTTACAATTGAATATTTTCCTGTAGAATATATTGTTAAACATTTTTATTATAAAATGTATATTACTTTTTTGTTCAAGGAATAATTTGGATATTTTTGTAGTATTTGTAAATAAAAATTTCGTAGTCACTTAATCCCTTTGAAATAGTTAAAGATGTTACAGTGTTTTAAAAATGTTTGTGTATAAATCAATAAAAAAATCAATAAAATGGCCATTTTTTTAAAATATATTTTTAAAGGGTCATAATGAGATATCAGCAAATGTTAAAATAATACCAGAAATAAGTCTGCCACATCCACTATTTCAACCTAGATTAACATCATTAGATAATCAAAGGGCAAGGTCAATTAATCAAGGAGAAAAAAGTAAACAAGATAGAATAGAAGGATTTGATGCTATAATAACTTCCTGGCCTGTTTGGGTTTATAGACAATATGATCCCTATAGATTAGCGTTTAAAATTCGACAACAACTTCAATTTATAGAAACCAGTAATGCAATTGTGTTATTTATATTTGAATATTTATTTATTAATAATGTAATGTTATACTTAGTTTAAATGGTATTTACAGGAGGCAGTGGTATACCTGTGGATCCTATAGACCTGTCATTTTGGGTTGCTCAAAATTTACCATTGAATGACAGTGAAAGAATTAGATTATTAAAATATGATTGTGCTATTTCAAGATTACAGTGGGAATTAAAATATCTAACAAAAGTAAGTAACAAAATAATATGAGATTAAAATTATTTAATTAAAAGAAATGTACTTCAAGTAAGATTTTTAACTCACTTTATAAGGATCGAATTCTTGTATGTTGTAACTGCGAAGAACATATTGGAAAACAATCAAACATATTTCCAATGAATAAAGAAGGTCCACAGAGTGCATTCTGTAATCCAGGTGGATGCATTCATGAGACTGTTACATTATATAAAGCTAAAAATCTTAAGCTTAGTCAAGATCCTCCTTCATCAAATTATAGTTGGTTTCCTGGGTAATGAATTTATAAAATTCAAATATTTAATATCTTTAATTATTATGTATAGTAATTGATTATACCAATAAAACATATTTTATTACAACAAACAGAAATTTTAATGCTAATGTACTATTTATTAGTGTAAATGAAATTAATAAAATTTAGTATATACTTTGAACATAAATAAAACAATTTTATATTTTCTTTTTAGTTATGCTTGGACAATTGCAGTTTGTAAAAGATGTGAAACACACATGGGTTGGCGATTTACAGCAGATATAGATAAAACTTTAAGACCTACATCTTTTTGGGGTTTAAAGCGAAGAAGTCTGAAATCCAAAAAAATATCAAAAAATGATAATTGAACTATTAAGTGATTAATATAATCAAAGTAATTGTAAGAGTAATTATAAAAATAGTTTTATAATAAATTAAGTATTTATACAATATATATTATAATAAACTATATATTATAAAATTGCTTTGTAATTAATATAAGTAATAATGAACTATAATGAACTATGTTAACTTATTGTGTATAATGAATCATGTTAAATGAATTCAAAATCATTTTATCATAATGATTAAAATGGAAAAGTAATTCCAAAAAAATGTAAAATATAAATTAAAATTTAATTATATTAAATTATTTAAGTTATATTTTTTACTAAAAATTATATACAAAAAAATGAAAAATATTTATTGAAAATGTTATAAAAGTATTTTTAACATTGGCAAATAATGCATTTAAATACTGTCAAGTTTACCTATAAAAATTTTTATGTATAGTGAAAGAATATCGATAATAAATAAAAAGAATTTGTAATATTTTCTATCTGTAAATTATAAAAATTGTATATTGCCAAAAATGATGTTAAACGACTATGGAACAGAATTGAAAGCTGAAACGTTCAGTGTTATTTATTTACGTTAATGTCAATTTTTTAATTTTAAATAAAATTACTTTTTATCTATTTATTAACTGTAATCTAAGAACATTATAAATTTTTTCCTCTAAAATAAGTCTTTTATTATAATATTATTTGTATAATGTTATATTTGATTAGTGATTATAAAAACTTTAAGTAGTAAAATATAAAGAAATAAAATTTAAAAAATCTATGGAAATAAGCAAACAATTAATTAAAATTGCTAAATAAAAAGAGAAGAGGTAGAGTAGATAAAAATTACTCAATTTTTTCAATATTTCATTTCGCATATATATTTTCGATTACCTTAAATCAATCGTATCTATAATATAATCATATGTTCATTATGTACCTTAATCGTTTTTATTTTTCTCGCATGAATGCATCATACCTTAATTGTATTCGGAGCGACCATCTGTTGTGCTCGATGCACAAGAGCAATATAGTCGTTGCAAGGATTAATTTATTTAATCATTATCGCAGCGCATCGAACTATTGTGTTGTAAAATATTAACACATACGTTCAATTATATGTTTACATGAGAGGATTGTGAATAAAGCTATCGCTAATTTCAGCATATTAAGTCCCCGATAGCCGTCCATACTTTTTCTTTTATATTTTATATTTGCGTCAACAAGTGCAATATAGTTCACATAATTTTCACAGTATAGTCAACAGCATTTACACTGATCATTATGTCTTTCTATTTTTTCATTATTTATAAAATGCAGTCGCACAAAATTCGAAACTGTAATCGACTATAAATCTCTCGCTGTGTGTACAACCAAGCATTAAGTTCCTTACGGTAAATATAAATCTCATATGATCCACATCGAATATATCCTTGTTCTATCTATATTAGTTTACGACTATTTAATTAATTTTTCGTTCAAAATTTACAATGAAAATGTTTTTGAAAATAAACATAAAAAACTTAAGTTATAAGTCTTGATAACCGTCTAGATAGTTAGCAGTTGATGCAAATTTCTGTTATTCTTATCATGTCAAACTAATTTTTTATTTTCTCTTTACACATTCGATAATGACCAGGTTGTAACTTGATCACTACACATTTCAAATATACATAAATATAACCATTGCCTGGCTAAAGATAAGCAGTTGATATATAACATGCTACTAAATATTTGATTTCTCTTCATTTTTCAATTATTTCAAATCTTCACAAAGACAACACCAGATACAATGTACTTATATAGTTAAATAAGTTAGCGGCTCAAATGCGACAAACTGGCATTTCTTTTTGTATTTTAAGATTGTACATTATCAATGATAAATAATTGAATTATACATAATTATTTTATGATTTTCCAATAATTTTAGAAATCTTACAATTTTTACAATTTGTATAATTATCGAACTATAAAACAAAATAAATGTATAGAATAAATAATCCATTCACTTTTTATTAATTTATTATAAATATGTTTAGGAAAATTGTAATCTTTATATACAAAAAAAATATCTATGCTCAGTATTTTCATCATAGCCTTTAAACTTTAATAACGCTTACCTGCAAATTGTTTTAGAGAAAAGAAATATATAAATATTGTAGCTCTTTATCGGTATGATTTTTTCGTTAATGTTACAAGTATGATTATAACAGTACTTGTATGGCCGGTCCCCTTTGAATACCAACTTTTTTAAGAAGAAAAAATTTTAATCAATGAAATAAACAGAATGCAACTTGCGAAAAAAATCGAATTAAAAAACATAGTACATAATTATGTGTAATATAAATAAATAGATTAATTAATTAATTTGACAAAATTTGACAAAACTATTCAGAATTGAGGATGTTGTTCTAAAATTTGCTGTAAGTTTGAGACGTAAAAATACGACATGATAGTTACAGATAATGTGATACAATAAAAGTGAAAATCTATTTTATTGATTAACTCTTATATTCTTTTTTTTCAGTAAATATTAAATACTCATTGAATGCGAATAAAATATTACGGAATGGGGGGACAGACGTAGACATAAGTCAGAAAAAACGTACACTATTGACTTATACTTTTTTTTGTTGCTTTCCAGACTTTTGTCATATTTTGTTTTTATATCAAAAAGCTGCACTCTTCGCCGTGCTAGTACTTTTTCTCATTTATGTTCGACACACCTATATATCTGTAAAAAAATGAATTAAAAAGGTTATTCCTCAATAAAAAAACAAATTTTAATAAATATCATTTAAAGTAAAAACAAAGATATACAATATTTTAGTATATCGGAATTAAATAGATAAAAGTAGTTTTAAAAATGTAATGGTGACATAAAAAATTTACAAAATTTTAACAAAGCATATAAATTAAAAATGATTTTTTATAATTTTGTTAGATGTAATCTTTTAAAATTATAATCTGAAAAATGAATTTAATTAAATAAAAAATATAAATTTTATCAATCATTAAAACGGAAGTTTTTCTTAAATTTAAGAACATTATTTATCTAAAGATCTTCTATGTGTATGGACGTACTAGTATTTATTTTATTGAATTTAATGGATTAATTTTTTTTAGTTATTATTGAGATTTATATAAATAGTTTAAGAAAATATACAAATCTACTTTATTTACATTGGAAAAAATTATTAATATTTTGTGTAATTTTTGTAATAAATTTTGTAATAAGTATTGTGCCATCAATACTTTATATTTTTATTTATTAGTATATATTTTCTGTACTTTTTAACATTTTGTCATGATGAAATAAGTAAAATTTACAATATGAAATTTTAATTGTTTGTCTTTAGAATTAATATTTACCTTAAAAGAAATTCGTTTTCCTTACTTTATATACTATGTCAATTTAGTTTCTATTTAGCCCATATTAAATATTTTAACTACTTTGAATTTATTTTTTATTTATTCAACAGTTAACATGATTAATATATTACTCTCGATTTCTGATCCCGCAGAGATGAACTTTGTGTGCGCTTGAACAGCTGTGTTGGTTTGTTGGACGTTTATAGGAACACTAGGTGTTGGTGCGCCGAAACCAGGTGGTGGTTGCATTGCCCAGTGCTGCGCTGAAGATGCAACTTGCTCCTAAAAAATTTATTACACTTGTAATTTGAGCACATATTCTCTACAACATTAAAAGATTACAACAATTTTTCTATTGTCTTATTTAAAATTTACTAGATATAACGAATTTTTGACAATAAAATATTATAATCCAAACAATACTGCAATAACATAACATTTTTACGGCATAGTGATGTACTAGAAATTTAGCGAATATCTTTTAATAAAAATTGCAAGTATTACTATAGATACGTTTAAGATATTGAAATATGTTTTAAATAAAAATAAGGTTTTTTCCAATTGTGTTTAAAAATAATTTTCAATAAATGTAATTCAACTTTTGAAAATTTGAAGTAATCTTTTTATTTTATATAGTTTTATCCAGTCTTTCTACACACAGGAGATTTTTTAATTAAAAATTTGTTACATTGATTCAATTTCATGTAAGTAGTTAAATATTCAATAATTAATGTCTATGATATATCAAATTTTCATCCTAAGAAAGACTTAAATATTTTAATTTGAAAAAAGGTAAAATATAATTAAAACATTAATAAAATCGTATTGAATAATATAAATACAATTTACTATAGCATATCATTTTAATTTCATTTAATTATCCTTTTTATTTTTTAATTCTGAATTAGGCCTGATCCATGCTATTTGTATGCATGTAATATGATATACATATTACTAAAATTATATTATAACATCTGGTAAGTCAATTTGAATATTTTTCTTACTTTTTCCAAAATTATTATTTTGTAGAGAATAAATTGTAGAGAATAAATAAGAGAAAAAAAAGAAAAAAAAATAAATAGTAAATAAAGGTCTTTCTTCTATTAAAAAACTATTTATAACATAGGTAACATCCAATAAGTAGTTCACAAATATAAGACAAAAAGCTAATTTTAAAGGATTCATTGTTGTAGAGAGCTGGAATATCAAAAAGCTTCAGCCCGGTACTTTTAAATGTGATCTAACCCTTGATTCCCTTCAGAAATACAACGAATATACTTTCAAGTACCTGCTGGGCATTGTGAGACACATTATGTGAAGGGTGCGCTTGAGGAAATTGCCATGTGCTGGTAGTACTCTGGAATGGAAGTAGCCGGGAACTCACTATGGCTGGATCAACTGGATTCAAGTCTGAAATTGATCCGAAGTTATTCCAACCGCCTTTCTGATATAAAGCTTGATGATGAAATTGTTGCTGTTGTTGTGACTGCTGTTGCTGGGAACTTATTTCGCACCAATCTTTTAGAGTATAAATTGCGTCACTAGCACATTTGCCAACTCCTGTTGATTAAAATAAGCTTGTCTATTTTGTCTACTTTGAAAATGAATTCTATTATCTTAATAGAATTATTTCATTTAATCTTTTTGTTCATAAAAATTTATGTATACATGAAACTATTTATGAAACTATTTATTGAAATATTTATGAAACTTTGTTCATTGTAAATCAAAATAAAGTTTGTTTTTAACGATATATTTGGTAATTCTAAATACATTAATGAATTATTATTATATATCACCAATTAAAATGATTTTAAATAAAAAGAAATTAAAAATAAATATTTTTATTTTTATATAATTTAATCTTTATTTGTTATTATTTTAAGAGTAATTGAAAAATTAAGTATGTTAATTGAAAAATAGAATATTATTCATAAGAAAATATTATTTTGCTTTTAAGAATGAAAGAGAAATCAAGCAAATAAAAGCAAGAGAATTACCTTGGGAACTGAGGAGAGGATTTTGGTTTTGAAGAAACGAAGTTTGTGGAGTTTGTTGACCTCCAGTGAATAAGACCCCGGATGAATGACTCACAAATGGCAGTATCTTACTACCTGTAGACATAAGTAAGTCTGTAACAGAAACGCCAGTCACATATGTAACAATGCGTTTTATTCGAATATTTAAAAACTAAGCAATATCTTATTAAACTTTGAAATAGTAATGAGCAACCTTATTTAATAGGTTGTAAAAAATTAATTTTGTCAATTTTTTAATAAAAAAAAAGTATAAAATTCATTAAAAGTAAATATATTCAACATATGAATTTACGATAGCAATTATATTAAAAGAAATATTGCATTATTTGTAATTATTAATTATTAGAATAAGAATAAAAATATTGGATTATAAACACTGCTTTTTTAATCACTAAACTAAACAAACAGTTTACTTTACTTTATAAATTAAATAAAAAATAGTAAAATAAAAGTGAGCTAAGTAAAAGATACATGAAGAAAGTGCAATAATTTAATAACAATATAATTTTCGTTGAAATATAACATGGATATCAGTGTACGTAGGCAAAAAGGAATAAGTAGCAGGTAATTAGCAACAGCATCACTCTCAGAAAAGCATTAAGTAAACGTGCAAAAGAAAAAATAGAAAAACTTATATTGACCTATAAAGTTACTGACCTGTAAGGGTATTCGCGGTAGGAGCAGGACGAGGGATGCCGAGACCAAAGGAATTCATATGGTTGGGTGTCGAGCTCGGAAAGCCCGGTGGTGGCATTCTGCTCCGTTGGCCAAGTGCGGTTACTGTGACCGAGCCCTGTACCGGACTTTGGGTGCCGCCATTTTGCTGCTGCAGCAACGTCTGGGGTAGCCGAGACAGTACCGAATGAGGTTGTTGCAACACCTGCAAATTTTGAAGATGCTGCGCTTGTTGCTGTAGATGTGCCAGATGAGTCACCTAAAAAGATCAAATTTTAAATAACCTGTTTATCAGTCTTTTCTTTAGTTTTGTAGTTATATATGAATATTATTCACACATATTACTAACGTAAATTTTCACATTTATAGTTTAAGTTTCTTGCATTGCATTTCATATTTAAAATAATATATATATATATATATATATATATATATATATATATATATATATATATATATATATATATATATATATATTATATATTATAATTATACAATCACTAAATTTTTGTGGCTATTCGTCGTTTTTCATACAAATACATAAGTTCATATTACATTCTATAAATTTTATTAAAAAGGAATTAACTTTTCTATTAATTTTTCTAAATGTCTAATTAAATTATTTTAACTTATTTTAATTGTGCAATTTATGTAAAAAGGAAATATATTTCAGTATATGAATACGGTTCTAATTATTTGGTTAAATATTTTTATTTGTATTAATCAAAATAAGTTAATAGAAGCTATTAGTAGTCATTGGATCAAAATTTTTATTTCAAATTTTATCTTATTTTTCGTACTTGTTAAAAAAATTTTAACTGAAAGTAAATTTAATTAAATATGTAATATTTAAATGTAATATTTGAAATGTAATTGTAATTTTACGTGCAAATGTAATATTTAAAATATTTTTTTGTATAAATTTAAACAATTTTCCAATCAAAACCATTAATAACATACACAGTCGGTAAGGCAGATCGAATAGTGACGCACTGATTCCTTTAAAGTCTCGATGAAGATTTCTTTTGAATAACGATGTAAAATAATAGTTAGTTAATTAGCTATATTTCTATTTAACGTTTTTAGATTTTATATAATTACTTAAGTGTCTCATACTTTCTAAAATGATAACAATTTATTCTCTACATACAAAACTATTAATACTTCCTCTATGATAGATGTAGAATAAATTTTTGATGTGGAATTTGAAAAAACTTAATGAAAGTGTCTTAAAACCAAATAAATTTTTTTTTTAATTAAAAAATGAAAAATCAAGTACGTAGCTATCGAAGATGAAAAAAATCTATTTTCTTAATTTTGTATTGATTAATTATAATTAACAATAAAAAGCATTCAATTAAAATCGAATGAAAAGGTGCATGTGAAACAAAAAAATTTTGAATGCTGACAACATTTCTTCAAAAATTAGAAATGTTAATGTACGAAAATAAGAACATACTTGTGTAAAATGATGTGGACTGAGTCCAACAGAGCCTTGTTGATGTTGCACCCTTGTCTGCTCTTCTCTCTCTCTCTGCTGCTGCTGCTGGAAAAGCCTTTGTTGCTGAATCTGTATCTCATTTTCCATAAGCTCCGCCAAAGCCTTTTGCGTTTCGTGAAATGGATCGAAACCCAAATCGTCATCTGGTTTCATCGTTTCCGAACTCCCCTGCTGCTGCTGTTCCTGTTGTTTTTGTAATTCACTTAACGTCGCATGTCCGTTCTGTTTTATGTAGTTGCTGTTTTCCTGGTTCTGATTCACCTTGGAAACATCACCATTACAATATATTTCATTATACTTGTATCGAATAATCTTTACTCTTATATTCAATGTAAATCAAATAAACGTATGATTTTCCACGAATATTTACTTAGATCGTCGCTTTTTCATGTTTCGTGAATTTTTAATTAAAAATACCATCGCTAATGTTGTACAATGTGTTAAAATTTATTTTATATTCTATTTTTTCATTTTTTCTTATATACAAAACGATTCATTTCAATATAAGATCATATTTTTGAAAAGCCAAGTGATTTTAGATTTGAAAACAATGCATTATTTTCACATGCCTCGATAACGATTGAAAGTACTATTGTTAGCATTTAAGAAAAAGGAAGATAAACGAGCATAATTGTCTTACCTGCAGGGCTAACCTCTGTTGCAGCGAGTTTTGTTGGAAGTCTGCCATAAATTTAGATGCGGGCGTATTAGCAAGTAAGCTGGATGTTATACTACTCGCAGGAGTATCCGGTATCGAGGAATTGAACTGGGCGGCGCTTGTGTAAGCATCTTCAGCGTCAATAAAATCTTCGTTACTAAAGGATATCCGAGGTGAAGGCGATGGAGTGGACTTGGGTGAAATATGGATGGACGAGCGCGACAGTTCGGTTTGGAAACCAAAGGCCGCCTGCCAGTCCTCGCTCGAGTAAACCGTCGGCAAGGAGTCCGGGATAGGAGCGATTCCCGAATTCGTCCAATCTACACCCGTATTCGCTGAAAATAAAGGAATATATAAGGCCTCAGAATGTTTCGCTCCTGCATATTTTTCTTTAACGCTCTTCAGTATTAAAAATAAAAATTTAATAATCACTTTTGAAAGTGATTATTCCAAGTACACAAGTTTTCTTATCTGATTATTAATTCCTATCGCATTTCAAATATCAATATAAAACATTTTTCGTTTTCAGAAATATTAAATGAATAGTAAATAAAATATAGGTCGTATAGAGAAGTACAGTTTTTCAATTATTTTTATATATTTTTCATTTAAAACTTAAAGATGTGAATATTATTTTATTTGAATTTTTGCAAGTTATATTATAAATATATTTGAAAAGTTGTACATTTTAATAAGTAACAACAGTACTTTATAAGAAACCAAATACTTGATCAATTTTCATTTTACAATATACATCTATATTTTATATTAAAATGCACGTATTAAAGATAAATATAAAAATACGTTATTCGATGAAGCTTAATAATGTAACATTATATATAACTTTGAGAAACATACGCATTTAAATGATATTAAAAAAAATTTATAATTAACGGAACTATATTTTTTTAATAACTTTTAATAGTACTATCAATATATTCAATTGAAGTATTTTAGTAATAGGCATTTGCGCTATTAACGATTATTGTGTTTTATATAAATTAAATTATTTTAGATAATAAAATTATTAATTATAGCACTAAATTTTGTTCTTCGCACTCTTCTAATTCATTTAATTTTAATTTGAACAATCGTCAGATTCGTGCTCATTAATAATTTACTTTTTGTTTCAGATAATCGTAATGCTTGTAATTTCGGAGACAGTATACACAGAAGGTTTCTTAAAGCATCCTAAATCATCGCTTAGTGAATTAAATTATTGTATTTTCATATTTTTCAAATATTTATAAATACAAAAAGTTGTTGAAAAAATATATTAAATACATTAGCTGATAATTTAATATAATTGGCCTCATTTAACATTTGCCTAAATGAAAAACCTCAAAACTATGACACAATAAAGTTTTTTTTATTTAAAAATATTAATTCCTAATAGACATTAAAAATGAAGATTTTGTATCTTGAAAAAATATTTGTCATTATTAAAGTAATAATAGTGACAATAATTTATAATATTTTATTTAACATTTAACGCGATTTTTAAATTATTTTATTAGTAAAAATAAAAACTATACTTGCAAAAACGCTACGAAAATTTAAATTATAATGTGCGTTAAAATAAGTTTCGTAAAAAGTTGTGATTGATTTTATTTTTTAGAATTATATCAAATATACATATTTTTATTAATTTTACAATCTCTATTTCTATATCATGTTTTAAAACTGTATAAACGTAAAGTCGATTCATAAATCTAAAGATAGTCATGTACAAAAGCATACAATACACAATAGACGGAAATATTTTAACATTTGGTCTTTTAGGATACTTAATAGGAACATTATTTGTTAATTTGTGTTTCATTTTTACTCTATTTAAGGTATTAACGATAAAATAAGTAAAAGTTTATGATACACACAAATAAAAATAGATAATTAATTTAATAACTTATGTTACTCTAATAGGAACCATAACACACTTAAATATTTATATTCCTAATATATTTTCTTTATATTAAAATTTGCAATACAAATATTTAATCTTCATCTTCAGCTATTAATATAACATTTTATAAAATATAATTTTATTATTGCATTAATATTTTAATTGATATACATTTATATACTCATGTATTCAATACCCATTTAAATACTGTCTTTAAATAATTACATCTTTTTATCTATATATCAATTTCGTTTTATTAAAAAACAAAACTAAATTTATATTAAAATTTATAATATTTATATAGTGAATAATTAAATATAAGTTTATTGAATAAATTGGAAAAGTAATAAGTGTTCAATGACTATATTTTTCCTTGAAAAATATTCAACATAAATAAGTTTTTCAAATAGAAAAAATGTTTTTAATTACTAAATTTTGAAAATATACATATCCAAAATTTAAAAAATACTTAGGATTTAATTATTTACTATTTCAGAAAAAATGATTTATCCAAAAATAACTAAAATTAATATATTTTCTTTCGTAAGGGAGAAATATGATCTCTTTAATAATTAATTTAATGCTCTCCAAGTAGTAATGCTCAATACCAACAAATGCATTTGTTTACTGTTTCGAAACAGAATCGTAAAAGTACATCAAGTCTAGCACCTATCTAAATAAATATTTTCACTTTCAAAGTATTTATTAGAGATTTATCTTCTAATTTATAGGCTATTCTTTTATGTTTCTATTTTACATTATTTTTCGTGTTTAAAAAGTTAATTTCAAATGTATTTTATAAGAAAATAAATTAATAATGTGATTTGTCAAGTCTTTAGTTTTTACTTTACAATTTTAATGGCGTGTTAAATATAAAAATAATAAAGAAATACATAAATTAGTTTCTAAATTTTTTGGAAAGAAAAAATTAAAAAGATAGTACACATATATTTTGTCGAGTGAAAAGAACATCTAACTCTAAAATTGAATTTTATGAATCCTAAGTTATTTAATTTTATATTAAAAAAAACTATTTTAATAAAAAAAATGATTGTAGTACATTAATTAACACTCTTTTTAACAATTAATATCTATGAATAAGTAATTTGATTTGTTTCTTAATAAATTTGCAAGCAAAGAAAAATTGTAGATTAATTTTGTTCTATTTTGTAATTTACTTAAATACAAATCAAGCATTCTTAACATTCTTATACATATATTACTTATTTTTTAAAAGCACATAAATCTAATTTCTCGTAGTACTTTTGGAACTAATTATAAAAATGTAATTATTACTATTATTATACATGTACATATAATTACACAGAACTAAGATTTACTTATGCGATTCAATACTTTTGTTTATTTTCATCGAAAATAAATCCAAATATTTTATTTTTGAACAACGGTAAGACAATTTTAAATAAATAAATAACTCATTGGAAAATATTAACTTACATCCAAAATATTATTATTGAAACAAATTTTTATAAATTAAAAAAATTTAGTATAAAATAGTAAATAAATTTTTATATTATTAACAACTTACCTGCTTGTGTTGTTGGAGGTATGGATGCTGTGGTAGTAGGAATTTTTTGAAAGGTGTTAGAACTAAAAAAACTGTTATTATCTGACTGAAAGATAGATCTGTGATTGATTTGCTGAGCTGAAACACCATTGATACTATTCGTGGAATGTAATCCTGGAGGTGGTTGCTGACTAATGCCTAGTGATGAATTTGTACTAGCTGGTGAAGAACCTACATAACGATAGAAAATATTTTCTACACTATAAGATGAGGCTGGATTATCTCTAATCACTTCTTCACAATGCCAGAATAAACAGCTAATTGTACATGATCATTTTGTATGTTTGAATTTGAATCTGCATTAAAGTAAAATGTGCACACTAAGTTATTTTCCAATCGATGAATAGTATATCTTCAATGATCCAAGCCAAAAAAAATTATGTACATAGTTTTTTGTTTTTTTAGCTTATCTTTTTTGTTAATATAAAGTTAATACTTATTATTAGTTTTTGCATTTTAAATTTATTTCTTACCTTCATTGCTGATTGTTATTTCTTAAAGTGAAAAGAAAAAAAAACACTACCATTGAGAAATTCTCTTTATTATGGCATATATAAATTGTATTCCATGTGAATAAGTTCCAAGCCTTTAAGTTTATTTTTAATACATAAAATATCACAATAAATTCAACATTAACAGTTGATATAATAATAAATGCTTGTAACACCACAACAAAATTTTTCTTGATGATTTGATTAAAATTTATATTTGAAAATACACAGCAATAACAAAAAAAGATTTTCTATTTTCGCGCATAGACCTTTTGATAAATATAACGGTGTTACGAAAATGTATTTCTTAAAACATAATAATATTAACAGTATTATTATGTTTATCAATAATAATATCACTGATTACTTCTCGAAAAAGTCAAAATTTATAGTAACTACTCCAATGACAATAGACCAGAAGTGCCAATAAGACTAGATTGATTCTGACGAACTCACCTAAAATAGCTGTGCTATTTGTTTCTTCACTTGACTCAGCTAAACGCTCCACTTGGTGGTTCGCATTTGAGTCCTCAGAGCTAGAGATTGTACTTGACGGAGTATCAGCTTCTCTCTGAGGCTCGATAAGATCATTCTCAGAATGACATTGTTCTCCGTCTTGTACAATTCCATTGACCTTGATATCTTGTAGCTGCTGCACTGATTTAGATCCTTTACTATTCTGCACAGTTTGTTGTTGCTGGGACGATTGTTCCACCTTTAATCTAGCAGCACTTAATTTTTGCACCAGCACTTCAGCACTCGTTATTGTTGCCGACATCATTGTAGTCAATGATGAATCACTTACAATATTTGAAATTTCTTTCTGGCTGTTCACATGAGATTGCGTAGTATTACCTCCATGTGTCGTGATATTGGAATTTGTCTCAGATCGCGACGTCATTTTCATGTTGCTATGTTTCTCTTTATTCTGTGAATTTTTATGTTTATTTCGTGCAGCCTGAGCTTTACTCTCACTATTACTCTTCCCCCGTCGCGAATTTACGACACTTTCTCCTTTATTATTATTATTTTGCTTTTGTGATGAAGGTGCAGAATTGTTTTGTACAATGCCATTTATACCATTCTCATGATTCGTCATGTTGTTCGATTGAGTGGAAGCTTGCATCGTCGAGGATTCTTTACAATTTGATTGCGTTTCTAAAGTTATATTATTTTATTGTTATTGAAAGAAATAAACTATCATAACTTGTATAATGAAAAAAGAGAATCAATATTGTAACTAACCTTTTGTTTGACCAGGTTGTAACGATGGCCAAGCTTCTTTAGCTTGTGAATTTGGCCCATTTTCCCGTGTACCACCTCCAGTGACTGGTGGTGAAGGTGTTGGTTTTCTAAAATTATAAATTTAATGATTAAATATACATTTTTTTTATATTAAGACACTTTATTATAATAAAATATATATATTTTTGAAGAATTCATATGTAAAATTTATAACTCTATAATTAAAGTTTTGAGTACAAAACATGTATTTAAAAAATATATTTATCTTTATTCACCGTTGGGATGTACTGTTAATATGTAAAGATTGCACAAGTTTTCTTTCATATTCCTGGTGTTTACCCTGATGCATCTCCTCTTTGGTAAATGATGCTTCCTGATCTCCAAGATCATGTAAATACATACAATCAGGCTTTGGACAACTTTGATTTCGCATAAAATGCGAACAGTACTTTGTGGTACCTAGGGATGTTTTAATTGTTCGACCATCCACAACTATATTATTTACGGCTTCTATCGCACGCAAAGCATCTTCTTGACGCTTGTTAAAGATAAAATAAATTAACATTAAATACCAATGCATATACATATATTATAATTATATATTAAGCAATTTAAATAGTAACAAACTATTTAAAAAGTTCATTATCTGTTAGTAAGAAAAAATGTATAATTACTACATAATCTATAATTTATAATGTAAATATAATATTACCAAAGTTTACTAAATTATTTTAAAAATGTGCTTAAAAATTATTTTAATTTTTTTATCTTTATATAATTTAAATTGCATATTATAAAAAAGTACCTGATAAGTGACATAAGCTGATGCACTAGGACCTTGTGAACCTGCATATGAAGTACTTTGATTGATTACTACTTTGTGTATTTTTCCGAATTTTCCAAAGTATTCGTTTTTCTTCAAAACCTAAACATTAATTAAAATATATAAATTTAATATTTTATAAAATAATTTTCTTAAAAAACAAATAAATACAATTTGCTTACATCAGCATCTGCTAGCCGCATAGGTAATCCTACTACAAAAACAAGATTTTTCTGAACAACTCTTACATTTGCTAGATGTTTACGATTTTCAGTTACACGTTGTTTTCGTTGCTGATCTTTTAATCTTTTCTCTGCCTTCAACCTTAATTATTTAACTCAATTAATAACAAATTTCTCAAGAAATGTATTTTAAATTTATTGAATATATTTTAATGTTAGTTACCTAGATATTTCTTCTTTTGAAAGAGGTTTAAAGTCAGCTGGATTTTCCGAGTAGGCCTTGCGGCAGGCTGGACACAAACCATTCTCATCAGTTCGAATTCTATGCCAGCAAAACCGGCATATTTGATAACCACAAGTACATGGAAAAAAATTTAAGTCGTCAACTTCCAATGGCTCCATACACAAAGGACACTCAACCACTTCATCTCCACTCTGGTTCAATACTGACATTCTATTTGTTGTTTGTTAGCTCTTTTTATTTAAGAAAATCAAACAAGCAACACTTTTCAAAATCTAAATTTGTATATGAAAAAAATGCATTTATTTTATTTAATGCTTATTACATTATCAATATTATATCACAAAAGATCATATCTATGGTATATTTTCTAAATACCATTAATTTAGATTGTTTTATACTCACTTTGGATTTTATATACAAGTTTCTTTATAGTGGTAAAGAAATCTTATCCAAACTTTCCTCTTACACAACTGTCTTTTTCTGGTAATCTAAACAGAAAATTAAAAAAATATATATTTAATTATTTCTACAACGTACACACCAAGGCAAAAGCTTATTAGTAGTAAACAAATGTGTTGAAAGGCAATAAATTTAGGTTTTCATTGTAAAAATTATAGAAAGTATACTAATAAAATTCTAAAAATTCATAAACAAAAAAAAATAATCATATATTTACTAATCATTAAAAGAAAACTTATCATTGATGTTTTTAAATAAATACACCTTGCATTGCTTAATAACACTATATCACGTAATGATATTAGATTTAATGTGCCTTTGTTAATTAGCACTTAATTAAAATGAATCTGAATTTTTTGGTTAATGAATAAAAATCGAATACAGCATTTAAATCAATTAATAATCTTCATTTACAACCTTGTCAACAAATATCTCTAACATAAATAACTTCTCACTCTCAGTGCACCTCGCAATCATATCTGCATTGCACTACTGCCCATGTTTGTAAACATCCGATAACACACTCGCTGATTCTCTACACGTGTAAAAAAATGCAAAAGAAACTTTTGAATGTACTCTGAATGTAAAATAAGAGGAAAACCGCGCTTAACTCGCTATAAAATAGAACCTCAAGCAGAAAAAAAGACGGAGATAAATCTTATTCGTCTGTCAACGTGAATAAAATGAACTAAAAAATCTTCGGATCGTAATTAGTATCGTGCAAAAAAGTGTCACGCATTCGCAACGATTTGTCATAAAAGAGAAAAAAATAAAAAAAGAGGCACAAAGAAAGAGAGAGGTGTGTGTGTGTGAAAATTATCACGCACATTGCATTGACGAGAAATACAGAGAAGAACAAAGGACGGCGATACCAGGCTCTCGCTTACTATTCCCATACTTTCAACGGTTATCACACGCGTCTCCTCTTGTACTCATTCAGCACACGTATAAGAGTAAAAAGAAAATTACGAAACCCAAAAGGAATCCGTGAAACCCTGAATATTCGAAACAACAAATGATGATTTCGTCTTCGTCGTTGTTGCAGAACAATTATACCAAAAGAGTAAAAAAAGTTTATGTACACGAAAGTCAGGACGAAACAGCTGTTGGTTAGTGGTGATAAAATCGCTTTTAAAGAAACGTCAGAGTTCGAATAAGTAAGTCACATACTCGCGTGCAAGTAACACACACATACACACATATACATACATATATATATATATATAACACTGAGGGCGTACCGAGTGTGGAATTCCCGTAATAATCGCCGCACAACAGTTCATGTATCTCGCTATACCTTTCACATACATACACCGTTTCTCTCTCTTTTCATGACACCGCGTAGGACTGCGTATCGTGCTGTTACTGTTGCAATTACTACACGATAGAAAACTCAAAAGTTAGTAGAGTTCATGTATTTAGACTCAAATTTACAGCAAACAAGGATATGTTGAAAGGTATATTATGCGTCAATTATCCGAAAAATAACGCTACCACGCACAGTCGAATAAAAAGAAAAATCAAAATTCTAATTCTTCTTATCTTTTACCCTGTTTCTCCTTGATTCTTTTCGTCCTTCTTTAATGTGCGTACGTACGCACTCTCGCTCGTGTCAACTTACACTTGCGCAGGGAGAGGCTTGTAATACAAACATATATTCATCACGCACGAACACACCCGCATGAAAGAACGTCCACCTTTGTATCCCTTTACCCACTCGCTCTCTCTCTCTCTCTTCCTCTCTTCCATTTTCTTCCTTTCACGTCAATCCCTCCCTGCAAAGAATAACCAACGAGAGACAAAACAGAAAAAAAATAAGGGAGAGCTGTTCGCAGAGCAAGTACGCACGCACTTATTATACGCATTCATTAAATGCGAATGCGGACATAGATTCAAGCAGAAAGAGAGGCAAATACAGAAACGCTACGTATTAATGCTTGCTTGCTATCTCCTTTCTCTTTCCAATTATGTTGCAGTAGCTTTAAGAGAAGAGAGTACAGAGAACGTTGTACAACTACTTTTCCCCCATTTTTTCCTTCCTTCTCCTTAATAATTACCTCTACCTTTTTTTACTCGTGCATATTATATACGAGAGTGCAACTTAAAGCACAGCGACAGAAAATCTCCCTGGAATGTTGAGGATGATCTCAGATAGTACTACAGTAGATCGTCACTCGAAGTATGAGGTGAGCGCGCTAAGAGGCGGAGACGAAAAAGTGTAAAACATACACACGATGCCTATGTACTGCATAATATATTACTCCGAAGCTTTTCTTAAATTTACGACTCGATAAAGGAAAAAAAAACGAAATGCATATAATATTTTTAAGATTATGCTTCTGGGGTACTCGATACGAGCAATATCGTGTGAATTAATGAGAGACAGAGATGGCGTTCACAAAAGATACGGCACCGTTTTAACCTTAATTTTCAGGCAACATCGATTGACATGAACAAATCGAAGAATCTATCCCGGGCACTCCAGCACATTGACGTCACGACAATTCGATCCGCGATTCATGTTAATGTTAAATAAACTCGACAGACGTTTGTTTACTTACGAATTCCCTATATATACTTTGCACTACGAGTCGTTTCTACACTGGTGAATTTTTATGGTCGACCCGAAGAGCTGCACACATACACGCATATACAGATCGGCGCACGCGCGCTATGAAATGAGGAGCGCTCGTTTTCATACATGCCTATATACATATGCGCGCGGTGATTCGTGTGTGTTTATGTGCGCACACACCATAGTGACGTGAAGAAGGTACACTGTATAGCGGACGAGATACAACACGCGCCGCCACCGTCGCTAGCGATGGTACGAACATGCGTAGATAATAGCACCGCGCATTCTTTGTAGACTCGATTTTTTTGCAGGATGAATCAAATATTATTCGAAACTCTTTTATGAATACATTTATTTATTTTTTATTATTTACCAATAGCTTATATTAATTGTGTTTTATTTGGCTTTTACCTTACGGTAATTAGTTAAGCAATAATATTTTATTGTTAATTAAATTTAAAGAATCATAGTTTTGCGTATGTATGAGTATAAAATAATAAATACTTCATGAAATTTTCAACGTTTTTTATCGTAAGAGTTCAATAGTTAAATGATAAACGATAAACTTCTAAAATACGCGTTTGCATATAAAATTTTTTTAAATTTCATATGAAGCTTCAAAATAAAATATAATTTCTACCGAGAAAAAAAAATATGTTATTGAATTTGAAATATTTAAATTTATTTTGTGCGTCGAATGTCCTTTTATTTGTAATATAAAAATGTCTTTATCTCCCAACAATCTCTAATATTACATTAATTTTAGAAATAAACTAAAACGTTTAATTTAAAATTAATATAATAAAATACTTCATAATTTAAAAGTATGTTTATAAGCTATTCAAGCAATATTCTTTCTTTATAGATTGTTTATACCATTCAAGGTAAAATTATAAAAAAGGAGTCAAAGATCATATCAATTCTTGTGTGCCACACAGCAATACGCACCACATACCGAACCTTTGCACTAAAATCTATAAATATTTTATGAAATCCATTAAGAAAATTAATATTTTATAATAATAAATGATTTTTTAATTTACTAAATCACACACGCGCACGCGTGTATATATATATATATATATATATATATATATCCTACGGTGACCATAGTACACAATTATGCAATAAGTCGATATAATTTAAACTTAATTACTACTGTATCGTAGGTGAGACGAGCAGATTTAATCATCACTAAACCATGTCCTAAGTACAGATGAATTATTCTATAAATATGTGATGCAGTAGTACCAAGTTTGTTTTGCATTTGCTAACATATATCCATTGTTTACAATAAAAAATACAGAAATTTGAAGACTTCATAAAAGGTATATCTAGATAAATTGCATTTGTAATCAATAAGTCAGAAACATGTAATTCTCGAATGCTGATTTAGGAACTATCAGACGAACAGAACGAACTGTCATCTGTTGGATGATACATATGTAGGAAATCTTCTTGTGGTCCAGTTTCACGTGTATTTATATTTTTGCATCTTGTAACATGTACTGATTTCATAATTAATAAGAAATACCTTTTAATTTTAATCTATGACCAACTTTGAAATATAATCAATATTCGGTATTAGATAAAGACAAAAAATAACTTATAAGATATTTATAGAAAAGTATTTTATAAAGTTAAAAACGATACTACTAACGCTTACTATATTGACTGTTAAAAGCATAACTGTGACGGTCATTCGAATTTATAGTATTGAATTCACTTACTGGTTCCTAGCAACCAAATTAATTTGTAGTTATCGAAAATAATACATTTACAAAATGTTGAATGAAGTGATTAAAAAAAAAGCATGTGTGTAATTAAATTTCAAACTAAAGTTTTATTTTAAAAGTATAATTATCTAACTTAAAAGAACATAATCTAATATTTTATAACACATTTAGGTTTTAGGTTATTACACACTTATTGTTAATAAGTCATAGTAAAATAAAATGTGAAATGTCTAAATTTGACACGAATGATTTAAAAAGTGAAATTAACACTATATTAAATATAGTTGTAGATTCAATGGAAACTTCAAATGTATTTCCAACAAAATATTCACCTCAAAAAAATATTTTAAAAACATCTGGTAATGGTTTTATTCAAGCTGAAACTAAAACAGAAGTCTATAATGAGTTTTTGAGTGAAACATCCGAAAAGAGTTTTATTAAACGACCACATACTGTATGTATTAAAAATATTTTTAATGTCATAACAATAAAATTTAACAGTAAATTAATTTTGGTAGAAACTTGCAGTTACAAAGTAATTCAAATAGAATTTAACAGAATACTAAATTAATTTATCTATACAATTTATTAAAAAATCATTATAAATAAATAAATAATTTTTTTACTTTTATAGTTAGAAGATTTTATACAAAAAGAAGTCTTAGAGATTTGTAATTTACAATCTACATTTGAAGTTAATAAACTTAATAAAGATGAAGAAGTTTGGGTTATGGATATTCCAGGAACTGTAAAGCAATTTATTGTTACATAAAAAATCTTATTTAAATTAATAAATTCTAAATTTTACCTATACTTAATTTTTTAGATTGATCCAATGCAATTAAAAAATCAGATCATACAATTAGGCGATAAGTCAAAATTTAAAATTGGTGAAGATCGTTACTATGCCATTAACAAAGATAGTAAATGTAGTCTAACATGTATTTTTAATACTGATACTGATCCAATGGTATATAAAGCAGGTATAATAATTATTACTATATCTTTGAAATTGATTAATAGAAATATTTTTTAAAGTGAAACTGTTTACATCATTAAATTCTATTTATATTATAATTTTTTACATTTTGAACCTATATCCTTTTCCAAATGTTATCTTTACAAAGTAATATTTCAATAATTGTATTTATATAAAATTCTTTTAGTGAATGTGAAGCCAGCTGGAACAATAAACATAAGAAGAAAACTTTCAGGATTATCAAAGAAGAAATTACAATTTGAAAAGTCCATTGGAGTACCATACCCACAGAATGTAAAAAACAGGCATCCCTTCTTTGGAGTACAATTTGAAAGATAAATAAAGTAGAATAAGAAACCATTACTATTTTAATTATGTAAAAGTGGCACTATTTAATTATAATTAATTAAAATCAAATTTGATCTTATGTGAATAATTGTCAAAAGTTTAGTTTGAAAATCAATCTACAGAAATAAATGTAAATAACATATAATTAATAAAATAATTTTTATTATTTAACTGTTTCAATTTGTAGAATTACTTAAAATATAGAGAAAATAGAAAATAATTCCAAAAGTTAACAACATTTAAAGTTGTTTTACATTATTTTTACATGAGTAAAAAAATTTTTAAAATTAAAAAATGGGTGTAAAAAAGGGTGGGAACGAATTTCTATAAATTTAACTTTTTCGTATGTTAAATCCTTATAGACACTCATAAGCACTGAACTATTTGTTGCGTATCTACATGTATTCACGAATACATAGAATAACACAAGAAAAATACATCGGACATGTTGGCGTTCTGGCCCTCTGATGGCAACTTTCTCCAATTTTTTTTTACGGTTGCCGTATCTTTTTCGTTTCTACGCTGAATGTAACGAATGAATTGCATCATTTATACGTTAAATTTTATTATACATTCGTCTTATAAGGAGAAGGAGGAGTTATGAGTGATCCCTTATTCAGGGGATGATCCACAATAGTCTCTCGGTGTTCTTACAGACTTTACTGCCTGTTGACGATAATGGATTCGCGCAATGAGGTTTCGGTGAATAATAACGCTGCTCTTGCCTCTTTCGCTGTCGTAAAGGAAGAAGTTTCGGAGCAAGCCATCTCGAAAGAACAGGCACAGTTGCCAGTTGGTTATGCGATGAGTACCGACAGTAATACAGAGGAAGATGAGGAGGCTGAATGCACAACGGAGCACGGACAGGAGTCCGAAATCAAGAGCAGTCTGTCCAAGTGCGCTCTTTGCTATAAAGCCTTCATCATTGATGACAATCCGAAACTACTTGAGTGTCTTCATGCTGCCTGCTCCACTTGTATCAACAGTAAGCTTAATGATCAGCACAGTACTTCAGTGGATGCTGAGATCCTCCGTAAGTATCACATTAATTAAGCTTGTTGATGTCTATAGGTTAATAGCTCAAGAATTAACTGTATACATTTTTATTTTAAAACAACTTGTAATTTGGCATTTAATGTTAATTAATTAATAATGTTAATCAATGTACTCATTTATTAATGTTAACTATTTTTTATGAGTAAAGATTAATCTTTAAAATTCAATTTCTACATAATTTATGACAATTATTGAATGTAAACAGTTATTTTAAGATTAAGAAAAGAAAGTTCTTAAAAAACTATGTTATTAATAACACAAACTGGTTCTACTATATTCAGTTATAAACTAAGTTCTTTTATCAGAATAATGATAGGATGATAATTTGTTAAGAAATAAAAATATTTGATTTAATATTTTATTCATTTAATTATAGCTGAAAACAATGTTATTGTATGTCAAGTTTGTAAAGTTATCAGTCAACCAGAAAACTTAATTGAAAACCGACTTTTTTCTAAGTTTTGGAAAGATGATATAAATACTATTTGTGAAGATGAATCTAAGGATGTTGAAGAAGAAAAGAAATGTACAAATTGTGCTGAAAATGCAATAGCAACAAGTTGGTGCGTTGAATGTGAAGAACTAATCTGTCAAAATTGTGTTATGGCAAGAGATTTTACTTATTTATTTATAACGCTTAATGTTAAAATAAGGAATTTATTTATTTAAATTGTTTAATATAGGCACATCAGAGGTTGAAAATAACTAAAGATCACACAATAAAACCTAAAGAGGAGGTTGCTAATGATACAGAAAATGTTAAAAAAGGAGAAAAAAAATTGGCAATTTATTTATTTTGTACACTTCATCCTCATGAACAATTATCTTTATTTTGTCAAACTTGCGATCGATTAACATGCAGAGACTGTCAACTTACTGAACATAGAGAACATAAATATAAATTTATACATGAAATTGCTGCAGAAACTCGTACCTCTGTAAAGACATTATTGAACGAAGTTAGGTAAGAATATCAATAGAATAACAAATTTAAAAGGAAACAAATTAAGTTAAAAAAGAAACTTATACATTTTCTAGTTATAAGAGAGAGTTATTAAAGAGTGCTATGAAAGTTATCGAGGATCGTCAAGTATTAATATCTGAGAAGAAAAAGAGTCTTGTACAGGAAATAACACAAATGGTTGTGCAGTAAGTAGTTTTACTATTCTATAAATAGGTACACATGAATGTGTAAATATATTATATAATACATTTTAACATTATAATATACAAGTATATTTTGTTTCCCTATTATTCAAACAATTTTTATTTTTATACCTAATTTTTATGAACTGTTAATTTATTGAAAATTAAAAAATTAAAATAAAGTTTCTTAAAATATTTAATTTAATAAGATCTTGTGACTTATGTTGTCAAGTAATTTTTATTTATTGTATATTAACAAATATTGATTTAATGTAAAGGCTAAAATTGATACAGATACTTGAGAAGTACTTTACATTTTCTATTTAATATGAATATAACAAAATATTATGATTTTTAGATTAACAAATGCAATAAGCTCTAGAGGGAAAAAGCTGGTAATGCGTTTAAGTGAAGTGTGCGATCAAAAACAAAATACATTAAATGAGAAAAAAGTAGCCTTAGATCAACTTTCTAAATTGACTGATCATTGTATAGATTTTGTTAATTATGCACTTGATAAAGGTACAGATATGGAATTGCTTTACAGCAAAAAGTCAGTCACAAATCATTTGCAACGAATAAAGAGCAGAAGAGCAGATATTCCAAATCCAGAAATTCCTGTTAGAATACATTTATCTATGGAGAAAGTACAAGATTTAATTAAAGGTTTGTTAAATAACTTATAAATTAAATATTATAATTGAAATGTACTTTTTCATTTTTATTTAACAGTAATAACATCAATTGGAGCAATAGTAGTTGATGGAAGAGTTTATCCTTCAGTTACACCTCCTTCAGAGCCAAGTGCACCTACAACACCTTTAAGTGAGCCAGTAGAACAAAAGCAATTGAATTCATGTACAATGAGTATAGCCATGGAAAATTTACCAGTAGCCCAAGCTCTTTCCCTTGCATCTAATCAACCATCTAACAATATCCCACAAAATGCATACATGAATCAACCTATAAACATTCCTATTACATCTCATCAGCAACTAGCAATTCAATCTCAACAGCACATGGTAAATCAACAGCAAATTCAAGTTCAAACGCAAAATTATATGCAACATTATAATCCGCATAATATGCAACAACGAGCATCACCTCAAAATCAGAGGATAACTACATTTAATGCTAACTATAATGGGCATATGCAACAACAACAGATGATGTTGGCTCAGCGTCCAGGACTTGGAAATTGTCACCAACAGGTACACTGGCAATAGATCGCAAAGACTTTGTTTCATTCACGAAATTTATATAATTTTCTTATAATTTAGATGATATAATAAAAGTAGATTAGAACCACATTTTATTTTTTCATTTTTTAAATGTTTTATTTAGTATTTTAACTAAAGAAATATCATTCATTAAAATCTCATTGTATTGCAAAGTCAATTATTTTAATTATGATAAAATAACAAATGACAGTTTTTATACATAATTTAAAGAAATCATTTTAATTTTGTTTTTATGTATGAGGATCATCTAACGTGACATTAAAATTGAAACTAACGAAACACTACAGCAAATAGTACTTAATGTTAAATTATTAAAAGATATGGCATCAAGTAAATTATATGTTAATGAAAATTATAAATACTGCTGTACGGTTTATGAATTCATTTTATATTTATTTTTTTATATTTAGTAATGTAACATTTTTAATAAATCAAACACAAAACTAAAATTTAGATTTTTATTTATTTCCTAAAAAATTGTATAATGCTTTGATATCCTAGACTAATTATACTCCTGAAAAATACCTTAAATATCAAAAAGTATTAGTTCGTTATTGGTAAATATCTCATTAACAAAAGATAAATTTTTTATGCGTAAATATAAGTGTAAATTAAACTTTTATTTATCGTAATTAATTTTAGTATTAAATTAGAAAATAATAAAGCATAATTATCTAAATTTATACTAAAATAATTGTTTTAATAATTATAGAAACAACTTATTTTATTAAAACGTCTTTTTATACATACAGGTAACTTCATCAACACATCCACATCAGCAGCAACTACATATACCTGCATCCGATCCTCATCTAAATCAAAATGCTAGTCTTCGTGGCTTGCTTGCTCATAATCCACCTGCATATAGACCTACTGCTAACACAGTGCAGTACAGATTTCCTCCTAGATATCGATACCCTATGAATAGTCCCCAGAGGCCAATAGGTCCACCACAAAACTACCCGGCCAGTACTTCTTTGCTCACCGGGATTCAAATTCGACAGCCGAATCAGCCTGCTCAACAAACGATGCTCACTGCCTATCAGCAGCAACAGCAGTCGCATCACCACCAACAACAGCAAGCGCAAACCATGCAATCTGCTCGGTGGCACATTCCACAAAATATGAATTCTTCAGTACCATCATCCTACACTGCAAGGAATCCAATACAACACCAATCCGCGTCCAATATACCTGTGAACGACACGTATAAAATCACGTTAAAAAATCAGTCCGCCGTGACTATTGCACCTCAAACGGTAAGAATAATAAAAAAGAAGATAGGATGATTTTAATATTCATTGATAAGGTTACATAGTATTTATTTTTACATTTTTTAATTTGAACCTTTTAATAATTTAATATTTCTTCATAGAAGTTATAAAATAGATTTTTTAGTAAGTATTTAATAACTTTTTGGATTTCCAGATATAAAAAGTATAATAAAATACTTAAATATCTCTAGATTTTATGCACTAGATACATGAATAATTTAATATTAAAAAAGCATAAAGAAATTAATATTTTTAAATCTATATACGTTTCTTTCATCATATTTTGTTCTTTAAATGATGATGTGAGTTTTGTAACTTTCGAAATGAGTGCATTTCCGTAAGCACATATTATCTTTTTATTCGTAATACCATTTGATTCCGTGTTTAACAATTCTTACTTATTATAGCAATGCATATATTTAAAAAGTGTTAAAAGTCAAATCTTATTTATTATTGTTGGACAGAAAAATAATAACACTGCGAGTCCACCGGTGAGTAGTGATGCCCCATCAATTTCTCAAAACTCTACATCTATCAGTCACATGGTCAGTTCGTCGATGCCGAAGACACCAAGTCCCGCACCACATGAAAAGACGGATGAAACTGAAAAAAGTCTGGATAAATTTTGTCAAAAATCATTAAACGATTTAATGCTCACTATTGCTAAATTAGATAGCAATGGAATTATGGTTATTCCGGAGACCCAAAAAAATCAACTAGATTCCGCCCAAGTTGATAGTTCAACTGATGAAGGAGTTCATGCTATGACCGATAATTCATCGGGTAAAAATACTTTTGTTTATTTATGGTTTTGTTAAAATATAATCGTAAAAGGTTTCTTTTATGATTTATTAATCATTAAAATCAGATCGATAAGTTAAGACTGTAAAAATATGTAATACGTCTTTAAATAACATTAATTACATTTTCAATACGTATTTGTTCAATTATAAAAATAATTCAGCAACATCCATGACAAAAGATGATCCGAACGAAGATTGGTGTGCAGTATGTATGGATGGAGGCGATGCTGTACTTTGTTGTGATAAGTGTCCAAAAGTCTTTCATTTGTACTGTCACATACCGAACTTAAAATCGTTTCCACAGTAAGATTAATAAATATAATTAGTATACAATGAAATAATAAATAAAAACCTTTATAACGTTTAGCTATTAACAAAAAATAACGGTAAAATTATACTTTACTTTTTCAGTGAAAGCGAAACGTGGCAGTGCATGCTTTGCACTAACGTACTTGATTGCTCAGAGGATCCACCTGGAGAAAAGAGGCCAAATCAATTAAGCACTCGGGATTTAAGAATAGCACAGCGAATAGTTTTAGAATTGTATTGCCAATACGAACAAAGTTTACCTTTCAGAGAAGTTGTGTCACCTGAGGTATAATTAACAAATATTCATAATATATTTTAATTAGTTCAGGTTTACATAAAAAATTAATAATTTGTAAAAGTATGTACATTCAATCTTTATTACTAAATTAATTTATCTCTTATTAATATAATAAATAAGAAATCATCATAGATGGCAAGAAAATTTGAGATATAAAAGTTTCTTTTCTTTTCTTCGAAATAATTTTTCATTATTTAATTAGTTAAATAAGATTACTAAAAATAGGATTTATTAATTCTTCTTTCTGTATTTATGCATGTGTGATGTAATTTATCAATATTACAAAATATTAAATAATTATTGTTTCTTAATTCGTTTTTGAAACAAATATTAGCGATTGTTGACGAATTTATACTATTTTTGTTTTTTTAATATGAAAAGTTTTTATTAACAGATTGTTGAATATCATCGAATTATAAAGAAGCCAATTGCTTTGGATATTATCAGAGATAAGCTTAATCACGAAATTGAAAATCATTACATAGACTTAAAGCAAGTGATGGCTGATATTAGACTAATGTTTAAAAATGCGTTCACCTATAATCCTGTAAGAAAAATTAAGTAATTTTAAAGAATTTATTTTGTAAGTATAAAAAATATTTATTTAAAAATACATTTTATTTTTGAAGGTGGATTCTCAAGTTTATCAGGAAGCAAGAAGTTTGGAAGAATTTTTCGAAAAGTTACTACTAAAATGGGCGCCAAGTTACGCGTATGACGATCCGTTCCTCATTGCGGAAGGTGAAGAAGATGAAGAAGTATTTCCACCAAATAGGAAATACAGACGTATTATTAACGAATAGTACTTGATGAAGTGCTTTAAATAATTTTGTAATATAGAATTGTTAAAGTAATTTTTCGTATTGACTTTGGGTAAACGCAATTGTTACGAATTACGTATACAATTGTTACGAATTACGTATACAATGTATACGTATATAAGTGATAATGTGCTTTATTTTCAGTAAATAAAAATATTAAACCGCATTTATTGGGTATTGAATCGCGTAATTATAACAAATGCGTTTGCTGAATAACGACTATTTACATTGATTAAATTTATGTTAACGTAAGATATACATTTCAAAATAATCTTGCATGATTTATTAAAATTTGTAAAAATTGTTACTAAATTTACACCACATTATAACTAATTCAAGGTTACGACATACAATGTTTCTTAAACTTTTAGAATTCATAACCTTTTACTCACTTTTTAGTCGTAAATTTTATTTTTAATTTACACAAGCTGGCCTTGAATTTTTATTGAAATCTGCGGTGTTTAGAAATAAATTAATCTTTTACAGTTTTTAGCCTTTCGAAAAAATTAGGAAATTATATATAAATTTTTAATACTGATTAATATTAATGCATATATTTTATATACAATCTTTTACATTAGGGTCATGATTTATTGAAGTTTCCTTGTATTCAAACATAATTTTAACTAGTATTAAATTTACAACAAATAGTTGAAAATTCATTTTTTCAATCATAATACAGTTGTTTTAAAATTAGATAATAACATAATTTGTAACTAATAAAAAATTCTTTAAGTTTAAGAAGAAGTATAATTTAATATTCAGGTATTTTTAAGTTATTTTAAAATGCTTTTATTTACAGTATTGTTTCATGTGAAAATATTGAATTTTGGTAAAAAATAAATCAAATGAGAGAGTACTTGTTATTCAGACAATGAATAATTATTTTTGATGAACAAATTATATTATGTGTGAATGTTAAATATATTTGTGTAATTTATGTACTAATATTTGGAAATTTTGCAGAAATAAAACTATTGACTCAAAATCGAAGTATTGGCACTGTAGTAATTATTTAATCATCGACTACAAAAAGGTTATCTTTTTTAAATTTTCATATAAGGAAGTGTACAATATTTATTAAATTTAAGCTTGGAATACACTTCCATAAAAGACAAATATTACTGACAAAATTTTAAAATCATATCTAAATAAAATGGTACTTATTTAAGATAATTAATTTAAATAATATTTGTTAATATTTAAGAAAATTAATTTTATAAATATTTTATGTATATAAAATAAAAATTTTACAATTAGTAAGATGTTTAGTCTAATATAATTCAATTTTAAAAAAGATATTGTAATTCAAATCAAAACACATTTAAAATAAAATTTCATGCTAAGAATTTTAGAAATTCGGAGATATAAACTTATGAAAGTATATTGAATCATCTTTATAAACTGGAGAGTAGATTTTAGGATTACGAAATGTTCAAGGAAGGTTTATCTATATTTTTTAAGGTGTTATAGAAGTTAATGCTATAGATTTTTGTGAGCAAAATTTACAAGTTGGAACTGCACGTTGGATTGAATATCCTGTATGTACACTGTTAATACCCATGCATCTTTGACACAACACATTTCCACAGGACCAACAATGATACTGAAATTTAAAAATAACAAATAGTTAACTTAATAAAATGTATTTAGTATTAAGTTGAAAATTCTTTTATATAACAAGTGAAATGCATAATAATTGATCTAATTTAAGATTCAGAAAAATAATATTTAGTTACAATATTGACAATTAATTGCAGTATTGTAAATATATTTTGAAATTATTTTTAACACAACTTATTGAAATTTATTTAATAAGAATGAGAAAGGTTCAAATTTAAATAAAAAACAGTTTATTTTAAAGAGAACAATTGACTATAATAAAATATAAATAAGTTATTGATTGTATTATTTATCGAAAATAACAATACACAATTATATTTAATACACATGTTCTACCTTTTTATTAAAAGCATCAAAAGTAGTAGCACATTTACATTCATTCATGTTTCTTGATGATTTCCATTCTAATGCAATAGCATTCAGTTCCTTAATTAATTCTTTTATTTCAGTTTTATTTCTACTATTTGTATCGTTTTTAATATTTGTTAATTTTTCTTTTAGATATTTATTATCTAATTTGTACTTGCTAGGAGTATTCAATTCTATATTATTTGGTGTATTTAATTGTTCTATTGAATTTATCCTCTAAAAATAAAATAATTTTTAAGAAATAATATATTAATATTTCCTAAAAAACTATTACCTTAGCAAGAAATTTGTTATGATCTTCAATAGAACTGATATGGTTGTTAATTGTTAAAAGCAAATCTTCATAAGATTCTCTGGGATGAACACCATTTTCATATCTAAAGTAAAGTCCTCGCCATAATCTGATGAAATTGTACATTAATAATTATTTAATTTTCATTTAACATATTACTTTTATATACTTACATAATACTTTGTGGCGAAAGTTTTGGCTTAAGTATTCGATTAGTTTCCTCTTTATATTGGTTACTTGAATACAGTGGGTTTACAAATTCATTTATATGCTGAGCTAAGTAACCCCAGAGAGAATAAGTTCTTTCTGAAAGTCTGAATATTATTTATAAATTAAAATACTTCAGTATAATAATAAAGTTTGTGCTTAATATGCCTAACTTTAAGAATTGTCTATCTTTTTCACAGTTTCCAATAAATGTTCCATGTTGACAACTATGTACGTGATCGTGTAATGTAACTAAATATTGTTCATTAAATTGAAACATGTATGGAAATTGTTGTAGTAGCTGATAAGTAGAATCAATAAACTGAGTAAATATTGGTGCTAGTTCTTTGCCATCAGTACTTGTTATAAAACCACATCGATCATTAAATTTATGACCAAATGCAAGCCAATCTTTTTCTATTAAAACCTGTAAATGTAAAGATATTATTTTGGAATGATTAAATTGATTAAAATAATCATATTTACTTGAAACCCATGAATAGTCCTGTAAAATGGATCCAACATTAGAGCAGCTAAAGAACAAACTTGTGCTGTTCTATCCCACCCATCACTGCAATGTACTACAACGCTAATTCCGTTTACTATATTACGAACTATAAACCATGATGTTTCTAATATGGCACGAATATGTTTTAGCCATCCACTATTTTCAAGACCATTAAGAAATTCGCTCATAGAAGTAATTTTTTGCACTACAGAAAGTGATAAAAATAATCATAAAAAGTAAGCTTATGTTTTTAATTTACTTAAAATTTACATACATTCTATTAATTTAGTTAAACTTGATCTCATAACATGAATATTTTCAATTCCAAAAAATTGAAACTTAATATTATCATAAAAATTTTCATTTTCATAGCCTTTTCCTGCAGCACGATTAGCCATTGCATTAATCTATAAAAAAGAAAATTATAAAATAATATTTAAATAATAATAAGCATATTGAGTAACAAATAATAATTGATTTCAAAATAACTTACTCTTGGTCTTGTATCAACTACATACAGATACTTTGAATTAGGATTTGTACAAAGCAAATAGTAAAGCATTTTTTCATCTTTTAGACAGCGTGCATTAAAGCCAGATAATGGTTGACTACAGCGACAAATAGATGCCTGCAATAATCGAGGATTCCTTAGTTTTATAATATTTTATTCTTATGTTAAATATTAGTTTATATAATGTTAAAATATATATTTTTAGTTTTTCTATTTACATAATTAAATTAAAAATTAAAAGATAATTTCAATAGATAAAACATATTATTATAAAATAATTAAAGAAAAAGTCCAAAGTTAAATATAGTACTTCTTTTATAAAAGGTAAAAATATAATTTATAGATGTTTCTATAATTAAAACTTTTCAAAAATCTGACCTTATTATCATTATATAAATAAGTTAATACTGGTAATCTTCCTTTACTACGAAACTTTGAGCTTCCCATCAATATGGTATTACTGCATGAACTGGGTACATAGAGATATTTTGGATATGTTTCACAGAGCTTTAAAATATAATATTAATTAATGTTTTTTTAATTTATAACAAATAATATTAATAATGATGTTAATAATTTTAGAGAAAGAGAGAGCGAGAGAGAGTGAGAGGAAGGGGAGAAAAAATGAGAGTAAAAAAGTAAGTTATATTATCTCACTTGTACATTATTTCCTTTTGTAAATAAATTTATAAATTTTTAATTCTTTGTACCTTTAAATATTGAAAACTATAAATAATTGTATTAATAACAGTATTTTAATTTTATGATTATACATGTGTAGTAGACTCGAATTAAATTTGATGTGTTTTTAGAAAAAATAGAGGCGTGCTACACCGCAAAGTTGAGATCTATGGATCAACTTGTGAAAATTTTCGAGCCCATCAGTCTTTAAAAAACAAAATTTTTTTTTTAAAAATTCAATTCATTTCAAAAATTTTTTATATGAAGTTTCCATATTTTTAATAACAATATTTTGGAGCGAATTTAATATTGAAGATATATAGGTTTTTATTTGGTTTTATATATGGAATTATATTTTGAAATAACACTTTATGGAATGCCATAACTGTTTTTGTTATAAACATCTTATAACTCCATGTAAAATCGTTGAATTACACGTGATTTTGTTTAACAATGTATAACACATTTTTGTTAATCGATTTCTTACATGAAAATTTGTATACATATTGTACTTTGAATGAGCTACATTTTATAATTTGAATTTGTGGCATAATTAACAATTAAAATGTAGGAATACCAACACACGCATAAGAATTGGTGCGCTTACAAACTCGTATCGTGACGTTCGGAATAATGTTATTAAAAACAATGTTGTGGATCGACTTTTAATATCGAAATTTTTTTATGTATAGTTTATTAGATGCTTAATATTAATTGAAAATAAAATTTTGAGGAATCCTAATAATTTCGGGCTTATGAACTTTGAATTTTTCAACCTCTTTAGGGGTGGTTTTTAAGGATGGAAAGATTATTTTTAATGTAATTTTTAATTTTATAAAATTATTAAGCATTTCCAATCAATTTTTAAAGAAAATATTCATTTTTAAAAAACTTCAATTTTTGTTGAGATTCAACTGATTAAACTTCAAACATGTTCATATTTTTGATATGCTTCTTCACGTATTTTATAAAGTTTGATTAGATTTTTGTTAACTTTTGTTTCTCAAATGTTTTTTCTCAGTCAAATATATAATTTTTTAATGAACATTGCCTTCTTTTTAAAATTAATTAATTAGTTAACTAACCTCATGGTTCACATTTAGATAAGATATTGACCATTCTTCATTTGGAACACCTTGTCTTTGAAATTCATCTTGAATACTGAAAAAGTTCCAGCCAAATTCTTGTGAAGGTCCCTCATTATTGCCTTTATAATTAAAGCAATATAAATCTTCTATTCTTGCTATAAATAAAAATAAATTCCATTAATAATATTAAAAAAAATAATAAAATAATTACAATATTTCAAAAAATTTTTATTTAATCTTGAAACATTACTCGGAAATGATAATTTTAATAACGTCAAAAATACTTCATGACAGTCTCGTTCTTTTGGTATTACAAATGTAACAACAAAAAAATTTTTACACTTGATACGAAGTGGAGAACCAATTGAAAGTAATGGTAATTTTTGTGTATTAGCAACATGTGAATTTAAAACCTGAAATGTTATAAAATAAATATTTACAAATGTTAATCAAATTAAAGAAATATAGAAATATTTTACCCAAATTTTTTTCTTTCCATTCAATTCCATAAAAATAAAATGTGTTTCAGTTAAATAAAATGTTCCCAGTATACTTTTCAATCCATATTTGTCAGGCATTAATACATTTTCTACCTATAACGTAAATTATTTTATACATTTTTACAATTTTAGAAACTATAATTAAATTATTAAATTAAATAGTCCTTGAACAGTGATATATAATTATATGTAAATAGGCTTGTTATTTGTAGAAATTGAAATACATAAGTAATTGATAAAATATGAACCTTTTGAACTTTTATTATGTCTGAAATATTCATTTTTATTAAATAAATAAATTTTCGTGATTATATGTAAACTATTTTTATTAAATACAAATGCATATAACAAGCTCAGCTCTAATCAAGTATAAAGCAAAACAGGTTTTTTATTTTACTCATAACAGAGATAAAATGAAATATCAGCATACGATGATAATTCACAAGACACGTTCTTTAAATTTATAATAATATATTATAATATTTTTTAACTTCATATATCCTTTTTTTTATAGAATCACTTCATGTTACAAAAGTGTACATTATTTATGGAGAAACTTTGTTTATGTACTTATACTTTACTGTCGAAATATCATTGTGACCACATAAATATTTTCCGAAAGAGCGCTTAATTTAAATTTAATATCAATATTTTCACTTCATTTTTAAAATTCGTTAAAACTTATTTATTATAATAAGTAACTAAGCTATTACATATTAAAGTTATTTAATATTGTTTTTATTTAAAAAATTATTAGGTATGATAATTGAATATGAGTAATAAAATATTTAACAATTCAAGTTTTATCTTTTATTAAAAAAAAACTATTTTAGTTCAAAATATTTCATTAAATATTTAATAGCAAAATATAAAAATTATTTATAATAAAGAATAAATTTTAATAAACATATTTGTTTTGTGGTAACACTGTATGGAGCAAGAGCAAGAACTCTGAGATTATGTACACTATGGCGGCGTCAAAGGACAAAAAATTAAGGTTTTTCTGTCAGTTTTTTGTCTATCAGTGAGTTGATCGGTGCAAGTTTTGTTTATACCAGACAAAGAATAGAGTTCAATTTCGTTACCAATTATTGGTAGTTAAAAAATTCTTTTAAATTTTTGTGCTATTCACTGTAGCAATGAAAAATTTTTTCGCTAGAATGCATTTTATTAGCGAATTCGTTGTCTATTACCTATCAAATTGTACATAGCAGCTGCTCAACTAATAATTGAAATCATTCGTTTAAAACACATAAACGATCGCCATAATTATACATAGTGTTGCGGAATATCTCTTTAAAAGAATGTTTTTATGTTAAATTTACTTATTTTTATTACGATAATAAATATTCGAATGTTTCATACGTTTTAATCAAGAATAAGTTAAAGTTATTACTATATTAAGGTACAATATTTTTAAAGTAACTATAAAGTATTTACGAACCTCTGATAAAAAAAATCAATTTTTAAAGATTTTTTTTGTATTAGATGTTCAGTTCAATCCAAATAAAACAAGAATACAATAGTGTGGATGACAGAAATCAAAATATGGTTGGTGGTCAAGGAAATATTGATTATTCTGTATTTAATAATCAAAATGTTGAATACACATACCATCAATTACCACATTTTTGGGATCAAGCACTCCAAGTTCAAACTAATCAGTATCCTAAAGATTTTTCCCAAAAAATTGATGGAATTTCCCGACAGGATATGCCTAGAGTTAATGTGAGTAAAATAGAAAATTTCAATTTGTTACAATTGTTTGAATTGTTAAAACTTTTAGAAGATAATTCAGTTAAGCCTGTGCTTCAATTGCTTCTTCCATTAGCAAAATTGTTGTTCAGTTTTGATTAGGTCAAATAAGTTTTTTACAATAATTATTATTTTACAAATATCCATGTTTTAAAGTATTTTGTAAGCATAGCTTAATTAAACTTGTTTCAAAAATAAGTTAAACTAATATTAAGAAATATTAGCTTATAATAAAATTTATTTTTTCAATATTACAGCAAAATACTCCTTCAAATTACATAAATCATCATATACAACAACAATATCAATTGCAACAACAGGAGCAACATAATCCTTTTTCAACAAATCGACAACCTGATAATGATCAATCCCAAATAAATCAATCAAATGTAGAAACTGGACATGTAAAATCTAAAATCACATCTGTTATAAGTAACAGAACTTTAATAAATCCGACACTTACAGTAGCTCAATCAAGTTCTTTAATTATTAAGCGTAGCACTCCAGGTAGACCATCAAAGTCTACAAATTCAACTAGTAGTCCTGGAAAAAAACTTAAATGTCAATGTGAAATTTGTTTTAAAGAATTTGGGCATAAAAGTAATCTTTTTATTCATATGAGAACTCATAATGGTGAAAGACCTTATAAGTGTAAACAGTGCGATAAGTGTTTCACACACAGTGGAAATTTAGCAATTCATATGCGAACGCACTCTGGAGAACGACCATATGCTTGTCAGGTTTGTGGAAAAATGTTCAGTCATAGTGGAAATTTATCTACACATTTACGTACACATTCTGGTGTTAAACCATACAAATGTAATGTTTGTGCTAAAGAATTTCGTCACAGTGGAAATCTTTCAATACATGAAAGAATTCATTCAGGTATTAAGCCTTTTCAATGTAAAGTTTGTGGTAAAGAATTTTACCACAGTGGAAATTTAACAACGCATATGAAAAAACATCCAGTAACTATTTTAACTGAACAAGGTGAAAATATACTTTCTACATTAAGTACAGACTGTGTCTATGGTAATACTGATAAAGTTAAGAAAACTGATTCAATATTAATTTCAAATTTGAATGATTTGGACAGTAAGATACAAAATTCAAGTGAAGTAGAAACAGAAGAGTTAGATAAGGAATTAAAAGCTAGCTAATAGATTTAAAATTTATATTTAAGCTATACTTTTTTTTAATTAGAAAAGGAAGTCTATTTTTATAATTAATTTCAATTTTTCATAAAAATTAGGTATACACAAAGATTATAAATGCTTTTTTTTAAATATATGCACACACCTATGTATTATGTTAACTTATTAATATCAATGTATTAATAATTACCAAATACTGCTTCTTTTAAGAAAACTTTAAATTAATATTTAAATAGTCTCCATTCAAACAATTCTTCACACAGATAAAATGATTATAAGAGCCAATATATAATAAATTAAGAATAAATGTATGTTAAAAGGTAATTTTTGTACTTTTGCTATTGTGATATTTACGAATTTGGTTACGTATGGTAAGATAAGAAAAAAAAATAAAAGAAAACATTGTTAATATGACCTTTAAATATTAATGGTTTAAATACTTAACATATAACTTAAATAAATATAAATAAAATATAATCTTATATAATGAATGTTATTTAATGTAATTATGTAATTGTTTTATTTTACTGTATTCAAATTTTAAATTATTATAGATATCATCATTAAAAAATATTAACTGTCATAAAAATGTCTTAACATATATTTAAATATATCAAATACATAATATGTAAAAATCATTTTATTTATTAAAATAATTTTGATTGTTATTCATTAATATAAAATATACGTAGCTTTAAACCTTTTTTAAGAAAGTAAAAAAGTCTTATGGTAAACTATGTTTTGAGTACAACTTACATAATTTTTTATGAAATACATGTATTCATTTTATCTTCGGTCATAAAAGGTCACAAAAATTATGACTAACAAATATTTATATTTTTCTTCAATTTCTTATTGAAGAATTGAAATCATGTTAGATTGAAACGTACTACTAATGAATATGAAACTATGTACAAATAATTCACAGTATTGATTATCAATAAACAAAAAATTCCAATGCTGAAATTTACTAGTAGTATAATCAGCATCAATACCATTTCATTTTTAAAATTATCATAATATAATAAAATAGATATTATCCCATCTATGTTTCAATTTTACAAAATTTTTTTATTTTTTAATAAAAAAATATCAATAGAATGGTATTGATGATTTTAAATTAAAAAAATAAATTTTCATAATACTGTACAAACATCTGTGCATTTTGAATTTAATTCAACATAATCTTATATTAGTAGATATCATCTGTTGGCTTTATAAATAAAGCTGTTAGTGCAAAGATGAGGAATATAATTCCTCCAACAATTGTCACTAAAATTAAAAAAATAAAGTTTAAATCCTACGGGTACAATTTTTTATCTGCAATATTATTATAAAATAAATATTAACCTGTTCTCACTGATATTCTCTGTGCAATTATGCGGCCACCAAGAATAGCTAAACCAGTGCAAAATGAATGTCCTAATACTGCACCAATCACAACACCATAAACATTCTGAAAGTATTTAGTGATATATGAAATATCTTTTTTGTTTATGTTTTGTAGAAATTTCTATATTAATTTTTACCTCTCGTGCTGCAAGAATTATTGTTGTCAATTGAGAACGATCTCCCCATTCAGCAAAAAATGTGAGAGAGAATGCTTGTAAAAATATTCTTGAAAGTACCATTAGAGCACTTGTTTTCTGAGATTTTCTAATAATTCCAGTTTCAGGATCTTGAAAAAGAGTTGAACTACTTTCTTTTTCAAACTAAAGTAATAAAAAAATATGTTGTTAAAAATACTTAAATAACCATCTTAATGTAATTTTCAATTATTTTAAATAATTAATATATGATTTTAAGACTTAAAAAATTAATTTTTGATTTTGACAATTTTTATACATATTAATTAAAAAAAATATTAATGAAATTTGTTCTTACTTCATCTTCTCTTTTTCTAAGATCTGATTGTACTTCTTCAAGTTCTTCTTGTCCTTCATTCGGTGACATATAATATCCATCTCTTAACATTTTTAAACCAAATAAGGCAAATAAGATAGTAGAAATATAATAAGTATAAACTCTAGGAATTATATTAGCAGCATATCCAAAAATAACTGTAATATATTATATTATACTTACATGTAAGATAATTAAACGCAACAATTGCAAAATATACCTGATAAAATAGTCATAACTGTAAGAGCACTGATTGCTCCGCCAAATACAATTAATCTAGGATGTCTCATAGCCATTATTGCAGCAATAAAAAATGTTTTATCACCTAATTCAGAAACTAAAATTACTAAGAGAGTTGCTAAAAAAGCATGAAAAAATCCCAAATTTTCCAGTGAATTTATTGGTGTAACATTATCAATTTTCTAAAAAATTATATTAAAAATAATATTAAATATGTTAAATAATGAGGATTTAGAACACTTTTTAAACTTAATACTTACATCTGAAGCCATAGAAGACTGTAACTTTTCTACATCTGATGGAATTTTTTCTCCATAAGTTAAATAAAATGTAAAATAAAAAAAAATTAAAGGTAAAAGAATATTCCAACGATCGATCATTTTCACCGTTATTCGTATTGAATTAAATTAAAATTAATAAATCGATACTCCACTAAAGTATCTGAAAAGATTGTTAAAAAAATATACCAATCAAATTATCGACAACCAATTTAAGGTTAGATCTTTTAAGCTCCGTAAAAAAAACTTAAAGACGAAACTTAAAAATCAAATATACGTTATAAAGATATTTTTTCAGATTTGTTTGATAAAAATTTATGTAAGAACCATTTACACTACGTACAGATATATAAATATGGAATTATTTACAAAATTAGATTGGTAAGTTAAAAATTAAATGGCTCATAGAATAAGGTTATAAATATACTGACATTAAACTTACTATAAATATATATACATATATTATCAATATTTTTGTAATAGATATCTTATTATTATACATTTTAAATCTTATATTTTATGTTTACATATAATTTAGGCTACCAAATGTAGAAGACATAATAGATGACAAATTTGTGAATGAAGGACGCTTACAGAATGAAGGTACAATGTATCATATATTAAATGGAAATTTTCATGATCCGTTTTATTATATCAAACCACCTGTTATTAAATCAGCGCAGATTACAACAAAACTAATAAAACAGAATATTATTAGCAATGAAAACCAAGATAGAACAAAGAAAAAAGTTAGAACAAAGAAGAAGAAGACAAAAGTAAATGAGATTATTTAAAGTACATGAAAAAATAAAATGTAAGAATTACATGCTTAAAATTATTAATAATTAACGTTTTTAATTTAAATTATATTATCAAAAATATAATTATCCTACTTATAAAAAATTAAGACAAAAATGTGTTCAATATTTTGGTATTTGTTAAAAGCTAAATAAATACATGTTTGTACAATAATCAAACTAAAATATTAAAATATAATTTTTAAAGTAAACTGTGGTGTTTCATTTAACATTTTTAGATAAATGATGGATTGTCTTTTTATAAGAACTATCTTATGTATAAATTCAAAAAAAGTCCTAACTAAAAAATAGTCAAATATTTTGAACAAAAAACATTTATTGTAAAAGGTAAAATAAAATTATTATAACAATAATTAATATATGAATGTTATCAATTTTCTTAGATTAATATTGTTTAGATTTTCAGAAATTTATTTTTAAATTTTTTATTTTAAATTATAAGTATGTAAGTTTCATGTAGAAATAAAAAAATTCAGATTCAATTTTATTTAATAATTTTTACAAATAATCTTCAATGATAAATTATCGATTCAAACAACATTTATTAGATAAAAATAAATTGATTAATAATTAAGATTTTTTGTTAAAATATAATGTTAAAAATAAATTAATCACTTTTATTAAGTTTTTAAATTAATATTTAATTTTAACAAAAAATGCAAGAATTTGTAATTCAAAATATAATATGTAATGCTCATTTTTAAATAATGCTGGTAATATACTCTTAAATATATATGTTAAGATAAAATTATTGTACAATAAACGTACAATCAAAAATCTTATAAATTAAGAATATAAATGATTATAATTCAAGTTTAACTAAAAATGAAAAGGTTTTGTATATTCATTTTTCTCAGTTTTAACCTATAATATTCATTCAACTCTTAATATAACCATTTAACATTTGATGTCGTTCATTGTACCTTTGAAAGATAAAATTATTTCACTCTAAATGCATATGATCTAAAGATAGGGATATATGATATGACATTTTATCTGAAAGAAGAGAAAAAATTATTATACTTTGCGTGCGCATGTGAGTTTACAAACAATGCGTATGCGCAAGCGTAGGGACTAGCATAATACAAGCGATTGCAACTGTACCAACAGAAGACAATATGTGACGGCATCATCTTTAAAGTACAACACACATTTATGTAGGATTGACGCGATGTAGTTAAACGATGATACAACGCGCTTGTAGAGTTTTTTTAACAAAGACCCCGATTGCATTATAAAACTTTGGTGAGATATTTCTGTATGTGGAGTAAATTGTTAATCTACTATTATGAGAGCGAACGCTTTATGTAAGGCTTTAAGCAGTGAAAAATTTTACAAAAATGTTTGATCCTACATGTGTGAGTATTAGAAGTAAAATTTGTGGTTTAGATGAGGCAGGTTTATTTTTCGCATAAAAGGAGGTGTAGTGTACAGTTGAGTTGAGTTAGATGAGGTAAGAAATATAAACGTAAATAGTTTTATACTTCTTTCGCAGGTTTTTACAATTTTTTTTGTTCTAAGAATTATTTTTTTTACTTTTAGTTTTTAGATAAATCAAATTCAAATCATTTACAATGTGATTAAAAGGAATAGATTTAAAAGAACTCCTAATATGTGACATAAACTTTTATTATAATAATATTTAAAGCTTTCTTAAATCAAACTATATCAACTTGCATATTTATACCTACTACATCTATTTATAAGTTTAAAACGAAATACTAAAAATATTAAAATTCTTTTAATTTTATTCTCAACTGCAATTCAAAATTTATAAAAAGCTTTAATTATTCTCAAATTCTATAAATAATCTTTTTTATTACTAGCTTAAACATGCTATTTATACATATATTAAAGAAAATTTAAAAAATATTATATTATTAAATCTCTAAAAACTTAATGTTAGTTATCAGAAATTTATTGAAATTATTTAAATAATGGATTTTTTAAATCTTATAGTTAATCAATTTTAAATAATTTAATTTTTAATATATTAAGTTTTATTATTATTAATATATTATTTAATTATAATTCAAGTATTTTAAGTAATTTAATTCATTACATATTAACAATGATAGAAATGTGATATTAGCAAATTCATGGATAAGGTATAAATGCCTTTTACGATGGATCAGAAACACCAAGATATATTGAAGCAAATGCGACGAAACATAGTTGACGACTTGGATGTTTATAATGGGATAATATTGCCATTGACAACCGAATATATTTTAAGAGAAGAAGATGTAAAGGATATAAAGAAAGGAAAAACTAAAGAAGAAAGAGCTCAAATTTTACTAGATTTACTTCCAAAGTATGCTTTGTTAATTTATTTTAATTGTTGTTTTATTTGAATTCTACATTTATGTGATTGCATTTAAGATTTATTTTTAATTAACAAGGATACCAGTTATTTTAATTTAAATAAAACACTCATCATTTTGTTGGTAATTTAATATACAGTGTAGTATACAATTATAAATACAAGAATATTTTATATTCTTATTTTAGGCGTGGATCTCATGCTTTTGAAGTCTTTCATCAATCTTTAAGACATCAATATTGGTGGTTAAGTGATGAAATTGACAAAATGTTAGAACAAACTGTATCTGGAATTACTTTCAGTGATACATCATTTGTTTATCAAAATTTGCAACCAGTATCACCATTAACAGTAACAAGGGAAGAAATGGTAAGATTTAGAATTTGTAAAGATTGGAAATTAAATTTTGCTTCTTTTGAAACAATCATTGATTTAATAAAGTTTAAATTATTCTTTTTTCTTATGCTTTTGGATTTATTATGTAAGTTTTTATTCTCATTATAATAGTGTAATACTTATTCAAGCACTAATTAAACATATAATTAAATCTTTTTTTTTATTAAACTACTTTTTAATAATTAGGTGGAAAAGTTGAAAAGTGCATTGCATGATTTACAACCTAATGGATATATAGCTCTTCATGGTATGAAAGGTTTTGGAAAATCTTGTCTTACAGCTAGTACACTCAAGGATAAAAATTTAACATTGAAGTTGTTTAATGTATGTCAATAAGTATATTTTGTAAAACTATCACAAATTTAATATATAATTTGATTATACTAATACTTAGATTCTAACTTCTGTATAAATCTAATATTAAAATAAATTGTAAAATTGTTTTTTATTATATTAAAAACGCAATTTTTTTTATAAAATTTGTAAAGTCGTTATTAAAATTATAAACTATAATTATTTTGAATAAAATAGTATAGAAAGTATTATAATTAAAGTATGAAAGAACTTTCAAAGTAAATTAAATTATGTAAATAGTTAGTTTTTATAAAAGTATGTTTTTAAATAATGAGTTATTTTAACTTTTACAATAATAGTGAATTTTTATATTTTATGTTTTTCAAAACAATGGTCATTATTGACATTTATCTAAATGAATAGTTTTTTCAATGATCGTTAATGTCTATAGATATGACTAGCTGAATAAATTAATTAATACATTATTATTTTACAGAACGAAATTTATTGGATAAAATTTGGATACAAACGCAATATTAATGAAGAAATATTAATTCAATTAAATAATCTTTACCATCAAATAAGAAATGTAAATCCTGTATTAGAAACTATAAATTCAGAACCTTTGGAGAAAACATTAAAGCAAACAATAGAAAATCACTTTAGAAAATTAACTCACCAGCATGCTTTATTAATTTTAGATGATGTTTGTCAGAAAGAAATTGTTGACAAATTTGATTTTTCATGCAAGATTCTAGTTATAACTCCTGATATTGGAGTTTTATATAAAAGAAGCTATTTTGTTGTAGAAGTATGATATTCATTTTTATAAAATAATAATTATGAATGATATTAAAAATTATTCAAATATTGTTAGATGGATCATGGTTTTACTGAACAAGAAACTTTAGGCCTATTTGCAAAGGTTCTTGATATTGGTGTTGATCAACTACCTTTAGAAGCAAAGCAAATTCATGAAGAATGTAAAGGAATGCCCTTACTTATTGCTATGTTTGCTGCCCAATTTGAAAACTTTAAACACGATATGAAACATCATAATGGAAGATGGGAATACTATTTAAATTGCTTACGCACTAAAAATGCAAAAAATAAGTAATTTTAATTTATTATTTTTATACACATACATTTTTAATATAAATACCATTATTTTATTTTTATTCTAATCACTTTGTAGATTTTATTTAAACTCAATTTAAATATTTATTTTATTGATACAATCAATTTTATAACAATTTTTACAGATGCCAAGAAAGTAAGAATTCTGCATTATAATAGTGCTATTTATACTTGTATAATTTCATAGTCTCTTAATCCCTGTTAATAATGATATTCATAAATTCCTAATCGTTCAACAAGATCCAGTTTCTAAAGATAATAAATTTCGTGATATTTCCCTAATGAAAATACGTTGAATAAACAACGTATTTTCTTATTCGGGAAACATCCTCGATTATCAATCGGGAAGGTTACTGTTCTACGAGTGATTATAAGATTACAAATTTTTTGGAGCACTGGAGACCCTGTGAGCAAAAATAACGTACATCAATCGTGACTTTTAGTCTTTAACTATAACCTTTTTACTTTTATTTTTTTCAATCATTTAATCATTAATTTTTTATTCTCTCACACAAATTATCGTTATTTTAAAATATTTTTAAATAATTTTGTTTTTTATTCGGTATGCATTTGAATGCTTTTTCTTTCTTTCGTTATTTCCACTGCTATTAAAGAATTATTATATAACATATTCAATACATTTTAAAAACGTTTTTATTGTATACCTAAAAATGCAAGACTTTTTGATATTGATATTTCTATTATTCGCATAAAGGTCGTACTATTATTTCTGTTTCTTACAAACTAAATTTCTCGAAGTATTCTTTTTATAAGTTTGATGTTATAGCAAGTATCTTATGTCAACCAAAACCAATATTGCATGTACCATAATCTATAATGATATAGTTTATTAAAGAACACCAAACTAAATTATAATATAACCATGAAATATTTTTAATATTTTAAAAATTAACACTTTCGACTTATATTTGAAATAATTTTTTTACAGAGTTATTGAAGAATTTATGAAAATTCAAGAAGCAACATTTGATATGTGCATTGATCAATTGAAAAAAGAAATGAAAGAGCGTTATGAGAATCTTGCTATTTTTAGTGAAGATGTTAATATAATGCCTAAGGTAATGAAATTTTTTATTGTACGGAATTTTTTTATTTTCTATGTATAATATATAAGTCGATTTCAATATCCTGAAATCAATTCTTATAAATTTAAGTTTTATCATCATTTTTATTTTCTCTATTTAGACTTTAGAAATTTTATGGGAAGAAGAACCATATTCTGTTGATGATCAAATGCTAGATTTTTGTCACAAATCACTAGCTGCAAAAAAGTGGAATGATGATTTACGAAGTTACATATATGGAGTTCATGATTTGTTGTTGTGCCATCTTAGGAAGAAATTAACGCCTATACAATTACGAGACAAACATAGATTATTTATTGAAAAATATAAAAAATATTGTAATGGAGATTTTTCTAAATTACCAAACGATAATTATAGCTTGTCATATATAGGTCATCATCTTGAACAAGCAGAAATGTTTGAAGAATTTCGTTCATTATATATGAATTTTGATTTTCTTCAAGTAAAGATTAACTATACTGGTTTAAGTGATCTCTTTATTGATTTAAAAAAATATAGAAAGTATATAACGGATAACGGAGATAAAACTATAGAATCAAATCTTGAAGATCTAGAAAAATTTTTAGAAAGTCAAGCAAATACTTTAGCAAAACATCGACTTATGAAATGTTTAGATTTAGTGCAGATTGCTTTAGACCATCCAGATAAAGGGTTTGTCAAAAATACAGCTAAAAAATTAGCTTTATCAAGGTCATTTTCTCTTTACTTGTCTCATCAAAGAAATATTATGACTAACCCATATTTAAATTTTTGCGAAGAAGTTATTACAAATGCAAGTACTGTAGTTTTTACTAATGAGCCAAATCATATATTAGTTGGAAGTCATGATGGTCAAATAATTCTTTGGGATTGTGAGAATCGTAAACCAAAAATCTTTAGTGGTCACAACAAAACTTACGCTATTAAAAAAATTGTTTTATCTTTACTGGGAGATTACTTTTTAGCATTGAGTGAAGATGGTGTTTTGAAACAATTTGCTTTAAGTGAAAATGAGTATACAAGTAATGGACTTAATATTCCAGTACAAAATCCACGTCATAAACAAACATTCTGGACAGGTTTTTTTGAAACCATGCATGATGATAGTTTAAAAACATTTTCTGTTCATAATGAGATAATTACTGACATGAAATTTGCACAAACAAGTAATAAAATTGCTGCTTGCACGAATACAGGTACTGTAGTGGTATGTAATATCTCGTTATAATTTTAATAGTATACAAATATGTTAGATTAAGAAAAATACGTATAATGTTTAAGATGATTTACTTTTTAGCTGTGGGATGCAAATGGAAATTTTGAATGGCAAGACAAATATAAACAGTTAGTCATTTTTATTTATTTTGTAAATCGTGACTTAATATAATTTTTATAAAATAACTAACAAAGAATTTAACTTTTTAGTCATCGTTTTGGAGGGGTATCTTTTACTTCCAAAGATAATCTACTTCATGTAATGGATGAGACAATTTCAGTCGTTAGAATTTATAAAAAGAAGCAAGAAAGTGGTTACACATATGTTTCTCAATTTAATTTACAACTTAATAATCCAAGAATTATTTATTTTTCTAAGCATCCAATAGAGGATAATTGTTTAGTTATTGTGACAGATAAAACAGCCTTATATTTCAAATGGTTCTACAATAACAATGAACATATTCATAGTTATGAAAAATATATTAAAACTGAAGAAAAAAATAAAAATACATATTATGTTGCTGCAACATTAACGTATGATTCAAGATATTTAATTATTGGCAACTCAAAAGGAATAATTAGTGTTATGAAAGCATTTAATCCTGATGATTTAATAACATATTTTAAAGGTTATGTTACATCATTGGATTCGTATTGGATGGATTTTGAAGATTTTCATTTGGTTAGAATATTCAATTATTAAAATTAGTTTTATCTTTTTATCACTTTATTAACTTTTAACTATTTGGAAAACGTAATGATATTTTCTAACTTATTTAGATATGTGGTAATGAAAAAAGATGGATTTATAGATGGAGAATTGGAGCTGATGAAAAACCAAAGTCAGTTAAAAAGCTTTTATTTGATGCAAAAATGGAAAATTTAGGCAAGGAAAATGCAGTGGTATTAAAAACATCTCCAAGTACAATAACAGCTTATAGTGGAAAAAAAACAATTCGTAAAATTGAATCACATCATGGGAAAATTATAAGTATGAATCTCTATGATAATGCACAAAAACTTATCTATATTACAGAAACAGGTTCTGTTGTCATGTACAATATGCTTACTGAACAACCTACACAAATATCAAAGCTAGATTCTGTTGACAGTTTTATTAACATATTGCAAATAGATAATTATTATATGGTACTATGCAGAGCTATAAATAACAGTTTACAGGTAAGTATTTGTTTAATTATTAAAAAATTCATAATTATTGTTGAAAAGTATATAATTTATATATACACATTTATTTATAAATATGTGTATACTTACATATACTTTTTTTAATTAAGGTATGGAGAAACATTAAAATATCTCAGTTGATTGAGGATTCAGGTTATGTGATTTTCGTTCATAAGATAAGTAAAAACTGCGCAATGACCATAGCCAAAGAGGGCAAAATAAAATATTGGATTATTGAAGATTTCAAATGGCGAGCGTTATATGATTTTTCAGATAATGATGGCACAATTATATATAGTTGTTTGAGTAGCTCTAAGTTTTTCTTAGCAATACTGAAAGATGAATTGAAAGCAGTAATATTAAAGTTACCAAATCTTGAAACGGAACAATCAAGCAATTTAAAAATAGAATATTACATGAAATATGATTATAAACAACTATTAAATTTGTGTGAATTTTCTCAGGATGAGAAATATTTAGCTGTTGCACTTGATGGTGGAGACATTTCTGTAAGTAATTAATCATAAAAAATTTAATATCTTTATTGTTTGTGTATTGAAAATATTTTAATGTATGAAACATATATCTGAATAATTTTTATAAATCTAAATACATAATATAATGAAAAAATGAAATATTATCTACTAAAATAATTAATTTAAATCATCAAAAATATTTAGAGTATAAATTTAAAAACATTTTAACATATCCCATTTAATATTTTACGATTAAATCTATTAACATTTTTAATATATTTGAAATTTGTTCTTATATTGAACTTAGATAATTGATATTACGGCACAAGTTGAATTGGGTAGATTATCATTACATTGTAGCACAGTTGGCCAACTGCACTGGTCACCTATTTCGATTACCATGCCAATTCTTTTGTCTGTGAATTGCGATGAATTAGCTTGGTGGAATGTGGCTTTTCTTAAAAATCCCAATAAAAGTCAGAATCGACGTAGTCGGATGGGCTTTAACCGTAGTATAAGCAGCCCGAATGTCGGCATAAGTCCGTGCTCAAGCTGTAAGATCTCGAGTAGTCAGAGTACTGAGTCTGCTGTTGAAGAGGTGTCGATACCGAATGTAAACATTGATGAATACTGGAGTCGCAAGCTGGCTAAAATTGGGAACATTGATAGGCCAGCGTTACTCGATTGTGTGCAGCTCCCCTCAAGTTGTACAGACAAGGTTAGCGTTTGTGTCTCTGATGATTTTTCTAAATTTCTTACTGTAGATATTCACGGTACAGTTAGTAATTATACCATCTTTGGAAACTTTATTTTATAACTTCGATTTTTTTATGTTAGACAAGGATATAAATTGTGTTACTACTGGAACATGTGCAAGACTATGATCAATTTCTGTTACTTTAAAACATGTTATTTTTTAAATTGTGAATTTTTACTAACTGTAATCAATTCTTGCAGTTAATTCAAATCACACTTATCACATTAAATATATATGAATTATATTAAAACACATAAAAAAAGATAGATAACTAATATAACAGCAATACTATTATTACTAATTTTATACAAAAAACTTTGTCTTAATTTCACTTGGAAAAATTAAAGAGGTTAACAAATGATTTTGTTAAATATAAAAATTGTATCATTATTTATACATACACACTATGTACTATCATTACTTCTATAAATAAGTTTCTAAACGATTAACATTGATTATAAACATACAGATCATAGATCAAAATAAACTCTTAAATAAATTTTTTAGAATATCCAAGGAAATCTATTGAAATTTCATTGTGGAGATGAGAAATCTTGAAATATAATATTTAAATATGTTTGCAGACACACTAGTATATAAAATATATTTTCATGCTTGCAAGATTTTAAAAATTAAATTATACATATTTTAAAGTAACAAAAAATGTACATATTTATTTGTAAAACGTGAACAAAAAATATAAACAATATTCTAAAATATTCTATTGTGATATTTCAATAATAAAGTTTACCAATAGCAAAATGTAGGAAAAAATCAAGTTATAGATGATTGTTAAATCATACAACGATAGATGTGATAATTTAAAGTAAAAAATCTTTTAATTATTTCTATTTTTACTCAATATAAGAAGTATTGAAAGTTCTACATATAGTGAAATTTTGACTGTCCAATGCATTTTCTAGATAGTAAATTTTAGAGAAAATATTTACTTCAGAATAAGTTATAGTGGTAATTATAATTTTAAATCATAATTAAAAAAGAAATTCTTAAAACATGACGATAGAACAAAATCGTGCCATTTTTATATAAGATAATTAAGTTTTAAAAGAACTAATGAGATTATAATTTTATATATGACTTATAAATTTAAACTATACGATTTTTAATCTTTAATATAGTTGTATTTTTTTAATAAATAAAAAGAGTATTGAGTTCAACTTTTGAATTTCAATTTAATGTAAGTAGTAACGAATACTTCTTGAATAATAATGAAAACGTTTATGAACTCCTATCAATTTAAAAGTAAAAACAATACAAATAAGCTAACTGTTTGGTAAAAAAAAAACACGTTTTAATTAAAGTTTTTCAATGAATCAATAATTCAGTATTGCTTTACTCATTCAAAGTTATTAAATGGAAAATGATTCTTCAAAAATTGTATTTAACTAAATAGTCAAAATAAAATTTTTAATGTTTAGTTAACATAACAGGAATCAGAATCTTGAGCTATGAATATAAATTATAATTTGCAGGAATCAAAAGAATTTTCATTTCTAATAGGAAATTAAAAGATAATTTATACTTTAAATTGTATTTGTTTTTTAAGCTTACAGAATTATAATTTGATTAGATTTATGTATGAAAACACATCATAATTAAAAAAATTATTAATAGTATTTCTTCAATTTAAAGTGTAATTAGCCTTTACTTTATCTACATTAAATACTTCTTACATATTCTTAAATTTTTTAATTAAATTTTGTTCGAATTACTTTAATTTAAATTGTTAAGATACATAAAAAATGTTTGAAACTAATTTTTATTATGCTTAAATGTTGAAGTAATAATTATAAATGTACTAAAATATTTTGTATAAAAGAAATAGTGCCTTAAAAACAAATATTATATTACAACTGTTCAATTTAGGCATTTTAAAAACTAGATCTCTATCATATTTAAATAATTTATCATTCTTTTGATGAAAAATGTACAAATATAAACATTTATATCTTTTAATTTATTTGTACGTATTTCTTATATTGTCAATATATTAATTATAGTTTTAGTATTAAGTAAAAATTTTTGTATGTGTTTATACAATAATTATACATGTATATACATCCTAGTGAAATATATATATTTATTGTGATAAGATTCTTCCTGGTTCTATATTAATTCTGCCTGGTGCATTTTATTGCATTGCAATAATTTGTGGGAATGTGTAATAATTATTGTAATGAATTTATAAAATAGTAACTTAGATATCAAACTGTCTAACTAAAATTTGAATAAACTTTAGTGAATAATTATATATACATATATAATATTCTATATCAATGTGTAAATAAAAGTTTTATGTGTACATAATTTTATAAAAGAAAATCAATAAAAATTTTATATATAAATCCAATGTAAAGTTCATTGAACTTGATTTCAATTAGATGAATAAAAATATCTTTGTGTGCATGTATCTATATATATATTAGCTTGCATGCATACGTACATTATCATACGTTCATACATTCATACATATATGCATACATAAAAAATAACATAACTAACCAGAGGAAAATGTAGTTTTGATGACATATACTGTATATTTAAGATTTATTATTAGCATTCATATCCTAATTCATTTCACAAAAATCTAACACTTGGCATACTGCAACACATCTGTTTTCAGACTGTAGGTCACAGAACAGATGAGTAGAGGCCAATGTCAAATTACTGGTACATTCATTAAATGCCTTCTTTGTATAGATGCAAAATTTTATTACTTGATTAAAACACTTTTATATATATATATATATATAAGTATTTTTCATACCATGTTTTTTTTTGTGAAGAGGAATTTATTTATAGCTTAAAAATTTTTAAAAACTATTAAAAATTATATTTAAAATTTTTAAAGTAATATATTGATCTTAAAATTAGTAAATATTTTTACAATATCTATATCACTTTAAAACACTACTAAATGTCTTAGACTACAAATTATTATAAAAATATTCTTTAATTGTTTATGTAATAACTAAATCCAATGGAATTTCGTAGCACAACATATTAAAAAAGTTAAAAAAAATATTTAAATAATTTACTGAATTGATATAATAGTTAATGTAAATTATAAAACTCTGTACAGCCATGCTTGCACATTTTATAATTATTAAAACTGTGGTATAGCAATGTACGTTAAATTCGGAAGATTACAACATAGTGGAAGTTGATTATCAAATCTTTCTTCATTTAAATTCATATAATTATGATAATTTAATTATATTTATGAATTAAATATAAAATACATCATACAACACAATTCAGATCTAACACTTTTGAATTAGAATAATTGAAATATCACCAAATGGCATATCACTGCTAGTACATAGTTCGCAATACATACGAATGCATAGATCAAGAACAGAGAGAGAGAGAGGGAAATTTTGTCTTCTAATCGAAAGTGGGGGAAACGGGAAAAGAGCAATTTCAAGCCCGAATCATCAGATAGACGTCAGACAGTCAAGTCACTTTTTTTTGTTAATTTGATAGTTCTTTTTCTTTTTTCATCTTTTTGTTTTAAACAATTCAATTAGTATATTTATAATAGTTAGTACAGAAGATAAGTGACAATAATGTCCTCTATTATCTATAAGAACTCAATGAAAAGTATCGGAAAATTTGTACCAGGGAAGTTGCAACCACTGTGGAATCATCCAGCAGGTAATATATATGAAAACATTTCAAGCTCATATTGTAACATGACATGTCACTTTTATTTCTTTTCATTTGCTAAGATTTCAGAGTGATAAGATATTTAAGTTGTGTACCTTAGACTTTAAATTTTTTTTTGTTTATTTCACAAAATTTTTTTACTTGTGTAGGTCAAGGTTATAGCTAATTGATATATATGTACATTTAATGAAGACATCCTTTATCGTGTATTAATTGCTAATTAAACATCACTATGCCTTTTGTATTTGCTTTAAATATTAATTTGAATATAAAATAAAAATTAAATTTTGCTTATTAAACTTTGCTATATGTATTTTCACAAAGAAAAGAGATTTCATAGAGATAAAAATTTTTTAAATTGCTTAAAAGTACTAATTTTAAAATATTTATTTTTAAAAAAGATGTTATTTACTGAAGAAAACGAATTGGTTAATAAACTTATAATTTATTATCGTTTTATTAAAAAGAAAAATTTATTTAATTATAAGTTTTTTCACAATACATTCATCTTAATATTTATTGATAAATAAACTTATGTTTTTATATTGACTAATGTATTACGTGATAATTAATTTTTAAAGATTACATCTAATTATTTATTTAATGAAACAAATTTTTGTTAGATTCAAAATAATTTTCATTATCAAATAAAACATTATTAAAATTAATTTTCTATTTGTCTAAAAAAGAAGTAATATTTTTTGTTCTTTTAGGTCCACAAACGATTTTTTTCTGGGCACCAGTCTTCAAATGGGTGATTTTCATTTTTGCATCAATTAACTATGATAAAAAAATTGTAAATTTTTATAAAAATCACATTCTTTTCGGAATTTAGTCAAGTCGTACTGTTACAGAAAAACTATGTTTTAACTATAAATACTTTAAAAGTATTATTTAATTTTTTTAGCCTAATCTTTGCTTTTTATCATGTAATTATTTATCATGGAAAATTTGTTATGTTTAGGGTCTTGTTCTGGCAGGTTTAGGAGATCTTCAAAGGCCTGCAGAAAAAATCTCAATTAGTCAATCGACTGCCCTTGGTATGACTGGCATTATATGGACACGATACTCATTGGCTATTACTCCCAAAAATTGGAGTCTTTTTAGTGTTAATCTTTTTGTAGCATTCACCGCCATTTATCAAATAGCTAGAGCTATTAAGTAAGTTTGAAAAACAAATTTATAAGTTTTATCAATTTCAATGTGCTTATTTGTTGTATTTACAATGATAAATATTTAATATCTTAATACAGATACCAAAAAGAACAATCTAGTCAACAAACAATATCAGGAGTATCTAATTAATAATTTAGTGATTAAATGAGACATTCCTATACTTTTAAAAGCAATCTATTATCAATCAAACTTTTCATCTTCTTAAAGAGTACATTAATCACATTGAAATGGGAATATTGATAGTAGGTAAGGTTATTAAGAACTGGGAATACAAATATTACATGCTGTTATTTCTTGATGGAAGTCCATGATGATGAGAATCATCACAATGATCTGAGAAGCATCTTATATAACTACAATTAATGTTTAAATGACATTTAATTATTTAAATGATAAAAAATATCACAAAAAATATTTTAATTTACGTACGTTATTCCATATAGCTTTTTGAATGTTAAAAGAATAAAAAGGCAGGGCCTCTGCTATGATTCTATTTTTGTAATAATTAGTAATGATGTATAACAAAGCAAGTGACTAAAAAATGTATAGTACATTTTAAAGTTTTCTTATTATTAGTTTATCTGACAATGACAGTATAATCTAGATCTGATAATAATATATTAATATACATTCACATACATATACATACATATATACTTATATATTTATATTTTTTAGAAAAAATTTTTTTAACCTAATTATTTTCTAACCATTTTTGTATCATAGTTTTATTGCTTTACAATTATCTTTCAAATTAAATAAAAACTATTTTTTTAATCTGTATAAGGAAGAGTGTAGGATATACATATTTGGGGATTAAAAAGCTTATATTAAGATATAAAAATGAAATTGTTTTAATTTTAAAAATATTTAATGTAATTATCATTTCATATAAATTGCATTGAAATAAAAACATTTATTTATTAACATGTACAAAATTGTTTTATTTCAAAGGATAATAAAAAAATGTAATGTTAAGTAATATTTTTCACTGCAAATTAGTACATAATTTAAATTTCACAGTACTTTTAAATGTATAAATATTTGCATTTGCAATTTACAAATGGCAAAAAATGCGCAGGATAAGAATTCAAAGCATTTACGAATTAACGTAATAATAATATTTTGGTACATTTTTACATTCATAAGTTTAGGGCTTAAAAAATATTTCATTGGCATATCCTTAGAAAATTTTTCGTTCTTATAGTTTCAATAAAAGACTTAAAAAAACGATAAAAATGCGAAGAAAATACTTAACTTTTTTATTATATGTATTATTAAATTTCGGTTTAATTGATTTATTAATTATGTATTACAAATATTTTAGTTAAAAATAAGCATTTTAAAAGACACGATGTTTTGAAATAATATTTATCTCATTTAAGCGAAAACCACCTTACAAGTGCACTAATTAACCGATTTTAAAATGAATTCATCTTTTCAAAAACTTTCCGAAATAATTAAACATAAAATTTTTTGTACGAGAGTATAGAAGGTGAAACGTTTGTGTTTCGCATAAAAATAACATTTTTCTTGATATTTTTATATTTATTTCGCAGCGTAATAATTATTGAATCCTGTACATTTAGTCGTAGAGCGTTTCGCAAGAGCGCTAAAAACAATATTTTTACTACTAGTTAAAAACCTTTATCCTCCAAGCCTTCTTTTAAGATTAAAAAACAGGGCTTTCAGAGTCAAACAAAATAATTTGAAACATAATTAATTAATGTTACTATTACATTAACTAAAGTGTCAACTAAAGCATCATCATGTTGAAAAAGTACTTTCGTCTTCGTTAAATGCGTTTTTTTCTTTAATTTCATTGCTGTGTTACTGCAATAAGATCGCAAAACATTAGCCACTTATTGTATTATATTTTTTATTATATTTCTGGCATAGTAATGTTAGAATGACGTCATCAGGTATGTAATTGTTGTATTTAAGGAGACGATTCTTTCAGTGTTGTAACAAGCTCTTTATAAATGTTAATCGCACTCAAGCTTTTCAAAAAAAGTATTTTTTAATTTCAAGTTTTTAAATTTTTTTAAGTGTACCTTGACGCTCGATTTTTACGAACTGTCAAATCTATATTAGGTAATGCATCGACTTGAAACATCTATAGCAACTTATTGAAGGATGAAATTATGCAACATATATTTTAATTGTCTTAAATATTAATTTTAAAAAATGATTTGTTCACAGCTAGTTAAATAGTCAGAACTATATTGATTAATACTATCTCATAATTGAAGTAATAACGTCTCAAAGAAAAAACTAAATTTGCATATAAATAAATATTTGCGTAAAAACTTTAAAAATTTTTAATAAGTTTAGCAATTTTTTAATTTTAGATATCGAATTAAGTTTTTATTAATTCGGTCTATTAACTTTAGAATTATGGTTTTCGTTATCTAGAAGAAAATAAATATAGGTAAAGTACAATTCAAGTTTTACATATTATTTATAAAAAAAGAATTTTATCATATTTCTAACTAATCATTTATTTTTGAACCATACATCGTACAAAAGAAATTACAAAAGTCAATGAAACTTTATTAAATTGTCATTATGTGTTAGAATTTGAGATTAATTTAATACGTTAATGATTTAATGTTTCATCTAATTGCGTTTTTATTTATATTTATCGTTTTATTTATATTTGTAAAATATGATAATAATTTTTCTTAAAAGTATCTGTCACGGAATAAACTGCAGTTTCAATCATTAATATAGATTAAGAGTACGCTGGAGCAGTGAAAGATTTAATTTTTCATTGTTGATTAGAATGTATAAATTTCAATATTAATAATTTATCTGCTGATAAGTTTTAATACATTGGTTTAATAACTTGGAATTTCATAAAAGATAAATTATACATGTAATTTCTTACATTTTGTTTTCTTTTATTATAGATTCTAGAAATTAAGTATAATATACCAATATATCAGTGTTAATATTATAAATAATGATTCATAAAATTCATAATGAGTTTAGTAAAACTTTTGTCATAAAATACGGCTTTAATAATCTTTTTTTGTACTTTAATTAAATTTTTAATCTGTAATAAGTTAATTTTCGTATACTTTTCGAATAAATGATTAAATTTTTCCTATGTATGTAATTTATTTTTTAATTGCATGCAAATTCTCTTCTTAATGGGAAAAACTCATTCAAATGTTTTTATTTTGCAATTTAGTATTTTAATTGAAAATTTTATGCAAATGTATAAAATTGATTTTATACGTATAAAATATAACGTATATTATTTGTTAGAAATCTTAAGTACACATTTATGTTTAGCAAGTTCATATATTTTAATTTTTTAATTAAATAAAGTACTTTATTTTTATAGCCTTTAATTATTGTAAAATAAAAATTTCATCTTAATTAATTCCTCTTATCATATGAATCGTCATAAGTTATTATTAGTAAGTTATGAGAATATTATTCAATAATTAAATATTAAGTTTTTTTGAAAATATTTGTATTTTTTAAAGCTCGCTTAGAAGTCTGAATATAAAAGTTTAAATGGATAATATTTACCTTTTATTTAGCTTTTACTGCGAACAAATTCAAACAATTTATAAAAACTAAAGATTTAAATAATTTATAAAATATTTTTTATAAATATTAATAAGAATATTAGTAAGAAAAATATTAAGAAAAATTAATAAGAAATTAAATAATAAATGAATAATTAATTTAATTGATTGGGATTTTTTACTTTACCGCGTTAATATAAAATATTAATTTCTCATGAATTTTGTTTTTGTAAGTTTAATAATTTCAATTTATTTTCAATTTGAAATATATTAAATACAAAATAAAAAATAAGTATATATTAATACATTATCGAATACGGAATAAGTAAATATAGGATATTGTGCAAATGCTAAAATATTTGCAGCTTTGTTTATAAAAGTAATTGAAACTATTATAAAACATAGCAACTAACTTAATGCTCAGTATATATTACATCATAAAAATAAGAAATGATTAGTATTATATTTTAAAATTTCTCATAATCATTATATATTAAATTATTTTTAAAGTTTATAAATAATATTGGACAAAGGGAGAAAGAGAAATATACTTATAGGAACATTTGATGTACATTTATATCTAGACTACTATATAAGCTATTATCAACATTTTATATCTGTTGTTACAAAACTTTATTATAAAAATATGTATTACGGAGAACTAACGGACAATAGTATCTGTTAATATTGAAAAAAATAAGTGTTATTGACCACGATTAAGAACTAAACGCTATAGAAATTAAATATTTATTAATTAATTTTCTAATTAATTCAAAGAATAAATTTAATTTAAATTATTTTTATTTGCTAATGAATATTAAAAATGTAAAAAATCAGTTAACTGTTCAATAATGTAAGGGAAAAAAAATCAATTTTTAATTCAAAGGCTGAGCAGTTGTTACTGAAGTTTGATATTTTTTAAAATTATGAATGCGTCATTTTTTGGAGGTTTATATAATTATTAATAAATATTTATATAATAATTATTAAAATAAATAATAAAATCTAGATGATTATGTTCTTAAAATATTAAACTTTTAAAGAAAAATAATTTTTTGATCAGTGCTCTATTTTGTCTTCTACGTGTACATCAGCTGATTGATTGTTAACATGACGTTCAAACGTAAAGTACATAGGCGCGCAAAACATACCCGATATAACGCGTGTATGCTAAACACAATATAAACTTTATCTTTTGTGTCATTTTTTGTTTTTTGTTACATCTACTAGACTCCCTCTCAAGTAAACTGCTTGGTTTTTTATTAACTTTTTGCTTTATTTATTAATTTACTTATAAAATATTACATTTTGTATTATAAAACTATAGTGGATCATATATAGTCTTTACATTTGATATATTTGAGAAATGTTTTTGGCTTGCATACATGTTGAATTTCATTAGTAAGGTTGTGTATAGTATGACATAATGTTCCTTTAAACTAACTATAGCAGTAAGATGACGTCACAGGCAATTTTTAATCTTAAATAATTTCAACTTATTCTATGTTAATAAAGAAATTTCTCAGTTAAACCTTAATATTAAGAGTGTTATTGATGAGTTAACAGTAAATCTAGTGATAAAGTAAATATATTTCTAATATAAATTAAGACAAGCAAATTAAGTTTGCAAAACGGAAGTACAAAGAAAAACAGAAGCGCCTCCAAGCGTACGCGTCCGTCACTATCACGAGGAAATCGTACTAGCGATCAACTTTAATCGTCTAGGAATGAAAGAGAACCGAATGCGTTTTGTGTCCGCCATCGTTTTGCTATAGAGAGGAACGAGTAGACTAATGGAGTTCGAGAGTAGATTTGTAACACTATAAGTTCACGAGCAATATAGTTCGTTTTTACAACTTTTTTACTGGATTTCGACGGATTTTTTTTTCAACCTGACTATTATCTTTTCTATCGTACTTTGGACGTCAGTGACTGTGTCTAATTGAGTTTATCAAGCTGGTTGCTGCGTAGCTAACAGTTAAAAGAGCAGTTTTTGCTCCCATAACATACGAAGTATGGGACGTTATAGAAGGTAAGAATTTCAGTATTTCGTTAAGAGGTCTAAAACTCAACTTGTTTTAAATTTTATATTATATGTTATAATATACTTTAGTCAAATAAGTTTGTTAAAGAAGCATTTTATCAATTTACTTCATCACAGTCATATATTACAGTAATTATATGATACAGAATGAATGTTTATTTAATGATTCACTTAGATATTACTTTGCTTTGAGTAACCTTTTGGAATATTAGTTAAATAATATAAATTATATCTAATTATAATTGTTGTTTATTTATATTAGTATAAAATAAGTAGACAGTCTAAAAATGCCACAACATATTAAAAAAATTTATTGCTTATACAGAAGTGGACTTAATTGTTTCGTACTTTTTTTAGACATGTATTAAAAACAGTGTTGTTTATTGGTTAAAAAATGGCATGATTGTAAAATTTTTATAAAATACTTTCTTTTAGTCGAAGTCGTGATAGGGATCGAAGAAGAAGGTCTCGTACTCGTTCTCGTAGCAGATCACCAAGAGATAGAAGAGGTTGGGGAGGTGGTCTCAGGGATCGAGGAAGTGGAAGAAATGGTAGAAGTCAACCAGGAGCAAACTTAAAGAAGCCAAGATGGGATATGAATCGATTGGAACCTTTTAAGAAAGATTTTTATGTACCTTGTGATGCAGTACAAAATAGAGATCCTCGTATTGTAGAGCAATATAGAAGTGAGAAAGAAATCACATTGAGAGGAAAGGGTATTCCAAATCCAGTTTTCAGTTTTGAAGAAGCTGGATTTCCAGAATATGTTATGAGAGAAATAAAGTAAGTATTGACAAAATTGAGTTGTAATAATGTATTTAGAAGAAAATTGATAACTGTATTTTCTTAAAAATAAAATATAGTCATTTTAATTTTTATATTGGAATGAAGTACTTATTTTATTTTATTATATTTCAATTATATTTTTTAGGAGACAAAGCTTTAAAGAACCAACATCAATACAGGCGCAAGGGTGGCCAATAGCTTTAAGTGGAAGAGATATGGTAGGAATAGCTTCAACTGGTTCAGGAAAAACTTTGTCGTACATTCTACCTGCTATTGTTCATATTAACAGCCAGCCTAAGCTTTGTCGTAAAGATGGACCCATTGCTTTAGTACTTGCACCGACGCGAGAACTTGCACAGCAAATTCAACAAGTTGCTGATGATTTCGGACATTCATCTGGTATTAGAAATACATGTCTTTATGGTGGAGCTCCAAAAGGATCTCAGGCTAGAGATTTAGACAGTGGTGTGGAAATCGTAATAGCAACACCTGGTAGACTTTTGGATTTCCTCGAATCCGGCAGAACTAATTTGAAAAGATGTACATATTTAGTACTAGATGAAGCAGACAGAATGCTGGACATGGGTTTTGAGCCACAAATCAGAAAAATTATCGAACAAATCAGACCTGACAGACAAACTCTTATGTGGTCTGCAACTTGGCCCAAAGAGGTGAAGAATCTTGCGGAAGAATTTCTGAAAGATTATGCACAGATTAACGTTGGATCTTTGCAATTATCGGCGAATCATAATATTCTTCAAATAATTGACGTTTGTCAAGAATATGAAAAAGAAATAAAGTAAGTTGTTATTTTTCTTATTTTAAGTATAAGCAGATTTATTAATTTTTTTTTTGTTTTTTTTTTGTTTTTGTTAAGGTTGAGTACGTTATTAAAGGAAATTATGGCAGAAAAAGAAAATAAAACGATAGTATTCATTGAGACGAAGCGCAGAGTTGACGAAATTACAAGAAAAATGAAAAGAGATGGCTGGCCAGCTGTTTGCATTCACGGCGATAAAACTCAACAAGAAAGAGACTGGGTTTTGCAAGGTATAAAGAATTCTTTTTCAAATGATGTGTTTTAGTTTTGTAATAAATTGACGTTTTTTTAAAATAGATTTCAGATCTGGCAAGGCTCCAATACTTGTTGCTACCGATGTAGCAGCCAGAGGACTAGGTAAGCACTGATTCCATTGCATTTCAAAACGATTATGATTATATGATGAGTTTGTATTCAGTTTTAACGTGTAAAACAATAACATTAATTGCTCTTTAATTTTGGGATCTTGGTCGGAAATTTCAATGTTTTAGTTTAATTTAAATTTTTTTGCTACTCTAACGTTAATTACTGTAATTATTTTTATTGTTTGTTATATAAGAAAAATAAAGCATGTAATAAGTTAAAAAAGAGCTTAAAAGCTGAACAAAATAATAAGGATGAGCAGAGGAAGGTGAACTAAGCGGCTGGATGTTTGTTTGCATTGCAGAGGCACATTGCGCGCAGGCCCACGCCGGGTAATGCAAATAGCATTCATTGGGAGGTGCTCCCGCCGTCTCTTTATTCGGTGGTGCACTCTGGTTTGCATTGTCTGCGCTGCGGCTGCTGCGCGTGCCTCTAATCACACATCGGTGCCAAAGTGCCGCTGCCGCGCTCTTGCACGTGACAAACAAAGAAAGAGAGAGAGAGACGTTGGGGGCGGCCCGAGGCGGTGTCCGGTCCGCGGCCTGCAATGTGGGGGCACCGCCGACACGAGAGATTATGACCCATGCACATACATTGTGTCTGGTCCTCTCACGCCTGCGTCGTGTCGCGCTGCCGATGGACAATCATCACGAATCGGCCGAGGCAGTCCGTTCTGTCTGAAGCCGAATAAGAGAGAAAGAAAAAGAAAGAGAAAGAAATAGAGAGAGAGAAAGATAGCAAAAGAGAGAAATTCGAATGTCTACTCTCCTACACACGTCGACCACGTCTCAATAATCGGCTACGTGGCAACTTGCGGGACTCGAGTCGATCGGGTTACTGGTGCTGTGGCTGGTCGCTTCTCGCGGCGGCGTTTTGCGATGCCCGCGGAGACAGAACAGCGCATTTGCAGACTTCTCTCTCTCGTCCTGACGCAGAGAGATATCAGAGAAAATACAGTAACTGAGAAAACGAGAGAGAGAGAGAGATAAAGAATGAGAGTGAAAGAGTGATAGAAATGAAGCGAGTTACTTGTTAGAGTAATGGCGATTGCAGCTTACTGGAGACGGGTTTATTGTAGCTGGAATAAGCTCAGCCTCGTCTTTCGTACGTTTTCATAGCTGCGTATTCGCATGCCCAAATTTTAGTATGGATATAAAACCAATTGATTTTACTTTTACATTCATTTTACCAGTATTTATACCAGTTAAAATCTTTTATTGCCCTACATTTTTGGAGATGTGAAAGTCTTATTTCAAATTCATGTAACTTAAAATTTTCTGTAGTAAATAAACGTAAGACTAATAAAAATTACTTAGTCAATAAAAATATATTTCATGTTTTTAGTTTTTATTTATGAAAGTAATGTAATTGAATAACATTTTTAAAAGTAATTTTTTTCTCTTTTTATAATTAGTGCCTTATTTTATCTTATTTAGGTGATAAAATGCAGTAAATATTTAAAAATTAAAAAAATGGTATTTTTAAAATTACGAATTTTAATAAATAAATTTGTAGTTATATCTTTTAAATACATTTTTTTTAAAATTTATATTGATAATTTTATTTGCTTTTAAAATTTAACGTTGTAAATGCAAAGAAATTTTAAAAAATTACTTCAAAATTGATTGAATAATATTTTTAAATTTTTATAAATATTATTGTTTTAAAAATTGGATAATGTTTTAAATTTTAAAGTTAATTTTTGTTTGAGAGAAAAAGATATGTAAGTTTAAATTTTTACTTAAACTTTGTTCATTAACTTTCTCGACCTCTTGTTATTTATGCTTTACCACCGAATCAAGGTATATTTATTCATATTGTGCAGTTCTTTTTGCAATCACAATAAAACATTTTATTAATTAAAAAAAATGTATCTATCTATATCTTATTTACACTTTAATATTTTAAGATATAACACTTTGTTTTTATCTCCGTATCGTATTCTTTTTTAAGTAAGATAACTAAAAGTTATTTCACATAATGCTTATTTGACATTAAAATATTAAATACTTGAAAAATAAAACTATTACGATGTCCACAGCAAATTTTTCTTTTTTTTATTTTATTTAGTACGCTCGTTAAAGAAACTTATCTCTTTTAATTAGAAAATGTTCATTGTGAAACTTATTTAAAAGTAATCCTAATGGAAATTTCTTTGCGAGCGTATTTATAATTAGATTCTTCAGGAATTCAAAAATTTTTGACAAAAAGAAATGAGAGAAGAAAAAGTGAGTGAATGAGTGAAAAAGAATTATGCATCGAAGTATTTTACATTTTCGCAATACTCATAAATGACCAAAAAATTCTAAAAGAAATAAACTCTTACTCATGCTCATACACAAAGAGAAGGATGTAAATTGGGTTTAAATTATAATATAATTTTTATTTATTTCAGACGTTGAAGATGTCAAGTTTGTTATAAACTTCGACTACCCATCATGTTCTGAAGATTACGTACATCGGATTGGACGAACGGGACGCAGACAGAAAACCGGAACGGCCTACACTTTCTTCACTCCGAGCAACGCTAATAAGGCCAATGATTTGGTGCAGGTGCTCAAAGAAGCCAATCAAGTTATCAATCCCAAGCTCTTAGAACTAGCAGACAGAGGCGGTGGATACGGACGACACAGAGGTATTAAACAATTTGAATTTTGTTATTAAAATTTACGAATTAAATTAAAATAATACGAAATTGTGGTTTCTTAATGAAAAATATATTTTTACAAATCTAAAGGTGATAGAATTCGTGAGATTCATCCATTAGTACAATCACTAGATAAATAAATTAATATTATATTTAATAATTGATTGAGAAAGTAAGAGAATAAGTAACAATTATTTATTTTTTATATATATTTTAAATTTTCATTACAAAAAAAACAATTATTAAATTAATTCTAGTATGTTAATATTCATGTTGAAAGGAATGATGTATATGTATATTGAATTGATATCAAGATTAAATGGTCTGTAATATAATAATCATATACATTCGGGTATGCATTAAACAATCTTAAAAATATTCATTTTTAATAATAATCTGACTATTAAAAGTATATTAATAAAGTATCATATATATATATATATATATATATATATATATATATATATATATATATGTATGTATTCAAAATTTGTATTTCTGTAGATTCAAGACATTGAATAATATAAAAGTTAAAAATTAAATCAACGTCATTCTGATAAAATATATAATCGTTGCTTTTGCTTTTAAAAATAATTGTAACATATTTCAGATTATGAAACAATATAACGCGTAAATTATTCACTATAATTTTTAATTTTATTAAGTATGATTTTATTGATTAGAGATCGTGTTTGTTGTATTCTAAATATATTTTGCTAAATAAACATAAATTGTTGCTGTTTAAAAAATATCTCTTAGTTATTTTATAAAATTGTACTTCGTGTTTTCGATACTACGAATGCGACGCAGTTATGTAAAAGTTAATTTTCTCATTAATATTCAAAATGTTTATTCCAAGTTTGTCTATATAGTAGATAATTCAACAATATTGAATAAAGTATTATATTTGTATCAATACATATATTTATCATATAAAGAACGTATTATAATTTATAATTTGACGAACAATAGTTTCAAATAAATATTTAACATTTTTCAGGTGGCAGAAATAGGTGGCGATCTAAAATTGCTCGGCGAGAAAAAGAGCGTAGCTTATCGAGAAGCAGAAGTCGTAGCATAAGCAAAGAACGAAACGGTAAAAGTGGTCGACGAAGTTACAGTCGTAGTTATTCGCGAAGTCGAAGTTATAGCAGAAGTCGAAGTCGCAGTCCCTTAAATAACCGTTCAGGCAAGCATTAATTGATTTTAAAAAATTAATGTTATGCCAGCGCACTGTTCGATAAGTGAATAAATAATGCAATGTTGTATTTCCTTGCAGAAGTTATAGGGAAAAGTTATTGGAGTAGCGAGAGATGATTACTCCTGAAAAAATTTACAAAGGAAAAATCAATTGTCGCGCAATGAGAAATGTCAAATGAAAGTGATAAGCATCATAATTAATTTAAGCCTTTTTTTAGCAGTGATTATGCTAAAAAATATGAACAATCATTTAACATTTGTAAGCATGTCTTCAATGTTCTTATTTTAAACAGTCAACATTATGTTATAATAATACATTACTGACTAAATATAAAAAAAAATTTTTAGCACAATTGTATAGCAGGGAATAGAGCGTATTTGTATTTCAATGTAATAAAATCCATATTCATTCCTACATTTAGTTTGGAAAATTATAATTGTACAGTATTTAAGATAAAAAGTGCAAAAATAAAATTTGTTAGCTGCATAATTGAATGTAATTCTTTAACCCGTGATTCCTTAATTCTTTTAAATTCTACAAATATACATTCTATCTAAAAGAAAAATTAAACATACTTGTAATTTTTACTTATTTATTTGTATTAATTAATTTCTAACTCTATAATTTAATTTAGTTTAGAATATAAATAGTGAATTTAAAAATAAAATTTTTGCAACTAAATAATATATCATTTCAAATGTGTTAAATTATCTAATAATTTTCCATTCAAATTTGAAATTATGTATTAGTAACGATTTCTTTTTAATTTGAATCATGATTTGTTGAAAAAAATTTTTTTTTAACCGAATTATGCTATTTCAAGTATTTTTAAATTATCCAGTTGAAAAACTATGTACTGTGCATTCATTTAAATATCAATATGTAACTCGTGTAAACTTCTTTGTCAAAAAGTTCAGAAAAACTTTATATAAATCATGTGTAGTGGTAATATGTAAATCGAAAGATGCACAGAGCCGAGAAGCGTATAAATATTGAAAAACAAAAATAAGTTGAGTTAATGCAAATTTTGCCTCAGGCGTATTCACAAAATGCTCATCCCTGTGCAAACCCAGTAGCAAATAAAATGATTCTAGAAGCTTAAAGCTAGCTCCAGTTTTCTAGTGAAGCAATATCGATTTTCGGAATATATTTGTAAGCTCGCTCGCATGCGCGCGCAATCCGTACTGATAGTCACGAATGCTGGATTGCTACTATTGGTCGACGAGGCAGAGGTCACGTGTTCAACCCCGGGCCAAGCGAAAGGAGAAAAGTGGGAATAGCTCGGTTGCCACACTAAGAGCGGAAATCTTTGCCAGCTGCCCGCTTCCGTCTTTCCGAGCGCTTGTCAGCCATTTGCGCTCTGTTCACCGGGTTTCTGGGTAAGTAATTTACGAAATCGAGTGATCTCTTATTCTCATTTTTTATTGAAAGACTCATTTCTGATTTACTTAACAACAACCGATTACGTAAGAATTCATTTGAAAGTAAGTTAATAAAATTGAAGTAAAAAATTTGCGTCTCTGATTCGCAGGTTTGATTGGGCTCAACGCACAGAAGACCATAATCAGACGATATACCGTTCTACGAGAGAGACAGACGTAGGGGAGGCGACGAGAAAGTGGAACGTGTTTTTTTAACAATTTCTGCGAGAGGGGAATTATACACACAGTCTAGTCGTGCGAAATGTACAGCAATAGTTACGCTAATCAAACATCGTGAGTAATTTTGAAAAAATCTTAATTATAGGTATACATTTATGCGCTGAATATTTTGTTAGATTATTGCGCCTGCATCGTCGCGAAATCGATAACATGGCGTACGGTGTGGACTCTTCCTTTCTTCTTTGGCTCGTATCCTTACTATCTCATATGTATATACTGCTTGAGTGTCAAAGCGAGATATATATATATATATAAATACGCCTACGGCCATTTTGTTTTAGTCGAAACTTCAATCTTCGCATTTGCCTTTCTTTTTATGTCATGAAACTCTTCAGGCTATTTTTATAAATTAACATTTTTATTGTTAAAAATTTTAATTTGGTGACGTTCTTGTCGCGCATTTTTTTGCCATGACGCGCAGTTAATCATTTTTTAGATAACAATTTTATCTATGTTGCCCATTTTTGAAAACTCAAATGTTATGTCGACTTTAATAGAAAATAAAAAATAAGTAATAATATAAGAATGCATTCTTTATATGCATAACTAGTAATGAAGATGAGCAAATTTATACTGAATGAAGAAATTGCCTTTGTTATAGATACTTTTGCATTGTAATTTTACTTTACAAAATTCTATATTTCATTTGAAGTATAAAAGAATGGTATATAAATAAATAAATAATGTTGATTATTGATATAAAAATATCCAAATTTTGCAGATAACTGAAATTAGTATATATTATGAGATACATCAATTAAGACGAAATAATTTTCAACTTATTATGGCTATTTTATGGTTGATTTTTTTATATAATGATATTTATTTTAATAAGAAAAATTATTCTCTTTTCAAATAAATCTTATATTTTATTGTATTTTTTATACTGTCTATAGTTTTATAAAAGAAAGTAAATTTGAATAAAAAAATTTAATTCTTTTCATAAAATAACTTACAAAAAAGCAATATAGATTTTATTGTTCAATTTTTTTTCTGAAATAAAAGTTTTTACAGATTTATCTTCATTGATACTATTAAAGATATGCATTATTTTAAGAATATTAATTCATATATTTCTTTGGCATCCAAATTTTCGACCTTTTGTGATAATTTATTAATAATTAAATAGTTAATTACATTTAATGTAAAGTTTGTGTCAGTATTAAAAAAGATTAAAATATATTGCTGAGATGAATAGATCTATAATCAGTACAGCTAATGAGATAAAATTGATGAAGGAAATATTAAAATATCAGTTTTCATTTCTTCATCTGAATTAAAAAACAGTATTAACACTAGGTAATATTTGTAATTAACACTTATAAATAATTTTTGTAATGTATATATAAGTTTTTTATTTTGTAAAAAATGCTGTACTTTAAAAAATTGTACAATAAAATAATTATATGTTGTAATACACAAAAATAGTATTCTTGATATTTTCCTTCTATTTGTGAGGGAAAAAAGAGATGATGTTTGATGATTTTTCTTTTAATAAATAGAGATTTTAGTATATAGAAAATATTGCCCATGTGAATAGTTTTGTGTTTATGCACAATAATATATAATATTGTGAACATTTTCATAAAAATGAATGTGTTTTTGTCTTTTAAAAAAGTATTGGTTTTTTTAATTAAATCAAATATTGTTTAACTGTCAGTGCATTAAGTATTATATGTGGAATAATTTTTTATTTATATAATTTTAAATAAAAAATAATTATAGTTATATACATTAGTTTCAGACCCAGGGGGAACAGAGAGTACGGCAACCGGAAAGGAGGTGGTGGCACATATTGGAATAGTCAACAGCAATCTCAAATTGAGTACGGAGTAAATAAGAAACAGAACCAGAAAAAATCTCCAGGTGATCTTTTAAAGAAACCTAACTGGGAAATGATGACGTTACCAATCATTACAAAGAATTTATACATGCCCCATGTTAATATATTAAGTCGTACACCTGATGAAGTTAGCAAGTATTACTCTGGGAAGGAGATTACTGTCAAGGGCAACAATACTCCTTTTCCAATACAGGCATTTGAAGAAAGCAACTTCCCTGATTATGTGATGGAGGAAATCAGAAAGCAGGGATTTCTGGAACCTACTGCAATTCAAGCTCAAGGGTGGCCAATTGCTCTTAGTGGTAGAGATATGGTTGGCATTGCTCAAACTGGATCTGGAAAGACCTTAGCTGTGAGTATAAAAATTAAGAGTAAGCGTTATTTATATTGTAGGTACACAGAATTTAATTCAGATATAATATAGATAAGTTATATAATGAAAAACTATTTTTAAAATTTTACTGTAAAAGAGAGGAATAAGAAATTATGCATAAACAATCAAATATTTTTTTTAGTACATTCTTCCGGCAACAGTCCATATCAACAATCAACCACGCTTATCACGAGGTGATGGACCTATTGTCCTTGTACTTGCGCCGACGCGTGAACTTGCTCAGCAGATTCAGAGTGTCGCTAGAGATTTCGGTTCATCATCATGCATTCGCAATACCTGTATTTTTGGTGGCTCACCAAAAGGTCCGCAAGCTCGTGACCTCGAGCGTGGAGTAGAGATTTGTATCGCTACACCGGGACGACTCATCGATTTCCTTGAACGAGGCACAACAAATTTGCGGCGTTGTACCTATCTTGTGCTTGATGAAGCTGACCGCATGCTGGACATGGGCTTCGAACCTCAAATTCGTAAAATCATTGAGCAGATTAGGCCGGACAGACAGGTTCTTATGTGGTCGGCCACCTGGCCAAAGGAGGTTCAAGCTCTAGCTGAAGATTTTCTCAGTGACTATATTCAGATTAATATTGGCTCATTGACCTTAGCCGCTAATCACAACATTCGCCAAATCATCGAAATCTGCCAGGAGCATGAAAAAGAGAATAAGTTAACTGGTTTACTTAGGGAAATTGGTTGCGAGCGTGGCAATAAGACTATTATCTTCGTTGAAACAAAGAAAAAAGTTGATGATATCACCAAGGCTATTAAGCGCAATGGTTGGCATGCGATAGCCATTCATGGTGATAAGTCGCAGCCAGAACGTGACTATGTACTCTCAGAGTTCAGAAACGGAAAAACGGCAATTTTGGTAGCCACGGATGTGGCAGCTCGTGGACTCGACGTTGAAGATGTTAAGTATGTCGTGAACTTCGACTATCCTAATAGTAGCGAAGATTATATTCATAGGATAGGTAGGACTGGTCGTTGCCAAAGTGCGGGCACAGCTTATGCATACTTCACGCCAAATAATGCACGACAAGCTAAGGAGTTGATTTCGGTGCTAGAGGAAGCTGGTCAATCGATCAATCCTCAACTGGCCGAGATGGCTAGTTCGCAGAGAAGTCAGTATAGTAAAGGCCGTCAACGGTGGAATCACAGTCGCGGCAACACCAACGGGATGAAGGAAAGTCAAATTGTCGGTGGTAGTCCACGAAACAATCGTAGCAGCCCTTCGCAAAATAACTGGCAAAGTCACTTTGGTCATCAGAATCAGAAGACGTCACAGGGTATGACCGGTGGTCGACCAATGATGCGCCAACAAAATGGCTATCAGACCACCCGACAAAATAACTACCAGAACAACTATCAAAACGGTTATCAACAACAACAACAGCTGTCGTCTTCTCCTAATGGATTTCAGGCCCAGCAACATCAGCAAGTGCAAGCGCAGCAACAGCCGCAGTCTCAACAAATGCAGCACAGACAATCTAACGGTTATCAAAACATCGCCACTGCTTACCAGTCAAATGGTGGTTCGGTGCAAAACAGCTATGGCCAAAGTAATGCTAATCAACAACAGCGCTACCAGAACTACACTGGAAATGGATATCAAAGTAGTAACCGCTATAACAACCGACAAAATGCTTATGCAAGCGGACAGCAGAGTAGACAGCAGCAGCAGCAACAGCAGCAGCAACAGCAGCAGCAACAGCAGCAGCAACAACAGCAACAACAGCAGCAGCAGCAGCAACAACAAGGAATGTATTCGATACCGCAAGCCTTTATGATGCCGTCAGCCGCACACACTGCGGATTCAAGCATTCAGAATCTTGTAAACAACAAGTTCTTCCAATCGAATCGGCCACCAATTGCCACAGCTAATCCCTGCGCCTATCAGTCTGCTCTGAGCTATGGCCAGTTCCAAGCTGTACCGCCCTATAGCTACCCATATCCACCAACTCCGGTGCAGCAGTGATGCGTTGCTTAAATTGGCTATCATTTATTAAGGGAAAGGCTTCTTGATTATTTTTTTAATTATAAAAAAAGGTGGGTTCGCTATATTGTGTAGGAATTATCGTGTATATTTTCTTTAAAAAATTTTTATTGCATTGAATTTCATATTCAACGAAAGCAGGCTTAAATTTTGAGAATTAATTTCATTCAATGAATTAAATATGAGAGAAAAAAATGGCGACCTTGATAGATATCTTTATTATTAATTTGTGTTCTTAACGTAATATTTGAATTCTTTGTTCTCGTGTTCTTTATTATTTTTTTAATTTTTTTTTCTTTACTATCGTACTTTTCTGGAATGGTGCTTAAATTGTTCGTCGCCTAAAATGCGATTGAAAACAATCCTATACTAACTGCAAGCAAATAAAGGTAAAACTATAAGCGAAAGTCTAGATTTTAAAATCAGGTACGGATAAATTAATCAAATCGTAGCTGAATGAAAAGAAACAAAACGAAAAAAGTTAACACGTGCTCGTTTTTTGATTCGAATGAAAGATTCGTTTCTCACAAGGCACATTCCAGTCGAGTTTGAACGTATGAGTAGCTACTAGCGATGGTATATCGATATGCACACACATACATAAACGTTCTCACATACATACATACATACAAAACGTCCATACGTAAATTCACACAAACACAAATGTCCACACGCGCGCGCACGAACACACAAAACCGCACACGCACACATATATGTATATTATAATAATATTAAATATTGGTCATGACCACAAAAGTGTAGCTCACAATTTTTGGTCATTTCTGTGGTAATTGATAGCGTAATCCTCTTGCGATTAAATTATGTATACTACCTGTATGCTTTTCTGAAATGCACGAAACATATAGAAGGGGGGTTGTGGGTTATAGGATTAATAATTTATAATTTATTTATAATCTGTCGAGCGTTCAACAAAGAAGAAGCTAGATGACGCTCTTTATATTTACCGACGAAACGAGAGATAAGAGAATAACGCACGAAGAGCTCATTTTTTTTTTTAAAAGCTCAGAAAAGGTAAACTAAAAGTCGATTTTTAGAAGAAAGTAACTAACGCCAACACAGCTCCAGTAATAAGTAAATGAAATTCGTTAAGTTTCCGCGTTATTTATCTACTAATAAAGCGTTGTGTCCGTATTAAACGTACACGCAGACATAGAAGAGAAGCAGATTTTCTTCCGATGAGTAAACGAAGTAACAACAAGTTACTAAGTATAAAATAATGCGAATATTAAAAAATTATTCAATGCATTCTAGCCAGATTCGATCTTTTACTTCACATGATAGACGAATGTAATTAAAATAAAATAAAGCGATACATAAACGTTTTAACAGTTAGTTGAAAAGGCTAATGTGAGATTTCTATGCAACAAAGAAATTCATATAAGAAAAGCTAAGAGAATATCTCGATCTTCCAGAGCTGTTCTGATGTCAAGGTAAAAAGAAGTAAATAAATAGATGGACGTCTAGTCGGAAGTAGATTTTTCTTGCGTGATGTCGATTGAAACAGGCGCAATTTGTAATTAAAAAGTTAATTAACCACGAAAAAAGCGAATGATAGGCGTTTAAGAAGAATAATGGATAACAGGTAGCTGTTTGAAGAAGAGCATAGGGAAGAAGGAAGTAATCGGTCGCGTAGTCTCATATGGCTGTGCATTCACTGGAGCGAAGCTCTTGGTATTTTATTTTTGTATCGCAAGTAATCGATTGTTAATTCAACGAACGATGATGTTTAAAACGTGGTTAAAAAATGAGAGATAAAGATTCTAAATAATGGACAAAGCGTTGTTTGAGATTTTTTTTATCGAATAGGAACAAAACCGTAAAGTGTAAAAACGCAGTAGTCTTGTTTAAGCCACGATTGAGCGTGAATGGTTTTCCCATTGCTAGTCGCAGTAGCAGCGATTGATAATTGCTAATTACAAGAGTATTGAAAAGTTTATCGATGTTACAAAAACTATTTTATTATAAAAGTATTGATAATTTATCGATCGCCAATGTTTACAAAATTGAAAATGTACTTAAAAACGGTGAAATGATTTTTTTTTATCTCAAATAATAATTTAAAAATGAATCATGTAATTAGAGAAGTCACGCAGACTTATAATAAATGACGTACTCGCTACTTTTGCGACGAGTAATTCTACGAAAGCGTTCGATGATTAAAATATTTGCGTAATGTCCATATCCGCGACACGAAATAAAAAAACACCAGGGAATTAGGGCATTTCAAGGTTTCGACTTTGATTATATTTCTGCATCTGTGTTGCAATAGTGTGCAACTGTACAGAAAAAGAACTGCTAAAGTGTACCTGTGTTTCTTTAATCTTCGTGTGTAGATAATGTTTCCCCTGCTTCTTTATTATTATTATTTTTTATATATTATTACTTCGTCTCTTGTATCTTTCGTACTTTCTCGTATCTGGTCCGAAAGTTCTATATTGATTAATTGCGTAAAGTAAATAATGAACTCAACGATATATCGATATATAAACAAATCATAAATCGTCCAAATGCGTCTCAATTCTTCCTTTCATCGTTATGTACATGTTGTTATATACCTTCTTGTTTAAACGACTTTTACTTGGAGTAATATTTTATTTTTTAGAAACTGCGCGTATTTACTTCGCGCTTTTGCAAGTCACATTTAGTGAGACGGACGAAAACTAAACCGAGCGAAGAAAAGTTAATAATATGAATTCAAAAGTTTGGAACCGTGTCGTGAAAGACTAAGTGTAATACAACAGACTAACGATAATCTGTAGCAGGTCTTTCAGTGAGTTTTCGTGAGCCTCCAGTTTTTCTCGTTCAATTTTCATATATATATATACATGCACACACATGCAATAAAAATAATGTTGAACGTTAATTTCATCTGATTGTATTAATGTTTCTCATTTCCTGGAATTGTAAAACGCACAGATCATGCAAAAGAAAAAGTAGACATGTTCGCGCAGTGACGGACGATCCTTTAAGTATATACATGCAAATGATATATTTTTTCCTCGAATGCTTAACATAGCAGAAAAATAGGGTTATTAAGAGAATGGACTGGAGGCTTTCGCACATTTGCGTTCATCCCCTTATCGAAGATCACGAGTTTTCCGACAACGTCGTGCGCGGCTTTTTTGACGAGGAAAAACGAACACGCGTATGTGACTCTTTCTCTTTGATAGTTTTAACCTTTCTCCGTTACGTGTATATTCCTTGCAAATATTGCAAATAATTCTGTAGAATACCTTAGAATCAAGAGTTCCTAGCAAGAAGGAAACCGAGGAAGAGTAGACAAAACTAACAAGCATTCATTGTACACGGTAAAATTTTGTTAACGCAATTAAAGAAAGAATTATTAATGGTTAATGATTTATAACAACAAACGTTTAAAAAGAAGCAATTTTATTATTTTCAAGTAAATTCTTATTTTTGTACATCGATAAAATTCTAATTTTAGTACAAGGCCAATATTAATAATTTGTCGTGTGAAATGTTGCGATGGGCAGGTGTTCGCGTAGTTCTGTGATATGTATGATGTAACATTATTAAAAAGTTTAAAGAAAAGTAATCGAAGGAGAAATAAAGTAGCCCGCCATTTCTATAATGCATCGCGTCTCGTCGGTTTCATTAAAAAAACAAAAGAAAAAAAATAGGAACTATAAAATCGCGTTTTTCGGCAGCACACTATAATTAAAACATAATAAGAGAATTTACAAATAAAAATAAGCTATGGAACACATAAGGAATCATATCATGTGTTATACTTATGTCTTGAAGATTGATATATCGTGTGCTATCATATGCTTTGACTATGTGCATGACGAATGATAAACAAAACTAACAAATGTAAAAGGCCAATCGAATTCGCTCTATGAAATACACGATTATATAGATCCGAAATAACGGATTATGAAGTAATAAAAAAGATAAAAATGTCAGAGAAATCTTTCGCGCCCATCTCGTTCCTCTCTCTTTAACCGAGGCATAATTTAGCAACAATTTATAAATGTGTATCTTAAGAACAACCGATATATTTTTCGACAAGTGTGCACAAATATTAAATAAATAATTGTGATAAACACTGGATGGAGAAAATATCCGAGACGAGGCTATATAGTCGCGAGAGGTCCTCCGCTGTATATTCCTATAAAATCTTGTATCTCGTGTATATTTATAAGTATTCGCGCGTCAGCCCAGCGATTGTATGATGTTTACGTGGTTCGTTAGTTTTTCTCGTTTTTTTTTCTTATTCTCAATAGGACGAATTTTCTTGTCCTTTTATTCGACTAGAATTAACTTTTGTGTTGGTTTATTTGATTTTTTCATTTTGCATTTTTTCTTACAACAATAATGACGTATTTATAAGATTGAGGGAATGTAAGAACAAATTTTTATAAACTAAAAATGAAAGATAAAAAGTTGATACTAACTTCAAGTACCATTGAAATGATTATTATAAATTTATTGAAGAGAGGTAAATAACTTTTTAATTAAAATACTCTTACATAATGAGTTTTATTTTAATTTTTCTATTGAAACATTTTGTAATATTTTTTTGATTTTTTGAATATAAATTAGTTTTTTTATTTTCAATAATAAATTATTTAATATTGATAAAAAAAAACTTTAGATTGGAATTTATTAACGAAAAAAAAATTTTATTTAATCATATAATTTTTTTTAACTTAGATTTTACTTGTCTACACTTTTAAAAATTTTATATAAAATGCGGATATTGTATAAACTGCTTTTTTATTATAATATGTGAATTTGCACATCTTAAATAAAGTAAATTTTAGATGTGTTTAAAATTTCTGTGTAAGACCGATAAATTTTACACAAAGATGTATGTAAATCTTTTTTTCATAATGTTTGAAAAACATGTACGAAATCCATATAAAATTTGTAAGAGTGTAGCTAAATCAATAATTTTCTAAGTTAGTTTTTATTTAGAGTAGAATTGTTATATTACTTTTGCAAGGAGTAATCTAAAAATATACACGTAATTTAATAATGAATTAGGAGAATTCACCGTATTTACTACATCCATGCACATACATTATTTACACATAAGAAGAAGAAATATAAATGTAAATTACTACCTATAAAAAAATTTTTTTTTAAAACAATATTCTGAAAAAAAAATTGTTTCACTTAATGAGAAAGATAGACATGCTTTGGCTTATATATAAAAGAAAAACCACTATATCTATTTACAATTTAATTATTTCATACTAAAATTTAGTACTTTGACATAAAAAAGATACGCAGTATATTAAAAAGTACTTTTGTTCATGCAAAGTTTTTCTAAAATTTACTTGAGAATACAATAAAGAAATATGTATCATTTAAATGAATAACTTAATAAAATGACATATAAGCTACACAAAGAATATTCATTATAATACGTGTATGATAAAGGAGCGGTTATATAATTAATAATTTGAAATTTTTTTAAACAAATCTTAGCGCCTATTAAAAAATTAATGTAACATTGCTGAGAAGATCGCCGTGTAAACAAGAGTATAATCGTATCGTATAATTTTCCGATTATTATTATTAATTTTTTTCTTTGTAAATTACAATATAAAATAAAGATGTTGTAATGGGATATATAGCATTTTGACCGCTGTGATAATCGCGTACGTAAATAAACGCTTTATTATTATAAAGAGAAACAGAAAAAGGCACGAATATAAAGGATACTAGCATTACTATAATTAAAACTATAATAGTCTCTGTTGACAGTTAAGAAAGAGATAAAACAAAACAAAAACTTAAAATAAATGAATAAATTCTAAAATTATGTAATGTACAATGAAAAAAAAATTGAATAGGAAGACTGAATCTCTCGCTAATTCATGTAAAGATTTAATATGAATACTCAATTCGTATAAGCGTGTGTACATTACAAATGAAACTTGAAATTCATTCGCTATATCTATTATCACGTGCGCGTGTATATATATATATATGTACGCGCGCGCGCACACACACACATACACACAACAAACAAACAAACAAACACAAAAAGAGGTTTCGAAAGACAAAATTGGTCGATGTCATCCGCGATGGGGTGAATATTGCTGGGAAAAGTAAAAAAAGAAATGATGCGTTCGCGTACTTTTTTCTATGAATTTTTTTGAATGTATTGTGATGGTAATTCGTTAATGCATGGATTAGTAGATTGATAAACGTATAAAAAATTTATCTCTTATAAAATCTGTATAAATATTTTTTTTCACTCTACCTTTTTGCAGTATTTGTACCGGTTGATGTAGCTGATAAGTGATAAATGAATTAAACGAAAAATATGTCGATATATACATGGAATCTTTTTTTTGTCTATTTGATTTTCGTGTATGACATCGAGTTTGGTTTTAAGGAATTTTTTTGTCTTACAGATGGCGAACAACGCATAAACACACGAGAAAAATTAATTAAACTTTTTTTAAAGCTCTAACATATTCATATTAACTAAACGCATACTTTTTATACCTTACATTGACGCCGAACATTTTGTAAAAAGTAGATTTCGAGAAAAAATTAAAAAATGTCCAAATAAATGTTAGTTGCTAAGCTAAAATATTTTGGTGGTAACTAATATTGTTTTAAGGCGATACTTAAACCAATTTTATTTCCCTCGTCGTTTAATATTTTCTATTGCATCGCTTAGTTGATTAACAAGTACTATAAAACAAATTTATATTTATAAAAGTAAAGTGAAATAAGCAATGCTTTCTTGTTAGGTACTCTTTCAAAATTAGTGCATTTATGTATTTAAAAACTATTGTTTGTATGAAAAGTACAAATGGAGCAAGCAATACTTCTTCCTTGCAGCGATTATATAAATATAAAATGCAAGATCGGCTTGTTATTTGTGTAGCTACTATTTGTATTTGTCTCGTGATTAATAGATCCAACTGTTTCGAGTATAAATAAAAAATTGTTTTGTTGTGTTTTTATTTTTTTAAATTAAATTTAAGTCTGTTTATATTACAAACGCGTAAAAATCTTTTTGTTTTAATTTTTCTTTGTCTTATACCTGAGCGTGCCAATTTTTATATTTTTCTAATCAGAAAAACTCATCGAAGATTCGGTGAATAATGAAGCGTCAATGTTTATTTTGTGTGCGACTTTGGCATACGGAGCTTGAATAAACACAAAATATTTTTCTTTTTATTCTTCTATTTATAATTACACTATAGCTACTTTTCTTTAACTTGTAAAGTATAAACCGTAATGCATAAAGAATATTCGTTCGTCTAAATACATATAGCAACTTGTATCCTTCGCTATGAAGGTACGTTTAAAACGAAATAAGCATAGCGGAAAAATTCTTTACACAAATGTCGCCCATTTTTATTTTTGTATAAGATGGAGGTCGACATAACAGATTCTAGTCTAGAGTATGATATTTTTCTTTGTACAATATTATATAATGATAAACGTGCTCGAACGATTTTCTATCTCATTTTTTTTGACTTTAAAAATTCTCAATACTCCCTCGAACACCACATAATTTTTTTTAGAGATCTATTCTTATAAAGAGATCAGATAATCTGTTCTATTCTAGTTGTTTTCAAATTATTAAAATATCTTGTAATTGCGATAAATAGTTAAGTATAAAATTGAACATTTTTTATAGGAATAATTATTGTTAGTTTGGTCAGATGCTTTCTTTATTTCTTTTAGGTTAAAGTATTTAAATAAACTTGTAAACGTAACTACGATGGTCGTATTTTAACGACAAGCGAAGGACCTTTTAGAGAATCATAAGATATAGAAATGAAACAATATTTGATTACATGAAACAAAATGTGGTAGGGAGTCGTGATTAGGGTGTTTTTTCTAAGAGAGGCCTTTGTTATATTTTTTTGAGCAGCAGCTATTTTGCTCAATACAATCAAACTGTTGTTAAAAAAACGTGATATTACGAATATATGTAAACAAGAATTAATGGAAAGAGAGAAAGAGAGAGAGAGAGAGAGGGAAGAGGTATTATATCGTGTAAATCGAGCAGACTTGATGGGCCAATAATATATGTTTTTATATATTTGATACTAGTTTAATAAATAGAAAAAATGCGAGCAAGAACGTAAAATAACGGAAAGTAATGGAGAAAGTGCTAAGAAGCGTTGTAAAAAAGTTTAAAAGAGAACGTTTTTTGCTCCCCTTTAACGCGTATTTGCTTTTTACACATTGATGAGATAGACACAACGAAAGAGTTTAATAACAGAAAAAATTGAAGATCACAAGAATTTACAAAATTACGCAATTATGGGCAAGGTATATCGCTACAATTAGAGATAGTTGGGATCTTGCACCATAAACCGCCTCAACGACGAGGTCTTCTATATCTGTAATTCTTCTGCCTTTCTTCCTAGAGATTTTGAGCTAAACTGCAAACGTTAAAATCGCAGAGTAAGTGTAAGTTCTGATTCAAATACGGCTTTAGCAATATTTGAGTATTTGCTATAAATTGTTCTAGACATTGCTCCACAAGATATCACGAAATCCTTGCAATTTGGAAAATTTTTATACTTTGTATGCAGTGGATCTCGACTTAATACCAAAAGCCGGGAACAACGCCTTGTTATATAGAGATTCGTTGCGTGGAGTGAATGTACGGTTTGGAAAAGTTTGAGAATCGAATATTCGTGGTATGAACGCCTGACTATGACTGGTGATCGAAACAGTGGATTGTCTTTGATCCCTTGATGTCGGTGGTGCTTCTCCGTTGGAGTTGCTTCCATCGCGAGGCTGTCCGTGTTCTGGTTTAATTTAAGAATCATCAATAAAAGGTTGATGTTGCTCATAAAACTTTCGAGTTCGCTGCGTTTTGCTGGATGCCACGATAATGCGATTATGAATGTCTAAAATTATTAGCGATCGTGCACAAATTCTTATGACTTCTGCTTAATTAAAAGGATATTTTTTTTACCTCGACATTCATTATAATGAAGTATTAAATAAGACAAATTTTGAAATATCAAGAAGTAAATAATAATTCTTAATGTAATTGTAACCATTTCATGGAATAAGTTTCACGCAATTTTTAGGGGAGAGAAAAAATTAAAGAATAAAAATGGTAACAAATATTTTAAGTTCAAGATCACATTTGAGTAGTGAAAAATTGGGTAAGCCCGGAGATTTTAATTGCTCGTTAACGTGATTAATCGACACTATCATTATTTTTAATTTGTAAAAAAATTTTTTTTGTAAGTAGTACAAGAAAGATATTTTGTACGATATAAAAAGTACTAGAAAAAATAAAAGAGCTTAAGTTTTGAAGAATTTAGATGGAAGTTAACCGAGATAAACTCATCTATTATAAATTGAAATTTTGAATTAAATAAAAGGTAAACAAAAATTTAACATTAAACACCGCAGGAAAGAAAAACGGTTTGGCAACAAAAGATAAGAACATGAGATACTGTTCATCATTTAGATTCTCTTCTTCTGTAGGTTTCACTAAAGTGCATTTCTTGTATGTTATACAGTATTATGAATAGTAAATAAAACAATAAATACATTGCAATATAAATGTGTATTTTATATTTAACCTTTCTTTTTCTATTCCAGATTTTTTATATTTATATACTATGAAGTATCGTCTTTGTTTTTTCGACTGTTAAAAATGATTTATTAAAAAAATTATTCTCGTACATGTAATAACATATAATCGCAAATTATATTTTCTATTTTTTAAATTCACAATAAAATTAATGTATACTTGAAATTTCACTTTTGAAATTTTAATATAAGAAAATCTTGTCAATTTTAATTTTGCATATTGTGGTTTTTTCTTTTCTGATTTCATTATAACACATATGTTGTCTTTTTTTCATTTCAGCTGCTAGAACATTTTATACCGGCTTGACAAACATTTTGGCAATATTTTGCAAAGTAACAGTTCTGTTTTTATTACTATAAGTTTTTGTATTTTATTTCCTTTGTTTTTTTTATATAGACATGAACCCAGAATTGTTTACTAACACATTATAAATATTATATACAATTACGTTATCAAGACAAAGACTTCAATAAAGACTTCAATAAAGACTTCAATAAAGACTTCAATTTGACGTGAAGACAATATACTTATTTATGTATATAAATATAACATGCATTTTTCGAACGTAATATTTTCCAGAATTTTTCTTGAACTTTATATTGATTATTAAGGAACCAAAAAATTTAAATTTATCTTTGAAATATGTTTTTGAATGTTATAAAATTTGAAAATATTTATAAAGTTTATAATGATTTATTATTTAAAAAACGTTTTATTTATCTGATTACGAATAGTTCATTATTGGGTTTATATTATCAAATATAATATGTATACACTATCAATGTTTTTAATTTAAGTTTTAATCGCCTTAAAAAAGGTATAAAATATATCACTTCAGTCGTTTTCATTTCTGACATGAACAAATTTTCTTGTCCTTGAAGATTTATTCTCTTCCAGTTACTTAATTAAAGTAGCTTAGAAGTTTGATAGTATTTTAGGTTTTATTTAAATAGAATGTATTGAATAATTTTTCGAGTAATAAATAATGAATTTTTTCATGTTGTAAACTGTTCCAACGGTACATCATCTTATAAGGCCTAATTTATAGGTACTGAGTTGTGTAGGTAAGAATTTACACTGCTGCATGTGATCTGTCTCATGTAGGAGTTTCCCATCGGTCCAGCCCTCTCTATTCTCTGCAAGAGTACTGTTATGCGCACACCTGAGCTTGAAATTTGGAAATTCCAATAAGCAAATTATATGTATAGTTTTTTAGTTTAAATTATTTTTCAGCAATGATCTTACTGTTTACAATGTACATAAACAAAATAGGTATAATATTCACATAAATGTAGGAATACACACTTTAGTAATTTTATTCATCATTATTAAACTGAACAAGTACATTTTTCAATACTGTTTGATATATATATTTTATTATGTATTACTTTCATGTATAAATTTTTATTGTTTTGCAATTATTTAGATACAGGCTAATAAAATAGAAAGGTATTAATGTAATACGTGGTTATACAATATACGTATCATTGCGTCATCCTCGAAAGGACGGGATTTAAGAATTTGAATGGTCGCTGCAGGTGCGATGTAAGATTCGAACGTTCGTCTTAGCACGGCGTGATTTAACGCTGCCATAAATAAAAAATTAGCCGAGGAAGCGCCTATTTAGCGCCGAAGATTCTATCGTGTAAAAAAGCAAATTGTGTAGCATTCCTGTTATTGAGATTATTATGTTTTCTTTTTTTTAATATTAGATCTTTCATTCGGGTAAACAAAATTTAACGAAATTTTTGTAAAAATAAGCTTAAAACTTTCTAAATAAATTTAAATAAACATTAAAGTACATGTTTGTATCGAGGCTTTTGTAAGTATTCATTAAAACATGAAAAAAGTATTAGTCAATAGCAAAATTATTTTTATTTTAATTGTAATATATTATTTGTGGACTAAAAAAGGTATTTAAAAATCATTGATCTTCCTCGCATCTTTCTGCGCCGTTCGCATTACCAAGAAATTATCCTTTGCAGAGAGAATGGGTGGAGGTTCATACAAGTCGGTTGTACGATTAATCAAGTGCATAATTTAAGGCATTAGTCGATTTGCTTAGTCAATTGTTTCGCAACAAATTTCTGTTTTTAAATTATTCGTGATGTAAATAAGGAACTACAACTCTAATACATCAGTAATTTGGCGAGTCGAAAATTAGAATAATATATTAGTGATGAGCTTACAAGAGTTTGTCAGCGATAGTCGCATCGCCGCGGAGATAATAAGCAACTCTGCCTCAAGTAGTCGGCACTGTTCACAAGATTTGGAATTTGCGAGATATTAGAATATGTCTAACCGATTGTCTAACAAAATAGGTACATATTTTGTGTATTTCAATTATTTTTTTAGGCACTATAAATTATGAATATAAAGAATTTAATAAATAGTAGTCAGTTTACTGAAACACAGATTTCAACAAACGATAATTTTTGCATTGAATAATTTTGTGTAAAAATTATATTTGTTTATCCTTAAGCACAAGAAATAATTATTATTTATATTTACGTGATTATATTAGATGATTTAGAGTACCAAGCGAAAATTTATCGTGATTAGATTTTTGTCTTCTTATTATTTCAAATCTTCAATAACAAATATTAAAACTTTATTTCAGTAGCTTCAAAATTACAGTGGCTTGCAAATAATTTTATCTGTTTAGGTTTTTATAAGATATAGAATGGTCTTATCAAGTATATTAATAAAAACTTCTTTTTAATCTCTCTCCCTAGTTTTTGTACTTTCCCTTAATCATTTAGTATTCGAAAATTCAGTTTATGGGAATAATTGCTTGGTTCGTTGGGATAAAATTTAATTTCTGATGGTATTTTTTATTTTACATAGTTTAATTTCAATATATTTTTTTCATATCTACGGATTTTTATTAGTTAAATAAGCAGAATATCACTTTTGTGAATTTTTGGTTTTGTTTTTTCGAACTTTAGAAAGGCTTGGTTGGTGTATTCGTAAGTTGAGCTGTAACCATTCTTTAACCATTATGACTGATGAAGGAGTGCCATTTCATATTATTGGGTCAGTAATTTATACAGCTTCTAGTTTGTAATTTTTTTATATTAAAATTAAATTAAAGTATTAAAATGTTAATGTATTAAGTATAACTAAAATACCTAAGAAATAATTTGTAAATTAAGATTTATTATCATTAAATATATTAATTAATTAAGGTTTATACAGTTAAAAAATTGTATATAGGTAAATTGACACGAGTTAATAATGAAGATGAATAAGTTAATTAGTGGGGTAAAAGCGATGATAAAATCCTTGGGTCTCTTCTCTTCATTTTTCAAGCCTCGGTGGGCTCTTTAACATTCTTTTTACGGCTCTTTCACTGTAATTAGTTGATACCAAATTTTCTAAATCTTGATTAGTGTTTCTTTTTAAGGTGTAGAAAGTAATATGACATTTCATTTTCTGGGTGTTTTATAAGTTTATCGACTATGGTAATATTTGGATTTATCACTTATTGCAATAATATTGTGATATTACACATTCTTATATTCCATAAGTCTAAACATGTTCTATTTCTATTTTATATTTCGATTATCATAGACGGATGTTTTTTGTAAATAAATTTCTTTTTATCAAATTTAATTTGTAACGTGTTGCTTTTTTTTTAAATTGATGTTTGTGTATTTTATCAAGATGTACATATTTGATGAATATAAAAAGAATTATAATTTTAAAATTGGCGCTATTAGGTAATGAATGGACAAAAATAATATTCTTACATTTTGATTGGTCTTTTATTTTGGACAAATTTTACGACAAGGTACACAGAATATGTCGCGTTTACGTAAAATACGTCTGAAGTAATATCATCAATTAGCTGCATCGATACTATATCGTTTGAGAGAAACGTTTTGAGCGCATAGGAATATATGCACATATATATATATATATATATATATATATAGAGGGAGAGAGAACGAGTTAGTGGAAGCGAGAGAAGCGAGAGACAGACATAGAGAAAGAGAGAGATAGAGAGGGAGAGAGAGAACGAGTGAGTGGAAGCACGAGATAGAAGAAAAGATAACAGCGAGTGCGAAACGTAGATGACTACGACGACAAGAACGGAGGTGCATTACTGCTGTTACTGCTATTATCCTTGTCATCCGTTTCTATGCTGTATAAACTATCGTGACACATTTTATAACGCATAATAAATTAGTTAGGTATATTATATATTTATGTATCGTCAGACGTATATAAATATTATATTTCAGGAATTTTTCGCTTTTGTCTGTGCCTCACAGATCCCTTACGTTGGGAATCTTTCAGTTTTTGTTGAAACTGCTGTTGCTACTTCGTTTGTATTATGGGTAAAGTGCATTAAGTGATAATTTAATAGCAAGGTTTTTTTTATTTCGGATTTGCTTTTTGAAAATTAATTCTTACTGGAGTGCGTTCAGAGAATTCAAACAAATATCTAAACGTAAAAGTACTTTTATGGGGGTCGAAATAGTTGTTTTGGTAGAACTAGGCTTTGGGAAATTAAGCCAAACTTGGTTCTTATAAATACGTGATTTCGAAAACCGCTTTGGGTGAAAATTTACTTTTTTGAGGTAATAAATATTGTGTTGTAGGTATAGGGTGAGCAAAAATTGTTACACATTAAGTATTCTGAATAGAAATCATTTTTTATTCAGTTTATATTACTTTTACAAATAATTACTATACAATAATTAACAAATGATAGATATTTGAAAAAATACATTATTATTAATAAAATTTCTTAGCTATAATAATTTTGACATATAATAATTGAGTAGAAAAACTACATAGAGTGCGACTACATTGAATACGATTTATTAAAGTTAATCCAAGACTCTAATCATAAAATATAATAAAAATATTACAATCATATTTAAATATATATATATATGCTATTAAACAAATAAAGAAGATTTAAAACAGATATTTTAATAATTTTTTCAATTATATAGATAGAATGAAACGAAGATTTCATGATTTTAATGGATGCAGTGGTTTTTCAAATAAAATTGTTTAATAACTTCAATAATTTTTTCTAGGTACTATTTAAAAGAAAAATTATTATTAATTAAAATCGTGTTTATGAACTCTTTAGTTATATTTCTTCAACATTAATATACATCTTATCACCTTGAAAATAAAAGATTAAAAATTATTCTTTATTTATATCATGAATGTGCTTTTAAAGTATGATTTTTTTTATTCATTTTTTTCTTAAATCAAACAGTCTTTTATTTTATTTATATATATTTGACATTTGAATAATATTAGTTAATTAAATATTTAATTAACTCAGAATAAAAAATCAGTTTTTTTATATTAATAATGCAGATAAAAGCAGCATATTTATATTTCATTTTCTTTTATTTTTGTTGTTAAAATATTGAAACTTTTTAACATAGTGATTGAGTTTTTAACTTTTTATAAACTTTTATTCTTTACAGTTTGTATCATTTTACAATTATATTCTGGTGTATTTGTCTCTATGAGATAATTATGATAGATTGGTGAATTCATTAGTGTTGAAGAATGCTTAAGGACGTTGAGGTTGGATCAGGAGGTTGTAGTAGTATAACTTCCAGACCTCGAAGATTGATTCCACGTTTCTCTTTAAGAAGATTGTTGTATACGAGTCCATTAATAGGTCGATGTATTTCCAGACCATCAATCTCTAACAATAATAATGCAAAAGGTAAATGGTATTTTGATATCTATTTTTGCTTATTGGTAATTTATATTATAAAATTTAAAAAAGTAAATGAGTCAAATAATAAATACAACAGTAGTATTATGTTATTCTTATGACTAGTCAGGTCAAGTTTTTAATTTTTTGAATTACTTATTTCAGCCAAGGATACATTGAACAAATTACCAGATATTGAGAAAGGTGAAGCCAAGGTTAGCAATGGTCCCAGTTACTTACAATATAATAATGTAGAATTTCAAAAAGCTTCCAACAAAGGGGCTGTTTTATCAACAGCAGGAAAGGTGAGATTCAACATATGAATTGTATAATGGATTTAATACCAGAAAAAAGATACAAAATATTGTAATTATGTTTGTCTTTTTTAATGTGAATGGTGTTTATATAATTAAAACTAATAAGTAGAATTAAAATCACATTATACATTAGTAAATATTTTGTAGATATATATTGAACATATATTGATTGTTTCAGAGTACAGAAAATGGATTGATAGAGTGCCCTTTGTGCTTAGCTGAACTTCCAGTTGAATTATTTCCTTTAATACAATCATGCCATCATCAAAGTTGTTATGATTGTTTTCAACAATACCTTAAAGTTGAAATATCTGAATCTAGAGTTAATATAGCTTGTCCTGAGTGTTCAGAACCTCTTCATCCAAATGGTCAGTAATTTTAACATGATTAAACAAATTGAAGTTTACTTATTTTAAACTAAAAATTTGTTTTAAAAAAAATATATACAATTTAAAGTAATAATTATTATATTATAGACATTCGAATGATTTTAAATAATCAAGTTCAACTTGAAAAGTATGAAGATTTTATGGTCAGACGAGTTCTTGCAGTAGAACCAGATGCAAGATGGTGTCCAGCACCAGATTGTAGTTTTGCTGTAATTGCTACGGGATGTGCTTCTTGTCCGAAATTACGGTGTGGAAGACCAGGTTGTGATTCTTATTTTTGTTATCACTGTAAAGCACGATGGCATCCTAATCAAACATGTGATGCAGCTAGAGCTCAACGTTCACAATATTATGAACACAGTTCTTCATTTAGTTTTAGTCAAAGTGACTCACAACACAGTATGTAACTTTCTTTTAACTTTTAGTTATTCATTACTATTATATTTTGATCATTTATAATATATTTCAAAAAATATATTTCTTCAAATTTTTGTATTCATAAAATAATTAAATAATTAATGTTATGTAATTTATTTTTACTATGTGAAATTTGCAGACCATGGTTTTATTTTTATAACTAATTACTACCACATATTTCATTAGGAGACGATATTAAACCATGTCCTCGATGTCAAGTTCTTATTTTTAAACTGGATGATGGAAGCTGCAATCATATGACGTGTGCTATGTGTGCTGCAGAATTCTGTTGGCTTTGTATGAAAGAAATCAGTGATCTTCATTATTTAAGGTAAGGAAAAAATTAATTTTAAATTATAAATAAATTAAATTTAAATATTCGTTTAAAATCGTGAAATCTATAACAAATATTAACAATAATTGTCTTTGTTTTGCATCATGTTTAGTAGTTTATGGAATAATTAAGTGATGCAGCAAATTTATAAAAACTAATAAATGTTTTTTTTACAATCTACATATTCCAGTCAGATATTTAGGCTGGAAGTATTATAATTATGTATTTTATGATTAAAATAACATTATTTTTGCTTTCATTATAATAAACAATATTACTGCTTAAACATGATATATTTTTTGTTTTTCAGTCCATCTGGTTGCACGTTTTGGGGTAAAAAGCCATGGTCTAGAAAGAAGAAAATTCTTTGGCAACTTGGCACACTGGTGGGTGCTCCAGTGGGTATTGGCCTTGTAGCTGGTATTGCTATACCAGCGATGATTATAGGTATATTGAGATTATATAAGTTGACACAAAATACATTGGTTATATAGAAATAAATATATAATCTTATGTCAATTTTATAGGTATTCCTGTTTGGGTTGGACGAAAATTGTACACAAGATACCGCAAAGCCAATAAGCATAAGAGAAATGCTTTTGTTGCTAGTGGAGTTACTGCTTCGGTAAATACAAAAAAAATTAATTTTGCTAGTAAACTATCTTTCTTTGCTTCAAATTTAAAATTATTTTTTATGGCTTGCATTTTATAAGATTCATAATTAAAATATCGATATTTTTAAATGAAATAAATAATTTTTTTGCAAATGAAAATTCATTATAATAACATATGTTAATAAGACATTAAGAGTGAGACAGTATGTTTAGCTCTTTTATTTATAATGTATAGTAGAAATTCTGATAATTATTCAATTATAATATATAATAATTTTAAATTAGCTGTTTTATGCACAATGTAATATTCATTCAATTTTTTGCTAGATACATTTGAGTGTATATGAAATAGAAATACTAGATATGACAATAAAATTCCAACATAATTATTTCATGTAAAATTCAAAATTTGATATTACAGGTTGTCTTGTACAGAAAAAAATTCATTTCAAATATTATTTAATTCTTGGGTGAACAGTATTATATAAGTAATATTATATAATATTATATAAGTAAACAGTATTATATAATTATAAAAACATTTTATTATTTTACTTTAAAAGTACTTTATTTCTTACAATTAAGCATTCATTATAAACAATACTTTCAGTACATTTATCGATGTATACATTCAATTATCTGATTTAGCTTGAACTTCCTGTTTTGTGTTCATACTAGACTATTTTAATTTTTAAAGTCTCAAATTTTGAATATAAATTAGTTTTTGATTTTTTTAAATCTATGAAATTGAGGTATTTAATTTTCTTAAAATTATTTTACTATATCTATTAAATATATACAATGATTATTTTCTTTAAAAAATGTTATCAATACACTTTTTTTTAGAATTTATAAGTTAATCTCCGTTTATGACCAATAAAATTTTAACTTGTTTAGAGACAGTTAACACTTTTAAATTAAATGTTAATATTTTGTTTAATTTCTATGTTATATAAGGTATTAATATTATCCATCACTTTCAATTAAAGAAACAAATGCTCTGCAGAATATTACATTTTTTTGTAAAGACTTCAAAAGCTTAAACAAATGCACAATTTCAATGTCTTGTTTGCGAACTTTTCGTTTTTTATGCACTATCTTTAAAGAGATGTGTCAAGCGCCTTAGTTTTTTTTTATTCCAATCTCTCTAGTGTTAGAAGTACATTATTATTATACACTGTTTAAAAGAATGGATAATAAACTGTTATATTTTTGATTATTTAAATAAATTTAACATTTGAATTAAATTTAGATTAACATCTGTATAAATATTATATTTTCTATATTTCGATTTTATTTTAATATAAAAAATACCAGATAAGCACTATTAATCTAAGGTTAAATAAATTTGATATATTTTATTGAAATTTATATTTTAATGTTTTTATAATAAATTAGAAGATCAATAAAATTTTTGTTTTCTTTAAAGTTATTGGATACGTCGTAATAACTTTTCAACAGTGGAGGTAGAGAACCGTGATCTCAACTGTAATTATATTTTACGCGTTATATCGATGATAAGTCAATTGATTTTCCAAAATGTTGAATAAAGACCTAGAATGTTTTATCAAAGACGTTCGCATGTTTTTAATAACCCATAATATTCTACGATGATATCCATACAATAATTCTTAATACGTATCAGTTTTTTTCTCAATGTTTTCAATTCGTCTTGTGCACAAATAGATACACATTTGAGAGCTTATATAAAAGATATTTAACTAAAAAAACTAAAAATAGGGCGCCCAACAATGAAAACTGAAAAATCATTTGAAAATTGGTGAAATATTTAAAACTAAAAGAATTTTCAAAAAATTATATTTCGACGTCATAGTACAATAGAATATTTGATAAATGGAGCGTCCTCGTTATTTCAGTCAGAAGCTTTTATTTCAATTTAGTTCTGCATAATGTTTTGGTAATTAAAGCTATTTAGTTAATTATTTTATTAAGCTATTATATGCTAATAGTCACAATCATACAAAATGAATTAATGTGTATATTATGCATGTTTTTGTGCAAGTAAATAAATAATAATAAATGGTATTTAATTGCTTTACAGTCGTTTCTTTATGTCACTTTTTTATGTTAAATTTCATATACTTAATGATTTATTGATGGTCAAAATTTTTTTTGTATATCAGGAAGATGATTCTCGCTATATATTATTATCAATTAACTAGTTATTAATTTTCTTAAAGAAAAGAAAATCTAATAGCATTTAATTTAACAATTAAATAGCAATATTTAATAGTGCGAAGTAATGGAATTTTGAAAATTTTTTATATTTACTCCTTGGACTTATTAATTTAATAATATAATCATTTATTTATTTATTTTTATTATTTATTTATATTTGAAACCTATTACACATATTTGTTTATATACTAATATAGCCTCGAAAAATAATCCAGAAAAACATTCTATCTAATATTCGCATATAAGCGACCTCGGATCAAAATTAATGTTTTCGCTATCACTTTCTAGTAAGATGAAACTATTTTATTTTTCTCCGTGTATGTGTAGTTAAAATGTGCTATGAAAATTTTAATACGTTCTTCTAAATATACGCGTGTCGGCTGAGCATAGTACTTTCCTATTTAGAAACTGCCTAATGAAAATTTCTGTAGATTTAACTAATTATTAATGAGATTAGTTTTATCATATAAGTTCTATGAATAGATTCTAATTTTCCAGCAATGTTATTTATATTTTATATTAATTATGTTTGAGAATATTATCTGATAAAAATTTTATTCTTTAAGTGTATTTTAATCTACTGATTCCTAGTAAAAGATGATAATTTTTTCAAAATTGTTGTACATTTATATTGTATATTTTTTTATTTAGAAATAAATAGCAAAAATTAGAATTGATTATCATTATAATTGTAAATTATTTTGTATTGTGCTTTTCCTTTATAATATTACAAATCAAAATATAATTTAAGTATCTCATGTAGTATATGCAGTACAAGGAAAACTAAAGATTATTTACTTTTTTTTTAATTTTAATGGAAGAATTTAATGACAGATTATGAAGAATAATTATTATATATACTTTCATAATAACAATAAGCAAGTTAGAAAAATATAATTTTAATATTTTGATTATTTAAAATAATGAAACAGGAAAGCAATCATTTTATTTTCACATAAAAATTACGTATAAAGACTGAATATAAAAATAAAACACTGTATATTAATATTATCGAAAATAATTCAACCGAGCACACTATCACAAATTATGCATATTCTGGTCGAACAAGTAATTAACGTGATTAAGAATAACAAGAACAGTAAAAATTCTTGAAAAATAATCACAATTTATATCGTCAAAAAATTGGCTTATAAGCTTACCTAAGCATTAGGCATAAATTAACCAACAAATAGTGATAGAGTTATGACAAAAAATAAAGAGTGCCAGCACATTTTTGTGGATTGTTATTCAGCAGTATCCTTGATTGCGAGCACGCCATCATTGTGAAGATCCTCTAGAACGTCGATAAGTCGTTGTTCGGTCATAGGATCACCTAAGGCTACGTCGATGGATCCAATGCATAGTAGCAGTGCCAATAACTGAGAACGTCTGTAATCCCGGTCGAGATCAGACCTGGTGTAGTTAAGCTCATTGTCAATATCAAGTCCAAGCGCAGTGCAGGTGCTAGTTAGCGAGGCCCAATAATTATCAAGGAGCGCGGACGTATGCTTACGCCGGAGTTCAGTTGGCAAACTGCTGACTAGAAGGAGGGCGACGTCATTGGTTGGACGACTGTACGTGACCATCTGCCAGTCGAGAATGGCGCACTCGCATGCGTTGTCCTCGTCTTCGCTGCTACGGAACAACAAGTTGTTACTCCAGAAGTCCGTGTGCGTAATGAGGGCCAGCGGATCTTCTGGTGCCAGGAGATTTTCAATAACTTCTTTCGTACGTGGTCGGAGAGCCAGTAGGGCTTCGAGCACTTTTTCGAGGCCTGGTCGTCGTTCTAGAAAGCGAGCCAGTTGAGGGAGGCCCCGTTCCACTGTATAACAAAATATGATATGGAGACTTCGTATACATAGCGAATAGATGACAAGTTTAAGCAATAACTAATTCTGTCTGATTGATAGTTTCTCGTGTTTATTTGTGGATAGATTTCTAAAATACTTCGTAATGCTGGAATATTTATTTTAATTACATAACAAGCATGTTCTGCAGCTTTTGATACATTTAAAATAAAATACTTTAGCGTAAATAGTACTTTATTAAATAGCTTCAATTATCATCGTTACTTTTTATTTAAAGGTTGTTAGAGATAAACAAAAAAGGAAACTCGTTCTCACCTAGCTGTTGATAAGAGTCAGTGGCTCTCGCTGTCTGGAAGAGAAAAGGATATCTCTCAGATAAGGGTTTACCTTCCTTAACCTTGAGAGTAAGTGAGAGTGCGTGGATTTTGGCGACGGCATTGAGTGCTGCCTCAGCCTGCTTAAGGGTGAGACCCCGTGAAAATTCGGCACCCTCAAAGCCCTTGGGTCCGAGATTTTCGAGAACGAGAAATGACTCGGGTGGTTTAGGGCTGTCCTCTGTACCGCTCGCTGGACTGTAATGTGCATGAATGCAGCGAGGTATTGGCAACTCAGTTGTCATTGATTCGCTGCAATTTTGATTTTGAAATACCTCGAGATCTGGTACGACCTATAATGCGCGTATAACGATATTGCTCTTGATTTATGCGTACTATTCAATGTGGAATTTAAATTAATGATGGTTACAAAATATTGTCTAAAATGAAGTATGTTTCGTTAATGCCAATTTCTGGAATAGGTAGTTATGATTGTACGAGTTAATTGTAAACGCGTCTATATTAATGGATTCAAAATAACAATGAAATGATCATTAAATGAACACATAATTATATAATTTTTTCAATTATAACGAGACAAATATGCTTGATATTAGGCTGAAATAAAACCGCTAAATGTAATATTCAATTTATTTAATCAGATGACTTTTATTTTAAAATCCAAATTGGTGTTTTTATTTTAAAATACCAATAAAAATCTTTCCACATAAAATGTTTTATATTTACTTTAAAAATATTCGAATAAAAAGTTGCAGTTAACTTTTTAAATTTATATGAAGAAATATGTGTCTTTTAATTATTTTAAAACGCATTTAATATCTAAAAATATATTATAAATTTTATTCAATTATTATGTACTTCAATAAAAGAATTTTTCTTAATTTTTAAATGTTTTTACATAATTTTAAAACGATTTTAAATAAAGTGTTGTACATAGCTATATTATGAATATATATAAAAAGAGTATTTATTTTATAAAGCAAAGTTTTTAAATTATAACATTTTAATAATATTTCTTTTTAACTATGTTGTAACAGGAACATATAGTTTAAAAATCTTCAAAATTATTCTTAAGAGTTTTTTTTTGTTAGGATTTATCCAGTTAGTTACCGAAGTTACATAAATACATACCTACATATTTAGTTTACATACGTCTATATATAAAATTTGTTCTATGTGAGAAAAAAATTAAAGTTTTGAACTGTAATGTATACGTGCATGTCGCATACCTGAGTGTAAAACCTTATCTCCCTTAAGTCGAATTGGGCTTCGGTAACGAAGAAGCGGCTGTACGGATCTTGGGGCAGTCGTTTAACAATGAGATTAAGCTTACACACCGGCTGTTCAGGCGTTCGTTGGTACTCGACGATCACTGCGAGGATGTCACTCAGAACACTCTCGCTGGCGTTGCAGCCCGGGCGTACAGTGAAGTCGAGTACCGTAGGTTGCGAGTCCTTCCCGTGATGGTCTTCCAACATACTCTCGAGCCACTCCTTCGTGATGTTCCAGTCGGCGCAGGAACCATCCGTGTCTTCGCTGTCCGACATTTCTACCTTTCTTTTCCTTTTTTACTTTTGAATTGAGATATGGTTGTGCGCAAGAGAGAGTTTTTTTCGTTTTTGGGCGCTCTGAAAATTTCGAGATTATAAAGTTGTTTCTCTTTCTTCATGCTTTTGCAACTTGATTTTGTAAGACTCTGTCGTATTAAATAGATTCGATGAAATTATGAGAGTAGTAATTCGTTAAGTTTACAGGAGCTTCTGATTTTATAAAAGGTGTATTGAAATTAATTAAACGAATAAGGTTTTAGTCTTGTAAGACTTTATGTAAGTAATTACTTGTTTCAATAAATTCTAAAATTTAATAGTTGAAATTTATTATGTTAAAGTATTGGATTACGAATAAATTTATTACATAGATCGTTGAAAGAGTATGTATTTTATTTTATTGTATACGTTACCATTTTTTACAGCTTAATGAAACAACATTGTGTATTAGATTGTAATAACTAATTATATTGTTTTAATAAACAGTTAATAATTTCGATATATTATTGGGATTGAACTAGTATACACTGCTTTCTATGACTTACATTGCAAATTTAAATTTTTGCGAAAAATCGAAATGACTTAAGTTAAGCAAAACACTGTATTTAATTGAAAATTTTTTCCTTTTATATATTATCAATAATTTAATCACTAGTAAAATGCTAAGAATTCCTTCTTACGAAAACTAAAAATCGAAATGAGTATAAGAGAAATAGAAACGGAGATGCAATTTCTTCGAGATCTTTGCCTTGCCTTACAATTATTTCAAATTGGCGGACGTTGTTCTAAAGGGCTGCGACGTTCCGACCAATCCCGCAGGACCATTGTCCTCTTTTCCCAGACGGTTCGGCCTTCTTCGATCAGTAGACGATGGTGCGTGCCATTATTTTGGATTTTTTATTTTTTATTTTAAATTAAAAATATTTGATTTCAAACTCAAGCAGTGCTAGCGAGCCTCGCCCATCTTTCGTTTGGATTCTTCGTATTCTTCTTCTTCATTCGTGTTCACTAATTTTTCATTTTCTTCGTGTCGTTTCTAATGTTGGGGTGCCGTGCGTTTGCCTTGTTTGCGAGGGTGATGGTACCGTTGAGGCCGACACAAAGAACGAGAAAAAGAATAATGGTTCGCCGTGTGCGCTGCAGTTGTAATGGGTGGAACTGTCCACGAGAACAAACTGTCACGATATAAGTTACTTAGCGAGCTCGAGCGCATGCTCTGAAAATTATTCGTATTTCATCTTCCTTTGTAGCGCGAACTCACTTGCTAGAATCAATATCCTCTCTGTCTAAGAGCGAGAAAGACAGGCAGAGATAGATAGATAGATAGATAGATAGATAGATAGAGAGAGAGAGAGAGAGAGAGAGAGAGAGAGAGAGAGAGTCAGACAGAAGCTGTAAAGAGAGAGGGAAGAAGACCAAACTCATGCAGATATCTTGTGATCTCTTATTTTGGAATGCAGTATGAGACAAGTGGAGTTTTTTTTAAACATATATTATGTACAATTTTTACGACTGTCTTTTAAATCATAAAGTACGAACGGCCAGTCGTGTCGTCCTTATACATGTTCTTCTCTTATGTAACTCAGGAAATATCTTGAATTTCAGTACACAACACTTACAATATATTTTTGAATAATTTGTTAATTACATAAAGTAAAAAACTTGATTTGTTTAATTCTTTAAACCAGGTGACTTCATTGATATGGTACCGCACGTAACAATACGCCTTCGTATGGTTAGTGTACGTTTTTTCACATACAAGAATCATTTTAATTAATTATTTTTTGTGAGAAAGTAAAATCTATCTCAAAAATACAGTAATACACACATTACAAATGTTACATTTATTAAGTAAATTTTATTTCAGTGTTAGATAAATTGGTTAATATTTAAAATTTATTGTTTACATTAAAATCTATAATAATTTTTACTTAGGGTTTTTTTCTCTGTTACAGAGCAATACTTTTGTCATACATACAGTATTGGTATTGCAAGAGAAATTTTCTCTAAAAAAAATCTTCATATACTGGCATTAATAGAATAGAAAATTAAATATGAAAATTAAATAGAAAATTAAGTAATGTATATATATTTAGCTAATTTTTGAAAAAGAATAATAAGTTAGGTGTTTTTATTTTTATATATTAAGTATAGAGATTTCATTTTTTTAATAAAAATTGAGTTATGCTGTGAATGATTGTAAATACAGGAAATAAGAGAATTTAGTAAGGGAAATAAGGTTACCGAGTTTGGATAAGTTTCAACTGGTAGTTGCATACTATAATAGATTAAAGTAAGGCTTTTTTTTCAATAATTTTGTACTTTTGTTAACTAAAAAATGTATTTGTATATTAAGCAATTAAATTACTTTCGTATTTTTTTAATCAATATTTTAGTTCTCTATCAATATCAAAGTTTATTCATTGAATTTACTTTCAAGGTAAAACACTATATTAGAGAAAAAAAGGGTCTTTTACAGTACATTAAGAAATTGCATTCATATTTGAACCAAAAAATTATATTTTTTGTACAAATATAATTGAACAATTGCTGATAAGAAATAAAACAATCAAGATACATACGTAAAAATCTGCACATCTGTATATAAATAATATAATTTCGAAGTTACAATTTGTACTATTTCTATTAGTCATAGATAAATGAATGTACGAATTGACTTATGAAAATTAGCCGATATTATATTCCGGTAACTATAAATTGAAAAATAATTTATTGCTTACCTCTAATTCATTAATTATCTATTTTATGAAATACTTCTATCTTATTTATTTATTGTTTTGCGATTTTTTTTTCATTATTTTATATTCATAATATTTTTACAGTGATCAAAGCATTGGAGAATTCAATTATTTGACCAATCTACTTTCTGTAAATTAATAATTATCAGTTTGAGTTTTTTAATTTTTAAAATTAATTATTTGTATCGTATTTATTAAATCTATTACAAATTTATATTGAATTCTTTTAAAATTAACTTTATAATTCGTAAATTAGCATAAAAATCAGTACGCTTAAGAAAGTAACAATTAATAAATATTAACTATTAATAAATATTTGATTTATATAATAAAAAGATCAAATTAAGCAGTTTAATCAATATATTTTTGTTATTTAAAAATAAAATAAAATTCAACATATAATGATTATGTATTCTATTAATTCACAAATAATAAAAACTAGAAATTCGGAAAACAAGTATTGGTAAAAAATAAGACAAGATCCAGGTCTCATAGAAAATTTGTACGATAATAATTTATTATTAATGTAATTAAATAAACAAAAGAAATTACTTTTCAAAAGAAAATTCAATCGTTTTACCTGTCATAGATTCTGATATCACCAGTATTGGCCGGTCTGGCAGTGGGTATCGGAGTGCCTATTTTATTGTTCTATGTTTACGGCGTTGTACCAGTGTCGTTATGTCGTAGTGGTGGTTGCGGTGTATCAACCAATGGATCTGGAGTAAGATTTGAATTCGATGACGAAAATGAACCGATGGGTGCTCTTGGCAGTAGGAATACTGGAGGTAATATATATCATTTGATAACTTTTTATCAATTCTCTTTATAAATATATAAATAAGAAATGTGTGTGTGTGTGTGTGTGTAAACACATATATACATATATATGTTTATTATTCTGCATGTGATATCATCAATATCAATACCAATACTGATTTTTTATTTTGAAATATGAAAAATAACAAAAACTATTCTATATCGTGAATAAATAATTATTTTATTGGTGATAAGCAATGACTGATGACTAGAAGTTTTTTAATATAAAAAACAGAATCATAATCGGTATCAATGCTTATATCTTGAAGAAAACATGTCTTATGTTACAACTTCAATTATCAACGAAAATTTTCACAATTTATTGATAAAATAGTCTATATAAAGAATACTATTTTTACAAAGTTCTGCGATGGATAACTAATAAGGATAATTAATTTATTAGTTACTGCATCTATTCGAATGGATGTATTTTCACGAAAGGGTTGTGTGTGTATTTCATTTAAAATTAGAATTATTTCATTAAAAAATCAATAATTTTCATGTAAACATAATGAACGTGTAATTTGATAAGAATAACGAACCTTAGTAAACCTCAAATTTTATTCTCACAGATTTAGCTTCTGTAGAGATGGCCAGCAATCGAGGTGGAAATCCATCAATAGGGGAAGCCTCGCTCTCGCTTGGCAGCGGCAGTCAACTGGAAAAGTTGGGACGTGAAAACGACCGTGAGAGCGCAAGCGATGTTGCTCTTGCTGGTACAAGTATCGCAGGAAGCATAGCCTCCAGTGTTCTTCCTGGGGGTCAGAGGTATGCACAAGATTGTACGACTAAATGCGTTTTTCTCGTGTCTAACAAAGTATGAATATTCCTTTATAACGACAATGTTAAATTTAATTTGATTTTCTTTTATACCAATAATTTGGTTTATTTTCAAAACATTTATAAACTTAATTTTTAGTATAGATTTTCATTTTGTCGTAGTTATTTATTTCGTTTTATCAACGTCTAAAAATGATTCTGTCACTATTTCCAACGGAGTATTCTTAATTGACATATTGGTTTCCGTATTATTACGATGACTTTGTTGGATAAAAATCTTAAACTTTAATTAAGCATTTAATATTTGTTATATTGTGTTGCTATAGCGCAAGTTACTTATTTTTATAAATGTTGACCTAATTTTAATATTCAAAATTCCTTTTATTATTTTTTAATTGTATTCTTTCTCTGAAAATTTTCAATCCTCATGAATACAATAGCGTATGTATTTATCTTAGTATACTGACGTAATTACTTAATTTCTTATCTTTTGGCTTTATTATCTCGATACATTTGCAACATTCTAAATAGAAAACAATTGTTTTTAAAAGATTACCCCAAAAAATTTTTTTTACAGTTTTTAGAAGAACTTTAAAATAAAATATTTTTTATTTTCTAATACAATATCTATAAGAATACTCTGAAATATTACTATACTTGTGATTACTTTGCGGGAGCAATTATACATATTTTAGGATACATTATTCTTTATTATTGTTATTAATTAATTAATAAGACAATATACATTGTCTTTATTATTATTTTTTGTAAATTCTTTCATTATCTTTATTATCGTTATTTTTCGCAAATTCTTCTATTGTTCATTTTTATTATTTTTCTTTTTTAATATTCAATTTTCTTTTATCTATAAAATTACTTTATAGATAAAATTTTTATTTAAAAATGTTCAAATAATTATTTTTTAAAAATATTTAATACAGTTAATTTCTTTTTCGTGGATTCTAAAATAATACGAATGTTTATTTAAAATAAATATTTATCTTAAATAAATTGTAACATTAAAATTAATGTGCGAATAAGTTTAAATATTTTTTTAAATATTTGAATCATACCAAACACCTCTCTTCTAATACAAATTCTAATTTGTTAATTGTAATGTAAATAATCTAAATACAAAAATATATAAAGAAAAATTATTGTAGTAGTATTTAGAATTTGTATATAAAATACCTAACAAAAAATTAAACTATGTATTTACTTTAAATATCAAATGCTTATACCTCAAATTAATATTCAAAAAAGTAATTTTACCACTGTTTGTTAACATAGGTTAGAGGTTCAAGTAGATGTGACATCGATGCAACGCTATAGCCTGTGCAGTGAGACAGCTTCGGCAGCCACGAGTCTTTCGGAAAAATCTGTAAATGCTTCAATTGCTCCGGATGACGGATTGGCTTCGACTCGCGCTCTCGCTGGTTCTGTTCTCAATATGAAGTTTGACGCCTCTAATGAAACTGTGGCGACTAAGACTATATCAACTCAGCAACATCAGCAGCAGCAGCAGCAACAACAACAAAAAGAACAGATGGATTCGGCCTCAGGTCAGGGCGCTTCGTTCAGTTCACTAGAGGAGATAACAGCCGGTAACTTAGCAAGGCGAACGAGGTATAAACCTACTAGTGAAAAGCAGCAGCAACTTCAGAGTAGTAGTTCTAGTAGTAACTGGACAATGACTGCTGAGGATGGAGGTAGTGAGAGAGTCAGATTCGACCATCACGTAAGTTTCATTGATGCCGATGAAGAAGCCAGTAGCAATGCAAGGGATATTTCCAGACGTAAGAGAACTAACAAGGAGATGGAACAAGATGTCTCTACGGACACACAAAGATCATTGAGGTTTCTTCGGCGTTTTTTCTCGCGATAATCGTTTCGATGCAATTTTTTCTCTGGTGAGAAAATAAATAACATTCATAGTTGAATTTGGTGTATATAATTTTGTGACGTAATTTTTGTTTTGAGTTTTTGTAGACATTTTGGAAGAAATTTTTACTTACAGTTTCATTGAAAGAAGGCTTTCGCTTAATTTAAAACATATTTTTCATCGTTCAAAGAAATTGTCTATTATTGCATGTTTATACAGAATAAGCAAGAATAAAGTTTATAGTAAAGTAATTTTGAAAATACAAAAACATTTGAAAAAAAAAAATTTTTTATTACAATGAAATTATATAATTGAATTACTTTAAATAATAGATAGATAAATCTAATGAAATCATGAATAAATACCAATTTCTCTTTATTTATTATTACTTTATGGTAGAAAAGATCTTGAAAATTGCATGTAAGGAATTAAATTTGTACCAAACCAATGAAATACAAAATAAATATATGTACTTATATCTAAAAAATTTTTAGATTAGTTACTAAATTTTTAGTTACTAAAGATTAGTTTTTCATGATAACTTTGAAATACTAAAAAGTAAAAAATAAAAATCAAACTGTTGTAAAGTGAAATTAAGTAAAGCATCTTAACTTCTTTTTTATTATGTCCACATTTTAGGAAAAATTGATATATATTAAATTATATTCACTATTATATGAAAAAAAATGTTTGCTTTTTTTGTAAATCCACAAATGGTCTAAAGAATAAATAATTAAATATAGAATCTTCTTACCAAAGTAAGTAATTAATAGTGCATTAAAAAACTCTATTATTTAATACTTTACAGATCAGTGTACAGTGATTGGAATTATCTGGAAGTAACTGGAGAAGCCGAAAGGGCGCCCCAATGTGATGTCACAAAATATGTCTTTTTTCACTATACTTTCAGATGTGAAAAAATGTTTACCAATAATAGAAAAGCCTTTTCGAATATGTTGCAAATGAAAAGAGTACATTAAGGTATACATAAGTCGAGCTAGCCGTCGAAGCAAAAACGGACGAAAATTTTTATTGATAAAATTAAAAAAATCATTATTGAAGACTGAAAAAGTGTTGGTAGAATGTGCGATTTTTGTTTTAATAAGAATAAGGGAAGAAAAGAAAATAATAAAATGAACTATAAAAATTGATATGGTAATTAAGATGCAAGAATGTACATGGTTTTGTACATGATAAATATACACACACACACACACACACACACGTGAACGTACGCATACATATGTGTATGTATATAAATGCATACGATTATATGAGTAGATGATATCAAAAGAGAAGTACATTTGACAAGAATAACTTTGATGATTAAGAGTCTATGAACTCTGACAAAGAAGTCAGTCATTTATGTGTAATAGTTATAGCAGTATATCTATAGGATAAAGAAGTTTGTTTTTGATTTTTAACAAATTATATTTTAAAAATTATGTATCAGCTTTAAATTTTATCATTAATGTTCAAAGAAATTATTAAACATTTTGTAATTAAATAAGTCGAGCTTGAATGAAAAACAGAAGCTTTTAAATATGTATCTATTAAAAGTATTTGCTTGTTTTGTTAAAATTGTTGAACAGGATTTAGTCTTAATTTATTTGAAGTTTTGATAAATATTTTAAAATTCGAACAATGATACGTGAAATACATAGAATAAGTTACTACTTTACTTGCAAAAAGGTTTTGTGGAATATATCACTTTATTCTTTACCTGGAAGCACGTAAACTGCCGCCTTCCTTATAATAACTCATATGATGAAAGAATTTAATAGATAATCAACATAGAAACATTTAAGTTATAAAATTTACAAATAGAGATGTAGTAGTTGCTACAGTAAATTGTTTACATAAGTTCTTTGATATAAGCATGCCATGTTTTAAAAACAAAACTACATATACAGGGTCTTAAAAAATGAATTTTATTTAATATATACATACATATATTTTTTCTATATGGTTCTGCTCAAAAATATAGGAGATTTTTTTATGAGTTCTTCAATTTTTGTTCTGAATAGTTCACTTTGAATTGGTTCATTTGGTTGACAAAGTGGATTTTTTACAATGTATTCAAGGTATACCTGTAATAAACATAATGTACATAAGATTTCAAAAAATTGTACATATAAAATCAATAAATAATGAATAAAAACAAACCTGACTGTACAATCGTTGTAGTAGTTCTCGAACATTTTGAGCCATATTATCTGTATTTAATATGAATTTTAGTCCTGATGGAGTTTCAAAGTAATGAAGAGTGTATTTGCTTGTTTTATAATACAAAAATCCTTCTTTTGGGTCAAGCGGTGAAATTTTGTTAACAAATGATTTAATAGAAAACAGCATTCCATACATTAATTTGGCTTCCTAAAAAGTTGATGTAAGAATTGTGCAAAAAATAAATTCAAATAATTATTGGTAATTAAAGTTTAGTTGAAAATAAAATTTGTTATATTGATAATAATAGCTTTGAAATTTAATTCTATATAAAAATTAATATTACTAAATTTTATTTATAAACTATAAATATTAAAGTATTAAAATACGAAATAATTTACAAATTAATTTTAGGTTAGTTTTATAAGTGGAAGTTTATTCAGTATTCACTTCATCTTTTTAAGCTTACCTCTTCTTTCATCATACCAGATTTGTTTAACCTATTCCATTCTGTATAATATAAAAGTATCCCATTTTTTGAAAAAATGTATAGATTGTGAACTGTCATTCCTATTATAACTTTAACCAGTTCAATAACAATCGACTATTTTGATTTAAAGGAAATGGATAAAAAACGGAGTGACATTATATATATATCACTGTATTTGACTGTCATATGTCATGTACTAATTGTAATACTCGTGTTTCTCGTCAGTTGATGTTTGCTGTGCGCTTTTTAACCGCGGGAAATACGAATTTAGTATATAGAAACGAATTCACTTTTTTTTACGAAACTTGATATTGGTTTCGTGTCCTCTCACAGCGTTCTTGCTCTCTGCACCGTCTCTGTATCCTTCTTTTACAGGAGGATTCACCGATACTGCTCCTTCACTAGAAATATTCCACTCAATTAGAGAAATGAAGAGTACACAAGATACATAACATTTCCTAGAGTAATTTTGGTTTTATCAATGATTTATACTATACGTCAAAATACCGCAATCAAGTACCAAAAAGAGCAAGTTAGAGTGTCTGTTTCGCCGCGCGTCAAAACCATGACTCTCTCGTTATGGCGATCGCTGCTATCTTTTGTCCAATCAGCGTAATTGCTGCTTTCGCTATGTAAATTTATGATTATGTATTATATACATATTCATCATGACTCAACGGTACGTTATAGACACACTATGTTCTAAAACTACTTACTTTTGAAATATTGCTAGTGCATTCATTAACCCAAACGTCATTCTTTGAAATTGTAGATGTTATCCTGATAATGGAAATGTCGCGTCTTCGAGATATGCGTACAGTTTCGTTTTTTCGTTCACTTTCCGAAAATCAACAATGACGTACCATCGTTTCCACGTGTGTAATAGTTCTATTTAATAATTCAGTGGACTATTGTAAGGGTTATCACTTTTCTTGAATATGCATCCAATAGTTTTTAGATCTCGTTGCGTACGACTTCCTGTCATTTCTGTGGGATGGGATATTGCCGAATATTTATCAGAATATCACTGTGCAGCTTAATCTTGTACTGCACAAGTAAAGTTACCATCATCGACTCCCCAGGGAGCTGGAATACATCGGCTGTTTTTTTGAGTATTTCTAACAATCGCGCACGTTTTCTTTTGTCGATTTTGTTGCAAGGTATTTCCCTTACTATTAACAGCGCGTGTTCCTTGATTCCTTATAGTTAGGTTCTTCTTTAGTTTCGATGTTTTGTATTTCGTCTAATGCATAAACCCTAAATTCCTTGTAGGAAGCTCTACAAATTTGTCATTTCCCCGTGACTCGGATCCCTCATATGCCAATATTGGTTCGTTGTTGCTCGCTGAACCAGTCCTTTCAATTGCGTTATTACTCAGTCCTAGTCACATTGTCGTCTGCAATTCGTATTGTGTGATTTTCGATGATCCTTTTCGCGTTTTCTGTCGAATTAGGTCCGGCAAACGTTGTATAGCATCGCTTTGCATTTCTATTTTATACATGTGTTTCGCTCTGCTTTAAGTTTCGTCTCAAGTTTGTGCATTTTTATTTTCAAATTTTATTGCATCTTGCCGATTTTCCCTTTGGTAGATTAGCTTTTTGTGGTTTTTTAAAATTTGCAGCATGACTTACATTTCATCTATTGCGTACAGTGGGGCCCGATTTTCGCATGATTGACTTCGCATATTAACCGCTAGAATTAATAATTACTTGTATTTTATTATTTAGTATATATTATTAGTAATTATTGATTTTCATTTAAGTTTTTATTTGTTCGTGTTTTATCGGCGAAGGATCGCCGCTCTCACCACTGTTATATTTTGAAGCTATTTATCCATTTCGTGACGGTCATTCAAATCCACGATATACTTAAAACGGAATTATTTACAGCACCGACCTAGTATTGGAGAAATCTGTCAGAGATTTCCCTTCCTACCTGTCGCTATTACTGCATCCTTTGTATACTGTGGCTAGTCGTCCTAGCTGTTCGTCTACCTTAAGAGTATTCCGTTCGTTAGGGATAAAGAGTATGAACATAGCACAGTTACAAGAGAGAATAGTTTTATTTTTAGCTTAAATAAATGTAACAACATTAATGAATCAATAATTATGTTGATTATGTTCTAAACATCTACTGGTCATTTACGACAGGAGTTGTTCACACTTGCGCTTTAACCTACTGTTTCAAACGAGATATCTCATAAACATTGATAAAACTTCGCGACAATTTCGCTTGCTTCCCCGGCTTCCTTTCTCCTTTAGTACTCTTCCAGTTCTCCTTTTCATGTCTTGATGTTGATCTTCCGCAATAACCACACCAGTTGAATTCTAACATTTCTAGACAAAATTCAACTTCTTTGAATAGGCGGCCATCTACAAATCTGCTTTCTCGAAAAGATTAAGAAGCAGCCGATTATCATGACACCTCTTAACGAACTTACATTACTACTTTATGATTTTAAAAACTCATCAAGTAACCCTTCATGGTAGCTTTCAGCTTCTACTAAGGTACTTGATACGTCGCGTGTGGGTACTGCGAATGCAAAATCAACTTAGTAAGCTAAGCCATAGCTGCATAAGATGTCGTCACTTCAAACGGTATAAGCTGATGTAATGTTGTTTACGGATTTTAAACGATGCGAAATTCTTGAGTTCTTGGCTATGAAATATTATCGTCGTCATTCTTGAATCCACCGGTTTTTTCCCATTCGTTTAATTTCCAGCCAAATAATAAAAATGGGCGAGAAAGTTACGTGGCGATGTCAGGAGTTTCTTGAATCTCATCCAGCTTCTGTTCACAAAGGTATGAGAAACTTCCAAACACTTGTCAAATATTGGATATATTAGAGAAATGATTATAATTTATAATTATTTATTAATACAAAAATCAGATAATTTAAACTTTGTCATATTTTTTATCGCCATTCCTTTGAATATGATACACATTATTTTTATTAAGTAAAAGTGCAAGTGAGATTTTAATTGAATTTTAATAAAATAAAATATCATTAATTATTAAATATCAAATATCAAAAATCATAAAATCAAATCAATAAATAAAAAAATGATTTAAAATTCTTTTATTTAATTCAAAGAAAGAAAAATAGAAAGAGATTGATTGTGTACGGATGTATTCTGTATTTTCTTATTTTATGTATTGGGGAGAATTAGAATATAATACAATAAATATTATAATTTTAAACAATTAGCTATGAAAAGTACTGTTCATTCATTTATTTAAATTTATTTAAATTCAGTAATGCACTCTAATTAATAAAAAAAGCTATAAATTTGAATTATTCAGCTAATAGTTTGATTTCTATACCTTATAATTAGATAAATTGTATCAAATTTCTTTACTTAATTATACAGTTTGCTTAATACTTTTAATTGCATAAATACCGTCAAATTTTAAGTTCTTTTTACAAGAAATATAAGACATAATAATGCAAATATTAATTTATGTAACATATTTATTTTAAAAGAGGAACCAATTTTCCTCTTTTAAGCAATAATTTGGCTTTTTTAGTAATGATTTAATCTATCCAAACCTATTGTCATTTTAAATACAAATTTTCATGTGATTTAAAATAACACGGCATTTATAATTTTTTATAATTCACTATATATAATAATATAAAATAAATTATCTTAAATAATAATTTTTTTAAATTAGTTACTAAAACATTTAAATATTTTTTAAATATTAAAAATATTAAAAATATTCTTATGGGCAATTTAATGTTCAATTAAAAATGAAGAAAATAATTTATACAGTATATAATGCAGTCATTTATTATCTTTTTTTAATTAAATTAAATTTTGATTAATATTCAAGGTTATATTAACATATTATTATAATTTTTAATAAATATTAAATATTTTCGAATTTTTTTGAGTTTTTCTTTATACTGTATTAAAAAAAAATTGTTTATAACACCATTTTTTGCGGTGATTCTATTGTCAGTCATTGTATAATGTTTTTACATTATATAATGTCACGACTTACATAACTTTAATTAAAATTACAATAATGTAAGAGTTCACACTTTATTACGTCTTTTTACTTTGAAAGGATAATTTTAACTCATAAATGTTATATAACATGATAATTTGTTATTTATTACATTTGCTGATGATAATTTTACGATAATTTTACAAATAAAATTTTTAAATATAAACTATCTTTCAGTTTTTGAAGATATATTTTTGTCATTTTAGAATAATAACCCTAATTTTGTTATCATTACGTAAGGATGTCAGATATAATTAAGCGTGAGATTTGTTGAGAGCTGTTTCAGATTTTAACATTTTCATTAAAGATTAAATTAATTTATGAATGTAAACTTTAAAATATGGTTTCTTATTATATTTTCAATTAATTAATATTTACATTGTACTTGGTATTAATTAAAACACTCACACTTGGCGGGTCCTGCTGTGCTCGTAAAAAATATATTTGTGAATAATAAATAATTTGTTCGAGTTATAAAAAATAATGCTTTCAGTCGACTTAACCCTTTTCGGGATTAACGCTCTAAACGCTTTCACTCTCTCTCTCTCTCTCTTTCTCTCTCTCTTACTGATCGTCTTGTTGACGCTTTATCGATGGCTGTCACGAGCAAATGTTCGAATGAGATTGATCCTTCCTTTTTCTTTCTCACAATTACCGTCGAATTTTCACGAAACTTGTAGCGGATTTTTTTCTCTTCTGTTGCTACACTTTCGCCAATCTTCGCGTGAACGTGACCTTAAGGTTTCGTTATAAAATACATTTGTTAGTTTTAAATCATGGTCATTATTTTTTCTGAGTATTTTTCTAAAGAATTTAGTTTGAAATTTTCTAAATAAATTTGATTAATCTTTTCTTCCTTTCTATTTGTAAGAACTTAATGACGAATGGAGAAAACGTTTACTCTTTATAACATTATCTACGTTAAAAATTACTACTTAATATCGCATACAATTTCACATAGGTAAGTTAACACAGTTTATTTGATTCAATGTTATTAGAAAAATTAATAGCATATAACATTAAATATATATTTAAGTCTATCTTGAAAATGTTGCTAAGAAAATGTTTAATACTAATTTTAATTAAAAAGCCATTAAAAAACATTTATATGTACAAGTATAATTATATTGATAAGATATGCATTCATTTTTTATCAAATTAAACTTTTACTCTCGTTTGTTTTACAAGCACGATTTTATGAGATTTAAATATTAGACTTCATTTAAAATCAAGTTTCAAATAATAGTTTTTCTTTCAATTTTTTAAATCAATATACTGGATATTGAGCAATAATGTGCGATGGGTGTCGCACAGCCCATCACATTTCTCTCTTACTTGGAAGAAGCGGAATGTTTGCATGGAGCGCCGTCAATGTCTCACGCAATATTTTACTGTCCTTATTTTTTTTACTCTCTTACCTGATTGGTGTCTTTCCTATCGTCGACGTGCCGAGGTTCGCCGATGACAGTATCAAGAATTAGTTTTTGATTCCAGGTTTCGTAGTGGGTCACGCATCCCGAAAAGAATTGTCACTCGTTTGCCGTCAGGAAGCTCGATTATTCTCAACTGGGTTGATCGAGTGGAATCCACCAGGTTCGCTATCGGCTTGGTGACCTTGTCGTTCTGCGATACGAGGATCGGTTTCTCGGTTCTACTTCTATTCGATAAGATGGAAACGCAGACCATCGAAGCCGTCTGGAAGCTCCAGGGTTTCCTCCAGCGTTTTTCCAAGGCTGAGTGTCGGGACTGGCTGGCTTGCTGTATCAGGTTCGGCATCTTCGGCAGCTCTCCAGGGACGATCTGGAGTTTGATTAGTCCAGCGAAAACTCGCCGCAGGTCTCATTGAGGCTACTAAAATCGGCCATATTCAGAATATCTTTGGGAATCGGCAGATGGTGCCTCGACTTCACATCTACATACCGTCCTTGGTGGTAAAGGTGGGCGTTTCAATAAAACGTAATTTGGGTCTACACGTGTCGTGGGTTTGGCTGGCCTGTTTTTCACTTTCTCGCGGAGCTGCTTAAAACGCAGGGAGCCCTCCTGTTTGAGCTCTCTCTCTGGTTCCGTTAAGTCTCAATTTTCCATAACGAAGAGAGAAAAACTAATACAACTACAATAGTAATAAATACTAGAAATAATAAATATAACAGCGACAGTATAAAAACAATAGTAACAATAATACGACAGGGAAATAGTAGAATAAGATAAAACACGAAAAAATAGAAACAAAACGAGTATTGCGAGTAATATTGCAAGAAAAAAATGTTCGTTATTGCGTCTCGACTCTGTAATTTTCTGCGTTTTGTTTTCTTGGTTGTCGTCTTGTACTTCTAACGGCTATATTCTTTTTACACATAGGTTGCGCTAATCGAGACGAAATGTTACATAAATGCATAGGCTGTGCGTGTTGGCAATGGTAGAGTGTACAATTGCGTGGGAGAGATTTTAGCAAATTTATTTATTTGTCTCGTATACCATAACGGCGTAAGACGATGAGGTACGCGCGTTTCATATTCTGAAACGCCATTCGCCATGCTAGTGCGCAATATTATATGAAACAAATGTATAATATAACTTTTGATTATTATACCATTCTTAATCAGATACTGAATTATATATAATAAAATTCATTACTATGTATTATTGACTCTGTCAGTAATCTACATATACAGGATAATAAAATATATAACTATATTGAACTTGCTTGCTTTGTTAACTAAAGCAGGCTATTGAACTTATCAAATCTCTGATCTTGATGTATGTTCATGATAAATCTGACTAATCCATATTTACGATTAGTTTTATTGCTCATATTTTAAAAAGCGTCTCCTGTCTAATTATTCATATAATGGTAAAATATGGTAGCTTAGTTCAATTTTAATGATGATCTTTGAATCAATGGATCTATTACATATTAGTGATCTAATACTAGAATGATGTTGAGTATTGCAGTTTGATCAATGATACCTTCAGTAGGTTGAGAATATTAAGTGACGCGCGCCGGTATCAATACCTCTCGCAATGACCGCACCGTGCGGGTCCGGACCGGAGAGGGTGACTCATGGTGAGTCATCCAAGCAAGTGAAGCGAAGTGACGCGTATTGAGCAAAGGGGGCGCGGGATTTTCCATTAGGATACCGTCGCGGTGATTGGAGCGGCGTTGCTGCGGCAGGAAGCATCTTTTCTATAATTGGCGAAGCATGGCTGCGGCGAGAAGCATTCCTTTTGTAATTGGTGCGGCGTCGTTTCAGGACGGCATAGCTGCAAGAGCCCCCATGTTGATAGAACGGCGTGGCTTGGGGTGAATTGCCGGGAAAGAAGCGCCGTGCGGTGATTGGAGTGGCCGTGTTCTTATGTCGAGGATATAGGAGGCGCCGCAGGGTCCCGCGGTTAGTTGTGTGGGCAACGGAGAAGGTATTAGAACGACGCTGGCTGGTTCGGAATAGAGACAATATCATATGCATTTTTTTTCTTTCGTTACGCAATCCTGAGTCAACACCTTCTTTCCGGACTGCAAATCGTCCTTTTAAGGTCAAGCACTTAGGAACAAATTATTCACTTGGAAAAAAACATTAAGCAGCGACACATCACCATTCTTAGGCTGAGATAAACGCAAGGCAAACAAACGAACAAAAAAAAGATCAGCTGAGCGGATCGGTGAAGAAAGGGAGCACATTAATCTCCCCAAGCAGGGTTAGGCGAGCTCTTTTCATCATTAGTATGCGTTTGATTTTAACAGAAAAAATGTAAGAAACAATTTTTTCATTATCTGGAAAACACAGTTTTGTATGAATCTATTGCTGTTTGACGATGAATTTATAAATGTATTTTAAATATTTAGACTTGATCTCTATTTCTTTTTCCGAAGTGTATTGATGTAGTCGAATATTTATCGGCGAATTTTATGTACTTCATTATATAAATCCTTTTACGCAAAATTATACTGTTTCAGAAAACATTCGAATAATAGAGAAAACATTGTACAGATGAAATAACACTTTTAATTTTATATTAGTTGCAATTAATATGATGATGAGCTTCAATGCACTTATTTAATATATTAATTTGTGATGATAGATTTTTAAAAATATTATAATATCATTAGTCTTAAAAATAAAACAAGAATATCGGAGTTTCGAATTTTCGTTTATGTTTTTATTAACTCATAATGAAACATTAAAATTAATATCTATTTGTCTACAATCTCATCGCATGGTATTTTTAAATGTAATATTTATTATAATTAATTACATATTATTTACATTTTGCTTTTAATATAGTTTTCATATTTACAGTAATATTTTTAGTAAACACAGTAACTAGTCAGAATTGTAAATAAGAAAAATAATAACAAATAAATATTACATATTAATATTTTAGAATGTAATTTTGGGGTATCGAGAGTAAGCTAGAAAGATGATAAAACAAAATAAACAAAAAAAACTGAAACATTTTAAAAGAAAGGTGAGATAGCGAGCTCTCTTTCTCTTATGTGCAAAGCAGCATTGTCTGTATCGGTACAAGCCGGTATGTACAAGGTAGAGGAGTACGTCTAAAAGACGCACTGGTTGCCTTCAGTGTATGTCTAAGATTTAAAGAAAAGTTCGGAAGAACAAATTGTAGCATTATTATTTATGAGAGTAGTGTAATGCTTTGAAAGTATATTTTTCACATGAAAGTTCCTGTACTGGAAATTATTTACAAAATTCATATTTTCTAATTATTGAAAATTTAAATTTTAAGTATATTCTTACTTTGCATATAGTGCGATTATGTGATGTAGTCACCTAGAATGTAAACAGTCCTATAAGTAAAGTAATTAGTCTAAGAATCAAAATTATGATGTTTTGGTAAAAATACCGATTCAGAGAAGAGCCCCTGAATTGTAAATTATAGACGCGAGTCAATTAATTTGTAACTTTAATTTATAAGAAAAGTAGCCTAGTTTAATAAATATTTAATAAATGATCAATATCTTTCAATAAAGCTGTTGTAATCGTACAATTGTAACTAGATATAAAAGAGTAGTTCTTTTCATACTAAAATAAGAGATGAAGAATGCAATTAGAAATATAATACGTTCATCAATTACTTTCTTTATTAATTGTATTTATTAATTATTATTTATCAATTACAGATGAACTTTTTCTCTAACGATAATTTCGTTAGAATTTTAACTAACATAGTATTTGTATTGTGTATAAGTATAGAAAACTATACTATATTATTATCTCTAATAATACTTATTATATACGACTATAATACGTTGTTTTTAATAATTTTATGATTATGTAAATTTTTAACACTTAGAACTCATTTACTCGTATTAAAGACGTACGTGATTTTTACATTGTTTTTAAAAAAAAATTTTAAACTTCTAATTAGGATAATTAGGCGATTATTTTTGAATCCATATTTGCACATTCACTTGTTTTTGGAGATTACTTAAAAACATAATTAGTAATATTTAAAGCAGTGATAAGATCATATTCATGATTTTAATGTTTGTGTAGTAGCTGCTGAGAAAGCAAAGACAGACAACTTTTTTTATAACATGACTATTGATTTTATATAATTTCACATTTAAAACTTATGTGCGTTAAAATTTCTTAATTTTGTCTTTTTTTTATTTTATCAATGATAAGAATTAATAAAATTATCTCTAACATGTTGCGATGAAAAGTCCCCTTTTTGCGCAGAAAATACTTTTACTTAAAAACACGTGCGTTCGAAACCGTGGTACGCAAACAAACATCCGAGAGTAACGTAACTGGCGTTCTCTCACCCTGTGAGGATGCGATTCGCTATGCCGATTCCTTGAGTCCGAGCCGACGCGATTCGTGCCTTCTCTTCCTGGCGGATGCAGTTCGCTATGCCATCCCTACCGATCCGGGAGTGATGCGATTCGCACACTTCCCTCCAGGATGTTAGCAATTGCTACGTCACCCTGATTGTTCCGGGAATGACGCGATACGCGCTCTCCCGTCCCGGGCGGATGCGGCTTGCTACGCCATCCTGACCACCCGGAGAGCGCGCTTGCAACGTTCTCTCCTCCGGACCTCCCTCACATTCCTTGTCCCGAGGGGTAACGACGATACCAGTTTCAGGAGTGCGATTGCTCGCGAATGATGCGAGTCAGCAAGCCGCGAGTGCGTATGCCGAGGATATAATGTGTGTAAATGAAGCAAAAGCCCGCAATATTGTATGTGAAAACCGCATTGTATCTACGCTAGAAATCCGAGGCCGTTGTGCTTAGTTAGCGCGAATGTATACAATGTATCGCGAATGTTAGTGTCAACCGAAGAATGTGTTTGCGATATCGTTACTAAATGCAATTTATTTTTTTTTGTAGCGTTGCGACGCCGTGAGTAACCCATGAATATAGGACCGATTATTTTATTATTATAAACGCAGAGTTACTAATTATCATTTTTTTTTCCATTAACCACTCCTTTTCCGTTCCAAATGAACACTGGCCGACAAGCTAATCCGGCAAAAATAGGGGCGGAGAAAAGGGTAAGTAGGCGCCGTGGGAAGTCCTACCAGGCCTCCAGCTCACTTGACAATAGGAGCTGCAAGAGGCGAAGACGGGTCAGTGAAGGGAGCGGTAGCAAACCGTCACAATATTTTATTCCTTTTGTTTAAATTAAAATACATACACATGTATATAATATGAATAAATTCAAAGTCTAACCTACAATGTAAATATTTCCAATACAAATTATTTAATACGTAAGACTCACAAATACAAATATAAGCATTATCTAATATTATACATAAGAATTTAGAGGATCTATATAAAGTATTTTTTGTCTATAGCTCTTGTTAATTATTTAAAAACGTAATAATGAACTTTCAAATTATAAAATGCTTGTATTTCACTTTAATTCCTGGTAAGTTAAATTAAAATTTTCAATTTTTTTTAGAAATTCTTGACTTCTATACGGGGCTTAAGTAAATTTATTTGTAATAACTGTTTCCCAATTGCTCATTTCGTTAACTTTAAAATATTTTATAATTTATATTATAATATAAATTATAATTTAAAATAACGAATATATTTTCATTTATATTATAATGTATTAGATAAAACAAAAAATATAATACTTTTAATTTGAAGGCAATATTAGATGGTATTTAAAAAATTTTTTTTTTGATCAGTTGTTCTGGCCAAAGACACAAGAGTTTTTGGTGTAAATAATGCTCTAATAAGGGATTATTCTCATGCAGTGACATTCAGAAGTCCTAGTGCTAATCAATTAATCTGTGCTGATTGAATAATCAGCAAATGGAATATTCTTACAGGAGCTCATTCTTTGTACCCATTTAATAATGACTATAGTTATATCTTAATCTATTCAGGAACAAGCAGTTCTTAAGATACTAATGATTTGTCTCACGTAATAGATTTCGTGGTTTTTCATCTAACCTACCTTCAAGAGATGAGTGACAATATTGTCATATTCAAAAAAGATATTACTGTTTTTAAGGTATAATTAAAAAAATGTAGTTTCATACTTTAAAAGATGTTTAAATAAATTTAATTATATAAATAGTAAGAGTAATAATGTTCTATTAACATTAAAGTATAATTAGATTCAAATTCAGAAAAAGATATGATTTTAGCAAGTTATATATATTTGTATTTATAATTTAATAGTTATTATTCTTATAAACAGATCTATAGACCATAGAGAAATTTCAAAATTCAGTATATTTTGATACGTTTATGCGTGGTACTGAATTTCATATGAATATACTTGGGTTTACTATATTTTTTATAAATAAGATTCCTTAAGATACTTAATCTTTTATTCACCCTATTCGTATAATTTGATACTTATAGTGACTTATAAAAATCCAAATTTTACACTAAACAGTCTAAAACTATTCTCGTTTAAAAATATTAGCCAAATTAGTAAAATTAGTTTGAATTTTTTTAGAGAAAAAACGGATATAAGTTAACTGCATTTTGTTTGTTTAGTTTAATTAACTTACTTTTCTCATTTTACACACTATTTTTAATAGTATGAATATTTTATTAAAATAAGTTATAAATTATAATCGAATGAAGTTCACTCAATGAAATATAAATTAATTATAAACTTGCAGGACTGAGTTTGAATTGATCGTCTAATATAAACTGTTCACATGAGTGTGTGAATAGTCCTCTACAATATATTGCAATAATAGTTATAATACATAATTTATAGTTGCAATTTTGTTTAAGTCTTACATTAGGTAACGTATAGAATCTCTTTAATATTAGCAGATAATGCCTTTCTTACTGTTTATAAATACAAATTTTATATTTTTACTGTTATTATTTATATTATTATGAAGTAATAGTGCTATTGACATAACATTGAAATCATAGTAATATAGTAATCTGCTAATATTAAAAATAATAATTTTTCCAAAACGATAGATTACTTTGAAAAAAATTTAATACTACAATACGTTCTTTTAAAATACATTTCGATAGAGTGATTTTAACTTCAGAAAAAGGAAATAAGTCATAAAAAACTTAATTTCAAAAGAATTATTATTTTTATCTTGCACAATGCAAAAAGTTCAATAATATATTTCATTACTAATTTATTTTAAACAAAAATATTTTGTTCTTGCAGCTGAAGGACTACATTATTTTTAATGAATATAAAAATAAAATTGCTCTTCCAAGCAGGGAGCCTTTCTCCGGAAATATTGCTTTAATTATTGGTTGGGGTTCAATGGAAAGAAGGTCTCTTTTTTATAAGTCTTTAGTACTACTAAGAGTCGCAGTAACTATTTTGGACCATAATGAATGTTCAGATAGAGATTTTATTCAAATTAAAGCCTGTCAGTTTTATACATATGCTGGATACAACACTGGCATATGCTACGTAAGTTATTCTTAAACTATTATGTCGTTAAAAGAATTATTATTTTATTTTAATTTTAATATACTTAAAAATTTGCATTTCTTAGTGCTTAGTTGTTAAAATTTGCAGTACTTTAGTGCTATTATCGGAAGTTTTAATATAAGTAATTTATATTGAATTTTGATCGAAAATTTGAATATAATTTTGGTTATATTTGTCAATTATGAGATTTTTTTGTCATTATTGTTTAATTTTTGTACATAATTATTCATTAAAAATAAACTTTGAAAATTTACAGGACGAAGATGGTGGTTCAATTATTAGTAATGGAGAAATTTATGGTATTATTTCTTATAATTTCGGATGTGTTGAAGGGTTATCTGATGTACATACAAAAGTTTATCGATATCTATCTTTCATTAGAAATAATATTACTGCATAAAATATAATATCATTTATTATTATAAAATATGTATATACATGCAAATGAAAAAATAAATATAAATATTACGTATTTAAGAATATCGTTTCTTATTTCAACATTATGAAGAAAATTGTAATTTATCATATTAGCTCGTCTAAGATTAAAAGAGCGAGAAAATAAATACGAAAACTTTATTTTTTGTGTAATCGCACAAAACTGCTTTAATAAGACTGCCTATCTTTCCTCTTTTCAAATTCTTTCAGCCCTGTGGATGTAAGTCCTGCGTCGCCCCGTTTCCTTTGTTCGCACCTTTGCCTTTTCGGTCCGCGTCTAAGAGGATTTATGAGAAGAACCAAAAGTGCCGGTTTTTCCATCGAACTGGAGAAATCGCTGAAAGCGGTTCTTACGATTGTAAGAAAATTTGTTATACATTAATTCCTTTTTTTATTTTTTATCAATATTTAAATAACATATAAAAATTATGCTGGTAAATTATGTGAGTCGAGAATTAAATATAAATAAGGCTATTGATAGATAAGCTTTATTTACTTGTTTTTAAAATCATTTGCTTTTTTTGTTAAATGCAGGTAAATGAAATTATTGGTTATGTGATCACCACTTTTATATAAATAATAATAACAAGAACGATGTTCAATTTGAAGGTAAAAGGAATTTGCGTTGTTAACTACTTTTATGGATAGTTCGTTACTTCTTCGCGTAATGACTCTGGACGACAAAATCACTTGAAGTAATGTAAAGAGATGAAGATAATACCATTTAAGGGGATAATCAGTTAATTAATGGAGAGTCGAATAGTAATCCTAGGGACGCTTGGAATTATATCAGATGAACGATCCTACGAAAGATTAATTGAATGGCAATTCTCGAGACCCAGACAATAGCGAGAAAGAACCAGCAACCAGAGCCTTCTATTACCTGTTGCGCATCCGAGTTTCCGATGAATATGCTTTCTGGATCTAGGAGCAATCTATCTCTGTTACTTGACGCGAATATTATTTCATAGTGCTTTCTGCTGAATTTTTTTTCGAGGCTTGGGAAAATCCATCGCGGTTATCCGACATTCTTATTCTTTTAAAGTGTTTTGTTGAATATGCGTTTCAAGACATCTCATCGTCATAAGTAATGCATTCAATGCAGCAACAAGTTTAACTATCTATTTCTGAACGATTATTATATGTATGATTACGTTTTTTATGTTTTGTATTAAAATCTATTTAGTTAAATTGAAATTGAGAATTTGTGTTAATAAAAGTTTCATTTGATAAGTGAGTTTATAATAATTTCTCAGTTGTAATAAACCATATTTTGTATGCAATGTTACGCATTATTCTATCTACGCGTTATAAGATAATTTTAATTAATATACAGTTATATATATATGTGTATTCTTATAGAACAAGTGTAATTCGAATAATTACTGGTTGTCACCAAAAAGAATTAATATATTTATACAGAAAATTATATAATATTTAATCATCACATACAATGAGTATTTACATCATAATTTTTTATGTACTATATTGCAGATGAGTAAATTGAATTCAAATTTAGAATTGTAAGAGTTTGTGTCAAATAAAGTTTCATTTAATGAGTGAGTTTATTCAAAATTTATTATAAATGAATTTATTTGCAGCTAATAGTTATATTACAATGATTTATTTTTGTTTGTAAATTAATGTGTTCATAATATATAAAATATATTAAAAAATTTGTTATCTTTCAGGTATCTTAGCTTAAAATCTGAAAATTATTATTGGCACTGTTACTAGTATAAAAATTTTTTCACATATTATTTCGATCAGATATCTCGATAGCAATCCTCTTTTATACGGCGGTTCGATCTTTACTAAATAGAACATTCTTACTGCAGCTCATTGTCTTTATAGATTGAATAATGATTATTTTAATATAAGGATATATTCAGGGACATCTAGTTCAATTAAAATTTTCTGGATCAAAACACGAAATAGAACGTGAAATTTTGTATCCTGAATTTAGGGAAAGAGTAAATGTTGGAGGTATACTCATTCATGATATGTGCATTATTGATGTATGGTATTCTTTAAAAGAATTAAATTTTTATTAATTCAATCGGTTCTGAATAAAAGTTTATTATAATTAACATCTAATTACTTTAATGTAATAGACACATATTTATGAAATTTCATATAGTATTTTGAACCGTACGATATATATATCAAGTAATCCTATAATTTCTAAAAAATGATACTATATTAATAATTATTATATATATTTAATCTAAATAAGATTGATTCAATTTTTAAAGTATTCTGATTAATAGAACATTTTTTGTCCTTAAAAAAGTATTTCTTTTCCATTCAGTTAGATACAACCTTAATAAATAATATAATATACTTTATATTATTAATAATAACGTCGAGTGTTCACAAAAAGTTTTGATTTAATGATAGTTGACGATAATTAGTTTTGTGTTTTAATCACCTTGGAATTGGTATATGTGATGTAAGTTTATATCAGTAAATAATTTTGGCCTACACGTTTAATATAAAATAGATAATATTATTTACACTTATTTCATTCCAAAATATAATATTATGTCAATATATACAATAAGTGTTTGTATTATAATTTTAACAGTTAAGTAATCAATAAACAAATTGTTTGATATTTTGCAGCGTGATAGTAGTGGCACTGTGGTTTACAATGAAGAACTTTATGATATTATTACAGATATACTCCATTGTGTTCAAGGACTACCTGACACACACACCAAAGTTTATTACTATTTAGATTTTATACATTCTCAAATAAAATATTAATATAAATAGAGTTTATTTTTATGTAACTGATAAGGAATATCTAGTAATTTAAAATGTAAAAGAAGTTTAAATGATAAAGTCTTATAACTAATTAAAGAAAACACTTTCTTTATTTTATAATAAAAACTCTATATTACAAAGCAAGACTTTTAAATTGTTCGACTTTAAATTGGTTGACTTCTAAATGAATAGTATTGTTCGTTAATTAAGGAAAGTTAGTGTCTAATATTTTAATATTAAGTTCTAATATAAATTGAGTGTCGGATAGCTAATAAAAATACGAGCTTTTGTGTACTTCTCTAATATAATAAATTATACTAGTAAGCGCAAAAATAAATTTAAAATCAACGTAAAAATTAATAATTATGGTAATGAATGTGATATTATAGGAGTTACTTTATCACTCTTCTCAGTTTAGGAATATTACTGTTTAACTGCCGAAGTTATCGAAGCTAATTCTTCGTATGACGTTATCATTATTGGCCTTACTGTTATTGGCCTATTGCTGATTAGTTTTTTTAGATGGAATAAAAGATAACTAATTCTCACAGCCTATCCTAATGCAAACTTAAGATAGATAAGATGAATTAATTATATGTATATATTAAACAAAATAAAAATGATGAGAAACTAAAATTCAAAAATAACTCCTTGAAATTTTATTCTTACGTAAAAAGTAAAATAAGTAAGCACTTTCTATTGTATTTTAATGTACATGGTATTCACATTATAGTGTAGTAAATAATAAAAAAAAGTAAAAAAATAATTATAACGAGAAAAAAATATGATGCGGACAATATGCCCGAGCATCAAAAGCAACGGAATTCTTTCTTTTAGGAAAAGTTGCTAATTGAGCGAGAAAACAAGAATGAACATCGTACGCCTTAATAAGGGTTGTTGTATCCTCTTAGTACACGTCTTCAAAAAAATAGTTGTGTCTCGAAAGAAAAAATAGCCACCCTGAGAAGGGAGGTTTGACTTTTCCAAGAATATTTTTTCGAGAGGGAGAGAGAGAAAGAGAGAGAGAGAAGCTTCTAACCTCTTTTCGATTCTATCCATCCCTCTCGATGCGTCACCGAGAGCACACAAATAAAGAATCTAGAAAGCTGTCACCCTTGTTCTTCCGTAAACTTCCATCGAAGTTGTGTTGCTCCAATTCCATCTCTAGGTCATGGAACCAGCTCCCAATTTGATCTCTTGTTTCCCCTCACTCTAACAGCAACGTGCGAATAGCTTACATGGTCGGTTTATCTGGTCTACGTCTCTTTTTATCCCTTCGCTCGATTTATTCGTACATTACAAGATTCTAAGAATTATTTTATTATAACATGTTTCAAACAAGTTTCTTTATTACTATTATATATTTATTATATATCAAGTATTTCTATAATATAATTTTTCTATATATATAGTATTAATTTTGTATATCTATACCAGTACTAATTGAGGCTATTATTTATGAATATTTTAACTACATTAAGATGCTGTAAGTTTACGGTGAATTTAAAAAAATTATCTATTCTTAAAAGTAATTTTACAATTTAAGTATTTTAGGTATTGATTTTTTATAAAATAAAATTAATGACTACTACTGTTACTATTATTATTTAGTAATTATTTTGTTTAATTAATATAATATTTAAATAACTAATTATAATTATTTAAAAAAAGATAATTATTTAAAAATTATTTTAATGCTATAACCAAGAAACAACAGTAAAATTTTATATTATGTTTTTTAGATATAATGTTATATTAATTAAACTATTTTTCATAAAATCAATATTTATCTAATTTTGTTTAAATAGATATATTATTAAAAGAATGTAATTATTTAAAATACAATTTTAATTTAATATATAAATTATTTACTTAATAAACTTAATAAAAGCAAGTTTTACAAATTTTTTAAATAAGAAAATATATTACTTATAAAAGACAAAAATTTATTTTATATCTTCATTATTTTTCATGGTGATTAATAATAAATAGCCACCTTTAATAAATAGAGATAGGTTTTATTATTGGTATGATTGCGTCTTTTTTTCATGTTTTATATCTTGTTATTTTTATTGATTATCAGCCGTATTTGAAGAAAAATAATAACTTGTTTTTCATTTATAAAAAAATTGAAGGCTTACGTATATCATGTTTCACTAACAATTTGTTGTCATACATTTCAGAATACCTAAGCAGTTTATTATTATTTGCATTATTTGTATTTTTTGTCAATAAGCAGTTTCTTTAAATTCACGTGTATAATAAGTATCTATTTAAATTTTTGTTTATATATAAAAATTTATACATAAAAATTATATATAAAAATCATAAATTTTGCGTTACAATTTTATATCTTTCAATACCGAATTATTAGTGAATTGATACAAAATGATAAATTAGATCATACTTTTTATTTTCTATTATATATGGCTTCAAATATTCAAATTACAAGCCAAAAAATATTTACAAATAATGAAACTATTACAAATTTTTAAAATATTTATCTTCGATGTGCAAAAAAGATCTGCTTATAACATTATAGATATTTTAGTAAAATAAAGAAATAACTTTGTAGAACATTATTCCTTATGGATTTTAACTAATAAAGATTACAGAATATTTCGTACAAATAATTTGAAATATATAATATTCTATATAAGAAATAAATTTATTTTTAGTGTAAAATAGTTGAAGTTTTAATTTATTGCCAGATTTCATTTATCTTCTAATTTTAACGAAGAATATTGTTTTTTACGTAATCATCAGAGCTATAAATATAAATATAATAATAAACTAGGTATTTTTAATTTTTTGTCGATTGAAAGTAGATCTTTTATAATTCGTTATAATTACACTTTATTTTCTAACTTACTGATTTTAAAAATGTAGTAATATGTAATATCGATTATAAAATATTAACAAAGAAAAGTAATGTACATATATATTTCGTAAAAAAGAAATATTCCTGTTTCTTAAAAAATATAATTTTTACATAAGTAATAAAATATTATTGTTAAATATTTAAATAATTCCTAATAATTAATTTCAAATTTATTAAATCTTTACATATCCAATATTTCTTTAAAGATAACCACTATAAGCATTTATTTCTAGTTAAGTTAGGAAGATTGAAAAGAATTACTAAAATATTTTATAATTATTTAAATAACCTTACGTTCAAGCCACTTTCTTTTCTCGTCATTACAGATTATTATCAGCTAGAGTTAATAAAAACAAAAGATCGTCAATCAAATTTGAAACTTTGTGTCTAATAAGATTTTTTATATTGTAATTATAACCTGGTGAATGAAGAAAGATTTAAAACATAATAAATGGCTAAACATGTTTATTATAATAAAAAAACACTATATAAGCTGAAAATTGTTAATTTTCAGTATGAAATTAAAATTGGTGAAATGATATATTTCAAATTAAAACATAGTTTGAAAGTTTGTAATTCGAGGCAAAACGCTTTTTTTCAAAATCAGATTTAAGTGATAGTTAAAAAATGTTTCTTTCAGAATTATATTATTATTTCATATTTGAAATTTAATGTGAATAATCAAAATTTATTATATATTATGCACGGGTGTTTAATCTATTTATTTTTACAAAAAAATATATTTAAAGCAAATTATTAAAATAATAAATATATAAATACTTTTGTGGTTCTTTTAATTATTACAATTTTAATAATTAATTTAATTTTAACTTAATCATCCATTTATTTCCAATTTTATTGATTTTTTGTCGAAAGTTAAATACGAATATTTAATTTAAAATTATATAATATATAAACAGTCAAATAATTGCACTTACTTGATCATATTAAAATATGTGTTTCTGTTAATTAAGATTAATAATTATTTTAAAATATTCTCATTTTTCAGTACAATAAATTAAAATTTTTTTTCATTTATTTCTTCGCTTTTTACGATACATAAATGGTTCTATTGACATATTTTTTAATCACTGAGTATTAAACAAATAGATATTCTTTATATTTCATTCTTTTATGTTTTATAATTCTGTTTACTTAGTTTCACGATTGCTTAACTAATATATTACCATGATATTTATAAATGTTACAGGTGTTTATAAATATAATATTGTTCTTTTTCCTAATAAATACATCCGTTCAATGGGCTTCTGATCCATTATTTGAAAGAAAATTTTTTATATTTTTAATTATTTAAATATATATAAGTTTACATATTGATTGTACTTGAAAGAATAAAACCTAAATAATATTAATAAATTCTTTCTTAATATCTGATAATACTTAAAATAACAAATTTAGATTTGAAAACAGAGGATTTATGTATATATAAAAATTTTATTTGTAGGGACAAATAAATACATCAAAATGTGTTTAAAAAAACTAGTTTTTATTATTATATATCTGTTATTGAGTGCTGGTAAGTGAGATTAAATTATTATATTTAAAAAATGTCTGTTTTGAAGCAAAGTTTATTATTATATTATATCATAATGACTTCTAATATTTTCTGATAAATAAATTTATGTTCACTCAAAATCAAAATACGAACCTAAGCATGTATTATAATAATTGATTATAATTTAAAATATATTAAATTTCTACTTGAAAAGAGACATGTAGATTATTGTTATAATATTAAAAATTATTTTTAAAACTTTTTATATAGTTTTAGGTATTTCTGCTAAAAGGTCAAGAATTTATGGCGGCTCTAAAGCTCTGATTCGAGATTTTCCTCATTTGGTGTCTTTCAGAACTTTATACAACAAGCATTTTTGTGCTGGTTCGATTATTAGTAATCGTCATATTCTTTCAGCAGCTCACTGTTTCTTAGATTACTTGAATGAATATTACAGAATAAAAATTCATACTGGATCAACTTACTTATCTGGTACCTCTAAATTAGTATTACATATTGAAAAAATCAGTATTCATCCTGAATTTAAATGGAGATTATTGACATTGGAAAGTCCTTATGATATTTGCATTATTGAGGTAAAAATTTTATGAAAATCTCAAAACTTTATTCATTTTCTGTATGACATTTTTTGTTTTGCATATTTATGAATTTAATATTTAAAATCTATTGAATAAATTAATTGTTGGAGTTTGATTTGATTATTTTAATTTATATGATTACTTTTTATATCGTATTAGCGTGTATTGTGTATTGTATATTGTGTATTAGCGTGTAATAATAAAAATCTTCGGTTAAACGGATTCAATAACAAGAGAATGAATTGACAAATTTATTTTTTAGTTTTTATTAAAAATGAATAATATTTTCGAGTTTAAGTAAACATTTTATTATAATTGCTGTTATTATTAATCATTTGAATAATGATGGCTTAATCGATTTCTTGATCTACAAAATCTGTTAACTTGATCTACTTTGTTATCACAGGTTAAAGAAGAGATTCAATTCAATGAATTTCAGAACAAAATAAATCTTCCCTCAAGAGATGTTTTTGATGAAAATATTGGCATTATTGTTGGTTGGGGAGCATTATTACATGATAGACAAGGTATTTCTGATGTGTTGCTTAAAGCTCCTGCGACTTTTTATCGTTTCACTACCTGTTCAGAAATAACTCCATTTCACGTCTTTAATGATCAATTCTGTTCATTTAATTCAAATCAGATAGGAACATGTAAGGTAAGATTTAATAATTATTATTACTGTTAGAGTACATAAACAATTTTATTTTACAATATAATAATTATACATTAAGTTTTATTTATACTTAAACGATTACACTTTATACTTTTTTATTTTATTTTTAAGTTTATTCAGACTATAGAATAAAAGGAATTGGTATAATGGAAGTACTAATTTAAAATTATTTGTAATTTATATGATATTATAGTAGTGTATAAAAAAATCAAATTTTACTTATGTATACATTACAAATTTTAATAAAATAAACAGATAAATATGTAATTTTTCTCATTTTTATAGGGCGACAGTGGTGGTTCAGTGATTAGTAATGGAGAAATTTATGGTATTATTTCCACGATTCACGAATGCACCAATGGTTTACCTGATGTACATACGAAAGTTTATACTTATCTAGATTTCATTAGATCTATTATAGATAATTAATATAAATATGTGAATATTGTACGAATATTGTTATACAATATATTTATATTTGTATATTTTTTTTAATATATGTAAATTTTTCTTTTCATGTTGATTATTCAGAAATAATAGTATAACGACTTGTTTCTTTTTAATATTACATTTTAGCCTTTTCTTCTTGATATTGATAATTATTATTTGTTCTATTTTACTACAAAAAGAATTCTTATTTTGTATAAGATGTAATATTTATAGATTGCGCGATACTTTTCAATACAATGACACGTTTTTTTATTTTAATATTTAAACGTTGATAGATTATGATGAACTAATTATTGGATTTTTGATATCTCTATCTAGAAAGGAATTCCGAAAGACTTAGCCATTTGTAGAGCTTAGAATGATTTTTTAAATGAGTTTGATTTTTGAACTTTGAAATGTTAGGTCTTAAGATAGAGGCATTGAAGGTTATATCGATACTATTGAATCTATGTACTATTAAGTTATTATATTTCTTTTTTTTATTTTTTATTCATGTTCAATGGAAGTATTATTGCAATTTATTTTTATTTTATATAAATTAATAAATTTTTATACATTGATCTAAAATATATCCAATATGACGATAATATTTATTGCAAAATAATAAGCTATCAACGTTTGATACGATTTTTTAAAATAAAACATAAGTAAAATAAAAGAAATTTATATTTTAAATGAAATATCTGACTAATATTTAACTTCTGAGAATTGTATAATTAAAATTCAAATACTAGTTTTTGAAATCCTTCACTCACAAGTACTGTTTACAAGTACTACTACATTAGTATGTTTTCAAATATGAGCCAATATTAAATTTTTATTTTATTTGTATTTTTATGTGACTGTCGATATATTTGTCTGTTGAATTGTCTGTCTTCAACCCTTTTGTATAAGGAAATCATTTTATTTAATTTTATTAATGATACAAGGATTTATTAATGATACAATGCATTTAGTTCTTTAAAATAAAAAGAAGAAAATTATTCTTTAATTGTAATATCAAAAAAAGAAGCTAAATAATGAAATTAAACATAAAAGCTTCTTAATAATCAAATCATGCACGTAGATTTATTTATATTCAAATTTTACTAAAGTTTTTTTATCTTGTTTATATTTTTCTTGTCTTCAAATATATTCTTTTAAAAATAATTTATAACAGATTAAACATTTAAAATAATAAATAGTAAATTATGTTTTGTATAAAAGTAAAAATTATAACATATAATGGGTAACTGAGTTAAAACATCAGTATTCAAAAGAATATACACATTCTATTTAGTATATTACATTATGATTTGTATATAATATATTTATTTAAACATTGGTATATAATATTTTTGTTAAAATTTTTATTATCTAACAGTTTCTATAATATTAATTAACTAAATTAAAACTTTCAGTAATTAAAGTTATATTAAATTTTAATAAAGAATTCTATTTTTGTAAATTATGTATTTGTTACATATTTACAAAGGCATTTTTATTATTTTTAATATTTATTAAACTGCCTGGTTCTTGTGCTTATTATAAGTCTTACAAAGGATAAGTCTAGTTTTAATCAATAAGAAAATTTCATAGCATATTATGAAATTTTCAACAAAATTTTCTAAATTTCTTATGATAAAAGACTTAATAATAATAATAAAATAATAATTTTAAAATAATAATAAAATAATAATTTTAAAATAATAATAAAATAATAATTTTAAAATAATAATAAAATAATAATTTTAAATAATAATAAATAATAATTTAAATAAAATAATAATTTAAAATAATAATAAAATAATAATTTTAAAATAATAATAAAATAATAATTTTAAAATAATAATAAAATAATAATTTTAAAATAATAATAAATAATAATTTTAAAATAATAATAAAATAATAATTTTAAAATAATAATAAAATAATAATTTTAAAATAATAATAAAATAATAATTTTAAAATAATAATAAAATAATAATTTTAAAATAATAATAAAATAATAATTTAAAAATAATAATAAAATAATAATTTTAAAATAATAATAAAATAATTAGCAAGCATATTTGTCATTGAAACTAATTTTAAATACTAATATTGTAATAATATGTTTTTAGGGTATTTTGATGAGTACTTTGCAGGTTAAGAAACATTAATATTTTCTGTAGTTTAGAAGGCTGTATTATTTAAATTTTGTTGAAAATTTTCTAAAATAAAATTAATAATTAAAAACCTAATTTTTTTACAAAGATTTGTAATAGAATTAAAGCGGATTAATATTTATATTTAAATTTTAATACATTATTTAGTAATTTATTTCAAATTATATTCGTAATATTTATAAAGAATACTTTTCAATGTTTTCGTGTTTTTAGTATCCTGATGAAAGTCAAGCTAAATGATTAAAGATATATCTGTTTTCATTTGAATGTCAACAAAGAATAATGATCCTTATTTCTACGAATTAAATAATAGGTAACTCTGATAAATTAAGCAATATGTCTGTATTTATTAACCAGAAGTTTACCTGCATTTCAATGCAATATTTTCATTTCAATATATATTATTGTAATAATTAGTAGTACTTAGATTTTTAATTTAAACATAATTAGTTTACTGAAGTCTTTTACCTTAAATCACAATAGTATAACATTTTATATCGACATAAAAGGTTAAACGATTCAAATATGCATTAAAAATTATAACGTACACTGAAATTTCAATGGTCCAGCTTCGGTTCTCTATTTATACGAGTCAGTTAGCACGAATACATAAGCGGTCATCTAAGATTCAGGCACCTTCTTGTTACGGCAGATTTTTACCAGCTAGGCGAAAATGAACATTTTACTAAAATAAGAAATTCGAGATATTAGCTGCCGACAGTGCATGAAGCAAGTGCGTAAATGCAAGAGGAAATGCATTATAAAAGCCTAAGATGTCAGCTTTGAGGCCGTTGATGGTCATGCAGTGGACCCAATTTTTCTCAACCTCCTGAGGCAATAAAACCCTGTTTGCTTTGTAATATCTAAAGCCAGTCAGATGGACAGTATAAAGATTAAAATTAATTTTTATCTTTCAATGAAGATGGATTTAATTATTGAATCAGTTTGCTTTAAGTTAATGAGATTTTAATTTTTTGACTACAATTAAAAAAATTTATTTTAAAATGGTGGTTACAGATAATTCAAAAGTTATTAATTGAGATGACTTGAAAGTACACATTTTTGTTAACTATTAATATTATATACTTTCTTATACAAATAAATAATTTAGACTAATTCTTCTTTCTATTATTATTATTATTCATCGATATATCCCATACCTTTTAACTTTAAAAATACTTCTGTTAAAATTATTGAGATCGTAATTGGAGCTTATCGAGGGCTTTAGGTAATTATATACGAAATGTAAATATTAGTAATTTAACTACAGAAGTAACAATTTAAAAAATAATATATTATATGATTTTTTATTACATTTGAGACTAATATTTTATAATTTGAAGAACGAAATAAATGAAAAAAATAAAAAATTATAATTATTATTAATGGTGGCTAAGCAAAAAGATAATAAAATATAAAATAAAATTTTGCATTCATTAGTTCTCCTCACCTCATAATTAAAAAAAGGTTAAAAAAAAATTCACCTAATAAAAAAAATAAAAATTCATTGATGAAAAGATAAAAATTAACATATTAATAATAAAATTGAAAACCATGAATATAAATTTATATTAATTACATTTTTAATTATAAATATCAAATCTGAAATTAAAAATCTTAATAATATTCAAATAATTCTATACCAATCAAATTTTAAATCATTATAAACTATACATCAATTAATTCTATACCAAAATTTAAATAATATTTAAATAATAAAACTAATTATAAATAATACATTTACAGTATAAATTATTATTATTTTAAATTTTAATATTCAAACACAAATTATAAAAAATATTATTATTATAAAAATTCATAACATAAAATTAAATTCAATACCCTTATATTATCATTATTATATGAACATAATATCAAAATAAATATGGTTAAACCAAATACTCTTTCACATAATATAATATCAAGATAATATAAAATTATATATATTTATTAATAATATTCTTAATAATGTAAATTCTAATATAATAAAGTTATTACAACTTGATTATATAAATATGAAAATATGAGAAAAAATAAATATTAATATATATCAATAATTTAAATAAATAAGTAGTTCCATTACATATTTTAATAAAAGTTTTTAATTTAATTAAAACATTAATTTTGTAAATTAAAAATAAATTACAAAATTTATAACTAATAAAATTTTAATTAATATTAAAAAATAAATATTAAATTAATTTCTTTCATTGCCAAAATTAATATTTTTAATTAAATTATTTCTGGAATATAAATAATTAATAATATATAATAATATTATAATTAATAATATTTAATAATGATATAATTAATAATATTTAATAATTATATAATTAATAAAATGTAATAATGTTATAACTAATAATATATTAATAATATCTAATATTATTATATATTATTAATTAAACCTAGAAAGTCTTTGCATTGTTTATATGTTATATTCATATTATTAAATTTTACAATCTTATCAATAATATAATTTACTTCGAAGTATTGATGAATTTATATATAACAATATTTTATTTTTTGATAAATAAATTTTACATTTCAAATAATTAATATTTTTAAATAAATATTCTTTCAAATGAGAAAACTATGAATAAAATTAGTATACGTCTAAAACTTTTCCTACCTTTTTTTTGTAAACCTTAAGCTGTTCTCTAAGTATGCGGTTCTTATATAAAAGAACAAGAAATTAAATGATGCAAGCGTTTAAAATAAGTAAGAATCAGTGTATATTTAGAGAAATATTGAAAGGAACGTAAATAAGCAAAGATATAGTAAAAGATAACGATTTTTTATTAATAAGATGAGTTAAAGTTAATTTTTATAGTTACAATTGCAAATTATTGTATAATTTGTAAATAAATAATATTTACAATTCCAATATTTATATACACTTATTAGTGTCTATAAAAATAAAGAACATAATGCCGAAAAAATTTAGTTAGATAGTATCCACCTAAAGAGATTAAAACAATATTATAATTACATATATTATTAATTAATTAAACATTATAAAATATTATAATTATCTTAAGCAATCGTTAATCCTATCGTCTACGTATTGACAGAGTGTTTTAGATTCTTGCCTTTAGAAGGGCTAATTTGACATCTACAGCTGTGGAGTTCATTGAGCTTACTTATACTTAAAATTTGTTTAAATCAAAAAAATTTAAATCAATTCGGCTTTCTAACAGATTCAATTTATGTAAAATGTAAAAAATAATATAATGATTTAAAAATCTTAGTTTTTTCAAAAAAGCTGTTGATTTTATATATTATGCATATATGAAATTTTTAGAAGAATTAATAAAATTCTTTTATTAATTGAGAAAAACAGAGCTTGGTTTAAAAAATTTTCTAATTAGATCTGTATCATATCAAAGGAGTAGATTTAAATCCAATTCTTATTCGAATTTTCTTTTTAAGTAGTTAGTACATCTTTGGAAATTAAAATTTTTTTTATTCTACAGTTTGTGCAGACTAATGTACTGTAATTATAAAAATATTTAAAACGTTTGAGTAGTTAAAGGAACTTAAAGTTAGAGTAAACTCAAAATTAAATAACATTTATATTATATGAAATTTTATAAGTTTTAAACAAAAAAATTAAATTATTATGAATTTATTATGAAACTGTCATTATATTTTTAATTTTATATTGAATTTATATGAATTTTAAAATTATTCGAGATTTATACAAATATATTACACTAATAAATAACTTTTGTTTGAATATCTAGTTAATTACGTTATAATTTTTCAAAGAATATGCGTAAAAATGAATCTGACTCGATAAAGAGTAAGGTAAAGAAATAATAAATATCCTAAAAACAATGTTCTCAAGAATTGATCATGAAAATCACGAAATGGCAAATAATTTATCTTGAAATCGTCAACATAATTTATTCTTTTGTAATTAAACGAAATAAAAATAAAAGTAAGTCAAATATAAGAAGAAATCAATTACTCCCTACTGTGTAACTCCGTATGTCAATAAGTTAAAAAAATGTGACAATGTTTTGATTGTAACCGTGACCATGGCAACCGAACTATAAGATATAAGATGTGGCTATGACACATCATATTCATGCAGTTCTATATCAACTGTTATTGGCTGTGTCTTATAATAAGTAAATAGGTGATTTTCTTATTAGCAATTGATCAAGTTTGATCAGACAATTTACAATTTGCTGAAGTTATTTCCTGTCAGTAAGTAAATCCACTTTTATCTCCTATAGTAGACGTATGCAGACTTATCAGAATCTTTATATTGTTATACTATGAATGATTTAAATTCACAGAACTGTATTAAAAGCATGAAATATATTTATTCTCACAAACTTGAGTTTCTAAAATTTTCATGCAATTTAATAATATTTCATGTGCATTATAAAAACAAAGGACATCATAACTTATGTCAATATGTAATAATTAATTTTTATTATTTATTTAAATGTTACTCTCTTTTTTCTAGTTAGTTTTTAAGAAATTATGAGACAAATAAAAATATTATTTTAATATTTTTTATCAAACTTATAATTTCTCTATTATGTTTAATTTTATCATGTATTATGATTAAACGTATATAATAATAATTAGTTCATATTATTTATAAATTTATATATTTAAAAATATATGTTTAATATGATATTTATTCTTAATCGTTCATTTATAATAATTGTTTTTACAATTTCAAAAAGATTTCTTATTGTTTAATTTATATCTAACTTTAAAAATTACTTTACAGTTTTTCATTCACTGAAAAAATTTTTTTAATATACTTACTTCGTTACAGTTAATTAAATAAAATATTTTAGTTATAATTCAAATTATATTGATACTTTTAAAAATTTACTTCTGCTCATTATACTAGATTGAAAAATATGTAATGTATAATCATAGTAAGATCGTTATACTTAAATTGATTTTTCATAGTATAAAACAAATCAGTACGTTTTATTTACGTATGTACAACTATTATTTAATCTGCATTATAATTTTATTTTTTTATAAAAAATACAGACATTGAAATTCAAATACGAATTTAATAAAACTTTAATATTCATTAATAACTATCTTTTTATTAGGAATATTTATTCTACATATAAATAAAAATAAAATATAGATTTTTTGCACAAATCAATATATTACTCGAAGTTTTAATTATTAGATTAAAATGAAATTTGTATAAAAAACTAAAAAATGAAAGAATATCAAATTAAATTTCAATGCATCATATAAATTTAATTTTATGATTCAGGTTTGTGAGTACTATATGAAAATTATATTTTATAATTAAAAAACGGAAATAATTAAAGATTATTAATAAAAATATATATATAAATCAAAGAAAATCATTAGATGTGTCAAAATATATTAATAATCACGAAATAATTTATGTTTATCATAATAGTTAATATTTGATAAAAAGAACTATTAGTATATGTTTAATGAATAATAAATGAAGTGGATTTTAATAGTTACATAAGACCTATATTTTAGTTTTGATCTAATGTGTTGATTAATGTAAAAAATGGTCACTACTATTGAGATTTAAAAAGTATTAATTGGATTTTATTATTCTCAAATATTACTTTTATATCTTAACAATTACGTTAGCTATATACGCATTAAATACATTATAAATAAAGAATGCTTTTTATAATAAAGTAATACTTATATACTTAATTATAAAGTGGATATTTAATATTATAATTCATCGCTAAATGTTATAAAATACGAAAAAATATGTACCGCGAGAAAGTCCAAGGAAAAAAGCTGCTCGATAATCTTTCCCTCTTATATATATAACATATCTTCTTCAATCATTCCTTTCCTTGTTTTGAATCTGTAGATAAAAAATCATAATTTTTGTATTTCTACTGAATCCGATTTGCATGACGCCCCATCGAACTCAATTTTCCTAAATATAATTCAATAACTTCTTAAGCAATAATTTTATTCTTATTTTTGCAATTTTATGTCTCTCCTACGAAAGTATATCATACTTTAGTTTTTAAGCTATACTATTATACTTTTAAAAGACCTTTTAGTTTACTTTCTAGACTTCGATTCGAAGTCGTCGCTGACAATCATTTAACTTCCTTAGCTACGTACAGCCTCGCGCACTAAATTTTGTTAAGAACCATCATTTTAATTGGCTCATTTCTTCAGGTTGCGTCTTAATTCGACACCATTTCCTTCTGTTTTCTTTATGTTTTTATTGTCTATGTACTTAAATTAACGGAAACAATACGATACATTTCGCTTACATTTTGGTACGTTTTATTTTTAAAGTATTTTTCGTCAACAAATATTGTAATTGCACGTAGACCACTTTTTCATACAAACTTTGAATATTATACATAGTATATAATATTATATATAATATTATAATATTACAAATATTATAGTTTTCTTAATTTTTTTACTTAAACTAATGATGTTCGATAGGTATGAGTAAAGCATGTAAATAATCTTTTATTGTTTTTCGTCCGTAACACTCATTTTATGTTAGCTAACTAATAAACATTAGATCATAGCTCTATTCTGGTGTTAAATTATTATAGTTGATTTGAGTATATGCGCACTAAAGAGCCACTGATTGAAGCATATTCTATTTTTTAAGAAATGAAATTCTTACCCTATATTATTAGAATGCAAATAAAACGTATATTAATACTATATAATCCATGAGACATTAATTCGTTTATAAACGTAAAAATCTCAATTGAAATTTTTAATGTTCATATGTTATTTATTATGATGGGTGTTTTTAGATTTTTTTTGTTTTATAATCGTAGATTTCTTTGTTATCATTATTTTTTTAAGAGAGAGGAAGAAAAACTACAACTGGTCGATAGAATAAGTATCAAAATGACGATACTCCTGTATTATTTTCCGCCAAATCCACTTTGTAGATCCGTACTAATGTTGGCTAAGTATCTTGGAATTCACCTCAATCTTAAGTCGGTTAACATTTCTACAGGGGAAAAAATGAAAGCCTCTTTTAAGAAGGTACAAAAAAGATTTTTTTACACTATATAAATTCATTCAATAGTTATTGCATATTATTTTGAGTACATTTTATATTAATATTTAAATGTATTTCTAGAGCATAATACATATAATATGCATAATAATTATATATATGTAATAAATACTCATTGAATATTAGCATAAATATAAAGTATTTAATGAACATGAGTTTAATAAATCATATATATTTAAAGATATGCATATTAATGGGACAAGTTAATTAAAACATGCAAAAACTATGAATATCATTGCCTGCTTTTTATTATTTTCATTTATAATATGCTAAAACGTAGTCTAAAGAAACCTTGTTTTAATATATTGTATAAAGTTTAATATAATTGTTATAAAAAAAGAATAAATTGATACAATTGATATTGTTTTTATAGATTAATCCTCAGTATAAAATACCGAAAATCAACGACAATGGATTTATATTATGGGATTGGTATATACAGAAATTTGAACATATACACTTACTTTCTGAATAAAAATTTTAAAATGAAAAATATGTGCATTATTATTTCATTGCAGCCATCCAATTATGACATACTTGGTGATGAAGTACGCAAAGAACGATTTGCTCTATCCTAGGAATCCGGAAAAACGAGCGATAGTCGAACAACGGCTATACTTCAATATTGATACACTCTACGATAATATTTCAGAATATTACGTAAGAATAAATGTGTTATTAGATTTTATTGATAAAAAGTTGGATTATAATACTTAAATAAAATAATGGTTTAGAAGTGTATAAACTAGCGAATTAATTAATTTTTTAGCAGATACTTGATATAAAATCTCACTGTAAATATTTTTACCATTCTAAAGAAAAAGACATTAAAATTATACGTCATTTTAAACAATGTTGTGTATTAGTATCATACAATCAATTATTAATACAATATTGAAAGCTTCTAATAATAATTTTTAATAATTAAGCGTAAGAAAAATTTCTAAAATTTCTATAAAATGTAAAAATTTTTTAAGACTGGAAAATTTTAATAATTATAATAGTCATCGTGTAATAGTATTTATTTTATTTCAAATCACGCACCTATATCATACGAATTTTTTTTTTTTTTATAAAAATAAGAGTTTTTAATAATTAAATATTAAAAACGATTAATAAATTTCTTATCTATTTTGAAAAATTTAACGCGCTATAACTTCAAATTTTACCTATACTCGTGTCATTGCTTACTATCATAGACAAAAGTTTTTTTATTTTGGTCAGGATTCAGAGAGATTCACTTCTCCTTGAAGAGATTCACTTCTTCTTGAAAAATTGGAAATACGAAAATCGGACATTAATAGTTTTCACAATTAATTTTTAACTTGAGCACCCAATTACTTTTCTGAGCTTATCATTAAGTATACATTAGTCAAAAATATAAAAACTATTTTACATCTTACTTTTGTAGGAGAGTCTAGACTAAAGATTCTGTTATTTACACCATTCTCATCCTTTATATCTTTTAAATGATCTGTACTGACGAGCATCTTTAGCGAACATATTTTCGTGATTTGCGAACGAATCACTTCTTTTTTTTGTACCTCAATGTAGCTACATTTAATCCAAGATTAGATATGACCTTAAGAGCTATATAGTAATTCTGAAAAAAGATGGTATAATGAAAATGAATATTCCATTCTTCAATAGAAAAAATCATACTAGAAGCGCAAAGACTGGGAAGTTCTTTCCAGTCAAAACAAGTTCTATCAGTCAAAACAAAAAAGTGAGTTATATGGAACTTACATTTTTTTTTTAAATTTTTCATAAACTACTTTAAAAGTAACGTAAACAAACAATTTATTGAATTTATAATTGTTGCCTATTAAATTTATAAAGAGATTTTATGAATTACCTTAAATAAATGTATAAAAAGTTCGGCAGTTTAGATTATTGTGTACAGAATTCTCGATAACATAAACGATAAGAATAAAAAATATTTTATTTCTAAAATTTTGAATTTTTCTAACAAATCAGGTTTCATTGAAAGTTATACAAACAGTGATTGTGGGAATTCAAATGGAAACTCGCTCCAAGAGCTTGGGGTAGCAATTCTTATTCGAAAACTATTATTAAAAATTAGCGTATGAAGAATTATAATTTTTCTTTATAATGATTTGTTTAAGTTCTAATAATGTACGCACTATTAACTATGAGTTCGAGTTAGATGCTCATAGATTTCTCTTTTTTATCGAATCTTGTTCGGTTTTAATACAAAAGTATTGAAATACTTAATTAATTTGTAATAACATTAAATTAAGCTATCATAATGTAAATTTAAATTACATGATATTAATGCACATATAAACAATAATATAACAATAACATATAACATATAACATATAACATATAACAATAATACAATTAATTTTTTTCATGTATTTAAGTATTTTTGGAAAATTCTAGAAATTGTTAATGCTATTTATATATTAAAATGTCACACTTCCTTCATTCCTAACTATCATTAATTTAAATATAATAATTTTTTATTACTAATATATTCAATTCAACATAAATTTTGAAATAAATCTATTAATTATTAAATACAAATATTTTAAGTGCTGCAAGTAAACAATTGTTTCTTTTTGAATTTCTCTATTTTCATTCAATCCCTTTTCCTTCTATATTTTTTAAATTAAAATTATACCATATATTTATTTTTCAAATGATATTTAGTCCATTTATATAAATTAAAGTAAAGTCTTATAATTGTTAAGAGAACGTTGTAAACTTGTTCCACATATCAATCTTTTTCCAGTACCTTCAATACGACTGTTCAATTCACTGTTATAAGAAAAGGCAAATAAATATTTATTTCCTTGAGAATAATTTACTTTTATTGTAATATAATAAATGTATAAATATATTATTTGCAGAACATTTTAATATTGTTTCCTTTATAATAATGATAACTTTGATCAAATATTGTATAATTTCCTATAGCTACGTGAATTATAATTCTTAATAATAATTCTGAAGCATTAAAAAGGTGTTGAAACATTGAATTCTGCATGATACTAAAAAATAGACTACTATAAACTTTTTCATTTTTAGAGTAATTAATATATTTATATTTTAATTTTCAGTATCTAGTATTACGTGGTGAGGCAGATACGTCTGATAAACATTTAGTGTCAATGGAAAATGCTTTTGAACTTTTGGATGGATATCTACATGATAGTAAATTTATTGCTGGCAACAACTTAACTATAGCCGATTTTAGTGTGGTAACTAGTGTATGTACAGCAAAGGTAAATATTATTTTAACGTATCTAATATAGAATAAATTTAGTACTTTAGAAATAGATATATCTTATTTAAAGAAAATTTTGTACAACTTAAAGAGTTTAGTATGTTTGCATATGTATCTTAAATCATACTTATTGAATCAAGTTTCTCAAAAGGGACATTATTTATAGTTGTATAAAAACAAGAGGTAAAAGTTTTACTTTTCGAAATTCAGTTTATCAACAGCTATCAAACATTTATATTAGATTATAAATTTTTATGTAATTCTCTGTAATTAATAATATTAAAAACTATTCATAATTTTAAAATAAATTATCTATTTTGTTGATGATGTTTATAAAAAATCCATTTGATATTATTATGGGTTACAAAGATAACTTAATTTTCAATTAACAAATCCATTTTCTTAAATATTATTACTTGAGATTAAAAATTATAAACTAAAATATTTTTCTTAATTAATTATTAGTCACGTTTATTAGACGTATTAACTTTAGGCGTTATTTATTATTTCGTTACTTTGTTAGAGTTAATAATTTTTGTTATTATAATATTGTTAAGACTTATTAATTTATAAGTCAATAAAATTTTTCTGATGCGAACATTTTCTGATGCGTTGAAAAATATATAATTAGATTTATTATCTAGTTGTTTATAGTTTCAATAGTTATTAAATTTTATTCATCAACTTTAGTAAAATACTTGAGCAATATTTATAATTATTAAATATAAATTAAGTATTTATAGTCGAGTTCATTATTAATTTTCTTTATAGGAAATATTAGTATACATTTTTTATTCAGGTAGAAAACATTTAAAAATAGAATCACAATCACTTCAATGTCTATCGAAATTTCTTAAAATTTCTTTAATTTTTAAAAATAATTAAAAATTAAAAAATTTTTTAATTTTAAAGATAATTAATGAACTTGCTTTAATATTTATACGAACAAATTTAAATTTAAAGAATTTAATTCTAATAAAACTTTTAATATCGTTTACATATGATTTTTATAAAATTAATTTACAAGAGAAGCACATTTCAAAAATAAAAACACTTCCCTTTAACCATTGGATAGCTATAGAAATACAAAATATTTTTGAAAATAAACTGTTCAAAAATATATCTGTACTAAAACTTACATATAATAAATTCTTAGTATTAAAAATATAAAATAGATTAAATAAGAAATATTGTTTTTATCTTTTTAGGCATTTGGTTTTGATATCGGCAGATACGATAACATCACAGCTTGGTACAGTAATTGTGAACAAGTATTAGAAAAATATGGCTTCGGGGAAATGAGCCACATCATTGGTGGCTACTATAGACAAAACGTAATTGAAACTTGAAAGTTGAATCTTGAAGCTAATGTCATTGAAAGTTTTTATGAAAAAATCCTTTTTCTGAAGACAATAAAATTAGTTCTCTTGTTACACACTTAAAAGTTTGAATTTCGCGGCATGATATTACAAAATTTATAAAAAATTTATAATAATTCAAAAATTGATTAACATTATATAATTAATATAACCTTATAATATTTTTTGAGCGTTTGTTTTAAATGTATTTATCTAAGGTTATTCATGTAAGGATGACAATTTTTGGATTTATCTATTTTTATTTAAACATAAATAAATAGCTTCACAATTAAGGCTTGTTTTTGAAAAAAATTTATTCACATGCTTCAATTAATTAAAAATATTTATTTCATTTAGAAATTCCGCACCATTTTTTCAAAGATTAATTTAAGTATATTACTGTCAAATCAGAAAAACGTAGTTAATAATATCAAATATGAAATAATTGAAATATAAGTGTTCAAATTTTAAATATTTGTTTACATGATTGTATATTATCGAAATTATCTTTTGATAGTTAATTCTATTTTAATAAAATATAACAACGTGTACAATGTATTAAAAATAATATTACTCAAGGTTAATTGAATTACAGAACTCATGTTTGAAATATTACACTTCTTTTACAGATTTTTTGTGAAAAATGAGAAGTATTTAAATTATATTAAAAAAAAAATATTTTAATCAACTATAAAAGAATATATAATTATTTACTTAATATTTTATTTCTTAATGGCAAGAATAAATATGCAATATTTTAAGAATATAATTTAATATTTATGTGAATTTATTGAAGAAAATTGTAAGATATTTAGATTAAAGTATAATATGTTGATATTTAATTCAATTCAATATATATAAATAAATCTAATAATAGTAAGATATTAAAAAAATTTAAGGAAAATTTTAATTGAAAATAAGTAAATTAACCGTTTCAGATATTTCAACTATACTGTACTATTATAAAAAAAAAATTTTTATATGTAGATATTTGTTTAATTTTCATATTAATAAAGTTATTATTTATTAATACAAATAATATAAATTATTATTTTTTAAGTACTATCTGTTTTAAACTTACGTTTTGTAATTTATGTATAAGTATCATGTAATAAAATTTGTATAAAAATTATATTTATAGAAAATTGAATTTGGATGCCTTCGTTAATAAATACAATTGTCAGATTATGTGATTAATCCTAAAAGTTTATAAAACGTTTTTTTTTTAACATTATTTTAATTTGTTAATGTAAATGATTAATTTCTTATCTTGAAATCTATTATTATTAATTTCTATCCTAGAGCTGCTTAATTTATTTAATTTTATTAATATATATAAAAAAACGTAAATAATAAAAAGTTATATTAAACTAGATATTCTCTAGATTAATGTAAGATACTCTGAAAACTATAACTAATTATTGATCAACATTACAATATTGTATGCATTCTACATCATAATTTGTTTGAGAAGGTTTAATGTAGGTGGGTGAAGTACTGAGCTTTTCAAAAAATCTAGCAAATTCTATCTACAATTCGTGGAATTTCTGAACGGTTATCCAAAGAAGCGTGAATTAATTAGTAAGCATTTATATTAACTTGAGTATAGTTAATTCAATATCTTACTTTTAAAAAAGGAAAATAGTTAATGTTTTTTTTAGAAATATTGGTAAAGTCGCAAGTATTTAGAGGTTATAGTATCATTGACTCTATAATGATATTCAATATTGGGTGGTGGTCTTGGATATGAGATTTTCAGTGGATCTTCAGTCGATGACTATTAGAATAACGATTTTGGGGGATTTTGCCGACTGCTAAACTGTCATCCTCACTGGGAGTTCGATTTGTACCGTTTTATTCCCTTAAAGTTGGAGTGTTATTAATTGGTTCATTACCGAAGTGTATTAATTGTTTCATTCTTTTTCTTATTTTTACTGTTTCTACTTGAAATTGCGTGGAAAGATGTTGTCAAAAGAAGAGGAATTGTGAAGATCCACAGATATAAGAAGTGATAGAGTAATTAATTAATATAGCTGATGTATCTCACTTTTCTTTAGTAACATAAATTCCACGGGTGTTAGCTATAATTTAACTTCAGTCTACAATTTATAATGTACTGTATATATAATTATTTCTAGATAAATGAATAAATTAAGAAAGTATTCAAATAACAAAGAACTAAAAATAATGAATAATTTAAGAAATATCATCTAATATTATTATCCACATACAATTGTAAAAATATTTTGTATCAAAATCAAAGAACTTTGAAAAGTTAAGAATTATATTAACATAACCAGTTTCTTGAAAGTCTACTTTTATAATTTATTATATTTTTAAATAAATGAAGGTAAACTATTAATTTATAAAGTTAATTATTCTTAATTAATACGAAATCATATACGAAATAATAGTTTTTCGTATATATAATTCATGTTTTCAATTGTAAATAAATATATCAAATAGTACAAGAAATGTTTCCTAAATAAAAGTACCGATTTATTTTTATTTTCAGTTATAAATAAACAATAAAATTGACATTCACTTAACTTTGAAATATTAAAAAATTGAAAGATAAAATTTATTTTAAATCAAAGGCCAATGTAATTTTTTACTTTTTGAATAATTTTTAAGAAAGTAATATACTTTTAGAAAAATCTACCAATTAAAGATAGAATAAGTAGACTAAGGTAGAAAAAATTATCGTTATTCAGTTTAAAATACTATATTTATTTTATTTAAGTATTTTAAAGTGAAAATTATTTTATATTTATGTAAATATAATTTTATGCAATTTATGCAACAAATTATTTGCTTTTTATATTAATATAGTAGGCATGATATGAAATTTTAATAAATCTCTGAGTTATCGAAAATATATATATGTATATTGCCGAGTATAGGAAATAATAAAATGTAAACTTATTTGAATCACATTTTTACTTTCATAAAATATTTTACAATATCTAACAATTATTAAATACAACGTTTAGAATCGTTGATTCTAAACTTAAACTAGAATATTAAATTTTTTTAATATTCTAATATATTAGTATTAATCTGACAGTAAATGTCAAGTATTTTGTAATGATATATAGTATCTTTAAATTTATGTAAGTTGTTAATATTCATAAGAAGAGATCAAAAGAAGGATTATGAAATTATTCTAAAAATATTCTAAACGTAATTTGAGATATATTTATTTAATATTACACGAATTTACTGTATTAAAAGCTTTCAATTTTTCACAATCTTTAATTCTTCTAAAAGATAAAAAAGGAATTTGGAACAAAATATACTTAAATATGTTTAAAATTAGAAAATATCATTATTTTCAATGATATTTTGTTTAATAAGATTATAAATAAATTTTATTTACTAAATTTTCAATTAAAATTTCTAATTTACTCTCGACACACTTTGCATATTAATACTAAAATATCTAGTGAATTAGTAAATACAGTGTAAAATATCTGAATATATAATATCTTATATTCAATTATATATTCTATCATATTGTTTGTAAATTGATATTATGAACATGTTAATAGTATTTATGAATTATTGCTTGTTTAAAGAGTTAAAAATACGATGATTATTCTAGAAATTAGTAGATATTAATCACAGATAGAGTACTGGATCTTATCAGAAATATAAAAAAAATTTATTAATATATCATTACACTTAATCTAATGAGTGTTATATGTTTTTTATGTTTTTATACGCATTTAAAAAAATAATTTTTTAATTTATAATAATTGTTTAATATTTCAAAGTTTAAATATATAATGATCTAATAAAAAGAACTTTTAACATATCGTACAATAGTTATACAAAGCCATTAGAGGATAAATTTGTTTGATATTACTTAATACTTCCTTGAATTTATTGTGACTTTTTATATTAAAGGCAAGGAATACGTCAAGGTTTCCGGTTTCTTTAATTATCTATCGATTATAAACTGAATGTTCATTCTCTCTTTCTCTCTCTTTCTTGATGTATACATATAAGATTGATTGCATGTATATGATATTTTATGATAATCTTTTTTAAATAAATAATATTATTAACAGAACATTAAAATATTTAATTAAAAAATTATATTTTAGGTTATATTGAAACGGTATTAAATTTTGTAAAAGTTCTAATAGCGACAGAAAATATTTTTAATATAATATATTTGTGGCATTATTTAAGTGTATTGTTAATAATAAAATTTTCTATTTACATATTTATTTTAAAATAAATTCATGTTTATCAAAACCTTTATTTAATTGCTTTTTTTATTATATTACAATCACTATTGTATTTTAAATATTCTTTCTAATTATTTAGTAATGTAGTTAGTATTTACAGGTAGAATAAATATTTCAAAGTTTTTAACAAGTAAAACTGATACGAAAATAAAAAATGGTTACACTCAATTATAGTAGATCTAGTGTATATATCCAAATGTTGCAATATTTTAAGAATATTGTACTGCGGGTATTGTTTAAAAATTATTTGGATATATAAATAAATATGTTGTATAATTTAAAATAAATATAATATAATATAATATAATATAAAATATAATATAAATATAATATTAAATATAATATAAAAAGAATATAAATATGAGTATAATAAATTGAAATGAACAAATGTACAAAAAATACACATAACTATATTCTTTTGTATTTATAACTTTTATATACTAAAATGTACATAATAACAAAATTTTTTCAAACTTTGTGATAACGAAAATAAAAAATTAATCGAAATTAAAATTTTATTTAGGGCAAATAATTAATATGAATAAAAAAAATTTATTTAATATTTTCATTTTTATTTTATTTAATAAATAATATTATATTAATGAGAAAAATTTTATATTATCTTTTTTTTGTATTAAAAATCTCTCTCTCTCTCTCTTTGTCTTTCTCTCATTATTTTTTTCACTTTTATATCTTTTTTCTCCAGTATCCTATTTATAATTTTTATTTGTTATAAATGTGAACGCACTTATAAATTTATTATTAGTAATCAAAAGTTTAATAACTTGATATAATAATAGATTTTAAATATTCTTTTATAATATTAATATTTTTAAATACGAATATGATATTAAAAAATTTTTTAATCATTCGCAGAAGGGTGTATTATTTTCTTAAAACGTTGAATAGTATTTTTTCTGTGTATAAATAGCATAATGAATAGGAGATTTAAGATTTTGAATATCAAAGAAAATTTTGTTGCTTTTTATAACTACTAAATAATTATACGTTTTTATGGTATATAAACGTATTTGTTTTAAATTGTATTGGAGTAATTGTAGTATTTCTTTTAAAAAAAGTTTCATATCATTTGGCTTTCAAGATTAAATGCAAAGTTAAGTTCATTCGACAATTTATTGATAAGATCCGTCTATAAATGGTTGAGTTGTCGTTTTGTATAATAGTAACGTATTTAAATCCACTTTAGTAAGATCATCTTATATAAAAGTTTTATACGTGTTTACAGAATTATATATAAAGTAAATATAAGGAGTAATACCAGTGAGGGGTAAACCTGTTTCATTTTATCTTACAACCAAATGCATTTATAAAAGAGGATTCGTGGAAATATTACAAACTTGTATTGAAAGATAAATAGAAAATTATATTCATAAATTAATATACTTTTTCGAAACAAATGTTAATTATTAAATATTTAATCATTTAACAAGTTTTATTAATTTGCAATTAATTAAATTTGATGAATCAAATTATATGTTAACAGTAAATGATTAAAATTATTATAATTCATTTTATCTGTTTCTAATCATTTTATTTATGTTTACATCTAAAACATTAATTTAATACGTTAAAACATTATTTTTATAAATAATTATATTTATCATGTTTCATCGTGTGATAATGTATCTTTGATTTTATATATTATCATTAAATTATTATTATTATATATTATGGTAGGCAATATTTCGCTAAAAAATGATTAAAGAAAGCAGTATTTAAATGTAAGATTTTTTTATAAAAAATTAATATTTATGCAGGCATTCAAATACTAATTTTCTAGATATTTAATTCATAATTACATAAATATAATTTTTAAAATTCGTCTTTTTATTATTTATTATTGTATATTATAATTTTTGCACAGTAGTATGAGCATAGTTTCATTATATTAGTTAATAATAAGTTTTCATCAATATTATATTGAATTTTTATCTTTTAATATGTCCTAGGATTAAAAATTATTTACAATGATAGTAACAGTTAGAGTCAAATTTTTTAGTTTTTCAGTAGCCCGTAATTCCATCTAAAATATATAAATTCTTAATAATGTATCATCTTAGTGTATCGAGAATGAATTATTTAATATTTTCATGGATTGAAGATAGAGCCAAACCTCAGGAGGCTTCCATAGCACCTGTGTACACCGACGGTCAAGCAAGCCTGTGTGAGAGAAAACGGCGCTCGACTTGGATGATTTCTTAGGACTGTTTCGAGGCAGACAGATTCTCTCATTCACACGCCAAGGAAAGCAGAGAAATCTTCAAGTCCGTGTCGTGACTAGAAACGTCGAGCTTGTGATTTGACAGAAATCTGTAATAATAACGCCGATGAGATTGTCTTGTTTCATAAGAGAACCCTTTTCGTGTAATTTACTTCGGTAAGTGTTACATGTTTTTAAAAAACTTTATTATAAATTCTATAATTATTTTATGTGCTTATACCTTTTTCATTTATTCTACAATTTTTATATTTAGATATTTAATCGTATTGAGAATTTAAAAAAGAAAATTGAATTTTTATTTTTTCAATATATGAAAAAGAAAATAATATCAAATTGTCTTATTAAAGTTACGACAACTGATACTTTTATTTACCATTCTGATTTACTAATTATTTAAAATTAAATAATTTACGTTTTTTCGATCATAAATTTCAGTTTTTATTTTTTCCATTTTGTATAATAATTACAATGACTTTTAAAAGAAATAAAATTTATATAAAGTTTAAAATAGATACTCGTATAGTAATTATGATAAAAAATATTACAAAATACTATAAAAATTATTAAATAAAAAATCATAATAATAATATATAATAAATAATAGTAGTATAGAAATGATAATATTTTGGAAAAATTATATTTAATTATAAATTACTTTTATTTAAGATTATTACTGTTCCGGCTATTAAGGAATAACTTCTAAAAAGTACATAAGGAATGGTTGAAATTTAAATATTTTCCAAAAAATAACGCTTAAAGTTAAACATTATAAATTATAATGAATTTATATGATGTACAATTATTTTGTATAAACAGAACATTGCACATGTACATAATTAAAAAAGTAATAAAAAATTTAATTAAAAGAGTGTCAACTTTAATATAAGAGCCTTGGAGTGTGATAGATTTGATTTTAGAAATATTTTTAATTTTTAATTGACCATATTGCGTTTTGAGAAGATGTGAAACCATATATTAATAATTAAAATTTAGTACTTATGGTGTACATTTTTTCATTTTTAATAATTAATTATGAAATTTAAATGGAAGTTATTTACTTGCACACATGAATTTTAAGAAGATGAAACCAATTTAACCAGTCTTATAGTATCATTAAATGATAAAAAACCTAATTAAAATTAGATATATTTCATTTTAGCTTAATAACTATTATTTCTAATAAATAATAATAGTCATATATTTTAAATTAATGCAGGAAGATTATATTTTTAATATTCATACCATCTTTATCTTTGAAACTAAATTCTGTCGTTTGAAAATCAAATTAATAACATAAAAAAAATTAATAAAATGAAGAATGGAAAAGCATTTTACTATATTATATATATATATATAGGTTTTAATTATTGTAAACATTTGTCTAACATAGTTTTGCTTAAGAATGTAGTTACAAGTTTTGAAAAGACTTTCATAATAAAAACAAATATATATTTTGTATTTGTTGTAACAAATAGTTTTTATAAATATTATATAATTTTTCTTTTCTTTATTTTTTTTTAATTTCACGGATTTAAGTTATTATCTTAAATCTAAATGAATAACCTAAAGGCTTATCCGTATTTCAATGTTAGAAAAGTTAATGATCTTCTATCGTCACATAAATAAGTTTGTTCTTGTTTTTTTTACCGATACAGAAATAATCGAATTACATTTTAAAATATAGTAATAATTATTAATAAAGTAGATTATCGTTTATATTATTTAATTTTTTCAATGTTTTAATTACCAATTCATTAGATTCTAAAAAATGAATTTAATAAAAAATTTCTAATACTATTATTAATTTAGGTATTTTAATTATTTATCTAGATATTATAATTAATGAATAATTCATAACGAATAAATGTAAATAAAACTAGTTCAATCAGTTGTAATGAAATATAATTGTTCAATATAGCCGAAAATGGCCGATACCTTGAAGAAATTTTTAGCATTTATCCTACTGGTGGTACTTGCTAAATTTTGTTGTTGCATCCCAAATGATTGGGCAGAAATTAAAGATAAACAAGAAATCGAGAAAAAAGAATTAAAGAGAGCTAGCCAATATCGTTTGCCAAAATCAGTCGTGCCTGTAGCGTACGATCTAAAATTGACAGATATAGATTTCTTCAGTTTCACTTTCAAGGGCACTGTCATAATAAATGCACAAATTGCAGAAGAAACTAAGGAGATTGTAGTACATAAAGGGAATTTGACTGCTTATATAATGTCTGTAATAAATATTCAAAAGAGTATACAATTAAGCGTTGAAAATACAAGTTACAATGAAACAACCGAAAAATTCAGTATTCTATTACATGAAATTTTACAACCATCGGAAGAGATTAGTATTCAACTAATTTTTAATGGCACATTAAGAGATGATATGATCGGATTTTACAGAAGTTCGTATATCAACGAACGAGGAGAAGAAAAGTGAGATTACACGTACTTAACGAACTGCTGTCAGAGTCTTGAAAATGTTGAATTGCATACAATTTTCAAATAATGTTCCAGATGGTTAGCAGCTACTCAATTTGAAGGTACTTATGCAAGACATGCCTTTCCATGCTTCGATGAACCAGCTCTAAAATCTACGTTCAACATAAGTATTTTTCTACCAAAAGGTTATGGCTGTTTAAGTAACATGATGTCAAAAACCGTGGGGTATAATTACAATAATTTAATTAATTTATAACAATGCAAATACTCTACTCATGGTAAAACCTTATTTTTCAATCAATTCAAAGATTAGACTAAACAAATTTTTAAAAATAATCTTAAATATTTCATACTTTTACAGTATTTAATATAATTGTTTTTAATTCCTGTTTTTGTCTGTTTTAACGGTATTTAAATTACTTGAAAAATAGAAATGGAATTTATAGAAATGAAATCTTATGAAATATATTCTTTTAAATACAAATGACATAATTCAGAAAATTACACAAACTGAAATTGGATACTAATTGATTAGATAATTAAATAAGATTTAATATAATTTAATAAGAATAATAATTATGAATTAAAATTCTTTTGTCTGAAGTTCAATATCTTTAAACGCTTATCGTATATAAATTTGCATAATAGGCTAAACATTAAGCACTTCTTGTAAAAATTTTTTAGTATAAATTCAATTTAATATTTTACATGAGAAAATGTATAATCATTTACTGTGTAGTTTAAAATACCTGTTTAAGTATTTATTAAAGAATTGTCTTCTTTTATTGATATATTTTGATGAATTATAATTATATATATTTACATTATGGCATTGCTAATAGATTTTATTTATGTTATTATAAAATATAAGCATAAGAAAAAGGAATATTGTCATCGAATCTTTTTATGTGATTTTACATAAATAATATCTATAGTGGCTCAACTAGTGCACGATATATGCACAGTAATATTTTTACATTATATTAAGAAAATACTACTAAATTTTAGTAATTGAAACAGAAAATTATCAAAATTTCATGCACAGTAGCAAACTAATTTAAGATTTTCAAATAATTCATCAAACTCTATCATTTGTTTTGCAGAAATTGGTGTCTATTTAGCGAGTCTATTACTATGTCTACCTACTTAGTAGCCTTCGTTATCTCAGATTTTGTACCATTGGTGAAATCGGACTCATCTCTTCGAATTTGGTCCCGTTCCAATGCCTTGAAACAAACAGAGTATAGTTCTGATATTGGTACCGCTACCCTTGCTTACTTCGAACGCCTTTTCGATGAACCTTATCAACTGCCGAAAATGGATATGGTTGCGATACCGGACTTCTCGAGTGGTGCCATGGAGAATTGGGGCCTAATTACTTATCGTGAGACGGCGCTATTATACGATGAAGTCGAGTCGTCTGCAGTGGCTCAACAGAGTATCGCCTCTGTAATTGTACACGAGTGCAGCCATATGTGGTTTGGTAATCTTGTCACGCCCGACTGGTGGAGTTATCTCTGGTTGAGCGAGGCTTTTGCTAGGTATTACCAGTACATGGCCACGGACAAGGTACGATATGCTTAATGTTTTATCCTAATCAATTGTCAGACTCGTAGCCTTTAGTCCTTAATGCAATACTTTTTGCCAATTGTTATAAAAAGTGAACATTTACTAGATTTTCTCTTGGTAGAAATTTGCACGTACATTTTAAATTCTAGTTATAGATATTTATTTAGAACTAGAACTTCAATTAGAACTAATAATATTAAAATGGCTTGGTTTTTCTTATTTACTCTTTTAAACCTGTATTAATGTAATAATAAGTAAATTTACTCGAATTAGTGAATAATACTTTCAATTTTACTTTTTTTATTCGAGTTATAAATCTCAGAATTAATTATTGATGTATAAGACTTTCAAAGCATTTACATTAATAAAGTATACCTGTATATTATATAAAATTATGAAACTTATTCTTTAACAAAATTATCATCAACTCTTGAATAATTTATATAAAAAACATAGCGTATAATATTGGAAACATTTAATATTTCAACAATATTTCCACATTTATCACAAGTTTATCACAATAATTTAAAGTAATAAATTTTTACGAGTTTCAAATACGTTTCACAATATTTCTACTAAATATATATATACATGTATGGGCATACATATAATTTGAAGCAAAGGGAAAATTTTATTATTTTTATTTCGATTAGAAGACTTTTTAAATTTTACAATTAACTGTATTTTAAAATCTTTTATTGAATTATATTAACAAAATTATAATTATAATTATATATAATATTGTATTTATAGAAATAATTATTACTTTTGTTAAAGTAATGTTAAAGAATTTTAATTTATGCAATTTCTTATATTTGACAATTCTGTAATTTTAGGTATTGATATAGATTCAATCATACAATAATTTATTTATAAATAAAATAAATGTTACCTAGCTGAACAATTCATTAATTTATAATTATTTTGTTTTACTAAATTCGAGTTTTACTAAAGTATTTTTAAGTTAGACATAAAAATATTCGATTTGATGTTTTATGTCTTTTTTTTAAGTAAAATATTTGAATAATAAATAACAGATAGAAAGTAGTTGGAAGATGGACCAACAATTTGTGGTAGACCAACATCAAATTGCGTTGAACGTTGACGGCTTGGAGAATTCTGTTTCAATGACACGAGCTGCGGTGACTCAAGCAGATATTGGAAAAATGGGAGGACCTATTACTTATGCTAAAGGAGCAAGTATCATAAGAATGATGGAAAATATCTTTGGAACTGATTTATTTAATGCTGCATTGCGAACTTATCTTAAAAAAAGGTTCATGAATGTTCAGATTTCAAATTAGTAAAAAGATAATATTAAATACGTAGCAAGTTCTTAGATAATGATTTGTTTCTCTTTCTACCTTAATTTCGCGTTTTACAGCAATGGTCTTAGTATATCAAATAATAATATTTTAAAATAATTTAAGTAATTAAAATCATATAAAAACATATTTGAATATATATTTTTAAATATTATATTATTAGAATATTTAGAATATAATTAAATGAATATGTTTAATAAATCAAACGTTTCTTTTTATTAATATATAAATTATCGAAATTATGAACAGTATTGAAATTAATGTGTATGGAAAATTTAGAAATATATTTATCATTATTAAAATATAAATAAATTATTAAGTTTTTGTATATGTAAGCAATCTGTTTTTTATTTCTACTATAAATTTAAAGAATGTCATTCATAAAGATAAATTAGAAATTGTTTATGTTTAAATTAAATTTAAATATAAAGAGAAATATGAAGTGGGTAGAAGGTTGCAATAGAAAATAGTAAATATTAAAAAATAAAATTAAAAAACAATGTTCTCAAAAATTCAAACTGTTTATTTGAAAAACAATAAAAAATCCATATAACTTTCGTAGAAAATATAAATCAGTAATACCCGATGATTTATGGCAAGTATTCCAAAAAAGTATTGATATGTATCAAGATTCAAAACTTAACATATCGGTCGCTACAGTCATGAAGACTTGGACTGAACAACCCGGTTTTCCGTATATATCGGTGACTATTAAACCGGATTACATTACGCTTAGCCAGGAAAGATTCTTACTTCGAAATCCAAATACTATACCGACGGACTCAACGTGGTGGGTGCCAATAACCTGGACGTTGTCGAGTCAAGCTAATGGTACGATTCAATCGACCAAACCAGTTTACTGGCTCTCCAAGAGGAATGCAGAAATACCGAATAAAAATAAAGACTTTGACTGGATGATTATCAATGTGCAATCTACAGGTTATCAATGAATTGGTGTTTTATTAATAAAAATATACATTTATTTTAAAGATGAAATATTTATTTGAGTATTAATATAGGTTTTTATCGCGTACAATATGATAAGGATTCTTGGAACAAAATTATCAATGTGTTGAACAATAATTTTGAAAAGATACATGAATTAAATCGAGCTTCTATAATCGATGATTTGTTAAACCTTGCTAGAGCCGGATTACTTGACTACGAAACGGCTTTTCGAGGGATTCAGTATCTTAGACGAGAAACAAATTACTTGCCTTTTAAGTCCGCATTTACAGCATTAGATTATTTGATTAGAAAATTCAGTAATAGTCCTGATTATGATATATTTAAAGTAAGTAGTTTTTCTACGGAAACCTGGTTATATATACAAACTGGCATTATCTTAAAAAATCTGAAACTAAGGCTTTCTAGTATTTCTTATATTGCTGACATGTTTCTTAATATTATTACGTAATAATTATAATTTTGTGTCATAAATAATTTAATTAATGTTGATGTTATTCCATATTCCAGTATTAAAATACATATTTTCAGGACTATGTGATCTCTTTATATACAAATATATATGAAAAAATAGGTTATGACGATAAAGCAGGGGATGATCAATTTACAATTTTGTTACGTCAAATAATTAATACTCTAGCATGTAAACTTGATCATTTTGAGTGTATTTCCAAATCTCAAAAATACTTTTCTGAGTGGAGAAATGAACAGAAACCGTAAGCAATTCCAAATTGATTTGAATACATCTTTATAAAATTGGCTTGAGTTTATGCAAAAACTTTGACACAGAATCAAGTATAACGAGTTATACTTGAATTTAAATTGTGTACAGAAAAACTTCAATTTTGTATACACTTTTAAATAAAAATTAGTGTATATTTATAGTTCATAAATTAAAATAATTAGAATTAAAATAATATCACATTAAATTACTTTAACTAAATGTGTTTTACTTGTGTAAATTAATCATGTATTTATTTTCTATATAAATAAATATTTTTTATAAAATAGTATATCAAAGAATCAAAGATCAATAGCATATTGTACTGCAATAAAATATGGTAGCATTGGGGAATGGGAATTTTTGTGGGAACAATATAAAAATTCCAATGTGGCAGCAGAACAAAGTACTATTTTAAGTGCCCTCGGATGCTCCAGAGATACTCAAATACTAGAAAAGTTAGTAAAATTATTAAATTAAGAATATAAATATCTTACGGATTTTATAAATTTGAAAATTTGTTTAGGTATCTTCTGTCAGCCTTAACAAGCTTTCAAAATAGTCATATTCGCAAACAAGATATTTCGAATATTTTCGAAAAAATTTATTCTGCAAGTGAAGAAGGGGCAGGACTTATTATTGACTTTGTTGAAAAGCACCATAATAAGATTTTCGATTTGTAAGTAAAATTATTTAAGTTTTAGACTTATAGTATATTTTAATATATATTATATAGTAAATTATTTAGTTAATTTTAAATGCTTAAAAATATTTATGAGAGCGTGATAATATTTCAAAGAATAAAATTTTGTTATAAATATAGTTTAGAAAAATTATTTGATGGTTTCTAGTAAAAAAACTATTATTCAGAAAAACGTTACTAATTAAAAATAAGGAATTATAAATCACGTTAGATGCATTTGAATTATAGTTCATTATATGATTTTATTAATATTATTTCATATTATATCTTTCATAATATATTGCAATATAAAAATTACAATTATTCACTTTTTAGAAGGTTAAAGTACTATGGATAATTATTAGTATGATCTTTATACTAGATAATGTATTACTAGGTAATGTATTACTTTACTGTGGCCTCTAAATTGGGATTATTTATGATTATTGAAACTTTATTAGAATTGTATTTGCTAAAATCAATATTACTAATTAAATCTCATTCTACGATATTAATAATTTTTAAGAATATTTAACATACATAAATATATGTCAATGCTAATCATAAAATATATTTTGATTTCAATATTTAAACACTGAGTTTTCTATTATTATATACATACTACTTCTTTCTGTGTTAAATTATTAAAATTTTAAACTGTTAATAGCAAATTTTTTTAGCTATCACACTTATGATGAAATCGGAAATCTAATTTCGGGAGCCTTGCAGTGGTATCCAACGAATAATTTAGTACAGAAATTAGAAAATATGATGAAGAAAAATGAATCTTATCTTAGCTCCGTCATTATCTCTCTGGAAAAGAGCTTGAAACTTGCCAATTTCGAATTGGATTGGTTCGATAAATATTCATCTATTATAATCAATTGGATCATCTCAAACGAAAACACTACTACTTATCGTTTGCCTAATAACATAATTCCTACAACTTACATGATTTATCTTACTCCTTTCATAATTCCAAATAATTTCACATTCAATGGCGACGTCAAGATCATTGCCAAAGTAATTAAGAGTACAAGAAAAATTGTGCTACACATTGATCAGTTAACTATAAATAACTTGACAGTGTGGCAATTTAATGAACGAAATAATATCTCTACTGAATTAGTTGTATTAAATTGGAAGAAAGTTGAAAAATACCATTTCTTGAATATTATTTTGGAATTACCTGTCAAGGCTGGAACAAATATTAGTATTAATATAATATATACAGGAATATTGAATACTGATATGAGGGGATTCTACAGAAGTTCGTATAAAATCAACAACGAAACTAGGTACCGAATTTTTTTAAAGGAACTGATATAATTGATACTAGCATGTTATATTATTCTGATTCGTCATTAAATTATAATTAAAATGTTAAAATAAATTTTTGCAATATGTTATAAATGAGATAATTTATATAAACACGTTTTATAAATTTTACATTATAAAAAAAAATTTTCCACTCATATACCTTTATATATCGTTATTACCAAATTTTACATAAATGATTCGTTTAGGAATGTTATTATTTTCTTTTATTTAACATCTGTTGGACTCATTTATTCAATACTTTAAAGTGAATTATTATTCAACTGTTTATATTAAATAGAATTATACAATATTTAAATTTTAAATGTATGTTGACTAATGTTAAATGAAATTTCTTCTTATTAGCAAATATTTTCGTTAGGAATCTTTTGTTCATCGCAAAATTACGTTATCATATTACAGAAATAAGATCCTTTTTATTTTTCTTTAGGATTACTTTATGATAATTTAAACCTGAATTTGTTAAACTGATTGGAAAGAAGGTTTGGTCAAAACTATAATGATTAGATCTGAATTAATACGAGGTCATTTATATATAATAATTCATCGAAAAAAAATTATTCTTTCAATTTTTAACATTTTTTTATCAAGTAATTATTATTATAAATCATACAGTAATTATTTCAACTTCATTTTAATAGTTATAAGAATATTTTACTATCCTCATTAAAATTTATATAAAATAATTACATTTTAAAATACTAATTAATTTAATTATTATAATAAATTATAAAAAATTATATTGTGATAATAAATTTATTTAGATGGTTAGCTGCTACACACTTGGAGCCAGTAGCCGCTCGAAAGGTTTTTCCTTGTTTTGACGAGCCCGCGTTCAAAGCCACCTTTGACATAAACGTGAATGTTCCAGAAAATTATACTGCAATTAGTAATATGAAAATTAAATCGCAGTCGACAAAGTAAGTATATTATTTTTTTCTTTCTGAATGCTAGGGACTCTTTAATTAATTTCGTTTCTATTGAAATTAAATTGTTAAATTATATCGAAATTCAAGTCATAGTAGAAATAAGTAAAAAAACTACATGTTTATAGATTTTTTACAGTATTTTTCTAATTAAATGAAGATTATTAATAATAATTAAATTTGAAATTAATTTCTTCCACGCTGGACTGGAGTATAATATTTCGCGCTTTAAATATGTGGAAAAAATAAATATGTAAAAAATTAAATATGTAATTTTACGTGTTTCCAAAGTATTTTTTACGTACACTCAGATATTAAATTATTTTCAAATGAGAATGATAATTACTAATAAAGTACATAATTATTTTTATTTTTTTTGCGTTAAAGCAAATACTCCGTTAGTCTGTAAATTTATATAAAAGTAAAAAAAGAATTTGCTACAAAAAGAAGGTAATTTTCTTATTCAAATACAAGGAAATGAATATGTTAATAAAAAAATGTTCGAATTTGTGCTGTTCATTAATTACAAAATTTTTTTTAAATACTTTGTTTAAATTTATTTTTTACGTGGTTTTCATTCTGTTTAATTGAACATTTACATTACGATTACAATACGATTATATTAATAAAATATTAAGAATATTAAGATAATATTAAGATCCACGTCAAAAGAAAAACTACTTTAATTTTACTTTTAGTTATATTAAATTTGAATATAATTTTTAAATTTTATAAATATCAAAACTCATTTTGATCATAACTCATATCAAACGATAATATTTAAATTAATATTTAATACGATAATATTTAATTTAATTAAAATATTTTTATAAATATCAAAATTCATTTTTTTCAAAAATAGAATATGTAAATTTAAAGAGGAAATAAAAGTTGGTAATTATAAATATTAAACAACTCTCACACATTACAACTAAGTATAAACATTTTAATAATACAGAATTAATAACAAATTAACTTTAAAAAATAGGACATACTGTTTTTAAAATCATCGATTAAAGGCATTGATGTATGAATTCTATGTATTTATTTATGTATTTTAAATTGTAACGTAATCGTAGTAAAAATTTTTTTATGGTACTCTTTCAATGTTAAATAAAGAAATATCTTTGGGCAATAATAATGTACAGAAAGAAAAGTTTCATTTATGAGCTTTGATTTTAGCGGTCTATATCAGTTTTATCGAACTCCAAAGATGTCAACGTATCTGGTAGCCGTAATTGTAAGTGACTTTCAATCACGTTCACATGTTGTCAACGGACAGTCATACAGTGTCTGGGCAAGTCCACCAATGGTTCAGCATCTATCGTATGCTCTTGAACTTATGGTACCTATTGTACACTTATTACAGTCTCGGTTAAATGTTTCTTACGATCTGCCAAAGCTGGACATGGTCGCATTACCAGATTTTGCATCAGGTGCCATGGAAAATTGGGGCTTGCTCGTATTTCGAGAAACGAACATGTTGTACGATATGGGAAAAACATCGAGTATCGCAGCGAAACAAATGATACGGAATGTTATTACCCACGAAATTGCTCACCAATGGTTTGGAAATCTGGTAAGCCCATTATTTTGGGATTATCTATGGCTTAGTGAAGGCTTCGCCAGATACTTTCAGTACCATGTCTATACTCAGGTAAGAAACTTATACTTATTCGAATTACCGAAATTAACTCGAAATAAGATACTGAACATAGCAATATAAGAATTAAGATAAATTTTAATCTAATTCGAAAATAGTAATGATAATAAAATCAGTGGATTTATGAGAGCGTGGATGTTAAATAAATAAGAGTTTTTTTCTTAAACTCCTTGTATTTAAAGTAGTTCCGAACAGACAAGAAGAATATACTTAGGTGTAAAAATCTACAGTGATAAATTTAGATGTTGATTCTGTTGACTAAAATATTTTTAGGCTAATAGAAATCTATTAAAATTGTTAACAAAATAGTAATAATATAAGATACATTACGAGTTACAGAAATATAGAAAGTAAGATCATCGGAGAAGAATAAATCTCTAATAAATTTTACAAGTTATGACAAATTAATATATCTTAAAATTAACATTTTCAATAAATTAAATAAATACTTTATTTAATATCGATGCTCAAAGATCTTAGAGTTATTACGAAATCACTATTTAATGTATGAATTTGAGTTCATTGTAGTTAAATAAATGAACATAATATAATAATTAATTTTTGAAGAAATCTTATTATTCTCCTAATTATTTATTAAGCTTATTAATTCTAAAGAAGAATATTACATATAGTTCTGTTTATACTTCTTATATATTTAATGAATTACGAAAAGTATAGAAGTATTTTCTGAATAAATTTACTAGTATGTTGAATTAAATATACTTTTTTCCATTTTTTTCATCACTTGATCGGAAATTATTTGAAGCTTTGGATCTATTCAACTTTTTTCATGAACTATTCGATATAGGTTTAGCAAGTAATTGTTTGCGAAGTTCATTGAATTATTATAAACACTAGTTTCATATTTACTTATTAGAACAATACTAATCAAATACATAGCCTGCTTTATTTAATATCCTACGTAAGCTTAATTATTTAGGTACTGCTATTTAAGAGAAATATTATCAGTCAATGAACGTTAACTAATTACTTATAAACAACAAACTTTTATTCAATGTTTTGTTCAATGTTAATAATATTCAAATGTCATAGTTTCGAAATTTAACATGAAATAATATTTAAAATGTTAATTTTAAATGTACGTAATACATTTAAAATACACGATCATTAGATCGAAACTTCGTGGGATTTGGAAATGCAATTCGTTGTGGATCACTTACAAACATCATTTTCAATTGATGCATCGACGAGTACACATCCTGTTACCCACAAAGTCTTCAGTCCAAACGAAATCAAAGCTATATTCGACAAAATATCATATGCCAAGGCTGCAAGTTTAATTAGAATGATTGAGAAATTGATGGGGCTGGACACATTTTATGGTTCCTTACATAATTATCTTTGGGACCGGTATATATATTTGTGGAAAATTTTATTTTTTAATGCAATTAGTTAGAAATTATTTTTTTATGAAATTTATGATTAATTTATGAAAAAATGATCTTTCTAAATTATATTAAACTGATAATTTATTTACATTTTTGTAAGATAACATTTATAACTAAATAATTTTTTAAAAATTGTATCTATATATCAATTATATGAAAATAAATTATACATTTGATAAAATACTATATTTTTATACTCAATATTTAGTTTTAAAAATATATTTGTGACAAATATATTGTTGGACTACAATACTTCTTAGCAATGAATTAAATCAATTGGAAATAGAAATAATATAAAATTATATAGATTTAAATTCCTAAATCAGTATAATAAATTTTAAAATGCATGCATTACTTTCAGTAAATACTCTACAGGGACACCAGAAGCATTGTTTGCTTCTTTCCAAAATGAAATAAAGTCTAATAATAGAATTGAATTTAATGTAACTAAAATAATGAATAGTTGGACCAGACAATCAGGTTTTCCCGTTGTAAATGTTACTTTCAAAAATAATATTGCGACTTTGACGCAAATGAGATTTTACTTACGACCCCTCAAAAATGAAACTAGTAAATTTATATGGAGTATACCAATAAATTGGGCTACTCGCAGTAATCCAAATTTCAATAATACAAAAGATGTCACTTGGCTTGAAAAGAGATTAAAAACCATTGAAATAAAATATTCAACGAATGATTGGGTCATTTTTAATGTTCAACAAACAGGTAAGCTCAAACTATTTATAAAAAGTATGTAAATTTATCGGATAAAATTAATAAAAACAGATTGCTTCATAATTAGTTAAATTCAAATGTAAATATTGAAATGGTAGCATAGTTCATATTATAATATTATTTTTAATTTGATCAAGAAATTTGAAATTTTCAAAACTATCAATAATGTATATAATTTTTTGTAAAAATAAAATTAAGAAAATTCTAAACTCATTATTTTTATAAAACAAAAATTATAAAATAATTAGCTTCTAATTGAATTTTGTAAGTTCTATTTCAAATTATACATATTATGTACAATAATATCTTACTTGAATAAAAGAGAAATAACAGTCATAGCAAATTTATTTAATTTTTAATAAGCATGATCTGTTCACAACTACAATTCTACAAATAGTACATCAAATCATCTTCATTATTATTGTTGTCATTATTATTATTACATTATTATATCGTTTAAAATTTGTGAAAAAAATTTAAAGGACCTAATGTTTAATTATTTCCGTTTTACTGATGTAAACTTAGTCAATTTTTTGAGAAATTTTCTTAATTATCAACTTCCTTTTAATATTAAAGTGATACGATATTCACATCAATTTAATTATTTCATCTTTAATTAACTGAAGCCTGCTCAGTAGCATAATTTGTAGCACAGCAGTATATTTGTCTCATGTTATTGTAAAATCCATGTTTCTATATGTTTTATGAACTTGTATTTCTTAAATTAAATCACAGAATATAACTATAAATTAGTTTTATCTATCTCCAAAGTCAATATTTTCTTCTTATAAGTTTATTGGGAGCAAAGCTTTTATTCTAATTCTTATGATGAGAAATCTTGTATTAACTTTTCCTCTATTAATATTTAGTAAATATTAAATAATTCATAGTGTATTTAAATTATACAATCAATCATTTTTTAATTCAATAATTTATTTAAAGCGTATATAAAAATTTCATAGGTTACTATAGGGTAAATTATGATAAAACAATGTGGCGTCGCATCATCGCTGCACTAAATTCCAATGATCGCTTCCTCATTCACAAGATAAATCGAGCTTCTTTGATTGATGATATGTTAAACCTCGGAAGAGCTGGTCATATAGACTATCAAATTGTCTTTAAGGGTATACTTTATCTCAGGAATGAAACTGCCTACGGACCTTGGAAAGCGGCTTCCTATGGGTTATCGTATCTCAGTCGACATTTCATTGGTCACCCTCAGATTTATAATTCATTCAGGGTGAGCAGTTTTTTTGGTACTGATTTCAAATCAATGATAATCTACAGATAATGGATCACAAATTTTTCAGACCTATTTATTCGAACTAATGGAACCGAATTTCAACAGATTAGGATTTAATGAACTAGCCAGTGAGAGCTATACGGACACCATTTTAAGGAAACTTATATTCAACTGGATATGTAGTTTTGATCATACAACATGTATTAATGAGGCTATTAAGCTTTTTCAGAAGGAGCGATATGACACAGAGTAAGATGAAAATTTAGATACATTATCAAGTTATTTATTCTTTCCTTTATTGATTTTTTCTTCTCTTCTTTTTTAAATAAAGTTAAATTATAATAAAGTTTATTTCTTATAATATTTTAGTTTCTTATATTGAAAATAAAAATATTCGGCTTTGTAAATTTTTTCAAATTTTTAAAATAATTACTATAAATTCTTTTAAATTTTTCAGTTTTTCCTCTTCATTTATCGATAAAGAATTAGTACTTTATGTTTTAGAAGATCCATAATTTAAACTTTAATGAAATATGTACATAAATATGGAAGAACAAATACTTGTTTTTGCAAATATACTTTAAAATGTGTATGAATTTGATATTAAAATTTAAACTAAAAAAGCTTTCAATATTTAAGAAATTGCAAATTAGGATTTGTACATTTGATTTGATTTAAAAAATGAAATTTTTATCAAAGTTGGCTAGTAACCGATAGTATTCTTATTATTATATATATAAAGAAAATATTAATGATTTATTAAGCTGATTAACAAGTGTCGAATTTTATTGTACTTTGAAGACTAGGTTTATATTTCAAAGCTTCATGAACTAAACTTTTTAATTTTGAACATTAAACAGCGCATAATTACTACAATTTTACAAACTTACTATTCAAAATATAATTTTATTTAAAAATTAAGCACTAAATACTAATATACAACTTTATTTATTATTTAGTTATAGAGTACCGTCAAATCAGCGTTGTTTTGTTTACTGCACTGCGATCAAACATGGATCGGAACAAGATTGGAATTATTTATGGAAAAAATTTGAGTTTTCAAATTTTGCACCAGATAAAGTAATTCTTTTGTCAGCACTCGCATGCTCTAAAAATTCAACTCACTTAGAGAAGTATATAAATTATATTTAATAAATAAAAAATTAATTTGCGAAATCAGCTTCATTTAAAAAGAAACTATTAAATAATGATTTTTCAGACTTTTATACGATGCAATTACAACTGGTACTGAAATAAGACTTCAGGATTCGAAAAGAGTATTTACAAATGTTGTCGATAACAGTCTTATTGGAGTACAAACAACCTTAAACTTTATTCTAGCGAATTACGTAAAAATGCAAAAATTGTAAGATATTTATGTAATAATATTATTATACCTTTATAATATGTATATATAAGAATAATTTACAGTGTAAGGGACGTATATGTTTTGATAATTATGGATTTGATTTTATTTGAAGTACTTTCGAGACATGTATATAAATTAATTTTTTATTTGATTTAAAAATAATTTAAACATTTTCTTCTTTCGTAGTTTCAATGATGAAGGTACAGTTAAAAGTATTTTGAATACTATATCGAAACGACTACCAACCAATGAGATGGTTACACAGGTAACAAATTTGATAATCAACAAACTCGTGTTAAGAAAAATATAAATTTGTCTTAAAATATATAACATGCAATAAACTATATAAAACATAAATTTTTTTATTTAAAAAAATATAAATTTATCTTAAAATTGTTGAATATTATTTTTTGAAATTATATTTATCTAATAGTTTTATACATGTTTGTCGTAATTTTGAATCAAATAAACTTACTTGGTACAATACGATACAATATACAAACATTTATTAATAGAAGAGGTTCTGAATACAATTTAATACTTTATATAACTTAAATTCGTATACTTCTTACTATTGATAGAAAACTGTTTTGTTGATAAAAAGAAAAAGTTTTATTTTTACAGTTTGAGTGTTTTATCACAAACTTAACCAAAATTATACCGAATGTCGGAAAGTCGTTTCAATCTTTACTAAAACGTGCCAAGTTCGAATTGAATTGGTACAATGAGCGAGCTCCAAGAATTTTTGAATGCTTGGATAAGAATAACTCCCACTATCGTCTGCCCACTTTCGCCAAACCAGAAGCTTACGATATTTATCTGAGGCCGTATTTTGAGGAGCGGAATTTCACATTCGAAGGAAATGTCTCCATTGATATAAAAATTAAAGCTGATACTTTCAAGATCGTTCTTCATGCGTATAATTTAAATATTAAAAATGTATATGTAACTAACCCAATACAAGAAATTTTATCCTACAAGTATAATATTACAACGCAAATGTTAACCATTTATTTCAAAAAATTACTGATTGCTGGAACAAACATTCAATTAAAGTTTCACTATACAGGATACTTAGCAGATGATATGAAGGGATTTTACAGAAGTTATTATATCGATGAGAATGGAAATAGAAAGTGAGTAAATGAACAGTGAAAAATGAAATATAAATAATTCTCATAATTGAATATATTTCGAAAACTATTTTTAAATATATAATATGTCACAATTTAAATATTATAAAAAATTAAAATGCATAACTAAGAATTCTTCATTTTATGTAAATATATTTATATTGAGGTTTATGCTGAAAATGTATACTTAATGAGAATAATATTTTTTCAATAAAAGAAAACCAAGAAATATGTCTCTGTAAGTAATAAAAGTTCTGTTCTAATTTATTTTTTCAATAGTTATTATATACTCAGCGGTAATAAAATTAATACATATTTGCATAGAAATGTATTAAATCATTATCGCACTTAATTAATTTTAAAGATAATACGAAAAATAATTTGAAGTATTTTCCCTTTTTTTTTCAATTTTTGTATAAAATTTTCATTTCATTAAAGATTATTAAAAACTATTATATTTTAATTTACTATTTGAGTACATTTATAATATCAATTATTTCTGAATTGTTTATGTTATAAACTATCATCTGCTATAATTTTTAAAGAGAAATCAAATAAATATTTGATTATATCTGTTTTATAACGACAGTTTTATCCAAAATATAAATATAATGAACGTTAAAATCTGTTATTATCAATACAATTAATTGTAAATTATATATGCCACGTTCATCATTTTTAATTAAAAAATATAATTTAAATTTTTACATTATATATTTCAAGAAAGAATATATTTCTTTGGTAATTTATATTTAAAATATTGTAATCATGCATTATAAAAATAATTTTATTGTAAATTTGATTTTTTGTTTAATGTTTAAGATGGTTAGCAAGTACTCAATTCGAACCAACCTATGCAAGAAGAGCTTTTCCATGCTTTGATGAACCTTCGTTCAAAGCAAAATTCACCATACACATTACAAAGTCGAAGGGTTATCATACTCTTAGCAATATGGGTTCATCCCCTAAAGAACGAAAAGAGTAAGTTCTTTTTGTGATTATATATATCAGAGGGAGAAAATATAAATATGTATAGAACTAAATAAAAATTGTGCATAATTTAAACGCATAAAACATTTTATTTGGGTTTGAGATGAACATATAATATTAACATTTATACCATGATTAAGTAATCATTACTTTAGTTAAAATAAATTTGGTATAATCTATATATTATTATTTTTAGCCACATATTAATTATTTAGGACTAATTATCTTCATTAGATTTAATTGAGATACCCATTAATATTATAAATTTATTTATTAAAGTTAAAATAGCTACGTAGTGAAATATTAAAACTGAAGCTACAAATGATTAAAAGTAAATTTTTAAAAATACAATAAAAATATATCATTTAAAAGTAGCAATATATTTTAAAAAGTTAGTCACATCCATTTGCACTAAGAACAATATCTTATTATTTAAAAATAAACGTATAAAATCAGAAACCATTTTTTAGCTCTTGTAAACTTAATTAAATTATTAAAACTGATTAAGCTGCCTATTAATCTAATTTCTTGAATTTTAGGGAGAAAGAAAGAGAGAGAGAGAGAGAGAGAGAGAGACAGAGAGAGAGGGAGACAAGGGACGAATGAATAAAAATATTATTAAAGATAAGAATTAAAGAGCTTTTAAGGGAATATTCTTAATTTTTGAAGTGATTAAATCTACAAAATTAATTTCGTTCACTTTATTGTGAATATATTGTAAAAAAAATGAATTCTTTATCTTTTCAGTACTGAAAATAAAGTTTGGGATGACTATGAGACAAGCATTATAATGTCACCCTACACTGTAGCTTTTATAGTCTCTGACTTCAAAAAAGTTTCCCAAGCTTCTTCAAAATTATCGATCTGGGCTAAACCGCAATTAATAAATTACATGAATTATTCATTAATTATGGGTCAAAAAGCTTTGGATATTTTAGAAAATTTCACAAAAATTTCGTATCCGCTGAAAGAAATGAATTTCGTTGCTGTGCCCGATTTTAACATGGGAGCTATGGAGAACTGGGGTCTTGTTACATACAGGTATTTAATTCATTATAAAAAAAATTTAATATGAATAAAAAATTAATGGACAATGTACATCATTGAAATTATTTTAATTTAATTTTCTTCTTAATTAAATAAATTTTTTCAAAATTTTCTAACTTTACTTAATATTTCTTAAGCTTTTATTGTACTATATTTTATTATTATTATTATTATTATTATTATATTACATATTTATTTGACGATTGAAAAAATGAAACATAGCTTTAATTATAAATACTTCATTTAACATTAGTTTATAAAATTTTTATACTATAATGCAAAGAATTTCTGATTAATATAGATGATTTAATATAAGAAATTAATTTTTAGGGAATATGGTCTTACGTATGATAAATTGACAATATCCGCTTCATTCAAAAGATATGTTAATACCGTAATATCTCATGAACTGGCTCATATGTGGTTCGGGAATTTGGTTACATGCGAGTGGTGGGATTTTACGTGGCTCAATGAGGGCTTTGCTGAATATTTTTCATATGTAGTCAGCAACTTGGTAAATCATATTTGTATTCTATATAGTTTTAGAAGTTTATATTTAAAAAATTTTATTCAATAAAAATCCGTAGATGGAACCCAACTGGCAATTATTCAAACAATTTGTAGTTGTTAACTTGCATGTCGCATTTGCAGTTGATTCATCGGAAACTTCACATGCTATGAATAATAAAGTTTATACGCCTACTGAAACGGAAGATGGCTTCGATAAAATTGCTTATGCCAAATGTAAGATATATACTTTAAATCTGTTTTTCATATTTGTTAAAAATCGTAAGCTCTAGTACATTTATTTTGAGTATAATGTTTGTTACATATGTATCGAAGAATCTAGAAAGTTTTAGTTATAAACTCGTAGATAAAAATGAAAAGGTTAAATAAATTTGTCGATTGTAATTTAAAAATAATGATCATTGAGGTGCTTAATATAATCCATATAACTGCTATACTCATAGTTGAGAATTTTAAAGCATAACTAGCAATAAGAAATATATACACTTTACAAATTTTACTCATCATTTCTATGTAGGCAGATATATATTTCAAAAGAATACTCATCACCTTCAAATCCTTTAAATTTTTAACCATCCAAATTTATTTACTTATTAATATTTTGACTACTACTATTACACTTATATACTTATCCACGAAATAAATTAAATATGTTAAAACTTATTAGTGTATGTTTGATTATTTGTTAAAAATATTTTACTTTCATCTTAATCCTACTATTTCTTTTGAAAATAAAGAAAGACAAATAATTCAAAATAAAAATATTCATTATTTAGTAGATTTTTCATTTTTAGAAACTTATGTAAAATAATTGTCATGACGATTTTATAATTATTAAATTAATAGAGTTGTATACTATGTAAAAGAATAAATGAAATAGAAAAGCATAAATTTTAAAACTTAATCAAAATTTTAATAATAGGTATTATCTCAAAAAATATTTATAATAAATTATACATGTCATCATATATTACACATCTTTTATAATACATAAGTTTTATCAAGAACAAACTTTTAACAAAACTAATCGAAATTGTAATATTTTTCAATACGAGACTATATAACGACAGAGTACTTGTTTAATTCAATTTTTTTTAATAAGATTATTTATTTTATTATATTTATTTTTAATGGATTTATATACATCTTAAAAATATCTAAAAAATAGAAATATGAATATATCTTTACATAAATTAAAATATTTATATTATGTGAGTAGTTTCTTAGGGTTTAATTAAACATATAAAACATACTTTGATATTAATGGATGATTCTTTGTTTTCAAAATAATACATAATCGACTTTTTATTGTGATTACCTTTTAATTCAACTATAGTACATTAAGATACGTACACTTATAAATAAAAATAAAAATAATTAAAGATTAATTCGATCAAAGTCGAGATCGTACGTACAATTCAACTTAATTGTTTAGAATAAATGCGTGTACATATAAAAACTCAATCTGTTATTTTTATCTAAATTAAAATTTAAAAAAAATAAAAAATGTATATTGTAAATTTTATTTCTCTGTTTAAGTAAAATCAATAGATTTCTCAATAAAGCTATTTTCAATCAATAGAATGATTTACTAATTATAGCTGCAAGCGTGTTAAGAATGTTTGACCATAGCTTTGGTTACCAGATTTTCATTGAAGCTCTGCAAAATTATCTGGACAGTCACAAATATGAGTCTGTGCGACCGGATTATCTTACCACTGCATTCCAGATTCGCGTAGATAAGGAAGAAGTTAAGCTCCCGGGAAATCCAAAAGTCAATATTACTACTCTCATAAATAGTTGGACGATGCAAGCAGGATATCCAGTTGTTAATGCTACACGCTATGGTACAACGATCTTCCTTACTCAGGTATATCAAAATTATCAATAAATTTAAAGTATACATCCTAAAAGAAGTGGTTATTATTATATTATTATTATATTGATACATATCTTTTTTAATTTCTTTTGTAATAACTAGATTCCAATTTTATTAAAAAATAGTTCAATTTCTACTTGAATTTAAAATAAATAAGATGTTTTAAGCATTAAATATATAAATATATAAATTATATAAATTAAATATTTTTTTTATTAAAATCAATCTATTAGATTTAAATTTTTAGTATTTAATCTTTAATTCGAATATAAATAAAATTTATGATATGAGGAAGTATGGAAATTATTTTTATTAGAAATATTGTAATTCGAATTCTTTTTTATTTAAACTGCAATGTAATAACATAATTGTCAAAGCGTAATTATTATTTAGTTTAAATTTTTATCATTTTTAGGAACGATTTCTTATATCATCTTCCAATACTTCTGAAAAGAAGCGAACATATTGGATTCCTATTACGTATACAACCGAGAATGAGCTTGATTTTAAGAACACCACACCTCAATTATGGTTAGGAAAGCAGAATGAACAGATATCATTGCAACAAAATGATACATGGTTTATCTTAAACATTCAAGTAATTGGCTTCTATCGTGTTCATTACGATATAGATACTTGGAAAGGGTTGGTTCAACTTCTGAATAGTGAGAAATACATTGTTATTGAAGAAGTGAATCGTGCACAGATAATAGATGACTCCCTTAATTTGGCCAGAGCTGGTTATCTGGATTACGATATCGCTCTCGGCATCACAAAATATCTGGTTAGAGAAACAAATTACATTCCATGGCAAGCATATTTCAGTGCAATGACTTATCTTGAACAAAGGATCGAAGGTCGATCAAATATTAAACACCTTTATGTTCGTCATATTTTTATTTTATTAACTAATATTTATAACAAGCTCGGATTCAACGAAAACATGGAAACAGATAGTCTTATGGATCAACTTAATAGGGAACTTATTTTGAATTGGATTTGCAAGTATGGATACAAAGACTGTGTACAACAATCGAAAGTTTATTTTAAACAGTTAAGGTAATGAATATGAAAAAATAAAAATATTCGTCATAATGAGTTTCGAACGAAATTTTATTTTTTTATAATACTATTAAGGAGTTTTATATTAATATCTATCTTACAAATAAAATATTGTTATAAAATTATATAAATTTTAATTATAAAACAAAATATTTGCAGATCTTGTACTTAGAAATAGTAAGCTAATGTTATAAATTTTAATTATTTATTTATATTTAACGCATATATAATTGATAAAAGAATAATCATATTTTATAGTTAATTCATTATTTTAATACTTTGATGGATTTTAGAATTACACCAAACATAGCAACAGCTGTTTATTGTACAGCTATAAAACATGGAACATCGAATGACTGGAATGTATTGTGGAATAAATACTTGAAAGTAACTTTAATAACGAATGGCTTAGCAATGCTTAAGGGTCTTTCCTGTTCGAAGAATGCTACACTTCTCGAAAGGTGTGATTTCAAAATATTGAAACGATATGTACTTTTCAGTATATAAATATTTGATTTGTAATAGGTATTTGGACTTCGCCATAGCATATAATTCGAAAATCCGCAGACAAGATGTAGGAACCGTCTTCTCCTCTATTTATAAATCTAGTCAAATTGGTTTGCACACAGCTATAGATTATTTCCAAAACAACCTTCAGAAATTGTATTCTTAGTAAGTAATTACAAAAATAATTATTTATTAAATTTAGCACGTAATATTCGTAGGAGTCTTAGATTAACAAAACAACTCCCGAGATTCTAAATGAGATTTAAATAGTGTATTTTTTTATAACTAAATTCATTTTCAGACACTAACGATATTAAGTGCATGTACCATCTTAATCTAAAATGGAATAATATAAAGTAGATTTCTTTCAAAGTGTTTGCTTCCATTCAGATTGCTTATTTTCAATTCTTACTAAGGTGATGCTTTTGATATTTGTCCATTTTAACGCAGGTGTATTATCTTAAGTTACGCACGTGGAAAACATTTCTTCTCTCTTCTCTCAGACTAAAAGTGTACATAATGAAATAAATATGTCATTGAATACTTATTAAATAATTAAAAACATTAATTACTTATTGTACATTATTAAAATATACCTCTCGAAAGCATTGTATTAACTTTCCGCATATCAAGAAATAAATAAAATTTTAAAACACCATAGGTTCGGGCAATCCATGGAGACGGAAATAATATTGTTAAAACGTACAAATTATAATTTTATAACAACATTTAATATTTTCATATTTCAAACTACCATAATTATTATATTTATTATTTTATAATTAAATAAAGAATTTTTTAATAATTATTTTAAAAATAAGTAAAATATTGATACTGACAAATCATAGTATTAGAAAATGATAGTACTTAAAACTTCGAATGGCTTATTGCTTTTTTACTAAAGATAAAATAGATAAAGTATTTATTTGTAATTTTATCGAAATAATAGCTACGGAAATTGGAACGAAGTTGGATCACTCTTCAAAAGCTTGGCTGCTCATATCTCTACAGAAGAGCAAATTAAAAAAGTGAGAATCTTTTACAGTATTAATTTACAAGTTATAAAACTAATACTAACCGATCAACTTGGATATTACAAAAACCAGCTTTTACAATAATTGTAATTTTATAAATTGCAGTTAGAAAAATTGGCGAACGAGGATGATGTCGTAGATATCCAGTCTTCCATAAAGTCTGCTATAAATACAGCTAAGAAAAATATAAAATGGATGGATAAATACTCTGATAAAATTTATTCTTGGTTCGATAAAAATTATTCAAATCAGAAAGAAATACCAAAGTTAAATGCTTCATAAGAGAACAAATCAAGTATATTGACCTTATTAGATCTATACCTTATTTTTTTAATTCTTATTGTATGGTAATGCTGTAATAAAAAATATAAATATTATTATTTTCTTATACTTCAAATGCTTAATTCCAATTGATACTTCCTCCAGAATATCATAATATCATCGTAGTTATAATTCCATAATTAATAACGAATATTAACTTTATAACTGTATTCTTAGTTCATAGTGGAGAACCATGAATTAGAATTTTCTGCAAATTAAAATATTTTTCAAAGTATAACTATTTATAAAAAATATTTTCTAGAGAAGAATAAAAAAAGTAATTTATCAAATTAATACAACTTTATTAAATTGTTTTAATAAGCAACATTATTATTAAATAATTTCAAAATTATAATTATGGTTATTTACATACTTTAGAAATGTTTAAAAAAATAGAATGAATTATATTATTATTTTGGCTTTCCTTTTTATTTACATCACGAAAATTTGTCATCTTTTCCTCTGAGAATTAAAAATAATAGACACCGTTAATTAATTACTTCACGATTTTTTATTTATGTATTTTGAAACTATTCTTTTTTATATTGAACTATAGGTACCAAGTGTATCATATTTTTTAATAATCAAAATATTATTTTATGTAGACTGTGAAATGAATGTTCCTAGTTTAATGCCTTCTTTAATAGTACATCAATAATAATAATCATTGATGTAATTAACATTTTTTCTTTCGTATTTTGGATAGTTGATTAACATAATGTATTAAGTATATGAAGTAAAATATACAATAAACTTAGCTTTATCGAAGTTTGATTAAACCGAGAATTATGTAAACCCAACGGAAAAATAAAACGTATCTAGTTTGTAATAATAATCTGTAACGAATTTATATATTGTTATTTATTGTACTATTATTCATAACTTTATATATAATTGCTTGACAAAATGTAAGTAAAATATACTCATTGTTTTGTTACAAAAATATTTAAATATAGCAAATATTATTACGATAAATCAATAAGTGTAATCATTAAGGTTAATGAAAAGAATTAATTTTAAATTATTAGTATCATGGAAGTATATTCTCTTTAATAATTAACAGTGCCTATTTTAATTATACGTAACTACATTTCCATCTCGTTCAACATAAATTCCTACTAATGCTTAGTATCGAATACGAATACGATTTTATAATATCTTTATATCAAATTTATTTATTACACTAAATCAGCGTAACTTAACATAAAGAAAGTATTTTCAAATGTGTTACACAACGAAGTCATATTTTATTTATTTTATGCTATTTTATTCTCCCGTATGAAAGTGGCAATGATTTATAGCACTTATATAAGTTGATATTATTTTCATTTTGAACAACACAAAGATAGTAATTATTAAATTAATATATTAATTATAACGAATTATTTATAGATTTACTTTACAATCCGACAAATTAAAATTCTTATATCTTAACTAAGTTTTAAAACATATCTTAATAAAAAAGACTAAGAATATAATTTAATTTAAAAAAAGTATATTTTTTATCTTTATAATTCTTGTTATATTTTTTAAAATTATAGACAATATTTCCTTCGCAAAATTATTTACATGAATATTAAAATAATTTTTAAACAATTAACAAAAACTACTAATAATTAAAATACTATTAATATATAAAAATAATTTATAGAATCTTTTCATTGTACAAAAGAAAAATTTTAATTTACTTACATGTAATCAAGTGTGCACTTCTTAAAAAATACAATTCTATATCAAAATTTTAATTTCATGTAATCATCGTAATAAAATGAATACAACGTTCAAGTGTAATAACGATTAATGCGTAGTTATGATTTTTTAAAACTTTTTTCCTAGATCATATAGTTTGTGAAAAGTTAAATAAAGAATTTCAATTAATGCCTTCGTAAATAAAAAACACTTCTTAAGAATTAATATAGTTTATCTGAATGAATATTATAATATGTTCATTTTATTACAAAATATAGCCAATAATATAATATGAATATTTTGTTTAAAATATCTAATCAAAACTCATTTAGTAAATAAGAAATTTCTTTCAATATTAAATTTTCGTTTTGTTTTAAAAAACAGCATAATTGAAGAAATAATTAAATGAAATCACATTAAATTAATTTAAAAATTGTCCAAACAGTAATGCACCATGAGTTTTAAATTTTTGTATTCGTAGGAATTTGTCAATATAAATATCGAGGTTTATTTACCATGGTACTGTAAACAAATTTTTAAGGTGATGTACTAGACATAATACTTTTTGTAATTTATAGAAATATCACGGAAAAGCAGTCTAATTGAAATTCCTTCACCTTATGCATTTACGATTGATCTAAGTATAATCTTAATTGAAAAACAATAGATACATTATTTTGATCAAACTTTATAAGTCCAAGTATTTCTAGATAGTATAAAATTCTACTGGACGAATCTATGATTATATTGTTAAAAATAATTTATAAAAACACTTAATTACATATTTAAAAATAATAATTTTAGATACTCAAATGAAAAAATATTTTGAATTCATTTTAAGTAACATTTTTGATAATCGATGTTTGAACTTTACTAATAAGTTACTTTAAATAAGTTAAATAAAGAAACTAAGTTACATAATATCTAAATAATGAAATTTCCATAATGAAAGCAAGTTGCTGTACATTTCATTAATTATTCTCTAACCTTCAAAATATAAAACTTCAGATTTTGTGTATTTATGATGAGTTCTTCTTAACCCAGTTATAAATAGGTTTATAATTTTTTTCCAACCAATGAATATTTGCCTCAATGTTCTCTATTGCTTGTTTAGCGGCCCGAGAAGCGCTGCCGAGTTCACTTTCATGTTCATTTACGAACTCCATAAGCTATACATAAAAAAAACGAAGCTCAAATTAGTATTCATTCATTCATCGATTTTTAATAGAATATGATGGTGAACAGAATTATATAACAGTTTTAAAGAACGTAGAATTTTCTTTAACGTAGTTACTTACATCTTTCAGCTCGTACTTAGTATTGATGCGGTTCGTTGATGATTTGATGATGGCATTAACGTTGTTTAAAGCAGTTCCTAAACTGTAAGGTAAAAAATTATATACTAAATAATTTAGTCTCTCCTCTAGTGAGACCTTAATTTGTGAAAAATATATGAAAAACATATGAGCATTTAATAAGACATCCAAAACGAAGATTCTCTATTATGAAATAATTTAATTAAATGCAGCATTTCTTACAAAACTTTTATAAAGATACGATTCAGAATAAATATACTACTTTTACTTTAAAATAGTGTAAAAAAATAAATAAATATGAAAAATAGTTTCAGCTTATATAAGCGTATTAAAAATATATATTATTTAATATTAAAAGTTGTGTATAAACTGCATGAGCGAACTATAAATTGAAATTTTTGAATGTTTTTTAGTGGTAAAAACTGTATTAAACAATGAAATAGAAATAAGCAATTGTTTTATCTGAATAATAATAACTGTTGAACTTTAAATTATTACAATATTATTATATTATTAAATTATTCAGTTAACTAACAATTTAAATGTTATAAATAATTGTCTCCAATACTCACTATTCTCTTAAGCGATTCCATTTGTTTCTGAAGTAATTGAAGGCCAAGGGTTGGCCTATGATATTATTTGCCACAGATCCAAAGACCCTAGTTAAGTCTTGTTTTCTGATATACGAATTACTGCTCGTAGCCCAATTGAGATACCTACTTAGGAGCCATGTTTCTCTCGTACAACCTAATGCATAGAGTAGTAAGTCCTTCTCAGAGCCAACGTTCGTTTCCAGATATCGCTGCCACATAAATTGCCACTCCGCTTCTCCACCCATGCGTATTGCCGTACAATAAACGACACTCTTTATGTTCGGTGAAATAGGATTATTTATGTTTGGATTGGGGCTATTTCGCCAGTTTGCAAACTGTTGTATAGCATTACTAACGCAGTCCTCCTGGCCAAGTTCACAGGCCCACGTAAGCACATCAATGCGCGTGAATACAGTTAACTGAGGATCGTCTAAACTATCTTTAAAGCTGACATTATAATACACGTTGTCAAGAAGCTTTAAGAGGTAATTCTGTGGATGTTATGATTAAAATAAAAATTATGATTTTTTTTAATTGTAAATAGCGTATAAGCAACATATTTCAAAGTATCGTAATTTATATTCAACCATTTTATCTATAATATAAAAGTATTCTTTTCAATATAATAAATTTAATCTTATTAATTTCTTAAAAAAAAGAAAAAAGAAATTTCTAAAGAATTTTACAATTGTTGTTAAAACCTTCGACGATGAAATATTGTACAATAAATTCGAAAACAACAGACTAACACACTAAGTTATTATTATGGACGGATGGTATGGCAGTTTAAGTTAACGCAATTTCGAATACTGCAGCGACGATTGATAAATTACCCTCAACTTGTCGTAGCCCTGAAGTTTGACGAGCATATGATCGAGATAACTCATGGCCGTGAGGGCCGCCTTCCATGGTAGATATTCAGTCTCATGTGCGAGATAAGAAGTCACATCCAGAGCCGTTTCGTAATCTAGTTGACCAGCTCGGGCCAGATTGAGTGCGTCATCTACCAATTGTGCCCGATTTATCGTTGGTATTTCCTTGTAGTTCGCGCTATTCAAGTATTTGATTATCAGCTGCCAATTCTTTTGATCATAATTCACTCGGTAGTAACCTAGTTTATGTCGTTTATTTTAAAAAATGTTTACTATTATTAGTTGTAGTAGTACCATTATTTATGAAATATTATTCCATTGCTGAGGAATTGTAAAACAACTCGTTAAAACATGAATATAATTTGAATTTCTAATTAACAATACTGAAATTAGATATTATGTTTATATAGTTTAAATAATTTAATTTAATTACTAAAATATTTATTATTTAAATCAAACTTTAAATCAGAAATATTGTTAATTCATCGGTAGATATATAATAGATATTTACGAAATTATTATTTTCTTTATTGATATACTTTTTTTAATGCATTGATTTTTGGATATTGAATTAAACTGTTACGAACTTATTTGTTAAATTTTAAAAGAAAAATATTCAAAATATTTTAACAGAGAATAACATTAATTTGTTTATTAATACATTTAATAAAAATAATAATCAAATTACAAAAGCTTTGAAATTGGTTTAATTTGAAAGTTTACATTTATTGGTATGAATTATAATATTTTCTTATAATCGCATAAATTTTAAAATTAAATGGTCTAAATAAATGCAGAGCAGATAATAAAATTAAGAGTATGGATAAAAATAATTCCATAATATTAGCAGCTAAATAAAAAATATATCACTATAAATTGAATGAAAAGAAATAAAATAATATCTTACCTGTTTCTAATAAATTGAAAATAAGCCATTCATTCTCAGCAGCACTAATATTTGTTAATACGACAGTTTTTTCGACTTTCATCCACATTGACGGTTGTGTATTTTCGAAATTTAGTTTCGTGGCCGAGGTATATGTGAGGGGTATCCACCAAATAGGATTTTGTTCAGTTTTGTTATTATTTCTTAACATAAAACGCTCCTAAAAATATTTATCAAATTAATAACCTGAAATCCTATAAAATATTGTAATAAAAATAAAGGTTTTAAAAATAAAAAGCAATTATATATTATGCAATAAAATATATTGGTAAATATTGTAAGATGATATTAATCATATAATAACTTGAATAAAATTAAGTCAGTTACGTGCAAATTTGCTATGCGTAAATATAGCACAATATTCATATTCATATCAAACAAATTACCAGAATTTCATATATTCATTTGATACTTTTATGAACACTTGATGATTATTACATTTCATAATGATAAAGGAAAGAAAAGTATTTAGAATGGGTTATTGGATTTATTTTTTTCTTAAATGAAAGAAAAGAACGATACAAGCATATATACCTGGGTAATGACAGTAATATTATTTTCATATTTGCGATTTATCGAGATAACGGGAAATCCAGTTTGGAGTGTCCATGTATCCATAATTTCCTTAACAGTCACGTCCTTATTGAGGACCTTATCCTTGTGTGCTTGCTTTGTTAACGCTTCCCACAAATCGTCTTGCTCTGCACTGCTGTACGCTCTGTGAATTTATAATTATATTATATTATATTATATTATGTACTTAACAATAAAAACAAATCTCTTATCAAGAGAAAAAATAAACTTTTTTTTAAAGTGTTAAAAAATTATTTTTAACACTTACATTTATTTGCCAGGTAAACATAATTTACATTTATTCGTATTGATATTTCTGTTTGTATATCCAAATAAATTTCTTTATGTAAAAATAAAGCATACTATTAATAATTGTATGACAATATTAATAAATGAAACGAAATCAATTTAAGATTTCAATACATTTCAACTCATAAACACGATCAATAAAGTACAAAAAATTGATGAACAATATTTACGTTTAAATTGGAAACCGCATACTTACTTTGTATTTAGGTAGTTAGTTAAACCTCGTTTGAACACCTCAGTAGTTAAAAAGTGATCCATCATGCGTATTATTGAAGCACCTTTGGCATATGAGATGCGATCGAATATTTCATTGATTTCATCTGGATTATCCACTGCAACAGATATCGGATGAGATGACTCCAATGAATCTGGACCGAAAACATTTTGAAGATCGTGAACAACAAATTGTTCCAGAGTCTTCCAAGTTGGCTCCACCTTGAAAAAAATTAGTTTATATACATGAACGTATTTTATAAAAATCTTTGTAATTAAATTTATTTTATTATGAAACTTATAATTTAATCTTTTAATTTATTTAAGCATTATATCTAAGGAATAAGAACATCAACAATGTAACTAAAGCAAGATATAAAAAGTTTATACAAGACAATACAATATTTGAAAATCTCTATTTTTGCATCTATAATTATATCGAAGTTTGTACATCAGAAAAAAAGTTTATTCAATATTTATTATGTACATATCTATATATTATAAAATATTTAATAATTTATATATAGTTTCCGTGATAAATATTCTTTCTTATTGCATTTTACATTTTTTAAAATATTTTAATGAAATTTAATTGGAAAAAAATAAACAAATAAAGCAATGATGTTTATAAAATATTAAAACGTATCAAAATGTTTTTAAAAGTACTTTTTAATTTTAACATTCAATAGAATATGTTATTTTTCTATATTTTTTTATTTATTAGTTCAGTTTTATTATTTTGTATTGTAAAATACTGAGGACTAATATATTGAAAATAGTGTCATTTGCAATTCAATTTATTATTAAATATACATTCTTTATTTTTTAACCATAAAATTATGTTTTCTTCTAGCTATATCCTCTATTTTAGAAGTTTTCACAAATCACTTATATTCCAAAAAATAATTTTCAATTTTATTTTTTATAATCAAGTTAGAATAATGAGAACAGTATATTAATATTTTACTCACTTTTAGATTATTTATCATTTTTTAGAAACATTAAAATAATATAATTTTTAGTATAATAGTATTATAATAAAAATATTTATAATATTATTATAAAATAATTATTCGAAATAAAAATTGTGTAATATTAATTAAAAAATTATATGATAAAATTTAGATTGCGAATTTTAGTAAGAATCAAGTATCTGTCTTGCATAGTATTTCTTTCTCTAATTTTAAAGTATTTATATAAGCAAATGTTGAAAATTTTAATTTGATTATGTTTAGAGTTTTTTTAAAAACCAATACGACATATACTAACACATGTTTACTTTTCCTTTCGCCTAGTAGATTCATGATCTTTCTACAGAGTTCGTCTTATTTTAAAGGCCTCTCGGCGCGGTACTGAGAGAAAATGAGAGAGGGAAAAATAAAGCGAGCAAAGATTTTCTTTTTTCGTGAAATGTATCAGTCCTAAAAATGGGGTAAGTTCATAAAAATGTCGCCCATGTAGTTGAAAATATCAACGAAAACGCTTCAGTGAAGTTTGTCACTGTGAGGCGACACGAAGACTTACGCTTTAGCTTTCTTTCTCTTACTTTATTTCAATCAACATCATGTATTTCAGTGCAGCATCAAGCTTGCCACTACAGAAATCTCGATTTCTCAGTATTTGTTCTTGCGCCATTTTTCTCGCTAAATAAGAATCTGAGATTCTCTAAGCAAGATCAATCGAGCAATCCAATCGACGATCGTAGTAACGAGAATTTCATTAATAAAAGAGGCGAATATTTACAGAAAATATATCTTTTTTCCCTTACCAATCTATCGATTAATATATTTTGTAACTAGTTTTTGATTAGTTTTTGATTGATAAGTTACTTGAAAGAAAATTTATAATAATAAAAAATATATTGAAATATATGTAATAAACTTTAAATTAATGAGTAAATGTTCATTTACTAGTTAGATGCATACATAAATGTAATTTAGAAAAATTGAATAGTTAGATGAACTTATATTTGTCACTTATATTTATTTTGAATAACTAATACTTTAATATAAATCATACAGTAAATAATTTTTCATCCTTAGAAATTAAATACAAAAATCTTTTGAAATTACTTTATAAATATTTCTATTTATTTAATATGAAAGGGATACTATTGATGACAAAATTTAATCATATATTATTAAGAATTAAAGGATGCATATATATATTTTGCCAGTAAAATTATAGATGATTAACATTATTAACATTAATTTTGTATCTATCTCTGAATTAGTTTCATCGCAATAATCTAATCTTTATTATTTGAAAAGTTAGTGGTACAAACTCAAGTCTTTTGTAGAATTAGTGGTAAAATCGTAAAAATTGACTTTATATTTAGGGCTTATACATAATAATCCAATGAACGTGTATATTATTGATAAACAAGCTTTGTTAGTATTTTTATATTTAATTATACTCACTGCATCAATTCCTATATTTTCGACGTAACTAGCAAAGCCTTCATTGAGCCATAAATCGGACCACCAACTTGGAGTTACCAAATTCCCGAACCATTGATGTGCAAGCTCGTGAGAAACTACTGCTGCAACTCGTTGTTTATTATTACTCGTAGATACTCCTTCTTGATATAGTAGAGCAGTTTCTCTGCAATTGTAAGAAAAATATAAAAAATAAAATTATAATATAACTATGAAACTTTAAATGGTTGGTTTTCTAATTATTAATAAAAACCCAATTTAATCCATATATAGTTCACAATAGTTTCAGAAATTTATGAAAAATATTTAAAATATAAAATAATTCCTGATATATTATTAAATATTTAGTTCGATATTTTTGCTCTGTATATCGATGATTTAATATTAATAAAATTATAGGAAAAAATACGTTAACCTATTAAATTTTGTTAATTGAATTTTACTCCAACAATCATATAAAAGTATCTTATTTATTAATTTCTACGTGTGACTGTATTTTTTATCATTATAGATAAGATTTGAAATATTTTTATTTTATTTTATTTAAATATTTATGAAGTAAGTGATTTATTTATAATTAAATCGAATATGAATGAACAAATTTCTTGCATTCCTCAAAATATACATATAATTAGTAAAAGGTGAACATTAGGAAATAGTTTTTCAGTTCAAATTTGAAAACTTAATGTAAAATGTTGGTATTTTTACCCAATTGGTTACTCAGTTGGCATTATATTTCAAAATATCATTAAAGAAATAATAATATAATTTTATAAAATATAAAATGTATTCTAAAAATTAGATTGTCTATTAGAGACCAAGTAAAGAATAGAAAAATACTGGAATAAAATATAAGCTACCTATATGTGATCAATCCCCAGTTCTCCATAGCACCGGCGGAGAAGTCTGGAAGAGCAATCATATCAATCTTTGGTAGCGGAAACTTAATCTGGAAGTAATTTTCGAAGTAGTTCAAAATCTGTGGACCAATTTTAAGGCTATAAGCCGACTGCTCTAAAGCATCTTTGCGTGTCCAAACGCTGACGTTGCCACTTTCCGAGTGTTGGACCTCGAAGTCCGCGACGACAAAGGCGACTAGGTACGTGGACATAGGTACCGATCGCTGGAAGTGATCCCACACATATGTAGGCAGACCCCACCTACAATTTTGTAATTCCTTTTTACTTGATGCCTTGATCATATACACGTTTATTTGATTGTGTGGCTTACATTAATCTTAATTAATGCCATTAAGACGAAAAGTACTTACACTGGCTTCGATTCCTTTTCTTTCGGCATGTTAGAGATACAAGTCATGTTAAGTGGTCGAGCAATGTTAATCTGAAATGTAGCCTTAAGTGCTGGCTCATCGAAGCAAGGAAAAGCTCGACGCGCATCGGTTGGTTGGAACTGCGTCGTAGCAATCCATCTGCAAACATTTAAATCACGATAAGACACGCATCTTCAAATTCAATTTTAATAAGCAGAGACGAGAATTATATGTTAATGACCTAGATTTATTTTACTAGAATTTAATATTGAAATATATTAAATTTATAATATTTCACTATATTATATGATGATTTGGATGTGACACTAGTATTCGAACATATTTTCATATAATTTTTGTAGAACGTTCACGTAGTTGTAACTTACTTTTATTAATATTTATTATATTTATTAGTTGATTTCATGTATTATCATATTTATATAAAATAATCTATTGTTATGTAATGGATTGCTGCATACATTTTACTCATGATTTATAATCAAATATGATTTATATCAAAGCTTTTATGAAAAAAAATTAGAACTGACTATCTCATTTCTGTGCTTACGTATAAGGAAGCTAAACTGATCAAATAGTATGAACTATGTTAATAATAAAGTTGGTAGAAATCCTTTTTGAAAAATATATTTAAAAATATATATGAAGTGTAATAAAAATGTAAAGGCCAACGAACCTTGTTTGATGGTCGACAGTGTAAGAACTTCTGTAAAATCCTTGAAGATAGTCATTGATTCGCCCAGTATACTTCAAGTAAAGTAAGTACTGTTTACCAGCTTTGAGTGATTTCGCCAATTTTATAACATGGAATTGTCTAATAGTATCGTTATATTGATGATTTATTTTTATCGTTTTAGTGTTGGATATGACAGGATATTCCGTTATCCTAGTTTCTTTATCATGGATCTTCATGTCCATAGCATGCAATGTCACATTCGTTGTGTCTTGGACCACGTTCAAAACAATTTTTACCTATATTATGGGATTGTAATCTATTTCTGTTAATTATTCGCTAAGAACTACCTTTAATAAAGATAAAGTATCTAATTTAGTAATAAAATATAAATACTAATGTAAAATAATAAAAATATAATTTACATTATTATAAAATATAAAATCATAAAAGTTTATCAATCAAATTATTTGATTTCTAAGGAAAAAAATTTAATAAATATTTCATAAATGTTTTAGCATACTAAACGAATTTTCAAACTTATAACTTATATTATGTACATTTACAGTTTCTCGTATAAATTTTTCTCAATAATTAGTACTAGTACATTATTATTTCATAACAATTATCAATTTTTTTACACAATTATTAAAATAATACGGTCAATCTATTAAACTCAAGATGGAGTAAATTATTTCTTAAATACAAAATGGCATTTTAAATGAATTGTAAAAATTTGTGCTCCGCTCTTATAATGAATGGTATACACGAACAAAATATAATTGATTAACGATACTACGTGAATAGTATCCACAATAATGAATAAAAATGTACAAAGTTGTATTCATTAGTACATATTTTATGAGCATTATATTTTGGTATTTTATAATCAGTAATGCAGAGTATAAAATAAAAAGTTCAAAGTTGGTATAATATTAAACATTTTATAGTACCTCGCCATTGAAGGTAAAGTTTCCTTCCCAAATAAAAGGTACAAGATTGAGATCATAGCTCAACGGTAATACCGACTTTGGTAGCCTAACGTTCAGTTTGTTACCACGAGATTCACTATAACTTCTTCCGGATCTAAACATCGATGACTCTTCCCAGTCCACGATGTCATGGTGTTGGTTAATCTTACCGTCGACGCAGGGTGCAAAGTGACATACGAGAAGACCCGTTACAACGACGCTGCTAACGAACGTCAATACAAGTGCAAATGCACCGCAGCGCGTGATGGTGCAGCAGCGCTTGCGGCTAAAGGTCGTTGTGCGATCGTTTATACCCATAACAGCCAACGATTTTCATGCTATCGTCGATGAATCTGTGAACGTCCTTAGGTTGACTAATGCTGTTTTTTTATTAAATGTATAGGGATAATTGAATTAGAAATTTAAAGCCGGATATGGAATTGGTGCTTTATGATTATCATTATATTATATTTAATAAAATGTATATAATAAAATTATTATCATTATAAATAATTTATCATATAAAAATTTATTTAATTATATGATTTACAAAAATCCGTGAATGAATACCATTATCAAATTTATAAGTATAATTATTCTATTAATTATATTAATATGAATAGATCAATTCTGTAGTTAATATTGAAATTCAATAAACTTGTTTACTAAAGTGTACTTTTTCATTAACTACATTATGGTTGAATTGTCGAATAAATATCTGCCTAGTGTTATTATCTAATATTAGGAAAACTTTTGACATCCAAAATTAGGAAACTTATACATAAATTTCTGTTAAATATCTTTCAAATTATTAAAACTAAAGTTAATATTTCGTTCACTTTAATTTCATTTCAACTTGAAATTTTTATTCTTTTATGAATGATATTATCTTATTAGCTTATTACTTTTACAAAAAATCAGTAAAATAGTTCTACTGATTACTTGAGTCAATAAGATAAAGATATAACTTATGAGATATTTTCTATTGAACTTTTAATTTTAATGTATAGTATTTATTGTTTAGATTTTTTCCACACAATTAAGTATTCGAAAAAAATATTTACAAAAGAATTAATAAGATCAGAGAAATTTATACGGTTCTAAGACTTGGCATGAAATGTTATATAGTTAATTGGATTCGTATGTAAAACATTAAATACATAATCAAACTGACATTTTTCAAAGTGGCTATAGCAATAACTCAACATTAATTTTCTTAAAATTTAATTGTTATACTCATTATTTTCGTTAATACACAGTCACGTACATATCACTTTGTATGAAATTTCAAGAAAATCAAAATTTGAGCAATTCTTGCTTTTTTATAAAACAACTGAAACGATTGAAACATTGGCATAGTGATTTTAAAAATTCTCTTAAATTAGTAGATTGAACTATGATTAATATTATATGAATTAAAAACTATTTTAAACTTTTTAGATTTAAATATTTTATTCATTATAACAATAATAGTCTTAAAAAAAGATAGTGAGTAAAGGTTAAGTAGTTCGATTTATATCAAACAGAAGTTATTCAATGAGTTATAGAAACACCACATATAAGTACGTAATTTGAGAGAAATTTGTATTATTAAATTTTTGTAACCCTGGACATATATAATTGCCTTGTCAAATAAATGATTAAATTGCGGTTAAGTTATTGATAGATTTATAAACAATATTTCATAAATTAGAAAAAATTCTGGAATCTCAAAATACAATGTAATATTTAGAAAAATATTTAGTTATTTCTTTAAACAGAATCTTTGTAAATTAATCCAATAGTACAAAAAATTATTCCAATACACGAAACATTACATTATATGAACTAAAGAATTTATTATTTATAAAAGACTTTAAATTTAAATATTGATCGAGTTAATATATTATGTTATAATTATAATTTGTAGATAGGTAAATGTTTTTGAGTAAAATTTTTTTTTCTTTAAAAGTTAACAAAATGAAGGAAAACTTTGTCGAAATAAGTTCAATTAACAAACTTATAATTCATTTATTTCTCGTATATACGAGTAAATATTGATGTGATAATGTCCACTAACAAACTTATAATTCATCTATTTCTCGTATATACGAGTAAATATTGATGTGATAATGTCCACTGTATCTTGAAACATTAATTGATTTTTGACATTTTTATTGCTTAGTAGATTATTACTTCTAATTAAAAATTTCCGAACAGGTCTTATAATTTATATAAACATTTGTTAAGTAGAAATTATCTCTTATCTTGCATATACTTTTATTTTTTATAAAGTTATATATTACAATATTTTAAAAAGTTTTAAATTTATTTTTAATAGAAATATTTCCTCGCATATACAAAGCAGTTCTAATATGCAAAAAGATGTAATATCATAATTAGCAAACCATTCTTATTTATACAAATATGCTGCATTTAAATTTTCCGTTTAATTGTAAAAAATTATATTTGCATTAAAAAAAATGTCAAATATGAGTTTAAAATCGTTTCCTATAAAACGTAGGTTAGTTGTACTAATATAATTAATGGGCATTTTAAACTATATGAAAATAATTACATAAAAATTAGAAATGTTTGAAGAACTACCGTACACGATTTGTTACACAAAATTATTGCGAAAATACAAAGTGAAAGTTGGCATGAAGGTTGATTGACGGCTATAAGTTATGGCTAGTAGCGCTAATAAAATCCTCGTACAATTTATGTACAATAATTTGTATGAACCATAGTAGAAAAATAAAGTGAATAGAAAAAGAACTATGCAATTAATTTGACTTATCGGTAGTAATTGTTACGTTCTTTCAACACGCAATGAATTAAAATTACTATCCTTGTCTCTATATTTTTCTGTTATCCATTTTCACTAATGTCCTCTATATTTTTCTTTTTCTCTTTTCCTTTCTATCTGTGCCTAGATATTTTCTTGTTCATTCTTTATGTAATCGAGAATAGGGTAAAAAAAAGAAGTAGAATATATAGACACGTGCTTCGATCGTTAAATCTAATTAAGCGGTACGAGAACGACACCAAAGTAAAACTAGAAAGAGGGAGGGAGTGAGAGAGAGAGTGAGAGACCATTAAATTACGAATGTGTCAAGGAAACGTAACATAAATTACAATAGCCACATAAAATTAATTACTTATGGCACTTCATTCAAGAATCGTCTATCATTATACACAAATTTTATCAAATCAGGCAATGAATGAATAAATTTTAATGCACATGAAAAAATTTTATTAAAATTGATTTCAATTTACATCAAAGTAGGCATAATTTTTTCAAATAAATAAAAACATAAATAAAAAAATATATATACATACATATATTTTATAAAACATTTAAATAAGTATTTATATTATTCGAAATATTTTGATTAATAGGTTAAATTAAATAAATAACAAGAATATTAATCTATATACATTAAAAATTCATGTAATTTAATTATATTTCTTAATAAAAACTTGAATATATTTGTTAATTACTTCTTTTAGAAGTTTTTATTGTATATAATTTCTAAAATTAAAAAAGGTTAAAAAATGAAAATTAATTTAAAATATGTAAATATAAATATTTAAGAATTTAGAGTCAATCATGTACTATGCTTTGATTCAAAACTTATATTACTATATAACAAAGAAATAGCGTTAAAGTTTAATTTATATATTATAGTAATTTTCAATATAAGTAAACTTTTGAAAAAGTAATATAGATACAAATCTTCAATTCACAAATTTAGGAGAATTATTGCTTTTTGTCTCATTGTATTTTATATTTAACTATTTGAATTGCTTATATATTACAAAGAGTCATTTAGTTAAGAGTACTGATATTTAAAAAAATAAATATTTATAATTACTATTAACTCGGTATTACTTTAAACTATTTTAGGGTTTTCTAATTAATAAATGACATATTGAATTTATGTAATTATTAATATAATAAAAAAAGAATTCATAAATTAAAAAGTATTGAAACGAATTATTAATTATCATATATGCGTTTAAAATCATTAAGGGAGAATTCATAATGCATTTATAAAGCTGATTAAAGCTATAAAATAATCATAAACTATTAAAACTGGACTTTTTATAGACTTTTTTTAAACACTAAGTTGAATAGAGTTTTAATATTTATATGAAGTTAGTTTCAGATTATAAATTTTTAAGCTGTTTTAAAAAAGATATCTTCTGGGTAAATGACAAAACTTCCTAAATACATTTGTAAAAAAAAAAAAGAAATAACAAAATCTAACTTTTATTAATAATTTTCATATACGAAAACTTTCATTGTAATGCGAATTAACAATGTATTTGCATAAATAAGAAATTTGTAATTTTTCTAGTAGGCGTAAAAAATGTACAAGAATTTACACATTGTTACTGAAGTCAATGCGCGTTGTATAAGTTTAACCGCATAAGAATGAGTTGTTTGCTAGAGAACTTTCAATAAGCTATTCACTTATTGCTTACCTATATTATATACGAAATGAATTGAATAATACTAATAGTTATAAGACAATGTATCTTCAACCGTATTTATTATAAGTAATATTAATTTAACATTTACTATTGTAATAAAATTTCATCAATTAACACTTATTTACTTTTTTTAAGATTTCCTTTAAGATTTTCGATATATATGATATCGAAAATATTTTATACAATTATTATTCTTTCTTGAAGTATATGAACAAAAAGAAAATTTAAGATAACACTCTTAAATATTAATATAAAATTGATAGAAAGTCAGTGAATAAAATAGATATTTTAAGACATTAAAAAAAACCATCTAATATTACAACACAATATCATATTATAATATAATTTAATATTACAGTAATCTACCTCAATCTCAAAAAATATGTAGAAGCTTATAATTATTTTCAAACTATAGTATAAGTATAATTATAATTTTGTTGATATATCGATGTCACGTAATACTGATATTATCGTTTAATACATAGTTAAAGGGCAGTCAATTCAGAATGTTAAGGACATGTATGATTCGTCTGTTTATTCTACAAAAATTAAAACGAACGTAATAAAACACAAAAAAATGAAAAATTAATATTAAATTCCATATTCATATATCGAATAAAATTCTATTCAGTGCTTTAATATTATAAATTATGATAATATTTATGTATTATTTTGCAATACATTTAATAAGATAAAATCTCGTATTAAATTAATTATTAATAAACTATAACATGATATTACTGAAATTATTCAATTTTATTATTCAATCTAAAATCTTCATCTTTTTCTAATTAAATTATAAAAGGTTACAACATCAAAATTATATAATATTTCTTATAAAAAAACCCCTTAAATATAAGCAATCATACAGGCTAATAAACTTCAATATAAAATTTCATTTGTTATGTATTTATTCCTCATTCTTTTTAGCTAGTAAGTGCTTTAGAAGCGCTTTGTAGAACTTAATGATCTCAATTGCTAAAACTTATATGTTTGTTAATGTATATATATAAATATATATATATGGACACACATGCGCGAACACGCACGTACACACACACAGTACGAATTCCGGTATTCAGAGATTGGAATTTCTGTTAATCGCTTCCAGACCCGTTACTGTTGCAACGAAAATACTTAAGATTGTATATCCTCATATAACTTGTTTGATTTAGCACGTACGTTACAGGTTCCGGGTTCAATGCCAAAATTGAACAATTGTGACTAGTTTGAATTGGCTGTGTTCAGAGGGATTTTTCTCTTTCAATTGCTTGGAATTTAAAATTCCTTAAGATAAATGAAATTTTTCATTGTAGTTATACTTTTGTATTAATGTTCTTCTTTTAAGTTCTTTAAGTCTTCTAGTTTTTCATTATTTTCAGTATATTACATCATACAACTGCCTTAATAAATAATAAAATTCGTAATACATTATACATTATAATTAAAGATAACAAATAAATTCATACATTATTTATATTTATGCCTATTTCAATTTTTACAATTGTTGTTTATATATCGATATTTATTTTATATTATTTGAAACATTTTAAAAATTATTTTATATGTATATCAAATTATATATATTTAATATTAGTTGATTTATGGTGTTTACTTAAAATATTATTTATATTTTTTAAATAGCAAAACAAGGAATGAGATTATTATTTCAAATTTGTTGGTTAAGCCAAAAATTTTTTCGCTAATTTATAATCATAATTATGAAAACAACATTAATATTTTTTATTTCGTGGTGAAGTTAAAAATGTTGTTTTTATTACTGAACAAATATAATATGTATTATCTAATGGCAAACATTTTTATACATTTGCATTCAATTATAAAAGTACAAAAAAAGGAATATGGAACTTATTTATTCAAATTTTAATTAAATAGTAATACTTGTGATTAATATATTCAAAGAATCTTCATATATTAATATATTCAAGAATCTTCAAATAAATTTCTGTATTTCGACGATATCAATATTTTCATTCCTCGAAAAAAAAATGAATGCGTCTATGTATGTATGCGAAATAGTCAAGTGCAATGTACTTTATTAATTCGGTTTTGAAATTTTTGTTTTTAAAGCATTTGTTTTCATGGAATCATTAAAAAACTATAAAAGTCATAAAAAATATTGTATTCATAAAGCTATAATAATATCCACATAGCGACAGCGCAACATATGGTACAATAGCAATACTTTACATTCGAAAAAGTACTTATTGCAAATGAACTTCTGAGATCAAAGTTATATACTTATTTATTATGATAAATTATATATGACCTGTAAATACTTAAATATTCTATATTTTTAAATCATAAGTGTTTTGAATATTACTTTGTAAAAAGAAAACCTTTCATCTAGTAAATCTTAAATTTTAATCAATAAATCAGTGTGTAGTTTAATAATAATTAGTATTTTTATCTTATACAGGTATTGATTATAAAATTTAATTTTAATATTTTATAAATTGTGCATAAAATGTGGCTTTTGTATATTTTAATTTATTGTATTTTATCATTAATAAGTTTCGTTATGTTTTTTCGTGACTACAGACATAAAAATAAATTTACATTTTTGTAATTAAAGTTTCATTTATAAAACTATTTTTGAATACACAACTAGATATCGGTTCAATTAAATTATCATTTGTCTTATTTTTCATACCTATAATATAAATAACTTTAATTTTTCATTTTTAATATAGCATTATGTACAAAATTATAATATTAATATAAAATTAATAATAATAATATGTGGTGGCTGTTATTTAAAGTTGATAAATATTTATTCTATTAGTATAATTATGATTATTTGAAAAAGGAAACAAACTAAAATTAAAAAAATATATTGAACAAGAAACAAGTTATGAAGTAAAATTAATATTATGAATGGTAGGCACTTTTTCCTACGTGATTATTGATTTTTATTTAAATTTCTTATACAACTTATTATTATTTTATTTACTTATATTAAGATTAAACCAAATAGAAAGCACTTTAAACTTCGAAAGATCTGTATTTCTTATAAATTGTGTAAATATCGTTTGAAAATTACGAGTATACCGATATAATTCAATCCGAAAAATGTAACAAAAGAAAATAATAAATTGTTACAATAATAAGAAGTAAAATTAGTGTTTACTAACTAGAGACTCAGGGCTCTTGAGAGCGTACTAATCCTTTTTCTATTGGTCCCATCTACCAAAAGTCGACTACAATACACTTCTGCCCTCTCTGACGCTAGAGGTACGACTGCGGCTTCACGATCCTTAAACCCTACGTACAGCGTTCTCTCTCTCTCTCTCTCTCTATCTATGTATCTATATATCTACTTATCTTTCTATCTAACTCAATCTCTCTTATCTCCTTCCCTCTTACTCATTCATTCCAATTTTATTTCATTACCTCTTTTTGCTTACACGCATCTGTAATCTTTCATGTATTTTGTTTTTTTTTTCTAGATCTTTTATATAAACTTATGTATATTAATAATTAAAAACGTTTTCAGTTGAATTCCATATGTATGGAAAAATTAAAAAAATTTTAGTCAAAATTCAATTAAAATAGGCAATATGATCTTAAATATTTACCTATAAAAAATGAACTTAAATGATAAGAAAAAATAAAATAAATATTATCTCTTTAAAATTTTTGAGTATATAAAAATATTATTTTGTGCTACTATTTTTACTAAATTTCTAACCTAATATAAGCAAAAATTAAAAATAAGACACATCTTTATATTGGGTAACTACTTATATTTATATATGTTTTAATTTTTACTTTTTTCTAAATTTTAAAGAATTGATTTTATTAAAAATTATTTTTAATTAATAATAAATTTATGATTTATTATTTAATTAAATTAACTAAATTAATATTATTAAATAAATATATATTATATATATTTATATTATATATAATTATTTATATATTAATATAATTAAATATTATATTATTAATATTATATATATTTATATATATTAATGTAATTATTAATATAAATATTAATTAAATGAATAAATTTATTATTTAATAAATAAATAAAACATAATTTTTATAATCTATTCTTTAATTGTAACTGTAAATCTGTAAACTGTAATTGTAACTGTAATCATGTTTATTATTTCTAATAAAAATGAACAAAATCAATGAAAATTAGGTGAATCGATTTGAAAAAGTATAATAAATTTGTTTCCAATATTAATTTTTTTAATAGTACTTTGAGTATTTGAGTTTATTAAGTGTAATATCTTTTATATTAGTACTTTATGATTGCGGACAATTATTTGAAAAAATAGTAATTTTGTCATTTTTTAAAAAATAATAATTTTATAATGTATCAATGTTAACGGAAATTTTGTGCACAAAATTTAAACAATATAAAGTGAATAATATCTTTATTCACGGACAAGTATTGATATCAGTAATAAAAATAAAATAAACATTTGATTTGAATATATAAAAAATAAGATGTTATCACGATGTATTGATAGTCAAGTTATTTGTTAAAAACTAACGTTAGATAAATAAAAATTGATATTTTCGTTACCAAAATTTTTTTGGAAAATATTTATTTATATGCATAAATAAAAAGGCATTGATATATTTAAATGAAAGAATAAAATAATAAGACAATAAAATATGTTTTATGAAAAGAAAATGTTATTAAAATTTAGTCAATATAATAAATAGTTTAATTATTAATAATAAATAAAAATGAATTATTTGTTAATTTCCTACAAGAAAATAATTTATATAAAATGAAACTCTTACTAACAAACAGAGCTTCAAACTGATGTTGAATTTACATTATATATGATATTTTTCAAAGAAATATAATTTTTTCTATTGAGTGTTTATTTGGATATTTGAAAATCATTTAGAAACAAACTAAACATTTAAAAAGTTATCAGATTTTTACTATTTTAAGTTGAGTATTAATTTCCAATTAATTACCAATGATTTTATAACATTATAAAAATATCAATGAACTTTGTTTTAAATTACAGTAAAACATAGAATATTACTTTTAGTACCTTCAAACATAAATATACAAATTTATTTTCTTTTTAGTATTATTATGTAAGATAAGAAAGAATAATTTTTACATTTAAAGATTTTTATATGTAAGATTTTTTTACATTCAAGTGGTACAAAAAATTTTAAAAATATAATTCAAATAAATTCTGTAATCGATTCAGCTATCTAAAAATTGGTGTAATATTCATTGAATATTAAATATCTGAAAGAATAAATCGGGATATATGATCATGTAAAATCGTATTAAATGTTAATGTTGTATTGTAAATTGCAAACAAAAAGTACATTTCTTCTTAAAAGAATATTAAAATATTTTATGATATTGCTAAAGAATTGAGCAATAACCTTCGTTTTATTTGAATTTTATTTTAGCTTAATAGTTAAGCGATCAAGCTTTGATTATTTATTCTTTTATCTTTTTACTTAAAAACTGCGTACAAATTGAAATTTGTATTCAAATTCAAATTATATATTCTTTTAAGTTAGTTACTTAGAGAGTATGTTTATAGGTAAATGTACATCAAATTTATAATAATATTTATTTAGTTTTGAATAAGTAATTCAAGTTTATATATTATATGCATATATAATTTTTTATTCATTTGAAAATTATGAATAAAAAAAATAAATAGCAAGAAGATAATAATGAGATAGTTATTATCACATCATTTTCTTTATATTTAACATCTATAATTATATATAAATTTTGAACATTTTAAAGTCATGTGGATGGTTAAAAGGTTGAACGAGTATAATAGGTAGGCTGCCAAAAATCGGTTTTCAGCCTCATTTCAATAGTATATATACAATATCACGCGTTCAAAAATTATTTTGCTACTAAGTACTATATCCAGCATGTGATATTTTCTTATCGTCCTGTTCATGTGTACCGTTTTACAAAACGAGTTACTTATGTTTCATACATTATGAAATTTTGTCTTGAAGAACTGTAAATAGCGTGGTTTTTTTATATACGTAATATTTATACGACATATTTTAATTTAATCCGAATGAGATAACAGTGTACATTATAAAAAGTGTAGCTTTATAAAGTCGATTAGTAACTATTATTCTACCGAGAAAAGATACTGTTTCACAAAAAAAAATTTTTCAACAAGTTTGAAAATGTTGCAAAGGATTAGTTGAAATATTTTACTCGTTGTAAAATGTATTTATTCGATACTTTTTACGCTAAACGTTCAATATAAAATACAATATCACTATTATAATTTGTTTTTATATATAATAAAAAAAATCTTCGCAGTTTAATAAATATTTATTATAAAATAAATAAATAATTATTTTATTACTTTTATAACTATTTATAAAAATCAGCCATTAGAATCTTCAGATCATTAATGTTACACACTATTTAAACTCTTATAATTGAAAAGTATTCATTAAATGTAATGGACAACTCTTAGTACTATGTTTTAAATTAAAACTAATGAGCTGCATAAGCTTACTAATTGACTTTATGTATTTGGTTATAGTTGGTCTAAGTTAGATCATTTAAATAAAGAAGTTCGTATTATATAACCTTTTATAAATGAAATAGTTACAACTGTTATAGAAATTACAGTATATCTAATAAGTACCGGGGAAAGAATTATGTATAGTATCAGTGTGTTCATGGCGTGTACTTTGTAATTATATTGCTTCATCAACCTTCTGCAGTTCTGTGCTGTGTTTCAACTATGATAATTACAAAATACAATTATCAGCAACACGTTAATATGAATATCAAAAGCAGTATTACAGAGCAACGATGTATTGACAATCACGAACTCAGCTTAATTTCATTTCATCCTGCAACAAATCATCTCTCTCTCTCTCTCTGTTTAAAGTCAGCTCTCTCTATATATTTATGAACTTTCCTCTTTATTTTTCTCTTTTTCTCTATCCCTTTGGTCGAACAATTTTCTTGATTTTATTCTCACTATATAACTTCTGTATTAAATTATTCAACAGTCTGTTTAATACTCGTAATTATTTTATATTACGTACATGGTCATTTTCATGTTAAGAAATGCAAGTAAAATATAAATCTCGGATAACACATATATTGTACATTTAAAACACAAGGATTATAAATAATAAATGTTTAGATTTTTCGACACAATTTAAATTTTATTTCATTTGAATATATTATCTACTTTTTAACTTTATGGTTAGAGTGAAACTATTAAATACTATATGTCATATAAATACTGAATAACTTACTTCAATAACTATAATTATATCAACTAAAAATATATAATGATCAAGAAATAAAATATATTACGATAATATTTTAAACTTGAAATTTTTTAAGTGAACTCGCTATAGATATTGTATAATATATAATGACCACAAAAAATTTATATTAAATAAATTATCTGAACTTAGTTAGAAATATTTAAATTTTTACATTTTATTTTCCACAAAAATTTTTACTAGTTAAGATGTAAATTTAAGAAAATTTGAAAGCTATTTGCGAAAACATCGATTTCCAAATATTAAAAATAATTATGAACTTTATTAATTATTAATTTAAAAAAACAAGCATAAGGTGAAAGAATACTGGCTAAAGTGTATTTATGAATAATTGTAATCAGGATTAAGAAAACTTTAAATAATTCATAGAAATAATTGGTATTTTTCTGAATCTATTAAAAGTATTTGTATCAATTTAATTTGAGAGAAACATTTTAAATAAAGAATTGATTATATACAAAATAGAATTTTTATAATACATGAAGTAGTTAAAATACTTCATGATTATTTTAAAAACTAGTGGAAAGTGAATTATGAAAACTTAATGAAACTATGGTTATCATGATTGATTTGCTAGCAAAAGATTAAAAATATTAAGTCTTTTATTTATCTACTTTATAGATAAGATTTCCAGTACTTGTAGATTCCATAGCTTATCGCGATCATTCTTTCTTTTTCAGGTCGCATCACAAAAGGGTAAATTGGAAAATAAGCAAGTGAATTACTAAAATGTATTAAGAAAAATAGAGATTGAAATCGAAGAAAATGGTGTTGCTGTAGTAAACTTTTTAAACTGGATTGTATTCTCATGTACATATATCTAATAAACAATACCGATATTAATTAAAAGGCAACAATTTTTAATCTTCATCTGAACGAAATTTTTTTGTTAATTTTTAAAGTAATATTATTCAAAAAGAAATACATTAATTTTTTAATTAATAAGCTTTTTCAGATTAAAATATTGTTTTGTAACTCGATATTGTATAAAAAGCAAATTTAAGATGTTTCTTTGACTTAATTTTAATTTACAATTTTATATTAAATACAATTAAAAATCTTCATTCCATTAATTTATAGAGGATAAAGTTTTAACAATTTTCGATATTACATAAATTTAATATCATATTATTTAATCCATATACTAATTCCAGGAATTGAAAATTATTATTTAAATTAAAAAATTATATTTTCTTGCAATAAAATTTGTATATATGAATTTTATCTAATGATTCAGATATATAAATTAATTTCTTTTCATTTGTGTACTAAAGAAACTATCTATTGCACTTTTTTCAATGTACGAAATAAACTTTCACTTTTTAATGTATTTATATGAAAGTGAACATTTTCTAATCATGGTTCAATAAAACATTTAACAGAAGATCTATATTATAATATATTTATTAGAAAATAAATACTTAAAAAATATTTCCATTTAATTCTACAAAATAATTATTTTTGTTTATCTAATTTTAGAAATAATTTATGCATTCGAGAATTCTCTTGCATACTTATGAGCGTAGAAGATGTATATATAAGAAATATATAAGAAAAATTGTGAGAATAAAGGAAAGATTATCATGATTTTGTATAAATGAATAGTAATAAATAAAAGCGATTACAGTAAGATTATTGTAAAAAAATTTCGCATTATCAAAATAGTAATCTAACTATGTAACTCAAAAAATTCTTCTTTTTATTTAATGTTTTTGTAGAATTATATAAACATTTGTGCTTGTCATTTATAGTAGCCTGCATCTAGATTACTGTTTATTTTTATTTGTCGAAAATTCAATCCATATATACTACATTTGCATGCTGTAGTACAATATACGGGCGTATGAACGACGAAAATTCATGTATCCCTCGCTTCAGGTCAGATTTAGTAATTTGATCATCGCTCGAACAACATGTAAGATGCAGAGGTCTAGGATTTTCTTCATTAATGATATTTTTCATACAAAAGAATTTCAATCAATAGCTTGTACAAGATTATTGAAACTCTGCATAAGTTTTCTTTTATACTAAGTCTAATGAATTTTCTGTTAGATGTAAGATACTTTTTTTTTTTTAAATTGAGAAAGCGACCTTTATTTTGAGTAAAAATACATTAAAAAAGCATTGTTTTTTTTTCATTAATTGAGATAAATTTTGTCTATTTAGGTAAAAAATCGTACATTATAAATATTTTAAATAATTTTATTACAAAATTATAAGTGTAATAAATCTTTTTTAATTATTAATTGATTTAGTTATGTAAAAATTGATAAAGATAAAAATAGTATATAAACAGCTCGAATTTATTATTTCTGTATAAATGGGCGGTTAAATATTTTCCAAATTTCTTAATAACAATGATAGACCTAAAATTGATAATATTTAGAAAATTACTACAAAATTCGGTTAGTAATTTAAACATAAATAATGTATAATCTATTTTTAAGTTGATACATTTATAAAAATAAATTTCTGAAGTTCAAATAAAGCAAGTTTAAACGTTTATAATATATTAAAATTGTATTTAAATGGCAAAAATTGCATTGATTTTGCTGTCATCAAATCATTTCTTATCAAATACAAAAATATCTGTAATCTTTAATTGTCAGTAAATTTCAGTTCGTAAATAATTACGTAATATTTTTTTATAATAAATTAAAGAAATAAAATTAATTCATTAAAATTAACTTCCTTTTACTGTACATATGTTGGTGTTTAAGCATGTGTACATGCCTATGAATGCTTGATTGTGAATGTGCATCTATTTGTAGTTTATCAAAAAATATATTTCTAGACTTCGTAGATATATTTTATAATTTTTTAAATTATTTTAGAATATTTTTATTTAACATAAATTATTTAAATGTATTTATAAAAAATTATTTAAATATAATGGACTGCATGAAGAATTAAAATAATCAATTTCTTAGTTTCTATCTCTGGGTTAAATGACTGAAACATATTTTATTTTCTCAAAGAAGCCTATAAATAAAGAATGAAAAACTTCAATAATATTGATAAGAGAGTAAAATAATTAATAAAACATGCATAAGTAGTCAATATATGCATTTAATTAATGCTCTTTTAATATATAATTTAATAACATAAAGCTGCTTGAAATTAAAGCACGTTTATTATTTTGGTAGTCCTCTACCAGACCGTAAAATAAAACGTACAAGTACTATAAGCATAACTTGTTATTTAATTAAATGAGACATATAATATGTGTATTACATCTTTGTTCATAAATAATTGTATGAGTATTTACTACATCAGTGTAATTTCACAAACGGTTAGCATTAACAAATGGTTTATAATAATTGTTATATATACATAATGAAATCTTATTCATTTTTAAATATAAAATTTGATGAAATTACACTAATTAGTCTTTTATATCAATTGATCTAGATTTATTTAAAATAATTTTTATTTTTCTATTGAAAAATTTATGGAAATAATTATATAAAATTAATGCAAACAAAAAATTTATTTTTTTGTAAAAGCAGTTAAATTTTAATATTACAAAAAATAACTTTTTGTAAATAACATAAAAATTAAAATAAGAAAGTTAGATAAAAATTTAACCAAATAAAAAACCATTTTTAAATATAAATATATAATAATTAATAAAATCGATTACTATACATTCGATTACTGTAACCTTGTAAGAATTTATTAAATTGTTAAATATACTCGTACAAGGAAAATTAAAATAATTTAATAAATTTAAATTCTACTATAATATTTTAATAACATCAAATGTACAAATATTTTATTAATTTTATGTTTTAATACAACTCAATCAATTTCCATGTGTGTATCTGAAAAATAAATTTGATTCTTTCTGTTAATTACATTTAATTTGATGGTATGTAATGAAAATAACTGTGAACAATAAATAATATTTAGTAATACATTTATTAAATTTGTTAAAAATTTTTAAATTTTATATATTTTATTTTATACTATTTTTCTTAAAAATCGAGTTACAATCTCATTTACAGGTAAATAATGTAAGATTTTATCTTCTTATAAATGGTGGTGTTCGTAAATTTTAAAGCCATTTAAGATTTTAATTATTATTTTATACAATCAATTTCATTCGGTTATGTGTTTTTAAAATTCAAGCCAATATATTTCTGTCATATAATTATCATCAATGTCATATAATTAATGTATAAATATAACTTCGTATGCAAATGCATTTTAACTTATATTTCAGAAAAGTATGGAATACTAATCATAAATCAATAAGATTACTATTCACAAGACACGATCTGGAGAAAATTAATTCAGCCAACGTAAAGTCGACTACTGAAGGGTGTTGGAAATAAACGTAGTGTCGAAATTGTCGCTTAAGTCTTTTCAGTGTCCTTAGAGCCATTCGCGTTTCTCCTGCACTCGTGCCGATCGTTCAACTTCCAGGGAAGCGATAAGGTCGTGCGCGCAATTTGGAACAGCTTAGCGGGTCGGGGCCGTTTCTTATACTTATTCCAGTCATACATATAACAAGGAATAAACTCGACGAACAACCTAAAAAAATAAATGCATTTACGATAATCTTAAGTAGTTCGAGATGTGGTTGTGAGTCCATGATTATTTTATTAGGAATTGTAATCAGAGAATTATTTTCTAAAATGAAATTCATTCAATTCCTGCAAAACATCGTATAAAAATATTTTTATATGTGTCGTAACTCATATTTCAGATATAGAATTAGAATAATAAGCAAGATTAATATCTTTTTACACTACAAATTTCAATAAATATCAAAAATATGCGAAAGGTGTTTAAATATATAATATTTAATACCTTTACTAATATAATAATGTAGAATAAAAATCTTGGAATTCTGAAAATAATTTCGGTAGAAAACAATGCTTTACTCTAATCGTTATTTTGTTTACTTTCTAATCATTGTTTTTTTCAAAGAAAATCGCATAAAATAAAATTATATAATTCATTTGAAGACAAAAATTAAAAATTTCACTCTTAAGGCAATTATTTGATAAATATACATTTTTTATCTATAAATTTATATATTTGATTGCTTTTTAATTAGCTTTAGGCTTCTACATCATTGGATATGGTAATAAAATCACAAAATAAGTGTTGCGATATTTTTTAAAAAATTTATTATAACACAGCAAACTACTTCAAATTTTTGAATATAATTATCTGATATGTTTAATATACATTTTGTAATAATGTCGTTACTTTTTCATATCAGTATATAAGTACTTTTAAGTGATGAAATAATAATTCTTTACAGCGTTGGTAATGATCACTGCATTATACAGATTTCCAGCAGCATTAATATAACCTCTTTCACGAATGACACAAATATCGCTTCCGTTAAAACATTGTTTAAAATAATTTGCTTCAATTTTATATTTCATCTTTTTTATTTATAGTTTGTCACCGTAGAACAATATTCAATTTATAATATTAAAATAATATTACATATTATCAGAATTTTTTTCGATTATTTCTAAATTTTGCTTAATAATATTCTTTTTAAACAAATTTTTAAATAATGTGCTTTTAAATGACTATTAGCACTTGAGACACTTATCAACTTAAAAGCTTATGTATAATTTTAATGTGATCATTTGAGATATTTGCAGTATCGAAAGGCTCGTACGAGTTAATCAGTGGTCGATCATCGTGCACAGTACTAGATATATACAAATAATTCTTTTAGCTATGATTATTTTAGAGACAACTATAAAATAAAAACTTTGTACTATTTTCCAGAAAAGAATATTTTATTTTCCATGACTAGAACAAAAAATTTAAGAATGCACTACCATAGGGATTTTACAGTTGATCAAAATGAGATCAAATTGATCCAGAGTCGTATTAGTTTGATGCATTTAGCGCCATCTCTATATGAAGTTGAGAAATTTCTGAAGTACTCACTTCTTTTATTAGTAATTTTGAAAATAAAAATATGCATCTACTCAACTTATATTTCTTAGAAATTCATAGAAAATTTATTATTTCTAATCATAAAATACGGGTTTTGTATAATTACAGAAAATTCTATAACGTGATTTTTATAACGTAATTTATAATTATAACGTAATTATAACGTTTATAATTAATTTGCCTCAACGCTCTCACCTACTTATTCTATCCAAGATTCGTAATTCGCAGACGTTTTACATTTTTATGTTTAAATTTAATTTAACTATGTAAAAATGATATGTCCTAAAGAAAAAGAATATTTATTTGGAATCAACATTGTTTTGACAAGAGTATAAAAATATTGTATTTATAAGTAACGTATAAAATACTTGTTGAATTCAATCAAATGCCGTATTTTTTACATATTTAGAAGGAATATAATGCCAAGTGAATTAGCCTGAGATCACATATGGAGAGTTGCATGTACAATAAGCCTCTTTAAAGTGTCCCGGATCTTATGAACGTCTGCTGGTACAGCAGACATCACACACACATTTGAGTGAAAATGATATTTAGCAGAGATACAGCATACTTACGATTTAAAATATTGGTTGAATTATATTTATTTATAAAATAAAAGGTAGTTCTAACATTAAAATTAATGATTTTTTGGGATCTTAAATTTTTAAAAAAATCTACAATTATTTGAGATTCATAAGCAGAACCTATATAGTGATTTAGATTATCTAGTGTTATATTTACATTACAATTTTTGAGTTCATCGTAAATTTTTTCATAAATTAGTATCAAAACATTATTCATATCAAATAATTGAACTATATTTAAGAAAATACTATAAATTGAATATAAAGAACGTGTCTTGAATTTTATACTTCCATTAAAGGCTATTAATTTAGTAAAGCGTTTGATAATTTTAAGCCTAATGATAGTTTAAGTTAATGACAAACAAACATATTTTCAGTATCTTATGTAATTTTCATAAAATGTGTATCTTTAAATTACTATTGTTTTATTACATAAAAGTAAATATGATAATAATTTTAAAGAACCTGCATCATAATAAATAGAACAGGCCTTGAATTACAATTTGAACTTTATTAATTGATTAATATTTTTTATATTTTTTTACATCAAAATACGAAAACAAGTAATTTGGATACTTTATTTTGAAATAAATAAAAAATGCTATTAATTGAAACTCACATTATCTTTATATTTTTGTACTAAGATATAAAGTACTATATATATAAAGCAATAAAAATATAATAATTAAAAATACTATTGCATAAAATATTTTTTTATATTTTTATATAGTTACATTTCTAGACAATTCAAAATTAATTTTAAAATTATATGCTTATTTTTTTCTATCTTTATAGCTATCTACGCGACAAAGAAATACTTTTAAATGATAGTCCATTATAAAAAATTTTGAAAATGATGGGTAAACAAATTTTTTTCATATATTTATAAAACAGTAGCGATGTAATTATCAAACTCCTGTTCGAAGAAAAAGAAGAAATTGAATTTTCTTCAGGTTTATGATATAAAGATTTATATCCACTGAAACATAGATGTAGATAAGCCTATTTTAGAAAACGTATTTTGAATCGGTTATATTTCGTCTAAAGTAATCCATACGTAGTAGATAGATTATGATAAAATGATTTCAAAAAACAAGTCAAAATTCATAAATCAATCAATATTATATATAGTTGAGTTATTGGTTTAATTTAGAAGAGACTTTTTCAGTTTTATTTATTTAGAAATATTATTCTAAAAGTTTTAAATACAGATATATATATTAAAAATAATAATAAAATTAATTTTAAGATTCTGGTATACCTAATAATCAAGAAATTACTATCAACAAGTACTTTACGTAAAATAAGTACTTTAAGTAAGAAAATTTTATATCAATAACAGCACATGTTGATAATAGTACATCATACTTAAATACTATATTAATTAATTAATCCAGTAAATAATTTAAGTACTATTATTATTTTTAAAATTATTTCGCATCTATTTTAAAAAATGATTATTACACAAAAAATTAAATAAAAAATAAAAGAATATAATATTTAAGTACACCAATAGATTTTTGTGTACTTCCATCAGATTACTACATTATTTAAGATCTTATTTTTTTTTAAAGGAAACATACATTTCTATTGTTTAAGAAATATTAGAATTTTAGAACAATTAAAAAATTTATTCAAGTCTTTTTCTTTACTTCTTTATTCCTCTCCATATAAAAGTCAAATACATACTTAGTTGATAATTTTATAAAAATATTTGCAAACTTGAAAAAATTAAATCTTAATTTATTATCACGTAACAAAACAATTATTGATCATTGAGCACTTAATATTTAGTAAATATTTTGTAACACCTTTGAAACTATAAATAGAAATTTCAAACGACTGTTTGAAACACATAATAATGCTTTCTTTTGGATAATACGATATTCTCTTTTCTTTTATGTTTTTTCAATGATTGTTGTTTCTATTTCTTTCAACAGAATAAAATAAATATTAGTATAATTTATAATTTGAAAGGAAAAACGTATATAAAAGTATTCGTTAAAATGGTAAATAAATAATAGATATTTATATAACACGAATAATAAAAAAGTATTTTATATAGTAATTTTAATATTACCATAGTATATAGTGAACATTTTTTATATGATTATTAGAATTATTTTTTATTATTTAAATTTGAAGATATTAAAAATTTATTCTATACGTATTGTAGATATTAAAAAACAAATATTTTAGAAATTATATAATTTAAAGGAAAGATACGTATATATTATAAACATAATACACGTACAGTTTATATTAAATATAAATTTTTAAATAAAAACGGAACTATTATAGTTTAATATAAATATAGATCGTTTATACCAATCTATGGAAAAAAATTCTGTAGTTTTGATAATGGTGTAACAGTGTGAGTGATTAGAAAGAAATAAGCAGATATGTATGTTTATTTGTGCATATACTGTATACTGTAGTGCATCGCTTTTTTTTACCTTCGAATATCTTCGTCCTTGGAGAATCGGGAACTTGTTCGGACCAATGATACAGTTACTTTATTACGACATAGAAAAACTGTACATTGCATAGCGCACCGAGTGCAATTATTTATATATTTGCTTATACGAGCGGCAGCAAATACGAAGCATAATTGCTCTAATAATAATATTTTCAATATTTTTTATATATTTAATATTTTAAGTCTAATTTTAATTATCAAAATCAGCGAGAAAAGAAAGATAATTTTAAAGGTACAAATATCTGAAAAAAGTATGTGCAACGTTTTTTGACATATATTACGCAGGTGATGTAAATGTAATTTCACTAACCAGCATGAAGGCCATAAACTTGACGACACATTTTATTAAATCCACTTAAGCATATTGGATTATTCGTTAGGAAATAAGAACGACAAGTAGTAGAGAAAGCGCCAGTATTCTGTGCTTACTATTACGTCTCTGGACAAAAGAAAGACTGATCGAGAAAATAGCTAACATTTACGTGTTTACATATTTGTAGAAACAAGTTACAGTGAACGTAGTTTTTGAAAACGTGTTTTTTGTCAATCATTTCAACATGAGATTACTGACTAGTCACTCGCTATGGTCAATGCGGAAGAATCGTTATGAATTCTACTTTACCTGATAACATCCGTCAAGTAAATAAGAAATTTATCAGTTTCATAATTCTTTTGCTGCAAATAATGCACTTTTCAAAATATTACGTAGAAAATCAGCTAAAATATATATTATATTCTTCTTAAATATTCTTGCTTTGTATAAATTTTCTTTCAATTATTTTTTATGATATTTTATAATTTGTAGATTTACTATTTATTCTTGTAATAAATAAAAAAATTTCTACTTCAATTACAGGCTTTCTTCTATTATACTATAAAAAATGTTGAAAGTTTTCCTGTTTATATTGTACAAGTGAATCAATTTTCAGTAGCAAAATTTCAATATTCACATTCCTTTGAGAAATATTTAAATATTTAAAACTTTTCATACATTTCTAAATTAATATTATGAAAATTTTTTTATCTTAGATGTTGTAAGTATTAAAGTCTAAGTATTAAATGTAAATAATTTTGAAAGTACAAAAATAATATTTTGCATAAGATTTAAATAATACTATTAAATCAGCTCAATCATAATTTTAATCTAGTTTATCAAATAGTCTCTTGCAACAGTGTCAAAAATATAAGTATATTTATGATTACTCTTGAGTGATTTAACATATTTATCAAGATGAAGAAGAAGACAAAGGAAGAAAATAGTATCGTTAGATATGTGAAGAACTCTTGATTGAAAATTGATAGAATTACTTCCTCTTGTTATTGGCTCGTTAAAGACGGAATATTAGTGGGTGCGAAAATAACCAAAGATATTCGCGCATGAAAAAGAAGAAAGTTTAGCTTAGAAACTTGAAAATGGAGAATGTCATAACTGATCTTATGATCTTATGATGAATTTCATAACCAGATAAAAATTTTCAGAATCATTAAATTAGTTTATATATATATACTTAGTAAAATTTAAAAATTATTTTTTCATATTTAGAATATCTTATGAATTCTTTTAATACAAATTATTTTTTGTACAACATTATTTCCATGTTATTGCGCTATATAAAAAATAATTTTCTCAGAAAATGTAAAAATTTCTATTGCAACTATTTTTTTATTCTGTAGCATATTCAAGAATGAAATTTATTTTTTTTATATACTTTTGATCTTGTATTTTATTGTCATATGTATATGTATCTAACAACTAAACCCTACAAATGATTTCAGATAATTTATTGTACTTATTCTTACTGAATCTTTGACTTATTATTCAAGTTAGTAGCCGAAAACTGATCTTTACATTATATTAATATTTATAGGATAATGTAAAAAATTTTAGTCAATGCATTTAAACAGTTTATCAGGTACAAATATATGCATTGTGAAAAATGGGGCGTATGCGTGCATGTGGATGGGTGTATATAAATAAATACATATATATGTACGTATATCATGAAATGTAGATAAATATTTTTCTAGTTTTAAGAAAATTATGCCATAAATATTTCTAAAATAACCCAAAGTGCAAATACGAGTGAACATTTTTTAATGCTATGTAATGACGATTACAATTTTATGTAATCAATTTATTTAAATAATTCGTAATAATTATTATTAATAACAAGACAACTATTTTTAAACAAACATTTCATGTTCATATAAGAAATTGATATAAAGAAATAAAATCCATATAAACAAATGTAGAAGTTTTCTAAAAATAAGTAAGTCAACAAAGCATTAAAATTCAAAATTTAATATTCGTAGTGAATGACAGCAATAAAATACTCATATTTTTATTAATCGGTTTGATATTTTTGTCAAAAATCAGACTAAGTTTCTTCTTAATAGGAATACACTTATCATCATAATATAAACGTTTAAAATAATTATTTAATTTATAAATAAAGATTGAAGATTATTTTTAAGTAAAATCTTAAATCATTTTTGAAGGTGTACAAAACAGTATTATGGATAATTCAATATCAAAGTTTTGATAAAATATAAGTTGAAAAATAGTAAAAGTAATATTTTTCTATTTATTTTTTTAACATTTTTTATCATTAATATTTATATCATTGTGATAATTATTTTTATAATATTTTTTCTGTAAAACGTTAATAATGATAAAATCATAAATTATTTTCTGTGTTGTTTTATGTTGACTATTATCAAAATGTATTTGTATTAATAATATATTTCTGCTCTTATTTAAAATTAATATAATTAAATTCTGTTATTTAGAAGTTTATATATTTTTAAATTTCATAGATATTTTACATATTCTTAAGTAGTTTCAAATTTTTTGATAAAACCTAATTCGTATTACGTAACCGACTATACTTTTATCTAAACTTGTTTGAAAATCCATATCTTAAACTTTATAATGTAGTATATAAAACATACAATATAATGTATAAAATTGAATTTTTTTATTTATGGATACTATAATTAACATAAAATATGAATAGTTATTTAACTATGATGAATGTTGAAATTCATAATATGACTATGTTAAGTAATGTAATTCGACTAAAAATTATTCGAATTTTAGATAATCTATATTTATTCTATTGAAAAGGAATATAAATTATATCAAATATCTATAATTGATAAATTAAGTATATGACTTTATTAATATTATTCGCAATATGTTACAGATACAAATACAATGTAAAGTTTTGTTTAATGTATTGGATTAAACATTTAAAACTAGAATTTTCACAAATACTGAAATAAATGTTACTGCTCTTTTAAATATGTAGTCGAATATGTCATAAAATAAAAGAATTTTTTGAATTTAAAATTAAGTATACAATTAAATGATTGTCTGACCTGTAGTATAAAAAATGATTCCTAGTCATGTTTACTTTTGTTATGGATCCAATAATCCATTACATATTATATATTACATATTATACATTATATATAAATATATAATATGAATGCATTTAATATTAATTAATGTAAGAATTAATATTTTTTTATTATTTCCTCTTATAAATTATTAAAAAAAGGAGTTTTATACAAATTATTGCACATTATTTTTAGTAAAATAAGATATATAAAGATATTTAATATTATGCACACGCGCGCGCGCACTCACACATACACACATGCAATGTATTTTTCTTTACATTTTTGCATCTAGAAGAAATTTCAACAACATTATTAAGATAGACCGTACTTTGATAAAAATGTGAAAAGAAATACAAGTTAAATGTCAATTTTAATGTTAACTATTTACATGACACATAATATTATAAAAAAAATTTTATTATCTGAAGAATTTAAGATAAGATATTAAATTAATTTATTTAATCGATTTGAATTATAATGAAAACCTAATAAATTATTTACATTATATATTGTATATGTTATTTTGTAAGAGATAATAATGAATATATGAATTTACAATTTAAAATCACATTTAAATTTATCTATTTTATATTTAATAAAATAAATACTTTTTTAAACATGAAAATATTGTATAATAATTTATATAAATATAGTATAATATATTTTCAATTATTATATACGATAATATAGATTATTTAAGCTTTTTAATATAAATAATAAATATGAAATTAAATCTCTTCATCTTTAATTATCATCGTATATAAAAATCTTATCGAATACATTAAAAGTAAAAGTACATTGAAAGAAAGCGTTACATGATATCATGGTCGTATAAAGAATAAAGCACAGGAAAGACGCATACAAATGCTCACGCTACATCAATTTGTACATATAACGAAATATTTTGTGGTATTGTATAAGTTCAACATTTCATGTTCATTCACATAGCAGATCATGCTTTTCAATACATTTATATACTATATATGTGTAGCTTTTTTATACATTAAATTTTATGACGTAATGCACAAACTTTAATTAATGAAAATTGCATTTGAAGGGTAATTTTAAGTCAATTATATATGTTAGAAGTTTAATCCAAACATATTTAAAGAGATTATGCAATTATATATGAAAGAACCAAAAATATCTCTTTTATGCTAGTATTAACAAGTAGCGCAACAGTAGGTGACCATTTATTAACTTTGAATTATTATCTTGCTAATATTTTCTAGTTTTTAATAACATATTAGATATAAATATGTATATACATTATCTTAAATAATGTGGTAGTAAAACGAAGAAAGTCTTCTCAGAAAAAATTCAATATTTATATAAGGCGTATACTTTTTGAAATAACAAAAGCCTTTTTAACAAAGTCATATTTGTTTTTATATTGCAACTAGAAAGTATTAAACTGAGATATCCCATATTTATAAACATAAAGTTTAATTATATTAAAATAATGTAGAAGATCTGATAAATAATGAAAGTAATAATATTTTATAAATCTTACAATTTTTTTAATTTAATTAAAAAAAGTAACCTTTTCATATCAATATTAGAATATGTTATATTATATATGTTATATTGATATATGTTAGTTTTTAATAAGAAATATGTTGAAATTCTAATTATAATGAACATTAATTTATTTTATATTACTTTGGAGGGGGGGGGGATATTAAATTTTATTAAATTTTTAAATTAAATTATAAGCAATTTTTCTTTGTCTCCTCAGAATTACTTAGATTTATTTTAGAATATATAAAAAATGATTTATATTTAATATAAAATCTGAAAATTTATAGAGTATTCAATACTTATTATTCTTATGTATTTTATATATACAAAGCAGTGTACGCTTGATTCAGTATATTCACTCCACTAAATATGGCTTTAATTACGTGTGTAATTACGTGAAACTTCAATGCTGCATTAATCGAACCGCTTGTAATAATACTCTATAGTCTGTGGATGTATTACGGGAGATAAAAAAAATTATACACCATAGTGTTCGACCTATAGATTAAAAACTCGATTAATTGACTCATAATGAATACTATTTCTTTAAAGAAAGAAAAATTCTACAATTTTCTTCAAGCTTTTAATATTTATTAGAAGTGCATAAAAAGACCTGATTCCGATTGTATAAAGAAAAAATATTTTACTGTGAAATTTGATTTGTTCCTTTGTCAAGTATTTAATCGTTTTCTATTTATTGTCTTCCTTTCTAAAACTAATTTAAAAGACAAATAAATATTGGCTGTTTCTATTTCAATGTAGCGGCCTGAAAAGATTTCTTAATATGTATTTATTTGCATTTGTTTTTCGAGGGCATAAGGCGTGACCTTTTTACCTTAAATAAAAGGAAAAAGTAAATATTCGTTTCCTTCACATATGATATTATTATGTTGCTGATCTCTAAAAAAATATATTCAAAAATGTTATTGCACGTGATACATAAAGATTTTATAATATGCTTTTACAAAAAAATGCTTTTGTTGCAGATTGTAAGACGTGGAATATGTATTGGAATATTTTTCTCTTTAACTTTTCTTTCCTATTTTATCTGCTTATATACATCAATTTTTAATTTTAGTTTTTTTACCCTGTAGTTTAATTAAGTACTTTTAAATTAAGGTAGTAAAATGCTTGTTTTATTTGTCATAAACAAGAAATATGCGTCTACAAGTAGACGCGAAAACGCAATAGCTCATCTAATATATGTATTGTGGATAGCAAACACAACGGAAGTAACCATATATAATATATAAAAGGATATCAAAAGGAATCAAATAGATAAATTGAAAATCAACGACTTTGCCGAACTTCTAAACTTTGAAATGACGAGAGTTAGTTGGATATGTGATTTTAATTTTACTAACTTTTCGGGCATTAGAAGGTCCTTTTCACAATTTTGATGATTTTAGATTCGCTTAAAAATATAATATGTACATAATATATAATTAACATATTGTAATTTCATTATATATGACTATTATAAAACTAAATATTTAAATACATTTTCACACAAATTTTAAAACTAGTTTTTCTAGATAACTAACTTACTTTAAAATTTAATAAAATATTTAACACATCTAAGTGTAACAATTTGTTACATAATACACAAACCATTACAATAATATTGGAGACAAGAAATTATTGTTCCGTAGTTTTTTTAGCTAAAACTTATTAAAAATATAATATTTAATTAAATTTATTATTCAACGGAAAACAAACTATAAAGATAAATTGATCGCGCTGATTTGCATAGTATAAAAGTCGAAAATATTCTGACCTTTCATTAAATAATTTTTTCTCTTGTTGACAAATTAATTACTTTTTCTTTTCTGGAAAATTGTATAAACTGCTAAAGTTGTTATAGTCAATATTTATATTTTAGGTTAGCTGTATGAACTAGGACCCTCGGTCAACAAACACAAATCCATACTTATATTCGTACACAATTTTCATATACATGTTACTTTCAAGTACACGTACTTTAAAATAACATAAAGTACAAATTCAAATATAAGTATTTAAAATTTACAATTTTCATATTTATGTTACTTTCAAGTACACGTACTTTAAAATAACATAAAGTACAGATCCAAATATACATATTTAAAATACATTCAGATAAACATGATAAGATTTTAAAAACTGTAAAACTAAGTTGTTTGAATATTATACAAAAACATTTTTTTGTTTAGAAAATTTTTTTATTTATCAAATTTTATAATTTATATTAAAATAAGAAGTAAAAAATAATAGTCATATTTACATTAAATATTATATATATTAAAATAGAATGTAATATAATCATTTATAAGGTTAAAATACAAAAAAAGTTTTTTATTCTAAGGAACTTTTTTCAAAGTATTATTCATAAAATATAGATATTAATAGACCTCATATTTTCAAAACATCTGTGAAATAAAATAAATTAGTTATTACAGAGATGGAACAATATTAACATCACTACTGCTGTTATCTTGTTATAAAAAAATATATCCTTGATATCAACTTAAAAATTCTAAAAATCTTTCAACTAAGATCGATCAAAGTAAAAATAAAAATAGTTAACCTTCAAAAATAATAAAAGTAAAGCCTGACCTGGAAGAGGTTTTTTTTCGTACTTTGGTGAATTCCGATTATATCAGAAGAGGCAATTTCTACTTTACATACTTGATGTTGTGACTGCCGGTATTCATACGACGACTCTCATCACTATCGCATCTATATCTTCTCACATTTGCAACGTACTAAATTTTAATAATGAAAAATCTTTACCTCGTTGTTAGTAATAACTTACTATTTAGGCTTGTTTATCCTGGACTAATGCACAACGTATTTTAAATCGTCTTATGTAATGGACTGAAATTTTGTCTGCTTGCGACGTTGGATGGGTACCACTGCTCAATAAATATATATGTTCGAAGTTTCACCGGCACCAATGTTCTGGATAGTTTTGGAGATAAATGTAGCCGAAAGATAATATTTTACATAGCAAAGCTTAGTATTGGGATCTCATAGCCTTTGTCTAGAATATTATATCTTCCTTATCTTTAGATTTGTCTATGAAATTTTTGGTTCAGAAGGAGCTTATGTAACTGGTTTTGTTTTATATGTAGAATTAGTCGTTGCATTAAAGAGGACTGTATGAGGAGTCATTTTTCAGCCAGTATTTACAATAGCAGTCATTTTATTCGGCTTGATGATCTATTATTAAAAATAAGATAACAAATAGTATTTATTTTATAAATTATTGATGGTTTATGAATGAAACACTCAGATGGCTTTGGGCTAACAATCGAATTGCTAAAGCTGTGACGATTGCCCAAAAAGCTTTACAAATGAATAATAATTCAATCATCTTGTATGTTAAAAAGTATATCTCGACAATCATAATAAAAGAAGGGAAAAAGAGAGGCCATACAATGCGACCAATTTGTTCAAGACGAAAAAGCTATGAAATAAAACACTACACGTATGTTTCAATTGATTCGTTAAATTTATTGTTTACTATGGATTATCTCTTAACACAGGTAAATTTTTAGATAATCCTTATTTAATGATGTTTGAATAATCTAATCGAGGCATCCAGTTTCTTGTTAGTTTGTTTGGTCATGTATCGAATCAAATTGCGAAGTCTTATTAATACACTAATGATAGTGGGTGGTTTATGTTGTACAGTTTGTACTTTTATTCCCAAAGATAGTACAGGTACTTCATTTTTATCGAGCGAATGTTCTATTACAGAAGGTTTGAATAGTTGGATCCTTTGCTATAATCTAAAATTACACTGCTGGATTATTTCCAACTGTACTAAGAAATACAGAATTAATTATTGGGGTTCAATGTGCGCTCGACTTACAATTTAATTACCCGAGGTGTACCTCATCGATTTTCTTGATATTGTGATATGTTGTAATAAATAAAAATATATTAAGTACGTACTATTTTTACATGCTAACTTGGCAATTTAAGGGATGAAAAGCATCCTCGAAAATTGTTTCTTTGTAATATCTTAAAAACGAATTAAAATTTTGGAATAAAATCAATGCCAATTTATTTCAGTAAATTCCTTTTACTTCAAAGAGTTGCATCCCCTATTTTTTATAAGGGTAAATACGATTTTTTTTCTCCAAAAAATTTTTTAAATAAACGACACTCATAAAAAGTTATTCTATGATAAACAATATTGAGATGTCAAGTAGACGTGTCTTAGGATTACTGAACAAATATATATTCAAAGGGATAACTACCCCTAAAAGGAATTTCCTGATATGTACCTTAACATAAAAATATATAAGAAAAGTATATAAAATTATATAAGAAAGTATATAAAATTATATAAGAAAGTATATAAAATTATATAAGAAAGTATATAAAATTATATAAGAAAGTATATAAAATTATATAAGAAAGTATATAAAATTATATAAGAAAAATATATAAAAGAATATAAGAAAAACATATAAAAGAAATATAAGATATATATTTGTACGTAATTATACGATCATTTGAAGGGTAAAAACATCCAATAGTTCATCTTTGAAAAATCATTTTTTTAATTTAAAATTAATAATTTTCGTTAGCACGTAAAAAAATACATCCAATATTTTTTAATATGCTACAATATATCACAATATCAAAAAAATCAGTGAGGTACAACTCAGGAAATTTTCTTATTAATGGAGCACTGATTTCCATGACCATATTAATAGATTAATTTAATTCTTAAATATCTGCATCATTATTTGGAATCTTTTCAGCAACAGTAGGCTTGTTATAGCTATATTTATCCGAGACTTTAAATCAACCAATGTCGAAGACTTTGGTGGGTACCAGATAATATTTAAAAATAAAAATGATATGTATATTATTAAATTGCTAAAATTTTATGAATAAATTTACGGTGTATCTCACGTATTTAAAAATATGTACCTTGTTTATTTATAAAATTAATTTTATTTAAACAATGGTAATCAGAAATGTATGATACATTCAATAGTACGAAAATAAATATAAATTATTTGATGAATAATAAAAGCAATAAAAATAAAATAATATAGATATTTTATCATGTATTCAATTGATAGTTTGATATCATAACTGCTAATTTACTAATTCCGAAATTTTTCTATGTCATTAAATACAAATTATTTTTTTTTAAATTAAATAAATATTTCTGTAAATAATTTTACTTACTGCTAACAATGTTCTTTATATATTTTAGAAAAGACTATTTAAAATATCTGCATTTATATATTTACTTACTTTATGAATTTCTATTTTTAAAATAAATACTACGACACCAAAATTGTTAAAATTATTATTAAAAATAGAAATGGCTTGACAATTATTTGTTTTTTTTAATTGAGACCTTAACTAAAATCTGAAAAAATTGTAAGCGAACAAAATAGATAGACGTAAGAATATTCTGAAATATTCCTCAGAATTGAGAATTATAAATAATTATATTTGAAAAATACGGAATTATCATTAAAATCGAATAGACAACTAAAAACCTGTAAATATTGAAAATTTTATAAATTAAAATAAATAATCTTTTTAATAAGATAATATTTTTAAATTTTTAAAGTAATAAAAGTTAAATAATTAGTTTTATAATTTAAATATTTCGACTTTAATTATCGGATTAAAATAAACCAAATGAATAAAATAAAGTATAAGAAATTACTAAGTAATTAAAGTACGTATAATTATATTTATAAAACTACAAGTTTTTCGTAATCATTAAATATCTATTTATCCCTTTCTTATTATGCAATTAATTTATTAAGAAATTTCAAATAATACTTTTTAAATATATTTAAGTGTTAATACATAGTAAGAATTCTAATTTTAATATTTTGTTTAAATTATTGTGTTTCAACCTTTATTCAATAGAAACATTTATCTAAAATTTTTATTGATGGAAATAAAAATGTAATTTTTATTTTACAGCTCTTAATAATTTAAAAATTATTGCAAGTTAAAAAAAGTATTCTTTATAATAATAATATGATTAATTTTATCTTATAATATTAATACCAATATTAATAAGACTAACTTGAGATTTACTAAAATTTACAAGTAATAGAAGTTACAATAATAATAATAACAACTATTACAACAAAAACAATAAGAATCTAAATGACTTAATTTAAAATAATTTTACTATACACGTATAATTTCGCATATTTTATCTTAATACTGAATGTTTCACAAGCATTAATAAGCAATAATTCAAGAAATTTACCTCATACGTTTTAACAAGAAAAAAGAACTTTAATACTTTACTTTGAAACCTTAAATTAAACATAAATTATAGAAGTTGTGCATAATTTAGATCGATTTTTCAAAACTGTTTTATTGAGCAATAATCTTTGGATAAAATCTTATTCTCTTTTGATGAATGATATTATAATTAGTTTTAGAAATCCTAAATACAAAATATTACTCGTTATCTCTTGATTAATTTTAGTTATTCTAAATAACGAATACTATTCTATATTTACTTATTGACCTTATCAGAGAGCTTAATGTTAACAATATTGAATAAACTTAAATCAATATCGGCTAAATTGATAAAAAATGTTCTTAAAATATTAGATAATTATAGCATTAATTTCTTCCTGTCAATGTTCTCGATTTTCATATTTTCAATTAAGACTCAATCGTTTATAAGCAAAAAAATATAAATGAAAGGTCTACATTTTCTTTTTAATTTCAATAATTGACCTTTCCATTAAAATGAAATTTTAGAAAACCTAAATCTTCTCAAAAAATCCAAATATAATTTTTTAATGAACAAAATCTTATGACAGTTTCAAATTCGTTAATTTGAAATGATGACAAAGGTGCGACTTATTCGTCCGTTTCGATGCCAAATGGATTTTCGAAAGAGTGCAAATCTATCGAATTACCATTTTGGCGCGTAGCACTGTTACGTATATCCGTGCACTCCCGTGAGTTCAACGGCACCACGGCCTTCCTCCTTTTTTCAGGAACATCGTACACATCGCAACACAGCGCTAGAGTATGAGTGAAGCGATCCCCGCCACTACTCGAAAAGCCAGAGCAAAAAGAGCGAATGTAAGCATACTCTGAGACAACCACGAGTAGTAGCGCGCAAACGGCCGTTCGAGCAGCTCCTTTGTTAAAATCTTGAGAAACAAAGCCTCTGCTCCAGAAAAATTCGATCAGCGGTTAGTGCTTTTAAAAGAAAGGTGTTTTCCTTTACTATTTTTCTATTATCGTTATGAGATCATTAAAGTTCCCAGTATGTTAGTCAGATCCTACATTGCATGTTAAGTTTTCACGCAGTTATATTTTGTTCAACAATTATTATTATTCGGCGAGTCATAGCTTAGATGATTTAGCAATGAAGTATATGGTAACTTAATTAAGTGCATATTTATGACTTTTCTTAAGTAATATGTTTTTGAAATCTGTCATTTTATTTTTGATTTTGGATTGAATTGAGTTAGATTTTATTTTGGAACTATATGAGTGACTAATACATTGATTGCAGAAAATACATTTAAAATTATGCGTACACAACGCATTGTTTTCACCATTTATTATACTGTTTCTCATAAATATTGAAATATTTCACTATAAATTTAGTATATAAATATTTTTCAGTCATACTCATTTTAATATTCAGACTATTTATCTTCTTACTTTCATTATAATCACATGAATTAATTACTTTTCTAAATTTATTGCATTAAATTAATTTAGTAAATGCATGTGCAGTTTTTATGTTTTGAAAAGTAATGTTACCTGAATAAATGTAATATAATTATTATAAAATGTATCAAATAATAAAATTTTCATATAACCATAAAAAAATAAAAAGCCAATTACATTATTCAGGATAAGTTATAAAATTCATATTATTTTTATGTACAACTTTGATCGATAAAAATGTTGGTAATGAAAATTTACTTAAGAAATTTCAATATACATAATTATTTATTGTTTTTCTCAAAATTTAAGTAAAAATAAGTTTAAACTACCTAAAATTTTTATGAAGAATAATAATTTACTTTGTCCAAGTGTTTTATCCAAATAACAAAATTAAGGACATTTATTATCTAAATAACAAAGTTAAGAACATTTATTATCTAAATAACAAAGTTAAGAACATTTATTATCCAAACAAGAAAGTTAAGAACATTTATTATCGAAATAACAAAATTAAGTAATAATATTTTATACGTTGTATAAATAAGTAACAGTCATAAAGATTATTTCGATTTATTTTTTTTAATTTTTTACATTAGAATGAAGGTAGTTTAAATAATCCATTTGCTATATGTTTAAACGCATAATTTTTGAAATACTTATATAAATAGCATGTTATCAGAGTTTCAAAACAGGATACAGATTTATTTTCTTACAGCAAATTGAAAAATTTATAAATATCTAATTTATGATATCTATTTATGATCTGTTTATGATACTCCGATATTTTTCTTACGGAAACGTAAGAAATGTATGAAAGTAGATACATACATTATAGAATTATTTAATTCGCGGTGCAAACTCATTCCTTATATAGTTTCTTTTTATTTCCTATAAATAAGGGTACTCATTAAAAATATATACTTTCACGCATTCCCACGCATTCAAACTTATCTAAATATATATTATTATAATATGAAAATTATCAACAGAGCTGTGAGTCAAGTCTAATGCAACTTGTAGTCCACTCATTAGAATCACTTTTTCTGTGTCTCTAAAAATTCTAGGAACTGCGTGCATTACGGAGGTAGGTGTGTTACGGAATCACAATAGGTTGCAAAGATGACCTTACAATCAAAACTACAGTTGTGTGCACCTTATTCTTGTGATATATAGATACAAGATAGCTAATTATATGTCCACGACTGATAAACCGATCGGTAGTCGTATTTATCACGAGACTTATACCGCAACTACCGAAGGAACGTATGACGCCTTTTGAGACATTCGCTCATTCATTCATGATTCCCACATTTGTTTAACAGTTTATCGGTAATCTATTACATAAGGATAACGTAAAAAGATATAGTTTAATTTTGAAGCAATTATTCAAAGTTATTTATATTTTAGTAGTAAAAACTTCGTTTATTGCATAATTTAGCATGTCAAGTTTTTATTTCCACATTTTATTTAACGCGTTACATTTTATTCATAAATATTTGAAATCATGTATAAGTTCTTTAAGTTTTACGAAATTGCTATTAAATTCACAATTAAGTTACAATTATCCTACAGTTTAAAACTTTAGAAACTTTAAAATTTATTTTGAGTTATTATATTCTCAAATATTTAATTAATAAATACTTAACTAATTTAATAATTGATTAAATTTAAAAGAAACATTTTATTTTTATAAAAATACATAATTTTTATAGTATTGTAAAATTGTTTTCTTATCTTAAATTAGGTGTTCTTGTCTAATACTTTAGAGAAGACCTAACACTTTAAGAATTTTAATTCAATAACTTCATAGCAATTAATTATTTAAATCGTTCTATTTGAATAAAAATGAACTATAATAATAAATAATAGACTTGTCGTCATTTAAATAAATTGTATATTAGCAGTAGTAAATGCAACAGAATACAACAAAAGACGAAGATGAAAGGGGAAAAAAATATTCATTATAAAAATTATTTTATAATTCACTACAATATCTTTTTTCTCCAAACAAAGTCAAAAGTTATACTATAGTATTTTAATTCTATTTTAATATTAAATCCACATGAATTTTGTAATTTTATTATTTTATTTTCGACAATCGTGATTAGTTTTGATTTTTGGTGCACCTATCATTAAAATAATAATTAGCAATTTATAAAATTTCAGATATTACTGAAAATTTAGTGAACATATCAAATGAGTGTATGCTAAATGTAGTAGGCACTTGAGTGCAGACGGTATTAATGTGTGCAATTACGCGAAACTTCAACGCTCTATTAATGAAACCATATCTAATCGAGCGGGATATTCTCTGGCTGAATTCCGGGATATAGAAAATGGTATACATGTGAAAACACAGAGTAGCATTTCTCAACTTGGGAGTTAAAATATCTATTAATTAAAATACTGCGAGTTTTTTATTGAAAGAAAAAATGCTGCAGCAATTTTGAGAGACCTTGTGAAATCAAGAATGCGGCGTGCACGAAAAAAATACTTTCAATTACATAGGGAAAGAATGTGGTCCTATTGAAATTTCTCCTGATTCTTCATTTTTATTCTTATAGATTTAATAATTTATTAATTTTAGAACATTTAAGTATTATATTCTGTGTAGTCTTCTAATTTAGATTACATTAGTTTAGTTAAAATTATCCATGGCAAACCTGATTTGAGTATTTAAATATATTCATCTGATATAAATTTTATCGAAGTTCTATACTATTTTGAATAAACGAACAATTTCTAACGATGAATTAAAAATTTTTTAAGTTAATTTAAATTTATTTATTTAAATTTAATTTATTTAAATTATGGTAAATGAGTAGGATACAAATAATTATAAAATTTTAAAAAGATGTGCTTAAAATTCTACACAATCTATTTGGCTCATATAAAAACGCTTATAAATTAAAAACAGAAAAGTATAAAATAATTATTAAAGTATTATGAATATCTCAAAATTAATATTTTTATTTTAATAATATTAATATTATTAATAAATTATATTTTATCAATGTTACAAATAATTTATAGAAATTGAGAACTAAAATAAAAATATGTAGCTTAAATTGCAATATTTTTTATTATTTTACTTGAAACAAGATTTGAAACATTTATGTTTTATTTGATTATGACATTTTTAAAATTTTTATCTGATCAATTAAACAATTTTAATTCGATCATCATTAAGACTTATATCTAACTGTTAATTATTTTATTCACATGTGATTTCCTCAAATAAAATTATAAATGTATGAATTCATTTTGTTTTAATGTTTTTAAAGAAAACAATTTTTGATAGAAAGTATCAAAAGCATGAAAAATTAATAATTTAAGTCAAATTTAAATATAAGTAATTTTAAAACATATCTGGTTTCTACATCGATTTTCAATTAAGTTTACACTTTTTGTTAACGAATTTTACCATTCATTCTCTCTCTCTCTCTCGATATATATATATATATATATATATATATATAATGTCTATAATTTAATCTATTTATTTAATAAAAGTACAGATAATCACACAATCTTCCTACTTTGCAGATTAAAATGACTTTAAAAATAAAACTTTTCAAGATCAAGATACACCTATAGACAACAAAATGCAGTAATTTATGTAATATAAATACTTTATATAGTATATACGAGAAGTGTAACAACGTGAGAGTATTCGTGAAAAAGCAGATACAAAAGAGATCAGTAAAATATAGCTGAGATTAGCTCAGATAATCATACGAAGTTCTGTATAACTTCTGATCATTTAAGTAAGGTGAGTTAGATGGGTATGAAATTACATCATTTCTATATATAAAAAATTAACGATTAAGATTTATGTAAAAATATATGTTAAATTATAAATTTTAAAGTATAATAAAAAATAATAATAAAATAATAAAATGTATTTTTTTTTTAATGAAAGAAATGTAATTGTTTAAAATTATTTAAAGTTTATCTGCCAGTGATGTACACTGTATTGTATGTTGATTAATTACATATTTTCAAAAGTTGTTGCATTTTTAATTCTCTATCTTCGCCTGCTTAGAAATAAATTAATTAATATCTCGATCGATCAATTATAATATAACTGTGATTTCAACTTTTTATAAAATCAAAGTACTCCAAATTTATATCTTTATAACCATTGTAAAGTTTTCAGAGAATATCTATCTTATCACAGACACTTGCAGTCGTTTAAAATAAGACAAAAAATCAAATTAATAAGGCAAGATTGAAAGTAATACAACTTCAAAAATGTCGCAGCTAGACAATAATCTGGAAGAGGTTATGTCATACCTTGGTGAATTTGGTAAATACCAGGCGTTTCAGTTTTCACTTCATATAATCGGTGCTCTAACTGCTGGTTTACACATGTTGACTCTTGTCACTGTCGCAGCTGTACCTCCTCATTTTTGCGATGTAACAGATCGTAACGGAACCTACTTTGATAATTTTACAAATTTACCCCGTGTTATTAGTAGCTGCCTTTATATGGACTTGAATAATGAGACACAAGCTTGTACATCATGGACTTACGATACAACTTATTTTCAATCATCACGTGCTATAGAATGGAACTTTGTATGCTCACGACGTTGGATGGGCGCCATAGCTCAGTCAGCATATATGTTTGGAGTTTTTGTAGGCGCTGTTACTCTTGGTAGCATGGCAGATAAATATGGTCGTAAAAAAATATTTTATATGTCATCGGTGGCCCAACTAGTTCTTGGAGTATCTGTTGCTTTTATTCCAGAGTACTACACTTTTCTTGTCATGAGGTTCCTTTATGGAATCTTTGGTTCAGCAGGCGCTTATATAACTGGTTTTGTATTATCTATGGAACTCGTCGGTGCATCAAAGAGAACTATATGTGGATTAATGTTTCAGTTAGCGTTTGCAACTGGCTTCATGTTAGTAGCAGCATGGGGTGCGATTATTAAAAACAGATTTTGGCTACAAATCACCTATGGAATGCATAGTGTTTTACTTATAGGTCACTGGTGGCTTATGGATGAATCACCTAGATGGCTTTGGGCTCAGAATCGCATTATAGAGGCTTTGGCGATTATTCAAAAAGCGTTACGTACGAATAATAACTCAATAATTTTGGATGTTCAAAAATATACCTTAAAATGCAAAGTAGAAGAAATTGACGAAGACAACTCATTCAGTGCCTTAGATCTCCTAAAAACACCGAATTTACGAAAGAAAACGCTAAATATATGTCTTAATTGGTTCGCCAACTCTATTGTTTACTATGGATTATCCCTTAACACAGGTAATCTCGTGGGCAATCCTTATCTGATGATGTTTCTCAGTGGCTTAGTTGAGGTACCTAGTTATATCTTTATTTGTTTGGTCATGGACCGAACTGGACGGCGAAGCCTTATTAGCACACTAATGCTTATTGGTGGTATGTGTTGCATTATGGCTACTTTTATCCCCAACGACATTACAGCTGGCGCGGCAACCATCGTCGGTATTGTTCTATTCGGTAAGGCTTGCATTGCTGGATCCTTTGCTATAATCTATAATTACACAGCTGAATTATTTCCAACTGTATTAAGAAATACAGCATTAGGTATTGGTTCAATGTGCGCTCGACTTAGTGGAGCACTGACTCCCATGATTATGTTATTAGATTCATTTAATCCTAAGGTACCTGCAACGACATTTGGATTCATAGCACTACTGGCAGGATTTTTGTCACTATATTTACCCGAAACTGTAAATCAACCAATGCCGGAGACGTTGGAAGATGGAGAGAATTTCGGTAAAGATGATACGTGCTTTACAAGCTGCTTTAAAAGTAGAGTTAAGGATAAGCAACCGTACGAGGTTGCTCTTCAAAAAGTTTACGATCGTGAACAGGATAATGAAGATGAAAAGTGTTAAAATTTTTTCTAATTTATAAATAGTGTTACTTATTGTTGTGTTACTATTAAAGAAAAGGTCTAGTTCACAATATTAATGAAATTTGATACACGTTAACATAAATTTTAAAAGAAAGATTTATACTGAAAAAATAGCATACTCTATTGTCACATACTGTATTTTACTATGAACATTTAAAATTTTCTTTCGTATAATTTTAATCAAATTAAATATAGTACGTACTATATGTTTTAATAATTTATAATAAAAATTTTTTTATGAATCATAACACATTTTATTTAAATCTCTTATTATTACATATTTATACTAATAATCAATATATTGTTTTTGTAACGTAATTTACATATTACATTATAATTTGTTTCCATAAAAATAAGTAAGAAAAATGTTTAAAATTTCACAATAACTATAATGCTATTTTAAATAAAATATTTAATAAATGTTCATAAGCAGTTTTATAGCTAATTAATGATTATGATGAAAATCTCAAAATATAAATCCACTCAGAAATTCGAATTGGAAGCATAAAAAATGTTCAATAAATCTTACGTGATGCAGATACACATAATAATGTAGATGCATATATATAATAGTCTATGAGACAATGAATACCATTAAAATAATGGATTGTTATAAAATAATGAACATAATTTATTAGCTAAAGCAAAACAATTGTATAGATATTTTATATTCTATCTTTTGTATTCGTCGGGATTTTATTATAAATAAAACTAATGTATTAAATAATTATGAATTTTTTGTAATGAGGCATAGTAAAGAAAATTTCTCGAAGAATGAAATTATCTTATCTACACTTAGAAACGTAATATTTTCGTATGAATAACAAAACACATAAGAATTATAAGTTTTAAAAATTATCTAGCTAATTATAATATTCAATGTATATTACATCTATTTTTTAAATTACTTTTATGAAAAAACGTATTTGGTAAGAAATATAGTTATTAAGAGCGAAAAATATTTTGTAATATTAAAAGAATCAATGTATGTAATCATCGTTAAAACTTCCATGCATTGTATATTTATTTAGGAATGTTTTTATTGTCATTATTTGTATATGAGTTTTATGAAGAATTTTATTTAACATGCGTTTTAAAGAAATGCATGATAATTTATAAATTTTAGATAAATATTTAAAAAATAAAAAATTTGTCAGTCCTATAATAACTGAAACCTTAACTTTGAGAAAAGAAGTTTTACAAATGATAAATTTATGATACTTGTATCTATAACCGTTAATATCAATTTCATTCGTTATGCAAACAATTCTTTATAACAAAGAAATTAAAAACCATATGATGAAAAAAAATTTTCTTTGTGAAATAACTATTTTCTAAAAGAACAATTGTTTATGAAAGCAGATGACGAATAAAATTTTCTTATTAAGTGTATACTATTTTTCATTAATAATGACTATTTTATGTATTGTGTGTAAAATTATTAAAATATCAACATATTTCCGGCATAAATTTTTTTAGATAAAACATGAATATAATGAAGCACTATATTTTATGTGTTGTGCGTAAGTTTAACTATTTGAATGTGCTTCTCTTTTCGAAGTTCTTTCCCACTCGTAAAAATCTACATAACCAAAAATTTATCTACATTAGATCTTAAAATACATCATTTTTGAAAAAAAATTTTTATCGATTGCACTTAAATTATATTCTATACATCATATAAAAATGTACGCATATACAAGAATTGCACGAAGTTATACACTGAATAAAAAAAAAAAAAAACACTAGTTTTTTATTTAAAATTTAATATGGTGAATCAATATGTGATATGTCAGTTCTTTCTGATAAAATTTTAATGTAATAATAAAAGAAAGATATTATTAAAAAATATTGTGGAAGTTTAAACAAAATATACAATATTAATATATGTACGAATTTGTTTATTACATTTATTCTGTCAAATTACTATATTTCAATAAAATTATTCCTTTTGTATACAAAATTCTTTTAAGAGAATTGAGATAATAAATGTAAAAAATTTCAATGATTTGCTTAATACATGCTAATTTATTAAATATTTATTCTATTGATAATAATCACTATTTATTATAAACTTATTAGAAGAAGGTTTAAATTTCCCGTATGATCTATCTTATCTCATTAAAATATTGACGAGTTAAAATTATCAGAATAAGAACAAATAGGTATGAGCGAGGTTTGGCCCGTTGCAGGTGTTGGCGTCATTTGGTATGAGAAGAGCGAGAAAGAAATAAGAAAAAACGCAAGGAAAAATGTAAAGTGAACGCTCTAATTGGTGTATCCCAAGTTTTTCAAGAGCAAACTTTTTCGAAAAGCATTACATACGCTCCGCTAATAGGATCTTGGGCCAGAGATTAAAAAATGCAAATACGCCGCTATTTCGAAGATTGTTCTTCCGTAGGACTGAGAAACAATCTATACAGAGGTCACCACTGCATAGAAACTCGATCCACTCACCGACACGTTACTCCGTTAAGCCCCGATAACGAGAGTATGAAGATACCAAGACGTTGCTACATCCAAGGAAAATCTGTGAAGTTGATTTAGTATGGATGCCCTTGCCTTACCTCATCCTTGTCTCCAAATATAATTCGCTCTTCTCAGGGAAAATTGTGAGGAACGGTAACTATCTGCCCTTCTCAGTGCGAGTCATACAAGGAAACTGTCATGATTCGCCCTTATCAGAGCGTAAGCATGACTTCCAGCGAAAAATATAAGAAAACGAATTTTGAAGGTAATTTATCACATTCTTCAAGGAATGTTTTTAAATTAATTATGAAATGTTTTTTAAAAATATTCTTTCAAAATTAAGAACATTAAGTCCTATTTAATAACTGTATTAAATCTTACTGTACTTGTATATTTTTACTTTTTATTATCTATAGAGTTGGTACTACAATTTTCAGATTATTTCAAAAGAGATTACTTTTAAATAATATATATTACAGATTAACTACTTGAATTGTAATATATAAAGTGCGAAAGTAGAGCATTAACTTTGTATTCCATCTTTTAATATACAAACCATATTTTCTTGATTTTGTTGTTTGTGTAAAGACTCATTGTTTAACAGATATTGGAATATGACAATATGTTCAATGTGTGATATAATTTTATATAATCTGCTTATATTCATTTATTAAAAATAAAAAATTAAAAAAAGTATATATATATATATATATATATTTCTGAAATTGAAGAGATTAATTATTATTCCTTTAAGAATACATTTTAAATCTTTTGTTGTCGTTTATTAATTATTATATTAAAAAAAATAAAAATCTGAAAAAAGGTAAACATGGAATATTTTGATTTCCCAAGCAATTTGAAAATGAAAATAACTATTTTAAAAATACATTTTTGAAACAGTAACTATAAATATTATATCTGGTTTAACCTAAAAAATAAAACTAAACTTATTTACATGCACGTTTACTAAAGCATTTACGTATTAATGCTTATGTAACTACTTGGATAAAAGATTTGTTTGTAATTAAGTTGGTTCGTCAGCAGATTACTACTACTGGTAAAATATTTTTAGCATTTACGAATAAACTAGAGTATCTGCTTTATCATTTGAAGATATGTATAACTTAATTTGACAGTTTTACGGATACAATATGATAAATAATTCCATATTTGGAAAAAGCTTAAGTAATTAAGACGTTATTATTGCTGTTGATATTATTATTATTCTTTTATTACAATAATTTTTTTTAATTAGAATTTAAATTAAGAGAGGTGATTTTTGCTCCTTTTGTAATTTCGATTATCCAATACTATTGAATATAACATTACTTTTTATTTTATATAATATATAAATATATTTATAAACACATTTTAATTTATATATTTATAAGTAACATTTTAAAACTAAAAGTAGCATTTAAATCTCTAATTCAATTATACTTGCTAGATTTCTTGAATTAATAGGATACATTTACTTTAATTAAAAAGCAATAATTGGAATATAGGATCAATTATTACATTTATAATTAAAGCGGAACTCAGCCGTAGATTTTACTAAGCCCAAATTGTACTTTATTTTTAAGCTGAAAAAGAGATAAATTACTAATATTTATAACAAAAAATTGCCATTAAAATAAATCATTATTCAAGCTAATAATAAATTTGTAGTATTTTGGAAATTTTTTTGTATTTATCTTTTATAATAAATACAAAAATGGAATTCATTCCTGGATTAAAGATATACTTTTCTAAAAGTCTAAGAAAATACAGTTATAAAACACGCAATATGTATAATATATGTACATGTACATATAAACGACTTTTTTAAACTCTATTTCTTATCTACTGATTTAATATACATAATACAACATAAATTGTAACAAGATTCTATGCATTTTCTATAATATTTCTGTATGATTTTCAAAAGACATTTAGATTTATAAAAATTGTAAAATTCGCACTTTCTTACATTAAATTTCAAGTAAAAATTAAATTATAAGAAACGATTTGAAAAGTATTTTTTGTTTAAACTTTATCCATATTTCTTTGAATAAATATGGATAATTATACAAACAATACATTGTATATCATTGATATAATCTTCGTCTTAAATTAGTCTGAAAATAAACTTATTTAATACATAAATCAATGTTATCCGTGTGAAAAATTAGACTTTTGCATATCATATAATAAAAAAAAATTTTATTTATTTCCTACTAAATTTAGTAATAAATCAGAATAATACTTAAGAAGTGTATTGTCTTATTTTTAATAATGAAATTGTGCATTATATTATAAAGTTTGTTTTATATTCGTTAATATCATTTTATTTTTATTTAAATATTATTTGTATAGTTTCAGATTATGTCCTTAAATATTTTTCCTGTTTTTTAAATATAAAGTAAAAATGATTTATATAATATAAACTCTAAACGTAGTCAAATAAAATATTATTCAATAAATTGAAAATAAAATACATAATTTTTTTATATACAAATCCTTTTTATTCAAGGATTTGCAGATATAAAAATAAATAATATAATAGAAACAATTATGATTTTGAAATAAATATATTTGTTTATTATAAAAGAACATTTATTAACACACAAATAAATAATAAATTGATGCATTTAATACGAAATAGTTCTGTATAATAATATTAATTAGAATGCACCGCATTTTTATGAATAAAAATAATGAAAAATGCATAAAGATAGTATTAAATTGTATTACGGTATAACTTTAGATAAAGAAAATTGTTTTTTTGGAAAGTATGAATTTATACAGGTAGAATCAATTAACTAATGCTTCTTACGTTCCTTGTCCTTCATCGTCAATCCGTTTGAGTATAAAACAATTTTGTTTGACAAATCATTCACTCTAATTTCTAATATATTTTAATAAATTCTATATTTTCTTTTAAAATATTATATAGTAATTTATTTATAAGAAAAACTAATCTAAACCCATAATGATTATAAAAAATCCATTTTTTATCATTTAAGAAAATCGCAGTCTTTATTATAATCAGTATTTAGGAATTGTTTGATAATAAAAATGTTTTGTATAAACTTTTAACTTATAAATATGGGTATAATGTTTTATATTTTATCAATAATAAATCGATAAATTCATAAACACTAAAAATAATGAAAATACACATTTTATTTTAGTAATTAGATTATAAAAAATAATTTTATATTACTTTTATATAGTAATAATATTTCTATTCATTATAATTGTATGAATCATTTACAATTTGACGATGATATTTTAAAAAGAATACTTAAATTAATAAAAGTAAGCTAAATTTTAAAGCATTGCAGATCTTGTTGAAATAAACTTCAATTCATAATTATCACCAAAATAGATTTTGACTTATATTACGATTCAAAGCGTAATCTTTGAGCATTTATTTTTTTAGGATCGAAAATAACAGTCGTCATTGATAATATTGGTACTTATTCGTCATTCTCTTAAAATAAATTAAAAAATCAAATGATATATTAAAATATACAGTACACAATATATATATTCGAAATATGAAAAAAGATGAATTACAATGAAAATTATCATGGATACTATTATTCATTTCAATCTTCCTCGACTACATAAATGTAATCCTTTCATTAACAAAAATCGATCTTGGTACTTATCGATAGCACTTAAGAGAACATAGGCATAGAATTTTCCAAGTTATTGCGTGCAGTAAAAGGTGATCTATTAATCAAAAAACGCTTATATTTCCTCGTTCACGTTGCACAAGCCGTACTTAGGCGCTCGCAGCTCACTTACACTCTGCTTACCGAAATAACAAAAAAAATTTGAAACATCAAAAATAACGACTAGTAAGAAAGAAAAGAAAAAGAGTCGCATAAAGTTCATTGTATTTTCAATCGAATAAACTTGTGAAGCGCTTACCTGCTTATACGTCCTATCGAACATGAGATGTTGAATTTTCACTGGCCATCATATTGTCACTATTTTACTTAATGAAGAGTCTGTGTGCACGGAGATAGATGAAAGAAAAAGTGAGAAAAAAAGAGACCAAAAAAGAAGGTGCGTGAAAGATAAAAGAAGGGGATGCTTATAAGCTGTCAATGGGTGATAGGATAAACTGAAAGGAGAGATACAGAGAAAGAGAGAGAGTGAGAGAGAGAAAGGAGCCACGGTCTGCGTGTTACAGTGACGATTGCACTTCGTCGACTACTCGCGCAGCAGCTGCAGAGGTATACTCAGAGAACGAGGAGATAGAGAAAAAACGAACACGAGAGAGAGAGAGAGAGAGAGAGAGAGAGAGAGAGAGAATAGCGCGCGCGCGCGCGCTCAAAGCTTGAAAATATTAAAAGCGCGAAAATTCTCTCGAAAATGAGTTCCTACCTCACCCATCGTTTTATCCCTCTTTATTAGGTGTAAATTTATGATACTTGCACTCTCGCTGCTATGTTTATTATATTTCACTGTAAACATGTTATTGATAATAATTTACGTCCCGCGTATCTGGAAAAAAATTATAATATTTTTATAAGCAGAAATTGTAGTATTCTGTTGCTTATGAATTCTTTTTTGAAAGAATTAAATCATATTACGATGTGAATATTGTAACTTAATTTTAAATTCTATTATCGATATTTATCAATTTCCCTTGAAATTACTAAAATTAATAAAATACAAAATTTGTAAATTTGTGTATGTTAAAAAATGCTGTAAATTTGGTAGAAATATTGTAAAAACAATAGGAATTAGAATTTATTTGTACATAATGGATTATGGCACAGTTGAATAGTTTTGAATATTTGCTCTGGATAAAATTCTCAAATGTTATGATATAAGGAATAACTAAGATTTAAATGTATAATTACGAAACAAATTTTATTCTATGCAAATCTCGTGCTTTATTCCAATTTATTGTATTCAGCGATTTTTAATAATTTATTTTGAAATCATTTTTATATTATTATAAAGAGTTATTTTTAACTGATTAATGATACATTATTTATTGTTTTCTTATACTTATGTTAAAAGTGTTTAAATTGAAAATTTTATTAAAACTGTAAATTTGTGAAATCGAATTTTATTAGTACATACCTTAGATATTACTACTTAATTTTTTCGTATTTCCAATGATTTTCCTGACTAAAACTTATATCATGCATCTAAAGTCATAAATATAAAACAGTACAATTTTCAGATAAAATTTATCGATTTGAAAAGTGAGCGTTCTTTTAATTTCGTTATTTAGAGCCAGAAGATTATACCAAAATTTAAATTTGATAAATATTAATATACTCTAATATATATTTTAAAAGAACAGAAATTTTTTTAAACGTTTACTAAAATAGTTTTCATTCCAAATAATGCATATTTATATTTTTTATATAAAAAATCATTAACGATGTTTAAATGAACGATGTATAAAAGGCCACAGTATATTCACTACGAATTTCTCATCGATTTTTTTTACATACAATTTTAATTACATATAAGTTTAATAATATTACTTTTATGATTTTCATATTTATCTATTTATAAACTTTGATTTAAATTTAGTAACTTCAATTCATTATATTAATAAATAATAAAAAATCTAAATTAAAAATTTGGTTAAAAACTTTTTACAAATATTGAAAGATCAATATAAATAATGTTTCGTTTAAAATCAAAAATTTTAGCTTAATATATAATAAATTATTATACGACAAACTTTCTTTTAGCTCACTTTCTTTGTTTATTTATTTATATTTTATTTAAATCCTGATGCTGAAAACATAAAACTTATACTACTTTTATCTATTATTTAATCAATTATAATTAAATTAATTATCATTGAATATAATAATACCACCAAGATTTACATCGTATTTATAAAAATTTAATTACCTTCATCTTTTTTTATTAAATTGTATTTTCAATGTAAGCTATAGTATTTTTGCTGTCCTACGTGAGCTCAATCTTTTCTTTTTTTTATAAATTAGTTTTATGATTGATAATTAAGGAGAACACAAGACTTTTTTCTTACATCAAGCAATATGATAAACGATTTTTTCAGAAAAATTATCAAAACTCAAATACATATTGAAATATAATTTGCGATTGTATCGACTTTTCTATACAACTTGGATATCTGTAATGTAGAATTTACAAATAATTGAATATTTTTTATATCCATTGAGTATCAATAAATTATTTCTTTGTATTCTTTTCAAATTTGTAAAATATTAAGTTATTTTTACTTAACAAAATTCAAGTATAAAACTAATCATTTTCATCGTCAGTAGTCTTGTATATAAGCTAAGATTTTAGAACCTAAATGGGAAGTAGAAATCGTTATCAAAAAGATAACGAGAAAAAAACTACACATAATTTCTAAATTTTATGAAAATTCAACACTGAAAGGTTCTACTGTTTATTTAAAATGGTTCTATTACGAAAATAAAACGATTTTACATATAGATACGAAGACGATGGTTCCATGCATGTACATATACGTGTTAATATTAATTTGGGTATATGCATGAAATATTTCTTATCAGTTTAGAGAAAATATAAATAATTTTCTTTTTTTAATATATAAAAAAGAATCTCAAAATTGAGATTATTTCTAATACTGTAATAAAAAAAAATAAAATAATAGTACTCGGATACAAAATTTTTTTAATTTATTTACAAATATATAATTATAGAACACAAAATTATTATAATTAACTCTCTCCAACAATCTTGACATTATCACAGTAGATTTATGTAATAATAGTATGTTTAATCTAGAATTGAAATTTGATACTTTGTATATATACAGAAAAAGAATATAATATAAGATAAATTTCAACAGAAGATTTAATGCACCTATAAAATTATTTAGAATTTACAAAAATAATTAATAGTCTTACAAACAGAAATTTTATTGATATTTAAGATAAAAAATTAATTATAAAAAATATATTTTGAAAACCGTATTTAATTCTTATTAAAATTTCGTATTTCTTTTTCTTATCGATATAAAAATAAGCTTTTTAGTATGTATTTTTTCGATTAAAAATCTATTACACTTATTTATAATTCTTATTTTCGACATATTTAAGAATAAATTGATGAATAAACATCATCTAATAATATTTTTTATTTTAGGGAAACTATAAAATATTTATATTTAATATGATCAAACCTTTTTTTTATTATTTGTCAGTTCGATATTTTAGATAAATTTTTTGATTTTTTATTTAATTTTATAAAGTCTAGTTTCTTCATATGTGAAGAATATTATTGATTGACAAATTTTAACTTTTAATCATAATATAATAGCAATTCCACTTTTAAAATAATTATAATATCTTTAATAGCTTGGTAGAACCCATGTTCTAACATCTGTTTCGAATTTAACACTTTCTTATTATATTGTTTTATTTCTATTGCTTGCAATTACAGTTTTGAATTCAAACTTATTTACTTTACATATCAGTCAAATATTTAGATTAGTAGCGTGAGAATTGAATGATGATCTAAATAATAGTCACGTATTACATTATATTTCTTGCGTTTGATTTTATTTGATTTTTCTTCACACTTAATGAAAGTTTAGCATTTCTAATTACAATTAATTTATATTCTAGAATAAATTTAGATAATCCGTATTAAATGATATGGGAGTAAAGCTTAGATTTTTTCTATCTTTTTTAATAAACTGAACAACGTATTTACAACATTAATTATATTAACGTATATACAACGTCCAAACATTGATTTAAAAAAGGCGTTGATTAAGATATGTAATAAGCATTTGAATGCTTGTTTTATTCTATTATGGATATTAAATCATTAAGAAGTACGTATTTTGCGTTTATTGATTTATAGGCTTTGATAATAAATATAAATATTAAATTAATATTGGAAATTCCTAAGCTAAAAGTTGATACAGATTTGATTAAGTAATAAATTTCATTTTAGAGTGTATAAATAGCTTTTTGAGAATTAATAAATTCATAGATTTATTATCTTGAAGTTCTCATTAATAACTATCAGTAGACACATAAAATAAAATGTTTTTATAAATAGTATGATTTCTTTTTATTTCCTTTAAATATTTAAATAATAGCTATCTTCGTTTATTTTAAAAATATAATATGTCCATGCTATAGGTACAAATTATTTTGTATAATATAGCATATTATTTTACTACGCCCAATTAATTAATTTTTAATTAATTATTAACTGTTTTTCAAATATTAGTAATAATAAATTCTTCTATGCAAGTTCTCTGATGTAGAATACAATAATATGTAATTTATAATATATTATTTTGTTTTATACATATCAATATTCTTAAACTATTAGATAAATCAGTTTATAATGTATCTATAAATTTATATTTATTATATCAAAAATTAATAATTGAATATAGTTTTAAGAGTTTTCGTAATCATTTTTTTGTCTATATGAGCAACTTCGATATAGTTTAGCTGCTGTTTTCTGCACTGTACTATAATTTTTTTTAGCTTGTTTGTAGAATTCGTGTTTTTATATGAGACAGAATGCATGTGCATACTAATTAATTAAACATGATGAGAACTAATATGATATCTTTTGACTAAAAACAAATAATCTGATTGAATATAAAGGGAATTTTTCAAATTGATTTCATATTTATATTAATACATACTTTTAAATTGAAAATACAGTACAGTTCACAACTTCTACATTATTTGCATTATTGTTCTAAAATGCAGTTTTTACTATATTTTTATTGTAAATAAAATTTTTCAGACTCATGGCTTTACAATAAAAATTGTTACTGATGCAACCGAAGTAGGAATTAATGCTACTGCAGGATCACGCAACGTAATTGGAAAATCGGTGCTGTCTCAAAAACTCTGGAGTAGAGCAAAAACTTGGAGCTCCCAAAGAAAAAAGTGGTGGTTATCATTAAAAAAGAACGATGGAGAGGCCAATTAGAATGAAAAGTAGAAGATCGACGCCGATTCCTTCGACAGTTGGAATCACACACAGAAACCATCTATCAGAAAATCGTTAAATGCTATCTCTTCTATTTTTCCATCCTTTCTGAAGTATCCCATTTTTGCATTAATGCAACCAGACACAGCTTTCTCTTGCAAAAAAAAAACTTTTTTAATAGTCGAATGTATCGTATAAAATATATTTTATTACTTCCCATGAATATTTAATAATAAAATAAATACATGTTTGCATTTATACAATTGATTTTCAATATTATCAAACGCTATACTCTCATTAATTAATTATCTCTCTCTTGATCATTATGTTATTTTTCTATTATTTATAAAGAATATATACCTTCATTTTTCGTATGTAAAATAAATTATAATTACATTGCACTGTGTATTTCTCTTCTAACAATATCTTGAACTATTTATTTCTTGAATTGATTCAAACTATATTTTTGGCTATAACTATCTAAACTAGATTTCCTGAAGCAGTTGTAATTTTTTATGCTGTACTTTGTAATTTTTAATTTTTGATTCTAAAAAAGTTATGCAGCATTTAAAGACTTGTTCTTTAACATTATTATTGATAAATAATTCGCTATTACATGTAAAATATATTTTGTTTATCCCTATTTTATATTGATGAAAGTGAAATAGTAAAACTTTTGAATGACCTTTATTATTTGCTAATTCCATAAAGAATAAATCAAATTCGCGAGCACGAACCTTTTAAATGAAATCCATGGAATCTAACATTATCTTTATAGTTCCATTAAAGAATATAATATGCTTGAAACGTTAGGTTAATATTTAAAATTTAATGCATTTCTTATTAGCTTATTATTTGTTCAAGAATTTGTTTTCCTTTTTAAAATATAATTATTTTAACTATATTTACATATGCATGTATAGGATCTGATAAGATAACTGTACCTTAATTGCAAAGAATTGTTCTGATGTACGTTTAAGCAATTATCATTTTACAGTTAAAATATCTTGAGAATATTATTTATTCTTATTTAAAATTCTGGAGTTACATATATGAAAAGTTTGATTTAATAAATTAATACATAATTTCAGTAATAATGATGTATAGCAAAATTTTATAAATTTGTCTAAGTTGCCGATTTTTACTTTAATAACAATTAATCATCATTCAAATTTCAATAATTTTTATACAAAGGTATCAACCTGATAGTAGCAATAAGTGTTGTATACTATTTTCTTCAGTTCTGTTGATTGATACCAGAAACATTTATAATGAATATTGTAAATAATTTTATTTAATTTATGTAAATCCGAAAAAAAATATACAGCTTTTGTTTTATCATAAATCCCATTTTTCTGTATCAAATAAAAAAATTAATAAAATGTATTAATTGTTATATAAAATTAACATATATAATATTACATTACAAAATCAAAAGTTTTATATACTTCATATTGTTACACTAATTGTTGTATGACCATGCGAGCTGTACTTATATTAAAATTGTATTGTATGAAAAAAGTAAATACAAATGATACGTAAGCTTCGAATAGAAGTAAAAATAAAGAGATCTGTGGAATAAAACATTTTTTACGTATAATAAACATAACTATATAATATAACTGAAAATATAAACTAAATAAACATAACTAAACAATACTATTATTAAGTACATAAACATTATATGATATAAACTAAATTATCAATTTAAAAAATTGTTATAATGTGACATTTTTTTTAACTAGGTAATTTCAAGAGAATGGAAAGCCATGATGATCTTTTTCAAATAAATTGATTAATTTCTAGTTTTTATATAAAAATATCAATATAAAATTTTATAACGATAATTAATTTTAATTTGTACCACGTGTAAAAAACGACAAAGAATTTGTTTACTTTATGAAGGCACAATGTGTAAATCTAAAGAAAATTTAATAATTTTTAGCTTTATTACTACTTACTAATAAATGCATTATTATCCTGAGAATATAATTTATTTTTCTTAAAAACTAACTAATAATACTTGAAAGTTCGAAAAATGTAAAATATACGTTTCATCACGTATACCTTGTGCAAACATATTACAATTCGAGACAAATGATAAATGAATATTGTATTCCTTTACTCTTGCATAAAAATTTCTTTGAAGCGAAATAAATTGTATTTCAGAAAAGTGAAACATGTTACAAATTTTAAGTACCTTTTTATTCACTAGCAGTCGAATAAACAGTAGATTAATCTTAAAATAGACAAAACTTTTCCTTATTCAACATAAAATTTAAATTTTTTATGGGATGCATTGATTATTCACTTGCTATATTAATTTGTTTATTATGATTCTTCTTGAAGAAGCTAGAGATTCGAGAACTCTAAATATTCAAGTACTGTTTTTAATGGTTGTATTTATAAGATTCTATTCTGTACCTTATTTTACCAGAATATGTGAAAAAAATTATAAAACAAACATTTAAAACAAAAATTATTATAAAAACAGATTTTAATTTCTTTTTCAAAGAACATAAGAATTCTTTGATATAATTAGTTTAATCAATTAAAATACATGAAGTTTAATGTTAACATTAGTAAAAGTATAAAAATTGATATATTTTCAAATTTTCAGTATATTTGTGTGTAATTCTTATTTACTTCTTAATTTACTAGAAATTTCAGTAACATAATCATTTTTGTTAACATATAAATAATTATGTGCATAGTAAAAAATTATATAATTTTTACTTGAAATTCAAATCTTATGTATTAATATTTATGTACGCACTTGTAAAAATTGTAACATCTTGTTTCTAGAGATGAAAATATTATGCTCCTGTTAATATAAACGTATACATACAAATTTAAACAAATAAAATTTAAGGAGTGCCCAATATTATTTTTTAATTTCTTTCATTAAGAATTAAAAATCCTCTTATAAAAATAAATTAAATACATAAAACATTCATGAATATTTGTTAGTTTCACATATTTTTAAAAGTTAAGAAAATATTTTTTATCATGATAAATATTCTTATAAAATTTATTAAATGTTCTTTGTGCTGAATATTTTTATGCTGTGAGCCAATACTAATGCAGTTTTCATTATATGAATTAAATTGAAACGTAAATTTAGAGTAGTCATTGTAGAAATTTCAAGTATTTTTAGTTTTTCATCCAAAAAATTAATTCGATATACTATCAAACAATTACCATCATTCTTATTTTATAATTGTCGTAGCTAATTTTATAATATTGTCGTAATGAGTATGAATTTGCTATTATGTTATAAAGAGTAAAGAACTTTCATGGTCACTTTGTTCGTGACAAGTAAGATAAAAATCCTACTTAAATATTAAATAAACTGCTGAAATATCTTAGAATTATCAACATAACGAAGCGAACCATAAATTTAACTTAATAAAACTATTCTTAATAAAATTATATTATATATGTAATAGACTTTTATAGAATTTTTTATATAATTATTTTCTTCTACTTCATTATTATTGTCGTATAATATTATTTAATAATTTAACTATGTAATATTAAAATAATTATTTTATACAATAATAAGTTACTTGTAAGAAAATAGCGTATATAATTTTTTAACGAATTAATTTTGTTGTTTTATATTAGTTGATGATATAAAAATATATATTTTTTATTATCTTTAATAGTGAAAAGTTTTCACTATAAATGCAATTAATATTTATTATTATATGAATAAAAATTATTCAATAATTCATGAGAATTACATTCTATTAAAATTGAATTTCTTGATTTTTTATTAAAAATGAAAACAATAAAAAAGCAAAAAATAAAACTAAACCTATTTAAATTTTTAACATAACAGGTAAAAATACGTACATAAATTATATTGAAATAAAGGCATAAAATATTTGACCTAGTATTTAGTTAAATAAATTAATTAAATTTACTAAATTCAATTATTGGTTAACTCTTATTATTATTTTTAGCTAATTAACCTAATCTAGTAAAAAATTACGAAATTATACTATAATATATGAGTTATATTTATTTTAGAAATATTTTGTTCGAAAATTATTTTATTTAAAAAAACTGTATGCAGGAACAACTTAAACAATGTAAACATTTGTTGAAACTAACCTGTCGTATTAAATACAATTTTATGCCATGTTGTGTAAAATAAATTCAGTTTTCATAGTATTATGTATTAGAAATTTATTTCATATATTAGATATATAAAAAATAACTAAAATTTAGTGTTGTTAGTTTTATCACATAAAAGACGTTTAAAGTCGATTTTTCTATCATTATAAATATTGCACATATAAAACTAAATTTTTCCTTACTATGTAATTCATAATTTTCAAAAGAATTAAAATAACAATTGATAATTCTTAAAAATAAAAACTCTTTAATAATTCTTGTAACAATATAAGTTATGTATATTCTATATTTTCAGTAGCATCACAACTTTGAAAATAGATACAATAGTACGGACTGATTAGCTATTTAAAGAAATTCGTGAGAAAAATCAAATATTTAAACAAAATTTACTTAATTAATAATAAATATAATTTGAAAAATGCTTTTTTGTAATAAATTATTTTATCAAAAACATAATATCTTTTAAAGAAAAATCTCATAATATTAAATAAATTTTGCCTATAACATTGTATAAGAATCCATGGTAGCTTTTAATTAGAAAGTAGTTTTTTGTAAATAAATTAAAATTTACATTAAATAATAATACATCTTAATTATATATTTTTAGTTATAAATATAAATAATAATACATTTATATTAATAATACATTTATATTAATAATACATTTATATTAATAATACATTTATATTAATAATACATTTATATTAATAATACATTTATATTAATAATACATTTTAATTTACATTAAAATGTACATACATTTTTTAAATAAAAAATGACAGCCATTCTTGTAAATAATTTATTTATTTATAAAGATAACATTTATTTTTCTGTAAGTGAACATCTAGAAAAAAATTCTATCTTATGTAAAATTATTATTTCTGTAAGTATAGTAGTTCAAATATTAAGCAAATGTTTACCATGTTTAATGTTAAATTAGAATAGAATTAAGAGGAGCATCGTTTTCAAATTGAAAAGTCATTGACATTGATATACAATGAATTTACTATAATTAATGCATACATTATATTAATTCTCGAAATATCTTGAAAATCGTCTTGCACATACTTTTATTAAATTTTATTTTAAAGTTCTAATAATAAAGAATCTGCTATTACACGTAATTAGTTTATTTTTTTGAAAAGATTGTATTTAAATTCTTCTTTTACCAGATCATAATTTTTAGCTTAATAAATAATTATAATCAGATTACTCAAGTATAAAATTATCTACTTGTCTAACAATATTCATTAAAATCTATTGTTTACTATTAAAATTTTGCATTTAGTTACGCTAAACTTTACAAGATTAATAAGAAAAGTAAAAGCATGAATATAAATTTGAATGAATTATAATCATATGATATTAAACTTGATAAATTGTTAAAATATTTAATAAGCATATACGTACAATATGTAATATGTCTTAAACTTAAATAAATTGTTAAAGTATAGAAATTTAATGAAATTAATTGCAGATTCATTGAATAAGAGTAAGACTAATTATCTTTCCTCAAACTTTACCTAAATAAATGTTTTAATTCAAAGTTTCCATTATAAATATTGAAGTTTCTATTTAAAATATAATTATATGCAGCTCTAAAGTTGTTTTCCTTATTTTATAAATAAAATTTTTTACATTTAAAACAAGATTTGAAACCATATGGTCTTGTTAAATTTTGATTGGAGCCATTTTACACATTTTTCTATTCATCTATCACAACCCAAACATATGAAAACAAGAATCTCTTAAGGCATAGTTTCAACTGAACATTGAAACTACGACTATTAGTTATACATACATCTTAAAATACTAACAAATGATTTAAAAAATTAATTAAGTATAATTAAGTATAAATTTTTCGCCTACCATAATATTTTTATCAGACTAATATTTTTCTTTTAAGTTATTTCAGAATGACACTAGTTCTTTCTATTTGTATACCATAGTATGTCCATTTATCCGCAATTGTAAATTCAATGCAATCATAATTTATTTAATTTTGAGTTTTTCGACTTCAAAGAAAATTTTTCCGACATTTAATTTAGATATTCCAAATAACACCAGTTTTCTTATGTTGTTTGGATAGTTTATGGAGCTATAAGTTGAGGATATTTATATCAATTTAAGAAAATAGTATTCAATATATTATTTGTCAAATAGTTATAGATTTGAAACTGTAAAAAATAAAACTGAATAATTTGGAATAAGAAGAGTAATATAAAAAAAATACGTAAATACCAAAAATTATTTAATTTTATAATAATATTTTTTACATTATTAATATTAAATATTATTGATAATTATAGGAATAATTATAATAAAATAGAATAATATTTAATTATATTCTTAATTATAGATCTTATTCTATTATAGTTTATACTAATTTATCTGCAATAATTCATTTGTTGTTGGTGGATTAGTATTTTTTTGTTAATTGAAAATTGAATATTAAATTGGAATATAATACTTATACAATTCAATTCTTATTAAATAATTTGAAATACAAACAGTAATATCTACGTAAATAAAAACTCTTAGAGTCACTTATAGAGTCTTAAGTCTCATTTTAGAAAAGTCAATGTTAGGTTTTATATCGTGATATTTTAAATAAGTTCATGACTACACGATGTAACCAAAGAAGAAAAAATTGATTTAAATAAATATTCATAATAAAAATAGAAATCATTCGCTTATCAAATAAAGTCTTTATGACATATACGGTATTCTATTGACAAATATTGATCTTAATTCTTACTCCTACATATTCCTAAGCTAAGCGTATTAGTTTTCAATAAAAATTAGTAAACCTATTATATTTTATTTAATTATCTAATGAGCCTGAGTTTTCTTGAACTTAATATTCTCCAGGTTTTTAAATCATTACAAAATATTAAAAATATGTTTTATATTTGTAAAACTATAATTTATGAGAAAGTAGTTAGAGTTGAATAGTATTGATAATAAATTATTTTACTTTCTCGTCATTGAAACTTTTCACTGGATTGTTTAGCCTAATATCGATGGTAATTTTTTATTATAATTTTATCACGAACTTTAAGACAAAGTATATCTGTAGAAAAAGTATAAATAATATTAAATTTGTCTTATTTCCCGTTTAATTGAATTTTATTTTTTATTGAACTTGAAGTTTATTTAGATACTTTAATTATACTTTGTGAACTAATAACTTTTAAGAGAAGATAATTATTAGAACAGTATTCTAATAATAAATTCTGATATCTATTTAAAAATAGAGCAACTGTTTATAAAAATTTAACTCAATGTATAAAAAAGATGAAAGAAACTGTAGGAAACCAAATTGTGTAAAAAAATAAATTCAATTCGTGGTATAATTAATAATAAAAAGATAAGATTAATTACTAATTCCTGTTAAATATCAGTAATTTTAGAAAAATTCAATAAAATTTGAAGTACTTATAAGTAAGAAATATGTTTCTACAAGAATTGGAAATTAAAAATTAAAAAACCATTTATATATATTATTTTAATTACAGCATTGAATGGATATATATATATATAAGAAACCTCTATAAATAAAGAAATAATGTCATTATCCGTTTAAGAGTAATTTAAGAATAATTTAAAAATTACTAAAACTTGAATTATCATAGTTTATATAATTCTTAGATTAAAATTTTTAATTTCTAATATAGACAGAATATTGAGTAAATTAAAGTAGCAAATAAAATTGAAAAAAATTGAATATTAAAAAGTCGTTAATAATTTTCTAGCTATACTTTAACAATATTATTACTGTACATAAATTGTTTACTTATTACTTCTCTCAATTTCTTCAAATTTTATTTAGAAAAAACAAAAATTTGTTTGTTTTATATAAAAATAAATAATGTATATAAGTGGATTAGTTATTATTTGAGAATAAAAAAATGTAAACTTGTTTTCTAATAATTTTTTTTTAATTATAAACTTTCTCTTGTCTTCATACATCACTAATGCAAATTAAAAAAAATTTTAATTCATTGGAAACACTGAGTTATTATGTAAAAAGCATGTAAACCATTTTTAAGCATACTGTTTTCGTTATTTATAATCTTCCTTCGATTCATTAATGTACTAATAGTTGAAAAAGATTATAAAAAATTGGTATGTATTCGTTATTTCAATTGCTACGTTCACTATGTAATTTAAGACATGAAAAATTATATTTTGAAAGAAATCTGTTAAGAGTCAGATTTTTCTTAATCGTCAGTGCATTCGAAGAAATATACATAAACTTTGTACACATCTAACATATATAGAAAAATAATGAATTAATACACGACCAGCTTACCCCTGGGATTTGTGCATTTGCAGTATAAAAATATATTTTTGCAATATCATATAAATACATATAATATCATATATAAGAAAGAAATTTATTTTTCATTTATTTGCATCTAAATTTTAATTTTTAGATAATCCAGATAACAGTTAGAAATTCATAAGCGATCGCTGTTACGTCGATGGCGCTGATATGAATTGTATAAAGTCGTTACGAAAACACATGAATATTTGTGCTTGGTAAATTTAACTTTAACATGAGATCTTTTTTTAATTTACCAATATATAAAAGTTCAATTTCATAATTTGATTATATTACTAGAGTAAACAGAAATTACAGAACATTTATTATTTAAAATATCTGTCAATAATATAAAATCAATTTTTAGCTTTTTTATTATTATTATTACAATTTTATTTTTTAGGTTAGAACCAAATTTAATATTGTTCAAAATCTTATAATCTTATAAAAATATTCTTTAATTTGGAAAGAGTTTTAAAGATAAAATTTACTTTCTAACTTTTATTGCAAGATACCGTATGTATTTGAAGTTGAAATCGCTTATTGATTACTGTTATACAGCTTTATTACTTTAAGCTATACTGTAAATACTGTAAAAATAGCAAATACATTTTCAGATCAATTACTAATATATAATTATAATCGATACAGATTTATAACATATCTATTGAATTGAAAGAATTATTAGGCATAAAATTATTTTTTAGAGTGTTATAAATCTTTATAACAAAAATGTCATAAAATGCTCATGTTTATAAATCATCAAATAAAATGAAATCATTAAAAGAAATCTCATCTAAATGACCAATTAGAAATTGGTTCAAAATATGGAAACAATCAGTTTCTTCGAGTAAGCCTACGCCGTGTATTCATCTGTCGAATGCACAAATATCTTCCGTGAATATCCAAAAGGAAAATTAACACATGAAACTTTCGACATGCGAACGTAACAGTCTTTTCTCCTCTATTTCATTTCCTTTTCATTTAATCTTGATCCATTGTATCTTCCGCATCGAGAATGGTCTTGAAACAGAAAGGTTGAAAGGCGTAGCCTTGTCCCTCGTAAAATTTGCTCATAAATTCAACCCTGGAAAGAACAAAAAAATTTAATACCTGCAATAATCTTGCTGTCAATATATCTTTTTTACATATATAGAAGCATTTGTGAAAGCATTTCATTTATCTTTTAGCAAACTTTATTTATCACTTGAAATTATTCTTATTTTGTATAGTTTATTTTGTTAAATGTTTAGTACATTAAGTTTACTATTAATTTTTAAATAAGAAAATATTTAATATATAAAAAAAATTAATTTTCAAGTATATAAAAAATTTTAAATTAGTAGATTTTAAACTAAGAAATGATTCAAATAGTATATTTCTTAATAGTATATTTCAAAGGTTTAAAAATAATAAACATAAATAAACGGCGGATACTTCTGTAAATTTTTTAATATTTTGAAAATATTGAATTCTTTGAATGTCAGAATTTCGAAATCAATTCAAATATTATAATTCCAGCTCTACAGTCTCCTTTTAACGTATATTTTCATAATACATGGACGCGCATATGATTTCAGTATCGTATTTAATTACACCCTACTTTTCTTTAGCTCTTTCTTCCATTATTTTACTAATATGGATTCATATATTATATTCTTATTATTATATGAATAAAATAATCCATGCTGATAAGGCTGAGACTAACTATTCTATCATTAACGCTCGAAATCGAACAAATTTTCCGTCTACACAAGTCACGCAACATATTCAAAAAGCCTTAGTTATGAAATAAGGATCTACTGTTTCCATACCTATCTTTCAAAAGAAAAACAATGTTGATAAATGTTACGTATTACTCTATCATTACGCTGATAACTTTACGGTAAGTAGCGTATGAAAATTTCTTTTAATGGTTATATTATGTATATTGTTATGTTTATGACCCAGTTAATTTTTGAGAAATATAGTTTTAAGAATGAATATAACAAAAATCTTCGGTAACTATCTATAGGCTTTATTATGCAAACAAAGTATATCACAATAAATATCAAATTGAAAACATAATAAATACAAGAAAACTAGCAACTTGTAGACTAGTATACGAATACCTCTGACTTTTTATTTTATTCTATTTAGATTTATTACAATTTCCATCAGGCATAAAATGAAAATAGCTGGGGATGTTTAAACAGAATGGAATATTTTAGTCTCTTATGTAATCATAGGTAATTGGTGTATGTAAGAAATTATTACCAATCGCCGGCGATCAATTCGGTATAAGTTTCGTAATGTAACATGTTGACTATTTTAAGTCAACGAAAATAGCAGTATTAGTTTATTATAAGACGTATATAAAGAAAACTTTTTAACATGTAGGAATCTATAATCAAGTGTGAGTCGTTTCTTACAAATTTAGTTAATAATACCTGATGTGATAAACTATAATAAAGGTACTATCATCATCGCTTGAACAAGAATTATTTGGTACTTATTAGGGCTTAGATTATAACATCTTTGTATTCATTTTACATGCATTTTTGTTCTTTAATTAGAGTTTAATACATATTAACTCTTTAAAAGGAATGGTATAAATTTTTAAAGTCAATGAACAATCGTTAAACACTAAACTCTATTTTTTAAAATAATAATATGCATAGGTATTAAATTACTTATGGATTAATTTTATTGTACATATATACATGTACATATTGTACATGATACATATTGTATATTAAAATAAGATTTATTAACGAGATTTCAGACAGAACTTCGGAAAAATTAATAAAACACCTTTATAAAATTTGCAAAACATTTTACCTTTTAAAAAATTACATTTATAAAAATAAGCTTATTAAAAATAAACTTATAAGTTCCTGGAATTAATGTAACTTCTGCATAATTAATTAATTAATATCATATTTCGTGAATCTCTAAAGCCTTGTTTTGTGTGTATGTTCATAATTTCTACCATGAACCGAGGAAATGCAGTGAAGTTTTTCGAATTACAAAAAAATAATGCTCAGATACATCCATGATAAATTACGTATTTTCTGGTCAATTATTTTTACTTAAAATAAGAGCATAAAAATGTAATAATAAGTAAACGAATAAAATTTTAATTTATAAGTTAAATTAAGTATATTTAAATTAGTTTCATTTATATGCTTGATTAAAGTTAATTATAATATCAAATAGAAAAATAATGAACGTTCATTTTATTAGTAAATCGAACACGTACATCTAAGAAAAAATTATTGTTTAAAATCATACCTTTATTTATAAATTTTATATATAAAACAACGGATTAGGGAAATACCCTTACTGATATGTACTATTATTCTGTAAATGTTTCTTTTTCAATTTTTCCTGTAAATTTCTTATTTTTAATTAATTCTTAAACGATGTTCGAAATGTAAATTATATATGCTACTTTACGAACCTGTACAGAATTCGTTATTGGATGAGTTGAGAAATCTTGTTCTGTAATTGTATGCAAGAAAAAAATCCACGTAGGTTTTAATCAGGAAACAATTTAAATGAATCGTTTTTAGTGCCCAATGACTTGTACAATGATATATTTGGAAGAATCAATTATTTTCATTTATTTTATTTTATTTTTTAATTTAATTTAATTTAATTTATTTAATACCTGCTTTAATAAAAATGAGACACTCCCTTACGAAGTTTCAAAACTACAAACTTACACAGTTCAAAACAGTTCATTAAAGAAAATACAGATAACGCTTGCACGTCACATACGTTGTTTTATTCAATAAGCTAATTGTAAGGATTATTAACTCAACATCCTTTGTAATTTATAAGTTTATAAAAAACAAATAATTGTTTTGCCTATAATTAAATATTACATAAAATTAATACGTAATTAGAGCACTTGCCAATGAAGACGCAGTGTATGAAGAAAAGCAGAGAGACCCTCCATCATAACGAGGATCGCAAGAGTGAAGAATGCCCAAGCTCCGAAGGCTACGAAAAGAAACAAGGACTTGATCCAATCATCCTTTTCAGCTCCAAGTCCAAAGTGGAGTACCATGTTCCACAGTACCTCTGAAAGCTGGGCATGTGCAAGCGATAAAGCCCATAATCTTAGATACGAGGCTGTGTGGGAAATCGTTGAGAGAATGTATTCAATCGTATGAATCGCCTGGTGAATCATTATCTCGCCAAAGGAATCGTGATCCTCATCGGTAATGGTAGCAGTATTGCTAGGACTTGCTGCTCCGTTACTCGTCTGAAGCTCGATGTCTTGGTGGGAGGCTGATCCGTTTGTCTACAGCGACAATGAGTTCGATTACTTTTTTCAAAGAGGAATAATTATTATATTTTTCACTTGTTGAAAATGCCTTTTTTTCACTATGGTGTTGCTGCATTTACATAATTTGTTACGTTACTTTATTTTACGGTAAACTGATATCGAATTTATTGGGAATTTATCAATTATGACAAATTCAGTAACGATTATAATAAAATAAAAATGTTACTGTTTAGACTATAGAGAAAATAATTGTATTAATTTCAATCATTAACTTGAAAAAATATTTATCAATTACAAATTAATTTACAAGATTTAGATTATATCACGAATTATATTTTAAAATAATTAATAGTACAATAAAGGTTGAGGATTTAAGAAAATTGTCAGTAATCATAATTATACATATAAATTGTATAATTTGCAAATGTATAATCACTGCTTAAAAATTATTCAATTTTAGTTTACATACTCAACATTAATGTTTTTAATAGTTTCTTCACTTTCGTATTGAGAAATATTGAATATTTCAGTTTTAATCGTTTGTATTTATAGATAAGTTATGTATACTTATAAATTGATAGATATAAATTTATAGATTTACTCATAAATATATATTTAAATAAAAACAAATTATAAGTATACAAATAAAATTTAAATTTTTTTTACTTTGAAAACTAAAAAATTTGAATATTTATTAAATAACTGTGATTAAATTTAAAAAAGTGCTAAATTAAGAATAAAATTGTGTTGAGTTAGTTAATTATAAAAAAGGCTTTAAAATTGCATATTTAAAACATAATAATTGTAAATAATATTTAAATTTAAAAATTTAATGTGAGATATATCTAAATATCTCTAACACTTGAAAACAGGTTCAAAAATAATAAATATGTAACGTTTTATATTTATTAAAATTAACTTTTTAAATATAAAAAATGATATAATTTATTATTCTATTAATATTAAAATAAATCATATTTTTATTTGCTGATATATCAAAGGATTTAAATTCAAATTCTACTTTTTTATTTAAGCTAGTGCATATATGAAACAAAAATGCTTATTATATAGAAGTAGCAAATTTGAGAAACTGTTATCATCAACTTACATAAATTTTATCCTTAGCATTCTTTTTAGTGCACAGCACAAAGAGTGGTTTTCCTAAAAGTAATAATGGTATACACGCGAGAGCTGAGAAAACAAAGACTTTTTGAAGTACAGCTTGCCCAGTAAACATAAATTCATCACAGCCAGGTGGCACTTTGGAACTTCCAAAGAGCATCATATTGATAAATGTTATTAAAATTGATGGGGCGCAGCTTTCAGAATATCTTCCTTTAATAAGAAAATTTATCAGAATATACATTAGAATTTTTATATATACTTACAAAACAGTGTCAATATTTCATTAAAATTTTTCGATTAATTTAATTATTTAAATTAAAAGTACATAATTTAGGTAGAATTATGTAATTAATCAAAACATTTTAACGTTCGAAATAAAAAAAATCAATACTTTATATTAATAAATATTACAATAATAAATAATAAATTAATATATATTTAAATATTTAGTATTTAAAAAGCTGTGATACAAAATGAGATAATTAATAATAAAGAAATCTTTCAACTTAGTACAAATTGAATTTTTACCTTTACTTGATGCACTATAAAGAACCCACTTGATAAACATAAGAGAAACCAAGTACGCAAAAAGTAATAGCAAGAATATTAACTGCGGCAGGAACTCTAAGAAAAAACTTGCGTATTTCTTGAAATGCCTGGTAAAATTAAAATATATAACTGATCAATTATTTAGAATTAAAAGAGATTAATAGAATATTAATAGAAGATGAATAATATATATTTAAATTTTTATACAGTTAAACTATTTCATTATCATGAAAATATATTTCAAGCTTCTTAATTTTAGAAAGTTCAGTAGCTAATTCCATACTACAAACTTTACCAGAAAACGTTGTATAACAAGCTATTTTTAATTTAACTTTGATCTTAATATGCAAATATAAAATAATTAAATAATTAAAAATATATTTTTATATATTTGTGCCGAATTATACTCTATAAAACGTATGAAGTTATGATTAAAATATATTAATAATGAGACAAACTCACACAATATTAACGACGCTCATACAAACGCCAAAAATCATATGAACAACACCAAATATTATCGAAAGTTTCATTTTGTATGAATTTAAAAATATGATTTTGTTTTCTGCTAACATCCAAACAGGGTCCATACCAACTGGATAGGGGTACTGAACGTACGAGTCCTTTGGATCTAATGTTATCATCTTGGATTTCTGAATGAATTCGAGAGTGTAATTGTCGTTGACGTACCAATTTGATCTGAATACGTTAACAGACTTGGAAAATACATCGTTATAGATAATACCAGTATATATAGAGAACAGGCCCATAAGTAGGATGATATAACGACCACCGAAAAAAATATTCCAGATTTCATTCGTTGATCTTTTTGCTAGTAGTTTTTTCTCCCATCCAACCATATACGCTCCGAATAGAAACATTATAAGTCCTGTGAAAATGAATAGTCTGTATAAATTACCAATTTATTGACTTCTAAGAAATTTACTTTTAAAAATTTCAATAAATATTATTTTTTAGAAATCTTCTAAATCCTTTTGATATGTAATATGTGTTATACCAAACAACATAAAATATTAAGAATTTTATGTAATAAAAGGTACACTGTTACTCTATAACTAACATATAAGCTAATATTAATTTGATGAAATTAAATACATAAAGAATATAAAAGCATGTTCAATTTAATAAAAAACTTTATTGGGTTCAGTGAATTACATTGCTTACCATGACCAGCATCACCAAACATGATACTAAAGAGAAATGGAAATGTCACAATAGTATAAAGGGCAGGATTTGCTTCACGATAAGAAGCAACTCCATATGCATCTATTAAATTTTGAAAACCACGGGTAAATCGATTTGTCCTGTTAAATGTAGGCGGATCCTCATCCGTATGAATTACGTTTAGAAACGAAGGAATAGAGTTGCCGCAGAGACGCTAAAACATCATTTTTTAAAGCAACTTTTTTATTAAAAGTGATTTTGTAAGTGTTAATTATAAAATGTCTAAACATGTTTAAGTTATCTGAAACCGTTTTATGAATACTCATTAAATAATAATATGAATTTTTAACAGTGTAATGCGTACCGATCCTTCACTTAAACAATTTTGTACAATAGTTAAATCAGCCATTGGTACCCAACATTCTCCAATAAGACACTTCTTTGAGACGTCCATGTTGAAAAGATTCATTGTATGATAAATTGCTTTCATTTTACGAACCATAATTGTCCAGATCGGTAATTCTTTAGCAACGCTATGAAGAACGCGTTGACGATGATCATGAGTTTGATTCAATACCTAAAAAATATAATTATTAAATATAATATAGCATCTTAAGTAACGTAAATGACTTAAAATTTTGTAGTTAAATGATTTGATGTTTTTAATTCATAATTAAAGAAACTTTATGAATCACTTTCAACTCTAATTAAAAAAAATTGGTTTAAATGCTAAGAATAAAATTACATAGTTATTATTATGTAAATAAGTGAATATGAAAATTTGTCGAAGCTCTTAACCATTAATATTGATACGATAATATTAGACAAACCAAATTAATTAAAAAGTTATTATTATAATTATTAAATAATTCATAATTTATAAAATGTATTCAGCAATGTATTGTTATCCCTATTAGTTGAAAAGTAAAAAATATTTACTAAATTTAAATCTTCAAGACGTGTACGAACTCCCTTAACCATCTCCATGCGCTCGGTATGGCTACTTGGGCATGGATAAAGGGAAGCATGAAATCCACTGCAAACCTTTTTAATGCGACTTTTCAGTTGTTCGCCTTGAAAAAAGGCTACAAAAGCGGTTTTGTAAATTTCATTACCCTGTAAATTAAGGAGTAATTAAATTTGAATAAAATAAAGAAAAAATTTCTCCCATTCTTTTAAAAAAATATAATAAATTTATTGATTTTTGTAGAAAAATTTATATACTCCATAATTGATAAAATAAAATGATGGATATAATTCTAGATTATTTGTCATATAAGAAACTTTTTAGTTTTCTTTTTATTATAAAATTTAAATAGATCATTGTACTTGTTGTTCATGAATCAAAGAAGTATTTGCTTATTATAATAAACCTATACTTTGAACATGAAAAACTAACATCGTTACATTATGTATATTGTCGAAACTTTATACAAAATATGATAACAAACACATATGCTCAAACTATAATAAAAAATATTAAAATAAATGTAATTTATCGTACATGGATGAAAAATCGTAATTTTTCTTTTTCAAAATTCTATTCATAATAGTTTTAATTTTTTGACATACTTTAACTTACTGAAGATATTTTTATACGAAAAAAGTTCTAGAAAAATATCACTTAATGGTAAATATTTGTGGAAAATGCTAGAAAAGATTTAAAGACTTTTTTTAATTTTTACTAGATATTAACGCATTTGTATTAATTATTTTAGATTTATGTGCAATAGTCTGTTTTAAGTTTTAACTTTGCTATAATGCTATTATTAAAATGCAATTCCTAGAAAATATTAAGCTTCTTTTGTTAATCTACCTAATCTGAAACAATCATTACGTCGACTCAGCAACTATCTTTTTTTGACATATACATACACTTTGTAGAAGACATATACGCACTGTGTTGGGATCCTCAAGAGGCTTTTCAAGGCTGGCCTGACGCAAAAAGACGTTTCCGCGGGAAATTCGCCAAAGCATTCGCTCAAAAGCTGGCATGCGCTCACGATTGATCACTCCGGCTACGAATCTAAAATAGAAAAGGAGAACATACGAAAATGCTCAATACTTTTTCAATGAAGTCAAATCTCCGAAGCTGTGAAGTTCTCCTTTTTTTGACGTGACATCTTTGGTCATCTGGATATCCGTTTCACGACCAAGAGTTAGGTGTTCGCTGATTCCATGCAACCCCGTTTCCTCTATCTATCCCGTCTTGACCACAAAGCTCAGAGAGATCTCATGCATTTTATTTTTTGATTTATAATTATATCATTAATATGAACTTCTTTAACAACTAAATTTCGTTTGAATAAGTATAATAAGTTCTATTCAATATTTAGTTATATCAGTTAAATTATTATTTTATGATATTACGTGATGGAAGCCTGTATTTATAATTTAATATTTCAGTTTAGAATGACTTTGTTTTACGTATTTATCATATGATTAAACATTATTTTGCATGTAATAAGAGTGCTACGTTATTAAAGTATTCATTTTATTAGATAACTGTTTAAAAAATTGTTAATGCTTATACTATCTTTTAATTTTGAACTTTTAATTTAAAGTAACGCGGTATTTTATTGAAATTCTAAAATTATGCCTAAGTAGTGTAGTAATGAAAAACATTTATTCACTATATATAACATTATATATCATTAACGAAACTAAATCTCAATTAATGTTTGTTATTTAGAATAAATTAGAGACTTTTTTCACTTTTTTTCACTTTTCTTTTAGATAAATTCAATACTTTGTGTTTGTAGTTCTATCATATTTTATAACTTTCCGTTTAAAACATAATTCTGTTACTTATTAGGCTTTCAATTTATTACTCGATATATCGGACCTTTCACTTTCGTTATCTTTCCGAGCTCGCTGAGTGGTCAAGCGCTTCTGGGTGAACGAAGTGAATGAAGTGGGTTGTGGAAGAGGATATGCATCTCATAACTTACTCGAGGCGGCCACGTCCAGTGGCGTTCTGGATCTGCGTTTCCTCATTGATAAGTGCACGAGTAATGGAATCGTTTGCCTCTTCCTGTTGGTACAGAAGAAGAAGCGAACCTTGATTCTTCGACAAAACGTGAGCACCGATTACACGAAGGGGATTGGCACTAAATAAAAAGCTGCCGAACTACAATTAGCTACCTCCGTAAAAAAAACCTGAGTCTTCTCCAGCACGTGTCGCAGTTCCATGAGCTCGAGATAGTTGCTTTTCAAGTTCACAGCATTCTGGCTTAACTCAACTATGTCATTTTCCGTTTTCTCGATCCGAGCCTGAAACATTGTTTTAAAAGAATGTGCGACTCAAGTATGTCTTTTATATATGGTTTTCGCAGTTCGAATTTTCAAATACTTTTGTTTAAGACTTTATGCTATTCCAACACATACACATATTCTTAGTTATCTGGTCCCAATTGTAAGATAATAATAGTAATTTCATATTAAAAAAAAAATTTACTCTATAGATACCTTAAAATGTAATATTTGAATTATGAAAAGATTTTAGAAAGAAGACATATTCAAGATCTGTTCAATGATAAGATATAACTTGGACTAAAATTTTTCAATATTAATACAAAATTTTATGTTATTAAATTGATTATTAATACTTTTAAATGAAAAACGGTACATTGGTATAAGTTATATACTTTAAACAATTTTATTTAAAAGACCAAGGATATTATAGGTTAAGCTTATACGTGGAATTATGAAATTTGATTCTCCGTAATATACCAATGCTGATTAATTTCACAGTAATTTGATCGTAGAATATAGTAAAAGATATTATAAGGATATTAATATTGTAAACGTTTACAACACCTATATGAAAATATAAATTCAAAAACACTGACTAATAAGCAGTTTTGAAAAATTACGTATGAATTTTCATGATTACAAGTAAATGTTATTGCTGCATATTTTGATAAATAAGACATTTTACAAATGTAAGACACTATTAATAAAAATATTATTTTACGCCGTTTTAATTAAAAATTATTTAACAACATAACCTTTAGAATGCGAACAGAATATCTTTCATAGTTAGTTCTAGACATAACTTTGATTCTAATTCAAATCAAAGTCAATTTGTAAAACTCGAACAAAATATTAATTGAAAATAGCATTTTATATTAAAAACTATTAGGTGTATTCGTTTAAAATCGATGTAGAAAAATGTATTACTTTATAAAAGATTAGTATTATTGAATTTTATTTGCTTCTAAAAATCAATTATTTTAAATGCCACTAAAATTAATAAAAATAAAACTATTTTATAAAATATCATGATAATTATAATACCTCTAGGTCAATTATTTCACGTGGATTGGGTGCACGTGGCAATTCTGTAAGATTGTCCTCAATAGGTACCCCATCTTTTTTAACCTCGGCTTCAATATACCGCAGTTTTCGCTCCATCTCGTCACATCGTCGTACTTCATTGACGAATTTTCGTTGGAAGTAATTTACGTCACCATTTAGCTATAAAATTTTACGATTAGTGATGAATTTACTAATTGAGATAGTAAACGTCTGTGTTGTTTAAACTAATGAATTTAACAAAGATTTACCGCGCAATTGTTACAATATTATTCTTTGGGCTTTCTTGGCTTCCTTTGAAATGTTAAATTTTTAAAACATATCATTTTCTCCATACAAAAAATTCAAAATGATTCTCTTCTGGGTACTTGGTTCAATTTATTACAACAAAAAATTAATTTTTCTACATTATTCTGTTTAGAGACACATTTTGATACTCACTTAAAATAATCTATCAGTTTCAATAAAACACCTATAATTCAGACAGTTATTTAGAATTTGAACATTGCAATAAAAATTTTATTCATACGTTTTTTTTAAAACATAAGCTTTTTTATAATATACAGAAACTATTCTTACATTAGTGGTATCTATTATAATAAATAGAGTTATTTGAATTTTTATCAATATATTATAGTTTGGTATTTTTCTTCAGTGATATAGTTAGTGTTCTTAACGATATTATGTTACATCATTCATTCAATTTTTTAAACTAAGATACAATTCTTTTATTTTTAAAGAAATAACACTTTAGATTTAAGTAAAGTTCTTTCTAGTTGCTTTGTGTCTTTTATTATTGTCAATTCCTAGAAACATTTTTATCAATGTATCAGTAAATGTCTCTAATTATTAGAATCAACTTTTCAAATTTTCCAATTAAAATTGAACGAATAACATATAACGGTACTTGTAAACAGATACTCATAATGACAAAATAGTTTATCAACAACGCAATTATAAATACTTACGTCGCGAAATTGAACTGTGCCAGTCTCGCCAAGCTCTGACACTGAGAGATAAGCAGCTTCAGGCTGAATGAAAAGTTGACACAAGGCCATCTCTTCGCTCCTAAATAACGCTCCCATCTTCAGAGGGTGATCGTATTATGATTCCTTTGCACTACTAATGAAAATGAACGGAGAAAATTTAATTTACAACTTAAGTATCTTGTAATATCTATCTAATCATCTAACCACTACTAAATTGCAATAAAAAATAAAAAAATGCAAGAATTCATTTTGTAAAATAAAAAATTTGAGCTTTCGTGAAGGATATCAAAACGTAAATTCTTATAATTTAGTTCGCAACTTAATAGTTTGAAAGTATATATTTATTCTTTTAAAATGTGACTGTAGTATCATATATTATCTCATATTATATTATACTATATTATATAATGCTTAACATAAAATGTCTATTGTTATGATAATATTAATATTTTAGAAAATTAATCAATCAATTAAGAGGTTAGCATCGGAAGTAAGCGTGTAACAAAAAGATAACGATTTTCCGAAGCTGTATAAAATTTTTACTAATTACATGTCGTAAATAAATTTATTAAAATATTTGTTTAAATATAAAAAATTCTCAAATGAGAACATTCATTTTCTTTCTTATTCATAAATATATTAATATGTTCTTGCTTTTCTTGTTTTATAAACAATATTTTTTTCTCTTTATAAAAAAGTTGAACCCCATAAATTACAGTAATTTATATTCTGATTTAGATAAAATATATTCAGAAAAAGTTTTTGTAAAATTATTTTAAAACGACTAAATTTAGTATAACTAATAATATTATTGAAAATATATTTTCAAACCATAATAACTTATTTAATGTATTTTAAATTAATTTTAATAATTTTCATAATATTTTAGACAAATTTTTGAATATATTGTAATACACGTTTAAATAAAGCTTAAATTTTTTTCACGGACGCATATAACGGTCATTACGCTAAGGTTACAATAATAATTATGACCTCTTTTTATTTCTGTTAATTTGAAACAATAAACTTCAACTTTATATTATACTTTGAGTAGAAATTTCAGTTATAATTTTATAAAATTGAAAAACGCTCGATTTTGTACGTTTTTTTATGTAAGTTTAATTTTGTATTAATCTTGAAGGCTATTTTACTAGTATTCAAATTGAAACAGGATTTAAAAAGAAACAAAATGATTTCAAGTTAGTAACTGACGTTAATATTTTTTTCTGTTTTAAAGCTTCACAATAATAATTTATGTAATTTTAAAACAAGTACTATATTAATCATGCTTCATTGTCGTTATAAATAATAAATAGAAATGATTAATCTACCTATCAGTATTTTCTATCTTATAATCATTTTACAAATACTATACTTTAAATTAAAAATATTATGCATGATTTATAATTGAAAGAATGTTTCAACACTATTCACTTTTAAATGAATTATCAATGAAAACAATATTATAACATAGTAAATATTAAGTTATTATATACTTAATTAAGTCGGATAAATAAATTGTATTATTGAATACTAGTTGTAAAATAATTATAATGTATATTTCATTTAAAATATTATCTTGATAAAATTTAATAATGTTTATTATTAAAATTTGAGGGAGGCATAAATTATATAAGTTTCACAGCCTCAATTAGATTACATTTTTATTTTGCGCAAAAAAGTTATACTGCACTAACATGATGTACATTTTTTCTAATATGGATAAATAAATAAAAAATTTCCTTGATTTTCAATAGTATAAATAAATATATTATAATAAAATATTTACATTAATTATTATATGCTAGTGGACATGAATATTCATACTAATTACAACTGCACTCAGTGATTTTAAGTTCTCAGGTCAATTCTTAATATTTTACTATTTATACATTTTATGTTATGATAAATTTTGAAACGCATTAAAACTTTTGAAGATTGACATTTATCGCTTCTTACGTGGCAACAAAATTGAAATCGCACTTATTATTTAAAATTGTATTCACTAATGCTAAATATGCAAGTCTGATGACGACTAGCATGAATTTATGCAATATGCATAAGTTCACTCACACCATATATCTTGTAGTCTTGTAACAATATCTCTCTAAACCATGTATATGATAGACTGTTTCATCTAGTATAATTAGTTTATAAAAAAAAACTTGTTTCGAACAGCTCACAGATTTTATTATAGGATATCATATTTAATAATTAAAAAACATTGTCAAAAAATTGACTTATGTCAATAAATTAAAATTGTAACACACATACACACACACACACATATATATATATATATACATATTATATTAGTTAAATTCGTATAAATTAGATGTGAAATATCTATAACTTACTCCATAAAATTATGTTTCTAGAAAAAATTAATTTAATATATTTCTTTACAATCAAACAGAATATAAACCACTTTTATATATCAGTAAAATTATCATAAATGCATTCAATATGTAGGAATTTAAATATTTAGGATAAAAAAATATTTCGTTTTACGGGTTTCCAAATATTATATTATTTTTAATTTATTTCTTTAAGAACTGACTTTAATATAAAGTAACAAATATAAATGTCTAGATTTATATTATTAGTGATTTATTAGCGATTAATTATTAGCGATTTCATATATTAGTTAAGAATTATTTATATGTTTTAAATTTTATTGTTTATATAGATCAATAAAGTTTTTCTTTCAACACTTAAGCATGGCTAGAATTAAGAATGTATTTTAGAAAAATGTACATTATTTTTATTCTTTGTTTTGTTTCTGAGTCTGACTAATTATAAATTTGGTAGAAGTATATTTTTAAATAAAAAAAGTACTTTATTAATTTTAATGTTAAAAAAATTATTTTATTCAATAAAAATATTATCTAAAACGAAAATCTTTAATTTATTTTATGAAAAGTTTTATAAATTTAAATGTTATATTAGATACGGATATTTCTAAAATTTAATTCGATTAATGAAAAAACAGTATAATATTTTTTCTTGATAATAATAATATAAAAATAACATTTATTATATTATAAATAATATAATTATAAAATAAAAATTAAAAAAATTATAAAATTATAAGCTCAGCTTTTATATTATCGATAACGTTATATCTTTAAAAAAATAAATGTATTTTTCAAAATGATACATCCTTTATTATTTATTTTTCACTTATTTACATTGTTTTATATTAGAACATTTGAAATATAACATAAATCAAACTCGCCTACTACAGATCTTATCGTATATATTTAAGCTTAATTATTACGAACTACGAAGTATAAGAGTGTAATATATTATACTACAATCTATTTAGTTAAAAACAACTATATTAAATAATTAAAAATTATACATTTTATATACTTATAAACTAAATTCATAAATTAAATAATTTTAAATTTTTGGTAATCGACACATTTTCTTAAAGATTATTTGAAAAAATATAAATTGCTAAATAAATTTTAAAAACTAAACATTGGTTAATTGTAAAACTATAATAAGTGACTAAAATTTTATAGTATCTTACAGTTATTTGTACGTTATTTGATAAATAAAAAGCGATAATTCATTTTAACACCTTTAAAACTTGTATGTCGAAATACAGCTATTACATAACTTTTCACTGAAGATATTTTGTCTTATCTTCTACCTGATATACATAGATAACAAAATAAGCTCAACATTTACATTAATGCATAAAGAAGTAAATTATTTGAAAAAATGTAAATGCATGTATTCAACTAACGAAACACTTTAAATTTGAATGAATAAATAATTATATAATACAATATGAACAAACATATCCTGTGTTCCTTTAAAATTTTTACATTTAAAATTTATATTCTAATATATTGAATAAGAATATTTTATTACAATCATTTTCGTAAATCTTACCTATAATATGTCTATATTTTGTTCTATTAAAAAGATAATTCAGACTTTTAAATTTAAACTAAGTTTAATAGTAAATAAGGAAAATTTCATGTAATTATATCAAAAGATTTTATAATGTATACGAAATACTATTTAAAAAATATATTTTAGATAAATATTTTATTAAAGTTATTAAATTTATCAACTATTACAGCTCGTATATTAACATTTTTAATTCCTAATAGTAAAAAAGATACCACAGCTAAGTTCATCTAAATGTTATTGTGAATAATGAATAATAATTTGTAGTAAATAATTTTATTAAATTCAAAAAAGGTATATAAATGCTCCTAAAAATAAAAAGTGAAATTCATATTAAAAGATTGTTAATCAATTATGATAATTTTTAAGTAAATTTATTAAATATAATTCATAGAAAATAAAATTATATTACGTAAATAGATATAGTAATCACGTGAAAGAGTACTTTTAAAAGAGTTATTTAAAAAAAACGCATGTTTCTACTTTATTAATATTATTCAAATCCGAACAATTACATCATAATTAAAAAATAAAAGACTATTAAGAGATATTATTTCCAATAAACTTATAAAGACAGAAGATGTTTTATATTTATCCGAGCTTAAGAAAAGAATATAAACAGTTCAAAATAAAATACTATAAATATTATATGAAGTATAATTTATAAAGTCAAGAATACTAGTTTATATTATTCTTTGATGTAGAAATATTTTATATCGTTTTAAATTATAATGATAACTAAGGCATACAAGAAATATAGGCGGGAAATATAAGTAAAAAAATAAAAGAAAGAAGTGTTAATTAATAATTTTTTTTTTAAATAATTAAATTAAAATATGAAGTTAATTATACATTAATAAATTAGATATTAAATATTTAATGAGATTGAAGGAAAATGAGATGTAAACAAATATCCTAAATGTATTTTGTTAAAGGAGATATTATTTTATTGAGTTGAAAAATGATCAAATTAGAAGGATTAATAATTAAAAAATGATATTGTTAATAATAGGTACACAATAATAACAACAACAATAGTAATAATAATAGTAAAAATGCTGAAATTTACAAGAATCCTGAAATGAAAATAATATTGCTTTAAATAAAATTTACAGGAAAAAATATTGTTTAAAACTTTTTTTAATTGAAGCTATTATTATGATATCGTAATTCGATATGAAATTACTTAATATTCTATTAAAAGAAATTTATAGAAATGTATAATTTAATTGTTCTAAATGACTATTGTAATTAATTGTAAAGTTTCAGTTAAACTTTTCATTAAAATTTTTATATCTTTATAAAAACAAAATATTGTAAGATTTAAAAATGCAACTATAATTGTAAGACTATTAATAAATATTTTTATGTTTGAAAACATCACAATTCTGAGTATTGAATTAAATTTTTTTGAATACTTTATTGGTAAAAGGTTAATATACTTTATCCTGAATATATCGTATACGTCGTTTATAATTTATTTATAGTATAGATGAAGATTAAAGAGACTTAAAGAAGAAAATCAATTAAGCAACATAGTTCTATTACGTTATGGATATCTTTTACACTTAATGTTATTTGAAAATTTAGACTTTTTGATTTTTTGTGAAGATGGTAACAGAAAAATATAAATAATATATTTGTTAATAAAAAAACGATATTTAATAAGATAACTATTTTTGATATTTGTTAAGTAATTGTTAAGCTTTTTCAATAAAAGATAAAAGGCAAATAACTGTAGGAAATATATATTTCTGTAAACACTATTAAGTTTCAAGTTAGAAATTATAATTCATTTCGAGTTAAATCGCCGATTTAGTTTCCATACTAAACATTCATAATCATTTAAAGAAAAATAGAAATCCATTGGATCATCCAATCATTATATTAAAAACTTAGAACAATAATAAAATCGATATTTCATATATTCATACGTATGTACTTAACTTCGACGAAGTGGACGATATAATAAAAATACAGAAACAACATTGTATTCATCGTTTTATCTCTTTTTACGGCGTTGCGTAACAGTTCTATAAACGCAAACACACAAATACATTCAAAGAAAAGTCATGCATTTGAACGTAAAAGTTAAATAAAATAACAGAACTTACTTACAAAATAGTAGGTTAAGTAAAGTTTTTTACTAATACTAGAGCTTGAGCAAATCTTACTCTAGTGATCGTCGACTGAGAGTACAAATTCCAACTGAACACGCGAATGAAATGACTTTGAGCATACCTGCTCGACAAAGGGAATAGAGAAAGAACGAAAATATAAAGTGTTATTAGCTCGATAGCTGTCTTGCTTATATCAGAGATAAGAGATGCCCCTCTCTTTCACGAATAAGTGAATGTTATCTTTTATTACTGCTTTCATTTTGTGGGAAGCCACTTTCTTGCTTCATAGATTTATACGTATTGCTCAAACAAAATGAATAATGAAGGAGTTCTTTACTTGGACTGATTATGTCGTTTATATATGTGGTTGGAATATGCGAAATATGATACAAATAATGTTATAAATGCGGAAATATTTTATTTTCAGATTTTGATGTTCGGAAAAGGCAATCTTGTAACATTTGACTACACATTAAATATTTTTAACTATGAAGATAAATTAAATCAAACGATTAAAATGACAGTTTTTTTTCGAGATTAAGTTTATTTTTGTACGAAATGTGTTCTACAAAATGAATTATATTAAACGAGCAAATCAATTGACAAGCTGCTATCATGAAAATTGACGAGTACTTGCTTGAAGAAACTTATCTTGGTCTTCGGACACTGCTCTTAGTAAATTACAGATTATCTTTGTTTTATAACAGCAAACATCAACACAATCATCAAAAATATTCTCTGGATGTAAAATGTTCAATGTGATAAAATATACTAATGTTAGTTAATAATTTTTATTGCACAATATATTAATTTGAAAATTATCTTCTGGAAGAAATAATTATAATTATTTAAATAAAGGTAGATATTAATGTTGCTCCTCTCTCATTTTCCTTATAGGTGATTTTCTTATTTCTTTGAAGGTGATTTTTACTTTTAAATTATTTACGAAGATATTGGTAATAAAAAGAAACATTGTAGTACCATACAGAAAGTTTGAAATTACAAAAAATTAAAGAAAAGTAGGTTTTGAAAGGGATTATCTTTACAAATCTAAGAAATGTAGCCAACGGGGAATGTTGAGTAATAAATCCTAGAAAACGGAATTATATTAATATAAGAAATAATATTGAATATAATAATGCAACAATTTTTCACTTTTTCAATTCTACATATATAAATATTGATATGAAATAAAATAAAGCAAATAATTCTAAACAGATGTGTAGAAAAACTGAAAATACATTTCCAGACTTTATAAAAAAGTCTCTATCTTTTGTAAAGAAACAATAATATTAACATTTTTTCTAATGTTATTACTTTAAGACAATAGTAAATATATAAAAGAAAAGTTGTAAAAATATTTGTATATATATATAAACATGAACTTAAATAAAAATTACACGTCTATCGTCAATTTTTTCTTTATAATTATTTATAATAGGTTTTAAATCGACCTTGTACTAATAAAAAATTATATACAACTTGGTATTTCACTTATAAATCATGCGAGTTTTATTCGTAATTACATGAAAACTTTAACGGTCGATTACAAATAATATTACATTCATGGTAATTTCTGATTAAATTACGTAAGCATTCATATCAAACGTATATAGCAGGTAAATTTTAACTACAACAAAAATCTCATTTAATGCATTACGTAAATATTTGATTGTTTATCATTTTCTATAGGAACTACTGATTGCATAGACAAGTCCATTATATTATCCTTACTTACTATAATTCGTATTCTCTTTACGTAAATCATTATTTTGTATCTTAATAATTTGTACAAATTTTTATTTTACATTATCGTTTGTTTCGTCATAACATATTCTCGTTTACTTTTACTTATGACATTAAACTCTTAAGATTCTTTGAAGTAACCATCGCTACAAAATTATGTAAATAAAAATAGCAAATTTAGATGTTACTCTCATTTAGATGAACGAAAATTTCTCACACGAAAATTCTGTAAAAGTATTTAATAAAAATTTACAATATTTACTGTTAAAATCTTAAAAAATATTCTTTTTGATATTTACAAAAATAAAATGTATAATAAAAAATACATGTTTTGTGAATACATATATTATTAGCTATACTTTCTTTATGTTTCATTTGGTGTTTACTGTTAAAATTAATAATCAATAAAAATAGAAAAAATGAAAAAAAGTGATTTTTTAAAACTTAATAGACAGAGGAATATAGAGACTGATTATATACAAATAATATATACATAAAATTTGTACAAAATATTAATTAATATAAGAAAGAGGATGTCTTAAATCTTAAAAATTTTTTTTATCGCATGCTTATTTCATGGAATTGTAGGAAATATTAGGAATTTTGTATTATGTAAATCAAAAAATTATATTTAATTGAATATATTTGTACAAATGTAAATATTACTAAATTACATTAAATTCAGTAAATTAATTAGTCAAGTTGTCTAATTAATATTTCTAATTACTATGTCTAATTACTTAATGTCTAATTAAACTATGTCTAATTCTATGTCTAATTACTTTTTCAAGTAAGTCATCAAGTTTCTTTTCTATATGATTATTCAATGGCTGTTTTATATGTGCTAAACCTAATTTAATAAAATTTGTATTTTGATTTTTACTGGTATTAATATTTTAATGCCAGTCTCTGTACTCAATACAAACTTGAATAAAATTAAAAAAACATTCGAACTAAAGATAAAATAAACAAATTAGAATATTCTTCAAATATTTTAAATTTCCCTGAGTAATTTTACTACAAATAACCGAAATTCTTTGCTGTAAACCTTCACAACTGTTATATAAGATTATATTCAATGTTTCATATTCTCACTTATATCATTTATAAAAAATAAATTTATAAATTAAAACTATGCTTAATTTATATAATATACTTATTACGAAATGTTTTAAATCAACTAAATATATATTTTACACAATAAAAAAAATTAAAAAATGGAGAAAATATCACAAGATCATGACTTTTAACAATATTATATATTATAAAGAATTGTTTATAATTACTAAAATTGTATAAGTACAAAGATTTTCTTTAATACTTTAACTGCTTTTCTATTTAAATATAAAGAAAAAATATTTTACTTCCTACACTCATCTCACTTATTATGCATACTGTACATAATCCTCGGTTTACAAATTAAATCATTAAATAATTAATCCTGAAAAAAAAATACTTTTTAAATTAAACCGTTCTTTTCCTCAATTTTTTAATTAAATTTTCGATAATTAAATTTTGAATTTCTATTTTATTTATGGGAAATAAACAAATTATATTTTGATAATACAAAATAATTATGCATCCCTTAATTGACAATTATACATATTTATTGTACGTTTAAATTATATAAAATTAAATAATATTAACTACTTTATGACTAATAACTATTTTTTTTAATAAGTTGTGTGTTTATATAGTCTATACTATGTAAAATACTGAAAATTTTTAGTTTCTATATTTTCTATCATTGATATTTTGAGTCTTAAAGTTGCTAAACCTGGATTTCAGCATATAACTATTAATTTAAAAAATCATTGATGCCAATCCATATTTTTGATAATTGAACTAAGAAAGCTTTATAAAAACTATTGAATTTGGCAACTAAGGCAACATTGAAGACGTTAATTAAAATTATCAGCGTATTAGATAAGATAGAAATTTATATAAAATAAATTTAAATAATTTTAAAATCAAAATTCTTCTATTTAATTTAAACTTAGATATCACAAAATATTCAAAACTTAACTGAACTTGCATATTATATTAATCTATAGTTTAATTTATGAATAATACAAAGCATTCTTATAAAAACTCAATTCAATGTTTGCAATTAATTTTAATGTATTATTTCCATAATTGATTTACTTTTCGAGTATGATTTTAAGATCCATTAATTATAATAAATCTAAATACTTGACGTAAAACTTAAAAGTTAAGTTTAAGTGATTAAAATTAAATATTTAATTAAATATTTAAAAATCAGGTATTTAATTAAAATCAAATACCTGAAGGTGAGAATTCTGTTCGCTCAGATAAATTATTTGAAAACGTACAAGATAATAGTGACAACATAAATGTTGTCTCCAAAACTTTGAAGCAATTAAACCTCTTTAACTGCACCTATATTTATCTCATTTTGATAGTGTTAATAATATTGAAATAATACACACTAAAAAAGAATCGATATCAAAGGAAACTGAATTTTTTACTTTTTTATTCAATGACTAGTGAAAATGCAATTGAATAATTCGATAAATGGACTGATTTTGTAATATTGTGCAACAACTTTTTTTGTGAAATATTTTTGTGGATTTTTTCTAATAATATAAATTTTATGAACATCTTCTGCAGCAATAATATTAACTCAACTTTTTATTAATGCAAGGTTTTTACATTTTATTATATAAATTATACATACAATTATAATCAATTATAAATAAGATGCTTAAAAATAAAAATTTCATTTAGAAATATACTTATCATTTCTTATATATTATATTGAATAAGAATATTTACAAATACATCTGCTTTAAAAGTCATATTAATGACGCTATCTTATAATTTTAATTTTAAATTAGAAGATAATTTTATGAAATAAACTATTCTTTACCCTAGTATTATACAAATATAATATCTAAATAAGTAGTACATTTAAATTTAATTTAATCAGTTAAATATATATTTATTAAATAAAAGTTTCATAATAGTTTATATACTTATATAATTTTTTTTAGTAAATTAATTTATATGTTATCATTTTTATGCAGTCAAGTACTTGTTTTAAAATGTATGTTATCATTTTAATAAGACTTTAATAATAATTTTAATATTAAAATGACTGTCACGTTTTTTAATAATATAATATGATATAATTTATAGTAATAAAAAGATAGTTTACTAATATGAAAGATATATGTACAGAATTCAAAAGCAATCAGCGTTTATATTTTTTTAAATCTGCATAGGTATACATATTACACAACAAAAAAGTAGTATTGAATAAAGTGATTAAATATTTCATCACTTTTATAATTTACTTCCGAATATTATGAAAATACGAGATTTTAACTGGTACGGCGATCTTTTCTTTTAACATCTTTAATGTTGATTAATCATTATTCCTTCATACTTTTTTAGAAATTTGAAAAATTTACATCACATTTGACGAATATAGCAAGTATCCTGTAATTCAGATTTTGTATCTAACTACAAATTATTCAACAAATATCAACATGTGATCTAGTAACTTATTGTTATTCAATTTAAGAATTATCCATCATAAAAGTGGCCTATATTTACGTACAGCTTAATGCGAAAGATTTAAATAATTTTACTGTATAGGGTAGTTTTTCTGCAAGCTTATTTGATTAGTAAATAAATCTTAAATTCAACTTTATGTAAGTTTAAAATAGTTTAAAATATGTTCGACAAGAATTCATGGTAAAATAGTAATCTTTCAAGTCGTTTTACGTCAACGAACTATTTATGTAATTAAAAAATATCTAAAAATCCATTGAAATTTCGTATGAAGATAATACATAAAAAATTATCCCAATATTTAACTATACAATATACAGTACACAAAACGATCAACTTTTTAAATGAGAATTCTTATATTTATGCTTGATACCAAAATACATATAATCTTTTCGAATATATTTTAATAATAAAATATTTTAATTTGAAAATCACATCTTAATATCAATTGTTAATTGGTGCATACTACATATTTTCAAAATTTACAGAATCGAAACATGGAATTAAAAGTAAATTTGTTATTTCCTCTCATGATACTATATTAAAAAGGAAGAGTTAACTAGTACGTATACTTTCGTATAGTTAGAAATAATCTAAATTAAAAATATCAGGTTTTCTAGTGTGCGTTAGTTAACAATTGCGTCGCCAGATGGATGACTGTATTAAATTCTCCAAATGTGAATAGAAACAGCATGCTTATATAAGAAGATTTTATCTTCTATTTAATAGACGTCCTTGTCTAGTGGGAGCAAAGTATTCAATGATCGTATGGTGAGGGTACTGATGCTGACAACCCAATAAATATTATTCGCATCTTCGAGAAGGCATTCGTGCTTTTCGTTTGATGCAATTTTTGAATAGCCTCTTTACTTTATAAGAGGCTAACGATGAGGTTTTAACTTTATTTAATAGTTTTTGAAACTGAAGCGATGATTTAATTTCAAAGTAATCTTTATGCATCTAATATTTTATTTTTTGAAGCAAATTTTTTTAATTCTATACAAGTGTTTCCTCTACTAAATTTAAGGAATTATTACTTAAAGATACTTGACAAGAAATGTGACAATATAAAAATGTATTTGTATATAATATAATTAGTAATTATAAAAATATTTTTAAGATTACCTAGGAATCAAATTATATATGTATAGATAATTTAAACACATTGAAAGAATAACCAAATCTATGAGATCGAAGAGTATCATCAACGCAAAAACTCTTGTTTTCTGACATTAGTTCTAATTTGCATATATTGAACTTCGTAGTAGTAAAATAATAACAATTAATTATTTTATGAAACATCAAAGATGTGCACAAATTTTTCCAATGCACATTGATCAATTAGGTCACATTCTGCAGTCGACAATGGAGAAACAAGAGTACATTCGTGAAAACATCGTATAAGATTAGTCCGTCGGATCCCGCTTGTACAAGAGTGGAAAGAAGGGGGAGAACAGGAGAGAGAAATAAAAAAATTTACAGGCTATATGGCACTTCGTACCAAGGAGATGTTGCGCAACGAAAGAGCGATTAATATTCTCTATACATCTTTCTGTTGTTTTTATGCCACAACAGTCTTAGGCTGAAAAGTTTAGTTCCTGATGTGAACTTGAGATTAGTACGTCTAAATGAAGATATTCGTAAAAATAAACTTTTTAGATAGCTAATTGTTCACTCATTATGATTATGTCGCTTCGTTTGAATTAAAAAAAATGTAAATTATACATATTACACAAACAAAAATAATGTTAATATTATTGAGATGCAGTTGATTATTTTACTTTGTTAAGAGTTATAAAATTTTCTAATAATGACAATTAATCTTAATAAATGAACAGTTTATTTTTAATAAATTAATTTTGAAACGTCATTTAAATATATAGTATTTTTATTCCTGATAAATTGTGATCAATAACTTGTACACATGATAATTCATTATTGAAAAAAATTCGCAAATGTAGTTTGATTTAAAATTGCTTAATAATAATTTATAATTAAAATTATTATCGACCCATTTTTTAAGATTTTTGGGATAATACTAGGTAGTGATTTACAATAAAATTTATCGCTATATGACTCTCCTAAAATATTAAAATTACATATTTGAATTTTGGTAAAATAGATAATTATTCGTTTATAAAGAAAATTCTTCAAATCCTAGCGCCAGATATGCACCAAATCTAAATTTAATGGTAAAATTAAATTAAAATAAGATCAAATTTTGTAGGAAATATGCGAATAAAACGTTACATCTTTGAAATTAATTCACATATGTAATATACTAGTGTCTTCATTCAAGGCACTAAACAAAGCTAGTAAACAAATCATGCGTTATTCAAGCTGAGAAGGAAATCCAAAATCATGGAAAATTTTTGTAATTATATGTATAATTAAAATATATTTCGTGTTGTAGAATTATACTTATAATAGTAAAAATGTGATCTAACGTTATTACGCATTGCGACAACGCTGATTAAAGATAATAATACGCGCGTCCGTGTCCACAGTGCTGACAAACTTTATCTATACAATACACTTGTGGTACAACGATTTGGGTCAGCAGTCTAGTTACTAATTTGCGGTTTCAAGCTGTCCTTGCACACATTCGTGCGCGCCTCATATATTTCAAACATGCGCCGTCGTGTTTGCCGTCTAGATCGCTCTAACAATAATTTGTTCTTTTAGCACCTCGGTTCCATCGATGAAATGAAATGGAAGTGCCGCGCGTTTCTCTCGTCGAAAATAAATTCACCGCTAATTTCTTGGTCGAAGTCACTACTAGAGTCACATGAATATTACGAAGTTTTTCTAGTTGATAAAATGTTGACGCGCGTACGCGAAAACTTACTTACGCGATATTCCGTGCCACCGGCGAAACATGTTTATCTTTCCTTGGATCTCTCTGTTCTTTACTCGGTGTCATTGGCGCTTATATAAATTATAAGCCCTCAAGTTTACACAAGAAAACATTTTAATTTTTGTTGTTGATTTGTCTTTCCTTTTTATGTCGTTGCAAGAAAATTTATAAACGTTTAAAGCTGCGAATAAGATTTACTAAATATACGATTTGACAAAAAAAAAATTTCGAAGTACTTTGTTTATAGTAAAAGTAATACTAAATATTATAGTAAATTCTCAGTCGCAAATAACCAATTTTCAAACTATATATTTTGTTTTATCTGTAATTATATTCGTGGCGGATTTAAAAATTTTTTATAATAAAAACTTTAATTTTTAATAAATATTACAATTTAGGATTTAAATATTGAAGTAAAATATTTCCATGAAATATTAAACATATTGAATAATTATTATTAAATATGACGCACGTAAATTTATAACATTCGTAGAATTTCAGTGTTATTTACCAATCAAGGAAAAAGACAAACACTGAAGTTCTCATCACAAAAGTTCTCAATACAGACAAATATAGTTTCAGAAGAAAAGTCTTTCGAAGTCTGAAAAAATCAACAATATTGCAACTTGTAATAGTCATATTGTAGGCTATTTAGATGTGTAATCATTAATTATTGAACAATATTTTGATTTTTCATATGTTTAGTGTATTTGATTACTTAAAAATTAATCGATCGATCAAAACCTTTTAAACAACATATAATAATTAGATAAAACATTTACTTTTCATACATAATAAATATTCAAATTAAAGGAAATTTGTCAAATTTCATTAAGTTAAATAAAAAGCGCAGTTGGAATCGTGAAAAAGTGGATCAAATATAGATATTTGCAAAAAATGACATCTGAAATTATTGGTTTAGTCTAGGTAATGTAGTTAAAATAATAGCTAATGTTGTTCGATATTATAAATTTCAGTTTCATCGTTAGAAGAAAATTATAAATGAACTATTTATGAATAATTTAAAACTATTAATAAAAGTGAATTATAAATATTCACGCTTCACATACAGTTGAGTATCATTGACATTTTATTATTTAAAGTATACTATACATTTGTCAACGCTAAAATTCTCCTCATACATATATATTATAGTAATATACAAGAAGCTATACCAAGGTTAATTGATTAAATTAGAAAGAAATTGTAATTAATCGAGTATATTTATAGTCATTACTGTGGTACTGATTTTCTTGTATAAATTGATATTTAACTTAATTCATCTTTTAATAGGCAAGAAAATTAATGATTTTTAAGCATAACTAGATGTTGCTTTAATTTAATTAGCAATGTAATTCGAATTTAAAAATAATACATAAATAATGATGCATGCAATGGTTTATTCATTAAAAAGATTTTTTAGTTATGCAAAGCTTTTCAGGATATGCAAACATACGTATATACATGCACACGCTCACGCATGCTTGCGATAATAATTAATATGCTCGCATTATTAATAAAAATGACAAAAGGATTCATGGATCCATGATATTAATTTTCATTAATAAACATAATGATGCTCTTATTTTTATAACTCAGACATAAATAAAAATATCATTTTGAAAAAAGACTTGAATTTATTATTAAAATATAAAATTTAAGTAATCAAAGTATTAAACCAACCATTATAGACCATCACCTATTACTAATATAGAAAAGTCTTTACGCGTAAAAATTTCTACTAATATTATTAAAGAGCTTTTTTTTACAATTACTTCAATTTACTTAGTTCGCCTCAAATATATTTTTCGAGTTTTGAGGATTGAGCGTAAATTGTAGATTACACAATCTTAGATTGAATAAATAAATATATAAATAAAATATATGTTGAAATATAGGATAATATATACAAACTGTATACTTACCGAATTTCTTAAACTCTACTTAAGTTATAAATAAAAAAGCTACCAAAACATTTTGATAAAGAGCCTCCTCAATTTAACGTCAAATTAAATTAATGATTATTTACTTAAGAAATAAAATGCACCAATAATGATAAAAGTATTTATTCGAAATCATAACAGGCATCATCAATGTCATCTAGTATAGTGATTATCCCTAATGCATTAATCGGAATGGTTGCGTGAATCCTTTCGCTAGAATTACTATAATCAGAGCAGCGATGCTGACTGTCCTTCATGAAACTTACTTGCAGAGCAATCGATTACACACTGACAACCGAACTAGGTGTAATTTAAAACGATGATTGTAACCTGACCATACTGTTTTACATAAGTGGAGACAAAAACGTAGGAAAGCGAGTACAAAAATTTCCCTAGAGGCAGCGCAAAGTAGACCTGCAATGTATAAAACGTACCCTTTTCTCGTCTCATTTTTTTAACTTGATTGTAATGTCTGGTGTTACGCGCTATTCGCCGAGAATATGATACAATTTGCCGCCGAAGTGCACATCGTGCTCAACTAGGATATACGAGAGAGGGAAAAACGACTTTAAAAGATAAAGAAACTACATGCCAAGCCCTAGCGGTCATTTCAGTTACATAGTCGAGTTACGCGCTGGTGTTCAATAAAGTCAACGATATAAGAGCATAGAAGGATTTCGACAAAAGAATACTTTGCTTTAAAGCAGTCAGATGGAGCAAGTAAAATCTGGTTAAAAATATTCTTTCACAAAGAGGCGCAAGCACGCGCACGCATTCACGCACTCACGCGCGCGCACACACACACCTTTAATACGTACTTGTAAATCATTGAGAACATAAATATATGGAGTTATACATTAAAATATAAATTTGAAAACTAGTACAATCTCACAACTAATTAAACATGTGAATTTTTCTTTGAATTAAAATTTTTATAATTATATAACAATTTAGAAATGTAGAAACACTTATATTTATATTTTATAAACACATGGTAATGAAAATAATCACAAAAACAATGTGATTCAGGACTAATTAAAAATTACTGTATGTTTTTCTGATAATTTGTTTCGTAACTGTGATTTATTAAGGTTCGTCATTATTATATAAGATATAGTTAAAAGAAAATATTTTACAAAATAATAATTGTTTTTATAAAGACATGACTATATAAAGTCCGTGAAAAAACCTACTTCTTTAATGCAGAAATTAAACTATAATTAAATTGAAATTTCAAACTATGAAATGACTTTTAAAAATATATTATTCATTTCTGTAAATAAAAGCCAATGTAAAATTGTTGCAATTTAAGACAACATTAATTTGAAAATTGTTTACAAAATTCATCATTCTACGAAAAGAAAATGAACTTTCTTGTCGATGACAGATACGTATAATATTGTTAAGATCCATATTAAGACTAAAAACTTATAATTGATTATGTATTTTTATGTATGTCTTGTTACCAATTAAATTTTTTACTACGTTAGAATTAATGAGACTTTATAAGTTTTTACATTCATTTTTTAAATACTTTGTACATCTGCAATTTGTGCAGTAATTAGTTTAGTAATACATGTATATTCGCATAGTTGTAAGTAAAACCTATTCAGTACAAAAACTGAGAAGAAACGATGACAGATTATTTACTCAGTATTGTTATTAGCATGAAAAAATTTAATGCTACTTTATACAATGTATTGTAATCGTATTCAGCAGTCATATTAGTGTGATATTACTCACTTTTTTATTTCTGAAAGAAATTTACTATGATAAAGGGAACTTAAATCTACTTAAATATGGTTACTGTTGTTTCCATTCACCTAATACCTTATTCATCGTAAAGGATCTTGTTATAATGCAATTCTCATCGTTTTTAATGGCTTCGATTTTAAGAAAAAATATAATTCTCAAGAGAACAAATAAGAAGAAAGAAATGAAAGAAAAGAAGTAAGCCGGAAAAACGTGAATTTGCGAGGCCGGAATTGGAGCTTGTTTCATTGGCTGTCGTCCCGCACTGATACCGCACATCCATGTATACACGTGCGTCCCTATGTATATACTAAACACTAAAATGTTCATATGCATGCCTACAAGGCCTAACAGAAAGAACCTCGGATAGTAATCAGCGACTGAGTGACCCTAATAACCATATGGATAATTGGCATGCCTTATGTGACCACCGACCGAGCTTCCTTCACTCTGTATATGTGTGTATGTGCATTATCTCTGTCGTCTCTGTGAGTGAGAATTAGAGTAAATAAACGAAACGAATCTAGACGTTAGATTGATGTTCGCTATTGCGTTCAATCAGACTAGAGCATGATTGTGTGAATAAACTTTATGAAACAGAATTATTCCATTGATCGTAGAATTTTCAATTTTGATAAATAATTGTAATTAATGATGTTATATTAATTGGTGTATCTATTTTTTATTTATTTTTTATTTTTATAAACTAAAAGTTCGAACATAATAAAATATTTAGATTATTAATTGGTACATTTATCGTACCAATTTGATGAGACTTTTAATTGTTTTGCTGTTAAGAGTTAAGCCTTATTTAAATTAAAGTTATATTAGTGTAAAGGAAATAATTATTTAATTGTCTCAAAATTTTTGAAATTTAAAGGGCTGAAAAAAATTGTCAATTTAATTAGTCAGTGATTATAAATATAAGAAAATGAAATATAAATAAATCCATGGATTAGAAATTCATGAATAAAATCAATTTCTATAAAACTTTATATATGAGCGATAAACTCTCAAGGTAATATAAACACGTATGCTACTTTGAACGATTCACAATAGTGTACAATTGTGTGAACAAATATTGATATAAAAAAGAATATTATCCGGACCAACGGTAAAAATGTTATCCTTTTTATGTCGCAGTTAAAGTTATATCTAACAAACGATCTTGAGAAAATCTTAAATCTTAATTAAATATGGTCTAAGTAGTTGCTTAAGTTTTTCTGAAGTTCCTGAAAGTCTTCTCTGAATTGAGCAGATATAAAAAGCCAATTTCTGTTAAATTATCAACAAAAAATGGTATACAGTTTTACCTGTTATAATTTATTTTAATTAACAGTTTTATACTGATTGATGTGTGTCTATTTATTATTTTTATAAAGTAAAAGATAGAATATAATAAAATTTTATATAAATCTGTACAGTTTAAATAGTTAATGTTAATGGATTTGAAATATCTTCTGTATATCTAAAGTATACATTAATTTTATTAATATTGGTAATTTACTTATATTTGAAATGTCCATATTGTATGAAAGATATTAATAAAAAATAATAAAACTGGAGTTATTTTTAATTATTTTAAAATTGTAACTAAAAGAAGAAACTAAAATCTATTGATGATTCTATTGACTATTGACTAAGATCTATTCAGAAGGAATATATAATATTTATTTTATTGTAGAAGGAGAAAATACGTGAGTACAACAACAATACTAAATATAAGATATAAGATATGAGATAAATATAAGATATAAGATATAAGATATAAGATATAAATAAAAAATATAAGATATTTTAAAATAAAATATATTTTTAAATTTTAAAGTAAATATAAATAATTTATTTTAGTACTTACTAATAAAGTCATATAAATTACGGCGATAAGTAAAAACAGCTTTTTTAATTCATATTTCATGATTGTGTAAAGTATTTGGAACAAGTATTCTACTATCTTAAACTTTTATTTTAAGAAGCCTTTAAAATTAACTATAACGGTTATGATCTTATCTCAAATACATTATGAGTATGCACTATCAAGTCTTTAATTTTATAGAATTTTTATCACTTATTGAAAATTCTTTATCGAATTTCGACTAATTTCAAATTCTAATAACTTATAAATTTTATCCATACTGACCATAGTTAAACAAATTTTAAACATATGAAATGCTTTATTATATAAGAAAGCATTTTAAAAACATTGCATTGAACAAAAAAATATTCTTTTAAATCTACAAATAATTAAAATATGCAAACATATATAAACTTTCATTCGATAACATAAAAGTTAAATATAAAAATTATATATAAAGTGAGATAATTATACATAAAATTCCTTCTTTCAAATAAAATATGATTCAAATGTTTAATATTTATTTCAATTATATAAATGTTAATTTTTGGTTATAAAAATGTCAAATAATCGAATAGAATTTATGTAAGTCTGAATTAATTTTTTCAAGAAGTATTATTTAAATTTATAATAGAGTTTAATTCCAACTTCAAGTGTAGATGCATTGTTTCTTATTACTTACGTTATAAATTTTAATAAATTTGTCTCATACATTAAATATTCAAACAATTAGGCTAATTCATTCAATTTTTAGAAAATTAAATAGTTTTGATCTTTGCTAATAAAAATTGTATTAATTATAAAGAGCGAATAAGTTAAAGAAAGTTGAATGAAGAATCGTTACAAAAGATAATACATCATTGAACATCTAAGTACTAAATAAAAAATTAAAAATCTCAAAAAAACTCAATTAATATAAAGACTTTTCATTTTGATAAAAATTTGGAGACTTTTTAAATCTAGTTTTTACATATAATTTTTATATATAATCTTCATGCGTTACTTTTATATGCGAAAATACCTGATACGGTCAAAATTGTTTTATTAAATTTATGAAAATATTTTTTAACTACTAACCATGTGAAACCAACAACATGAAGTTAATTTCTATTTGCTCTAGTTTTGAATTTATGAGTTATTTTAGTAATATTTTCAGAATATTTAATAATAGAAATTGACGTTAGTATAAATGTTATTAACTTGGCAACTACACGTCCTCAAGAACTTAAAAAGTGAATAAACCTAAACAAGATAAGTGTCAATTTTAAATTTGAATATTAGGTCATATCTAATTTTATAAAACTTCTACCAGAAAGTTATTGTTTTAGTAATACTTACAGAAAAAATATAATTTGATTATTAATGAAAAATTTTTGGATTGCCATAATGCAGTCATATATAATATAGTTTTTGAGTAAAAGTTATTTGCTTGCTAATTTCAGTTAATATCACCTGAATAAATATAATAATTATTTAAATATTTAAAAAGTATTTTAAAGTAACTTGCCTCGTAAGCATGATGTATGAAAATAAAGTAAGACGAAGTATTTATTTCATTGAACAATACTATCAAAATTTATCAATGTATACGTTCGAAAAATGTAGTTACTTTTAATAAACTACAATCATAAACACAAACACTACTGGTATTCAAACGTCAAAAATGTATGTTTCAATACAAAAGTATTTTTACCATATTTATTTAGAGTATATCAATATTTTAATGATGCCCTGATTCAGTAAGATTCGATGAGCTTTAATGTAAAGCTCACGTTATGAAATATTGTCAAGTTTTGTTTAGTCAAAAAGAAGAACCATTCTACACATGTATCGTGATAGGTCATTTGGAAGCTGTGAATTCTAGTCATGCCTATGTATCAAAGTGGTCCAAATATATGCAAATACACGTGATTAGATCAAGTATAAGAGTCAGCGTGGAATACTCACATGTACGAGTCTAAAAATACTACGCCGCCCTTTATATAGGATCAGAAGATATATCACATGTGCTATTTCCGGTCAGTTGCGGAAGAATGCACTGTAAGACTAACTCCTTTCTTAATTTCTGACCTTTTTTTCTTTGTTTTTGTATGATTTCGGACCGTAATCGAAACACGTGAATGACTACAAAGACGATACAATAGGATGAGTGCAATACCTTTAGTTTTCATCCAATGTACGCTTCCATTCGTATTTATAATGTGTCGTGTCTCATATATACACTGAAGTTAATACTCATGAAAATATAGACGATTAAAAATCCTACTGAACGTATACTATAAAATTAAATTACGTGAGGTTTACATGCTTACATTAGAATCGGGTTAAATGCTCACTTGGTGGCATTGCGCGACAATGAAAATGCTATTGTATGGTCAGTCTGCATATGTCGACTAGGTGCTTAAATATAATGTCGATGTTTATATGAAATAATCAATTCGCTGATAGGAAATATAGGGTACAAGCTACTCGATTTATGTAAATTCATACTTTGAAAATTGAATTGAATTTTAAAGGCCTTAAACCGACTTATATCACAACATATTTTAAAAAGTATTTTTCATTGAAGTAATGTGTATTTACAAAAAAATTAATTAAAAAAATTATTCATTTAAAAAATTCAAATACACCATAATTCAAAGTATGATATTACTTAGAATTAGTAATTACTTTTAATTTTTTTGGATTTTTTAATTTTTATGGTTTATATTTTAACGTGGTTCAGAATTCAGAAAAAATGCCCAATAAAAAGTCTTCAAATTCGAAAAGTGACATATATTATTTTTACATACTCAATATTACAACTAGTATATTTAAAATTTATTATGCTTAAAATCTCTTTAGGTCAATTAAAAATGAAATTTACAATCTAAGCTTCATGAATTGTAGAAATAAGTATAAATCTAAAAGTAATATGGATTTTAAAATTCTAAGGAAAATCAATTCTACATTTGCAAGTAATATTCTTGATTTTCTTCTATAATATTCTTAAATTTTTTGTAAAAAACAATAATTTTGAAAACTATATCTTATAATGATCCTTTTGACTATCGAAAAACTAATTAATTTTGACTACAATTTATTTTATTAATTACTAGCTATTCTAGCAAATCATATTATTATTTCAGTTTATAATTATTATTTCTAGACAAAAAATAATTTGCACAGTAGTAATAATAGTATTTATTTTTATGATTGGATGTGATTAATTTCCAATATAAAATTTATTAGCTTTACAGTTGCATTCATTAATAATAATAGTAATTCTTTATTATTATCATTCTTTAATAACCGTAATAAATAATAGTTACAATCTGTTATGCTCTCATTACTCGATATTCTGAGTCAGAAGATCGAAAACATAAATCGATATTCCAAAGCTTCTATTTACAATTTCGAGCCATATACATTTTTCTCTGATTAAACATAGAACTATTTCATTAAAGTCAAAATATTTGTAGTTTTGAGCTATATTATATTGTCTAAATTTTGTACTTACATTAATGAATAAAAATAAATTGGGTAGGTGTAGAATACTAAGCTAGTATATTATTCAGTTATATTTAGTAGTTTATTTGTTATTAAAATACTATTATTCATACAATAAGGTCAAATTTGAAGTTGCTAATTTATATTTTATGCAAAAACATTAATGTGCGTAATAATATTTTTTAATTTAATTTCAAGTTTGACCACAATTGAATAATCGAAAAATATTTGGCAAAAAATTACTCGATATTTCATTGTTATACTGGTATCTAGGATGTTTCTTGAAAATTACTATTCAATAGCACGTACTTTTGTAAGTTATTTTTACTTTTCTTGAAATAACGGAAAAATAAAAAAATAAAAAAATAAATTCTTGACAAGTTTAATTTTGTTGCTAATATATAATATGCGTATCAATAACAAACGTTTTATATATCAATATAAAAAATATTTATAATTTTATATAATCAAAACATGTAATGTGTATTGATACTTTGTACACTATGTAATTTATGCATAGTATAAAATATATAAAATATTATTTCAAATGAAGAATAAAATGCACAAAGCAGGCGTAATATTTGCCGTTCCAACTTGGAATGCACTTAGACGAATGACGGCGATAGTAGCAATTAGTATCAGCTAAAGATCGAGGGCGATTAATTAACTTAGCCAAGTTTCAATTCACCGTTCATTTACTTTTGCCGTCAAGTTTGTAAAAACTTTTGGGTAGCGACGGACGATGAATTCCATCTAATATTTCCATATTGAAAAAGCATGAGCAAATCTGATATATGGACATAGCAAATTCTTTAACTATCCTATGAACCTTAATACTCTTTATATTATACGTAATATGAACATTTATTACATTCTTGCTTACTAAAAAATATATTTTTTCAAATATTATCCAATCAGCTTTTCTAGTGAAGTTAATATTCTTTTAAAACTTCTTTTTCTTGATGATATATAAATTATAAATATACGAAAAGAAATTACTGTATAAATCTAAATAAATTTAAAAAAAAACATACAAAATGTCAAAAATATGTAAAATATGTCAAAAATATATTAGACATATGTGACTAAATATATAAATGTAAAAGACTTTTTAACTAGAATCAAAATAATGTAAAAGTTTTATTTAATTCTAAGATTCATAATGAATATTTGCTAAATTCTATTGTTGACGTTTTAATAAAATTTATGCAGGTAATTGACATAAGAATTATTTTATTCAAATTTTGTGTAAGAACATCCACAAATGTGATACAAAAATGATAGATTTCTAAAATAAGTAGAATTAATTGATTCAAATAGAATAAAGTGAAAATCTTTCCACAAGTATTGGTTAAATAAAATAAGCAATTTAATGAATTTATTTCTATTAAACTAACGTGAAAGTTTCAAACCAAATCGTCAAACCAGAATATCGGTGTTATATATATATATTTTTTTATTTATTTGGTATATTTTTCGGTTATTATGTGTGTGTATATATATATATATACATACGACGCAGATTATCAGGTAAAAAACAGCATAAAAATATAATTTATTTCTTTATGTGCCTATAAAATTTCAATAAATTAAATTATTTTAAGGACAAAATGCAAATAATATTCGTAAAAAGAAGGTACAATGTGATATATTACACATTCTGAAACTTTTTCATTAATTTAAAAGAATAAGTTAAATTCTGACTTTTACAAAAATTATACTATTACCACATCATTTTTTGCATGCAAAATGAAAATATATTATTAAATACATCTGCGTCAGGTTTATAGATGAGAACAGAGATCGAAAGAATAATTTTATCTGATCTTGACCCACGTTGCTACTAATCAATAATGTCGCTATATTTCTTTTAACCGCGTGTCACTCCGTCAACTCTCATTTTACGTACTAATTAAGTAACATTTAGCACGTTCGGATTTTAGAGCCAATTAATACCAATCATTATTTTCTTTTCTTTTTTCTAACTAAATCTGAAACCAAGCAGGTTTATACCAGACAAACATAGTAATTATTATCATAGATTTTTTTATAAAGCAATAAGAGACTTTTCACTTGTGCTAGATTTAAAACAGATTATTCATTGTAAATACTAAGAACTTAAAAAAATTTAGTACTTTAAGTATTTTAATCGGTGCTGTTTTTAATTAAATCGTGAATCAATTATATTTATAAACAGCATTTGAATGTTTTTAAACTAATGCATTTTAAGAATAAATAAATTATAAAATTTCGTTGTATTATTCTGTAATAAAATCTTACAAATATTATTTATATATTAAACAAGGAATTTTTTTTATGTATTAATAATTATTAAAATTCAATAATTATTCTTTAATATTATATTTGGATATTTAAATACTTCTTTGTTAATCTTCAACAATCCAATGAAATGTTAATCAATGAATATTTTTTTATGAAAAATTATAAAGTATTCAAACTTAAATTCAAAAAATTTAAGGGTCATTGGGTTACTGGACTATTATTAAGATGTATCGATAATCCCAATTTCTTCTAAAACTTGGTATGTATAATAATTAAAATTTTAAATGCTTATTTGTGACTACATTTATTATTTATTATTCATCGATAATAAATTACATTTATTATACAATGATAAGTAGTTTTATATCATTTATAAATAAATATTCACATTTAGTATGCAGTAATTGTATGCAGAAAATTGCATTTTCTTTTATAATATGATTATATTAGAATAGTATATGTTAGAAATAATTATTTTGGAATAATCGACGTATTAAACGTTAGAGATACATTGCACAATTTTTTAAAAACTATTAACACATTTCCTTCTTCTAAGTTTATTATATTTTTATCAATTATTATCAGAGCTTACCTAATTAAGCACTTAGTAATACGTGTGTAATTTCTTTATTATACAAATAACAAATTTCTATTTCCAAACTATCGTCATATATTTACATGAAATTGAAAATATTTTCTGATGATTCCCTAATGGTTTTTCAATTGTACGATAATGCATTATTAATAATAGTTCTATCTCTATTTTAATATGTGTTGCTCTAACACCTATTTATTATTTTAAGATATCGGCACATATGAATGAAAGTATATACTAAGCATTCGTTAACATTAGTATTTACTTTTATATTAATTATAATGCACAAATTATATTTATTATATAGATGGAAGACAAACTAAACGTGATATAATTTAATTTAAATGAAATTTTATCTAACAAAATAACTTAGTTTAAGACTTTCAATGAAACTTATATATATCAAAATTTTCTGAGATACTTTATATGACATTTGTTTGCTGTAAATCTGCATTTTAAAGACCTACGTAACCACTAACATTTGCACTGATGACAAAATCCACCTATGCATAATATTATTTTCGTTACATAAAGGTATAAATATCTTAAACTAGACAAATATAAGCCGAAAATATATGAGTCAAATAAATATAAAATTTTATTGATAATTATATCTAAATATCTAAGTACCTACAATACAATTATAACGTGCTATGTAAGAGTTTTTTGTATTGATAATAAATAATGATGCTTAATGTACCAGATTTTTAATTATGTACAAATCGTTTTACTATAATTATAGCTTTAGTTTTCAAATCACTCTTATATGCATTTATTACCTATAATTATATGATTGCTTTCACATCAATAATTGTCAATTTTCTAGTTTGAATTGTAATACTAATAATAATACATACCAAATTACACTCTTATTACCCCTGAAACTAAATAAAATTTTATAAAGAGATGTTAAGCAAAGAACTTAAAAAATGAATAAATCATAGAGAAATAAGAATAAGATCACAGAGAAAACTTGGGTTTGAACGTGATTAATATATATATATTGTAATTTTAATATCAGCCACGTTTTTAATTCATAAATTAACCGAAACTTTTCAAGAATTAAATTTATTATTAAATAAAATTAATTACGAGATTTAGAGATTATTTATTTGATCTATTCGGTTTGTATAATTTATTTATTAAAAAAAATTGTTGCAGCATGTAGCACTTTTAAATACACAAAAATGTTACATAATAAATAGAATAGAAGTGACTTGTTTAAAGAGTTCTATTTATAATTGCGTATATATATAATAAATAATTTTACATAAGAAACGAGAACATTGTGTGGAATATAGACTATTCCACACAATTTTTGTAATAAGGTCTTAACAAAGTTATCTCTGACGCCATTTTTCAAATATAATAATTATCATGTTAAATAAATATCAAATGACTAAAAATTTAAAGTAAAATGTTGAAAGTGTAGATATGAAGGAGCGGAAAAGATGAAACTTTATCTATAAAACATAAAGATAGCTTATCTTTCTGTGTATTTATTCGAATAATCACTCCCTCATCAGACTACACAATTTCAATGTATACAATGGAAAGTTCGTATGCACCCCATAAATCCGAATTATAACAATATTCAATGAAATTGAAATTTTTGTCAGTGCATTTTCCTTCACGGAAAGTGAACTTGTTGTGGGCACTGTAAAGTTTTCATCTGAGATTATATGTTTGGTTATATGTATAAAAATACGTCAGGAGTAAGCAATAACAAGGCCGTACGAGCTACGCAGATCATCATACTTCGTTGCATTTCGTGCATGCGCATAAGTGTGTACAAATGAATCCGTCGGTTACACTGCGCTAGTGCGTGATCGTAGTGGGTCACCAACGCTGCCGACTGGTTCACCGATGTTTTCTCCCTTGCATGTACAAGCCTCTCCCTCCTCTACCATAGTTCATCCATATGACCAAAGGCACCTATGTGCCTACACGCCCATGTATACATAGGCATGGCTACATTGCACCCATAGTCCATCATCGTCGAGGTGAGGTGTAGCACCTATAATACACCGTTGCCATTGGTTTTAACGCTCACTTATTGTATTCAAAGTGCGACAAGGAAAAGAGTCACTTTTCCCTTTGAATTAAATTAGCAGAATTAATATCCAGCTTATTATTTTAAATACATACATGAGAATCTATTAGGAAAATCACTGTATTTACTTTAGTACTGGTGAAATGAATCAGAATATTTTAATTTTTTATTTTGCTCAAGAATCATTTCACTTCTAATCTCTTAATCAATTATGGTAGAGCACTAGGTATTTTTTTTACCAATACTCTCTCAATAATGTATATCTATTTTTCAATTTTGATGTATATAAAAATAATAAAACTTGTGAGGTTTATTTACTTAATTTTAGTTTATTTAATGTTAGTTAACATTAATATACTTTATTGTGCACTTTTATTTCTAAAATTAGAAACAATATTCATGCAAATATAGAGAACTTTATTTTCTCAATAGGATATTAATGCATTCGAAAGTCAGATTTATAATATATATATATCAAATTCAATGATTTCATTTCTAAAAGCATACTGATAAAAGCTGAAGATCCATATTTTTTTAATTCCAAATCAAGACAAACAAGAAAAACTAAGAATATCAAATTGTAAATATTTAAACATATAAATTATGAACTTTTACATCATTATATCGTTTGTAATTTATGATTTTATAATTCTTACATTTTTCGGTACATGGAAACTTTAAAATATAAACTTGTATTTAAAAAGATTTTGGAAATTTCTAAATCTTAATTTAGTAATTAGATTTCAACAGTTTATACTTGTAAAAATATATGGAATAGAAATGTAGGTTAATGTATAAATGACAATATAAAATATAAGATGAGAAAAAAGAAATTTAACGAGTAGTACTTGTCTAAATTATTATTTAACATCTAACTTTGAGCCATTTCAAAGAGTACATTTAGTTAAGCAATTATTAATGAATTAAAATAAATTATCTTTTTGATATGGGAACCTTTCGTGCAGAATTCTAATAATAACGTTGTGTATGTATCCTAAATATTTAAATAGAAAAGTATTTCTCACACAGTATAAATATAAGATAGGAAAAGGTTATATTCGTAATTATGGCAATACATTGATTTCTAAATCAACAAGAATTTATTAATTATTTCCTATTGATATATCAAATGATTCGAATATTATTTGTTTAAATAATTTATTTTATAGTTTGATTAATGCTTTTAAATATGCTTTAGTGTCATATTATATAATCTATAAATAAGCATAAAATTTTTTTAAAGGAAATAATTAACAACCAACAATAGCATAAATTTTCCATACATAAGCAAAATGTCTTTACGTGAAATTTAATCTACGAAAGCATTAAATGATATATGAAACACATAATGTCACGCATATACATTATCGTAATCAAACATACTTAATATAAAATTATTGAATAATCTCCTTAGATACAAATTAGAAATAAAGTTTCAAAAATTGATATTTTTGCAATGAAAGATAAAAAAGGGTAATTTGAATCATATAATATATTATAATACTAATATATTAACTAAAAGGTGAATTGAACTTGTAATTTAATAGTAAGTTCTAAAATAATATTAAGTAAATATATAGTAATTATATATCTAAGAGACAAAAGGTAGTTAAAATACGTAAGTTACTTATAAATAAAAATAAACGAATATGAAGAATTTAAAACTTTCACAATTATTTAACTAAGTTATCATGATTTTCTCAAATATTAATTTATACCTTTTAATTAATATTTAAAAGATTTCGTACATAACTTCAATAATATTAAACCTATTATCAACCTAAATATTTTTTATGTATAAATACATTAGTATAATTAATTACAAAAATAGTTAATCCATTTATTTCATAGATATCTAAAGGTAAGAAAAATAATTTGGATATAGCTTTATTAATTTCAAAAAATAGAAAAAGAGGTAATAATGTTCATCAATAATTGATATATAATATTTGTATTGAAAATCGATAAAAGATTTGGTGATCACAAAAATATTTGACAGATGTTTCAGTTACCACGGCATGACCGATTATTTTAATATAGCTTATAATTTAAGTACGTATTTTAATGAAAGGAAAATTTTCATTTTTAGCGAACGAAACACTTAATTTCAGAATAGTTTATTTTTATATTCAGAAAAACAACGAATACACGCAAACCATACACTAACTTAAATTTTCACGTAAATATAATTTATTTCATGCAGTATACTAAGTACAGTTCAAATACATAGTACTTATGCATAACTGTATTTGTCCGATGTTTTTAAAAATTAAATCATAAATTAATTAGATAAATCCGATGTCTAATTATTCAAAACTTTAATTTACTACTTATTGAAGTAGAAACATTTTAGGCCCATACGTTGGTTAAACTTGTTTGGAGTATGTGAAACAACAAATATACAAATCTTCTTACAATATATCATATTCTGAACTGAACATTGAATATTTGTATTTTTATAACAATAAAACTAAAATTTTTACTTCATGATATGGCATTTAATTTGATTGTTAAATAAAAGCTTAACCAAATTCTAAAAGAGTAAAAAACAGCAACAATAAATACAAAGAAAATCTATTTCGCACTATAGAAAAACTAATTTTTAATTATATTACTACATAAAAATAATTTATATTAAATTATATAAAAAATTTGAAAATCATATAAGAATTTTCTATAATAACTATGTTAGACATTATTTGTTTTGAAAATTATTCAACTAGTCTAAACGTTTATATCACACAATTATATGATAGTACATCTTTAAAAGCGCATAAAACATATCAACAGCGTAAATAAATTATATATCTATTGTACGTTTTCTATATTTAATTCTATATAATTTTCTATAATAACTGTGTTAGACATTATTTGTTTTGAAAATTATTCAACTAGTCTAAACGTTTATATCACACAATTATATGATAGTACATCTTTAAAAGCGCATAAAACATATCAACAGCGTAAATAAATTATATATCTATTGTACGTTTATTCAAATTACTAGACATTCAGGAAGAAAAATAATTTGTTTTTCTTATTTAATTTTTGAGAAATTTCTTTTAACAACAAGTAAAACAATTTTCACTCACTTATTAAATATTATTAAATGTTTCTCATAAATAAATATTAGGAACATAATTATTTTATTAATAATTTTATCACCAATGTATTTAACTTGCACATTTTTATAAATATTATTTTCTGTTATCGATATAATATAATTATAAGTAATTAACTAATAGAAATCAAATAAAATAATTTGGTTGACAACGAGTGCACTCCTTTAAAAGTAGCTCGTAATCCCTACGTTTACACTTTTATTAAAGCAAGGATTAAACGTGACCTTGTGATTCATTATGCCTTTAATTAACTATTAATAATCAAATTAAGATCTTTTAAAAAAATTAATTTTTGTCCTAAAAAGAATGTATCAAGTCTTACGAAATACAAATTAATAAGTATATAAAAATTAGAAGTTATTAAATACTTAAATTAGTCAGAGATGATTAGAAGACAAACTGTTTTAAATATCCATTTTTAAGTTCTTATAAATTCAAAAGTCAAATATATTTGGAATGATGCGTGCAGACTTTTTATAAGAATATATCGTATAACTTTAGTGACTGACAATTGATTGTAATGGGGGATTGAAAATTACAAACCAGAGAAACAATATCTAAAGTTCAGCTCTGCTTAACCCTTATATATAGTTATAGTCCGAAAACATTATTGACTGTTAAATCTAATTGCAACATCATAACTCAACTTCTCTGCTAAAAATTGCAACAAATTTCAATGCAATATTCAATATTAATCAATTTTAGTTGCAAATTATCGATTTTTTATGTATTCAAATATAAATTCGAAATATAGAATTTTAAGCATATTATTATACTTAATCAATCTTTGTATTTCATAATATTTATGAAATATTAAAGTTGATTTAATAGGTTCCATAAAACTATTATGATTAAAATTGTAAGTTTTTAAGATTAAATGCTTAATAATTGTCTGCAAATTCTTAGAATTATATACTTGCTCAAGAGCTAGAATAATAATTTACTTACATACGGTATTATTTTCTAAATAGTAATTGGATTGAATTTAAATACTATCGTTATAAAAGAAATATGACTTAATAATGAGCAATTATTAGATTTAATGTATGCTTTATTTTAAACTTACTTTTTAATCATATTATAACACAACTAAACCTCTTAAGAATGTAGGAGTCAAGTATTTTATATTAAATAATATATCATATTATATTTATTTTATATTTACAAAAATATAAATTATAAAACCTAAGAAAAGTTACTCGAATTCATTATTATACATTTACCATCAGAAATAATATGATCCTTTATAGATTAGGAATACATTTGATAATTACAGCTTCCTTCATCAGCTTTTCGCTGTACAATACGTATTTTTAAATAATATTGTTAATTAAATCTTCATTAAAGTAGAATAGTTACTTTAAACACTTTTTTCAAGTTAAATTAAATACAAACAATTAATTATTTATAAACTTTTCTGTTTCGGGAGTCAATATGATTACTTTTGAAGTAAAATTGCATAAATTTGAAAATGATTTTCATACTAAAAGATTTTATTTATAATGTGACCTATAAAGGTTTAAATTGCTTGTCTTGTAAAAGTGCTACAATGTAAGTTACACTTTTGCGAAACCTAATTTAATTTATAAACATGTTCCAGGTTTTCAAAACGCACATCATTGTCTTGCGCGATTTGTAGCCAGTCAACTTTTTTTTTCATCTCGAGATAGACTTAACTAATTCTTTTCTTCAAGAGACAGTGACGTATACCCAGGCGTCTTCATCATTAATGTTGTATTCCCAGCATTCCCGTGTTATTCTTCGAATTTATATTAATACTTAATTTTTTTAAATTTCAATTTGCTTTGAATTTATTATATTTTTTATAGATATATTTTGAGATATGTATTACAAATGATTGTTTAATTATTTGCAAATAAGTAAATTAAAGTAAATTAATTAAAGTATTATGCATAAAAAAAATTAATTTTTACTAAATTGTTAGAATAAAAGCGATGTAAAGTCTAACGTTTTGTATTCAAATGATACGTCGTTTTATCATATAACAGAAAAGTTACTATTAAAATAAAAATTTGAATCATTTAAAGATTATCTTTAAACTGATTTTATTGATTCCGATTTATTCTGATTGAACTTTACATAAACTGATATTAGTTCTATTAATAATAACTAATGTAGGCATAATAAAGTAACTGAAAAGTCTACTAGCAAAAAAATAATCAATTCGGATAAAGGTTAAAATATATCAACTAACTTTCATCTCATTTCGAACAAGGAATCAGTATATAAATAGAATTTTATACGCTTACGAATAAAAGAAAAACTAATAAGTATTAGGAAACTATGGTTTCTGGTGTTTTTGAAAATCAAAGACACTCATTTAATTAGTTCATAAATTATTTTACATTTACGGCTTCTATTCAAAATCATAATTGTATTCTAAACTTTTACATTATTGTATTTCAAACTATTGTTTCTCAAACTTAATTTTATAATAAACACTTAATTGTCTTATTGTTATTTTAAAAGGATATTTATTAAATTCGGAATTTTTTTAATTCAACGCATTTTAAACAAAGAAATATTGTAATAGAACTATTTTTTAAATAAAATTAAAATTAACTTTAGTAGATGAAGAAGTTTTCATGAATTACTTGATCAAATACCGAGGTCGAGAAATTAAATTATAGTTAGAAATAAAACAACAAATTAGGAGGAATTCTTGAGGCTCCAATAGAAAAATATTTGGTTTCCATATTTTCGAAAATAAATAAGTATTAATTAATAAATTAAGTAAATTAGATAAAAAAGTAAAATTCTTTACAAGTGACTTCTTTCATTAATGTATTTGCTCATTCATTTAAAATAATTTTATCTTTTTAAAACGTCTGAACGATACACGTGTCCTTATTCAAGACAGTTGATTGTTTTGTAACTTTAGTCGTATGCTACGGCATATATAATACGCGTCACCGCGTTAAAAAATTCAAAAGGAAAATTGCGAAACTGTCAAAATAAGAGCTACACTTACCGATTCGAAAACTCAAGCTCCTACGCGTGGCCGAAACTTACGTACGAGTTCCCTAGTTCGCTGTAATTGTATTCCTTTTGTAAAAAATCAACTTCTAGTCACCATGGTATCATGTACATAACGCGCAGCAATACCGAGACACTCAATTGCACTAGCAAATCGATCGTGAGTAACAAATGAAAAAGTAAAAAACGAAACAATAGAAAGAAAACGCGGCCACTCGTGCTACGGGTGAGCAACGGCGATGATTGCGGTCGACCGATGAACAGCGAAGTACTGACTATATTACTGACCGCACAACGGCGACGGGCGACCACGACGTAGACGACAGCGGGTACTCAGAGAACCGCCCCACCGCGCGTCACGCCACCGACGAGTGTAAACAGTCGTAACAGCTGATCGCCTTGGAACACATTTCCGTCGTCTGTCGTCTTGTACTTTCCCGATGCTCACTACTCGTTGACGTTCCTTTTCCACCGTGGGTATCAGAGCTCGCAGTTCGTTGTCTATTATGTCGTCGCGGCCGGTGGGCGATTTATCGTCGTTTACACCGGCGACTACAGCGGCTATGGCTTCGTGATAATAAAGCCTTGCTTTTCTCATAGGTCCGTTTGCCGCGATGTAGTGGGAGTTGTGAACATGTTTGCCGCGTTTCGAAGGCAATACTGTAAAACGCACAACCGCGGAGATCACGAGCGAAGGTGCATTGCTATTCAAGAAGATGGGTACTGCATGCTGATTTTATGACTGTAGGTAAAATGCACATGGGCATTTTTATTCGATGTTCGTTATTAAAGTCTCAGTCTCTTCAAGTGGACTACCCAACTGACATAATGTCATTTTTCGACATTCGAACAAAAACAAATACTTTGAGAAATGCCGAATGTTCGTTTTATAAATACAATGCGTTTTTCTCTTTTATAAGTCATTGCAGAAATTACAGCTTTCCTTATCAAATCCATATTTTGCCGTTTTTAAGTCTACTAAGAAGCCTACTAATCATTCGCTTGAAGTAAACTATTTAGGATAACAGTTTTCTATTAGCCAGAAAAACGTTGGTTAACTCTTTTACAGGAAAATATATAACTTCTAAAACGATTAGGTTTTAAAGTTTTTGCTCTAAAATAATATTTTAGTTACACATAAATACATTTTATAATCTTTAATAATTAAATTAATTGTTTAATATTCTCTTCAGTTTGAAATGATAAATTATAATTAATATCATATTTACATTTGATGATTAATCAATTAAATCAATTTAAAACCCTTTTAAAATATTATTTTTCACTTTCAAATTTAAATGAAAATCATCTTTAAAATTTCATTTTAAAGAAGAGTCATGTTCTAGGACACTTTTGAATAACGTATTCAGATCTAATATAATAATGATACTATATTCTGATTTCATTTTGTTACCAAAAAATAATTATATTTTCTTGCAAATGTATACGTAGACTGTCAGTATAAAAATTATACATTTATGATATAAGATCATAAAATAATCAAAATAAAGTAATATGTCTTAAATTGAATTTTATATTTGATTAATTTTCAATGTTTGAATTTCAATTCATTATAAATAAAGTAAACTGTAAAATATGGCATTATAACTTATAACAGAATATAAACCATAAATGTCATCAATTATATGTAAAAACTGTAATTATATACTGTGTTCATTTTAAGAATGTCAACCTCTTGAAACTAATAATTTTTTTATATCTGTCAAAATATTTATTTACAATTTGCAGTTACTTGATATCTTTTGGTATGAGAAAGAAGTTTAAAAATGTAATGTCATCAAAATTAATTGTTACTTCTGCAAAAAGAGTCAGGTATATTTATCAAATTAATATAGTAAAGCACTTTAAAAATTAAAAGAAAAATGATATTAGATATGAGTAAGTTTGCTTTAAAGTATGTATATTAATCGTAGCAATTTGTTAATGTAAAATAATAACTGATTACATATTAGTTTCTTATAAGTTATTAAGGTATACTGTATATTTTTTAATAAATTATATAATTTATATTCTTAAAAATGGTTACGAATTTATTATTATTAAGAAACTTTTTATAAAATAAAGAGGAATTAAAGTTCTAAAAATATTTACGAATATAAAAAAAAATTGAAAAAAATAAAAAGACTAATTCTTTTTTTGTTATAGATATAAATCTTTTGGCATTTAGAAAATAGCTCATATTACAATTCATTAATTTTCATTAAAAACTTTGCTTTGTATAATGAATTAAATAATCTTGAATGAGCTGATTAAGTGATCTATTATACTGGCTAATATACACATAAACTACAAAGTAAATCTATAAAGTAACTTTGAAAAAATTATTCAAGATATATTTTAATTATAAATTATGAACAATATATCTTAATAAAAAATTAGATGAAACTATGAATTGTAAATCCTTGTGAGAGGCTCGATTCCCATTATCCAGATTAATGAAACATTTGTAACCACTGTAACTTGTTGTTGACCATCATAAGTATTTGAAGTGCTTATTAATTTCTTAAATTTCATATAAGATTGATCTAAAATTAATTATTTTTAACTATTAAGACAGTTTTTTTTAAATAAGTTTATAATTCATAATTGTGCATTGTTTGATGTTATAAGACTGAAGTATTTTAAATAAGATACTAATTTAACATGAACAATACAAAATAAAATTTTTATTAAATGTCCAAACTTACAATAAAATAAACTTACTTAAGTTCCACTTAAGACCAGTAGTAGTCACACAGTTATTTGAATCTTCAAATGGAATCAGAGCACACCAACTTTTATTCTTTAGTAGAATGTCTGGAATTATTATTACATGCTTCCCAGGTTTTAATAACCATGTTAATGAATTACTGGCTATGTGAATCACCTTAAAACATATTAAAAAAATTAATAATTATAAAAATCTTTTTTTCAACAATGTTTTATAGTGCTTACTGGTATACAGTCTATTAATTTATCACATTTATGTAAAGTGTTGATGTTAGATATAATTTGGTCCAACCTTCCTGAAGTTTCAGCAAGGACATAAATTCCATTCAGCTGTTAATAATAATAATTTATCATTCTTCATTGAAAGTCTGGCATTATAAGCTTTAAGTGAAAAGAAATACTTTTATATTATTTTCTAAAATATATTTTCTTAATTCAATTAGAGATTTTGTATAATCAGTTTCCATTACATCTGGAGTATATATTATACTAGTTTGAATTTGTTTTAATTTATCTAATTGTTCTTGCAAAACGCTATCCATATCACCCGTTATTAACATTGGTAAATATTTTTTACATTCTCCAGTTAACACTTTGTTAGCACGATCACCTAAGTAATGCATCCATCTAGTTGTACCGCCATCTACTGTGACTGTAACTTTTGCTATTTACAAATAATGAATATTAATAATACATAATCATTATGATATATAAACATATTTACAATACTAAATATAATTACCTTTTTCCCATAAAGAAAACATTTGATCATTATGTAAAAGTATTGGCCTGTTCAAGACTACAATAGCATATTTAAAATCATTTGGTAATTTAAATACATTTATTGGATCCCAAACAGTTTCTAATTTTGTATTTTCACTTTGCATTACAAAACGTTTCTATTTCCTAATACCAACAGCTATGATTAGAAAATAAATAAATAGGTTAGAAAATGTATCTGCTAATGAAAAGAGCGGAATTTTGTACAAAAAATTATTGTTTCTTTCAGTGAGTATAAATAATTACGATTTTCGAAAACATTATTATATTATTAAAACTTATATTTGTTATTTTGAAATTTCATATTTATTAAAAATTCGTTGCACCGATTATGAACATGAATATACAATTGTCTAGAATATTCAAGAATATGCGCAGTTATAAATTTGGTCTCATTCGTCAATAATGAGCGCGTAATACAATTCTGTAACATGCTTCATTTACTGAGAAGATTCAAAAGTGTTTAATACTTTAATTCTTTACATGATTATCAAATTAAACTTATTATAATAATATATTTCTAAGTTAAAAATATAAATTTCTTTAATTAAAGTGCTAACGATTACTATATTTTCTTTGTTTTAATTAGTTAGGAAACAATTATATTTTGTAATTTTAAATGTTGCATCAGTTGTATAATTTGAATTTGTTTTTATCAAATAAAAAAATATGCCTTAAATACAACTTAATTATTTAGTCATATAAAAAAATCTCTTTGAAAAACAACATTAAGAATATAAACACAAATAAAAAGAACTATTTAGTACAACTTTAGTTTTCATATGTAAAAGCTTAGTACTCAAATACTTACACTAGCTTAGCACAATCCAATTATAATTATTTTCATTCATGTTTTGTCAGAAGATACAACTAAAAATGTATCATTATTATATTTTACTGTAATCATGAAATCACATAATGACTATCGATAATTGTCATATATATATATAACATATATATATACTAAATAAACTAAGTTCAATAATTAGTAAGTATTGAAGAAAAACTATTAAATTCGTAGAACTAAAATATAAAATATTACTATACGTTAATATCACACGTTGATACCAGCAACTACAACGTCAAGGAAAAACAGCTTCTTATCTAATGTAAGAAGATAAGATAATGTGATCATCATTATTTTGTAGTGTAATACATTTTCATGTTTAAAAACAAATGTAAATTACATAATTATATGTTCATCTGTAGTTCCAGAAGAATATAGTTCTTTTAGCACTATCATTTAAAAGAGAATCCGTAAATAAATCTTTTGTAAAAGGACTTTAAATAACTTCGATTAACACTCCTTATTTCACATTTATTGATAATAATTTTAGCGTCGTTTAGAATCATTATTTATGATTGCTGAATATTGTTTTATTTATTTAAAACATTGAATTTTATTTGCACATATATAAATAATTAAGAGTTTTCATTTTGAAATTAATTATCAATTTTTAAAATATAAGATCTGAGCGATACTGAATTAGCTGGAAATAGCGATCTCGTGGTTATTAGCTGCGATTGTGGAGTGCCGATTCCTCCAAATCGTTCGTCCACGCGTGCTGATATCTCCTTCAATGCTATAGGATCGATGCGAAAATTTAATGTTTGTGATTTATTTTTTTATCGTATTATTTTACAAATATTTAGCGTACTTCGCTTTAAAGAAATATAATTAAATTTACAAATATAAACGTATTCTACGTAACGATTCTATTGTTACAAATAAAAAATTATATTTAAGAGTTAAAAAGCAAAGCAGGCAGTTACATGTAGAATTATTTGTTAATGGAAAAATACTGTAATCAAAAGTTAATGCTACTATTATTATTATAATTATTATTTGTTTTTTAATTATTACAATTTTTTATTATATATATTGAGAGATGATGACTCAATATTTACTTAGATATCAGTTCATACTTCATTTCAAAGGATTTCAAAGAACCTTATTTCTGGTCCGATCTTAGTCTGTGATGATAAATATCCATAAGGGTTCACCTAATACTAATCAGATGTACTCAATGTTTTAAAGTATAATTAGGGATTATACCTTGTAACGATTTCACCTTTTCTTTTTGGTCATTTTTTCGTGGGGCTTGACACTTGGCGAATGATCTCCGTGGCACCTCGTTACTCTCTCCCCGTGCCCGATATTATTACCAAAAAGGGGAGTGGATGTTTTAATTTAATATCGGGTTGACGTATAATGAATATAACGCTACACGTAATTAATAAATATTTAAGATAAACTTCTTTATTCGTCTCTCGGGGCTTGACCGCGTGGCTTTACAGATCAGAAAATATAATAAATTTCTAAAAATGTTAAATTGAACAGCTAATTTTAAACTAAGTTTTTAAAATGTAATAAAATAATAAATGACTCTAAGAACGTATCTGATGTACACAACTCTCATACTAATACATACGCTACACAGAAGTTGTACGTAACACACATACGCATTACCAATGGTTGCTGTTCCTCGTGGCCCTACGCGTTCATTTCTCGAGGTTGGTAGGTGCGCGAATCGCGTCACTCTATGGTTTTCAAGGAGGGTGCAGCAAACCACCGACATCCCGTAATATCCGACAAGAGTGCACAACTCGTATAGCTCTCGGGTACTGACAGGAGCAACACCTTGAAACCCGTGTGCCATTGTGTGGACACAGGCTGGAAAGGTATTATAGATTTAGTGATTGCCGGGAGGTAACCGACCCTCAATCCTGTGTGCACACGGCAATTTATAGCAGTGCGCTCCACCCTTTTTGTACGGATCGATGTGCGATGGATTACCTGCAATGATTTACCTGCGCGAGTTGTTTCGATCGTCGCGTATGATCGTCACGGGGTTCGACCGCGCATCCCTGATATGCGCCGAAGCCGCTGGTGGCGTGGTGCACGTCGACCCGGTCAGTCGGTTACGAGTTTGACGTGTGCATTCATGCCTTTTCATTCGCATTTACACGGACTTGTGCTCTTTCACTCGCTCTCGTACGCGCAGCGCTTGGGCGAATTCGAGATTAGTTGGCTTCGCTCGCCAATCTTATGTGCCATTCGTTCAATTCTCCATTTTCTGGCGCGACGTCTAACCATGTTTTTTTTCCGATTGTAGTAAGCAGTAAATTTTACTGCATTTTTCATCTAACGCGAAAGGGATTTTGTCGCAATCTTCTTTATACAAAGGCATTGCTGAATATAAGCTAACTATTCGAGGCTCATTTAATAACATTTGTACCATAGTTCTCTTTTTCCCCCTCAGTTCTACGATTAAGATTTTGCTTCTTTTGCTAAACTTTATAAGTTTATCAAAGTTTGTAGAAATGTTCGTAAGGGATATAACATGCCTAAAACTGGCCACTTCCATCAATTCTATTCTATGTCTATCAGCTATCCGACTATTGATTTTAATTATTAGCAAAACATTGGATATATTTTGTTTATGGACATGTTTCTTTTTTTCGAATTTAGCTAGCGTGGTAGCTATCTCGTTTCGTAGTATCTCAGTATTCATTAGAATTTCTATTACTTTCACAATACCGTATTTTACCGTACCTTTCATTATACCGTATTCTGTGAAGCTATTTCAAATTCCTCATTATTTTCTGAGTAATGTATATGATCATAGTTAACTCAACTTAATGAATAAATATTATTCATATAAGTAATTATAAGTTTATTTTTCCTTAAGCTACTAGTTATATATTTATTACTATTTGTATATTTATATTTTCCCACATTTTAAAAGAACCAGTTAACCTTCAGTCGCTATATGTTATATTTTTATTGACAAAATTTAGTATTTCTTAACAGGAATACTTTTGTAATCCTAATTATTTGTACATGAATTATCAATGCGTATAAAACATGATTAATAATTAATTGTTATACATTTCTATTTATCATTTTCAATAATTACAGTGCACTACTATAAAAGTCTTATTAGGAATCTCTTAGAAAGATTTCTAATAATGTATCACTTAAGTTTCATTTTTATAAGTTGTACTTATGAATAAGTATCGTATCTATTAAATTATATCTTTATTATCTGAAAATTAAAAATTTTTTTAACTTTTTTTTTGAGGCATAAGATATACGCCAAATATTTCAAATATAAAATAGTACATAGATATTAGTGAAACTATTAGTGAAAAAACAGCATTAAATAATAGAAAGTATTTTTATTTTAAGAAATTGATTAAGAAATTGATTGTGAAATGATATTATTTTTATTATATGTCAAATTGAAAATTAATAAATTCAAAAAAATCAAAACTCAAAACAAGAATTCTCTTTGCTATCGCATTATTTTCTTAATTCTTCTTTTCAGGAGTCGATTTAGTAGCATAAATGCAAAAGTAGCATAAATGCAAATAGAATAAATGCGCATAATAGTCTCTATGAGTTTATTCGGTATTTCCAAAATGAAAAATTTGCTCTTAATTCTCGATTGCACACAATTGAGAAATATAATATGTCGAAGCGTTCAACATTCTGAATCTTTGCGATTGGTCAAAGGAACGATGTTAGCCACGTGTTAGGCTTTCATCATTACAAGAGACCTCCATATACCTACGTGATATCTGAAAGTACTGATATGCGCAGGGACCAGAGGAGATTCGCTTGCAGCATTAACTTTGCAGAGAAATGCCTCTCGTGAGGATTGCCGAGTCACTGCAGTGACATCTCATTCTTATTCTGCTAGGCAGTTGCTATCGCTATTCGAAGATCGAATGTGCTATGAAATAACGCATTAGATGAGAATTTTTGTCTTTCTATGGCTGTAATTAACATTGCTAGTCTATAACAAATTTAGTATAGACACCATCGAATAATGATTATGCTGGAAGTGATCTTAAATTCTAGTCACTTCTTTGATGTTTTTTTATTTGAAGTAGTATTTTAAAAAACTATTCGAAGATTTCAAAATCATATTTCAAAATTAAAATAAATAGATCTGAAACATAAAATGATCGTATTAAAATTCTTTATTTACCTCGCAATTTAATGACTATAACTATCGTGTATTTATTATTTTCAAAAGTAGATTAATACATAATATTTATAGAATGTTCAATTCTTGAGAAATTTAATTCAACGAATTAAATAAAATAGTTAATTTTTTCATTATTCGTAATAAAGTATCAATTATAAAAAGAACTTATAGTAAGAGTTCGTATATTATTTATATAGTATATGCATATTTATACATATGGTATACATATGGTATAATATGCATTTTAATATAAATTTCTTAAATATTTATTAGTTGATAACTAGAAAAATAATTTTTCCAAATTAATTATGTCAACTATTGATAGATGAAAAATATCACTTTTATTATACAAAAAAAGTTGTAGATGATTCATTATTTAAATTAAATTCAGTACATTTTGTATGTTATTTTATTTTTTACAACATTTTTTATAGCGTTATTCTACGTTTTAATAGTTCTTGCTCCTTTGAATAGGTGAGAGGATTTTTTATTTACATGAGAACGGAGAAAGGAAAGAAATCAAGAGAAAAATATCATAAGGAAAATAAAAAATGCTTGCAACATATTAGAAGATGAATTCGAGCTTACATTTATTATAAGTATATAATTTGTGCTTATTGCAAAATCGTAAATGTAATTGTAGTTGTTATATTATATTTTTTTTGTCCACTACATAATAACTGAAAAAGTAATTTAAACGTCGATATCATTTCATACGACGATTTGACGAAGTTTATGTAAATGTAATCTCGATCTAATGCTTTAGGTTATATATCGATTTGGTTTTAATCAAACACAGAAACATAATCTGTGGACTAGCATTTGTAATTATTGCTAATTTTATTTATATGGTTTGTCATTTCGGACGCTAATTTTTTTCTGTTTAATGCTCTATGGTCGCAAAAACGAACCATTTAATTGATTATTAAATGAGCAATCAATAATAACTCAGTTTTACCAAGGCATTTTATAATTTTTCAAATAACGCAGATGTTGCTTGCAAGTAGAATGAAAGTTAATTTATAAGATATTTTTATTTTATTTCTTTCTTATAATTGTGAATAAAATTATAATCAAATCACAATTCCAATTATGTAGTCAGCACTAGATAGGGATATGTTTCCAAATAAATTTACATTCAAATATATATTAGATTTACGTACACATTGGTTCAGTTAAAAATTACGTATTTAAATATTCTGCATTGTGTTCTTGGATAAGTTATAAAGTTTACAGCTTTGTTACTGTATTCAGTCTAATGGGTTATTTGAAACTTTTAGTACTATATATATTTTTATTGTGTTACTGAAGTGATCTAATTTTGGAAAACGATCGTTTTCAAAATTATTAACTATATTATTCCGTTATGGACACGCAAAAATTCTAAGTATCCTGTTTTCTCTCAAACTTTTTATTTTCGAAATTAATTAAAATAATGAATTATATACTCATATTGATCAATTTGAAATAAAAATTAGAAAAATATTGTTTAATATGAATATTCTAAATAACAGAAATCATATTAATACATAGTATGTAAAAAATATCATATTACATACATAGTATGTAAAGGAAGTTATGAATGCAACTATTCCAAACGTAATATAAGAACAAAGCCCAAAATAACGTTCTATATTATTCTCACAAGAACTCACAAGTTAACATAAAGGCCTGCTAATTCAAAAGTCTTTTCGTGTAAGCGAGAAAAAATAATGCCATTCAAGCTTGTATATTATCGAGAAAAACAAAACTTTACTTAGCAGAAACTCTGTAAGCCGGTCATGTCTGTAATATACTTTCGCTCCAGCAACGCGTCATTGTCAGGCCCACAGACTTGAAAACTTTGTTGAAGATGCTATGTTTAAATAATATGTTCAGAGAATTCGATCTATCACAGTTTTGTCACTTCCTTTTTGGATAGCTTGATTTGAAACAACAGCTCCATGAAAATCGTCTTATCTGAGTAGATATATTGGAATTAATGGTAAAATATTGAAATTATGTTTTCACGATAAGATTATTACGAAGTGTATCTAATGCTTAGTATGTAAAATGAATCTAAAATATTTAATCTACAATTAATTTTTCAATATTTTTATTTTAATATCCTAAATATTTGAAAATGTTTATAGTTAATTAAATTCTGTATTAAGTAAATTGATTGTGATATTTCATTTACATTTCATTTTGTTAATATGAATAAGTAATTCTTAATTACTTTTAATATAAAAACTTATAAAATATTTAAATACTGTTTTACAATAAATTGTCGCTTTATCCTATAAACTTTTATTTTTGAATAAAGTATCCTGTTAATTAAATGATTTTCTATTACAAAAATTGTTACATTTTCTACTATTTATAATAATACCTTTTTATATATTGTATATTCGTATACTGTTAACTGTTTACAACATATAGTTGCACTCTATTTTTTAAATATATTTTATTTCTTTTATATTTGTCTACTTTTTTATACTGTTGCTTATTTATTTTCGTAAATGCTATTATTAATAGAGCTGTTGTATTTAACAATGTAATTTTATGCATTATATTCTAGTAGTCGATTAATAATTTAAATAATAATGTTTATCGTGTATTTAAATTTCCAGTATATATGCATATAAATAAGATCATAAATAAATTGTATGTTATTTTTTAAAAATTGCTATATTTTCTTTAAATGATATTGTAACGAAAACTTTGTTCGTGTTCAAATTGACAATATTTTCAACCATTTCTGCAAAAATTTTGCTATGTATTTATAGATTACAAATGATATACAAGATTTTATATGAAATTCATTCTCATTATAATTTGTTTTTTATGGAAAAAATATAAATTCTTTGAAAGTGTACTATTTAGGGAACCTGATTCTAAGAGGACGATACATTATGAAACATTATTTTCTATAAAATATATTTCTTTTATATAATTGTATTTTTTTATTAATTAAGTTACTTAGTTGTTAGTTTCTGAAACTTAATTAGTAATAAAAAGACCAGGTATGTTGAAAACTAAGGTCATGGAAGTACGAGTATCATTAGTAAAATTGTATTGTTAGTACTTTTCTATGTTGACAACTTTCATTACAGTAATGAAACTTTGCATATAGTTTTCTTTAAGACTATGTAAAATAGTAATATTAGTAAACATATTTAATAATTTAAAATAAACGATATATCACGTCTAGAATTATCAATTTGTATCAATTTTAAAAATGATTCTGTTGATTATTAATATATTATTACCTAAAAAATCATATATATCCTTCCGTTAGATATTTCTTAGTCATATATTTATTTCCAATTGAATTTGCTTACGATGGAAAGCACTTTAGGAATCTTGTGGAAAAATTGAAATGAAAATATGCATCTAAATTCACTGGTGCATATCAACAATTTGTGTTTAAATTGAAGCAAAAAGCGATTTGGCAGCTTTATGATAAAAATGTAAGCAAAAATAGCAAATTATGTCGTGCAAATTAAGACGAGATTGGTTTTAGATTCCACTTGAAACTGTATCTTCCATTACTCCTGTATAAAGTACTTAGAGAAAAAAGTGTGAAAATGAGAAAACGAAAAAATATAAATACAAGAAAATGAGAAAATGAGAAAATGAGAAAATGAGAAAACGAGAGAACGAGAAAAAGGAATATTATAGATGAGGTGACTAAAGAGAGAGATATAAGAAGGATCCAGAACTTGAGCATCGAAGCCAAGAGAAGGAATACGAAAGGACAAGGTTTAAACTGCAGTGTCGTAGTACTGATCAAAGATTATTAGTATATGCCAAGCCTCTTTAATACGTATTTCTCCCTTGCAATTTCTTTGCCAATTTTTTTTCTCTTCGACAATGGCTCTCTTATCTCTTACCTCATCTATCGCTTCATACTCTCGTTAATACTCACTTATTTGTATACTTTACATTCTTTCAGTTCTCTTTACTTACGTCTGTCATTAAGCTTTAAGAAATCTGAGTTATTTGAAGTAGTTGAAATAATTTTAAAGAATTATTAGATTTAAGAAAAATTATTCGAACTTGTTAACAATATATTAATTTTTGTAATATAAAAGCATTTGATAATTTCTCTTAATTTTAAATTGAAAAATCTAAATTTACTAAAGGACTTTATCGCTTAAAAAAACGTATGAATATAATTTTTAAAATTGAAAACCTATATTTTTACCAAACTCTGTGACAATTTTACATAATTTAATTTTGCTTTCTTCTTATTAATTAATTATTTTAAAAAATTAAAAAACATTTTTCTTGTAAATTAAGTATCTGTTAAATAAAATCTATAGATACTATTTAAATTATTTAATATAATACAATTATTATTTAATTAAAAATTAAGTTAAAAGAAAAGTAGACTTGCATATTTATTAATTTTAACGTTTTAAATATTTGTATTCTTGTAAAGAATTAAACATATCGTAAATTTGTATATATATATGTGTTATTTTTATTTTATAATATAATTATAGATATAGTTAATGAGACAAACGAATCATATCAATATCTTAACCAATTTTATGTTAACTTTTATTTTCTTCAAGAATGCATTTTTTGACATAAGTTTTTAATTTAAGTATAACGCCAATACGTAATTAATAATTTAAACAATTAATACTTACAATTCATATTAACAAAAACTGAAATATAGCTACAGCATATAAATATATATTAATACTTAGCGAGGTCTGTACATATAATGAATTTGAATTAGAAATTTTAGAAATATGAATTGATTGTCCTCAATAACTATTATTTACATTCGCTTATATTAGAATAATAAATAATAAATAAAAAGAATTATATGTACAAATATAAATGTCTTTAATTATAACATTTTACTTTTCATTAGATTGTAACTTTAATATTTATCTTAGTTAGGATAATTAAATTACATATATAGGATATACAGGCATCGATTTCTCGAAAATATTCATTTTTATAATTAATATTTTTATAATTAATAAAGTTTTAATTCATATAAGACTTCATAAATAAATTTAAATAATATAAAATCATAAACTGAATTTTATTCTTACTTTAATAATAAAGAATCTAATAATTCGAAAAAAAATTTATTCGTACGTAATAATATTTATTTATTATATAATATCATAAAATTGTTTTTTATGTATTATAAAGGACAAAATATCTGCTAATATATTATAGCTCGACTAATTGTAATCATTACTACTAAACTCGTTACTATATATACTTTATCCTTTACACTATTAATTTTGAAGTTAATTTTTTTCTTCTTCATTGTTAGACTTATAATTACTAAAGAACTTTTAAGAAATTTTTTCTTTTCAAAATGTATTTCTATATTTTATTGGAAAATAAATTTTTAGTCCAACTGAAATAAGTTCTCCTACTGAATTATATATTAATATGACATCTTATTTACATCGCAAATTTTATTTTAATTTTCGGTTTATACAAATTTTTTATAAATATAAGACAAATTTAATTATTTTGAGAGTCTATAAAAATATAATGTGTAGGTATCAGAAACCAATTGTATTTGTGCGAGAAATATAAATCAAATTATTCTGCTAAAAGTTAGTCTATAAATGTATATAAAAAATAATTTAATAGAAGAATGTCTAATCTAATTTTGAAATTTGAAATATTTAAATTAGTAGAGTCATTTAAAAAAAAATTATGAGTTTAAATTAATTTAATTAGATTTTATTTAATTAACAATGACATATCTTGTGAATGTACTTATTGAACTAAAAAATGTTAATAGTATATTTCTCTATCCTACCGGATGTTTTATGATTACAATTTAAAAGTTTGTCATTTTAATTTTTTTTGAAAGTCCAATATTTGTATTTTTTATTTTAATATATTTCATTAATTAAAATATATTTCTATTACAAAAAGAATTTTAATTTATGAATGGCTGCAAATTTCTTAACTGTACATATTACACATAAACTAATAACGGATAATGGTATTTCAGATTTTAATTAAGAATTTGAATGCTTATTAACTCATCAAAATAAAAGAGTAACTTTTCTATATTTTACGAATACTTTTAAAAATATTGCTTTGTTGCCTACTGATTTAATGTTTACTTTAATATTATCGTCCGTCTTCATCTTTATCTAGTTCAAAGTCTATTATTTTTCGATTTTCCTACGAAAATTCTCTATGCTCTTCTTTTATTTTTCCACTCCATCTATAAACATCATCAATCTTAATCTTTGTGATTTAATTATTCCTACAATATTTGAAGTATTAAAGAATTTCTTTACCTACATTTTTTTACGTTAATTCTAGTATTTTCCATGAAATTTTTAGTCAGACCATTTGTTGATAAATTGTATGTATGTTGATCTTACTAAATTATGTATATTTACGAAACATTTCTTAATACGATTATTCTATGAATACAGATTTTTAAAATCTGTGAATATATTTGATATTCTACATAAAGTTATAGAACTTTGCATTTGTTTGTATTTGTATTACTCAGTTTTGCTTTCGGTACTATGTATTATTATACTAAAATATTCATATTTATTTAGATCGATATATCGTTAAAATATTAACATATTAATTAAAATTCTTAATGGCACCAAGTGTATTAATTAGAAATGAAAAACCTAAAAATTTTATTAATAAATTTCGAGAACCAAACTATTCAGAGTAAGACTAAAGGTATGGTAATTAAAATCTACAAAATATTGCTATTTATAAAAGTCATTCTTAACCCAATATACACCCATGAAACAAACGATAAAATAAATTATAGTTTTTGTTAGTACTCATAATTTATATATTTCTACACACTATTATTAATACTGTAAACTTACTTATTTTTAAGTAAAAGTTTTAAAATAAAAAAATTTTAAATTAAAACTAGTTTTTAAATATACACTATTGTCAGAAACACTAAATAAGTCAATGTCTAAATATAAGTAATTCTTCAATGAGAAGTTTTAAGAATAGTTCTATGGCTGCTGTTTGATATTTTTATGAATAATTATATTATTAAATTTGTATCTTATTCACAAATTCAGCAAAACGAAAGTATAAATTTTATTTTCGCATTCTCACGATGGTACGTTTTAGAAGTTGGTTTCTCAATCGATCAAAATTCAGAATGCTTAGTGGTCTGGAGAATACCTTTTAGGAAAATCACCGCTTTAGATTACTCCTTGAGCAGACGAACCACAGAAAGGTCGTAGCGTTCCGGAAAAGCCTCGTCTCTTACTTTTCTGCGTCCAGCATCCAGCATCCAGCAACTCGATACCAGTACTTTTCTTACGTATTTCCCCTATCGTTCCTTCCCTCACACAGTTTTAGAAGGGCGGGGGTGGGTGACCTGACTTAGTGTCGCCCCCTAACGGAGTGCTGGTACAACTAACTCGGAATTAACGAGAAGAGCATCGGGCTGTCAGTCGTTGATGCAGTGCGTATCAGTGCAGCGGCTTTTCTGAAAGTTTTTATTGCGAGAGTGTAAATAGGAACGGCGACTCGACATCCTTACTTCCCCCTTCGCCATTTAGCAGTCCCGGCGGCGTGGATTGGAGTGCACAAGGTTGAATCAGTGTCGTTCGTTGCAGGGACGTCAAGAGATTCTGGGACAGAACGACTACTGATTGGCCAAAATCATGTAGATATAATCAGTGTTGGATACATATCATATCTTGCACATGAGAATTAAAGAGAGTGCGTGAATCTTAGCAAGAGAGTTATATTCGAGATGCTCTTTACTTTAACTTCGTTCTGAATTTCTTTATTTTTGTAGATCGTAATTCCTTGTAACTATCTTCATCTTGATGGTCTAGTGTTTCTGCTTTGCTTTCAGAAAAAAAAGGTTCATCTCGAATCATTAGTTTTTCAAAAATTATATCAGAATATATTCAATGCTATATTAATGATGAAATATCTGAGCTTTGAAATATCTAACTTTGTGCATAGCACACAGAGATAATAAAACAGTTATAATATACGACATTAAAAATTCCATACATCCTTTTATACGTTTATACAAAAAACCATTCAACTTTGCTTACTCGGATAAAAGCACGGTAGCCCATTGATTATAAAAATTATTTTTACAAAGAGATAATTTTTTATTTCTTAGAGTAAATAAATGAGTTTAAAACTGTGTATTTTAAAATTTTCGACTATTCCACTTGCTTATTTTTGGTTTATCGTCTTTCAAATATTTGTATAAAATGACAAGGATGCTATTCCTTTTTATTAAAATTCTTAGTCTATGCTTGAAAAAGATGTGATCTTATGTTGTACTCTTTCAATGAATGTATGAAAAATCTATTTCTCGAGTCAGCATCGAAGAACGGTATCACCTACGAATTCGGCCGCGCATACTTTCTAAGTTAAATTTCAATAGTTTGGAACTTGAAATTCAAAATTCAATGATGAAAGCTTTCGTCGATGATGCATTCTGAGTTATGTTATCATTTTTTCTTCGGAGTTGTGTGGTTTTCATAAGTTTAAAAAGTTATTTTTATTCAAATTAAAATCAGTATTTAATATTTCCTTCTTTAAGCTATTATTTTTATTAAGTCATCGATTTTATAATCTAAAGTACTTTGATTTTTAATATTTTTATTAGGCATTAAATATTAAAGAGTAATATTGTTTATTTTGAGAATAGAAAGTATTATTTAAAAGTTAGAACTGATTTCTTTTATTAGATTAAATACACTTAAAAAAAATCTATTATACTTAAAAAACTGCTTAAAATTTTAAATAAAAATAATTAGCTAAGAGATTTTTAAAATTTGGTTTTTTTTTGCAAAACATTGATTGCGAAAACAGAAAGGTTAAAATGATGTTTCAAATTTTGAATAGCTATAAAATTTTCAGAATTAAATTTTTTATAAAATCAATCATAAATGTTTATAAAAGTAATGATAAGATATAATCTGCATAAATTATGTATAAATATTAAATGCATGATAATGTATTCTTAGATGTTTACACAACTAATTATTATTATTCTTTAAATGTGTTTGTAATTGAACTAATATTAAAAATTACTGAATTGTAAAATTGCTATGCTTCATTATTTATTTTTTTAAATAACTTCAAAAATGTTTTTCCACAATTAGTTCGAATTATTAAACACTTTAAACATTCAATTATGATATTAAAAATGAAACTATTTCAACATCAATTTCGTAAATTTCGATGCTTTATCAGACTTTAATGCTATCATTCTTTATAAATTTTTTTTTAACGGTATGGAATGATCAAAAATTATATGTATAAACGTTTTTTTATATATTGTTGTGCACTTATACGTGTTTTAAGGAATGAAATTTAATATCATGAAAAATCGTTATGAATATTTAATGATCTTTTAACCTGAACTTAATCTACAAGAAACAGAATTATGAGAAAATTTTTAAAATTTATAATAATAATGCTCTAAAGTATTTAAATAGATTGTTTTTAAGATAATATTAAAATCGATTTTTATCATAATCTATTACAATACATTTATAATAAAAATTAGTAATTGATTTTTTTGAACACGTTACATACATGAATTTATAATATTTTCATTTTTATATTACTCACCTCTCAAAGTTTATGCGTTTCCTATAATGAAGTTTATTAAAATTACTTAAATCTATATTTTTTATATAAGTAATAAAATGTTATATATAAAATCTGTGATATTCTTATTTTTGTAGAAATTAAATAAGCTTAAAAGTATTCCTATTTGTGATTTATCAATTTTATTAATATTTTTCAAATAAAATTAACATCTGAAGAATTGTATATTTAAACGCAATTGAATTTAAATAAATTTTTGTCACAGAAGTTACATATATTATATAAGTTTAAAATTTAAATGAAGAAATAATATGTGTTTTGTTAAAAAAAAATTTAAATGCACATAGCATAATATCCGAATTTTTCTTATTAATACTTTATAAATTTCTTTTACAATGGTTTTTTAGAATGTGAAAATATTATCAGTTAAATAGAACACATTATTTATTACAAAATTTAACTGTTTACTTACATTTTATTAAAAATACAAGTATTACTAATTTCTCACTAATTCATTAATTAAAGCCAAGGATTATTCTATATCTATATTTATACATTTCAATCGTACTAAATTCTAAACCGCTATAAATAGCTTCTGTATAGCATTAATTTCTCGCGAAAGCTTGACTCTCTTTTTATTGAAAAATTATCGCAGTAATCGAAGATTGACATTAGAAAGATGAGATAATTGAAGTTGATGAAGCTGATAAGAGCGTTCTTCTTTTAATATTTTATCTTAAATTAAATATTTTAATTAAATTAAATCATAATCAACATATTCGAGTCAATGACTTAAGTTAGGTTTTATCTTATCATATCTACTAATACTACTTTAAATTATGGAAATTTAAAGTTTTGGTAACATGTTATCAATACTTAAATAGAATAAATATAACTTAAATAGAATAGATCAAATATATGTCGTTAATATATACAAACAACAGAAAAAAATACATATTTTAATAAAAATTGTTTAAAAAATCCCATTTAAAATATAATTTTTATAAAAAGTATTTATTTTTTCAGTCAAATGAATGAATGTGTAAATACAAACCTGTAATTTTCAAATTAATTATAATAATTTGGAGTTTTTTAAAGTCAATTAACCTCACTCTGATTATTGTATAGAATAGCAAAGTAAATTATATTACTATATTATTGCTATATAAAACTATATTTTTATTTTACAATATTATTACTATATAAAACTTTGTTCATCAAAACGTTATTTCGTCTTGTATTAAAATATTTGCCAATTAAATTGTATTATGTATGAAAAGCACATTCTTCGCTAAATATAGTATATTGAATATACGATCTCATTAATACATTATACATTCAAATAATACACATGTTATGACATTTATTTTTTACCTTAATGTAACTATTACTTTAATACTGAAGCTTTACAAATAATAGCATTGAATTATTTCGTTGTAGATTGTTATTTATCGGGAAAAATAAAAGTTTTACAATATTTATGAAAGAATTGCTGGGAAATACTTCAATAATATAAAGAAATTATATTTTTAACTGAAGTTAAAAAAATGATTATTATACTAGATTATCGTAGATAATAATATAGATTATTATATTAGATTAATGTAGATGATAATATAGATTATCATATTAGATTATTGTAGATGATAATATAGAATATTATAATGATTATTGTAAATTGTTTCACTTTAACTTATCTTTTGTCATAAGCAATAATGATCGATCTTTTGTGAGTAGCAACTCTTGTTACGTCTACAGAACAGTCATTGGCGTGCTGGAGCTGAGCTTTGGGTCGTACTGGGTACGCACGTCAAGTCAGAATGACCCCGACAATCGGGGAGACGTTGCGGGTGTGGTTACTCTCCGCACTAGTTGTGCACGGTGCCGTAGCCGGAAATCCGGATGCGAAACGCCTCTACGACGACTTACTTTCCAACTATAACAAGCTCGTCAGGCCCGTTGTCAACACCTCTGACGTGTTGCGCGTCTGCATCAAGCTCAAGCTCTCTCAGCTCATTGATGTCGTAAGTACACTTACTTTATATAAAATTATGGATCTTACTTCATTTTCCTTCGGCAAAACAGTAGGTGAATACGTCAGTAGCATTTTTCTTGCTTGTTCTCTTTGTTATTGGTCGTTGAAACGAGGGCATTACCAATTTCTACCAACGAGAGTTTTACCAATTTCTACTTAAATGTTGAATTTGTTGAGAAAAATTTTAAATTTCAATTATACAGTATTATATATGTGTATGAACATATTTCAAAATATCAAGAAACATTTTTGTTTTAGCAGTGAATTATCTGTACTATTAAAAAATATATTCAAAGTAAACTTAAGATTTCAAAATGATATTAAAATGTAAAATTCAAAGTTTCACTCTTAAAATAATAATTACGTTGTGAGTTTAAACAATCGGAATACAATATTTATAAATATAAGTAATATTGAGGAAAATGAATATCCAAAAGTTCATTTAAAAATAGTTCAAACATAAAATTTTCGGAGTTTTGAATCTAAGTATCTTCGAGCTAAAAAACCAATTTTTCTAGTTTCTTTTTTCAAACATTACATTTACTTTTGCAAGAGATATTTCCTTTTGGATTTTGTTATCAACAAGTTAATTCATCATTGTTATTCCTTATTTTGTGCCTGAATTACCAAATAATTTCAATATACATAATTCTATTAATTTGAGAATATTGATTATAGTTAATTTCTTTATTGTATCATCGAATGAAAATTTTCTAGAATTTCATTCGGACCATAATTTTATATCTATAAAAAACATTTTTTTTATTAACTTTAGTTTTTAATTAAATGAAAATATTTTATTAAAGGATTAAATAATTCTTACATATATTTTAACAGTTTTTATAAATGCGTGCTAACCTTTACATAAATACTAATTTGAGTTATGAAATGATTAATATTTTATCTTATTTCAATATTTCATAACTTTAAATCGGCAAACATTTATTATTAATTTCAATTTGACACTTTAAAATTTATATATTTATATAAAAGTTATATTTTATATATTTAGTTTTTAGTTTTTTAAATTATTCATTAGCTGCTTGAAATCCTTATTTTAAATATATTATTTCAAAATTATAAATTTTGGAATTTTTTGTTTTGTATGAAGGAAAATTACATTGATTAACCATATGAATAAAATATGATGTTTAGTTCTAACAGAATATAAATGAAATAGAAATTATATTCCAAGAAAAAGTATATTTATGCTCTAATAATTTAATTATTTTTGAAGTTATTTTTTATTTTATTTTTGAAGTTTATGAAGAATCCAAGGCTACATCATTTCATAATATTACGTACTAGTTCACGTAGGAACTAGTACTAATTACTCAGAATATCGTACAGAATAGAGATAACAGCGTTTTAGAAGAACAAAGAGTTTACTTATCAACAGTCGTACAGTAGTCGCAAGGACATATAATGGCCCTTGTCAAATGACAGAACTTGGACTTGCGTGAGAGACCAACAATTAGAAAGCACAATACATAAGAACCGAGAGCCCTTTTATTAGTGGAGTATCACTCGATACCTTTCGTGTTTATTCGACCCACTAGTTATATTCTCTGGTTGTACATTCTAGACTAGGGAGCTAACTACCTCCATGACCTAATGCTTGCACTTTCTCGTATTACGTTCTGTTGATGCTATGCTCTGTGCTTCAAGAAGAACACCCCCTAATGCACTGACGCGTGCATCCCTAGGTAGGTACAGTATTCTGTTACACGTGCGTTTTAGTCTGTCTCACCGTCGTACGTGACAGTAGCAAAACTGAAAATAATCTTTAGAATATTTATAACAATATGAATTTTTATTTGCTTTAAGAGTGAAATCTATTTGAATGATATTGGTTGGCAGTGGTATGAATGAAGAATATTATGCGTAGATTTGACAATTTTATTACACTTGAACCAAATTAATGTTCGAGTAATTGATAAAAATGTGTATAGACATTATACTATTTTTAGCTCAATAATCATATAATTAGATAAAATGTACTTAGCATTCGAATAAAACTAGGTATAATAGATTACAATTTTAGCTATTCCATTTTAGACAAATTTATTTTGTAATTACCCGTTTTTACTACAATGTGAATTTCCACGGTATTTTTGTACGTACTTGTAAAAATGGAAAATGCAATGAGATCCTTCAATAAATTTGAGATATAATTAAACAGGGAACCCTCGATATCTGCATGAAGACGAAAAAACAAACAGCTGAAAAATAAATTGTTTTACCGTTTTCATTTATTTGAGCGCTTAAATGTAATGGAAATAATAACTCCATCTGACTTCGTGATTTCTTAATAAGTGTAAATTTTCTTTCATTGACACTAACTTTTATCAAATAATGATGGATTAATTTATATGTACAATTTAAATTTAACCGATTGAAGCATAAATTAAAACTCAACTTGCATGTAAGAAAAGTTTAGTTACAGAATCTAAATGTAACACATACCTATATCTATATGTAAATTTTTGAAACAGAAATGTTCAAACTCTATAAAATTAAATTGAAATTATTCATATGAACTAATTGAAATTATTTGGATTTTTAATTATTATTACTTAAGTACTTTTATGAGCAAATAAAGCTTTTCATTTCTTATCTAGAAGAGTTATAGAAATTTTTTAATAAAAATATTTACTTCTCAAAAAAAATATATTATTTTACATATTTTTTATCATAAATGTATCTTTATATCAATTAATGTAAGCGATTTATATTTAGGAAATATCGAAGTATTTATTGATTTTCTTAATAATTGATTTTCTGTTACATAACAAAACATCGTTCTACATTTTATAAATTTTAAGTAAGCTCTTGAAGTCTCCATCTCATCTCATCTCAAGTAAAATATAATGGCTTAAAAAAAACTTCAAATAAAGATACTGAATATTCAAACAACTTGAATATATATATATTTGTTCATTAAACTTGTCTTTTGCAAAGTCCAAAGTAAAGTGCAGAAAAATATATGTACTTCGTAGAAAATGTAAAAATATTTATCCAATATAGTGGTTGAAAAAGAAGGTAATATAGCTGGAATTGAAAATTTGAGACGCTGTGACGATGAATTCGAGACGACTTTCAATGGAATAATAGCTTTTGATGCAAGTGCTTTATAAAGCAAACAGTTAAATCTTTTTGAATGAAAGTATACGAAGCTTTTATTAAAAGTGAATGTTTTATTTTATAGGATCTCTTACCCAATTTACACATGTACTATTTAGAAATACGATTATTTATTTTCGATTTTTAAATTCTATTACTGTGTTCATTACTATATAGTCTCATTTGACTCATTTTCTGATGACTGTACCTAAAGCATTAGTAGAAATTAAGAATTCTTTAACATTGGATTTATTAATATTCTTTATAAAATATATTCTATTGTTATAAATTTGAAAATTTTGAAGAGTATATTATTTTTTATAATGTAAGTTTTTGTTATTAGAATTGATATTTGTATTAGATAAATAAAGTACAATTTTTATTCAAAATTATTATATATCGAAAACAAGAGAAAAAAGGAATTAAACTTAAGGTTTTATCAATAACGAAAAGAAATAAATGAATGTGAAGAAAATTTAATAAAGTGTAATGATAACGAAGAAGAAATTATCTTCCAGAATCAAATTTCAATAATGTGAGAATCCTAGACACTCTTGACATGTCATAGCATCTGTTACTAATAAAATTCGCTAGGTAATGTTTATGAAAAATTTTTATTTTTTGCATACATAGCTTCCAGTAAAAGCTTTTAATGTATCTTTATTCTGGATATATCGCAGTCTTTATTTATTACAAGTTTTTTATTTTTATTTTTTCTTATTCTTGCATTAAATTAGAATACATCGTCTATGATGTTTTTGCGATGTTACTTTAAATGTGATGATAAAAAGAATAGAGTTATCTTTTTATTTTAAAACATCATAGTCAACAGCTTGTAATCTGTATATATTCTAACAATTTATTTTTAATTTATTCCTACCATTTATCTTATTTACTTAAAATTAGAAAAATTGAATTATAAGCAACATACATAATATGTGCTGTGTCATTAAAGCTTTTTATTATCTGATTTTTTATTTTCAAATTATAAATAATGATTTCAGATTAAACTAACGATGTTTTAAATGATATACATTTTATATTTAATACAAAATATTTTAGGTAATAAAATAATTGAAAATATAATTACTTCTTTTTACAATCTGAAGAGTGGAAATGCAGGCTATAATGTAAATATTGCAATTGCAACAAGTATTCCTCCAAAACCATATTTAATGTACATACAAAAACACATGTTAATGAGAATGAAGTAGTGTTTTATTCTTTAAAATATTTTCAACAACTAAGATAATGTCTCCGGTGTTGGACAAATATATGAAATTAGTATTTTATATACTACGGTAAGCAGTTTTTGTTAGTGAACCTTATTATTCTACACGTGTTGTGCTTGTCAAATATAAGAATCGAAGCTGCGTACAATTAGTAATTTGTGCTTTATATTACTCTAACTATCGTATAGAAATTTGATTTATAATACGTATAGTTTGAAAAAATTGTCATAGACAAACTGTAATAGAAAATTTACATTTCTTAAAAATTAATTAAAATTCTTTTATTAACAGTAATTTCAAGGTACGTAATAAACATTTATTCGAAGTGTTTTCTGTTACATTATATTCTAATATATATATATATAATAAAACTCAAATGAAACAACAAATTCTTGAAAAAGTATATAAAATAGAATATCAAAAATTCAAGTTAATACAGTATTAATAATTTTATTTACAAGGACTTATAATTTTGTAAGAATTCTTTCAAACGCTTAAATATAATTATTTTTAGCCAATGGTATTTAGATATATTATCTTGTACTTTATCTACCAAAAAGAAAAAAAATAAGAAAATACGTATTATCAGGGAATAAATTTTGACAACTACAATAAATCTTCGTCATCTAGTTTGTCAATGTCAAAGTGCCGAAATGAGAAGCGCTTTTCGTTAACCTCGAGTAAGAGATGAAATTGAGTGTCAAGTGCCGATCGATCTCGCTTATCTCAACACCTCTTCACTTACTATCTTGCAGATGCGAAAATATCTGTATATAACCTTCTCTTTTCTAATCGATATCACATTATATTTTGTATGCACGTTTATTTATTTAGATTTTGAGATCTTGAATATAACCAACTATATATTTATATAATAATTATTGCAGCTTTTTAATATGTATGCTTTAATACTTCTTCGATGAAGTAATCTATATCTTTATGTGTAGTAAATATTTTATATGTATGGAAATATGTAAAGTATTGAGAACAACAAGTAGATTACATTGATTTTATTGACGATGAATAATAGATAATTTTTTTAATTTGTCTTTATATTCAAGAGATTAAAGTAATAGATATTTTTACTATTAAAAACTTTATGACTTGCAAATATAAAATGGAAGATATTCTATGCATTAGCACTATTATATATCTCTGACTTGTAATGATTGTATTTATAAAATTAATATTAATTTTATATAAAAGCTGTTTATGTTAAAGTAATTGTGTAGCATTCGTAGCTGTTTTTTTTAAATTATATTCAATATTATTAGCCCAATATTAATATTAAAGTTTCTATACGCAGTTGTTAATAAAAGATAAGCCAATTGTTAATAAAATATCAACAATTATTGTCTACAAGTGATAATAACCAAGTAATCATAATTTCAAATAAATTCACATAAATTCATGTATTCAAGTACATTTAGAGTAAATAGTCATTTATTATATAAAACTGAACTGAATTCTTACCTTCAGTATCAGTTTTAATTCGCTACGATAGCAACTAATTTTTGCAGTCATTCAATTTACAGAATCTAATTTTAATAGATTATTTATTACTATATACTCAGCGTTTACTTTTATAATCAGTGCATCAATTTGTAGGTGATGAAAAGAGAACACAGCAAATAGACAAGCAAGGTAATGATTTATATAAATTTTAATCCTCTTTATAAATGATAAAATATGCAGTTATTCAAATTGAAATTTATATAAATTTAAGTTTAAAAATTAAATACTGTAGTCGCGGATCTGATAACATAACTCGTAGACCGGATTCATTCTCTCGCCAAGTCCATCTCTTGCCGATGCTTCCTGAATCCCGACGTATTACTATATTACGCATACTGCTTATAATTATGGGCAGCAGATTATTGCAATCAAGCCAATGTCGCCATGTCACTACACTCTCAATGATGTAATAACTCTTTAATTTCTCGTTGATCATATTTTATTAAGTTATTCTGTCGCTAAATGAATAAGGAATACATTGCGACAAATTTACTAGGTTTATCACAGCAGTCTCTTTTATGCCAACGAAAACTTTTCACAGCTTACGCGACATAATTACTGTAATTGTGATGATTTTCCTTTTTCTGCAATTATCCTACAACTACATAGATGGTCTCACTCTCTTGCTTTCTTTGCATCTGTTCTGACTACTTATTCTCTGTCTGGATGTCTCGGTCGAACAGGCAACGTTTTACGGGAAAAGCTATAGCAAATTGTACGGGTCTTGTTAAAAAAAAATCTAATATAATAAATCATAAAAATATCCTTACTACTCAAAAATAAACTAAAAATAAAGCACTCAATATAAAAATAAAGAGCAAATACAACAAAATCGGGGTAGGAACGCTGTACATATAACGCCCTTAAAATTATACTAATTCTACGTAATTAGATTAGGTAACGTTTACAGAACTTGGTGCACTAAATGTTGGAGGAAAAGAGGAGGGCTTCTCTTTCATATGAAGTACTCAGTTCTTGTTACTCTCAAATAAAAGAACCGATTATGAATAACGGTCTCCATCAAACGTATATATTTAACTCTACACACTTATTTGAACACCCTTGATTCTACACAATTATCAGCGTGCATTCATTATAAATCCCGTAAGAATATGCACTTACACAAGAAGATAGATTATGCTGTGCAAAATGATGTATCTATAGTTTTATATTAGCAAACTGATACAACTCGTTCTTAGATGTATATTCATTAACGAATGGGTTCTAAACAAGCGGGCGGAGAGCCGATCTGAAGAAATTGTCTTGACGGGAGTATTCGAGAACTGCCCAAAAAATGCTTCAGGAGCATTAATAGTTTTTAAATATACAAGCATACGCTCTTTTCGACAATTACCAGCATCTAATTGTTGCAGCTTTTGTACTAGATTCTGTATCGTTCCAATTAATATCACTTCTATTAAGTTTTTAAATTGCCTAAGACAAATGGATAATGATAAACGAAAAAATGCTAGACTGTATTTTACTAAAAATAAAAATATTATTTACTTTAATTTTAAATTAAAAAATTAATGCTTTAATTTATTTATATTTTATCACATTTAACGATTTATATTTCCATACTATTATCAAAGTTTCATATTTAATCTATTTTTCTTGCAATGAAATTTAAAAATTATAATGTTATAGCACCTTTCGATAATATAATATATTGGGAATCTATAAATTATATATTCACATTTTAATTTAAAGTATATTATTTTGATATAAAATACTTTTAAAACCGTAGTTTGAAACTTAACACTTTTAATAGATATAGTTTCAAAGACTTTTTTATTTCAAAAATCTCTTAATCAATTAATTAATATATTGAAAATTAAAAATCAATAAAAGTCAATAAAGCTTAAAAATACTTATAATAATAATAATAGTAACATTTGGTTTAATTTATAAAATGCCTATGATTAACTAAATACATTCATCTTCATATAAATTAAAATAATAATACTTCAAATATTTTTGTATCAATATTCATTAAATGGATCTAAACGTATTTATTTGTTCATTATAAATATCTATAATGAACGTAATGATCTAAACGTGTTCATTATAAATATATTCGTTGAAAAGTAAATAGAATGTAATATTATGTAAAGAATTTAGCTTAGTTGCGGATAGAAATAACGGGTGTTGACGAATTTATTATAAAAATTGATTTTTTTCTAAATAGTCATATGTGCTACGTGCACGCTTCTCCATTCTATTCATTCTATAATATTATATAAGTGCTACAAATGTATGTGTGAATGTATAAAGCTAAAGATGAAATCGAAAAATTAATCGATCTCTAATGAAAAAAAGTATCCATTCAAACAATAACTTTTACTAATTTTCTTTTAATTTATGCGTTTTTGGTTTTTGCAATATCTCTACAATAATATTTACCTGTTTTTTATTGTAAGAAAATTTGTGACTGAAATCTATGTAGTTGAAATATCTAAAGAAGCTTTTAATAAAAGAGTACGATTTCATTGTTTGATTTAAATATTGTTAGATTTTAAATCATTAATCAACAAATTTGTCTTGCTGTACAATAATAAAATCAGTATAATATAATAAAATTAAAGTTTTTATAGAATAATAATTGTATATAGCATATTGCATAAAAAACTATTCGAAGAACGATCATTGCATTTAATCTCTACCAAAGAATTTATTTATAATTTAATATTGTAAAGTATTTCGTTATTCATATGTTCAATTAGTTTCAAAAATTTGTTTACATTTTTAGTTAATTGCTAATTGATAAAGTCGCACTTTGCACATGGAATTGGCTAGTGTTTAACTTATTAATTATTTATTTATCAATCATGAAATATATCAAGTGATTAACTTATAAGTTCCAATGACTATCTGATATGTCATGCACGAAATCATTATTATTTAAATACCAATTAAAAATTCATATGAAGTAATAAACACGAAGAGTAAACGTAGAAGTACATTAATGTTTACTAAAATGCTAAATATTATTGTTTTAAAGATATAAAAGTTTTATTATTTTTCCTTAACGATAATGGTTTGCTATAATATTTAAAGTTAAATTTAAATTTGAATCTCTATTGTAATTATCTTTATCTGTAATTTTAACTGAAGCACGAACACTCGTGTGTATTTGAGTTTAAGATGCAGACTAAAGACAATATACTTCTAATACTAGTTTGCACGCAGGTCAATGCACGCAAATCTCTATTGTCTCCCAGCTGCTAGAAAATTTGTCAGTGGTTCTTTAATGAAGCGTTATGTTTAAATTATTAGTGCCCAGATATGAAAATGTTTTCATTATTCTTGACATTATTGTGCTTAGTAGAAGTTTAAAAATATGAGAATTATTCAAAGTACAACCTCAATTGAAAAAATTAATATTTTAAAAATTATACAAAAATATATTTATAAATATTTTATTAATGTGTTTTTTATTTATTGTGAATTTTTATTGTAGTTTTTTAATATAATTAAAAACGTTTATTACTTACGTTTTAATGTTTATGTTTTTTTTTATTTCATAAATTATGAAATTAAGTATGCATTATTATGAATATCTCAGTAAAAAATAATTATGTAGTTCAAATGATATGCAATTTATATATGCACTATAAAATAATATAAAAATTAAAAGATTATCGAATAAAAATATTATGAAAAGAAAAATTTGTTTGAAATAATATCACTATTATTAATAGTTTAATAGTGATTTATAGGTTCCAATCAAATTTGCTTAAATTTTCTAAAGCAGTTTAATGCTATAATAATGCGTATTATCGATTAAGGATTTTTTATATCGGGTTCATAATGAAATTTTAAATACATTTAAAATAAATAAATTCGTTTTATTAAGTTAGTACATTTATCTAGTACTTTTCGCGTACAGAAAATACTCCTTCGTATATTTTTTATTATTTTATGAAAAAATTTCATTAACTTTTTGTTAAATACGTGAAGAAAAAAGCAACAGTTCAATCTAAAACAATCCGTCATTGGGAAACATTTTATTGAATTTTCAGAGATGACCATATTTTCAAAATATTACAAATATAAAGGACTATAATTTAACTATTAAAAATACAGTTCAATTAACATTTTAATAGTTTCTATAAAACTTGTATTAAGAAAAGAACATGCAATTTAATATTAAAAGAATAACCTCACTTCATTCGGTTAATTGAATTAACAGATATCTTCTTTTATTACTTTAATTAATCAGTTAATTATTAATAATATTAATAAACATTATTATTCTATGCGAATAAAATTATTAATTATATAATTTATTAGTTAAATAAGCTTTTAATTAATTAAAATACATGTAAATTGGCTTTGTTATATTTTATGTTTTCAAAAAAAATATTAAGAAATAAATATTTAATACACTTCTTGCAGAATGTTTCATTCTTTTATAAGTAATTATCTAAACTAAATATTAGATCTATTTTCAATGTATTATATATGAATTTATATTGCATATTATTTTGTGCAATATATTCTATAAAGAACAAAAATCCATTAATAAAGCATTACATAATATTTTAATGTACGTACTTGTACAATGGTTGAAATGTTATCTTTTTTTCTACACTATTAATAATTAAACAATTCCCTTTTTACTTTCATATGAATTTCATATTAGGTATTTGGATTAAAAATTATAGCAGACTTATACTATCTGATTCATAAAATACTGCATTTATAAAAGCGTAAAATATAAATATCTTTTGTTAATATTATTTAATAAATAATTAATAAATGATTAATTGTACGATATTCTTTTTAGTTCAGTTTATGAACAAATTAAAAATATTTAAAATATTTATTTAAAAAATTTTTTAATTTTTAATAAGTTAAACACTAACAAATTTCATGTGCAAAGTGTGGCTTTATCAATTAGCAATTAACTAAAAATGTAAACAAATTTTTGAAACTAATTGAACATATGAATAACGAAATACTTTAGAATATTAAATTATAAATAAATTCTTTGATAGAGATCGAATGCAATGATCGTTCTTCGAATAGTTTTTTATGCAATATGCTATATACAATTATTATTATTTTACTATACGAATTTTATTATTGTACAGAAAGACAAGTTTGTTGATTAATGACTTAAAATCTAACAATATTTAAACCAAAGAATGAAATCGCACTCTTTTATTAAAAGCTTCTTTAGATATTTCAACTACATAGATTTCAGTCACAAATTTTCTTACAATAAAAAACAGGTAAATATTATTGTAGAGATATTGCAAAAACCAAAAACGCATAAATTAAAAGAAAATTAGTAAAAGTTATTGTTTGAATGGATACTTTTTTTCATTAGAGATCGCTTAATTTTTCGATTTCAGCTTTAGCCTTATACATTCACTTGTAGCTCTGTTCTGTTATCATTTGTAGCGCATATATAATATTATAGAATGAATGGAATGGAGAAGCGTGCACGTAGCACTGCACGTATGACTCATGTTTAATATCCGTTGGATCGCTGTCGAAAGTTATTCAAGAAACATCAATAATAACAGTAACTTCCATTGTCGAGACTATTTATCATAAGTCTGAGGTATTTTACAAGCAGCGATACAGATCCTTGGATATTTTACAAGTCCAGGTTCATGGTAATACTTCTTGCATACATTTAGCATTTATTCTTAAGAATATTTTTTTGTCTGTCTCTTCGTTTATTATTCAGAATGTATTGATATTATATTTATATTATAAATAATTATGTACTAAGGTGATTTAAAGTATTTCAACAATTTTCAGAAAATCTCATTTCTAAACTACGTGACATTATTTTTAACAGACCTATCAGAAAAGTTTTTGTTTTAGAATAAGTTTAGTATAAAATTTTGGTTAAAGTAATTATTATTTCAATATTCAATTTAATTACATGTTATATAGTTGGGTTATGATATATGAAATTTTACTCTCAAATAATTCTACACACATCTCTTTTTTCCATTTCTTCACTTCGAATACATAATCTCTCTTATAGAAACACAGAGCATTTCTATGCAAAGTAATAATGTATTAACATGCATGCATCTCTATAATAACTTAAAGCAAAATTTGTTTGTTGACTTAATCAAATTCAGTTCGGTGCTTGTGTACAATAAGTGCCCATTTAACTTGCCGTTAAATAGTAGATTAAAAATTGATTGAAAAGAATTTCGCTTGCACCAGATTTGCTGCTAACACGTGTCTTTTCCTACTATCAGTGACTTAACTCGTCCTATTTAACAGTGGACAATAATATTATATAAAAAAAAACAATGACCATGGGAGTATTGAACTACATTCTTCTGCCTTAAATACTTTATTTTATATTTACGATTTATATTATTCTAGAGAATCTTACACATTAATGTGATCTAATTCAGTATTTCTAGTCCACATTTCATTTTGACAATAAATGAGAATTTAAAGTAATATATTTTTAAAATTCAAATTAGCTCATTTATTAGCAAATATTATCTGAAACGTAATATTAATTTATTTCTTTACGAAAAAGTAGTTGAAAGTCAAAATATGATTGTATACATTAGTATGAAAACAATGTATTTCATATTGTGTTTTCAAATATATTTATCAGCAATTTAACCTAAAATATTGTAATTATCGTGCTTGCATGAAGGGCAGATGCGAAACCATGTTTCCTTTCACACTTTACAGATAGCAAATGCCTATTTTAAGTAAGAATCGTTTGTTGTCTTTCTATATCCGAGCTCCTAATTCACGTCAATCCTGCGTCAATAATTCGTATTGTTTAGACAGATTCTGTGCGTTAACTTTCGAACAGATACTGTGAACATTGAGAAGCTATTGTGTATTTTTGTCAATTACAGCTCAATAACACATTTTCGTGTCTTATCGCACACACTACTCCCTTTACTAGTCACATATTTTCGTACTTTGTCACAGCTTCAGCATTTGGGTTGTGCATCTTCGTCGAAATTAAAGGTGTCAATTGCGTCATATCATCTAAATTATTAGTTAACTTTTTTTATTGGGCTTTAAATATGTTTTCTTTTCTCTCTCTTACTAATTACAAGCACTCGAACAAACTTGGTCATCCAAACCGAATAGCAAATCTTGCAATTTCATACAGGAGACAGATTAGGATTATCCAAAACAATCAATCGAAACACTTTCCTGAATGAGTCCTACTTTATCTACTTTCTGCTGAAACACAACAAATCATATAACAGTCAGAGGAGTCTCATTAAGAGATGAACCACTAACGCTTAAAACACGTTATGATGCTTATAAATAAAGCCAGTACTCTTGCTCGTTGAGTACAATATTCTAGCCGAACGTATGTGTAAACGTCTTTTCAAAAATATGCTTCCTCGAAAAAATCATCCAAATGTACGAAAAAAAATTAATGACGCTCGGAATTTATTTTCCAACACTGCTTCGCCTCCTTAGGTAGTTGAACTTCAGTTTAGCAGTTCCGAAACTTTTGTGTCCTTGAGTCTCACAAGTTTAAAATAGAATCGCCGGTAAAGATACGTATGATAAAAGAAAATAGACACAGTGCTGCAAAATGTAGCTTGAATCAAATTTATACAAGTGTTCGCAAAACTAAGTTCGCGAAATTTCGTCGATATCTAACATGATAAAGCATAACGTTTACTCTAAGGTAATTTAGAGTTTACATTTAAATCATAATTACATTTATATCAATTGATCTCAATTTTATACGTAACGCATTAATATTGTTACAATATACATACATACATACATACGCATACCCACACACGCACACGCACACACATTAAAGCGGTATTGCTGTTTGAAATTTGATAAAGTAGAACGCTTGAAGCCCATTTGAAGGAAAAATGAGAGTCCGCTGATGAAGATAAATAGAACAAGCATCGTTGCCTTTGGTAGTTGCCGCAAGGAGATTAGAATAATACAATCCAGTTTTCTCAGGGCGACAAACCGTTTAAAAAACAGCTACAGATGCCAAATCTGCCCTTCTCAAGGCGATAGTTCAAAACACCCTGCCAGTACGTAGATGTAGGGGATGAGGACAGTTTGAGTTGAAAGAACTTTTTATTTTGCTTTATGTATAGTGTATGATCATATCTTCGAACATATCATATTTTTGTATACAAAATAACTGTATATACACTTATTCTTTGAATAATTATTTAATGCATAAATATTTATATCAACAGCAAATTTACTTCCAAAACATTAGTAGGTAAGTTTTTAATACAATATATACGTAATTGATAAAATTAGGGTATCATTCAAGGCTGCTTCTAAGAATGTAAAATTCATAGAATTATTTTAAAGAAACTTTAGTTTTAATATTTATAACGCAATAAGATTAACTCAAACTTGCAGTACAAAGGAATTAAAAAATCTGCTTCCATTACAATACATTCATGAATACGTACATTTTACTTTGTTAAATTTGTATTTTAGCGATGTCACTAAATTGAATAATTAATTTTCCCAGCCTTAATAATTTTCACATGAATCTTCTGTGTTGATGTAATTATCTTTGTAATTATTATGATGTAATTTTGATAGTAACGAAAAGGCTATGTTACACTGTAATTTTTTCTATTTTAGATAAAATATTGAAATATTGCTGTTACTTATAATAATAAGAAAAAAATTTTTATTTTTTATACTGGTATGATTAAATAATATTAATTATTAATATTCAAGTACCTTCGTATATAGCATCTATATATTCGACTTGTACAATAAAAATATAGTACATTTTTTACTAAAACAAATATTGCTTTGAAATGTAAAAATGTATTTTTTCGTTAAATGTATTTTCAAATTTAAGAACAAAATTTAAATAAAAATAAACATTTAACATCACAGTTTGCTTTAGCTGTGTCAAATTAAATTATATAAATTTTATTTTAATTAGTTTATTTAATTATAGCAATGTATAATTATAGCAATATATAATTATAGAAATGTATAATAAGATAGTTTAGGTATATCAAAAGATATATATGAGGTGAGTCACGTCATAAATTTGTAAAAACCAACATGTAGCTTGCGTACGAAATATTAGTAAATCTTGATATTAAACTATTCAATATTTGGTTTATCTAGATACTTTTCCATGTATTATTATTATTTCAATTACTACTATTTTGAAAAGAAAATTTTATTTTTTTTTATAGCATAATATTAAAAACACATTCGTAACTTTAGTGAAAAAATTTTATAAAATTCATGCGTAAAACATTATTTACATCTTCAAAAGTAAAAAATATAATATAAATTTAAATATTAATATGTTACCTGTATTTTAATATCTATATTCTAGCTATTTTATTACTAGTTAAAGTTGATACATATTCTGTTAGAGAAAATTGTCATAAAAGTTTATTTACTTATGAGTAATCACAAATTTACGATATATACGATATTCTTGTCTTATAATAGAATTATTGTTCAAATTTCACAGTGATATTATTTTGAATATTTATTGAATTATAGAAACATTTCCATCAGAAATATATTTAGGATAAGTTTTGTTTATTATTAATATATATTTTATAAAATGACACGTCGTTTGTCCAATGTTGGTAGCGGCGCTGCCTATTTATTACGATTCGAGGATTGAAACACTACTTATGTTCGGTATGAGCACTTAGTACTTTTATGAGTTAATAAGCTGCCTTAAGGGCAAGCGTCTTGCGCTCTTAGAGTAGAACGAAACGTACTTAAGGTATAAAAAAAAATCTCAACTAATCTTTCAGCATATTATCAGTAAGATAACACAGGTTTGAGAATTTTTTATGTATTTTTTATTTTATAGTGATAATTGTTTAGCTTGTTCGTGCTGAAATATTTATTTGTTTCGATCTACTTATTATTCGCGATTTAAAAAGATCATTCGACAGTAAATTATTATCGTCCGAGAAGTAATAGTATTTGAATTCTTTTAAACTTATTTCACTGTCGCTATCATTAGTATCCAAATAACAGTCACGCTTTACTATCCTTTATTTATAGTTGAGTCAATTCTGAGTCGTTTATGCAATTAATTAGTAATTTCTATTTTACTAGCAGAACTCGAAGGTTACGTTATCAGTTACTGAAATATTAAAACTGTGGATTGACAAATTATCAGAGTTGGAAATAACTTTCTTGAACTAATAAAAATGCACAGTTTAACTTCTAATCGATGAGTCATATGTTCTCAATTTATAGACGATTTTTTATTCAAAATATTTCGATAGAATGAAAGAAAAATCGAGCTTAAAGATTTATTTATTTTTCCTTAAAAAAACCGACTAATTTTCTGAAGTTTGACGTTCTACCGTAGGTAGGAAGCAGAACCAAAGGTATAATGATTACACTTTGCCACATGCAAAATAACTAAATTTATTCATTCATGCATACAATCATCTTTTTACAATATTAAAATAGAATATTTTAATGAATTAACTGCATTATGAAATAAAATGTACCTTAAATAATTAAATTAGAAATAAATTTCCAAAATTAATAAGAATTCAATAAGAATGATAGTAAAATGATTTCCATATTAATAATAGATCTCGCAACAAAAAATACAATTAGTTCTAATCATTTGGAACAAATTTAAAAAGAAATTTTGACAATATGCCTATTTGTATTGTGACGAAAGGACTTCAACTACATGAACAGTTTGGTTACTTTTTTTACTATTGTCCGACGCCCTTGCTTTCCTACAGAATAGCTCGCAGGATTAGAATTGGAAATTAGGAAAACTTTCATGAAAATAACAACTAAAAAACATAAAAATTTGCAAAAATAGATAAAAAAATTAAAATTTCAATGGAATAATAAATAAATGTAATAATAGTATATTTTATATATATTTTATAATTTTTATATTTTTATATATTATATTTATATTTATAATTAATATATTTTATATATTTTATAATAATAGTAATAATAATAATAGAGATAATAACTAGAATCAATATGTGGAAATGATAAAAGTAATAGAATCCAGTTTTGTTTAATAATAATAAAAATAATTTAACAAAAGAATTAGAAAATTTTAATATTGTCGGTGAAACAAGTTTTTGTTTTAATTATTGAATATTTGCAAAAGTAACTCATGGGTAAGATAATCAAATATTGATAACAATATAACTTATTTTAGAATATTGTCTAGATTATGATATAATACTTCAAATACAATCCTAGTTATTGAAATCATCGACGTACTATTGTGTTGTCGATAAAACATGATAACATATTTTCAAAATACCGGGAATTTGCTTAGTTTACATTAGGAAATTTAGTACATTATTCAGATATCTGTCGCTAATATTTTAATTTTATAAAATCGAAAAATATAATTAAATACTTCGAATATTAAGTAAGAGTAACAATGATTTTATGCATTGATTTTCCTAATAATATATTTAAGTTCTTCGCCATTTTTCGATAGATAAGTATTGTAGGGATTTGATTAATTAAAACAAAAAGCAATTATTTTAACTTTCATTACATATCATTATTGTATATTTCTCAATTTAACTGTTTCTACAAGTTAAGTTGTAAATAGGATTAATATACCCGATGTATGCTCAATATTCCTGGCATTCTATGCATACAAGCAGAAGAGCACCCGCGCTTGATCGAACCAGTGAATACGTGCGAGTAAGAAAACGAAGTAGCAAACGACAGAGAACGCGACGCGAGGCGAGAGGGAGAAACAAAGTCAAGGAGTTGGTACAGTTTACTGAGAAGTGTCATTGCTCGAGATTAGCGCAGTTCAGGGGTTAAAAGGATAGCATCCCTTTGGATAATGACAGAATCGCTCCGAACAATTCAGAATAAGGAAGATCCAAAAGCATATAGAGCGGCAATGCCGTTTGTCCTTGAACACGTCGCCTGCTTATTTTCATTAAAATAAAAACTTTGATTATTATTATTTACTGATACAGGCATCTAACAACCCGATCTTCTTAGATCTATAAACCTAGAAACAAACTACCATCCAAGAACAAAAAGAAGTTCACCAGGTTTGACGTTGTCCCAACCTATTTTACTTCTAAACATTACATATCTGTTTCACCCAAATGTTTGACTCACATTTGTGTCTCCATAAATTGATCCTTTTCATAATTATCATTATACAATTTATATTTCATAGTAAATCTATATATAGTAGGTATTAAATTAATACTGAATCTAATTAAATCATAACGACATTCGCGTTTTAAAATGAAAATGTTTTTCTATTTTACTAAAAGTAGATTGAAATTCAGTAATTCAGTAAATTTCATTCCTTGGTTATTTTTAATAATTTAAATCATTATAATGGTTATTTATAAGTATTGTTTTAATTAACTTCTACAATGATCAGAAAAAGTTAGCTTATTCTTACTAACTGTATTGAATCGACGTTTGTATTTTCAATCAATCTTTATCCAGTTAATTTATTATTCCATGAAGCCGCCATAGTTCGTTTTATATATAAATATATGATATACGTTTACTTTGAAATAAAATGAAACCAACAATCATAAAAGTAAAGATTTTTTCGGTTTCTCTAACACTCTTTCTAATGTTCTTTCTACTTGGATGAAATAACCTAGCCTCGACCAAAATTCATGTTACTGGAGCTAACTCTGGCTTTACTTCTAAATTTACTTCTAAATCTACATTCTTCCACGAGAACGAATACATACTCTGAAATCACCGATAGTACTTCTCGTAGTTGTGTTCTTGGAGCCATATTGTGGTAGAAGTATACAATTCCAGCAACTGTACCCTGGACAATAATATTACAAATGTTAAAGAATTTACGAAAGTCTTATAAAAATCAGGGTCTCACAATAGGATCAAAGAGATAATAGTTTTTCGTCAACTTAGCTGTTCTAATAAAACTTTGTCATACATATATAGTTCCAATTTTCATGAAGCTTATGACTAAGCAATTTTTAAGTAAATCTGCTATTTTAATAGTATATTTTGTCACTATGGAAATAATTTACTGTGTTAGAAATTTTAAATGTCTAACCTTCTAACAAATTAATTTCCTTATCGCTGCATGGAAGATAGTCTCATTAACATTAAAAATGTTAATGAGAAAACGTAATAGTTACTTACATACTAGAAACAGAAATAAATTATGGATAATCGCAATAAAACATTTATGTCTACGTAGATTAATATATATAATTATTTATTTAATTTCTGTTGATTCTTTAATTTAGTTTTAGATATTACAAAGTATTCTACATTTAATACACATACATTATTAATTACTTTGGTAGAACAAGTTAACGAAAAATAATTAGTTTTGCACAATGCTCGTAAGTTTTTCGAAAACGTTGAGAACCTCCAGACATTGCTGTGTCGGATAAGGCTAGTCGAAAATGGAATTCACAGGTGCTATAAAGCTGGAGCTGTGCCCACTAATCATATGGAGGAACCGAGGGAGAAGTTAATCGCGTGAAGGTTAAGTCGCCATCTTTCTTTTTTGGGTGCGTAATGCGAAAACTCTATTTCCCCAGTAAGTTTTTGGCGATTTACGTATATTTTTCTTAAAATCTCTTTTCCTGTTGCGTATACATACATGCTTCAATGATCTTATCGACAATACGACAATTATGTTTTTGTTTTCCTTTTATGCCCTCCATTTCTTTCTCGTCAGAAATTTTCAGCAAATGCATATTTACGTAGATACACATCAACATATGAACTATTGATAAAGAACTAACAATTTATTAACTTAATTTACGGATTTTTATGAAGCATTTATTGCTTTGCTATTTTCGTATTTTCTTTCTTAGCCTCTATAAAAGATATACAAATGTACTTTTTAAAAAACTACTATTCATTTTATAATGAATATTTTATCAAAGTGTTACAATTAACGTTAAGAAAAATTGAAAAATAAATTAAATTAGCAATAAATTTTCTTATTAACCTTAAATTTTTCTGATTTTTTAGAGTAACATTTTTACGATTTAAATAATTGAGCTGATAATAATAGTTTCCCGATAGTAAAAATTCAGATTTAAGCCAAGATATTTTTCTTGATATTAAAAAAATATAGTTTGTAACATAGTTTTTAGTGTCAAATGAATTAGCTATAGGTTAAGTCATTCAAGCTATGTAAATATCATTTATATTATCTTTATTTGTGTTAAAAATATCTTAACGTATAAAAATTTTGTTTATATTTTAAACTTTCTTTATGTAAGCGTTTTTTTCGCTTTTTACGTAATATATATAATTATATTTACGTAATATAATATAAATAAGTAAGCTTTTCGCTTACTTACGTAAATACTTGAATTCGATCAAATAAGATGGAAAACGTTAGATATATATATTTTATGTTACTGTATATACATTAGTAAAATAGATGTAAAATTAAAAAAGTCATATAATTCGACAATGAGTAAACACAAGTGTTATTTGCGAGTGTTTATTTATTTATTTAAAGTTCTCACTTGTTATTTACTTATTCGGTTGAATATATAACTAACTCTTTATATAAAAAGAATTTTCTCTTAAATAAAGATTTTTGAGTATTTCTGAGTGTATTTTTTAAGAATTTTTATTTTTAAGAAAATAATGCTGATAAACAGTATTGAAGTTTATTATATAGCATCTGAATGTGCGCAAACTACTGACATTTCGACTGTTTATAAAAATGCGTAAGTCAGTAATAACTGTTTATATAATAGTTACATATGCCTAAATCATAAGCCAACATTATTGGTATGCTGCACTTTAAAGTGATTAGGACAGATTTCTTATCAAATTCTGTAATTTCTAATACATTACTAATACAATATTACTAATACAATACAATACAATTACTAATACAATACTAATGTAAATCTAATACAGAGCTCACAGCCATCGTTATACTACAAGTTAGTGGCACATTGCGCACCGTACACACAAACTAAGGTTGATCCATAAAACTGTCTGTTGCACCCTCATTCATCGGATTTACTTCGACAATAAGTTTCACGTAGAGAAAAAAACGGTATTTTTCAAGTTTTGGAAAAACATTCCACTGGAAATCTCGATGAGAGAATCTGAATCACCAAAGGTCCCTTAGAGAGTATATACATCATTGTAGAAAGTTCCGTCTACTGAAATTATGTATGTGAATGTGTCAGTGCGTTAGGAGTTTTTGGAGGTGAGAGGGAAGTTATACTTGTTCCTGCTTTTTAGCTTTGGTGAATCGATGTTCCTGATTATTTATTTTCAAAGGCATTTTAGCAAGCAAAACATGATTTTCCAGATTCTTAATTTCATACTTAGAGTTTGTAATTAAATTTTAATTATTAACTGTATTAATTAAATAAGAACAGCTTTGTAATTATGTGTAATTGTGTATGATACGTGGTTACTATCTCAATGTTAACGATTTTTATATACCATTTTTTTCAGGAATAAAAATTAGTATATAACATAATATAATACTATTAATATAGTCCAAATTATGAAACGTTAATTGTTTCTAAAATTAAGTTAATTATTTTATAGGTATATACGCATTATTTAAATATAATTGCAATATTTAAATTGATTTTAATGTAATTGTAATTATAAAATATAGTGATTAAAACCATATCTGAATAAGTTATTATTAGGTATTTATTATAAATAAATATTATAACAGTCCAGCGGATATAAGTATTTACTAAAAGAAATACTACTTACGCATACAAATGATGAAAATGTCGGAGCAAAACTCTTGAGGAGAAACTGTCTATTACTATTGCTATTAAGAATGACGTTGTATAAAAGCTTATACACATTTAGGATCTAAGGTTATATACTATTTGCCGTGCGCATCTGCTCATGCAGATTGACGTAAGTTCACCGATTTGGCTAATTTGAGAGTAACGGTGTAAGTAAAGAGAGCAATAAACAAAGGACTTAATGTCGACGAGTGTTATAATTTGTCTGCTTTCTGTCATAGTATCTATCATTAGGCTTGTTTGATAAAACTAAATAAGTACAAAAGAGATAAATATTACACGGTAAAAAATCGACTTACTAATATATATATTTAAATTGTAAGATGATAGGTCTCATACTGTTATTACAATCGCTATTATTAATATTTTTTCAAGTATCAAAAATCCTTATTTTTATGTATTGTCTTGATTTAGATCTTATCTATTTTATTTTTATAGATCAAACGGTATGTATTATTTTTGTATAAAAAGATCCATTTTAATGATTGTTATTATAAGTTAAAATTTTTAATTATATATTTAAAAATGAAGTTATTTAAACCTTTGATATAGCGCAGTTGATTGCTTAATATAAAAGAAAAAGATTTATATTAATATGAGATATCAAAATTTTCTTTTCTACATTTTTATGTATTCAAGTAAATAAACAAAATAAATCTTTTTCACTTATTATTTACTATAATATTATTAATAATAAAAAATTTTAATTCACCAATATTTAAAAAAATACATTTTTTAATTAGTATTCAGATCAAAAAATCACATTGATTTTAAAAAAGAATTACTTGATAATACCTTCTTGGGTAATTAAAATAGAAATTTTCATTTAACTATTATTTTTATATTTAAGGTGAGTCGAAAAAAGAAAGTGATTGACGAATTATAACTTTCCTTGTTTTTATAATTTTCATTAATCCCTTTTGACACTCTATAATTAATTTTTTTTATCAAATTTCTACACTATTCAATCTATTCGTATAATGACAAACAAAATTCTCAAGCATCCTCATAATTTGAATGGTATATCATCCCATTGTATCAATTTTCTTTAATTAAAAAAATTCATGATTTTGCGAGCGCAGATATATGTTTCTCAGAGAACGTATATTCACGTTAATTATGTGTCTACATCAATCCATATTGTAAAGAAATAGCTTCTTACATTGTAGGTGTCTCAGCATGCGAGCGTAACCTCCACAAAGAATTTGAAATTATGATATCAATGAAAACGTTATATTTCAATTTTAGATAATTTTTGTTTACAAACATTTTTCAAAACTTAATTATGATAATTATCTAGTAATTATTTATAACAACTTAACATATTGATAACTTTCTTTTCTACTTCGTGTCATCTTTAAAATATTTGTTATTTTGAGATTACCTATAGTTAGAGCAGTAATTATTTTATTAGAGCACTTTGATACATTCGTCGATTTGTAAAAGATTTCTTCATTTCACAAAATATGCTTTTGATAATTTCATTTATATTGAGTTGATTAAAAAACTTATTTATAAAATTTTACATTACGATTAATCGCAAAATTTACTCCTAATATATTGAAATTTTTTGAATCGACATTTTATCCATTTGTTTACTATTACGTTTGAGTTTTCTTGTAATCAAAATAATTCGCAATATTCAAGTTATAATTCTGTTTTAGAAAATATTATTAAAAGAATATATTTAAAGTTAACATTACAGAAGATAATTTTTTTTAATATCATTAATCTAGTTATATCATCTGTAGAAAGTTTAAGTAAATACTAACAGTCAACTAATTATAATTGAAGAGAAAGCAGACAAATTGAAAATTTAGAAGTTTAAATTATATGTTTTAAATTACATAGTGATTCACATAGTGACCTTTATTTCATCTGTAAAAATAAAATTATATGAATTAAAAAATTCATTCATTTATATTTAAGCATTAAATATTATGAGTTTATTTTTTACTTATTGTAAATACTAATGACATTAGTTTTCATCTTTTAATTGATAAATACTTGCAATCAGAAATGTTCTATTAACTTTCATGTGAAAAATTGACGTTTTAGAAAAGAATAATATAATACTTTAGATGTTTTTAAATTTTAGTATAAAATTTATTTAAAGCTATTTAACAGTAATTTTTATATTTTGCCAAAAATTTAGATTTGAAAAAAAAAGTTTTAATTTGAAATTTAGTGAAGTTTGAAAAACTAATAATGAGAAGTAGAGAGAATAAGATATAGATTTAGTTAAATTTATACTTTATAATTGACAACATTTTGAAATTTTCGTTAATAAATTCAATTTGTAAGATCTTTTTCAAATCACGAAATTCAGTCCTAAAGGGAGGTTCACTTTTGCATAGTTGAAAGAGGAGCCAGGAAGAAAAAATGAATTGTTTTTCTTTCGATATAAAGAAACGATGTATAGTATTGAATGTAAAATTTTTCTCTCTTCAATGCTTTGTCAATATCGCTTCACCTTTATTCATTTTTTCATAATGTTAACTATATACGGTTGTAACTTTTAAACTATTTGTAAAATTTATCAAGTTTATTCCACCTATCATTAGGATTGTTTCTGGCTACAAATATACCCTCAATTATTTAGGCTCACTTTTATGCTGCAAGTTGTTATCTGAGGCTGTATTCCCAATTAATTTATATTTGAATTTTTGGAATACATCCATACACATATACACTACGCTAATATCCACGAAGCAAATCTTTCGTTTTTGATGAAAAAAATGAACCTGATATTTATTACATCTGTATCAATGTTAATTATTGTATTGTAATAAAGTTACTTAATTTGCTAAGTAAAACTATTCTAATTATATATGACCACTAGCTACGACTAAATTTTCCATAAAAAGTTCCTTGATTTTCCAACATAAAAGGTTTATTGATTGGCTTAGCGTTAACTTTTTGGGCTACCTTATTTATTAGCTTGATATATTTCAAAGCCTCGAATATTATATATAATATTATAATTTGGAGGAGGCGTTATAGTTCTCAATATTTTCGCCGACCGTACGTGCTACGTTGTATTACTTTGTAGTGAAGCAGGAGTACAGGTGATCTTATCTCTAATTATGCATCAAATGATGTAGTAATCCTATGCGAAGGCATTGTTGTTTGTCTGAACTTACTCACGTGCAGTTTGGTAATTTCAATCTTGAAATTTTTGAACATTTGAGCGTCCATATTTTATTACTGTCACTTCAAAAGACTCTATCCAATCAAGGACCAAACTCTTGATGAATATGTCGATGGCATCAGATACCGAACAGTTACTTATTAATACCTAATTGTCTGTTTGAAAGGATTCAATTTATTATCTTAAAATTCTTAAAATTACCTCAAATATATTACTTAAAATACTTTAAAAACACGGGAAATGAAATAAATGAATACTTAAATAAATGCAATTGTAAATACGTAATAAATAAATAATAAATATTTGTATGTAGGTGTAAGTGGAAAAAAGACCAGTAGTTTTAATGTATACATATTTCACTTATATTAAAAATGATTCAACACGTTTGAGTGAATTATGAAAATATTGAATAAATTCGAATACAACAGCTTTATACTACTATTTATTACTGATTAATTTAAATTAACAGGGAAAAATAAATATGTTACGTATTTATGTTTCTTTCATTTGAATCTAAATATCATATTAAAGTGTTTTATATTTTAAGTTATAGAAATTTTCTATTATTCTATTAACTAAATATTTAGATCAAGGATTTTATGAAAAGTGTAAGGTTGCAATCAAAAAAAGAAACAAAAATATATAAAGGCTTCATCAAATAAATTAGCCTTTCATTTTAAATATTTAATTTGATTATGAGTATCAGTGGCAAAAAATTAAAATTTAATGTTAATTTAAATATTTTTCACATTTTTTTTCTTTCTACTCAACTTTAGTAATAACATAAATCTTTTTTTAAGACTGTACAAAAATGGAATCAAACTTTTAGGCAGTTATCATTAAGTCCGTTTTCAGTAATGGATGTTTTATACATTTAGCTCATACTTGGCGCCTATATATTCACATATTTACATATTTTGAAACTTCCCTGCAATTATTTTAGGAAAAATCCTTCTGCGTTTGTACCTTTTCACTTTTAGAAACTACACGTACAAAGTTATGACGCGTAATCAGTTATTCTCAATATCTTCCGAAATCTTAAATTTTCAATAATTATACAAATTTCTCTTAAAACTTATATCAATTACTGTTATCAAATAATACTTTATAGTTTCTGAAAAGTAGTACACTATGACGTTGTTTATGTGCTCACTATCTTTTCATATATAAAGTAATTGCTATGCAGAAAAATGGTGTGCAACATGCACATTCCGTAGAGATTCTACTGCTTTTTTTTTATGGAGAATTTTTATGGAACGAGTTGCTTCGTCTTTTATAGGGCCATGTGAGTATTCTTGTATATTCGCTAGAACTTCAGATTGAGTATTTTAGAGACTAGTCAATTAAAGTATCATGAATATTTAAACCCTTGCAGGTGTCTACCGACATCTTAACATTACGTGTATTATTTAAGCATTTTTAATGTATGAATTAGTATCTTTAATAACTATTATAATATTAAGTTGATGTCAAAGATTTTTCCGTTTATAATGTTGAATAATAGCACATAATTGAATTTTACTTTCTATTTTTTATAACGTCAACAACCACCATGTGCAACGTAAATTTTTCTTGATTTCCAAAGCATTGTTGCCTTTACAAAAATGAAAACTATAATATATCAAAATTAATCCTTACTTTCTGCCATTTTCTATAATTATCGAAAATTAAAAATCCGAACTAAATAATAACATCTTTCCCAAGTACTTGTTGAAATTTCTTTTATTAAGCAACATCAAAACTTTACATCTATGTGGTAGGTAACAGTTCGGCTTTTCGATGCAATGTCGTCTCGTGCTTAAAACGAGAAAACTTTTCCAATGACACGGACCTACCCTGGCTTCGTTGCTAGGACAACCTTTTAGGTAAAAGCACACCCGTCACTGATGCCTGGAATGACGGAAGCGCTCACAAAGCATCCGATGGGCGTGTCACGAAGCTCGGATAATCACAAACCCTTATTATAACTGACAAGTTACAAGTACACTGTGTTAAAATTACTGTCTTGTTTGGAAAAGTCTGACCTGTCCTTCTCATCACATTGCGATCGTCCTTTGCACCACATTGCTTGACATATTGTATTCTCTTCTCTTCTCTCTTACCGCGCACCGCGTCGTTCCATGAACTATGCTCTTTTCTGTTCAACCGAGGAAATATCGCGAGCGAACCACCAAGAAAGAGGTGCCAAGCTCTTTGACGTACTCAACCCGTTCTCTCTCTCAGCATATCCGGGACCTCCACGACCAAGAGAACGGTCATCCGCAACCATCGCGGACGAACAGAAACGGCGCGCCTAGGTAGCTACGAATATTTATTTATTCGTCCCGATTCTCCGCCTTCACTAAAAAAAGAATCCTTCCCCGGCGTTGAGTTATTTTCGCAACGGGGAAGAATCGCAAGTAACTCAAGCGCGGCGCAAGGAAACGCTGCCGGCGAAGAAAAGCACGCATCGTTGCTCTTTTAAATCAATCCAATGTTTAAAATATTTTAAACATTTAAAGATAATCTTTGCTGTTTTCTTTTGTTTGTTTTAATACTAATAATTAAAAATTGGTAAATAGATTGAAAATTGAAAATATTGTTATTGAATATTTTGTGATTATGAATGAAAAAGAAAACATTAAATATACACTTAATCATGTTATGATTTATATATTCTTATTACTCTGAGTACTAAAATCGAAATTTATATATAAACATCAAATAATGTTAATTATACAATAATTATTAAGAATTAATAATTAATAAATATAATACTGTAGCCAGTACATAAATTTAAGTATAATAATTTTTAAGGTGTTTTTTTTTATTTTTATTGCACTACACCGTTTCATAGAATAGAATTATACCGATTTTTAATAAACATTCAATTACTTGATATAAATAATATACGCAGATTCAATAATAATTGCATTACAAAGTTAAAAAAATTGTAATTAATCTCTATTATTTCTCTTATATTTAAATTAGTATAATGATGACTTCTCTATTTCCTATAGAGCTATAATTTTATGAAGAAATATTTATTTCACTAATAGTCATATGCTAGTTGCTTCCCGATTAGCAAACCATCTGCTCCCTATGAAAGCACCATGTCGTCGCTTTCAATTATATGCATAGTAACTTTTCAAATTTCGAGGTGTCTTTGTAATTTTAGTTTTGAACTCTTACCTTTGATATGCAATGCATTTATAGCATTTATATCGAAATGATACACTGACGTTGCAAGTTACTCAACCAAATGATCGTTCAGTAATACTCTGCGGTTTTCCGAGTGTCGCTCAATTAAAGTTCGTACTTTCCATCAAATGTAATTGGTGATAGGCAACGAAAAAGTGGAAAAAGAAAGCAATGAGTACTCAGTATCGTTAAACTTGGTGATCCGTCTACTCTCGTTTCACCGGAGGCTGTTGGTACATTAAATAAATTCAGGAGTTGTACTAATAAAATATTAAGCCTTTTTTTATTACTTATTTTCCTTTATAATCTAACAATACGTAAAATTCATTAGCCTTATAACATTAGAATATTAAAACTTTCAACTCTGAAAACCACAATTTAATTATTTTCTGTTTTTTGTATAAAATTTTTAGCTAAAAATCAATAAGTAGCGAAAGTGGTTTAATAATTATTTTTTAATGTAAAGTTTATCATAATTGTAAATGTGCTAACGCAAACATTAATATTTATCAAAGAAATTTTTCCTGCACCGTACGTAATGATTTTGAAGACGATTTTCTATAGTTAATTAGAATAATTAATATTTTATGGTACATTTTGAGTTAAAAGTTTACAAAAAGAACATAAATAACTAATAAAAAAATAACAAATTTAAATATATTTCTAAGTATTCGATTTCTAAATATTAATACTTGCTGTTTTATTTCATTCTTTATTTATGAATATAAATAGAAAAACGCGATTAAAATTTACTTATTTATAATGTAATTATTCTGTGTTCTTAATTTCGTGACAGCTAACTTTTTTTATATTTGATAACTTTTACAACCGATATGACACATTTGCACTAATTCTCTTCTATTTCATTTTTTCTCGATGACTGACATTGTCTTCTTGTCTTTTTAACACTGATACTAGCTTCAGCAACACCTGGACCGGTAAAGGGCGTGTCTTAGTGCTTGGAGCTGAATTGCTATTTGTCTCGACTTCTCTCTATCTAGATAATTTTTTTTCATTTTTTTCTTTTTGTTCACTTTTTTCCTTTTTCCATATACGTTATCTTATATATCTTAATATAGAGTTATAATATCTAACTCTTGTGATTTACATTCGATCGTCTAGAAATTGTTAACATGATTACAAAACTAAAGAAAGAAGAAAAATATAAAATAAAGGGTAAAACTCAAATTTTTGAAGAAAAGAAAGCGTACGGCACTTCAAAAATTTTATTCATTGTTTACTTTGTCATTAGAGGTGATTTAATTTTGATAAAAAATATTTTGATGTAAAAATGAAGACGCAGTAGAAATTTTTCGTACGATTGAATTAATTTAATTATGAATTTACTAATTAGTTTAATCTATGTCTAACATACACTAATTTTTAAATCAAATTTAAAATAACTCTTAAATCTCTTTACTCTTAAGAATTAGTTATTTATTTTTAAATTATTTTTTATGAAAACTTAGATTCTTTTATACATCTCAATATAATACAGCATTTTATATTTTTCGATTTTCTCTTTTAATTTATTTCTACAGATTATTAATATGCCAATAAATTATAAATGAACTTTTCCATGAAGTTTATTTGGTAATTTTAAAATAAGCATCTTAATGAATTAACCGTGACTTATTATTTATTATATTTATAGTTCCTTTTGAATTTACTTGTAATCCTAATTAATTATTGGTCTTAATGATTTTTCTTCATTTTCTCTTAATATTTTTGAATATATTGCAGTAAATATACATTTTTTGCATATGTTTATTAGTATGGATTACAAATAGTTATATTTAATCATTTATTACTCTTACTTAATCGTGACTACATGTCTTTAATCGTATGTATTTATTTATGGATGTTTATAATAATAACAATAATGATAATGTCTTCGTAACTAATTGAAGATTAGCTAATATAATTTCATAGTTAAAAATAATTGCGACGACGACATATAAGTAAATAAATCCTGACATTCGATTTATTACTTTAAAGCAAAGGTATTAAAATTTTATAATTATAAAAATATATGGTATTATTATCTTTGCTTTAAAAGTATAGATTCTTCAGTTAAGAAACTCTTTGTTCGAAACAAAATCAGGGTATTCAACCTTATGGTTATTATCTTTGAGTAAAAGAAGACTTGCTATAATAGTTTGATTTCCGTCACTTGCCACGCATGCTGGCTTTGGTGGTGCTCTCTTAGTTGCTTCTGTTTATCAAATCTCCGTTTTCCGCAGTTCTAAGATATCTGATTAGTTACGTTTCTTTAAAAAGAATTGAGGGAAAAAGAAGTTTCGATAAATGAAATATGCAGCACAGATAATTTCGAGACAAAATAATATAACTTAATTTCTTCTCCACGAGCTGCTACCAGCTCAATCTGGGAGATATCTTTTCGTATATAGAGAATGCTGAGGATAATTTCTTATCGTATTAATTTGTTGCTGATAGGTAAGGATTTTCACCGCGATTCCGTAAATCTAGTTTTACGTCCAATTTTATAGCTAAACACTTGTAAACTAAGTTTACAAATCTAAAACGTTACGCGAAAAAAGTTAGATTATTCGTGGGATTAGGCGAATATCAAAATCAAGGAAAACGGTACTCAAAACCAGAGGTGTTGAAGCTCTAGATATTTTACATATGGACTCTGAGTGTTTCACTTGAAGAGGATGAGAATTGACGGGAAATAAGTAGTTATGAGTCTTATTCATTATTTGGATTTTACAAAAGGGTAGTTAAGCGTCTTATAGCTGGAGTATCAAGTTTTGGAATAGAGATTTTTCTATCAATGAGCCTAAGGTAGTTACAGTGCCGGCGGAGAATTAGCAGAAGCTGTAGGAAGTTTTGTACCGTCCACTTATGAATACGGCGAAAGGGGTCTAAAACGGGTGACATTACTGAGATATTTATATTAGGATCGATTGCCAATGATATTTGGATTTCCGGAGTGTGGTGTGATGATTTTTATCAACCGCAGTAGGCAGTACTGTTCACAAAGCGCAGAAAAAGTGCACGAAGAAGTTGCATGGTTTCGAAAATAAAAGGCACAAACCTATACTGCGTGTCAGTAATTAATGGTACGCAATAATAATTAGTAGAATCTGCATTGCACGGCGGGATCAATTTTGATTGTTGATGGAAATGAACTTGGTAATTTTTTTCACGGTGAACTTGGTGGATGGAGGCCATTTTTTCGAATTTCATTTTACTTTGCTCTTCGGTGAATATTTTGTAATATGGCGGAGGACGAACACTGGATTGCGGATGAAAGACGTAGGATAGACTTGTTGACGCTTAGTTTTGTTTGACGCCGCTAATAATGGCATAATTGCTCCGCATATGCACTTTTGATGGCATTTGATAACACGGCCATCGCGCACGTAAGCGTGATCAACATGATTGCCCCAGGCCTATTGCACACCAGGTGCGTAGAAACATCTCGGCATAAACACTTAGGAAAGAAAAAATGATGCATAAATATAGATATATAAACGAAACAGTATTACACATTTAATTTTGAAGATGCATCTTTAAATAGAAAATATTAATTTTTAATTTGAATATATATTTGTACTGCGATAAAATTTTCTTTTCGCATTAGAATAATAACAAAACCGGAAAATAAATCAGTGAATAAAACGTGATCACGCCAGGACCACAAACGATCTAGACGACAAAATTTGTCGTAACACCATGTACATGAATATGAAATAGAGGGAGTGTGAGAGAGAGAGGAAAAAGAGGGCGCGGTAGGTCCACGGACAACTAACCAAATTGGCGAACACGGCATCAAAGATGATCCAGAGTTTAGACTCTGGAGGCCATAAAAAGGAATTTATTTCAATTAGAGTTATAACTTGTGTTTATCAATCCTGCCATAAATCCAGAATTTTTTCTCTCAAACGAACCTTGACCGAGTTCTCGGTTGAGATAGCGGTAACGGAAAAAGGGTCTGTGTGGTGTTCCGGAGATAGTCCGATTCAAAGACCATGGAAAGACCAGAACAATACATTGACTTCAACGAGAACGCAACGTACCATATTAATTTATCCTAATCAATCTTTATGAAAGTAAATATTTAATACTACCACTTTGCTAAACTTTAATTAATCTAAATTTTTAATAAATAAAAGTGCGTTATCTTCCACTTGTGCTTCACAAAATCAAGATCTTATAAATCTAGTGTCCTAGTATCTAGCGAATATAGCGTGGAGAATACATAGTCGACTGCCTACGTGTCAAATGAGAAAGAAGTAACCAATTCAATTTTGATGTCTTGACATCGTCATTACTGCAAAAGATAAAAAGACTAATAATACAAAGAAAAAAAATAAAAGTTTTGCTTAACTAAAGCAGCCTGATTGTCGATGACAATGTGGTTGTAAGACTCGTCGTAACTTTGGCTTCCAATAACAGAGAAAATCTTATTAATTCTCGTTGATTTTATACATTTTTCTGTACTTATTTATACAAGTATAATGTAAATTTGCTGATTTTATTGTCCTATTAAGTCGTAGTAGATTGTTGGAATTTTTATCAGTAATATTATTTCTACTAAAGAAGAGATGAACATTCTTGAATCAAGAAAAACTTGAGTATTTTTCTAACATATCTCTTAGTGATGTAGAAAGTTTTTATTAGAATCTTTATTTTATATCACTTTTTGCACTTTTATGTTTGCAATATACAAATGAATATTCAATTTTTCTTTTCAGTATTTAGATGGATTTTTTTTACAGTTTTTCAATAAATTGTTTAATGTGTTTATAACCTTACATGTTTTGTATTTATTTTAAATTTACATTCTTAGTATTGTCGTGCTAGGTCTTTAACTTCTTATGTTAAAGTTTATTTCTTCATAATGATTAATAAGTAAAATACTGATTTAAATTTGCAAAGCAGACACTCAATTTATCGTTACACAGTATACAGAATAGGGTGAATAATATTACATAGCTTCAGAAATTCATTAAAAAAAATACGAAACGTTATAATTCAACTTCAAAACCCATGAGTACATAGAATGTCAAAACGTGTTGTGCAAATAGCATGGATCACTGGCTTACCGAATTAGTATATTAACTTACGAATCTATCTATTTTTAAGAATTTTTCCTTAAAATTTACTTTATCCGTTGTTATTATACTTAAATTGATAACTTGAATAGTGCCGAATTCTGGAATACTTAGTAATAGAAGTATACAAGCATTTTCTTTTTAGAATGTTTATCATAAGATTTTTTTAATATTCTTTCAAAATTCCATTAACGTAGCTTAGTAATAGTATTAATTTTTAGCAATTCTTCTGAATAGAAAACAAAATTTAGAAACTCGGTTAATTGATATTCTATTTTCTTACAGATATATTAATCAAATTACAAAAATATTTTATCTATAATTATGTACGTGGTTTAAACATATTAAAAATTGCTAACATTATCTAGCCAAAAGTAGCTAATTGTAAAACAATTGTGTACATTAAATATTTTTATATTTATCAAGTTGTAAAATGGAAACTTTCAAGATAGCTAAATTAAGGTAATTAAATAATGTGTAATTATAAATAAATGTTATATTTAACATATTTAACATAATTCGTTTTCTGCTAGTGTTTGCTTCTAGTCTAAAGTGCTACATAATAAAGAACACAGTTAAGAGAGTGAGAAAAAAGTTACAGACCTTGGTCACTTTTTCGTCAAAGGAATGTAGACATTCATTATTGCTAGTTTTTACAATTTTTGTAGTAGTTCAGCTAAAGCTCCTATTCCTCTTAGAGAGCAATAGAAAAGTTACTATAATATAAACAAGACAGATCTATCATTTACAAATTTATATGAATAGCTCTAAATCTTTCTCTCCTTTTAGTTACTTATATCAATCATATTCTTAATAGATTAATTATCTGCTTTAATGTATAAATTTAAAGTACTATCTAGCATTTATTTTTACTTTTTAAACATAATTTCTATTCAGGGGTGATAATAAAATCTATACATAATAAAATCTGTACACAATAAAATTTGTACATAATTCTTTATACTCATAGCTTTTTCACGCTACTTATGCACCTTGTCTATCGTTAACACGCTTGGTATCTTAAAAGCACACTTGTATTTACAATGACTCATATGATGTTAGAAATTAATTTTATTTCAGATACGAGAAGGAGCGAGAAATAAAGCTAGGTAATTAAATTTGTAGAAAGTCCAGAATTTATTTTTCCTTCGCGTACGTATAATCGCCAGGACAGAACTACCTGCCTATTCGCCTTCCCGTCGGAAGCATCTATGACCCTAAACTCTGTTTTCGTCATCTGACACCTATTCCTTCTCAACTCAAGCACAGGAGGATTTACAGGGGCTGCCATAAACCCTAATTTTTCCCGATAAACTCACCTAAATGGCGGAAGCAGATCTGAAATAAATTTCCTTGTTACTTTTTATATGGTTACTTAAACATAACTTATCAAAAAACTTTGCGTACGTAATAATTTATTACTTCTAAAAATTAAAATAAAAAAGTTGAGAATTTTGCTCATAAATAAGCAATTTCAATGTTCTATCATAAGAAATAAAATTTTTATGATTTTACTGTTTAAAGCATAAAAACGAAACAACAATTTATAGATATATTTTATTTCTAGCAGTATATTTAGAGTACATTATATATTTCTATACATAATATACAGTGTGTATTTAATCACTTATTTCTACATTTCTATCAGAATTATAAATTAAGAAATAAACGATATTATTATGGAACATATTTTTGTATTATAAATAGTATAATTAGTATAAGTGTTTGGTTGAAATTGTTTGTATTATCTCTTAGCAATACTTTTCTAGATTTTTGTCTTCAAATCCAATTAGTTTTATAGCAATATTTGTTAATAAATAATTATATAAAATTTATTCATCTAAGATGTTGACTAAATAAAGTAGCCTATACAATATAAGAATAAGATCTAGGAGTATAAAAATAAATCAGCGAAAGTCTTAAAACAGTGATTTCGTTATATCACATAAATTCTATGCTACTGAAAAATATAAATGAATAAGATTTGTAATTATACTTATGGAATTTTAAATTCATTTCTAACAATGAACTATAGTTAATAAACTACCAGAAATATTTTTAAATTAAAATAGTGATCTTTGAGCAAAAATTATAGGATATTTCAAATAAGTTTTATTAATCAACATAAAATGCAACTTATAATGCAATAATCTCACAATTTAATCTTGGAATATCAATAAAATATTATTCTTAAAAAGAAACCATGAAAAATTTCATCATAAAGGAAATAGGCTAAATAAGGAAAAAGGAATATTTATCCGTTTATTCATTATCTCTATTCAGTATAAAAAGTATGCCTTATGTTGGGCAGATTCCGTTCACATTTCGATTTTTTTGAGCGCATGACTCAAAATACTTTCCCATTAATATAGTCGTGCAACCAGCATATGTTAATAATAAGGAGCTTCCCAAGACTACAATAATTAACAAAAGAAATTTTCTTTCCCTCTCTGTATTTTTATACATGAAGTTCTGTAAGAACGAAAGTTAAAAAAGACGTTTCCCAGGATACTTTACGCATTTCGCTTCTTCTTGATATTCTGACGTTCTCGTTTTACTTCTTCTTTTTCATATTTTAGTTAGTTTTTCATTTTTATTCGTGTAGCTTGTATTTACCTTCTTAGAAGACGAAAGTCTTTGAAAGTTGGTGATAGAAGTATGGCCTTGACTTAGCAAATTATACTGGAACCAATGTAACTTGTAAAATAAAAGTTACATAATATTTATTTAAACAAAAATAATAATCATAAAAGTTTTTTCTAATAAATCGTGACATTATACTTTACAAGTGCACTAATGTATTATAAAAAAACACATGAACAGTAAAATATATATTATTATCAAATTATTTGCAAATGTTGTCAAAAATTTATTTGATAACAAATTTTTTGTTAACAAAAAATTATTTTTATTCCATTTTAATTATGACAAATTCAAATTGAATTGTATTTATGTTTATATTTACAGAAAATTATATTATATAAAATTATATACGAAGTAATTTAATTCCAAAAAATTAAAACCTAAAGTAAGATATCACCATCTTACAGGAAATTTTGCCGCATTAAACATAATCTAGTTTAGCTCCGAGCACTAAATAAAAAAATCTACAACTGATCCGAGGGTATTGAACATTAGTAATGTATATTTTAATCACATCGAACAATTATAGCTCTTCTAATTTCTTCCAGTTTTTGAAAACATGAGGGTGTACACTTCATTCGGCAACAACAATACAAACCTAGAAGTAGTTACAGCAATAGCGTTTCTTTTTTCGTTGCCAATCTCGTGGAGCCAAACTCCTACTGTTCATCGCGTTGCGATCGCAAATTCATTAGTCTAAAACACGAGTAGAATACAAAAGCGTTCGCGCTAAATAAAGCAGGGTTAGAGAAGAATTGTAAATGAAAAAGAAGCAGCAATTGTAATGATTGCTATACTGCCTGTTCTCTCTACGACCCTAATTGGCTTAGAAAGTTGGCCTTGGAAACTTTTAATCATCGCGAAATCGAATTAGAATTCTGCTCGTCTCGCATTACTTTTCCCTCTCTCTCTCTCTCTCTCTCTCTCTCTCTCTCTCTCTCAGATAGTCATTCTTTGATATAGAAACGCTAGCTATCACAAGTGGCACACAATCCACTCAGAATACCTAATCATGATTACCGGTCTCATAACTTTCGAATAACGCGATGAGATTTGAGCATTCACATCTAATTGTCATTAGTTGATCGATCTATTTATGCATTGGTACATTCATGATCTGAGTAAGTATTGGATCTATAATATTTATCAGTTGATACATTTAATAAGGACTTCATAAATTTTTGATCTTAGAAGTTTCAATTTTGTTCCTAATTACAAAAGTAGATTTCATTTCAAACGTAATCCTGTATAATATCGAATACTTTATTATAATGTAATTTTATTGTTCAATTTTATTATATTAACTCTATAGGCTTTTTTGAATAAATGTTCTATTTTATATATTAAAGAGAACATTTAGAGAACACTATATCAGTTTATATATTAACTATATATATATTAATAAATATATATTAACTATATATATATTAATAATTATATATTAACTATATATATATTAATAATTATATATTAACTATATATATATATATATATATATATATTACTATATATATATATATATACAATATTATATAACACTAATTATATATTAACAATATTATATAACACTAATTATATATTAACAATATTATATAACACTAATTATATATTAACAATATTATATAACACTAATTATATATTAACAATATTATATAACACTAATTATATATTAACAATATTATGTAAAACTAAGTATATATTAAAAATATTAGATTATTTAATAATAATAAACATTATATCGCAACATATTTAAAATTACTTTAAAGAAATTTCAAGTGTAAAAAGAAACGTTTATAGCCATAATAATTTATCTGTTCAACTCAAGCTTAAATATGCATATTAATTTTTCGAATCATCATACGGTATTTTATACAACAATATTAAAAGAGTACAATAACATTTACCATTATTAGATTACTGAGTTTAAAATAGTTGTATTGTAGATATAATGTCATTTTAAATATACAATTACAACTTGTAAATTTTCTACTACAATACTTTACTCTACATTTGAATTCATAAAAGTAATATTAATTTTAGTCTTCTTATTGTGAATAATTTTTGAAACTGGTTTAATATGTATTGTATTATATTATATTATATTTAATATGTTTAATATTTACAGTTAACGATGTTATATTATTAAATGAAACAGTAAGTGCAGCACTCTTCTTTAAGAAAGTATAAAGTGTGCAGAAGAGCAAAGGAAACAAGCAGTAGATTAAACCATTACCCAATAATTGAAGCCTTGAATTCTTATTTTATAATAACAAATAAGATAACGAAAGGTTTGTAAAAATTATAAAAATTACTAAAAAATGGAGATGATATCACAACCAATGCTAGATATGTATTCAAAATGGAGGGGAACTTATTCGAAGGAATTTTCACGTCTTTAAAGATACGTAAGTGAATTCGAAAGATTCAATTGTAACGAATTTCTTGAGATACTACTATTTTTGAATATTCAGAGTGCGTATAATCTTATTTAAATAGGATCTTAAAGATCATTTACTAGACCCTTTGAAAAAGATAAATGGGTTAGAACAATTGTGTATATAATGGAAAACTAGAAACATCTTTGGCTTTTCTTGGCTCATGGTGTAATTTTAAACTGAGCTTTATATCTTGTTCAAGTCATTGCATAGATATAGACGTACACGTTAAGTTCTGTCATAATTCTCGTATTAGACTATAATTACGTCTGCTATTTTCTGCGATTACTACGTGAATAAATATAAACGCAAATTCTTATCTCTGCATTTCTTTCTGTGAAAATTACGTAATTGTCAATTCGTACACGAAAAACCATTAGCACGAAAAATGTTGACCCATGCATCATGAACCACTAAACGATACAAGGTATATATAAAATAATATGCTTATATAACTTTATCACTTTAAACATTTCTTATATTGATAAAGTGGAATTAAAAATAAAATAACGAACGAGATGTACAACTAAATTTCTATAACTGTACATATATAACTAAATGATTGCTCCACTTTTATGTACTTGTATAGTTTTAAATACTTTATCGTTACTTCGTGAGATATCATCTAAGAAAACCTTATAATAAACATATCTTCAATGGTGCTTAGAAGCGAATTTGCTTTTGTTACGTTATATAAAGAAAATGATTCATAATATGGACAAACGCAATTCATGCTTTAAGGATATCAAAACATTCTGTTAACCGAATTAGATGAAGGATTGTACAATTAATTTGAGTAAATGTAAAATAAAATGATCTATTGTAAAATTCAAATATATTATTTGTGATAACAATTACTACGGAAGATTACATAATACAAATATAAAAGTGGCATTATTATTACTAAATTTAATTCCTTAGACAAAAATTATTAAGAAGTAAAACTCTCAATTATATGAACGTAACATGAAAACTTTGCATATGAAGTAGATATTGAAATGAAAAATATCTACATTATAAGACAAAGGGTAAATTATTTTGGAGTACAACATTTTTGTATATATAAGAGTCTAATATTTTGAACAATTAAAGTTGCTTCCGATAATTCTTTATTAAATATTCAGAATTAAGAAAATAAATTTACTTTATAATGTTGTTGATTCTTGATATAATGTATGTCCTTCAAAAGTATTCATTTTGCGCGTAAACTAAATCGCTTAATATTTTTAATTAATCAACCATCAACTCTCACATTATTTAATGTAAGTAACATTAAAATTATATTAACAGTAACTATATATAAATATATTCATTATTATTCACAATTATTCAAACCAATTATTCACCGACAGAATGGTGTATACAGTCGAAGTCAAATTCCTCATTCCACTCTGCAGATACACTAAGAAGTTCGGCTAATTAAAACTAAGAAATGCCAGTCAGAGAGAAAGGATAAGAAAGCCCAAAAAGTGGCCCACTGCTTTTATCCTACCTATTCTTCTACCTCTCTAAAGTTGACTAAACTGATATAAATTATCTCTGACGTTACTTTACATTATTTTAACTAGTAATAACAAGGGAAGGTTGAATGTCGTCGTACAGCTTGGCTATTTTTCTCGCTTTTTTAATTCGACTTGATATATTAGTTTCTTTCTTGCCTCTATCACTATTTTACCTCGTTTTGAATATCAAATTGTAGAACTAAAATCACAAATTTGTAGAATTAATGACAAATGCGAATTAAGCAACTATTACAGCATTTACTTTAAATAGTAATAATATTGTATATCTTAATTATTATCTCTCTACTTTTACTGTTATAATACTTTTTTTCATTTATTTAATCCTAAAACCTATTTTTACTTATCATGCAATTTGATTCTTAAGATATAATTTGGATTATTTAATAAATCAAAGATTAGTGATAAATACTAATTGTAATTGGAATGTAACAGTCTTTGCTTCACTAACAAAAAATTTAATTGAAATTCGAAGCAAATTTAATGAGTTAAAAAACATAATATACAAATAATTATATTTTATTTAAATTTCGATAAAATATTTATATGGAATAGATACTATTCATATCCGTAGAATAAGTAAATATCAGAATAATAAAACAATTTCTTTATAAATATTTCTTTATAAATAAATTAATATGATATATTGCCGATTATATATTACATTTGAACTTTTCATTCACATATTGTATGGATAAGAATTACATATACAGTAGGTAACATGGTTTTATGACAATCCCTTAGCACTAATGATATCAATTTCATATCGTCTTGAAAAAGATATTGAACATATATTTATTATATAATAAGGAATAATAGTTATCGGTTATTTAAATTGAAAAAAATTATTTTTTGAAAACATAAGATAAATAAAAAGAATAACTTTTTTATTAAGAGAAAATAATTAATTATTAATTAAGTAGTTTCCATTAACAGTAAAACAAATTACAATAAAATTCAAATACACATTGATCATTATGATTGAATAACATGGTTCTTCAAAAATTCTAAAAAATTAATGTTTCCATAGACAAGTTTCTTTATTTAGCATATCAATGATATTATAATAGAAATTAGTTCCATAAATTCAAAAATTAATCATGGAATTATGAACAATTTTATGAATATTAGATGAAATAAATTTTAATTTTAACTTTTTCTACGAATATATAAGTTATAAATAGAGAAAAATATTTCATTAACAAAATCAAAGAGTGTTTTTAATAATATCTTTTGTACTTAATTTAATATTAACTTAATATATTCATTCATTCATTTTTCGAAATAATAGAATTTCTTTTATTAAAAACTGATGTCAATCTGAAATGCTAATAATATTTTATTTTATTAAAATGCAATATACTACTTGATCCTCTCCATATTAGCTTCAAGGTGTGATCAAAAATCGACATTTTAATAATTACATTAAATTATCAATTCATTGTATATACCCATGTTTAACACATACCGACACAATCACATACCGACGGTTTTTCTACCGAACACTTAAAAATAAATGTTCATAAATGTAAGTCATAGATACAAATTAATTCAAAAAGCTACTTCAAAATATCCATTTGAGTATGTAATACGTTAAAGAGGACAATAAAATATAACTTGAGCAATTTTTTATTAAAAATTTACGTTGATTTTATCTTTGTAATTCAACCAATCTCATACTTGCTCATTTGAGATTAGGAATATTTAAATAAAAAATCCAATTTTTGGCAAAACGTATTTACAAGTAACCTCCAGTCGTATAATTTTTTACTCGGCCTGACTCACTATGGGTAATCTCTTTCCCATATTTTTTTATCCTTATAATCCTCTCATTCCCTATATTCCAGTTAATCTTTTCACATCAAGTTCATGTAGGGCTATTTCCACGGACGATTGAAAGGGTAAAAATGAAGTTCTTTGTACATCCTACCAACAAGCCGGGAAAATTAATGACGGATAGAACTGGATAGCGAGGTAATCGAAGTTAAGACTATTTTTTGAATTCCAGTATGTCGTAAGCGCGTGAAATTCTACACTTGGTCTTCGTATGAGCACAGGCAAGGAGCAGCCCAAGTCCTTACCCTAGGTGTAACTTTGACGATCCATTTCTTTCATAAATCTCTATTATTGATACAAACGTTATTATTTGTTATGAAATGCTCACAGTTTTGTATATAATTGGTCAGTTTTTAATACATAATTACACAAAAGAAACGTCAGGATATTGCCCATTTTTATTAGCTAGTTAAGGTTCAACTTACGTATTAAATTATTAATACATATTTTATTACATGTTATTATTATACCTACATATTATTATTATTAGATTATTATTTACACGAAATTTTCTTCTGTATTAAACTCTTTTCATTAGAGTAACTCTCTATGATACAGATATGTCTTTTGTAGTTGACTCTGTGAAACAGATATTTTATATTATTCAGCATTTTCTTAACTTTGAAATAAGCTATAATGACCGTGTATACAAATACTCGTATTTGAAAATGAATATTACGAATCTTCAGCCAATAGAGTACTGTGAAACATTTTTCGTATAAATTTACTGATTCAATGAATATTGCTCTCACAAGATTTTACTAAAGTTTAAAAAATTGTCACTTGTATTTCCATTAGGATAATTTTATTATAATTGCTTTTAGGATTGTGTAATCCTTTTGGAAGATCTTTTCACCCAGGATGATGTCGCACTATTTACAATGTAGAGCTCCTTTAAGAGCTCTACTTACTTAGATAGTTTCAAGAAAGACGCATTCCTTATCCATCCCAACCAACATTACCTACATAGATACGAATCCGTTTCTCAACACAGTTCGCAGATATGGTGATATCCAAAGTAAAAGAAGAGGAAATAAGAAATCTCAATAAAAAAACGTTAGGGGCTTAATATAACTAGTATTTTTTATGTATAAAATCTGCAGTAAAATGCAAATAATATATACATACATAACCGCTTCAGATTTACAAATATGAGCTTTATTATATTTATACTACATTTTTTTCGAAAACATCTGGGCCTTTTTTAGCTGTTATACGTACATATTCATGGAACACACGAATGTCATTCATTTGTTCGAAAATCACGTCACTTGTCCAATTTCTCAGAGTAGTCATTTTTCTCTTGTTTCCATTTTAAATTGCAAGTTTTTCATTCACTTCTGATTGAGCGATTGCTCTATCACTAGTTTTAAATCCAATCTTCTCGCTTTCCAAAATCTTCCTTCTCTTCTTACGTTTCTTTCCACTCTGTACCTTTTTCTCTCGAATTCAAGCGAGCAACTATGAATACGTGAATAAACTCACCACGCAAACACATTATATAAGCGGATATTAATCTGACAACGGTTCTATAAGAAATATTGTAAGAAATGAAAAGACTATTTTATTATATAAAACTAATATTTCCAATTTCAATTCAAATGCTGGTATCTTAAATAATATTTAAATCATCTTAAAGAATTGTTATTTTTCATTCGTATATTATTGGTGTCGAGCCAATAATCCAGTGCAGTAACTCAGTTGTGTTGGCTTTATTCGTAAGAAAATTAAAGAGATGTTTATTTGATTCACTTCAAATTTTACTGATTGGGTATGTGCATATAATTAAGTGGTTTTAGTTAACATTTTATAGAAATATAAGAAAGATAATCTGAAAATGAAAGAATAGATAGATATAGTATTTATAATAGATAAACATTATATAATGTTATGATATGGTCCCACAAATCGTTATCGGTAGTTGTTTGTGAAATCGTATAAAAATATATCCATTGTAATTTAGAGTACCCATACATTTTTTATTACACTATCTTTATTGACACGTGTATTTAAGTTTTACACATTATTTTTTCGATTACTCTGGTCTTATATTTTATGAATACTTTGTATGTGTTAACGGAAAACTTTCTTTAAAAATTATTAAATTTATACAATACATATATCTAGATATTTATCACTATATTGTATCACTTATGCATTATTAATTATCTAATAATAAAATTAAGTAGCTATTAACCAAACATGTAATATATTGATCAAGTTGGATATCAATGCAGAAATATTATATTAAATTTACTGTGCAAATAACTATTATTTTCAAAATAACTTAATAATTATTTACTAGAAAACACCCAACCTTTATACCAAAAATCATAATGATTTATCTATCGCTCAGATTTATTATATTATCTTTTGCAATATTATTTATGCGTTCTTAATAACATTTTTCATCATGCAGTTAGAGAGTTTAACTAATCTCTCTTGCAATAGAATATTGTAATATAGATGCATCACTTATTATTTCACTTCTTCATTTTTCTTCACATGACGACTAGTAGTAAAAACCAGATATTGTTGTATTTGTAAGCCTCGATCAAACTTAAGTTAACACATTTTCTTATGAATAAATTTATTTTTCAGAATTTATTTTAGTATTTATTTTCATATAAAAACCTCAACACATTCAAATTAATTTTTTTAAGAAATTAGAGTTTCGATACAATTTAAAACCTCGAATTGTTAGTTTTTGGTAGCTCGAATGTTTAAAACATCGAAATTATTTAAGATTTTAAATAAATACAAATCATCAATTTTCTTCAAAAATATTAGTCAATTATTACAAAAGTTTACCTTTGTTACAGACTGTAAAGTTTAACAAAATTTTATTCATGATACTTGAATTAATGTAAATTACGACTAAATACATCATATTTTGATTAAATGACAATAATTATTTTTATTTTACTCAAAATACAATACTGTTAAATTACTTAATCTCATATTCTCTGACAAAAGAAACTGCTAACAACATCCCAATAGATCATATAGATATATCATTTCAAGGGCTTATGTTTTTTTTTTCATGCGACTACAAAACAATATATTTATTTTATTTATAATTCTTCATCTCATACGAACGTTTGTTTGTTTTTCTGCGAACGTTAAATAATTAAAGAAGAGGGCCGTTGTAAAGAGACGGGTGTCCAATTAAAATACTAGAGAATTGAACGGTAGATTGTAACATACTTAAAGTTTTTTTTCAGTGCTCTAAAAAAACCCAATTATTTGTTTCATTCGATTTAATTATTTTCTCTAATAATAAGTATAAAATAAAAATTATATTTTCCATAATCTTAAGCTTCATTTAGAGTAGTAGTAATATTAACTCTAATGATAGAATGGTAATATTTATTCCATTTCTTTCTAAAAATGTTGTAAAAATTTATATATAATTCTTTTATTATGATTTTCAATTATTACTAGTAATATTTTTATTATTTTTTTAATAATAATAACTTTAGCCAAAATGTAAATATGTGTTATTAATAAGAATAAAAGAACTAGTATTATTATATGAATTTAAGTTATGAATCATTATCCTTTATAAATAAGGTATAACGTTTTTTAAAATTTTACTCAATCAATATTTAAAAATTGATTCTTTTTATGTTATCAGTTCTTTTTATGAATTGTAGTTCTTCTACTTTCCACATTTTGCAAATATGTAAAATTCAAAATACATTAAAAATACTGTTTATTATTAAAGATAGTTAGAATAAAACAAATGAAGTTGTTAAAAGGTGTAAACAAGGAAGAAAGAGAGGAGGAATGAATGATTCAGAGAAAAGAAAATCTGGTGAAGGTAATGAAATAATTTTTTGAATTTATCCTATAATTACTTACATTACTTACAAGATGTTTCATTAATAAGTCAATAGTTCTTCTTCATGTAAATTTTTTCAAAAACTTTATTACCTGATAACGTTTCAATTTCTTTTTTTAATTAGTTGCAATTATTTTGGATTATTAATATCCTTTTCTTACTATATTGATAAATTATAGAGAATGATATGTTTGTTTTATTTTCATATGATTGTATTCTTGCAAAATATCATAATTCATTTCTTACTTTTCTACTTTGTTATAAACAAGGCTAAAATTTAATATATATTTAAAATTATAGGTAAAAATATTTCGTTAAAGATTTTAATAGAAATAAGTGTTAATATTCTTCAAAAAATAAATTCTCTATTGGTTAATATCTTTTAACAAAGAAAAACTTATTTAAATATCTATATTGTAAAACTAAATTTGATTAATTTTCATTATTAATAAGTTATGCACTGTCATGATATTGAAGTTATACAACTTATGAAATATGCAGAATAGATAAAAATTATTCATTGGATAAAGTGTCTATCGAAACAACGACAAAGTCGCAAGAATCGAGTAACTATTGCATGAAGTTGATACAGGATTAGCCCTGTGCATAAAAGAGTGGAGGACAGACCAGCGAATCGGCATACTTATAGTATAGTGCAACTATACTATACAAATTTGATTGCCGATCGAGTTACGAGCTCTTCTGGATTAGCCATGAATATGTGCGAGAGCTATAACAAACTTCGTTTAAAGATATAACTCATGAACTGCTCGATATTAGTAATTGACCGTACCTCGTTGCAGCATACGATTTTTCGAATTTTCTTAACTCAGTTCATTATACCGAGGTGTAAACTGTATGAATAATTTCATAGCTTGCCTTATTTGAAAGTTCACTCGTATTTTGTTTATTTTTTTAAAAATGTTAATTAGTGTTAATTTTAAACAAATTAAAACATTCGTTTTAATTTTAAACAAAATAAATTCTCAACGAAGAAAAAATAGTTTCTATGTACTACGTAAAGGTATCGCAGTCGATTGTTCAAAATATCAAATCTCCTTCTGAAAATATAAAAAACTCATTCTTTATAAAGTTATCAATGGTTTTAAATAAATGAGCATTTTTCTTATCATTAATGATAATATCATTATGCTAATCATTATTGTTTAGCATTTAATAGGGATAATAAAAAGCAAGCACTATACACCTTTAACTTAACTGCATTGCAACATTTAGGATACGCGATATTCAATTTACACCGAGTGGCCCTCATCTAAATTTTTCTATGTTAAATACTCGGACGCGTTATTCGACATGAAAATGCAGTTATGATTTACATTTCTCTTGATTTGCACAATAATGAGCTTCCAGGTAGCACACAGCAATCTCTCTCTTTCTGTCTCTCTATATACACACTTTAATAAGTTAACTACATTTACTTACGTGTCCATGGAGGAGAATTAAAATATTTTTTTAAGTATGGAATATAATTGAAGAAAAGTAGCCAATAAAAGGTACCGCAAATGTTATCTTGCTTCAATAAAGTAATTTCACAGTTCACAATTTTCCTATCGCAATAATAATTACAGCATGAAAAACCTAAATCGCTTGACACGTGCTAACACAACGTCGTCATTTATAAATGATATACAGCAAGTGCCCTCGTCGCCATACAGCGACGTTAGTGCTTTTACAAAAAGAGCTATCGATGGAAAACACCAAAACAAGCGACGATATGATTACAGAAAGGAAACGATCGGCCGTTTAATAAAAGCGCGAAAAGATAAGGATAGGGGATGATATAAGAAGGGCAAATGTAATGTTGAAACCTTCGAAAGGGGTTTTTGAGACCCCAACGTGCCTCTGCAGTTCGAGAAGTCGTTATCTGTTATTCTTTAGTACTCTTTTAAAAACCATTCTGTCTAATATTCACGTAAGCATACCGTTATATTGTTAGTAAATCATTATACCCTCCATCATTAATTCCGTACGAAATGAACTGCTTAATAAATTTTTCTTTATGTATTTTATCTTTATCTATTTTATCTATGTTAGTTTGCGTAGTTTGTGAATTAAGTTATTTCCGTTTGCTCATAATCTTCGCTAATATTTCATATTTTTAAGTTATATACTTGTAAATAATATTTTTCGTACTTGTATTGTTTAAACCGTTTCTTCGAAGCCAAGTTAGGGTAAATATGTATATATTAGGGAATTAAACCATAAATAGTATGTATAATTCATTTCTAACAAATATTTCACATGTTTGCATTATAGATCTTAAATAGAGCTTTTCATCTAACGATCAATATATGTATTTGAAAAATTTCTGTAAATGGGAAAAACAAAAATCTGTGCTATCTTTATATTGTTTTAGCGTTTTTTATTTAAATAATTTTGTCGCCTTTTATTTGTTAAAGGATACAACTATTAGCGTAAATAAAAGGAAAAAAATTTCTTTTTTAAAGGTACTGATTGTTTCTTTTTTGTTGCTCTTTCCTAATTTCGAATCCTGATCCAGTGAGTTATTTTGTAAGAACTGAAGGAATCAGGAAGTGACAGAATAATAAACCTATAAGTATTGCACTGTTGCTTACATATGTGAAGGTCGTCTTGTCACAAAATCAGTTCATTTCTATCATAAATGTATATCATAATTTTATATGTAAGACTTAGTGTAAGAGCTGTCAAACAAAAAGATAGTCGTAATAAATGATCAAGAAAGAGAAAAGATAAATGATAACTATAATAATAACCAACCTTAGCTATAATTATAAAATAGGGATTCTCTATTTATCATCAATTAATTTTAACAGATTATGCAGTCTTTTATAATAAAACTACTTTAAAATATTAATAATTATTTACTATTATTAAAAACATGCTCTAAAAGGAAAAAATACCATTTATACTGGATCATATATTTAAGAAACGAATAATCACTCAGAAAACAGAAATAACTTATTTAATTTTTCTTTCATTATTCTAAATTCTAAATTATACGAAATTCTAAAATTTAACATATTTCAAATCCTTTGTACGTAGTTATATATTCAGCACATCAATGCTATGACTGTAATTATAAGTAACTTTTCAGCTTTAGTAATTCAATTGGTAATGAAAGATTAAAACTTTTTTTTCATTCTATATATCTGTCCTAATGACTTCTTTAAAAATACTTTAGTTCCAAATTTCAGTTTGTGCAAAGTATTCGATCTTTCTATATTTTTGAAGATCGAGTCTTCTTGCTAGTAACTCTTCCTCTTTAAAACCTATGAGCTTCCTTCAGAACGCAAACAATTAAACATTTTGAAAGTCTTCTATCATAGCATTAAAACATACGATGGAAAAAAGATCCAATATATTTAATGTAGAATTTTTTTGGTGATGCACCTCTTTCAAAATCTCAAGTTTTTATAGATAATTTTCTTGAATATTAAGTATACGTATTACATTATTATCACGAAATTTATTATAGATTATGTTTTTATACTAAAATAAATTTTAGTACTCCTCTCAATTATTTAAAATAAAATTTATCAATTAATGTGCGCTTGATTTTAAAGAGTTAAAAAATAAATCGATCTTTCATATACTTAATATTTCATTTCTTTTTCACATGCATTAAAATGACAAAAAAAATGAAAAGAAAACTCTAATAGTGTATTAATAAAGCTTTATTAATATAACTTTATTAATAAAATTAATAAAACTTTCGTTCATTCCTAGTGACGTAATAAATTTACATTAATGAAAACTTGATTTAATCGAAACAGGTTAACAGGTAAGATTACCGACTTTGAACTATTTATTCGAAATATGCCAAGTCAGTCGCTTCAGTCAGCTCATTGCGCATTTGTATTAATCTATCTTTCTTCCTATAATAATGAAAAACGAAGTATACCCCAGTACTCCTTGTTCCATTATCCAATCGACCTAATGAAAAGTGCCGAGTTCTGCATTTGCATGCTCTTCTAATAATGATGCACAGCTAACATAAACCGGAGGCTCGCTTCCGATCTTCCAATAATAACGTAAATGCTGGGAGGACCCCGTCAACATGTGTACAATACTGCATATTATTCACTCCCACGTACGACAGCTGTACCTACGTGTGCAGAAGTAGATATATCGATTAGCCGAGATTGCAAATGATATCACTCTATCCAAGGGTGCATTGTGATTTTCTGATAACATTTGAGAGTTGCTTCAAAAATAAGACTGTTTTTGAAATCTTGTGAATATTAACTTAAATTTTAATAAACTTTTCTTCACCTAAATGAAAACGTTTAATGTTTTTAATATTGTACGATGTAAGATTTTAACTTTCACAAATATGCTCGCACTAATTTTAATAAAATATTCAAATAGGAATTTATTTAAATATTAGTTTTTCTCAAAATTTAAATTTCATTACGTAAAAATAATGATTTTCAAAGGGTTTTAAAAACTTTTTAGAACATATATATTAGATTTCAAATTAAATTACCTTTAAAATACTTATTTTGCCTACAGTTTGTTAAGATCTTGCTTTCAGTAGTTTACATTTTAATTCTGTTCCTAAAAATAATGAATTGAATTTATTCGAAAATATTTCGAATAAATAGTTCAAAGTCGGTAATCTTACCTGTTAACCTGCTTTGATTAAATCAAGTTTTCATTAATGTAAATTTATTACGTCACTAGGAATGAACGAAAGTTTGATTTATATGGTAAAAAGTTTCATCTTCGAAAATCGAACAAAATTTTAATTAACATATTACAATAATTATAAAAGCTCCAAAAAGCTATAACATTAAAAAGACCTTTTAATCATTATAGAAGAAAAATGAACATTTAAAGTTCTTCAGTAAAAATTGATTAAAATGTCTTTTAATTTGTAAAATTTTTAGATTTAGTATTATCTAATTATGTACATGCATAATTAATTTTTAATACAATAATTGATATTACATTCCATTGTTATTAATTAGTTAATTGCATATTATTTGCTAAAATATACATTTCTCTTTCATTGTTGATAAAAGATTATATGAAAATTTTATATATTTGATAGATATTTGAATTAATATAACGCTTCTTACATCTATCTTGAAGAATATACTTATAAATTGAATCATAGAATTAAGGAAATTTATATTATTGACATACGATTGCTTGAAATTATAAAAACTCAATAAACAAATGGACTTGAATTATATTAAATGAAAACCAATATTTTACCAGCCTTTGAACAACTAATCTAAGAAAACAGTGGACAAAACAATCTTTTTCACAAATATAATCATAAAAGCATTGTAGTAAGCATCAAAATTACTGTTATCCTTGTCACCTATTTTGGTGTCATCATTGCATCGTTTACCTATAAATTTTGGGTCCAAGAACCTTCTCTGACCTGGCCACCTAACCAGGCGGCCTTCAAAATTCAGATTTTTTTTTCATCTTTCCAGTTGCAGAGAAGTTATATGCCTTCTCTCCAGTTGATGGTCTCTCTATCGTATTATCTTTCTCTCTCTTTCTCTTTCTTTTTACCTAACTTGATGAACGAGTCTGATCTTGGTAGCTTAGGCTTAAACTACAAAAACGAGTATATGCGACGTATATTGACAACGAATCTAGTGGAGAGGCATATCAAGTAAATTTATTCTTTGTAATATCTACACATTTGCAATCGTATAAATAATAAATTACAGTATGAATCATGCTAGGAAATGAATGATTATATCACAATGATTATGATCAAAGCAAGCAATGATTATTTTCATTCTTTTATTTTAAATCTACTATAATTTATTACTATTTATATTTGGGAATTAAACAACAACAATATATATATATATATATATATATATATATATTCGCTAGGTTGCAAGGAATAGATAGATTATTTAAAAAATAAAGTAATGCAGTTTCAATAAGGATAATTCACAATCTATTTAAAACAGAATTCGCCCAATAATATCGATTGTATTTTGTAGAAAAAATCAAATTTCACACAGATTTGACGATATAGATATAAATAATTTTATATTCGTAGACTATTCGTAAATTAATTTCAAAGAAAAAAATATATCAAATATTCAGATGCTATTATCATTTTATAGATATCAAATTTTACTAAAATAAATCAAATTTTAGCAAAATAAGCGAATAGATACATGAAAAATTATAGAAATGATAAAACATTCATTTTAAGTAAACAAATAAGGAAAATAAATCTATAAAAATAGATGTATATTTTAATCAGTAAACAAGAATTTACAGTATAATATAATATATAATTGAAACGAAACTTTCAATAATAGAACAAGTATCAATAAAACTTCTTTTTATTAAATAGTTAAATAAATAAGAGAAGAAAATTTTTATGAAAATAGTAACAGAGTAATTGGTTATAAGGAAAATCATTTAAAAAATATTTTAATGTTTTTGATATTATTGTAAATAAGTATACCATAATGTTTAAATTTTATTTTATTTATAAAATTTTGAATTTAGTACTTTGCTTTCATATTTTGATTTATAAATTATTTATACACTATTAATACATAAATAAAAAATGTATATATGTAATCGTGTATATACAGTTTATCGTAAAACTATTTAATACTAGTAAAAAAACAATACAAACTTGAGATAAATATCTAAAAAGTAATTTTTATATATAATAAGTTGATTAATAAAATATTTAACTACGTGTGTGTGTGTTTATGTATATAATATATATACATGAAAAAATTATTTATTCCTATAAGTGACTATATTTATTTAAATTATTATCTTTTTCTGCAAATAATGTTTAAATAAAAATATAGAATTTTCTAAAAGAATTTAGAAATATTATAGAAATATATAATATCTAAGTCTAGATTAAATTCTAAAGTATATTTTTTTATTTTCTAAAAATCGTCTTCAAGAACTGTGCGTATTTAGCCAATTTAATGATATAATCGAAAATTTGTTAAGTTTTGACAGTAATGTTCGTATATAAGATTCACCTAATAATTGTGCTATTTCAAAAGCTCATATAATTTTTTCTATTTTTACTATTTCATGATATGTATAAATACATTTATTCTTTACTTTAAAGATTTAGAAGATATGCAAAAAAAATTGTTTTTAATTTGATATAATAGAAATATATATTTTTTTTCATTATAATTTATTATTGTTATAAATAATATTAATATAATATGATATACGTAATTTATTAAATTACATACGTACAACTTTAATAGCATATTTCACATATAATACAGATTCTCTTAAAGTTATAAAACATTTGTACAGACATTATTCTTCAGAATTGTATAGGAAAAATTTTTAACGAGTATTTGGAAAAAGAATAATTATTTAATATTAGATTATTATACTCGTTCATAGGGAACGATAGATCTAATAAAATCAATGCAAGAATATACATTGGTAAATATGTCGGATATTCCTACAGCACAAGGAACGCCGAACGAAGCAATTCCAATGAGTTTTCCATTACTAACCAATGGACTGCCGCTATCGCCCTATTAAATTTAAAAAATCTTTACTTATAATAGTTTATTTACATATCATATCAATGAAGTTTTAATATTGGATTTTATATAAAAAAATTCAACTATAAAGACTTTGTATTGTAGAAATAAATGTACAGAAAATTATTGTTTATTATAAATTTAAATTAAAGTAATAAATTAAGTAAAACTTAAATAGAAAATTTGATTAAAGTATTAGATACTAATTTAGTATACAAATTAGAACTCGGAGATATATTGCACATTATAGAAAATTTAATCTTATATGAAACTTAACTTTAATTATTTTTAAAAATTTGAATGGTTTAATTATTTTTTAAAAACTTACTATACATATACCAACACCTTTCTTTTTATATACACAGATTTGATCATAGCTGATTATAAAAGAATGGGATTCTATACATTCTTGTTGAAGAAGTACCGTTGTAAATGCGGTTTGTAATATGTCATTATGAAGTGGCCCATTATCATGTGTCTTACCCCATCCAGCCATATGAGCAGTTATACCCAAACGAATTTCAGAATTTGGAAGTTCGATTTTATTTTGAAATTCATTGAATTTAATGAGTTTGTTTACCTGAAAAATTAGAGTCGACAAAAATGATAATAAATAGATAGTAATATAATAATAATAACTTTCAAAGAATATAAGAAATTTGTTGTGACAGTTATTAAAATGTTGCCTTAATTAGTTGAGTCACATTATTATATTTTCAAAACAAAAAATCATAATCTAATCATATTTTAATTAATAATATAAGTAAAATTTTCTCACTTTATTAAGAAGCCTATATATAGAATTATTGTTGAAGGTTAATCATAAGTAATAAATACATATTTGTATATATATATATATATATATATATATATATATATATATATATATAATTTTATGTTTTTAAATTTTCTTCTGTTTGAAAATTGAATACACCTTTCAGCAGTTTGTTTTCATTATTTACACATAAGTATTTTCCATATTGCACGAAACTATGTTTATATGTTTTGATAATGTTAAAACATTAAAAATTTTTAATTGTACTCTAATGATCGATAATTTTTTTTAATTTAAAAATCCGTAATACTAATTTAATTTTCATTTATAATAATATGTGTTTATGTAAATTTAAATTTAAAACTCCTTTGCAGAATTTAATATTTTTATCATAAATGAAATAAATTAATTCAAGAAAAAATTAAGTGAAAGGAACCATAGTAAAATTATAGTAATTTTAATAGAAGTTTAATATTATTATTATTTTTATTACATTATTATATAATAATATAATAAATGCTATTAGTTTATATTAAAAGTCAATACAAATATACTACACACATAAATTAAAAATATTGTTTATATTTCAACGAACATTATTTCGAATGCAGAAATAAATTATAAATTGAATATTGATTATAAAGTGAACCTATTTAAAATCTTTATTGCTATTTTATCTCTGAATTGCAAAAATATATAAATTGTTATATATAATGCGACCTGTTTATTTTTGTTGTGCTATAAATATTTATTTCGAGTATAATAATAATTTTTTGTCAAATTAATTGGTCTAAGAAATTAATGTTAATATTTTTTTAGAATTTTTTTTAAATTTATAAAAATATTAATATTAAATTAATAAATTATTATACATTTACATAGTCAGAAAAAATTCTCCATATATACAACATTTAAATGCAAAGAATATATTGTATTGTAATATTTTTAATTAATATGATCTTTTATACCGTGATAATAGCAATGTCGTGTCGATAAACTTCATAATCGTTCATAGTATTCAAGAATGCTGGATGTTGATCAATACGATCGATTTTAAAATTTTCGCTTGTGGTACTCGATACACTGCTGCTTCCAGTATATATCCTTAGTAGAGGAATGTGTGACGGATGGATGGCTAGACAGTGAGCTGCTGTTATTACATGTTTTCTGCTAATAATTGTACCACAGCATAAAAGTCCATTAGAAAGAAAATGCCTTATCGAGACGACATATGGGTAATATCTGATATCAGAGTCTACACCACCATAGATTCTTACACTTTTACTGAAAACGCCTAAAATAATTTTCTAATTATATTTTAATAACAAAATTAACTATATAATATAATTTGCATCAGAGAATCTTATAGATATTATATAATAATTTTTAATGATATAATGAAATATTAGGATGTGACGCTTAACCATTAGATTCAGGAAACTTTAGTATTGATGAAAAATAGTTTTCACGTAAATCACCTACACAGGCTACTCCATACAACTAAGAAAGTAGTCAATATATAGGAAAATAGTATATTAGCAAAAAAGCTTATTTCGGAAAATTGTAAATAAGTTTTATAAATATAATATCTTCATGTTAGGAATGATGATTTATTGAATATTATTTCCTGAGCAATTAAAATTAAGATTATATTTATAGCAAATGAAGAGCTAATATATTTATACACACTAAGTTTATGAAATTAACTTAATAAAAGAAGAATTTGCCAAAGCATGGAGTAAAAAAAGGTAAATTGCCAAGGAATGAGACGAGCAGATGGATGCAAAATGGATTACAGACACATTTAGTTTGTAGATTCATTATTAATATAAATATCTTTGTAATTTAATTACATAACGAATAGCTTCTCACTTTTAAAAAGTTAAATTGTACATTGGCGTGTTCTGCCAAGACAACTTTGCGATCGTGATCTTAACACTCAGCCGATCAAGTAAAGTAGCAATTTAGATCGTATAAAATGGGGAAGAGGTTCGCGAACTAATATGATCTACAACACTTAGAACATGGTTCAACATAACAATAAACAAAGCTTCGAAACCCTGGGGATTATTAATAGCTCCCTTCTAAATATTAGTAAAAGAATGATACAAAAACGTAACACAATCTTGCACTAACGAGCTAAATGGCGCGAACAAATATTAAAGTATATAAACATTATTTACCAGAACTTAGTCCTAAAAAGAATGGAATCACCACTTGGAGGTACATTTCAGTATTCAGAAGTAAATGCGTGCCAACTATCAGTAAGAATATTAATTTATTGACGAAATATGATTTGCGTTTTAATATTTTAGTAAAATCGTTTTCTTATATATTACGTATTAAATGATACCGTAAATAAATATTAGATCCGATAAGAATTATGCAAATAAGTCTGCTATAGGTAGAGTATATATTTACAGTCTCCTTAATTAAATGTATTTAAAAACTTTCTTTTTTAATTTACCTTTTATTTGATTAAAGAAGACAATATTAGTATAAAATAATTACTTTTTGTCAAAGCTAATTTAAATTAGCAGTATACGTTGCACACTACATACTTCAATAATAATAATAAATTACTATTAAATCGGGATAATTATTTTATAATTGTCTTAGAAATTTATAAATTTGGATAATCAGATTTAGATTTATAAAACATCCATAAACTTGTGGTAATATTTATATATTACCATAGTTTGATTATACATATGATTAGCATACAGTATGATTATATTATATTTTATGTTATATTATATACTAGGCATACAGTATGATTATACTTGTTGAATTCAAATCATAATGACATTATTAGTATTCTTTTATTAGCTTCTTATTATTTTTAATATTATTATGATCGTTGCTTTATTTGATTTTAGGAATATTAAGAGAAATATTTTATAAGGCTGTAATAACTAGAACACCGGCTCAAATTCCGTCCAATGTTTATTATTTCTATTCTCTTATTATTCTTGCAGTTATTATTTACTTGAGGTTTCTCTTAAATATGATAGTTCTAGCCTTTTTACACAACATGTATGAATATATTCACTTCTCCATATTCTAAGTATATATATGCTCCTCTTTAATTTCCAATTCTTTACAAATTACGGAAAGATAAATGACAATAAGCATGCTTTAGAAAAGTCTTGAGCATGAAGAATTAACAAGTGCTCAAAAATTTATGAATAATGACTTTTTGATAGTTTTAAAAATCAACACGTGTGGTCGACGTTTTTGTTAATACTTAATTCAAATTACCAGTTTTCCATTTGTATAAATATATATTTTGTGCTTTATCAAAATGTATCATTAATATAGATTTTTCATTATTTATCCCTAATATTAATCCATATCAAAAATTAATTTTTTTCTCAGCTACTATGTAATTTGGAATAATATTACATTATATTAGAAAGAATTATTTACGCCTATCTTTAAGATATATATTTGATAAGCTTCATTTACGAAGTGTATCTAACAAGTTTTTAGCATGAAATTATTTTTTATATTCCCGATAAAATACCTTTATTCGGCTCTTTTATCTAAAATCATCAATTCGATAATATTGTCTCGCACGATATATTTATAATATTTTTATTTTCCTTAGACTAGCCTTTGTATTTTTTAAACTGTGGAGAGTATTTTATGTGGGATAATGATATTAAATTAAGGCACGTGTTTATATCCACTTCATTTAACAGATATCAGACAGGAAAAAGGAATGTCTAATTAGGAAGTATATAAGAACTCATTTATCGTTTCTTATGTCCGTAACTTGTATAAATAATTCAATAATCAAACTAGTAGGTTGTAATTTTATATCTTTTATGATCATCGATATTATCATATTGGCAAAGTTTATTGTGATAATTTTTGGGATTTAAACATTTTCAAGATGATCTATCAACTCATCTATCACTAGAATGTGAACTGACATGCTTTTCGAAACTCTTATAACTGCAGAATTCTAAAATGTGTAGTAAAAGTAAATGACACATTGGACCTTTTTTCGTTGGCCTAAGGCAATCTATTTGCAGTATTTATTACATCGTAGGACATTTTTCCAGAAATTGTATTATTTAATATTTTGAACTTGGTGATATGCAGCAGAAATCTTTTGTTAAGACAAAATCAGCCGGCTCTAGCAATATAAATCTAATTATCTGGTTGTTTTATAACATATTTTTTAAATTTGGCGGCAGCAATAGACTACATCAATATTTCATTACTGACCTACATTATCACGACTATAGTATTGAGCCTGTTCATATACAGAAGCCAGTTTCAGAATACATTTGATACGCGAGCTCTCCGTCACTCGTTCATCTTCTCTCTACGATCTTCAATTTATGCTCTCATTTATCTAGGAAACTTTTCCACCTCCCTAAGTTTATTATATTTTAAAATCTAGAAAACACAGCAGAACTAGAAAGCGTTTAAGCACATTTGTGGCTGAGTGAGTCTTCAATTTCTTGAAAAATGTTAAATTTGAGCTTCTGTTTCTAAAGCGGTATTTATTCAAGGGTAGTTCCCCATAAAAAAGTTGTACTCTTATAAAATATCAAATATATGAGTTACCTAAAAGCTGTATCTAACCCTGTTAATCGCTTATTCTTAATAATGTTATAAAGTTATACTAGTTTGGAGGTTAGAAAATCTGTTAAAAGGAATTATACTTTCTGAACTAAAGTTGTAAGAATATTTATATTAGTTACTGATATCCCTAAAAAGCTATAAATTGTACAAAATTATTCAGCTCATCAAATTAAATCTCGTAATTATTAACTACAGCAAATGATATTATTCAGGCGATATATATATACATATTTAAAAATATCTAATGAATTTTCTCAATTTTAATACCTAATTTCTGAAAAATGGAAAATGTAAAACTGTAAAGGATACAATTTAGTTATATCTCTCAATAATTATATTATTACTAATTTCTTATTAATTATATATTTCTTCATATTATCTAAGTTAAATAATACACTACTTTATTATTCTACATGAATTAAGTTTCAAGAAAAGTTTAAAAAAATATATTAAAAACAAATACAGACGCTTTGTCAACATTAATATTTACCTGAAATATTAAATATTAAAATTTCAAAGGTTGTGTGTGTATTCTCTAATTAATTTTGAAATATGCATAGAATAGAAAAGTTCATTAATATAGACAATAAATGAAATATAATAATATCTTTATAAAATTTAAAATAAAGTATTCCAAGAAAAAGTTGTAAATTTTCAACATCAAATAAAATATTATTTATTTTACATGATTATAAATCTGCTAAAAGCTCTTTAAATATTTAAATTTTATCAATATTAATGTAATTTTTTGTAAGATACAAATATAATGTAAAGAATATTATTTGTTGTTTTCTTTCCAGGCAAAATATTTTACACTAGTTATCGGTGTTTATTTATTATATTTAATAATAATTTTCGAATATTTCTTCAAATGTAAATATATATCATAGTTCATAATTATTGTATTTGGTTCATAATCATGAAGATAAATACTTGATAAAGAAAATTCTTTGGAAGTTTTTATAAAACGTCCAATAAAATGATATTAAATTGTTATATAGTTTATTTGGTTGATTATAAATTATAAAATAAAATTTTTTGTAAAGTGAAAATATTCTAAAATTAAATAAATTTATAGACAGTTTTGCTATGTATCATTTGAGGTTTTTCTAAAATATTGATTGTGTAATTTTTAAGGATTATACATTTATAAAAAAGTTTCGGATGTTTAACAAAATTGTTTGATGGGTTGTATGGCGTCCGTCGTGTGACATTTTGTTTTAGTATAGTGTATGAATGTGTGGGTATACACACAATCAAAGAGCGAGTATGAGTAAGTGCGATTGCGTGAGTAGGTGAGTGCGTCGCAAATGCTGTCGCAGCGGTTGAGAATCAGAACGTATGTGGGAGTGTGAGAGCGCCCACATGAACGAGTGTATGAGCGAGATAACGAATAAGAGAGATTGCGCGCGTCACACACGTCTTGCACATTGCCTTGACTTGGTTCGTTCCGTGCATGCAACATACGACCTGCACTTAGCCTTCCCCCACGTGAGTATACGCGCTACCTTCTCCCAACTTGCGCAGCATGTGCTCACTAAGGCCGTACACACCTCGATGTGACGTCGCTTCACTTCCAGCTGACATCGGGAAACGACCAGTGATACTCTGCCCTGGGCAACAGTTTTTACTGTGCCCAGTTCTCTCCAGTGCTAACGATCTTTGCCGCACCAAGTCCTCTCTGAAGCGACCACACCTCGTCCAGTTTCCCGACTACAAATCTTACCACACCTATGGAGGTTTCGCGCTGTACCAGGGTTACCCGGCGACTACGCCGCCGCTATAGGAAACCGCCAACCGAAACGCACAGATGCATCGACCGCGGTGACACGGGCTTTACCCGGTGAACCGTACCTACCATACCAGAAGACACTGCTGGTCAGAAGCGTACGGGCTCAGAGACCACGCAAGGATACGATTTCTCCGATAAACCGCATGCTTAGGGGTTTAAGTTTCTTTATTACATACGTTTTAGATTATGTCTTATACCGCGTTAAAGTTAAGATTTCGTATCGTACATGGACTTAGGAATACGTGCGTCTATCGTGAATTTTAGATTACGTTTGCGAAATTTGTATTCCGTGCCCAGCAATTAATCGTTTATAAATCTTTCTTTGGTAAATTATTTTAAGGTGCGAGTAACGGACGCCACGCTAGCCACGTCTCACATATAATGACTCTAGAAAAGAGGAAATAAATCAAAATTTAAAATTGGATTAATGTATTTTCAAATTCAAACGAACCCTGTTCGATTGACACTATCGGGGCTGAAATAACGGAGAGACGAAAAGAAGGTAAAAGAACGATCTCCTTTTCTCGTAAACTTTTTTATCTTTTCGCCTCCTGCGAATCGCAAACGTTTTACATTTTCGTTATGAATTAATGCAGTATTATTTAATACTAGAAAAAATTTTCAATTCGAAAATTATTGCGAATTTAAATCCTTAAATATATTATTTTAAAAAACTACGTTTAAAATATTTAGCATTTGTATAATTAATAATTCTGAATTTTGTACGTAATATTATGAAATTTCTTTTCTTTTTATTTACGTTTAAAGAGAAAAAAACTTTACATGATTACAATTCTTCAGTTCTACTATTAAAGTATTTTCATTATAAATTATATTTTGCTTACTTCAACGTATACTGTATTATTATTGATAATTATAAATATTTAAATAAATGTAAAAACATACTAAACAGTTGATATAGAATAAAATTTAAAATAGGATCAACCTATTTTTATCTAATGAATGTAAATGTGCGATTTAATCGTACCGGACATAACCAACCTTTCTATGAAAATAATAAAAAGTTTTCTCTAAATAATAAAGAATATTAACAGTCTTAACTGCTACTCTCTCATACGCACATACATTAATATGCATTTATATTTGCACGCAATCTCATTCAATCTACCAATGTTCATACATGTACATACGTATTCAGACCTGTAGTTAACATTTTACTAACAAACTATGCTAACACAAATTGCGATATAATTATCCCAATGAGCTACCTTGCATTCATGTATATATGTACGTACTCTTGACAACCACGCCCTTCTCATTCATTACGAGCCACACTACAGAATTCTAAGAAACTTTTGAGATAAAAATAAGCATTATATTTTTTATTTCCTATTTAAAAAAGAAATAGAATATCTTAGTCGCAATGTTGAAGATTATTTTGCACAAAATATTTAAGTAAATAAAATATTAATATACTAAACTTTAATATTTGTTTGTAAATCAAACATAAAAAGTAATTTATTAATTAGTTGTATTAAGTAACGATAACTTCAATTTGAATGTGTAAAGTATTTAAAGCTAATTATTTTCATGAATAAAAAGAATCTTAATTATTTTGTATTCAATGACTTGAATTCCGATAAAACATAAAATAATTTCAATTTAAAATTTAAGATCAAATTTATTATTTTAAATTATAGTTAAAATGCTAAGTGTTTTCGATTTGTAAAGGTTAATATTCAGGTTTTCAGTAGTAATATATTTAAATACAATAAAAAGTATGTGAACAAAAGCTTTAATGTTTAAGAAGTTCTGTTGATCTTTAAAATATTCTAATTATTTCAAAATCAAGGCAATGAAATTATTTACAAATCTAAGCTGAATTTTGAAAAAAGCACTTTAAAAATGTGTAGGTACTAAGTTTTTTGACATGTATGACATTGGTGAAATTATATTAATACTAAATTAAGTTAAATGAATTTCTGTAATTATCATTTTAACTAAATTGCACAAAATGTTCTATGCACATACTTTTAACGTGCCTAACGAATACTTCTTTTTAAGTACATGAACGAGCTGTGCATTTCTATTAATACTTTATGATTACAAATTAAGAATCAGTCGACATTAACATTTTTATTTTGACATTTTCATTGAGAAAAGAGTTTTTTATTAAACATAAATTTGGATCACTTTATAGCAGTTCAACATACTGATAATAGAAATTACTTTGTATTACTTACCTATAATACATTGTATTCTTATTTAACATATACAATTTGTGAGCTGCTAATTTTTTTTCAAAATACTGATTTTTAAGTATAATGAAAATTTAACATTTACCTATTTAAATTTAGTATGTAGTTAAAATATTTATAATCCCATAAAAAAAATGCGCTAATGATTGCAACTCTTTTAGTTAATAATGTGTATGTTATATTATACCAAAATTAAAAATAACTTATGTCAAACGTCATTATTTGATTTTCTAATATGTTGAACAAAAAATTAGCATACGTTATCATTTATTCAATTAATTTATCATTGATTATTTTTATGTAAAAGTATTAAGTATATTAATTTTAGATATTTAACATTTAGTAATATTTTTAGTTAAAATTCAAATACTCATTATTCCTACCTTTTTTATAAAAATGAAAAAAATGCCATTTTGTTCATTTTAAAAAAGGTATTTTGTCAATTGCAAAACATGGTAAATAAATTTTGGATGTATGAGTTATTGTTCTCTCAAGATTCAGGTGATAGAATCACTAAAAGTGAAAGTCAAGGAAAAAGATAATATCGTTTAAAGGGTCATTTCCGTTTGTCCTTGTGATTTATGAGTTTACTGAGCGTTAGAAAGACAAATTGACTTTGTTGCTATGACAAGCACTCGAAGTCGAGTGTTCTAAAATACTGTTAGATGAGTCGAAAGCCCAAGTCTTCATTTTCTACCACGAGTCAATTTCAAACCTCGTTACCTAATCTCTCCTCCAGTATATTATGACGAAAATGCATTTTAGATCATCTTACTAGCGTACGCGAATTAAAAAAAGATGAGATATTTAACTAAAAAAATTCTTGCAAGTTTGTAAGATAAAATATAACTTAATCAAGAAATGTATTGTTATTGGAAATATTATCAAAGCTTAAAGATACGTAACAATTCCTTGTAATCATATTCATAATTTCGTTTACAAAAGTTTTTTAATTTATTATATACACTCAGATTGAAATAGTCTCGGGCAAAAATTTTTTAGGTGCTTGTATACATTATTTTTATTTATAAAATAATTTCTGTAACAAAAGTAAGAAACCTTGATACACACTGTGAATCTCTTTTCTTATTTCTCCAAGTGGAAATAAGAAAGTAACGTCTAAGGCATACTACGTAACTTTCTACATTCTTTTGCTTATAATTAAAATAAAAATGCGCATATCCATGTACTATTTATTTACGTCTGCGCTCACGTAAAATATAATTCAAATAAATGATAACGTATACATTCCTTTCTTATAATATTCCCAAGTGTACCGTATTAGTCAATTTATGTAGCTACAATTTAATGCATTTGATAAACGTTATCCGATTATTCTCCCGAAGAATCATAGAATTACATATTTGATTATTAGAGAAGAGCATTTAAGGTTATTGCACGATGAAAACAAATAGCGCTTGTAAAAATATTATTCGCCTTTATCGGGAAACAAACAGGTAAAAGGAATACTGAGGTAATGCATAAAATGCACGAAGGAACGGTCTACTCAATTGCTTCACCTCTTACTTGAAAGCAGTGATTGGTGAAAACTTTTTTACTTATGAAGAATTCGTAACTATTTACGAGAATTGAAGTATATCTCAAATTCTATCCTCTTTCTCTTTCTTCAAATGATCCAAATGATCTAACACTTATAACTTTTGAACATTTCCTTATCAGAGATACTCTGACAACGCTGTGGCAGAAAAACTTGCACTAACGTTTAAATTATTACAAGCATTTGCAAAAAGCTCCAACATTTTTGGCAACGCGTGCAAAAAGAATAACTACAGATAAGGTACAAATGACAAGGCTTCAGGAAAAATCCTCCTAGACCAGGTGCATTGATATTAATTCGAGAAAATAAAGTGCCACTTCTTCAATGGCCTCTGGGCCGTATTATTGAGTTGTCATCTTGGAAAGGATATCGTTACGCGGGTGGTCACATTACGAGTTGTTTGCGGAATCATCAAGCGGTCAACTTCAGAAATATGTATTTTATGTAGATACGTATTATCAGAAATGAACATTTTTTAGTAGCGGCCGCTTAAAAATATGAATCCTAGTATTATCAAAATCTTTCTTATTTAATCTATATTTATATTTAGTTATTCTCTATATGAAAGTGTAAAATTGACTATAAAAATTTATGCTCTTAATTTATATTTCAATTAAATATATTAATTTAAATAGTTATGTTTGTATTGACTGAAAAGCGGCAATAAAATTATAATTTTATAATCTTTAATATAATATATTAAGATTTTATAATCTTTCTTTATCTCAATCATATGTACATCTGAAACTGATGGAATGTAATATTTCAAGTTTTGTAAATATCGTAATTCAAAACAGGAAATTAAGATTAGTATATAGAGTGTTATTTATTTACATTACCTATGTTACATATATTAATGTCATTACTGGAATTTAAGAAAAAAAATGTACAACCCATTTAAATGTCTTTCTCAAATTGCTTTATGTATTCCAAATTCTGCGTTGAAAGATTATTTTTTAAGGTAGGCGGTATGTACATGATTAAAATTTAATTTCGCATAACTCATTTATACATGTACGAGCGACCGCTTGACTCAGATAATGGTTCACCGATAGTGCTTTAATGAAACGATATTCTACTATTTGTTGTAACTAACAAAGAAACTACCAGAGGTGTACCTTACTTATTCCCTTGATATTATGATATGTTGTATTTTTTTCGGCTAACTCGATGATTTAAGGGGTAAAAATTACCCTTAAAGTTTGTGCTCGAAATTTATTTTTTTTAAATTAGAAAAATTATTTTTGAGGGGTGAACTATAAGGGTGTTATTTACCCCTAAAATGGTCGTATAATTACGTAGAAATATATTTCTTATATTTTTTTAAAATTTTTCTTATACATTTTTATATTAAAGTATATTTCAGGAAACTCTTATTTGGGGTAAAATTACCCCTATGAATACATTTTTTTCAAAAACTCCAAGATGCATCAACTTTATATCTTTCAATACTGTTTATCTTAGAATGATATTTCATGAACTTCGTTTAATTTAAAAATTTCTGTAGAAAAAAATAGAAAAAAAGTCATATATACCCTTATAAAAACGAGGATGCAACACTTTGGAGTAAAAGGAATTTACATATAAGCATTTTTTTTAAATAATTAATTGACGTTGATTTTATTCGAAAATTTTAATTCGTTTTTGAGATATTAAAAGAAACAGTTTTCGCGGGTAAACTTTAAGAGTGCTTTTCATTCCTTAAATGGTCGAATTACGAATTACGATGAACGTTCCATTTATAAAAATATAAGAATTGTAGATAAAAAACTGAAGAATATAATTTTAGTATACGTTTTTGTACCAGATTTAAATATTTTCTAGTATAATATGTGAATTTTTAATAAAAGAGATCTACTCTTTCATATTATTCTTCATTTTCAAAATCACTTTATTATGGTACTATATTTGGTTAGTGTCTTATTATCTTTGACATGTATTATATATAATTATAAACTTAAATATGAAAAAATTTGAATAAATTTATAAGTATTAATTTTTTAAATTTACTTTGTAATGTTTACAATTATGAGACAGATTTTTTCAATTTAATATATTTTACTTCATTCATATCTGTATTTATTTTACGATATAATTCGATTATTTATTCTATTCTGTCTATTTACTTGCTCTATATAAAGTGTTAAGAATTGTCTGAAATGGATAATATGGATGATTATATTCAATTAATTTAATAGTGACGTACAAAAGAGATGGTGTATTTTTCTACTTGGCTTCTTTAAAGAATTTTTTTTAAAACTTGGAAAAAGTTGTATAAAAAGAGAAAAAGAGAGATTGCAAAAGAAAAATACAGAATGCTCTTTGTACTTATCAGAATTGAAGTGATTTATTGGTAACGAGAGAAAACCCTGTACTTTGTTTTCATCTCTCTCTTTCTCTCTCTCTCTCTCTCTAGCTCTCTCTTTCTCTTTTTAACTTCCTCTTTTACTAATATGTTTACAACCATGTCAAATGTCTTTCTACATTCAAGAAATTGGCGTGATCTTGTCATTGGTTTTTCTCTTTTCCTTTAGAACGATATGCTTTTAATTAAGCTTGCTATCTATTTATTTGCTCTTGAGATATAATACATTTTTCAATGATCATTTTTCTATTTTTCTTTTTGTGTATGTTCTTATCTGGTAATATATGTACTTATCGATGCATTTATGTCTATCCCTATCTTTTTACTTGTATATTTAGAAATATCGCTGCTTGATACAATAGCATTAGTTTTTATTCAAAGAAAACATAAATTTTTTTAAACCAGAAAATAATTTAGATTGATATTATAAGAATTTATATTGTAGAAGAAATCGGTTGCAAATGCTATCATATCTATTGGATTCCAAATCTTATTATCTTCTTTTTCTATTTTATAGATTGTACATTTTTGGTAGATTTTTCTCGCCTTTATTGAAACGGAAAAATTTGGAAAATTTATGTTTACTACGAAATTAAATTTCGATTGGAGCCTTTACATAATTTTTCAATGACTTTTTGATAGTAGTTTATTCATCATATTTTGTAGATTTCATAAAGGAATAACAATTATAAAAATATATTTAAATGAAACGTATAAAATAAGAAAATAATTATATTAATAAACGACCAGTTTATTAATACGGATAGTATTAATACGGATCGTACCGAATAAAGCCACTCGCCTACACACGCCACACCCGGAATTCGCAGGCTATAAGCATAGAGTTCACGATGGGTTATCCTGTCTTATGTTAAATTCGTGTGTCTCTTAGATTAAGTTTGTGTGTTAAAATTGTGTGTTAAGATTAAAATTGTGTGCTTTTTAGGTTAAATTTGTGTGCTTCTTAGATCAAGTCTTGAATCATGTACATAAGGTCTTGGTTTCTATAATTTTTTAAAAATGTACCAATTTCCAATATACTATTAATATTTAATATTAAAGTTACGCTGTATTATCAATTAATTGATAAAAGCAACCAAAGGACAACTATTGATTCACCTAAATCTCAATATTTATTTAATAGTTTACGCTAATATCAAATCATTATTTTTGTTCAACTAAAAAAAAATTTCCATCTTAAAATACCCTAAATGCTTGATATAGCTCTAATAAAACTGACTTAGAATATAGTATGAAATAAAATCTTTCTTTTATTTTATTCTCAGATAGTGTATGTAACTCATTATTTTTTGATTCCGCTAAATATATTATTAAATAAGACTATTCAAGAAAGTTACATTGCGACAGAGCAATTAAATTAAATAAAATACAAAATGCACCTGTCTTGATTTAGTCGGGCTCTCTCCTTCTCACTCTCTCTCTCTCTCTTTCTCTCCCTGTCTTCTCTCGATTTTTCTCTCTGAATCTCTTTTTTGGAATGTTTCAAATAGAGATTTGACGTATAACTTGATAACTTGAACGTTTTACCAGTTCTTTCAAAATTTCTTGGTATATATTTCATTCGCTACTTATTCCCATTTGTGTGTATTTTTTATCTTTCCATAGAAAGATTTGTTATTAAATTTTTGTTCTAAAAAGCTTAAAGCGTTGTTTTACATATTCATTATTTACGACTGTTTTATGGAACTTTTTTAAATGATATATTTTAAATTAAGATTATAGAAATATTAAAATAGATGTAAACAATATATCTTAGTACTATGAATAAATAATTCTAAAAAATTAATATTAAAAAAAATAAAGAAAATATACTATATCCTACTTTGAATATTGTACTTATAGTCTAAATATAAAATACATTAATTAATTTGTACTGATTTAAAAGAGATATCTTAAATCGCTATTTATAATATAATATAATAAACTTTAAGAAAAGGTAAAATAAAAAATTATCTGGAATTACTTAAGTACGTATATAACTTTTTTTTTGTTTAGTAAGAATAACGATGTAGACCTAAATAACACATAAAAATGATTAAACAATTTAAAAAAAATAATTAGAAAGTTTATATTACCAAAGGTTCATGTGTTCTTAAATTAAATGTATAATTTTAACTATAATACTTTATATCTCCAACTCATAAAAATATAATATCAATACTTTCTTAAAAGAATTTAGAATAAACAGATATTATATCTTCTGAGCCTCGTTAAATTAATACTCGCAAAATATGTTCATTAATATCTATCATGGGTAATATTACAATTGTTTCAAGCAACTCATTGAATAGTAACATGAAAGGTGTTCACTGTAAATTTTAATAATAATATTAATCTACTACATAGATTAAAAAATTATTTATGCCATTCGCCCTGAATTATCCAGAAATTACGTACTTCATATGGAATATTTCTAGTTCCAACAATTGCTGTATACCAAATTCTATTATATTAAAATTTATTATATAAGAATTATATTACAAACTCTTTTCGTCTATACTGCATCAAAACATAAAATAATAATTCTGTCACATATAAAATTCTTTTTATAAAAATGTTAAGATATTTACTAAAAACATGATTAAAAATATTCTTATATTCGATATAAATTACTAATTTTTCTAAAAAATAAAATACCAATATAAATTTTATTACAAACTAAATTGTTTCGAATTTTTTAAAGAATTTTTATTAATAATTTATTCACGATTACCTTGTTTTTGTTTCAGAATTTGAAAAATCAAATAATGACGACAAATCTCTGGGTGGAACAAGTGAGTCATTTTTAGTAATCAATTTTTTTTTTCAAAAAGCGCATACGTATATATATTTGAGAAAGACTGAGAAAGATCGTCTATCTCTTAAATTAAATAGTCTAAGTTTCGCCAATTACCTTCCGACAGGTCGAGTGATGACTGTCGTCTTGATAAGGTCAAAGCGATAGCTAAGGCTGTTGGGATTGTGTGAGCATACGTTAAAACTAGATTGTCATCCTAAAATTGGACAATTGGTGGTAATCAACTTCCCAGCAGATGCTGGGAACGTTGTCGATGTCTTGTTCCTTTGACCGAGTGCATTAAGCAACTTTGTGGCGACATTTCTCTCTCTCTTTTTATTGTTACGTTGACAGAATGGTCTTTTTCTCATCGTATTATGCTGATCTGGTAAACACAAGACCAAAGGCATGTCATGTTTATTTAAATATTTGATATGAATAAAAAATGTGCATAAATAAACTGAAAAAATATGAATAAAAAAAGGAAGTAAGACTAAAAGCTGTTATATTCATGCATCTACAGTAACATATAGATTTGCACTTCACAGAAGGATATACGTTATTCAGTAAGTCTAAGTAACTGTTGAATTGCAAAATAAATCGGTGCTGCATATTGTACAAAAAGTGCACGGACTAAGTGTAAGTTCCATTTTTAAGACAAATAAATAACGAAAATAGATAAATAAGCGCGTACCAATTAAAATTCTAATTAATTCTGTAAGTTAATTTAGTATTTTTATGATTTATTGATACCATCTAGGACGTTTGTCGTAATTCTTAACTCGGAAAACTACGCCCTACTTTTGCTTCAACAGCTCGAATGCGTGTCGGTGATCCAAATAATTGGGTACACTATAGTTGAATGATACGTTTATTTGATTAATTATAACTATTTACAATTGATCCCTTTTGGGTGAACTTGGAGGTGGTCGTTGTCCTTCTCACCGTGGCTTATTCGCACTAATTACTTCTGAACTTTACGTGATCACGACAGGTGACTCATATATGTTTAAAAGGTCGATATTTACACGCGGGTAGGTATTTACATAGGAAGTGTGATTTCCCATATCGCAACGCTTATGATGCGGTGGTGTTTCACGTATGCAGCAACGAACGTTATTGTTATCTTCACCGGGAAGTCGCTGTGGCCGGAACTAAAGAGGTGAAAAGGAATTCTAAGAACGCAGCAAAACCCGTGGTTCTGAGGGCAGATAGAAGGAACTGATAAAACACAGCAAAACCAATAGCCTAGCATAGGAGTAGACAGATCAGTTCTGGTCGTGATCGACCTCAAATATGTGCCTGCAGCCTCTATTTATGTCCTTGCAAATGCTGTATACGCATGCGTAGAGTCGATTTCTGCAAGCTTTTGGCGTGCTGCAGTTGCTTGGCGACGACTACGAGGCTACTGATTGGCGCGTTACTTTTCCTTTATGTTGTGTGTCATACTATTCAACTAACACTTATGCACCTCTCATGTGCTAGAGACGCGTATGTGTTTGTCAGTTTCCTTGTGCTTCAATGTGGCATCAGCTTTTTAGTAGGAAGCGTGTTTCACTGAAAGTCTATGTGTTCAAGTCCTTTTAAGTTTATTTTTATGCAAGATTCAGTTTTAATATTATAATTATATTAATTTAATTTTAAAATTAAAAGTTAAAAAAGGTATTAAGAATAATAGTTTCCAAAAAAGATGGTTTTTTTTAATAATTTGCGCTACATTAAAAAAATTTATTCAATATTGTTTTAGAAATATTGAACATGTAGAATTTCTAAAGTTTGTACGTAATCAAATGAAAAAAGGAGTTGTTTTAAATCATCGTTATTAAGCACAATTTCGTTGTACTTCGTGTTAAATGAAGAATCACTGCTGAATCAACGATTGAGTTCTCAAGTAAAAATATCTTTCCAATTCGATTAATCAGTGTATTGGCGATATGCTATAGTATATCGTGCATGTTGTAAATTAACAGCAGTAGGGTTACATACATATATATATACTTTACACACATACATGTTAATCATCAGCTAATACTAATTTTCGTTATTTTGAGAAAAATTCTTTTGGATATTGCAAAAAATTTTTCTACTACATATATAATTTTATTACGAAATTACATTAAGATAATTGTTGTTTATATATTCAAATTACATTTAATTTCTTATTCTTGCAGTATGTCTTAAATTTATATAAGATCCAAAGTACCTTTTATCTTGAAGAATAACAAATATTCTTAGAACTGAATTAGATTTTCAACTATTTTAATTCTGAAATATATTGTTATCTTAACATAAAAATATAAAATTGAAATCCTTCGATATCATTTAATATTATTGATAAATATCTTCAATTGGTAACATTTTATTTCATTAAGAAGTTATAGTATTTTCCGTTTTTATTTAAATTTTCATATCAAATGATTTTCAGAATTTTACTATTAATTAATACTAGTATAGAAAGCTATACCAACAGTAAAAATCTCTCTTTATGAAAAAATATACAAATAATAAAATATCAATGATCATGAATACTAATTGTTATGTAGTCAAGATCTTTGAGCTCTTAAGTTTACGGCTTCACATTTGTGCATCACAGTTTGAATTAATGATCGAAATCGTATTATGCGCACTTATTCAATTAATGACTAGTGTATTTCTTATTAAGGATAAATTTTTTGATAAATTATGATAAATTATGATATTATTTGCTAAATTATCTCATTTTTTTGTATATATTAGGATTGAATAGGTTTTAATCAACTTTTTATATACAAGAAAACGCTTGTAAGACACATTTTTACAAATATAAAATGAATTATTCTACCTTGTAATCGAGAACGATGCTTGCTTATTCGATTATATTCTATTTATACACCTTTATATCATAAAATTATATAATGGATCAATCCGCAAAGTTTCAGTAGTTGATGGATCTATTAATACGTAAGGAGATTATAAAAACTGACTGAGAGTTACTGGAGCTTGTCCATAAAAATGGATCGTATAGGTTTCGTACAGATTACCTTATATTAAAATACCGTAACCTAAATATCCTCGTATCCGCTACCTCAAAAAACGTAACTGTTGAATGCGGTATATGCTCATCATTAATTAAAAAACGAATACTCCCAATTTCTTCTTCTAAAGGCAATAAATATCTTACTGCTGTATTTTCATCGTGTTAGATATAGAGCAGATACAGTTTAACGTTTTAATAACTCCAGCCATTTTTTAACGACTGATTGTCCTTATTATCATCTGAATTTGAAGCTGTATATACTTTTCAACCTGAGCAACATTATAATCATCACCAGATACTTAAAGCATAATTTTTTCTTAAAAAGTGACATACTAAAATGGTTTCAGAAAATGAATTATGATTTAAGAGTTACAATTTAGAAAGTGGCAACTGATATATCCGGGTTACTAGATTACAGAAAAGAACATACATGATGACCTACAAAAAGTTCAGCTTGAGAAAGCTCCGTTATTTCAATGTTGTTGAAGTACCTGTTTTTCTTTTAATTATTTTTATGAATTATTTTAAATTCATAATTAAAATTAATTAAAATTCATGAAGTGGTGCTGACGAGACTATAACAGCAAATCTTCAAAATTCGAAGACTTCAGAAAACTTCTTTGTTACTGATAGATGTAAATAACGAGGATTTTCGAATAATGTCGTCAGAAGTTCAGACAGGTGTGGAGAGAATAATAGTTTATGCTAGTCGCACTCTGAACAAAATCTGAAAAATTGTGCAGTTATTGAAAAAGAAAGAATTTGGTAGTGAAGTGATGCACCAAAATTAATATCACCATTATTCTGTGTAAGGCAGCGCTGGAGTCTACCCAAGTTATTGCACCTTATTAAAAAGAATATTATTTATCAAAAACTCTATTGGATCTATTTTGCACTTTACATATTTTTATCCTTATATCAAAAAGATTCCTAATTAAAGTTGTCATAATTTCTAATTGTTTTGAATCAAAATTGCTTTTTATTTAATTCAAAGTAAATGGTATTTTATTCACTTTTATGTGAAGCACTTGACTTGAACTGAATAAATTTAGTGGATTATTTGCAAGATTACATACAGTTTTTATCCACATATATGAACACTCTTTTGAAAACTAATTATAGTAGGCATCTGAGCTTCTTATATATAGAATATATTTATTGATTCTAAGCCTTGTTAAGGACTATCAAAATTGTAGTCATTATACAACATGAGTTAATACTTCTAACGCCGAGAAACAATGTAAATACAATCTTATAAACAACCGTCAACATAGTATGAGAAGCTGAATATGAATAATTAGTTAACAAAAATTGAACGATTAATGCTCTACGCAGTACTTTCGACGCATCTAAACTCAAACTGTTACAAGATCTATCCATCTCATTGAAATTTCGTACTTGTGAATTGTGACAATATCCTCTACTTCTGACCACATGAAAGTATATTTAGTTAGTAAATATATCAACACAATATATGAGTATATCAATAATGTAACACTTATCACGATTCATTGTTCAAATCAAAATTACTCAATGAAAAATATTGGCGTAGATGTTTACACAAAAATTTTCTAATAAATACATGTTACTGCTTGGTTCCACATTAAGACACAGTTCAGTAGAATTCACTCAGTCAAGATATAAAAACTTTTTAAAGTTAATTAAAATAAAAAATATTCTTAAAAAAATTTAAAGTAGAGGCGAATGAAATATAATTTGCAGAGGGTTCCTCATCCGCGGAAACATGCTGAAATCTGCGCAATGTGTGCTGAGCGTCTTACTAATTTCAGGTCACTCGTTTTATTTGATTAATTTATTCATTCATGAGAAAACTTACCTGAAAACGATAAATACGTAAACTGAATAAATTTAATTATTATTGTCTTTATTTTTGAGCCACACGTAACGTATTCCAACTCAACATAATCCCCAAATAAACTCTCTTCCGAAATCAATTTGGCTAAGTTAGAACGCTAGGTTAGAAAACACAAGTTCAGTTCTTATAATATCACGTATCATGACATTATAAATTATAAATACTTATATTAATTGATGAATTAATATTATTTACAATTTATATGTAAATGTACAAAAAGAAAAAACAAATAAATTTTTGCAGATATAAATCTTTAATGTGTAAAATAAAATTTCAATAAAAAGTAGTTTTTCCTAATAATATGAATTACAACGAGTCTATTATTAACAGAAAAGGCAGAATTAATAAGCAATTACTTGTTCATCGAAAGAGCTTTTAATCTTTGCTAAACATCGACATTCATTAATCAAGAATTTCAATTCCTTTAATAGGTAATGCTCTCTCATGCACTTACGAGCTACTGAGATATCGATGACTGTAAGAGGATTTACGTAGATACCGAACTACTTTCATGTACGATGATGAATTAGTTTCAATATCACTTATTTCTGCCACTATCCATGAAGTGCTCTATCGTTTATTCGAGCATGACTAAAAATTCATTCTCATCGAATAAGCTTAATTTTGAAACAATTGAACGAATAAGTGTATGTTTTTCCACGTGTTCGATTAAAAAACTTTTGATTTTTACATTTATTTTCTATTAGTTATAAATTTTACTGAGATTCTCGCTATTTTTCTAGTTTACACGTCATGATAATCTCTTGTAAATAATTATTTTAATAAAAATTATTGAAAACTGATTAACATGTTAATATATATATATATATATATATATATATATATATATATATTAATTAATATTATTTATGTTAATTATATATTATTAACAAAATTACTTATTTCTTTAATAAAACTAAATATGTAAAAATGGCAAACTCTCTCATTTATAATGTATATACTATAATAATAAAAGAGAATTATAAAAATGACGAGTAATTACCTTTTCATTGTAATATGGCAAAAAAAATACACTAATAAATAAAAATATTAAATGAATTATAAGTATTATTGTTTGAAAGATAATGTTTTAGATTATATTTTAATTGAAAATATATTGTATTTTATTCATTATGTTATAAAATTTCGTTTTTAATTGAAGATTATTAAGCTTTTTCGGGAAAATATATCGGATAAATATCATGGAAGTATGTAGTACAAGTAATACTTTAATTCATTATTATTTAAGAATTTAGATATTAATTACATTAAACTTGTGGTTTTAAAATTTTTGTTTTAGTATTAATCTGGTTTGTCTTAAAAAAACTTACATTATTAAATTATTTTATTTAATATTTAAAATTTATTTTCGAGAAGCAGATTTATCCAAAATTTTAAAATCTTAATTATAAGATGTATTATTTTCAAATATACATATATATGTATATATTTATGTATATGTATGTATTTGTAACAATTTTTCTTGTAGTTATACCTTTAAATAAATAATAAAATATGCAACGACAAGTTATAATTATCATAAAAACCGCTTTCGTCACTTAGGCGAGTTCGTCGAAAATATCAGAATTTATGATCTTCCTTGTAAATTTTCCTATATACGAGTTGAGAAGTCATAAGTGACTAGTGACAAAGACAAAGTTTGGGTCATAAATGCCCTCGACGACCGTCGCATCCATAGCATCTGGAGAATATCGGTAGGAGGATGGATAGGACGATACCTACGGGGAGGGAAAATAAATTCTGGATAATCTACAAATTCAATCACATAACTTTATTTCTCGCCTCTCCCCTACTCTCAAATAAAATAAATATGTAACATTTTGTATTCGTATTTCGCGCAATTCAATTAATTTTCTTTTCATTGCACGCTTTATGCAAATCAGTAAAAATTGTATTATATTCGATGATTAATATATCAGAGAAAAGTATTAATATATTGTTTGTAGAAAATATTTTTTTATTATACTATAAATAATAAAATGTAAACATTTCTTAATCAATGCGAAAAAGTAAGGCAACATATTTGTAGATATAGTATATACTTTTTTGAAAAATGAAGTCTGTACGGAATAATTATTTTAAATAATCAGATTTTTGTTATATAAAATAAATAAATAAAAATTCTACTTGTGTTTTATAATTTTTTAATTAAAATTTTCAGTTTGCATATATCATAAGTTGAATCTTAGAGCAATTTTTGGATGTATAGGAACAGTTCCGATATAATATATGTCTATTATATCCTAGTTTTTTTATAATTTTATATATGTATATAAGAAGCAGATAAGAAACAAAAAGAAAGAAATATGATATTGTATTATATGAACGTTTAACAAAGCAAATTAGTAAATACTGCAGTTTCAGGTTCGAAAGAAGATACGTACAATATTCAATGTACGACTTATACAACATTTCATTTGAAAGATATTTAGTACTCCAAACACAAACATGCATGTATGCATGTACAAACTTTGACTTCTTTTGTATCTGGCCTCTATCTTGCCTATGTAGGATATTGCAAAAATTTTTTAATATTAGACTTAACTTTTCTTTTGTCTTAGTACCCTAAACGTATGTATATCTTCATTTTTCCATTTTTATAGATCAAGAAAGTCTTTTGAGAAGAACGTTTTTTTTCCAAGTTGAGAAAATATAGCACATTGATGATTCGAAACAAGCACGCAAAATTATGCAAGTATTAAATATATTGGTAATGCATCTTCAAATAATCAAAAGAAAGTTATCTAAAGGTATGAATTAGTCCACTATCTATAATTAAATATATTATCGAAGAAAAATTATTAGAAAATATATTTTTGGCTTTACTTTTGCGATTCTGGAACAAATGATGCTATCAATATAATAATGTATAACTAGAAAAAGAAATCATCCTTTTTCAAACGTACGATCAAGATAAAAGTATCCAAATTAATATTTTCAGCCATTCAAATGATTATATGTAATTCGATTATCAATGTATCCTGCTATTAACCTGTACGGACATAATGTTTAGCAGATTATTTGAAATGGATTTTATTGAGTGGTTCGATGGAGCAATAATAACAATAATAACGCTTACCAGGTTTTTCAATCTGTAGATTCTTATTCGCAAATTACAGACAATTTAATGAATGTGACAATTTCTTTTGTGTTTTATAAGGTTCTTCATTTATAATGAAGTGAAGTTTGGTTAGTTGACATGAAGATTGGAAGGTATTTGATGTTGCTTTACAATAGGCGAGTTTTGAAAACTGTATTTTCTTTTATTTTTTCTCTTCCGCGTTGCAAAACCTACGATAAACACTTGTACGCGCGCTAACGGTCGTCACTTATTTTTTTCTTTGCTACATCCCACACCATTCACGATCGCCAGCCGTTCTTCAAGATTTTAACAGATCTAAAATTGGTGCATTAAAACCTATATTTCTATTAAAGAAGTTTCTATTTATGTTGTAATAATTTCTAAATTTTTTTCTAATTCATAAAATTTACAAACAAAAATGATAAATAATACTTGTTTAGAACAACAGATGCAAAATCTTGAATGATAATAAATAAATAAATTAATAAATAAATAAATTTTAATGCTTTTCAGTTCACTGACAGTAATATTAAAAACTTTTATTCAAGTTAATCTAAACCATAAACTAATTTAGTTATATACATTTTTACATAAATAGATTCTCTATGAAAATCAGTTTCTTAGAATCTTAATATAAGAGAACTTCTATTACATAAACCGATATTATTAATGTATGTGTAGCTTTTGCTTGCATTTTCACACGTACTGCTATCTCTCTAACAAGTGATCGAAACTTACTTAATGCATGAGATCTTTTATGAATGTATTGGCACAGAATCTTTGAAAATTTCATTTTTGTTCTAGTCCTGGTACGACTACAAGCTGCGTTGGGAGCCGAAGGAGTATGGCGGGGTGCACATGCTACACGTACCTTCCGATCACATATGGCGGCCTGACATAGTCCTTTACAATAAGTAAGTTTCTATAGATTTACCCTCTCTTGTGAAACCTCAGTCTTCGCTAGCCCTGAAAACCAATAGGCGGTACACCTATCACCTTCACCATTCCGATTACCCACTCTTTGTGTTATCCTTGTGATATATATTGTGACTTATATCACATACATATTGCAAAATATATGTATGTATCTGTTATATCGAGTGACAAGTAGAGGCAAAGCATGCTGCCAAACAATACCTGAAAGGCGATTTGACTCTCAACCAAGGAGTCACTTCTATGTTGATGGAAGATTCATCGGATTTATCGGAATTAATGCTTTCCTCGTACATGGTGGTATGTGTATATGTGTTAATATAAATAAGGGCGGTTGCGCCATGGTGAGAGTCCAATTGTTCTTTCTATATTTATGCATTCATTTTTTAAGATTGGTCAGGATATTTCATATGGACGTGTAAAAATCGTAAGGGATCCATACGCTATAGAACGTGTATGGCAATAAAATATACAACATTGCCTTTAATAGGCAGCTATACTATGGTGGATGACATCTCTATGCACATGCTAACGTATACAAATATTCACTCATAATGTTTCAACAAAATTTCCACGTTTTTGAAATTGTGTAAAATATTTGCACGTGACTGTTCAACTATTTTTTGAAAAATTTTATTACAATTTTTTGCGTAGATTTCTGCTTTTGTAAAAAGAAATACATAAACGTACACATTTTTGTACATGTTATACAATTATTTATTTAAATATGCACATTATTCATAAAATATTTTACATGCAATTTCTAAGTGTGGATATGTGTATCAATCGTTGGATGGCATTACGTAGGTTGGTGACGCATATGTGGGATAGTGTGTGTGTGTGCCCGCGCGCGAGTGCGAATACGCGCGCGTGTATGAATATATAGTCAGCGATACTCAGTTCCATTTTGCGCATGCGAACATATACTTGAAGATAACGCTTTTCGTTCAATTAAAAATGAACCTTTACGCTTGAGTTCATTCTTTTTTCTTTACGCTGCCGTAACATGGATGATTACTTCTCGCTATGTAGTGAATTTTTGCGGTCAGCCCTATCTTCCGTATTCTTCTCCTATGCATATATCAACGGAGAAATAGATAATTGCTATTTATATCGCATGAAATGTGGGCGCTGCGGCGGTTTCCTTTCAATATTCGATGATACAGAATATTTTGCACTATTGTATACATTCTGGAGATTCATCCAAGGATTACACAAGCATGTCTCCCGACATACGGAGAACTTAATTAACAAATAAATTTCTGTGGACATTTTAAATAAAATATTGCCGCACTTTTTATACGTTAGTTAAATTTTATACTAGTTTTTATTTTTAGAAATTACTTGCTTCTCCGATAAGTAAATTATCGGATAAAAAAATTTAAGAGATAAACAAAAATAATTTAAATCAAGACTATATAACTTCGAAATATTACCCATGTGATTCTATTATTGATATAAATTAAATTTATAAGTGTTTAATACTTAATCAATGAAAAAATCTATTAATCCAACGTAAGCAAATAGATTTAAAAAATAATGATACAATCTTGATTTATAATATAAGAGAAAATTTTCTATTAAAAATATTAATGAAAATTATTGTTATAAATAATTTATTCTTAAAATCTTGCTTATTTGATAAAATATATACAATGAAAACTGAAGATAAAACGTTATTTTTACATGTTTTTCAAGGAAATGAAAAGATCTATTCAAATAAAGGCTTGTTTCATTAATTAGATTTTAGATTCAATTTCGATCTTTAAAGAAAAGCTTCAGGATTTACTTATAAACAATTTTATATTTCTTTTACTGAAAGTAATAAATTATCTTTCGTATAATTGAAAAATAATATTACTAATGTAGTATAACTTATTTCTTTGAAATATGTATTAAATGGATTTTCTAAGTAAAAGATAACATTTGAAATCGCTTTAATGTTTATGAGTTCGTAAAGAAAAAAAACGTGACTTATCATGTACTTTAATTTATTTTTTTTATTTTCTATTTACTTATAATCTATTTTTTAAATTTGTCCATTAATAGATAAATTTAACAATTATTATAAATTTTATAATAAGTAATTTAAAACCACTATTCATTATTCCTTTATTTAACTGATATATTCATCTAGAATAAAAAACGAGTTAAGATTTATATAATTTTATATTTATATTAGTGATTTAACGTAATTCTCTATTATTTTCTTTTAATACGGATAATATCTATATAAATGTAGAGAGGAAATGCAAATCTTGTATGTATCAAATAATTATATTTAAATGCAACTTCTCAATTTTAGACTAATAATAATTAAAATAATTTGAAAATAAATTGATTATAAACATCTTATTTCATCAAAAACTTCTAAAATTTATATTTTGCAGAATCTCTATTATTTATTTCACTGAAGTTATTTTTTATGAAAAAGTTTTTCAAGTTCAACTATCGATTCATTAATGATCAAGAAATAACTGGTTTTTAAACTAATATACTGAACATTATTGCTTACATAGTATATAACTACAAGTTTTCTAATGTGACTAAATATTTAATTTATAATTATAAAGGTGAAAATTTTTTGCGTATAAATAAAATCCCAATTTCTGTCTTTTATAAAAAATCTTTTTTTATGCTTTCTCAATCTTATATTTTTATTATAATACTTTTTCAAAATTAGATTAGTATACAAATAAAAGCACTTAAGGAAATATTTTACCCAATTTCACATGCTTTAATTTATCTAACTAATAAAGGTAAAAAGAGGACACGTACTGCCGATAGCTAGAACAAATAAGGTGTCTTGCAGTAGTTGCTCTGTTTAGTTTATATAAATTTATTAACTATGATCAATTAAATAGTTCATTGAAAATTTAATAAGGAATTTTCTGAATTATAGTGAATTCTAAATATAGAAAAATTTCGATGGAAACGTAAGTTCATCCTCTACGTCATTCAATATTCGATCCAATTGTTACTCCTAAAATATTAGAAGCATATTTCGTGAAACATAGTGAAGCACTTTATGCTTAGAATATGCAAGTATATTTTATCCACGTGATATTCGATTGCATACAGATGGAAACGAATGAGAGAAAAGAATAAAGTGGCTTTTTTCAAAATTATCATAAACTCACTCTTTTTTATTTGTTTTTCTCTTACTAAGAAGAAAATGTCATAACATTACTTCTATCTTCGTTGTTTTAGGGTTTGTGTTTAAAATTTCTTCAGTTCTTTGGTTCTTTTTTCATCTTTCTTAACAGTACACATCAATCGTTGGATTTTTGCTCACTTTGGCCAAATGTATTAGAATTAAAACGTATACTTCATTATGAGATTAGATAAAAATTTTTAATAAACATTTATGAAGTTTGTACTTTCTTTAAATGTGTATGTATGATAGATTTTACTATCTTTTACCTACGACAGTAATTATTGAATAATTAAATGTTGGACTAAATATATGCTATGGTATTCTGATTATATTATTGTGTTTTAAAATTATTATGTTTACTTAAATACATGAAAAAATGTTACTACAAAGTAAATTATATCTAAAAAATTAATACTACATAAGATAATTTAAGAAAATTATGTGTACTCGTACAGGGTTGTATTATTCTTAAAAAGAAATTGAATACTCCCATAAATCTTATCATTCTACTCTCTAAATATCAACTTAGTCCAATATTGGCATAATGATATTATTAGTATATAATTTTAATAATATTTGATTGTAAATTACATATAACTAGAGGAAACCTTTGTATTTAATATGCAAATTCATAGTTTTTATCCATTTTTTAGTTATTATTCGGCTTAGTGACCTTTTTGGAATAGATAGATATTGACGAGCTAGGTTTACTCTTTTGTAAACTTTCAATACTTTATGTAAGAGTTTATTATTATTTTTAACTCTACTCTATAAAAATATAGTACCAACTTTCTATTTAACTGCTATAAAAATTTTAGCACGGCTATAAGCATTTCACTCGTTGGTCAGTGTTAAAGACTTGTGCGGTACGAAGTTCAATATGAATGAGAAAATCGAACAGATAAGAATTTTTAAAAATAATAAGACATTAAGATTTTAGCAAATAATGTGTTGTTTAGTAATTAAAACATAATCTTAAAGTTTAAGTAGGACGTCTTAATAGATCGTAAAAATGTAAATATATGGAATAATGGAGTTTTTTCACAAGTGACAACAAAATATATATTTTGTATGAAAATATCAAAATATTCTTTATTTACTTCGATCTAAAAGTGATATTAAATAGATTTAAATACATTATTTGTTTAAATAATATCAACATCAGTGTGTTAGCGTGAATGTGTTTAATGAAATACATTAATTTTGTTATGTGCATGTCTTTTAGACAAATTTCAAATAAATCTAACAATATTTCTTCATTAAAATTATGAAATCATGCTCCAAAAGAAGAGTATTCAAAAGGTTTCATTAGATATGGAACAGAAATATTAAGCTTTTATAAAAAGTTGAAAGTCTGTCAAACTCACTTGTTACATTAATATCTTAACATCAAATACATAAGATTTTTGCATATTGTTTTTATTCAAAGATTTGATAAATTCATAAACTAAATTAACTGTACAAAACTAATTGATACAAAATTATAAATGCTTGCTAATGCAAAATAATACTGAGATCAAATTAATAAATATAGTTTGTCATTTTAAACTTAGTTTTCACTAGATTTTAAAATACACTAAGGTCGCAAACCAATTATTAATTAGTATAATAGAAATTTATGGTATATTAAAAAAAAATTTTTCTTGAATAGATTTTCATCGTACTCGTTTTATAAATTATTTACAGTTACTTCTACTTAATAGTTAGAGTTTTAGATATAAATAGTAATTAAAAAAAAATCGTTGTCATAAGACTCGAGTTTTATAGGTTTTCATTTAAAAGAAAATTATTTGATTGAAATTTTATTTCGTTATTGAAATTTCGCCAATATTTATGTTTATATGATACATTTTCATTATGTTCATATAAAAACTAATTAAATAGTTTAAACCAGAGTTTAAGTTAAAAAATATGTATATAGAAAATATTTTAAACTATGATCATAAAATAGTTAAATTTATAGAAATATGATAAAATACGATAAATGTATCTGATGAAATCTTATTCATTTAATACTTTTAATTTATAAAAACATGATAATTATCAAATTACAATAACATAATAATTTATTATATAAAATTTATAAATAACCATAATTTAAAATCCTAATATTATCTAATAATTTTAATACCTGGTAGATACAGGACAAATGAGAACGTATAATTTTCTTTTTTATACGAGTTTCTTTAATCTGAAAAATTAAGAAAAATTAAATAAGTTTTTCAATTCATCTTTCAAGTGACTTTCTTTAGCAACCACACAGTTTTCATAATGAATCACAAGTACTTTTTCAAAATATTGATATTCATATCACACGTTAGTATCCAATATATATTTATTGGTATTTTTAATTTAAAGAAATGAATTTTTAACTTCAAATGAATATTTAATTTTAGCTATGAATAAATAGATCAAAACAAATACATCTATCTTTTAAAACTTGATGAAAACTAGCTTCTATATTATACTTTAGGCATAGGTAAAAAAAATTGTTTATAATACTTATACAAAATTTTCCTACTTATATTACTTTTTTTACTTTCACCTAATATATAATTTACTTTTTAAAATATATTTATAATGAATTTTTTTAATAAACTGAAGAATTTTTATCTAAAAATCATTTTAAATAATTTATGAAATCAAACAAAAATTGATTAAATTTAAATTGAAAAAAAATATTTATCTCAAAATCTAATTCATATTTTTCCAGTCACAGCAAATTGCCTATTACTCACCCGAGTGTTACAAGAATTTGAGTCCGCGATCGTGCTCTGTAAACAGAAAAAGACTAGTGGAAGTAAATACCGATGGAAAGTTCTACATTCAAATAAAAACTATAACTTATTGATCCGATATATTAGAACTTTTACATAAATTAATACGTGACGAATGACAACATATGTTTTTTTTATCGTAAAACTTGCGAGTATAATTCAGAAACGGAAGGAAAACTAAAGACACAGTGCGACTGTCAGACTTTGGAAATACTTAGTTTGGAAACGAAACGAGGTTAAGGATAATAAAAGAATTAGTTACTTTATATTATTAAATATTACTACAAATACTTAAAAATATCACGACGACGTAAGGAAAAGAAGCAAGTAAGAAACAGTAGCCAATAGCCTCGAAGCCTGACAGTTTATTAGAAGTCTTTTCTATTTGCTAGCCCATGGTGGAGAGGAATGAAGTGTAAGCATGCAGTAATGTTAACAGTGTACCGATAAGATCCGACTTCTATCGTCAGGAGAGCTTAAGAATTTTGTGATTGACATATCCTGCGCCCTCGCATGTCGATACGGTTTTCCATGAAAGAACAAAAACTCAACTATTATCTTATTACTGAGTCATATATATATGTCTCCATGAACTATATTTAAAACTTGACTATATACTTAAAAAAGAAAATATAATTACACAATTTTCAAATTATACAATTAAAAAACGTGTTAAGTTTAGAGACTGTATTTTGTATTCAAATTGCAACTATTTTGTAAAATTTAACAAAGTTATTCGATCTCTGCATTTATCTTTGAGAATCGAGTCAGCATTGCTTTCTACGTTATGCTGAAGCTTTGTGTCATTCAAAATAAATTCATAAAATAAAATTTAGTTTTGTTAAAACCTTTATCATTAAGTTAATTTTTTCATACAAAGGTAATATTATTTCTAGTACTTTATTATAAAAATAAAGAAGGTTATAACAACAACAAAGACATTATATTTGACACAATTATATGTCTTATTTCGTTTATTGTTAAAAAACATTACAATTTATTATTACAGTTACTTTAATTTATTCATATAATTTTTTTATGTTTATCTATTATGGTGCATAAATAACAAATAAAAAATCATCTCCTTTGATGAACAATATTAGTCTTGATTCATTTCAAAATATTTTACTTTTATTTTTTGCAATTTTTTAACATCTACAATATATATGTATATGTATATAATATTAATCAAATATATATATATATATATTTAATTTTAATACCTCATTGATAATAAAAGAAAATAATAATCTAAACTAGTACTGTTCAAATAACTCCAATAGTAAATATATTTTTTAAATTCAACAGTACAAATATAGAAATTCATTTATTTTTAGAGTGAAATTCTTCATAATTTTACATGAAATTCTTTTTAAATAAATTGATCAATTAATGATTTTACATTTTTATAAAAAATTTTATTATACTATTCCGCATAAAAATCTTTGAATTTTTCTTTGAATCCTAGTCTATAAATCTTATAATGGTTTCTTAACGACACTAACTTAAAAATAATTAATCTTCATTTCTGAAAATGGTACAGAAAGTAATTGAAAAATTAACAAACATTATTTTTACGCTATTTTTTGACAGTTTTCAAAATTCTCATATGTTTTAAATCTCATCTTCTTCCATCCTTTTTCCATGCTAAGTGAAGGCAGATGCAATCATAACGTTGACATCAACAAATTCTTCGAAGAACTCATTTTCGCACATCAGTCTCCTTCATTGGAATACCCTAAGATATGTGTATACTGCTGAAGTTAAGGATTCTGAATCTAGTTATGCCTTACTGTATACACGTAAATTCTTGCAGTATCTCTTATAAATTAAAACTGCTTGAATAATACATAGTGCTATATTAAAATTCTGTTTAAATAATTCGAGTATATCTCTATGAAAGATGGCGTGAAAAAAAGAGTATTTTTGTTTTCCAATTAATAGTGTTATATTGAAATCATAATAGCGTTATAAATTTGAAGCATTAAGTAATCGGAACAGAATTAAAAAATTTGAATATCAATATTTCACACCTTTAACCACAGTTTAAATAAAATATATTATTGTCTGACTGTATTTATTTTCTTTCATAAATATAGAAAATATTTTGGAAATTGAAAAAGAAGTTTCGAAAACTTTAATCTAAACTCTCTAAATGCCTCTATTTATCTTTATGCTCAAGAGAAAAATAAGTTAAATCAAATAAGTATTTAATTAGTGTAGTCAACAAAAATCTTTAATCAATTTATTATTCCTCTGTTTATACACAAAATTACACACATATACACACACACTTTTACCCATTTACCTCTTTTAATTGCAAAACTATCCATGCCATTACAGTCCTTGATGTTATAAATACACGCTTTCTAAGATATTATTATATTACAGACAAGTAAATTTAGATATTTTTATCTTTCTAATGTACTCTGATTGTGCAGTAATAATTATCATCGTTTTTAACACTATCAGCTATATCTATTTTCATAAATATAAATATTTCATAAATATTTAAAATAAATCTCCAGTTATGAAGTTGATTTTTCTATTATACATCAGAAGTTTACGCCGTATTAGAAAATATATTAATATTCGACATGATTAAAATCAAAATTTTTAATATATTATGTCACTGAAATTTATTAATATAATTTTCACTATAATGACTATTTGAAATGGAGAATAATGCAAAATTTTTTATATTCAATCATTCTCCTTGAATATAATAATAATTTTATTTTATTGTATTTAGGAAGTAAAAAAAATTTAAAAACAATTTTTCTACAAGCAAAACATTGTTATGTAGAACTGAATAATGTAATAATATCACAATTTATTCTTGTGATTAAAAGAAGGAAAGTATAAAATGATGTTAGTATCCTAAAATATATACTAAAGCTTTCTATTATAGAGATATTGTATTAGTAATAGAGAACTGTAATAAAAACTTGTTAAACTATCTTTAGTCGAACAACATTTTATTATTCAAAAAATAAGGATGTATAATGAAGTATTATTAAGTATATATATAATGATGTATATAAATATATTTACATAAATCAATAAATATAATGTATCTTAAATACTATTATAAATTATAGTGCAAATAATAAATAGTAAATAACTATACATTGTAAAAAACGTATTCTGAAGTATACCTTTATCTTGAAAGTTGTATATCTCTTAGTTTTTATCTTTTAAAAAATTTCATGTACTTCAATATTCTTTATAATATATTTTTCATTTATTATAACTTTACTTATAAAAATAAAGTTATAAAAAAGTACTTATAAAAATAAAGTAAGCAGTAATGAGTACACCATAAAATTATATTATTCATTATTAAGTTATTAAAAATTTACTAATTTTATTAACTCATGTTATAATTACATTATTCATTTTTCTTTTATGATAATATATAACTAATATATGGATCATTATTTAATTAATGTTAAAGATGCTGGCAAATTCTTTACTATCTAACGTTATATTTACAATAAATGTAACAAAATTTATAAGGTTTTGTTACATTTCTCATTTAAAAAGTTTCTAAAACTATTATTTTAATTTAATCCTTCAACAAACAGTTATCTTAAATCTATAAAACAAACAAAAATAATAAACAAATAATAAAAGTTTATTCCGATTTTTTAAATTAAATAAATTTCTAGACATTATATTAAAAATATATAATTATGTAAACAAACTAAATGTATTATTTATTTGAAAGATGAAAACTTGAAATAATATAGGTTTGTACAATAATAATGTTAATTATTTATATATGTTTTATTTAAAAAAGAAAAAAAAAGAAAAATTATGTAATGATATTTTTTCTATTGATCTTCTTATTTTATTAATCTTATTTATTAATTAATCTTATTTATTAATTTATTAATAAATTTATTGATTTATTAATAAATCTATTAATCTTATTATTATTATAATTTATTGATTATTATAATCTATTAATCTTATTTATTAATTTATTAATAAATTTATTGATTTATTAATAAATCTATTAATCTTATTTATTAATTTATTAATAAATTTATTGATTTATTAATAAATCTATTAATCTTATTTATTAATTATTATTAATAAATTTATTGATTTATTAATAAATCTATTAATCTTATTTATTAATTTTATTAATCTTATTTATTAATCTTATTCTATTGATCTTCTATTAATCATAGTATGTTTCATCAATATTAATATATAATTGTTCTGTTAAATTAATTAAGACACCACATTAAGTGTTACTACTCAAATTTATCTAGGTCGTAAATTAATAAAAATTCGAAAAATATATGTTTTTGCTCAATTAATATTACAAAGTTCGTTTCAAAAGCTAGTTGCATTCATAATGTATTGTTAATTTCTAAATAGCAGTTTTTCTTTCTTAATTTTACGATCAAATGAGTTATTGCATGGAATAAAGTATTTATTCTTATTGATGAAGTACACTATCCCTCTGGAATCACGATTTGGTCAAATCAAGCTTCGTATTATTTATGATATATAAAATCTAAAACATATATCATATTGACGCAGCAAATATTTTCCAAGTTTCTTATATTTATAAAAATTCAAAATCAACTTTTTTACACAATCAATGATAATATAATTATACTTTCTCAATAAAAGAAATTATATTTGTAACAGTAATTTTAGCAATTATTTATTAGTAAATAACAAAAATTATACTTAGTTCTAATATCTTGTTCTTTTTTTCAATAATACCGCTACAAATTTATTGATATATGAATGTTTCGTAATAAAATGTTCACTAACTTTCTTTTTCTTTTCATCACTGTTATTAATGTATATTTACATATCATTATAAAGAAATTTGTATTATCATTTTTATTAATAATTAGATTCAACTTTTCATATTTACTTGATGATACCTTATATCTAATTATACTAATGTTGAATTAGGATATTTTCTGTATTGTACCTAACTTATTTAATTTAAAATACTATAAGTATTTGTAATCTTTTATTATTAATATATATTTTTTCATCTTATAAATTATACTTATAATTTAACTTAATATATCGAACGGTAACTATAATTATAATATATCATTTTAAAATTCATGTATATTTTGAATATTTTATACAATGTCTAAGCTATCAATTTTTATAATTTTCGCATAAAATTTATTTTCAAATTTCTTTTAAGTACTATAATATATAACAATTTAATTAAAAACTTTATTTCTCATATGGATAGCAATTGATAGGAATATTGACAAAATACTTGTAGGTATTTATAAAATAGATTTAGTTAAAAAATTATTATACTATATTTATTTTATCTTTATTAAAGTATTAAAGTAAATACTGATGAAAAGAGTTTTGTTTTAATATATATGTAAAGTATTAGAATTACTAAAAGATATTTAAAACTTATTTACTACTTTCTAGGATTAATAAAACTATAATATTTAATAGAATTATTTGTAAAAAAAATTTGAGAACAATTAATTCAATTAATATTTATTATATTTAAAGCTATCAGAATAATTTTATTTAATAATTATTTGGAAAATTGAAACTTGTACTTTAACTTATCTATCTAATAGATCGTTTAAATAGTTATTCAAATAAATTGTTGAAAGCTATTCAAATAACTATTCAAAAGATAAAACTATATAATTGTTATATTTTTCATTAGTATTGTAATACCAGTCCAAAATATCTTTTGACAAATTTCGTATAAATCAATAACTTGTGAAACTTAAATAAAACGCCGAATTATCCACCAAATAAATAATCGATAGTTACGATTACAATAATACGCGGTAAATTTTTTCTTTTTGAATGAATTAATGTAAATGAAATACACTGTCACTGAGAATAAAGGTCCTTATTATTTCGAATAGCTTAAATTGTTCTCATATAGACTAAACAAGGAAAAAGCTTGGACATTATATCGAGTATTTCCCGTCTGTATCGTATTTTCGATGAACTTAATCAGAAACTCTATTGGAAAACGCTTAATTTGTAGTGCGAGAAATGCTTGATGCCTGACTACTATTTGGTTTACCGAGATCAAGAGACTATTACCGGAAGTTGCGTAGATAACGATATTTTTGATCCTTTTATGTATAGCTACATACTAAGAACATTTGTGGCTATGTTTTGTTCTGCGGAGAGGTTCATTCTATTAAATAAGAATAAAACTGATTCATAAAACAAACCAATAAAACTAAAAATTTGTGTGGTATTTAATCAAATGTAGCTTTCTTCGATAAGTCTAGACTTTACAGTTATTAAATTGTTTGGAATTGGACTGTTTCAAATATTGAGATTTGTCATGCATTTACTAGATTTAGTACAAAACATTACATCAGATATTATGATTTCATTATGTATACCGTAGAAGATAAACTTAAAATCCTTAAAAATTAGATTTCGTCAAGCCAAAACACCTAATCCTTATATATTGTAATTCCTAAAATAGAAAAAAACTTGATTTTTGGTTAGTTATGTACTATGTTAGTTAAGTATATTTTTTAAATTAAATAATTTTGAAAGCATTTCAATTAGCTATTCAAAATAATATTTTGTTTTCATTAATAATATGTTGCGACTCTTATAGTATATTTCAAATAATTTTATAAGATGTAGTCCTCTATAATAGCATAAGAGTAGGCTTAGTCGCGTCAAATAACGTAGAATTGTAGTCATTTCTGTACCTTTTCCTGGTACAGAATACTATATAAGATTTTATATAGAAATAACTTTATATAAATTTTTTATTAATTAGTATTAAAGGAAACATTATTTGTTTATTTATCTTTTTTTTAATCGATGGTATTAAAATATCATTAGATAGAATAATTAGAATGACTATGACTAAATTTTTTTTAACAAACTTATACATTATTTACTTTTTAAAATGATTTGTAAATCATGATAACTTAACCTTTCACTCAAAATTATGTTATTAATTAATTAATTTTATTTATTTCGAATGATAAATTATATTTGAATTATTAATGAAGGACTTGAAGATTAAATTTTTTCTTTGTTAAATGTTAAAAATAGATTTTATTAATAAAGTATGGACAAATATCTTCAAAATTTATACATTTCATAAAGAATTCATAATATTAATTCGATAGATAGTAAAATACTTTCCGCAATACTAGGAGTCAAAGCTGCCGATCGATCACTTTTATATTAAAAATCTTCACTGATATTGGCTTCAGTACTTATCATATAATACTGATGTATTCAGAATCTTGATTTAGATTTGGTGAGTTTCTACATATGCAAGATATACAACCTTGAAGTTGAATGTTGCTCGAATTTGAGCAAATTCCGCTCGAGGTTAATTGAAAGTCTGAACCCTCTAAGAGTTCAGAAATAATATCATAACACAACTTAACTGACCCCAGACATGAATTTGGTGATGAAATATAGGATCATGACCACGTAATCGTTAGCGTAACATGAAAAAGCAACGGATGTAATCGAAAGTTTGTTATTTTTCACTGTCTTATTCATATATTTATGTCTGTATTCCTTCAAACTATTATGATCAAAGACAAAGATAAATAAATGAATATTTTCAAAATACTTTATGTATAAAAGTTTAGTTCAGATTCATAATAAGTATGAAAGAAATTTATTGAAAACGTTATGAATAATTAATTATATTATTCTGGTTAAAGTTGATAAGTCATTAACTATTTCGATATTAGCTGTTTTAAAACATAAATATTAATAGTTAACAGTTTTCTGAATATATCATAACAATTACAAAGATTAGATATTAAAACAATTCATATATATCTTATAAGTAAAGCGTATAGTTTCGATTAATGTAATGGGAAACTTTTTCCTCTACGGTTCCTTTCGAGTCGCATCGTACGCCGTAACAGAGTTAAATTTTCACCTTTGTTTCTGTATTTCTGTTTTTCTGTATTTTCCAGGTATTCGGAGTCAATAAATTCTTTTTAAATTTGTTGGATGCTATAGAAATTTCAATTACAGAGTTGTATACCAGAGTTAAATACCAAATACAGGCGCTTTTTAAATAAATGTTACATTTATTCACTTATTTAACAATAAATATTCTCGTAGAAATTCACGAGCACTATCCTTTTAAATTTCAGTTCAATCTTATTATTACAAAAAAAAAAAATTATTTAAAAATTATCTAAAAATTATCTTAAAATTATCTCTATCAAGCATGCAGGGTTTTACAATTATTTCTTTGGAAAATGGTCAGCGTTTGTAGCAGAAAATGATTCATAATTTATAAAGTTTTCAATTTATCGAATATCATCTGGACTTACTCTGCATAATTTTATTTCAAAGGTATAAAAATTTTAAGTAGAAAGTATGGGAATTCCTTGAAAGTTAGATGCGTTACATTGAAAAGTGCAATCTTGTGAAAAACGCGATAAAGCCTTAAAAAGAGATTTTTTATTTTTTGTAAGTAAAAATTTAAGGGCATTAAATCTTTTTTCTTTTAGTCTGCGATACTAAAATATATGGATATCCTTCTGTAGTGATATTTTTATCTTTTTTTGCTTTTAGATACGATTTATAAGATGAATGCGATACCTACATCCGTGATCCGTTGGTTTTACTAAAAATTCATTAACCCGTGCATAATAATTATACAGCATATATAATATTTAACAGCTTTATGATGCTGATAATTCTGAATAGTGTATTCAGCATTAAAAATACAAGTTGCAATATTATTGGTCATGTCTGGAGTCATCTTATTTTTTTAAAACTTCTTGAGTAATATATTTCACGTCATTGCCTCAGAGGCTTCTTATTATTTTCGGTTTAGTCTTCCAAAAAAATATTCATAAATATTAAAAAATGTCAAAGATGAGTATGAATACAAGTTAATACTTATTAAATCGATGTAAAGAAATTTCATAGCATTAAAAATATTGATAGAACAAGTATTCTTATGGAAGTACTCTTGAAAGAAATTTATAACTTTAGTCTTTTTCCACGTATATCAAGACTCATTCTTATCAATAAACCATAATAAATTACCAGCATATTAATAAGTATTCCAGTAAGATCTCTTTTTCCACTGAGTTCTTTTGTATTTTTCTTGAGCTTTCAAAACTAAGTTCCCATGTCTATACGTATACAGGAAATATCCTTTTTTTATCGTCTCATAATACTCTAAGATTTAGAAATGAAAATTACCTTAAATATTTCGTAATAGCATTATGCAATTATTTTAATGTATCGAATGAATAATTTATTAAAATCAATATAAAATATACTATTATAAGTATGATATTTGTTCAATTTAAAAAGTAAAAATATTTTTAAAAAATATGTATATTTCAAATACATAAATTTTGATTGGTTAATATTCAATTGTGTGACAAAGTTGATATCGAGTACAAATTTCATAGTGATATTATCTTTATAAGCCAATAATTACCAACGACTTATATTATTATAAGAATATTTAAAATATTAAAAAATCCTAATACAATTTAAAAGTATATGAATTTCATACAAATTTAATAATAAAAAAACACAACCTACTTACATAATAAATATTATCTTTTTGATAATCTTTTTCAATGGGTATTATATGTTATTAAATAGGTAAAAACACTATAAAATTTCTACAAATTAATATAAACATAAAACATTATATTATGCTTATAGAAGAAGAAAACCAAGTTAAGTAAATGTAAAGTTTTTTTTTTGTAAATAAAAATCACTTATACTTGTTTTTTTACAATCTTTTAATTAATTTGTATAAGTTTTACTGAGAAGAAAGATTTATATGATTTTAAACGATAAGAAAAGAAGATTGAGTATGAGTTAGAACTTATTAATAAGTGTTTGCATGATTTCCCGAGATTCAACGTCAGTGAAAAAAGATTAAATGTTTACGTTTCGAAAGTTAGAGATAATATATTAGTTTAAGAAACAGTTATTAAGATACTGGCAGACAATTTAGGACTTATTATTTAAATTAAAAATAATACATTAGCACTTCTGAATGTAACCATAAATAGAAAATTCTTCACTATTACAGCTATGGCAAGCATGACAAAACATACAAATAACATAAAAAATAACATTATAATAACTTACACCGCTATTTAACAACTATTATAGGTGAGTATAGAAATTAATGTATTCGTTAATATGAATATACAAAAGTACACGACATAATGAGAAGATGAATACCGGCATCGCATATTTGATCGATAATCTTTACAAGATCTCAGAACAAATTAAGTTTAGCAAGGAAAAATGTTTCTAGTAGAATATTGAACTTATTTATTGGTTCCTTTATTCTCTAATTCCATTAATTTAATCGAGAAAACTAGAGAGAGAGGAGAAAGAGATACATCAAATTTGAGCAAGAGCTTCGCTATCAATCATTCAGACCGTTTTTATCCATCCCTTTAATTCTTTTGCTGGTGTCTGAGTTACTGAATTTTCCGAATCGAAGTAAAATTTTTCAAGAACGAAATATTAAAGTTGTCTATATGAACATCTATACGTGAACTTTGATTTTAATGAAAAGAATTCGTAAAAAAATATTTAGATGTAAAATATATATCAATTTATACGTCGATTATGTGTTAATTAATAAATATAAGTAATTCTTATCAACTACAATTGTTTCTACTTATGAGCGTGGAGATCTTTTGAAATAAATATATCCTTTGTGAAAGTATATTCAGTAAGCTATCACAACAAATTCAATGTCCATTTAACCTCTTAAATGTTCAAAATTTCCACTTTTCATATTCTGTACATGTATATACTCCTTAGATATTTCTTAGATACCTATTCTTCACCTATTTAAATGAATAACGAGTATCGCAGTGTCAGAATAGTCTTGAACAAATTGCTCATTTCTATAAATAGCTCACGAAAAAATCATCCCTCCTTTTTACTCTGTTCGTGTTCAATCTTTAAGAGGGAGAGACACTAGTAGAAAAGGGAAAAAATGGAATGAGAGACAAAATGAATAAGAACACTTTCCGATGACTAGTAAGAGCGATTGATAAATAAAACGAAATTTTGAAGAATAAGATATATTTAGTCATCTGTAAATGAAAAAAATTGCAACCTGACGATGGAAGATCTTAATCTATCTGAGGGGAAGATAGTCCTGGTAGATACTCCATTAAATTGATGGAATAAATCTTTCGAAGCGCAATTCTTTTATTTTTTGTTTGCTTGTTTACGCATATATATGTGTTCAAGGGAATTTTCTCTATCTGATGTATGTATGTGAAATATGAGGATGATGAAACAGGAAAAAGAAAATGCGTATAAGTAAGGTCTGTGTGACGAGCCAGAAATAGAAAGAAACGGACCGTCATCAGCTCTGAAGTACGTGGATACGAAGAAGGGAAAAAAAATAAGAAAGAGCAAAGGTTAAGAATATAGCATTGAGCACGAAGCAAGACCCATTATGTGACAAAAGCAGTGCACTCTCTGCTAAGTCAGCCGCTTCATTTTCTTTTTATACCTTTCTAATCCTGCAGTGTTCGCTTGCATTTTAGCTTCTTTTGCACGTACATATGCGCGCGTGCGCGCACGCACACGTACGAACGCACATACAACATACAAATATCTTTTGTTCACAAGTCTTCTCTTATCATAAGTTTGACCTCATCTTCAGCCTGTTTTTCTTTTTACCTCCTCTTATACTCTTATATGCATGCATTTTAGACATCCTTACTCCACCAAACTCTGATGGCAGTGACATTTATCGAATGATTTCTTTGTCAAAGAATTGTAAAATTGAAAATTCTCGTACTATGTTAATAACCAGTTTGTATTTAAGAGTTCAGCTTAATGATCTGACAGAAGCTATAAATTATGAAGCCTCACTCATTAGTAGCCTTGATGAAGTTCAGCAACAATTTTTACGTTAATGTCGTTTCTCATGAATTTACTTATTCACTCATACAGAAATATCTAATTTCTTTTAACCCATTTTATCACATAATTATTTTTTGTTCAAAAAGTAACATTTGTGTACGATTAGTTTAAAATGAACAGTGTTGTCTTGGATTTGGTCAATTAGTGTATTCTTATGTGGTTACGTATACTAATTCCCGCAGAACTAAATCTTGACAAAAGTCTGCAAACCTTTTCAGAAAAATTAAGTAAATGATAAATTATCTTATTAACGGCATATTTGATTAATACTTATGCAAGGAATATGTTTATGCAGTTTTATATGATTATATAACTCGATGGTTAATTTTAAATTGTGCTCGTATATTTATTACTATACATCGATAGAGATGTACTTTGTACAAACTCGAAAATAAAATATTATCTAAAAGTATAAATTATAGTATTGCAGATATAATTAAAGAAATTATATAGTAAGAAAGATTTTTTGAAAATAATAGGTAAATTAATATTTGTGAAGAAATAAATTTTCAAAAAATGTTCAAATACTTATATTCTAATTTATCCGATTCAATTTTTTGAGGATATAAATACATACTTATTCTTAAATACAAGTTATTCTTATTCGTTGTTATACAAATATTATATACACATGAAGTAGTTCATTATTTTTATTAATTCTTTCAACTACAAAAAATTCTTTTCTTAAAGCTTTCTTAATATACAGTTGCTTATTGTAAAGTCTTCAATATTTATTTTTATATAATTGAAAGAAAACTAAGAATGAAGCCTACTGTTTCTACTAATTTTCAGCTGATAAAACATCTTCAAAAACTAATAAATAGGTAATTGGACACGAGTAGCTAGTGAAGACCATTTTATTCTCCCAAATATTTATAAATAATGATTTTGTAAAATAATATTGATTCATTGTAAAGGTTCCTCTTTCCACATGCGGTATCGATACTCCATGATAGTCTTGTGAAACTATGAAGTCTAGAGATTGTGGCAATGCTTATTGCCAAATGTAGGAAAATGTGCATACACTCTGAATACATTGTCCAGAATCCTATTGTTAATGTTAGAGAGTCAACGAGTACAGCACAATCGATAAATCAGTTCAAATGCAAAACAGATTCGGAGGTAAAACGTTTCAAAATGTTGCGAAACTTAGGAGTGACGAAATTCCGCATAATTATTCATCATTACTCATACAACCGAAATTTGTAGGCACTTAGTCCTCCGAATCAGTTACTTTTGAGTCTCTTACTGAATTTATATGAATTCCCACTACCCACCTTCTTACTCGAGTCCATCAATGTAACCGACGTGATTGGATTTGAGTTAATATCGATGGCTATTGAATTGTCTGCAAAGCAGTATGAGAAACATTCTTTTGCTTATGCTTTGCAAAATTTTCTCATAAAATAAATGATTTTGGTTATTTTGTTTTCAAGTTTTCAATATTAATTTTTTCACTGTTAAAAATATTTGCAATATCATAACTACACATAACCTGCGAACATAAAGAGTACTTGAATAATTACATATTTTTCAAAACTTAAACTGTGACCGATAAATAATTTGTACAATAGTTAAGTGTCATAAGATAATGAATTTAATTTTTATTTAATTTTTTGAATGTGAATTAATAATGAAAAAAGAAAAAGTATTTAATTAACTTATACATTATGATCTAATGTAAAATAATTTTGCAAGTATAATATTTAAAAGACTTTTTGCACCACTAATAATTGATTAAAATAACCGTCTGTGTCTTGCACGTAACCACTTATAAAAACAAAAATAAACGTTGTGCATATTTTACAAATGCGAAGGATTAAATACATCTTTTACTACACAATATAAGCTTTAAATAAATGTGGATCACTAGATGCGTATACTCCTATCGTTTATTAACGCACAAGCCAAGAGATATATCTGTCGTTTTTTTTTCTCTCTTTCTGTCTCACTCTGTTTTCTTTTACGAAAATTTAAATTGTGCTGCTATTTCTTCTAGGATACAATCATAAAGTTTTTACTTTTTCTCGCAGAATCGTTATATCCGTATGTTTTTAAATTTCCTTGCTAACCACTTATTCAAGTTAAGGTTTACGAACGCCTATACATATTTTTCTACACAATCCGCTGAAGCTTTAAAAACGTGCAGCATCATAGCACGAGAGCTCGTTGAAAAACTGAAATTTATTTGAAAAAAACTGTTGATATTCCCTTAAAAAAGCCTTAACAAATTTCTTCAAACAAATGCAAACCTTGATATCATTTTTAATTGAGTTTATATAAGAAAGACCCATTTTTCATTATTTTGAAGATTTTAATCTAAATTCTTGAATAGTATAATTTCGTGAATATGAATCAAATAACATTTATTAAATTTCAATCTATCCCCAAATCAATATCAATGAATCAAACTCTTGATTTAATTTAATATATGCATGGATTTCTAAACAAGTTTTTATAGTTGTTATTAATATTTCATTAGATTTTCTGAAACTTATGGTTTTATTTCATATAACCACTAGCACAATAATTTTAGGTACTAATCTAAACATTATTAAATTCTAATAATAAAAATTAATAAAAATTATTAGGTAGCTAGTAATTTTCATTTCAATTTCCAACTAGTAATGAATACAATAATTTATAAAATTTAAACAAACTTCTTTATAATCAAGTTGATCGAAAGCATAAATTTACATAATATTTATTTCCCGTATAAATAAAAAAAAATTTTATGAAAACAATATTGGCTCAATGCGCAATTACGCAGTCTTTTCATGTCCTTATAAATATTGTATATTTATAAAAAGTAATAAAAAAAGATAGAGTTTGTACACGGGAAAGAGAAAGAAAAACGTAGAAAGCACAAGCTTTAGAAAAATGACTCCACTCGAATACTTTAGTACATTTTTGATATAATTACGGCCTAGAGAAAATATTGGATAATCTTTTAAGAGTAAAGAGAAAATAAGTGAAAAATAAACACATCTTATAGGAATGTGTAATATACACGTATAAACGCAGTGAACAAAAGCACTTTCTTAAAATAAATGCCTCAAAGTTTATTAGATACCAATCTGCTTTAATAATAAAAGTCAAGTTTATATTGGGTTATGAAGAAGTTTTATAGTAAGAATAAAATATGAGATGAAAGAAAGAGAAATACAGGAAAGAATTTAAAAACTTTCTAAAGCACAATCGATCACTTAGATATTTCATAACCGTCATTCAGTTAAATATCAGTGATTACATTCCTGATTGGAAAGAAATAAGAACACTTATTATTTATTCATATATTTTTGCACATGTAACAAATATATATATGTATATATATATATATATATATAATGATTAATGTATTAATTGTGATTTTCTAACATGATATTAAATGAGATTGCAATTGTAATTGCACCAAGTATATCCTCTTAATTTAATTAGTTTTAATTGAAACTTGTATTATATTACAGGTACAGATATTCATTGAAATTTTAAAATATTATACAAGAAAATAAATAAAATATGATAAATATGTTTTTATGATTCTTAAAATGATAATATGAAAGTATCAATAGTAAAAACTAGGTAGCGATTAGATATGTAATTTTTAGTATTATTTTTAATAAGAATTGTTTAATGTTTAATCGATTACTTCTCTACACCTAGTAAGATAAGAGTATACACGAAATAAGAAAAAAATATAAATTCTTCAAGAACGATCTAACTAAAAAGTTCTGAATGTTACAGAGATCAAAGTAATGGTAAATTTATTTTCTTTTAATTGTTATAATTTAACTCTTTCTTATTTGCTATGTCTACTCAATTGTTTTTCTTTATCGAAAGCTTTATCGAGCTTTATAATCTTTTTTGTTTTTTCTGTTAACTAATTTTTTCTTACAATAGTTCTATGTGACAGAAAACGAATACATGTTTCTTGAAACTGTCAATCTAAATAATAAACTAACTAATTGAAAGATTTTAGTTAAAGTGTGTTATCGTTTCTTTTACATTGTGTTTAGAATAAAGGACGATGGTATCCAAATACATACATATACATGTATAACCCCAGATTTAAATTTATAAAACTTAGATGTAATTTTTTATATGAGGATTATTTTAGTAATTACGGTAATATTTCAGAATTTATTTAGAGTTCCCGAAATAATATGGATCATATATCGAAATATGTCAAAAAGCTGAATTCATAGGGTCATTATATGTAACTTAACAATCTTCCATGCATTATCCCAACTTTACATTCCAACTTTATTTCCTCTAATTATTCATATAAAATATATTTATTATTTGTATTCGTAACTTTTTTAACATTGCGGTCGAAACTCTCAATTAATCAAAAGTTTCTGAAAATAAAATAAAAAAATCTTCAATTAATTATCTTTCTACATAAATGCTGGATTGAAGCATTATTGATAGTAACAATGTATAAAGTAGTCGTATATATACATATATATATTTTTTTTTTACCTATATATAAAAAATCCTTTTAGAATATATTAAAAATAAATTGGAAATATAAAATTAATTTAAGAAACCAGAAGCATAAAACTTCTCTTTTACAATATATTGTACTATAATTTTAATGAATAAGATTATTTAAGTAATCTTATTATTTTCCTGAAATAAAATCATAATTAAAATACAAATAATTTATAATAAAAATTAAATTAAATTAAATTAAATTAAATTAAAATTATAATACAAATATTAAAAACATATTATGGGAATGTATTGTAAGCGTTAGAATTCATCGTTACAATAGAATTTCTATTACAGTAACTTCTTACATGTACTTAGGTAGTGAGATTAACCTATTTCATGAAGGTGACAAACTATTTAATTGATAAATTTAAATGCGAGTTCAACCATATTTTAATTTTCTTGACTTCTCTGATGCACTTTCATTTACTTCTTTATAAGTTTCTGCATGTGAATAATACAACAGCAGCAGTGAAATCGAGAATATACTACAAGATCTTTTGAAAGTTTTGGCAAAGGGAAACTTCAATTTCACATTTTCTTTCTGGAGAATATGAGGTGATATACGAGTATAATGAGTATAATATAAATTAGAGTGTGAGAGACGTATCGAACATGTGAAAAAACTATCAAAAGAAAAGTTACAAAGTATTTAATGAATTGGGAAAATAAAGTTTCACCGCAGAATTTATTTCAATTATTTACGTTTACAAAAATTATAATTAAAATAATGTTATTAACATTTTAAGCTCTTAGTTTAACAAACATGAGAAAGTTGCCTTACATTTTAAAAGTAAATCAATCTCTTGAAAAAATTACTTAAGTATTTAACTAATTAATTATTTTTAATTACTTGATTTTATTTGTACATAGTTTTTATAGAAAAGTAGACAAACATTAAAAATGAGTAAAATATTGAAACTCGTACAATAAATTTAGATGATATTTTTATTCTCACATATTTTTCATAATTAACCAAGCTTCATTTAATTAGTTGGAGCTTTTAACTTTATTTTAAAATGGTTATAAATTTGAATATAATTATTTCATATGCGGACAAAAAATTATAACACAATTAAATTAATAACGTGATTCAAGATTCACAGATTGTACTATCATAAAAATATCGTCATTATAGCTTTATATAATAGTGTCTTACATAACGAATAGTATTTTTATTTACATTTTCTAACATTGAGCTCTCCCGACAGTTATTCATTAGTATATAAAAAACTAGTTATTTGTTAACTATCTAAGCTTGGAAATTTTTGTACTTTTAACATTTAAAATTTCAATTTTTTTTTGAAGCTTAAAAATCACATAGTTTTTAAGAATAAAACTAATGGGAAAAAACAATAAGTTATATTAAATCAAAATATTTTTCCAAAGGTACTTAATCTTCAATGTTATACGGAAAATAACCTTAAATAATTAGTATACTATAAAGATACACTATAAATATGGTTGTAATATTAATGATAAACTCTTGCAAATTTAGAAAATATGGCAACCAGAGGCATGAGTACTAAAAGTATCGTACGCTCGTCAGATAGATATGAGGTACGCTTCATTCCAATGATCATATAAATACAAGCACATACAATTGCTAACGTAAGATCCACTTTTCTTTAATTTTTTGTGTATTCTTTGTTTCTCTCACTAGCTCTACATTTCATTTTTTTAGATATATGTATGCGCGCACACACATACAAATACAACTTATCTAGTGCTTTAGGCTTCTGCTTGCCGTATGTCACACTCTACTCTTGAAGAGTTTTGCATATTTCGTGCTCGGCTAAAGTCTGGTTTATTCGTTCAATTACTCATGCAGACCCTTGTGCTGATTGCATACCTAGCATATGCATTCCAAGCGAATAAATTTGTTTTTGATATCTATTAAACTCTCCAAGGTTAAATGCATCATTTAGGGGTGATATTTCTTTTATTTTAGAAATGAGAACGAATCTGTTAAAATAATAACCATATAAATATTTATTAGGAACTTATTATGGCATTTATATTTCAAATCTTTTTATGTATTCTATTTCCTTCGGCTTGCTATTTACATCAGATAAATTAATTAATTATTTTGATTCAAAAAGATAAGCATAGGAATTTTTATTTTTCCAATTAAATTAATTGGAAAATAAATTAAATTAATTATAATTTTCTTGAAAGTAACGACATTCTAAATTTATAAACTTACATAAACTTTTATTTAATTATCAATGAAATTATAAAATTTAAATAGCAATTTAAAGATTAATTTTATTATTAATATTATTATTATTATTATTATTATTATTATTATAACATACATATTTACAAATACGTACAATATTGTTATTTAATAAGATTTTTTCAAGTTGAAAATTAATTGTGAATTATAGTCGTTAAAGATTTGGTATATAATTTTTATTATACCATTAAACAATAAACCATATATATAGAGTTATGATGAAAAACCTACTTTTTTAAAAAATATTGATTTTTTTTAAACCTCCACCAATATGTATACTAATATATTTATGTACATAATAATTTATAGATGACTCACTCATGTCATAATTATTATGACATTAAATACAGTAATTTTAAGTAGACTAATTTATTAAAATAATAAAAAGTGCGGCAAAGTCAAAAACTATATTCTAACCATGTAAAGTCAATTTTGGCATAAATAAAAATGAAATACGAAAATATTATGCGTATCAAAATGTAAATTTGTTATTAAAAGTGATTTTGAAAGGGTAATGATTCCTTTGTGAAATTGAAATACAAAGTGTAATATTCATAAATGAAATATAAACGTAAATATGGATAATTTAAATATTAAAAGTAAGATATTTATAAGGGTTTTCAGAACCAAACATAGTTGTCATTCATTTTAGGTTCTATGTTATGAAATACAGCACAGTTAAACATTTTCAAAGGTATATATATAATTTATCATTTATTTTGAAATTAGATTTGTTTAAAACAATTTAGAATATTTTGAGCAACTTAACTAGAATTCATACAAATAACTAAGTATAAATGCATACTTTTTATTTTACACAACAAGATCATTGATATTATATACATAATTTTAAGTATTGATAAAATATATATAAATGTATAATGATTGTATCTGCATTGAGTCTAAATTAAAATATGATTTTACCTTTACATTGACAGATCCGATTTGTTGATATTTATCGATCTTTAGATACGTATTTAAATTTATTTGTAATTAAAATACACCAAACTAATAAGTAAAATTTAATTAAAAAAATATATTCTCATGCTTGTATCAAGCAGTAAATATACCTGAAAAAACTTCATAATCAAATTTCATGTTTCTGTTAAGATTTCACTCTTCACTTAAGAAAAACTTAATTTAGATATGTATGTTTTAGAAAAAAATTACTCGATGCAATATGCACTAAAGAGTAAAATAACTAGTTTTATTTTAAATGTTTTTATTAAAAATATAAACTAAATAAAAGTGTACTCTCGGACACGAAAAAAAAAAAAAAATAATACAATTTTCAATTTTTTAATAAAGGTTGTATTTTTTAGATGCACACATGTTTCTGATTCTTTTTCTTTAGGACCAATATCAGTATTATCCAATAAAGAGCTATCCTAACTTATTTACAGTGTAATAACAATTTCAAATATATATTATTATGAATTAATAGTAATTGTTTGAAAAAAACGAAAAGGCAAAATCAAAGATGAAATTGTGCAAGTAATTCTAATTCCGGTATTTATTAGACGTATTTCATTTGTTGATAGTGGCACACTATTGTATCAATTTCTGGGTAAAAAACTGATATTTGTTTTTTACTATAACAAAAGTATAATTTTCCTTACAAGTGTTATGAATATTTTCTTAATTTAAAAGAGAAATTAATTTGCAGGAGTGCGTATTATTAAATATCTCACTGCAATAAAGCTTTTTAAAGATAAAAAGAAATTTTACTATTGAAATTCAGTATCAAAAGATTTCAAATCGTTTAATTTGCTATAACCTAAAATACGATAAAGTAATGATATTCTATTCAATTTATAGCCAAATTTTCGAACTGCAATATCATTACGAATTTGCTGTTTTTATGTGAGGGCGCGAATCAATTTTATCGACTACTATTTTTTGCACTGTTCCGTGAATAATTTTTTTTAATCACATTTCTATCAAAGTTTATCTTACTGAAGTCTAGTGTGAAATGAAAGTAAATAAACGAACCCAATGCTTAAATTGAAGACTTTTGTTCTTATCAATTACTCATCTCATTCTGGCTAATTCAATAATGAACATGTTAAGGCTTATTCACATTATATTACATAAATTTCGAAAATTCAAAGAAAATTTCTTGGCTTGACAAAAGAACAACCAAGCAGTAAAGAAACAAATATCTTTTTTATTCAATACGTTCACCAGGGAAATCATTCGTAGCCCTTGAATGAGAAAGTACAGAAATTGAAAAATCGAAATTAAAAGAGAGAGGAGCGAAAAAGAATTAAAATCAGCGTGTTCCGACTGAAAAATCGGAAAGTACAAAGTAAGCTCTCTCGACCGCTGCAGCACCCAGAACCACTAATGTGCTCGCTCGCAGCGCGGACGGAAACTTCGAGGTGACCTTGGCCACCAAGGCTACCATCTACCATCAAGGCTTGGTCGAGTGGAAACCACCGGCGATATACAAGTCTTCCTGCGAAATCGACGTCGAGTACTTCCCCTTCGATGAACAGACCTGCGTACTGAAGTTTGGTTCTTGGACCTACGACGGCTTCAAGGTAAACGCGCAATGCATGATAGTCCACTAAGTCACTTTTTATATGTATATGTATACTTGAAACCACGTTTGCTCTATGTAAGATAAACAAATAAACAATAGCCATTAACCCAATGGCATGTAATTACAACAACGTTACGTGAAATTATGTGACTAGTAAAACTTTCTGTGTTCTTTCACGTACTTACACTATTGTTCTTCTTATTTCTCTTGACTTTTCAGCCAATACTGTGCCCCCTTATCACCATTACTATACCACTTATGTATACTATAACCGTTATCACCACTACTGCTCTTAGTATTACTAACATCACATATAATGTAATTCATAGTACAGAAAGCAAAGCACGCGCAATATGCAATAGCCAACATTATTAATCCTTTTTAATTAGTTATTCTCTCTCGTAACTCGCGCTGAAAGGAAGCGGCGCGTTTTCTTAAAAAGTTTTGTGAATTTATGTATCTATTTAGGAATACATAATATTTTAATTTAAATACAGAACTATTCTTATTTATATAGATTTCTAAAGTAAGAAAGTGATCACAATAAATGTTACATGGGAATGCGACGCTTCTTATACCCTTCTTTTCAACAATAAAAAATAATTTGCCGGAAGACTCCTTTCCTCGCTCATGCTCAATACCGTAGTCACCTACTTCGAACGAAACTAAACGCTCTACCCATACCTTTGATTGATAGCTGCATTTAAGTGTGTGTAACTGCAATATGTTTTGTCTTTTCTTTTAGATTTTCTTGCAAGTTATCTACGTACGTATATTATATATTTACATGCTCTTATTTATTCTTAATAACGATGCATACACATCATAAACTACTCTGTTTTATTTTTATATATCGTATAATTCATCGATTCATATGAAACAATGAAACGTATGATACAAAATTATAGAAACCTCCTGGACGTGAAAAATCTATTTAAGCTTCAAACGGAAAAAATTTCAGTAAATTAATTTTGAAAAATTGGAGTTTCTGTTCAAATTGACAGTAGTATTGTTTACTTTAATGGTGATATTTAATATTAATATATATATATATATATATATATATATATATATATATATATATATATATAATGTATATATATTAGTTTAATACATTATCAAATTGTCTCAAATCATCATAATGCTATTATTTTAATCTTATTTATTATTTTTTTGTTAAATGTCTTGAAAAATAGTGATTATTTCAATTTTGTAACGTACAGGAATGAATAGAAAAATAGATGATATAGTAAATAGTTCTCAAAATAATTTTTTATAGACAAACTTTATAAGCTCTGTAAAATAAGTTTTCTTTTTTTTCAATATTCATAAAAGTACATTTTTTACCACATCTTCACATTAAATATTTAAAAATATCATTTTTCTTATCATTTAATTTATCACATAATTCGATTATTAAAATAATAAATTATTCTATCCATATTTAATATAAAATATTATATTATAAATTAACAATGATAACATAAGTATTATTTAAAAAATTCATTTAAATAATTATTTTAATAAGATGAATTGACACTAATTACTCTGAATTATGTTAGAGTAGGCAATGATGCAGTTAATAAAACGTAAATAATGCAAATAAAAAATTTAGTTTGTAATAATAAAAACCGTAATACACGTACATTATTGAATAATTAACTAAACATAAATAGTTTACTATATAAGCAATTAGAAATAAAACTAGATAATATAATTAACATCGAACGAAAATAAATATTTTAATATTTATTTTATATAATAAAGTACTCTTTAATTCAAAGCCAATTTCATTTTCGAAACGTAAATAATACTTTCATTCTCTAAAAATCTTTTGCAATAAAATTAGTATGCAAACATTAAAAACATTGTTCGATAAATATTGGTCCATGAATTTGTATTTTTTATAATACCGATACCATTATCATAGTAAAAATCAGAACTAGAAGAAAAAGTAAGAATGAGCATTAAAAATAAAAACGAGTATGCAAAAAGTCCAGGAGGCGGGTAAGTTAAAAAGCACAACAGGAAAGGAAGTTGCAAAGCAAATAATAAAAAATACTTGAATACTACGAAACGGAAAGAGGTGGTTGCGCCGAGAGAGAGAGAGAGTGGTCGAGAAAGCAAGGGAGAAAGAGAGAGAGAGAGGTATCACCCTGGGCTTGTGTTTTTTGTTACGGTGTTCGCAGCGCCGACGGCAACTACGAGGTGACGCTGATGACCAAGGCTACCGTCTACTATTCGGGATTGGTCGTCTGGCAGCCACCAGCAGTTTATAAGTCCTCCTGCTCCATCGACGTTGAGTTCTTTCCCTACGACGTACAGACCTGCGTTTTGAAGTTAGGCTCCTGGACCTATGACGGCTTCAAGGTGCCGAAAACTTACCCGAGAGAGATGATATTTTTTCTTGCAAAACACAAATTAATTGATATTTTGCCATATTATTTATGTTGCTTTTCTTTATTATCTCTAAAAATTTATATTTGATAAACGTATTTTTTTCAAATTTCGACTATTATTGTTCTGGTCTTTGCCCCGTTCTATATATACATGTACATTCTTATTCAAGACTACATACTTGTGATTTTTCAATGCGTGAGAGAAATCATGTATATTGGTCATCTTTCGCTATTAACTTTGTTGTTGTATGACACGTTGTGTTTTATCTTTCGTGGCATAATTAGTTATATTAAAATTATACCTGTTAAAAGTAATATATATATATATATTACTTTTAACATTGCTATATTTAATATTACTATATATATATAGCAAAATTTTGTCTTATCACTTTTAAAATAGTAATAATTCAGATAAAATGACAAATTTTTATTGTTTAATTAAACTAAAAATATTCATTGTATATTCTGAAATTCTACGCTGCTTATTACAATATTTTATTCCTAAATGCATTTCTAATTTGTAAATAATATTTTTTAATATGTTCATACAATTTATAGTACAAATACAGTGGTTAAGCATGAGCAAATGAAATATTTAAATAAAAAAGGAAAAGATTGTATTTCACATGTATATAGCCCTAATTAATTATGATAAAAGCTTAGATATAATATCTCAAGTATTGAATTGAATATATTACTGATCGCTCATTACAGATCATTCTCTCTCGCTGGTTTGATATATATCAATATATATATATTCATTCGTTCGTTCGTGAAATGCGCTAGTGAACGTGTTATTATATCATATGCATATACATACTTATATATTATATTCATGTTTTCCTGTTCACTTTTTGTTATGACACTGTTTTTTATACATTGACGTTCATCGTTCATGCATCGATTATTGTTTCTAATTCTACTGTAAACTTTTTTCTATATATATATAGATGTTTCGTGATTTTTTTCTTTTTTGAACTAACAATAAACAAAAATGCTATTAAAGGGAGTCAAGTAAGTAAACTGATGATTTATCCTCTTTATTATTCCCTTCATCTGGTAATTTCATGTACGTTCTAAACAAATTTCTTTTATAATAATATTTTTATGAAATCAATACAAGTTATTTAATTTTTATCAACCAAATTTTTATGCTTTTTGAATCCTAAAACAATTTTTTATATTCTACTTGACTCTTATAATATATATATATATATATATATATTTTTAAAATTCGGATAATAAGTGTTAACATTATTATGTTTGAAACATAAATAATAGTTTCTTTGCTACTAAATTTAAATACATTAGAAAAAAGTTTTTCTCTGTCTTTGTAACTCATTTATAGTAGTGTTAAATCTTCGTTTTCTATATAATTCCATTGATTATATTATTTATAAAAATTTTTCGAAAATCTTTAATTTTAATATAAATTTGTATTAATGTGCATGTAATCTCGATTACATGCACAGAATGTAATGAATAAAAATGCAAGAACTCAATGTGCTTTATGATTAACGAATATATAACATACTTTTACACCTGTAGCTACTCGAAAAACATGTATGTATATATGTACATACATAACATAGCTCATTTGCCTTTATGATATAAATATAATTTGTTTCCTTCTTAGTCGAAATTGTTTATTCAAAAATACAAAAATTCTAAGTTCACATTATGTAATGTGCATATATAGACATGTACTTAAATTAAATAAATCAATAATTTATTTTGATATCTATAATAATATTATCAATGGATAAGTTTTTTATTAAGTAATTGTTGTACTTAGTAATATTTATTTTTTCTAAAAATATATTTCTAAAATAAAATTTAGAATAAAATATATGTTATACACTCGATTAATATTCTAATAATGATATTGTTATTTATATAATTTTATTTGATTTCGTAGTTGTATTGAAAATTATAGAAGAATTTAATATTAATCGCCTATCTTTAAAACAAATTTTTATTAAATGTGAGATTCTATAAACTTTAAACAATTACTTTAAAATTAAAAATTGTAAAAAAACATATGTAAAACACTAAAAAAACTTATTATATAAGAAAAAACACATACAAAAATATTAAATTTATAAAAATATTAAATTTATAAAAATATTAAATTTATAAAAATATTATAAATATTATAAATATTTATAAATATTAATTTAAATTTATAAAAATTTAAAAATTCTATTTAATTTAATTCACATAAATTTTCATATTTTTTAAAAATTATAGGAACTGCATTATCACGTAAATTAATACACATTTTAATAAGATGTTTCATAAGATAATCCTTTCTTATACGTTAAATATCCTTATTTAAACATATATTTATTTGTTAGTATTGAAATAGTTTGTGATGATTTGAATGATACTTGGGTATGTTAATTATAGATAGTCAATTATAAATAGTCAACAATTATAGATAGTCAAATATAAAAATATAATTTAATATACTTTAATCGAAAATTAAAATATGTAACGATAAAAGTTTGAATGATATCAGTATTTTTTAACACTTTCTTGACACACACAAATCTAACTCATCTATTTTTAAAAAGAAAAAGATAAAAAATGTCTATTTCTATATATTCAGTATCTTTCTATAATAAATTTATATCTTTGTTTGAGTAAATCTGATTGCTTAATAAATTTTCTGAAAATTAATACATATTAAAATAAAAATAAATTTTTTTATTTCTAATGAAAATTTGGTATAAAACGTAAGTATTAAATTTGATAATAAAAGATTCAAATACAGAGAAGAATATATATATACATTTTTTAAATTACATATTTTATAGTTCCTTATTAAGAGTTTAAATGTTGAATTCTATACTTGCTGCCTTTAATTACATTTTATTTTTCATTTCATGCACATTAAAACTCATATACTTAAAATTTCATCGTAAACCATAAAAATAATTTTTAATATTTCAAGATTATGCATCGCATACAATACTAATGAGACATCCAAAATCTATTTATATTATATTTAGTATACTTATAACTTTATATACAGACATTCTTGGTTTGAAATCATCGTACTTAAAGCATAATGCTTTAAGTAATGAAATTAACTATAATTACTGTTACGTGGATTTAGTTTATGATTTTATTAATTTATTCCATTGCATAGACAATAATTTATAATTATAGTAAGAGTGAAGCAAATAGATTTCAGTATCTTATATCGCAGAAAAAACATAACAGAGACAGAAAAATTATGTCTTATATTACTTATATTACTATTAATATACAACATCTTATTTTAATCAACTACAATTTAATTTTAATAAAAGTTAGATTTTTATAAAATTTTTATATAAATACATTTGACTGTAAAATTATAATATCTGTGTTCGAATTAAGAGGCTTATATTTTCATTACATCCAATTATATACTAAAAATATTGAAAGCAGAATTATTGTCTCGTATAATTTATTATATCAACATATTCTCTAATATTTTACCATGTTACCTAAAATATTCTCTGTTAATTGTAAATTAAATTATTATTTGTACATTTAAAAAAAGTATTCATAATAAACTATTCAAGAAATTTGTTTCTAAAATATTAATTTCTAATAAATCAGTTGATATGATAATAGCTTTATGGTTTGATCGATTCATTGGTTGATAACAGAAATATAATTTCTATTATTAACATCATAAATGAAAAAAGAATAATTCGTTGCTTATAAGTTATCAATTGTTTCTATAAATTCTTTAGATTTACTTATTATAATAATTCATTAACCTAAAGTTATATCTATTTCATGCAATTGAGCATCGAATCTATGATAGTATCAACTAATATCTGAAATCATTCATAAATACAAATTAACGTAATATATTATTAAATTCTATAATGAACACTATGTTTTACGACATATTTAAAATGATAAGACTTATAATATCTATGGATTACAGTTCTTATTGCGAATTAATTTCCATAAAAAAATTATCCACGAGGAATAATCGTAGAAGATATTAAAATTTTTCAACTTATAATCCAAGTTCTCGTTATAAGCATTATTAAATTTCTTTATCCTTGATTGTCATTAACGTTGTTTATGTCATTATCCTCGCTTCACGGCCGCGTACATGTATCTCCCATAATTTTAATCAATGTTTCACTTTACATTGTTAAGAAAAGCGCTTGTCTCTTCTAATTGTTTGCGTACCATTCGCGTACCGTCACACTTGGTATACCCTGCTGATCAAGCTTTCAATTAACTCAGGCCCAAGACTAAAATACCTTTGTAAGGCGGGGCGAGTGAAATGTCTAATACAACGTCGAGAAAGTTTCTATCATAAGTTCTCGGAACAGTTCGCGTGTTTTATAAACAAACGGCCGCATTGACTCTCATGAAAACATTTTGTTTCACAGAGATTGAATTTTAAAACACCATTGTCATGTGCTCATATATTTCGATAAGTGAAAATTAAATCCTAATGTTTACAGAGGAATAGATTTATTAACATACAAAAAATAATATTTGCATTAATGACTTTTATTACAAACAATATTAAAAATTTATCTTAACATTATACTATATGTATAAGTAATAGGTTTGTAAACACAAATACAAAATGTGAAAAAAGAATAAAGTTTGGAATTAATTTTATAAAGATAATAACTACGTACGAAATTAATTATAAAAGTAATTGTGAAATAACATATTACTTCATAGTTAAGTAACATTGAACGATATACCTAATCAGTTTTAAATAATAAAAATAAATATATTAAAATAATTTTGCTAACAATTGAATTTAAATACGTTTACATCAACTATAACATTATTAAATATTTGATTAACATTATTAAATACATTTGATTGATATCTATTTTATTTATAAAAACTATAACTATGATCAATATATGTTATAAATATCAATTTGATGTAGCAATACATATAGACTGTAAGATTGAAAGGAATGTTCTAAATTATGTTGTAGTTCGTTTTCAAAATTGACTCTTGCCATTGAATCACCTTATCAAATTATGCCAATTTAGTTACTGATTAGCATCTTCTAAAATTCAAATCCATAGCTTAATCATCTTCCACTTCAATCGATAAAGAATATAATGCATTAATCTTTTTTTTGAAATATCTTGAGAGAATTTTAAAACATTAGTTTCTATAATTAAATAAAATATAATGTTCTTTATAATACATCTTTTACAATCAATTATATTGATATTCTATATTTAAATATTAAACAAATCGTAAATATATTGTAACAAAGTAAAGATCCAATTGAATCTCTATAAATTCAGTTTTTTATTTAGAAATTCATGAATTTTTTTTTTCACAGACTTAATATAAAATGAGCTACAAATTGAAACTATAATATTTATTACATTAAGTTTGAAACTTTTAATGAAAAATGAAAGCTTAAGTAAATCAATTGATGAAATATTAAAATATAAACATGGAATAAATATATTGTATATATTTTGAGTTTAATTATTTTAATATAACGTGGAAAATTTCTTTTAAGTTATTGAAGATTTTATTTTGCTTCTTCTTTTAATTCTTTTAATTTAATTAAAAATATTGTTCAATTTAACTTTAAAAATAAAGTGCTAATATATAAATTCAAAAAATATGACTAAAGTTTAACCAAAATTATATTTTTATGTTTATATTAGGCACTATAATATGCATATATATTTCTTAATTATGTATATATATATATATATATATACTATAAATAAATTCAAAACTCTTAATTAGTTTCTAACAAAACAATACATTATTATATTATTTAATTTAATTTGCATTACTAATTTTATATTATACATATATATAAATTTACAAAGTTTTAATGGGATCTATTAATACTATATTGCACTAATTAGAAATTATATAATTAGAATTAATAAAACTAATATAAATGTTGGTTTTGTTATTTATTAAATCTATGATTTATTTTAGATAGGTAATATAAGCAAACGTGTATACCATTTCATGTCAAATTTGAATCTGAAAGCATGGAAATAAATATAAGTCGAATTCTGTAGAATATTTTGAATATATAATAAATACATATCTCCGTAAAAATAAATGTTGATACCGTGTTTTTTTAATATATATATACATATGTTAGGATTAAAGTTATATGCGTATTAAATTACTCAATATTACTTAGTCATAGAAACTATATTCTAACTAGTTCCACAAATAATAGATACATGACAACTTTAAGAATCGCATAAAAAAATTAAGCTTACATAGTTTAAACAATGTCAATATAGATAAATGAAAATATATATTTAAATCTTTGAAAATAATAGTATTTAAAGAATAAAAGTCAATATTAATTCTTTATTAAGGACAAAGAATTTTATAGATTTTAAAGTAGGAATACAATTTCTTTCTGATTTATTCTCTATAAATAATTCCAAATGATACTTCTATTATTAAAGTTTGTTCATCATATAACTAATGACAACATCTCTTTAAATAGCACCAATTTACCTTGTTTATACTTACATATATGCAGAGTAATACGTTCAAACCTAAACATATTTTTGAAATTGAAAATTATTTACATAGCTTACTCATAATTCCTTATTTATATGAAATTTCTAAGACACTTTAAGGGCACTATAGGAAGACAGAGATGCATGAGTCTTAAAAAAAATTAATTTTTAAGTTCACATTTAGGATTAACTTCCTCAGTATGAAATGTATTCATAACAGGCAAATGCTATATATTGGACGCGTTCATTTTCAAGTATGACTCATATAAGCCATAAATCGTACAGGTTCATAATAGTACACATGCTTGATACGGATAAGGAAGGTGTCCACATCCCTACAAGACCCAAAGATACCCCAAAGTAAAAGGAAGAAAACAGGAATGTGCACGGAGAGCGTCGACATTAGCGCTTGACACGTCTCTCGGTGCAAACGCGCGATGTAAAATCGTTATCGCCTGTGCGAGCAACTTCTCATAGAGGCATCAGGATATCACGTCACAGTGGAACTATTTTAGGAATACCATTTAAAAAACGTACAGATCTGGCTTGTTATAACTACTCCTGATTAATTTTTTAATTTCTTTGCTTCGGTTCTGTTTCTGACCTCCTTTTTCGGAATAGTATACATTTGATATTCATACCTTTAAAGTCCTTCCCTGAATTTTTTGTTTTGTGTATTTTTCTCAGTATTATAGAATTATTTCAAGTTTATGATTAAAACATAGTGCATTTTATGTACTTGTTGCTGATTTCAAATTTAGTCATTGCCAATGGTTAGTAAATATTATTTCCGATATATTGCACATATTTTCTGGAAAACATTGTTAGTCAAATATTTTTCATTTAAAATTAACGCTTTATAGTTAACTAATTAAACAAGTATTTATTAAAACATCTGCATGTGCTCAATATATACAGTATACTTACTTACAGTATATAGTTTACAAACCTGATTAATATTAATAAATAGTTATAAATTTGGATTGATATAAATGCAACGTAAATTTATTTTAAAAAGTATAAAATTTATGAGTATAAATTTTTGTAACAGTCAAAGAAGTACTTACTTCAATACTATTCTGCAATCCATTCGGAAGACATACCGTGCGGAAGGATTCAATATCTCAGAAACTTTATTTAATAAAAAGTGAAAGGAAAAGAAAGTAGTGGAGAAAAAATGGTTAGTCGTTGCGTGCACCATAAAGGTTAAACTATTAATGGATTCAATTATCAGCTGGTCAACTTGTCACACAAATGATAAAGGACACTTCCTTTCAAAGGAGCTGCGAAGAAAACTTCTTCATACTTTCCAGCTTCTCCGTCTCTCTTACACCCTATCTCTGTTTTTTTACATATATTTACTTGCACGAGTTCGCTTATGCCCAAACTTCCATTTTTATTCTAACCACATGCATATTCACTATGTATCACAAGTGGATAGTTGCCTAAGATGTCGTCGCTATTTCAAAATGCAAAATTCATGAGCTTTATTCATCTAGAAATTCCACGGCAAACTTTTGAAAAAATAAAGTTCTTCCCGATGATTTTACAATTTTTATTGTATTTATAAGTATTTATAAGTATTTTATAATAAGTATTTCATAATACGAGTGTATTTATAAGTATTTATAAGTATTTTATAATAAGTATTTCATAATACGAGTGTATTTATAAGTATTTTATAATAAGTATATTACATCACATTTATATAAATATTGATTTTAAATTTTTGGTATTCAGAAAGGTCTAAGGAAAGTTTTTTCTCAGATTCTTAACCAATTCTTATTTAATTCTACCATCTATATGTCAGTATTTTGGACGGTCTCCCTCAGATGTACGAATTTGGTAGCCGTTGCTACAACACTCGTTAATGATACGTTTTGAATGGTCAATACACCTAAAAAAAGCAGATTGAAGCAAATCTCTTCGAGGCGATTCCAATAAAATCGTGGACACTGTGTATGCATCAATAAATTCAGGCACCTTCATTAGGTATTTCATGTAAAGAGAAGCATCATTCCTCTAATCAGTTCGCATAATTAACCGACGGTATTCCCTCACCCCTCTTGTCATATTGAAGGCCGATTTTTGTCATACAGAACATAAATCTGTATATAGTTACCCTATCCGTTTGGAAAAGGTGAGATTTATTTTAAAGTGCGCCGGAAATTTATATGCCCGATACGCGCCAGTATGACAAAAATAACCAATACTTAATACATAGAAAAATTGTATCTGTTCTCTATCTAAATCTTTCATAAGTATATATTTACTATCAGCTTAAATTAATATTATGCAGTAATATGGATTATTTCTAATAGAAACTCTGTTGTGGATCAACTGAAAAATAGTGAAATATAATTTAAATAATAATGGAAAAATAAATTCTATGGATATTTATTATTTTTTTTTAAAAACACAGATTTATATAAATAAATAACAGAAAATAGTGTCTATAATAAAGATAAAAGTTTAAAGAAGCTTTGCTAAAAGTGATGTGAGAAAATAAAAACTAATGACAACTTCTGATTACCTAGTGATGTAATAATATTTAAGTTTAAATACATCTCCAATTTGATGTTAATGTATTTTATATCAAATGAATAAATGTTTTTATAAATTACATTAATTCTCTATAATTATAAATAATTTTCTAATATATTGTCGTAATGAACTTTCAGAATATAATAAATGAATTCGTACGGATGTTCTATTCCACTACATTAGATATAAAATAGATTAAATTTAACTACTTGTTTAGCAGCCGATTATAATAACAATAAATAATTACAGTACTAACATTTTTTCTTTACGACAGAAAAAAATCTTCAGAAAACGCCATTTATATATTACCTTATGACAAAGGAAAAAAGTAAAGTAATATTTGGTTTATTCTTAATTAGAAGCATCTTATTTTACTACTTTTAATATTAAAAATGATTGAAAGTGAATAAGTGAAGAACAACATCAATAAAGGCTTTTCAGAACATTTCTTTTACTGATTTATATTAAATAAAAATTGTACCTTTGTATTTATATCTTTTTAAGTTTATTTGTTTTAAAATAAATCTTTTTGACCTAACAACTAAACACATTTTTATTATACAAACACTGTTATTTCTTTTTCCTTCACTCTCTCTCTCTCTCTCTCTCTTATTTTTCTATCCTCTATCTTTTTTCAAAGTTACGTTATTTTATCAAGTTTGTATTTATATAAGATAAAACTAATACTTCATGTAACTATTAATATCATGTAAAAATAATTATTAGCAAAGAGAATAAAACTCTTCAAGATATTTCTAATTTGTAATATAAATTTAGTTATTCAATATTTTAATTAACTACTCGTAAACGCACTTTTTAACTTTTTATAGTATCAAATGATAATGCGGTCATCTTATTTAATGTAATAATTTCCAATTAATTTATATTTAATATATATATATATATATATATATATTATTATCTACATGTATCATATATATATATATATTACAATTTCTTATCAATTTTTTTGTCTTTCTTGTCAATACATTCGAATATAATTTTGAAAAAATATGTAAAATTTCTATTTAAAATTTTACCCGCAAGTTTTGTGTAATAAAATATTTTATGAATCAGTTATATTTTTTCAAATTTATAATATATGAACTCCCTTCGAATGAATACAAATGAATAATAAATCTCCAATACGTTTTATAATTTTATAAAACGAGTTCATAAATTAACACAAATTTATTTGTATTTTCATGCCAAATGCAGTCGCTAATCTTTCTCATGCGGTTGTTTTTCACTTTCATGTGAAACTATGATAATATCAATAGTAATGCTTTAATAAATATATCAAAAGAGTCCCACGAGACTCATCAGATAAATCAATCATGAGTACAATAAATATAATGACAGCGGAGTGTGAGTTCTTTTTTCAGAAAGAAAGAGAGAGAAAAAGAGAAGCAGCGAGATGAAGAGAGTAACAGAGGGAGAGAAAATGAAAGATATAAAGTAAGAAATGTGTACACATTATAGTAAATAACTGGTACGTAAATTACATAAATAGCTTATAGCGTCATGTCCGTACAACACGATGGAGGAAGTGAGTGTGCTTCAAATTACCGACAGATATACTCTATCCGACCAATCGTTTATTTTCTTTTATTCTTCTCTCAGACTTACTGCATTAATCACATAATATTCAGCTGACATGAAGTTGGTTAATAATAAAAAAATTATTTACCACTCTACATATAGAGTTCGTAGTCTCTTTTTAGTCTTTCTCGATTTTTATCACCTTACAATAGTATCACATCCTTTGAATAATAAAATAGCTAGACAAATATATATATATAACTGATATATTATATGGTTTAATTGAATGTTTGATTGTTGATTTACTAGTATGGAAAATGTTACAAAATCAAAATTTTATATATTTCTTGCATTTTTTCTAAATAAAAATATTAAGATTTTTAATAATACTATTCATATTTATTATTTTTGCAATGAATAAATAGTATTTTTCAGAGTTTGTTTTCATTAAGATATTTATCCATTGTGAACCATTAAACATGTACGTAAATTTTAGCGAAACGAAATATAATTACATTAAAATTAATTCCAATGTATGTTTATTTTTAGAAACATACTTCAATATTAAAAATAAAAATTGCTATAAATATATCGATATAGAATATATAATAAAAATAAATTAAAATAAATAAAAATAATCTAAACATATTGATCCAAATTCATAAAAATACAATAATATATCTGCGGAAAGTTTGTCAAAGGATAATGCAAATATATATTTTTGTTCTCTCGAATATATAGTACTGACTTCTATGCTCTTTTTTTCGCTTCTTTATCAATCGCGATATCTTATTTTCACAGAAGACGTAAGGTTGACTATAAAACTAATTGAGGTTTTGAGCCAAACAATAGCAGCTTATTTGAACTATATCGTGCTATTTTTAATAGGTGGAGTCACTCACACCAATAGACAGCGAAATAGAGTAGTACACATTGCGATCGTTTACGATGATTACTGTTGTGAAGTATACGCTAGGTACTGATGGCCTTATAGAATTTAAAATAAACTATTTCGATTTGCACGTCTTGTAGTTTTCTTGGAAATTCTTCGATTTTTGTTCACTCTTCTTCTAATTTCACTTATTATACAAAGTTAATGAAAGTTCTAAGATGTTGATGTTAACATATTTGTGCTAAACATGTTACTATAACGTAGTGTGTCAACTATTCTCAGATTCCAATACTAATTATTGAATAATAGTAATTAATATACTGAGATTGTCGTAAAAATAATAACTTTACAAGTCATTTGTTTATATTACATTCACAAGTATATTTTAAATATCTTTTTTTGTAACTAAGGATGATTATTATATGTGTTTCATTAAGCGATTAATACAATTGTTTTAATTGAATTTGTACTAATGGTCAATAATTAACAGTATTTTAATGTTTAAAGTAAAATTGAAATTTATGATTTAAGAACTAAGGAGAACAAATTTAAAATTTACTTACATATTGCAATATAAACCGTATTTGTAACAAAACTTATATTTATGTAATTTAAGGAAAAATTCTTATAATGTTTATTTCAATCCAATATTTCAGGTTAAATCCTATTTATTTCTTAAATCTTCAAACAATATATAACTAACTCTTAATTAATAATAATAAATAAATTTTTCATAAAAGTTAATCTATCCTTATATAAATTATATAAGAAATGAATTATTGTTATTATATTCTTAACGTTTTTATTTCATAATAACTTAAAAATAGTTGTAATAAATTAGTATGCATTTATTTCTTAAAAACTAACCTTTATAAAAAATGATGTAAACTCAAATACATAATAATTAAGAACATAGAATGAGACGAATAATGTCTAGTTGAGACAAATAGAACATATTTGTCTGAAGCAACAATATTAAGTTTTAATGAAAAAAAATATCTTCTTACTTTTCAAATGAGAGGCATTTTCAAATTGTCAACAGTTGTAATATTAAGGTTTATACGTGCCACTCAACTTACTTAAAAAAAAAGTTAATTAATACATTAATGGATTCATGGACTATTCCGAAGATATATTGTATTATATAAAAATATACTCAACAATGTAATAACATAAATACTAATAGTTCATAATGAATAATAAAAAAATACTTCCAACGACTAGTAACAAAATAATGTATCTTTTAAGTAGAAAGAAATATAAAATACTAATTTTTACAATTTATAATAGCCTCTACTTGTAAAACTGCTTCCAGTTTCATTTTACATATTTAAATGCTTTAGTAGTATATTTATTACCATTTAAGAATAAAGAATATTAAATAAATGATTAAATTCTAGGTTTTGTGTGCAAAAATAGAAATCTATTTAACTTGTTTGAAAAATAAAAATTTTTGTGCTGCATTTAGTGAAAAATTTCTGATAGTGAGAATTAAGAATTAAAATTTTTTCAATAACAATTTCTCAAAAAATTGAATCTTACATAAAATACAATATTTTATTCCCTTATATTAATAAAAGATAGAAAAAAGTAATCGCTTTTAATGATTGTTAATCAAATGTTCAAAAGATGTATTGAAATATTTTTATTTACATAAATGCACCTTGTATATAACTTGGTTTATAAAGAATTTTTTATGTTAGATTGGTTTATATTTTCATATCAATATGTAAAACCATATTTTATTCTCTCTGATATTCGCATCTTCTTACAAGATATACAAATCCTCTTAAAAAATAGAAAAGGTTTTCTAAAATTCGTAACTGAGATAAATCTATGAATTCACTTTTTTTGTAAGCATTTTTCTTGTACGTGCCTGACCTGTCTAGTTTCAAAATGTTCGAGACAGTTTAGTGACATAACGAATAAGAAAGACATCTGTTAATATTGCTGTCATTTATTGCAACCTTTTTTCGAAAGCTTAGCCTCAATTTTTCTGTCATCCGGATATGGTAGAAGTTACTCTGCATGATAATGGGAGAAAAAATACGGTAGGAGAATCTCATCAAATATTAGTGATGTAAACAGATAATACGACATGAAATTTTGAGGAAGAACTCGCAGTATATTTTTTATGCTGAGAATGTATTTGGAGAAAGAGATGCTCCGTTATAATAGTTCGTTAATAACTATATTAACACTAAATTCAAATATATATATATGGAAATAAATATTGAACCTTGTTAAAAAGATAAATTAAAAATGTTTTATATAACTAATCAATTTAATTTCAATATACTTTAATTATAAAATACTCTATAATCTTCGAGAGTGTACATTTCATTTAGATTAAAAAATTATAAATAAAAGTAACGCTATAATGATATAAAATTAAAATTATTGCAATGAAGAAGTTTTTAATTTTTAGAGCACCATTTTTTCTTATTTAATTCAAATAAATGACCTCTATAGTCTTGAGACATATAATTTAAGTAATAATATTGTTATGCTCTTGAAGCTTAGTCAAGTTGTTCATCGTATCTTTGAACTTTGAATGAATAACTATCGAATTCAAATAGTTCAAATAGTGTAAAATGCAGATATCACTCGAATATTGTAATACGTTTTAAAGTTAAAAGAAGTTTCTCTTGCTCGAAATTACCGTTTTCGCCATGGACACATTTACTTCCTTGCTCGTACATATATACTTCGGATCGTCCGTGAGAAAAAAAGGCACCAGATCCATACAAGTCGAATTCCTCATACGTTAATTCAATTTATCCGATGAGAAGTACCACACAGTCCCATGTTTAAGCAAAGTGTTACCAGTAGAGAACAATAGATTGTTTAGAATCGCGTGTATATTTGATTTGGATCGATTGGTTTGTAAGCGTAACAGAGTTAAAGGACGATGAACTTTTGTGAATGCTTCTGGCTACTTTTTGTCTTTTTTTCTTGAAAACGACGAGTAAAAAATGCATAAGCCAAAGGTTCAAGAGTTGACGGGAGGGATGAAAGCGATTGAGTTTAATTAGCTTAGGAACGCCGACTTTTCCGTCTCTTTGCAAGAAAAATTTGTACTATTAAACGAAGCTTGGCTAAGTTTTTTTGTAATTACATGCTGACCATATTAAAAAAATCATTAGGTGACACGACGAAAATTGATGATGTGGAACAGTGATTCAGAACATCAAAGAATTTTTCGTTTTTAAAATGAACTGGAAATTCTTCTGTTCAGCAATTTGATTACTACTACTCAAAAACAAAATCGAGAAAACTTCTTTTCTGTTTAGTAGCATTTTCATTGATGATATTAATTATCTTAACAAGGAACGTTTTTTTTTACTTTTGTAAAATTCAAATTTTAAATATAGTCACCATGAATTTCAGTTGTACATATAGAATAATTTTAGATAATTCACTGATGTAGAAGATAGTAATTTCAAAATTTATTTAATTATAGGATAAAGATAATAGAAATTGATTCCATACTAAAAAAATATATAATTATTAAAAATTGACGTAATATAAATTATCAATTAATTACAGTATCATTAATATTACTCGCAAAATGTATATTGAATATCATTTCAATAGATTTTAATAGTTATTCAGTTATGTATATTAGAATAACTTTATTTTATAGAAAAGTTATTGTCAAATACCCAGTACATAAAGATAAATAATTATTTTTCATGTTATTTTAAGGTATTGTATAATTGATTAATTTATTTAATTCAAAGATTATTCTTAATATGATAATCATAACCACAATAAAGTTTTAGTTATTCCAAAAAATCAATATTCACACATTAACAACTAATTAAAAAATAAACAAACGCATTCGAATTATTGTTTGTAGTATATCTAAAAACTAATTCGATATTAGTTTTAATTATATTCTAAAAACAGAAATTATTAAATAGTTTGTGAAGTATTTGTGATAAAAAATCACTGAATTCAACACATATTAAGCATTGAATCATAGAATTTAATAATAATAAAACAAATATATAAGAAAATGCTGTAGAATAAACAATGATATCGGATAAAACCTTTTAATTAAGCTGAAAGTATAATAACAAGTTATTTCACATTTCTCAGTTCATTCTATTTTTATTCAAATACAATAAGTGAAAAAAATAATAAATGTTTCTGAAATTCCTCTTAATCAGCATCAACAAAACACTTATATTAAGCCAATGCTATATTGATATATACACGTACATATTTTGTTAGCTTTGCAATATTTTATACAACACTTGTGGGAGACTGTCTCTAGATATTGCGAGTGAATTTTAATTCTCTCTTTACTCTCTCTTTACTCTCTCTTTTACTCTCTATCTATCTATCTATCTATCTATCTATCTATCTATTTATTTCTCTCTATCTCGCTCTTTCTGTCTTTTTGTTTTTTATGTACCTTACGTTTTTCTATGTGCGAGTACCAGCCTGCAATTTATGTATTTATTTTGCATTAGACATGAATGCTCGAAATATAAACGCCAATATATATAGACCTTCTAGTACTGCACGCATTGCACAAATAAAATGTGCTATTCTAGTTTTTTAAAATTAGAATGATCAATCGTATAAAAGATTTAGTCAACGTAAAAGTTTTTCTATTTTTAACACTTTTATGACGCGTTTATTATATGAAAAATTGTATGTATTTAAATTATAAAGCATTATTAATTTTAATATTTTTATGTAGTATTGTAATTTTTTTTTTGAATGTCTTGTAAATTCTTTTAGAACGATCTGTTTTAAACTAAAATAATTAGTTTAATAAAATTTTCTTAGATATTCTTAGATTTATATATATGTTTATATATATTCTTAGATTACGTAACCATATACTTTATACTTAATTTATTTATTTTATTACACAATTATTATGAATAATAGATATTTGTGTTTAGAAATAAAAGTTTGAAAATTAATTGAAAAAGTACTATAATAATTAAATAATCGAATGTATATGATATCTGAGTTAAGATGGAAATAAAATAAATTGGTTAAAAATAATTGATTATAAAAAATGTCGATATATAATAGAAAAATTTTTACCAAAGTCCATTAAATATTATTAAAATACTTTTAAACTTGCTACAGCGACATATGTCTGTGGAATACGATAATTCCATTTCAAAAAGCTACTCACGTTAATTAAATAAATATTGTATTAAAGTTAAAAATAAAATGACATTTATGTATTTAAAAGTGAAACTTGCAGTTTGATAAACCTTTATAAACTTAAACATTTTTCCGATAATTTTTCGCCAATCGGGAAGATGTTTTACACGTGTTAAAAAAATCATGCCACTTTATTCAATTATATTTCATAACAAAGCTTCCTGAAATCGACTTATAGCACGTTTTAGAATAGCCAGCAATCCATGATTAATTCAATAGTTTACTTAATGACATTAGTCCGATCTTTAAAATGATCTCTTTCTTTTTTTCTGTGCTCATCAATCCTCCAAAAAGAGTGTACACAATTTAATGATAATAATTGGAAAGAATTAAGAGATTTCGAAAAAAATAAAGAAAATGAAGGCAATATTTGACTTGAAATAGAAGAAAGATGGAAAGCTATTAAATACCAATTTTCTTATATTATGCACGTTTCTATGACTTTTTTCGTATTAATAACGTTCCAGTAAATGACCTACTTTTCTAATAAATTAAATTTTAACTTCTATTTTATTAAATACAATGAATAAATAATTTTCGAAATATTTTTGTCAGATAAACTAAGCGTTTTAAAAATTAAAGTGGGAGAGTTGGGGAATCAGTTTATGCTAAAATCGTGTATTCATTTTGATCAAAACAACTCATGGCAAAAAAAGAAAGAAAGAGACTGGAAAATGTTCAAATAAATGGTTAATAGATTGATGTAGGTAAAGCTTTAACAATTAAAGAAAGACTGTTTGTACGGAATGGGTAAAAACGTCACAAACTCTTTTTTATAAAACGCATACATGTTCATACGCATATAGTATTTACCTCTAAAATATTCGCTCTTCTCTGGTTCACTGTTCTATAGGTGGATTTGAGACACATGGATGAGAAATCCGGTAGCAATGTCGTTGACGTCGGCGTTGATCTCTCCGAGTTCTACATGTCTGTCGAGTGGGACATACTCGAGGTTCCCGCGGTGAGGTAAGACTACAAATTTTATACATTTGCTGTTTTGTGAACTATCCATACTTTTGCAGAAACGCATTTATAAATTGTCATAAAACAATCAACATGCCTTAAACTGATCTGAACATATCATAAAATAATATTGTTCAATGCGTATTGAACATTATTTTCTTTATTTTTATTACAGAATCTTTAATCAATAACTAATTTGACTTTCTATCAACCTTTTTTACACAGGTAAAATTAATTTCCATAAAATAATTTTTCATAACTATACATTTAAAGTATATTATAGCATTTGTATGAATAATTCTAGACTTTGAAAATATATTCATATCATTTTGAATGTCTAATAGAATATTAACATTATATAAATTTAAAATAATTTGAAAACAATTTAGTTGAATGAAATTTAATTTCAACCTGTCAATAACATATTAAATTCAAATATATTATCGTGGCTTTGGATTTCCTAACTTGATTTATTCTTCTAGTAAGAACATTTGAATTTTAATTTATAAAGAAATTGCCTTGTTTGCTTTTGCCTTTTACTACTTGATTTATTGCTGTTATGCAAATAAGAAAAATATTGTGTACGGTCATATTTATTAGAAAAGAAAAATTTTCTTTTCTAACCAAGTTCACTAGCAACAACTAGATTCTGTATTTTCGTTCCTCTTACTATACAGGAACGAAAAGTTTTACACTTGTTGCGATGAGCCTTATCTGGACATCACATTCAACATAACCATGAGACGGAAAACACTTTTCTACACCGTGAACATCATAATTCCATGTATGGGAATATCGTTTCTTACGGTGCTTACCTTCTACCTTCCCAGCGATAGTGGAGAGAAGGTAAGTTTGTGAAAATTTATAAAGGCAATATTTTCGTTCTATATTCGTTGTAGTCGTCAAATTTTAAAGAAAACCATTATGTACTACTACATTACCTTCAAGTTCGAGTTTTATATCTACACGAATGACTTAAAATGATTTGTAAATAAACGTATTTGTATTTTCATAAAACATAGAAAGAGTCAAAAGACAATGTATCGTTCAAAGTAAGTAAGCAAAATGAATAATATAATTTAATTTTCATTTCCATAAATATTTCCAGACTGTACATACTTGGATATTTTTCTACTTAATAATATTCCAATCTTTTAACATAAACTGAAACGTCTGACAAATCTAAAAATTTAAAATTACATATGTATTAGAATTATCACATATGCTAAAGTAGAAATAGTTTCGAATGGTCAGGCCAGAATACTTTCAATTTTATTTCGAATTAAGTTACTATATAGTCTAAATACTACATATAATTCATTAATCTTCATTATTTCACGTAAAATTTGTTACAAAATTACATTATGTGTAATCCGTATGACCCTTACTTTATATGAGTATGTCTCGAATATATATGCGCCCCCGTATATAGAATAGTAAATAACAATTTAATTATTACACTAATTATTAATAATGTTTTATGGAATTCCATACGTAGCATATGTATATCTAACATTATTTTATCGAATGATTTAATATTACTCTTTGCAGATAATAAATCAGAGTACGTACATCTTTTTTAACAAATTCATAATAATTACAATTTATTCTGAAGTAAGCTTTTATATTCTTTTTTAAATAATATTCAATTAATATTTTAGCCTGAATTTCTACAAATACGCTTTAGTTAATTGATTTCTTTCTTTCTCGTAAGACTTATAAGAGAATATTCGAATTAATATTGTATTTATTATAAAGAGCATATTTTGCTTTTCTTAAAAAAGTTATATTTTTAACAATCATAAAATCTCAATGAATACTCACAAAATTCAAAAAAGTAAAACATACGTAAGTAATAATTGATTTATTTTTGCTATTTCATTATTAAATTGATAAACAAAATTTGGACTTTTTTCTCTCTAAAAATATGTATATATTTATACATATATATATATATATATATATATATATATATCTACCTTAATGATATAAAAGTTCAAATTTATGAATCATAATTGTTTATTTTTAGTATACATAGTATGTAATTCATATTTTATTATAAATCAATAATTGAATTATCTGAAAATTGTTCCTTTTTCTTTCTAAAAATGTATTCTGAAAATGTATTCTGAAAATATATATAACTACGTCAAATATATACAAGTTCAAATTCATGAATCATAATTGTTTATTTTTAGTATACATAGTATGTAATTCATATTTTATTATTATTCAATAATTGAATTATCTGAAAATTTTTACAATGTATTCTGTAGAAACAAATTTGACAAAGTACAGTTCAAAATATAAATTATTTAAAGTTAAATGAATATATATTAAGCATACTAGAGCATATAATTATTAATATTAGATAAAAATTTATATGTTCATATCACTAATTAACGTTATAACATTATGTTAAACATTCATTTGCTTGAAATAGCACGCAATTATATTAATCCAGTTACAAAGTTTAATCGAGAACTTAAAATAGAACTTGACTATTTTTAGCTGTAATCTAATATAATAAATATACACGTAAGAATTATTTTTATATTATAATTTTATATTGTATTATAAGTAACTAAATCCATTGATAAACAATAAATTGAATGATACAAAATTCAAAATCAAATTTCGCTACATTTCACCATAAAAAAGTTTAAATTACTTAATTACGTGTGCTATATTTTACTACATGTATTTTAACTGAGAATTTCTAATATCAAGCTCAGTCAGCTCGTAGATAATTCCACTTTATTTTGGCAAAGCAATAGAAACCATGGTCCGAGGCTAAGTCTCTTTACTTTCTACCCTCTGTACTAGGTACAAAAAATAGGTTAATTTCAGACAAGCATTCGCCTACAACAAAATTATTGCCTTATTCTTAATCAAGAATCTTATAGAATTTTAGGGGCAATCGTTAATTAAAACCTTGTGCAAAAAGCTGTTCTTAGTAGCTTCAATGCATTAACACACAAACAATTTAGTTGCCCACATTGACGTTAATCTAACTTTAGTATATACTCTCTCACTTCTTACGTTCCTGAAGCTTCAAATATAATGAAAATTAAATAATTCTTACCAAGGTCCTCTTTAATTATACACCGGGATGAAGACAATTTTTCTCTCTGAGATGGCGTGTGAAGGATGATTTCAAATTATTACCCTTACACTTGATTCTTTTAACAACTTATATAGTTAAAGTAGTTAATATACCAGTTTATTATCAATTTACATTTCTATAAATCTTGTAAGAAAATGAAATGTTTATATAATGTTCTATATGCACTATAATAACAAACTGTTTTCATCTATATTTTATTTTTGCTTATATATAGGTATACGCAAAAAATTAAACTTAATAAATATAGTATATACATTAAACAGTATATAAATAGTATATAAATAATACATAAATCTATTTTTTAGAATTATTAATCTTTTAATATATATATATATATATATATATGAACAATTATAATTTTCAAGAACTTTATAGAAAAGCTATAACGCTCTTCAATTCTTGAACTATATATTATTATTAAATAATACCAATAAAATTTGGCTTATAAATATATAAAATAAGAAATTATGACCTGTAATATAAGAGAAATTATTTTCTGAGATTTATTAGTTAATTACTCTGAATAAATTAATTAAAAGTCAATCGAGCACCAAACTTCTGGTACATTCTTCCAAATAAAAAGTACAGTACAGTGTAGTAACTTTCAAGCTTAACTGGCTAAGTATATTTATTTTTTCTCTTTTTCACCGTATCTCCCAAATACGTAAATATTCCGTTATTCAGTATATATTGAATTGAAATTTAAACGGATCAAATTTGTTATTCTTACGTCTTTAGTTTATTTTAAAAATTGAAGTATATGATTAAGTTATCTACTAAATTAATATAAATATTTTCTTCCAATTTTGATCATATTAATCTACGTTCTTTGATATCTTATTTTTTAGAAATTATAATTTTAATGTAAAAATTCTAAAAATGTAAAACTCTTCTGAAAATACATTTTACTTGCAATTTATTTATTTTTTAAATATGTTTATGAAACTTTAATTAGATAAATTGCAAAGGAAAAATATTTTGCTTAAAAATAAATCTTCAACATTGTAAAAAAACACAATATAAAATACTGTGTAAAAATTTATACCTTTTGGAATGCTAATTCTCCAGGTTAAAAAGAGAAAAGAAATGTGTAAACAAGATCTTTTGAACGAATATAGTTTATATGTAAAAATTGATTTTAGAAAATTAAATCTGTATTAATGCTACATATATGCCACTGACTCATCTCAGAACAATAACATACCACCTGTGAAACTGAACCAATAACAGAAGTTAACAATCAAGTACCATAACAGTTAATAATGAGAATCGGTATTATAAATCTTCCAAATCAGCATCAGAATACTTCTAAGAGATTATGCGAATTTAATATTCGTTTAGCCTTTTCATCTATACAGTGTATTACCCGCATCGTCAACTCGATAACGGGTTGGCGTCTTCATCTTTGTGCAAAAACCACATCAATATTTCAAATGACAAACTTAAGATATTCAACTTTGAAACCATAATAACAGAGTATAAGTAAACTATGATGGTGCAACAAGATGAAGAGCTTTGATCGTATTAATGAACAGAGCACCTTGGTATCATTAAATTGCCTCAAGTTGGTAAAAACACTCCCAAACAACGTCGAAGATTCGCCGTAAAACTGATATCTAACCCATTAGAACAAGGGAACGTCCACATTAACAGAAGATATTCTGAACAAGCCGAAATGTATATACTACCACACTACATAGAATAACTACAGCTAAGTTCAACTAACATACGCTAATCAAATCGATTCGTATGCTTCGACATATGAAGTCAATCGCAGGTAAACCAATTATTTAAACAATGTCTATAACTATTACATTGACTAAAAAGTGCACTTTTTTCCGCCACAACGTAGAGAATTTATGCGATGAAGCACAAGTAAATTACTTGCTTAAAATTCCTGGATCCTAAATTCCTTGAAAGCATCTGCTGTAAAAGATAAGGGTGGGAGAGTCATTCACAAAACACCTCTCAAGAACTACATGTATATATATATATTCATATATATATATATTTATATATACATATTATGAGCATTATTAAAATAAAACGAAAAATTACACATATACATATATTGTTGTATACATATTTATTTTAGACTATTCTTTACGTACAAGTCCACAGTACAGTTAATCAGTAGACACATAATTTACAGATTGTCGTATAAATGCTTCAGTACGGTAACACATTATCAAAATGACTCCAGACAGTGAAATACTTTACAAAATTTAAAGTCAAACCTAAAGTCTTCATTCTAATAAGTAGATCACAAAAACAGTGTGTCAAATTTAAGAAACAAAATATTGGAAATGCAGAGATAAGGCATGTCAAAAATTGATAGACAAAAATCGATAAAAAATATCTTAGAATTCCGTTTGTAAGATTCGATGAAATGCGGAGTGATGATAGGAACGGAGTGGAGATGTCAATTCTTGCATTTTTATCTATCATATTCGTAAAAAAGACCAGTATGAATAAAAAAGGGAAGACTACTTCAAACAGTAATTTTAGATGAATCTCAAGTGAAGAAGTGCTGACACGTTGATTTTCGCTTACTTTTACTTTCTTCAACTGTTTCTTTTTTAACTCTTCCATTTTTAAGCGAAATGCAAAGTTTTCTAGATACACATAGGTATTTGTGCAAAGATGTATGTAATGCTGCAATGGTTGCCACGTATTTCACTGTATTAAAAATATGTGACAAATAAAAACGATACATAATAGAGATGAAAATTTTTAATAAAATAAACTTTAATACAAATAAATATACATATTTTTATTCAGCTTATAATTAAAGAAATTTTGAAAATATAAAAAATAATTATTATAGTAATAATATCGTAAAACTCTTCAATACTATATCATTAATAATAACTTCGAGAAATTGTTGGCCATTTTTATTATTCATTTTACTCGAATATACATGTAATAATATACCATGCTTAATATATTATGTTTAACAAACACAAACGTTGTAAATATATTATATTTAAGAAAATTTATATATATATATATATATATAATATGCAGTAAAAATATTACGTATAATATTAAAAATATTAATGAATGTGAAATCAGGCGACTAATTTAATATTGTCTTTAATAACATACTTAAGGATAAAATAAAATAAAATTTCATTACATCCAATTTTTTTATAATTACTGAAAAGTTATTACTAGCATAAAATTAAATTCTAGTATATTTAATTTATTTTCAAATTTAATAATACGAATACTATTTCATATTTTATAATGAATAGGAATCGCAACAACATAAGAAATATGTTGCATAAATTAATATTTTAAAAATACAATTTTATAAAGCTTATTTATTAACATTGTTAATTTTTAAATGATTTTTCAGCTAAAGATAATAAAAATAATAAATAATAAATAATACAATATTTATTATCTCTATACTAACATGAATTTTTCAATATCAGAACCTTCCTAAATGTTGAAAAAGTTAGATACTTTAATTTTATTAATCATAAAAAGATTTATTTTTATTATTCTGTATTATTATTTTTATTATTCTGAAAGGAAAAGGAACATTTGTTAAACTGATAAATTACATTAATCGAGATTAAAATTATAATAATAATTGCTATTTTAATTAGTTTAGAAGACATGAATATTCCGGAAAGAAATCTTACCAAAGCGATATCTCAAGTAAAAATGTTTTCAATATGTAACTTCAACAGAACTTATGAAATTAAAATTTATGAAAATTTTAATTAAAAATCTTCACATTAAACTAATTTTTTCTCACTATAAATAAAGTATATGTTTTTCATTACTGTTTATAATGATAACGGAAATAATTATGAAAATATAGATATATTAGTTACGTCTAAATCCAAATTGATTTCTTAGAAATGCTATGAAATGATAATTACATCGTAACTCGACTGATATCATTTGCAATGACTTCGTGCATCTTCAGATATCTCAACGTACTTCACAAATGACGAGGAGTAATGAGCTTCTGACCCACTTTGCAACCCTTAAGTTAAATACTCATACACGCAAGCATAATAAAGGTTACAAGCGCATAATTCCTTCATAATGACGTGATATCGCTCAAAAATCCTAAGATACAAAACTTCAAGGAGCAGACATTTCAGTCATCAATGTTATAATAATTGTCCTTAACATATTTTCAATTGCATAAATTTATTATACCCATGTGTAAGAGTAGATTTATAGAGCTAGTACTCATATTGCAAAATAGAAATTTTAACCTTTAAAAGAATATTTATATAAATATTCTTATTATTATTATTATTAGATTATATATTATATAATATTATATAATATTATTATAAATATTCTTATCTATAAATATTTATAGAACATAATAAAAAGTAATTGTCGAAGAAGTTAAGATTTTCATGTTATTTGAATAATAAGTTAGGTTAAATTTAAAAGATCATAAAAAATTGTAAAACACATATTTATATAAAATCTTCTTAGATATTTGTTATCCCAAATCATAATTTGAGATTTTATCTGTTATTTTCCACATTATTTTAAAAGTCACTTATTATCAAAGAATTTGTATATATTGCAAAAATATGAATTTGTATTTGTAATTTAATCTTAAATAACCAACATTATATATTTATTAAAATAGATAAATATTTTCTTTAACTTGTAGAAAATTGATTATAATATTTTATTCAATGTGTAGAATTATATTTCATTACAAAGCTACCATTCTATTTATTAATAGTTTGCTTTCAGTTAGAATGCATTAATTATGTAAATCATATAAAATACATTTTTTGAGAATATACCAATAGTTAGTTAATCTCAATATGACACTAAAGTATTCAACTTAACAATCAAGTATTCACTTTAAACAATATTTCCTGAAATTCCAAATCATATTTATAAAAAAAATAATAATTTAAGTGACTTTTAAATTATATCAACCAAATATTTTTAGGAGTTTTGTAAATAACTGATAAATCTGAAAACAATAAATGTACATTGTTTCTTTTACATGTAATGACACATGATTCACTTCGTCGTACAATACCTAAGAGCTAAAGAATCTCGTTAAGTGGCAATGTACGATCATGTAGAGATGGTAACGTAAATGTCACTTCGTAGCATAGACGCGTGAAAGTAAGAGAGAGAGAGAGAGAGTAATTCAGGAACGGCAACATGGGCTACTCTCCGTGGTATCGTCATATTGCAAGCGTCAAACGAACAGAAGTAGGAAACTAAATGCACGTCACGTACCGTCACGTGACTATGTGGTTACTCGCACAGGTAGAAAAGCCACGAATAATATATATGTATGTACTTGCATTCTATTTTGTATTCTAAATTTATGTGAAAAATATGATAGTTCGGCTGCAAAACGGATTAGTTTCCACACACGATTTGTATTAAAAAAATTAACATTAAAAAAAATAACAATAAAAGCGAAGGATTGTTTTTTATAAATAGTTTAGGAAAATTACATTTCTACATTGTACACGAATATTTTTGTATTGATTATCAATATATTCCTATAATAGTTGATGTAAAAGTTTTTTACGAAAAGATTAAATACAAATTTATAAATATAAATTAAGTACTATATCGCTTTAAATTAAAATAAACTCCATATCTAAAGGAAAGAAAAATTAATATATAATTTTTACCTCAATTCACATGACGTATACTAAATATTGCTTTACTAATTAATTATCGACGTTTTCATTTTTATTCCTATTTCGTAAGTAATATTTAAAAATGTATTTTTCTCATTTTCAAAAATAATTGTAATTTTAATATATCTCACTTTGAGTGAAATATGTATTACGTTCAAATAAAGATTTTTCATTATTCTTATGACGACACTATTGACTTACACTACACACTTACGACAACACTATTTGATTTATTTTTCTTCCTTACCTTGCTTTTAACTAAACGTTTAAACATAAATTTCTTTTCCTGCTTGAAGGTAAGAGAAAAATGATATTTTTCCTTTAAAATGTTGATATTTTAATGATAATGACCTAACATCTAATGCACATAGAATTTTACACGTTAAGGAGGATCTTTTACTTTTCTATTTCAGGTGACGCTTTCCATTTCGATTCTTATCAGTCTTCATGTGTTCTTCCTATTGGTGGTCGAAATTATACCGCCGACATCCCTGGTAGTACCATTGCTTGGAAAATACCTCATATTTGCCATGATTCTTGTCTCTATCAGGTAAGTCAATCTTCGAAATAAATTCAATGGGGGTAATATCTTTTGAAAATTTTGTTTATAGATAATCAAATGCCAATAAAATAAATACGAAGACATATATATATATATATGTATGTATATTTACGTATATTAGAGGAAAATTATGGGTTATTAATTTTTAAATATTATGTACATAAATCTCATAGAAATACAAGAATTCTTCTCTTTATCAATTTTTTTGAATAAACCTTTCTAAAAATCTTTTAGAAAATACATATAGGAATTACTTAAAAATAATTTTACAAACTAATTATCTTATTATTGGAAATTAATTGAAAAACTTATCTATTTGAATCATACCAATATTAAATAATTACACTCTGAGTAATAAAAATATTCTATTATCTCTTCCTTATATGGAAAATAATTTTACTAGTTAGAACGTTGAAAAATTGTTTTTAGATATTTTATATGTATTAAATATTAACTGATAAATAATAATAAAAACTAATTGACTAGTAACTATACGATAAAAATGCTACGTCTGTGTATAATTTAATAATACTAGGTTGATTTATAAAAAGAAAAAAGGTACGTTTTTAAAAAGCTTAAATATTTTCATCTGTCAAAATAATTGTATAATTAATAGCTTATAGAAAAATCAGATTCGGAGTTTTTAATTACTTTCTGAAAACAATAGTATAATACTATCAAAATATTAAGATATTTGTAAAAACTAGGTGAGAAATTTGCATTTTATAAAAATATTCTAAATTTTGACTAAAATATGATAATCTTACTTAAGAATAATTTCAAAAACATTCCTTTTAAGTTTTATTAATATACTTTTTCAACATAAAATGTAGTATTTAATTATATTATTTTTAAAAAGTTTATGGTGTCGCAATATATTTTCAAACTCTAATATTTTTAGGCTAATTAATTGCTAGTTTTATGTTAAAAATGTATATATATATGTATATGATATATATTAACTAATGTATTACTTTATTTTATTTGTTAATTATATTTGTTATTAACTGATCTAGTCTCCTACATATACGATGAAAGTTGAAAATATATTTTACAAAATTCGTTTTTAAATATTACGAAAACGAAAAGAATTACTGTTTTTCTAAACTAAAGATGTTTTGTTAAAAGATCGATAAATTATTATAAGAAGAAATATAAATTATAATTTTTTCTTTCGCAGTATAAAAAGCTGTGTAAAGTGCTGAAAAATTTACGTATTATGACAAGTCACTGCAATATTATATAATCCTTAGAATCGCGACATAATTTTCTGCTTAGTTTGAGACAAAACTATACTATAAATCTGAAAAACTGATGTAAATTGAAATATTGTCAATAAAAATACCAAAAAGAAAATCACAAAAGAGCGCAACGTAAACTTGTCTCCAGTACAATAAAGATTAATAGTCATGCTCACACGCAAACGAGGGCAGGTAAGGTCTGTTCTACATTTTAAAAAATGAAAGCAGAAGTTTTTTCTCTATATCACGGAGTCTGCATTACTTTTTGTAATATTGTATAGTTCAAAAAGAACAAACATGGAAAAATTGCAATAAAGTAGATTAGGCAAGAGATTTCTGTTTTCTAGCTCGCATTCTCAATTCAACTCAATGCACTACTAATACATACATATAAATATATATATTACGTACTAAAACCCAAATCAATACTAACGAATTAAGCCGCCTCATTCGCAGAGGCCTATCTACAAACTCTTTTGGTGCTTTACTTATTTTTTACAAAATCTGTTAGTTTACATAATTGAACTTACCAATTCATTTTTTTGAGAGATTCTTTCACGCTTTTAATACGACACCCTTCGATAAAAAGATATCTGTAAAAAGGTAAGACACATAAGATTATGAAATGGATAATTTTATACTTTTCAAAAGTTTGGTTTATTAAAATTTTAAATACTTAAACTAAAACTCAAAAAAAATTGTGATACTTTTCCGATTATTGCATAGTGATTTAGTATTGTGTCAGTATCATATAAAATAGGTAATCTATTAGTTTCAATCATAATATTTTTGAATTTATTCTATTTATCTATCGAATAATAACATTCTTACATTTCTATAATTTATTCCAATATCAATCAGCATCCTAGAGCAATGAAATAAATTAAATTATCAAATATTAAATTTTCTAAAGATATCATACAGCTAAGTTAGAAACTTATCCTCAAAATATTTGTGTAGAGCTTACTTTTTCCTACCAAAATATTTTCTTTATTCCGAATTATCAGATGAGCGAAAAAAATTTTCCCTGTATATTATCAAATATTAATATTTTTATGAAACTGCGATTGTTCATCCGAGCATTGTACCACACTCAATCTCGCATCAGCAAAAATACATTGATGTCTCTTTTCCCTGAAATAGGTTTATTACTGGCAGGACCTCCCTATACTGCAATCAAAATAGAATCCCTATTATTTATAAAATATAAATCGTAAGAAACAAAAAAGGAAGAACATTGTACTTCGATCTAGGTTATCTGGTGAGCATGGAATACGCAACAGAAAAATAGTCCATCTCGTATTGATTATACATGCAGAAAACGCGCGGGTTTGAACAAATAAATGCAACGCACCATTACGTACCAATTGGCTTGAAACAGACAGTACTTGTATATACGGACGAATGAAAATTATAAAAAAGAACGTTTTCTCAGGACTTCAATATTTTCAAACGTAATTCGTTTTCATTGAAAAAGAAACCTCCGTGAAAATAGTACGCGATTAAAAATTTATTTTGAATGAGTTCATGAACTTAATCGATCTAATAAAATGATAGATATTTTGTTGGAGTATCTTAAATTTTGCTTTGCTTTTAGCATAAGGCTTGATCTTTCCAATCTCGATAAAAATATATAAACTCTTGTTATTAAAAGACTGCTGCTTCTTTAAAATTCTTGAGTATTGTTTTGTTTTTTTAATTAATTACTTTATCGCAAATTTAAGACTTTGACTAAATTAAAAATATTAATAATTAAATATATACTTTAAGTAAAGTAGAAAAAGTTTTTAGTAATAAATTTTAAATGAAGACAAAAATAATTAATTCTTGTTTTAAAGAATATTTTAAATTTAAAAAAATTTCTTTTAAAATTTATAGATGTTACCCTGAATTTTTTATTGAAATTGCATATTCCAGCGTACAATCTTGATTATTATCTATTCTAATAAAATTTAAAATATGAGCTAATATTAAAGAAATTTGAAAACAATTGTTTTATAAAACAAATCTCATTTATTAAAAATTCGATAATTTAGTTGTACGATAGGTAACAATCTTTGCAAAAACTGAAGCCAATTACTGCATTTTTTATTCTAACAAAATTCTGTATTATAATTAAATATTAATTATCGTTATACTAGATTCTATTTCTTTATACTCAGATAAGGAGATTTTTTATTACACATTTATGTTTTTACATTTTTTATTTGCTTCTATACTGATAAGAAAAATCGAACTTGTCAATAGAAATTGTCGATCTACTTATTTTCTTTATGATATCGTTAAAATATTAAAGTTTGATATGTTGAAAAGTAGGAACTTTGAAATATAATGTTTAAGTAATATAGATAAAGGGAAATATTACTATTTTTTTCTATTCTCAGAAACATCTTTTATTTGATGTAGACTGATTTGCCAATTACCTTATGAATGCTTAGATACTTCAGACATAGAAAGCTATTATTTTATTGTTTTTTATTTTTATTTTATTATTTATTTTATTTATTTTTCATTTTAGAGGAAGTAACTCATTCATGAAATTTTACGAGAAAAATCATTTAATATTTTGTGCAGATTTTTTAACAATTATTAATATAATAAAATTAATTTATAATTAAATAAATGTTCAATTGCTTCCTCACTTATATATGATGGAATACAAAAGAGAATAGATAATTTATCCAGGCTCGTACTAACTACCCAAGATTAAATACATCTGTTTAACAAGGAGAGCCTTAATGCTATGGTAGATAACTATCGTCATCTTTAATAACATCAGATCACACTAACGTTTCTTTTGTACTCAATCAAACAAATTCTTGAATTTCTTTTTCATTAATATTTATATCCATGAATGACTCGTCTTCTTTGTATGCACCTGTATACGTCCATATATACTGATGTTCTGTAATACATTAATTGCTTTTGAAACCTTATATGCAAACTAATTAACAAACAAACTGCAAGTTTCAGACTTGTGAATTTCTTATCTTTTGTATAACTTGAATAATTGTTTCATTATCTTATCACTCATAATTAAAAATTTTCAAATCCATTTAATTTAATTGTCGTAGCATCCTTTTTTCAAGACCTAATGTTTGAGATAATAAAATATTTCATTGGATAAATTTTTTTAGAGATTATAAACACTCTACCTAATAATCACCAATACAATATATTTAATGATTTCATTTCAATAATGAAGTATATACCCATAATCAATCTAGTATATTCATTAATAATATGCAGCATTATTAAGACAATGAACAATTGAATCAAAATTATGAAAAATATACTAAAGTAATTAAACCTAGTCTTCTACTATGTCTTTTCTATTATTTTTACCAATTATATCTATGTTCTTAAAGAAATACTAAATAATAATATAATTATTTAAATTATAGAGCTTTATTGTATTTAGTGAATAATAAAACATCTTAAACACTTACAATTTAAGTACTTATAATAATATCCAGTATCTATTTATTTATTGAAAATAAAATAAGTGAACTTGTTTCATAAAGATATTCCTAAAATAATTCTAAATTTATTTTTTTTCTATATTTTCCTTTAAAAAGAGAAAATTAGTTATAAAATAATATTTATATTCTTATATATAATATTTTACACTACTTACAATTTACATGCAAATGTACTGTATTAACAAATGAAATGACACATTTATAAAAGTGTGAAAAAGTACCCATTCATTTTATGTTGACTTATTGTATTATTTATTCAAATTTTCTTTTATAAAAATAAACCAAATTAATCTGACAAGTACTCTTAATGTATTTAGCTAATAACATTAATTATGTACTAACCAATTAAAGAAATTACAAAGAATAATAGTCATATAGCGAAATATTTAAATAATTTTACTATCTATCTATTCTATAGAACTCTTATACATATTATTGCAAGATATTTTTCATATATTAATTAACTTCAAAATTTCAATTTCAATTTATATTTCCTTTTGTTATTATTTAAGAATTTCTGGGAATAAATTTTATATTGTTCGATTTAAGTAGTTCGATTATTTTGTATGAAGATATTCCTTAAATTATATATAAGCATTATCACACATTTAGAACGTAAATCGAATAAATTTAAATTAATTTAAACGATTAGATATTGTATTTATTATAAAAGAGAAGCAACCTATTTGGTGTAAATTTTCTATAATTAACCGTATTCATTAAAAGAAATTTAACTCTACTTCAATACAAAAGTATATTACTTGAAAATAATATTTAACATTGCATAAATAATTCGCACAACTAATTCATTATTTTGACTGAAGAGTGTATCTTATCGTGAAGAACGAACAGCATAGTTATCTATTGATATTCAAACACTCTTGTCATCATTGAAAAGAAAATCCGGAGTTAGCATAAAGAGGAGAGGATTGAAAGTTAATAGCATCCAATAATAACATATAAGCGGAATTTCATAAACAAGTGTTAGTAGTGAAAATTACCCTCATAATTTGTTACTTTTTCATAAATAAATGAAATAAAATCTACAAGGACAGGCAGAAGTGAATAGAAAATCTTGTACCTATCTTACAAAAGTATCGATTCATTAAAGCTGCTTTTTCTCTCTCTTCCTTACATTTTGCTTTTTTTTCTGTACTTTATAACTCGATATGGTTTGATTATATATTTTGAAACATACAAACCAAGCATAATCAGCTTGTATCTTTTAATTCTTGAAACTTTATTTAATTGTATACACTACATATGGACTTTATAGTTTAGTGGAGAAAATATTCGATTGAAGATAATATTGACTTAAAAGTGTGCTTTCTATATTCACAATTTTTATTATTATAAGAGACTCATATAAGAATATAAGCAAAATTTATATTTAAATATTTAATAAATTTGTTAGCATAGAACATAATAAATTAAAAACGTTTTCTGCTTATTTTTAACATACGTTCAAATTTATCTCATGATAATTTTATAAATTTTATTTTTGAAACTAAATTAGGATATGATAATACATTTGAAATATTGAAATATGATTTATGCAGAATATATTTTATAAATTAAATTCAAACTATGTACAAATAAGCTTAAAATATTTATTTCAAATGGTCGAATTCTATTAATAGCATTACTAATACTTACTTACATAGAATATGTTTCTTATATTTATTTTCATTTTGAAACCTGAAATGTACAATAAATTATTCTTTAGAACATTAGGTTAGAAGACTTGGTTAAAATGTATGTTCAAAAAATAATTTTCCTTCAAATTTTTCTTATTTTTTGAATTTTTTATAGTGAAAACTTAAATTTAAGAGATCATATACTACTTCTATAAAATAACTTTTTTCCTGTTTACTTGAATAAACTGATTTCAATTTCTTCTTTAATGACTTAAAAAAATAACGAAAGTTTAAGGTTTTCTTAATTACAAATCAGTAGTATAATCGAAAATGTTTTTAATTTTAATTTAGTAAATAATTAGACTATAAATACCATAATCATAATAAGTTTATCTTTATTATAACCTTTTTCAAATTCGTATAAATATAGGCTTAAAATAATTATTATATTTTAAGGCTGATAAATGTAATTCATTACACATGTATATTTGTAAATGCGTTACACAAAAATTAATTTCATTTTAATTTATTTTTGCGCATATTTAATCAATAGAACGATAATATTCACTGCTTGCTAATATAACTGGTTCTTTCGTTTTCAATCAAATAAGTAAAAAAATTCATATGCTTATTAACAGTACTTGCATAACAGATTAATATCTTTTTTTTTTTTTTTTATAACAGATTAATATCTTTTTTTTTTTTTTTTTGTATAACAGATTAATATCTTTTTTCACTCATTTTCACTCATTTTCACTCATTTTCACTCATTTTCACTCATTTACTAGTTTAGACCGCTTAACCAGTAGTATCCAACATATGCACTCCAGCATTCATCAACTAATATACGGATTATACTCGCTTTAAATTTATTTGTTCTATCAATAAATATTTTTTCTATTTTGCGAACTGTTTGGTGATGTAAAGAAAAACAGAACATACCTTCCTCGCATCTTGCATTTTAGCGCTTTCTAAAATTGAAAACAAGCTAATCTTATAAAGAAAACTTTTCTCGAGCATATATTTTACTTCCCTCGCAATGGCACTGGCTTCTGTTATTATATCAATCACTATTTTACTTCGTACATGCGTTCATATTGCGTAACACTTGAAGTCTACCCTTACTGAGGTAGCGTGCTTTAATTTACGCTTGCCTACCTGCTACCAGATAGACAAACCAAAGCATCTAAGACTAGCGTAGAATAATGAAATACACTTGGGCGCTTCCTCTGCGGGCTATAATCGTATTTTTCCTCAAAGGAGAAATTATTTGTTGAAAGGGGGGTGTCTACATTTAAATGCTTTCAATAGTATTATCATTAGCTTGGTAATTTAATGCTATTTATTAACTTAATGTGAAAGCCAGTTTCCTTATTAGACAAAGTTGATTCCAACTTACTTTGCTTAAACCAGTGTCGAGCTCGTCTAAGATGATAACGCAGAATTAAACAATTAGTAAGATAAATTTAATTAAAAATTATTTAAGCTTTATATTTTATAGAAATTAAATAAGAATCACACGAAAATATATCGATAATGCTTTTGTTTTAAGAAACAGTTCTCTAATTTTGATTTCAGAGAGAGAAATGAATAAATGAAGGCTATTTTGTAAATTATAACTTATTGTTGTTTTACTATTTATCATTTATCATACTCATAATAAAAACTATTCAAACTTTTATTTTTATAATTAGTATCATTGTTATCACTAGTTATAAATACAAAATTATAATATTATTACATTATTATTATACACTATTATTATATTATTATTATTATATTATAACTCAATATTATTAATATTACTAAATATTATTTAAGAAATTATAAAGACTTTATTTATCGATATTCGATATCAAACGCTATTATTAAAAGATACAACTAATACTAAACCAAATTAAAAACTGGCTACTGCTTTTTTCGAAAAATTATGCTATGTTAATATCGCTACCACGAATACAAAGTAAACTGCAATTTAAGTAGAAATTATCATTAACCTTGAGTTATTTGATAAAACAATGCTTAATATAACATTATCTGGAGTTTCAAAAGAAAAAAATTTTTTAAATACATCTGCAGATATATATTTTTAATTCCATAAGAAAAATTATCGATAGCTCTTTTCTACCTTTTAAAATCACCCATTTAAGAAATTCGTTTATCTCTTTAATTACTTCGGATAGTTACGATTTGAAAAATATTTTTGTTACCAACCAGACAAAGATTTTGAAATAAATCAAAGGTAGAATTAATTGGAGTCGCATCACTTCTAAAGACAATATCAAAATTCCTTAATGCGTGGATCAACTATTGAGAAAAGTAGTCATCGAAGGTAATACGATAACGTTGCCTGTGCACTTTTACTCGCAATTCACTTGAACTCATTAACTATGCTTACCATGCACTACCGTTTAGAGTACAGCCGGAGAAGTGGGTAGCAAGCTTAAAAGAAAGTGTCTATTAATATTATAGCCGCAGCACTTGGTGATGTAGCGTCTATCCTGACCTCGCAACCTATCTATCGCGAATCTCGGTTAACGTGCTTTTGACGTAAGAAATCTTAGGAGACGAAAAAGCAAGTTTCATACGAACCCATAGGCAAGGGAAGAACTGGAGATGACTGAAAACATTCTTCTAAAATTAATGTCACGCGTTAGAAAAGAGATGAAAGAGATCAGACTAGTGTAGTACCTACATCGACCATATAACCTAGATTGAATAATGATGCGAGAGAAACCGAGATTCGGATAAAAGCATGTAATGTAACGTGAAGTTTTTTCTTGCAATCTTTTCTAAAAATGCAAACTGACATACCAATTTAGTAACTTACGCACAAGAGAGTTTATAGTTTTTGTAAAGGTGTCTGTAATTAGTACATACACAAAAGAGGATATGGATTTAAAGAGATGGATGCTCCGTTTATGTGAAAATGACTCTACTGAATTTGCTTTACTCTTTGAAACTCATTAATACAATATATTATTCAGACATTACGTTATGTATACATCTTTTTATTTATTTATAATTTTTTACATATAATGTACTTAATAATTTGTTAATAAATATAGATAGTACATATAAATTAGCCGAAACAACATGGCAATATGTCAACTAATATAGAACAGTTTAATTACTGAATATATTAATACTGTAACTGATTTCTTACCTCATAAAATCTCTATGATATAGTGTCTCTAATTAAAATTTTTCGTTGAATATATTTATGTATATTTTCAAAAGATTTTTTTTTTAAATATAATGCACGTCATATTAATATTTACTTACTAATTTTAATTATACAAAAGTTTATTTAGATTATTTATAAATATGGCTATTATAGCAAAGGTCTATCTAAATTTTTGTTACGAAATCTGAATTAAGTAAAAATATACGTTTGTATTATAGCAAATAAGCTTGGTATTTCATTCATTCTTTCTCAGCAAATAGAAATATTTAAAATAGAAATTTAATAATTTTGATTTAAATAGAATATATGAAAATATATGATGAATACAGACTATTACTTCATAGATAATAATAATATTATTCAAAATAATTCAAATAAAAACCACGTTTTCATATTATTTTTTAAGAATTTCTTCTTCGTAATTAAGAAACTATATTTTATATTAATTTTAAAAAGTCCCAATATTTAAAACAAATTCTGATGAAATTGAAAAAATAAAAAATATATATAATAAAAAATATACAAAAATTATAAATTCTTTTTATTCTAAAATAATCGTTATATTATTTTCAGTTCTGAAAAAATGTATAGCTTTATATGCGCAGTTTCTGTTACTTAATATATATATATAAATTAATATAATTACATTTTTTAATATGATTGCATTTATTCTTTTTATTATATCATCAATATTATGTTTAATGTACTTTATCGAAATATTTGATTAAATAACAATGTTTTTCTCAACATATGGATTTAGATAACAATAATTTGTATGTAATAAATTTTGAGCTGTAAAATTTTGTAGAATTTATCTAGTTTTTAGTCGATAGTTGTTTTATACATATATATTTATAGCACTGGAACGAATATCAAATGTATGTCTCTTACTGTATAGTAAATTACATAAATATTTTGAATAATTATTTAAATATTTAGATAAAAATAGTTATTTGATATTAGCTTAATTTAACGGAGTACTATCCTCAGAGTAAATAAGCACATACTATTTAAATTAGTAATTTGCATAGTTCAGAGTTTTCATTGTATTTTGAAATTTTAGAAGTATACATAATTTAATATCAATATATAGTAGTTTATTTTTTTTTATACAGGGATAGACACTGTTATACTTTTACTTTTACTTTTACTTCAACGTTTATGTATTACTTTCATGTTCAATTATATTTAATAATATGCTGAAACAATAATTTCGTAGAATTTTATTAATTACTAGTATATCAATTATTTCAATAATTACAAAGAAATATCAGAATAAGGTTAATTTAACGAAATTAATGAAATAGAATTGAAGCTTCTACTGAAGCAAATGCTTAAAATGCATTATCAATCGAATTGTATATTTTACATTAGTAAATATATTTCTTTTATCATTATAAATCTCAATACACTAAATTTATAAATATAAAATACACAATGTATTTGAATAAAAATAAATCATATTTGATTATTATTATTCCGATAATTCGAAAACAGCAATTTTTGTATTAATTTAATAAATGACTGTAACTAAATCGACAGATGAGAAGTGTACAATGGAATTTGATTGTATATCTTCATTTAGCACTGAATAATTATTAATTGAAGCAGCGTTAAATGTACAAATTCTTACCTGTTAGCTACAGCAATCATGGCGATTTGTCAATTACCCAATTTCTCTTGTTTTCGACTCTTATCAGCTCTTTTCATATGGATTAGCAACGTAGAATAACGACAGAACATGTGAAATAAAGATTTTACTTCTATATTTAATATACCAATTTTACTGTTTCCTTTTTCGACGTCCTTGTCATTCTTCTCTGTCTTTCCGTTATTTATCTTTTCGTTTCTATCTGTATCATTCTTTTATTCTCATCTCTCTTCTATTCGCTCTCTGTTTCTTTCTCTATCATTCCTTTATGCTCGTCTCTCTTCTATTCGCTCTATGTTTCTCTCTCGCTCTCTCTCTCTCTCTGTTTCCTTATCAGTCTATATTTCCTGCTTTAAGCTTAGTGAGTGTAAGCGTACCCTATTTACAAAATTGCACTTTTCAAGAAAAAATAGAAAAACTAGCTTCGAAAGCGAAGTTCGATGCTAACTTTTACTTTACAAATCCTTCATGTCAAAGGCATTCTTTATAGTATTTACTTCTACACACCTTTACTTAGTCTTCTTAGCTTTTTCTCCACTTTTTTTATTTCCAGATAAATTATCTGGTGACTTGCCTAAATAAAAAGCAGGTATAACAATTAATAAAAGCGGATCTACTAAAATGATAAGTATAAGAGTGATATGTAGCATACTCTGTTATTTTCATGATTTGATAAAATATGTGAGTAAAATATTCACCAGTCTTATCGAACTTCTCGATCAAATAGTGAATCTATGTACTATTTGAAAAAGAATTGCATTATAGTTTCAATATATAAAATTTTTTAAATAATTAAATAACATTTAGGCTTAATTATATTCAAATGGTTATATTATGTTTGTTGTGTTTTAAATATTACAATGATATATTTTCAACTGGATATTTTCCAGGACAATTCAATAAAATTCGAAATAAATTTCGATTTCTATTGAAAAAGAATGTTTTTTGAAAAAGACAAAATAAAATTAAAAAAATTAGTCTGAAAACATGGATCTACTAAACAAAAAATTAATATTATAAAAATAGATATTATTGCACTTAAAATGTTAGATTTTTATAGGCTAATTATAAAAATGTCTAATGTGTTGATTTATAGTATACATGAATATGAATATTACTAAAGTATAATAGCTTTAGCATTAAAATTTTTAATTTCCTACTGGATAAAGATGGTATATATTTTCTATATCATAAGATTTATATTGTTTTTTAACAGGACTGTTAATTTTATTTACCCGTTTAATTTAATTTATTCGTTTAAATGAAGTTTCTATTCGAATTATAAGCAGCTTTAAATTAGCAAAACAATTTTTTCGAAATTACAATACATTTTAAAATTAAAACACGTTTTAATCTTAATTATTTTAATAAAATCAAAAAGATTTATTTCTTTTTTTTTGTGAACATAATCTCACTAGTAAAGCTTTGATAGTAATTTTTACAATGAACATAAAAGCGTTTTATCTGCGTACGTAAAATTTTTTAATGATCCAAACTAAAGAAAAAGTACGGAAATTTTTCAAATAATTCTTGTACAGAAAAAGTATAACTAATGTATGTAAATCGAAGCTTCTCAAATCAAGACTTAAGAATAATAAAAAAATTGTAAAAATAATAAATTCAGTTACTCAGATTCAAATTGAAATACAAAATAAGATGAAATGAAGAGAAAAGCAGAAATCGAGAGTCTAAAAATAAAGGATGAAAAGAAGTAAACTGATCGCCGCTGTGAACTGAATACTTGTCACCATCCATATAATTAGACAAGAAATTTTTATTTCCTCTTAAAAAAAATTTTACGTGTTTATATTTGCTTTTACAGCTTTTGAAATCTTTAGGTATATGTCATGTTTCCACGTCTAATATTTTTTATCAATTCTGCCTCCAATTTATGCATGTTAATAATAATTTTTATATTATTGTTATCTCTCATTTGAAAATTTTTCGTTATAGGTGCTTCATCTTATATTATACATATTATTAAAATCACGTACACATATAATTTATGTAGCAATTTAAAAATTGCCTAAATGTTAAGGCTAGCTATGTAGTATTTAATTATTTTTTTAAATAATTGTAAAAGAACAGACAAATTTAAATTTAATTATAAAATATTAAATGTAAAATGTATTTCTAATATGTTTATGCATAGAAAACGGAAACAATCATACACATTTTTAAAAAGGCTTGTAGCTTTAAATTAATTAATTTATAATAATAAATTATTATTAATAAAGCTTTATAACAATAAAATTAATTTAATATGCTTTATTTTATTATAAAAGTACAATTTATATTTCCGCACTGTATTTTAACATTTAAATTGAGTTGATTATGGTGAATATTTATTACACACTGATAAAATAAAAATTCAGAACCAATTATGTCGGTGATTAATAGAAAAAATATACAAATAAATATATAAATAAAAGATTTATAATTCTAAAGGCCAAAATGTTTTCATTATTCTAGATTTTTTCTAAACTAAGGACAAGCTAGCTATACACATACTAAATGTTAAATGTGTACAACGTAAAAAATAGTTGTTCATCCAGCTAATATTTGATAGATTATCAATCAACTTGTAATTTAGAAATATCACGAAAAATTACATAAAAAATTTCGTGTTGCTTGTTATATATTAATATCAATAGCTTTAATCAACAAGTTAAAACTTTCAAATAGGTACAAATGTTAATATAACATTATTTCTAAATAACATCGATACTATTGAGTGAATCACACATCTATTAATTCTCAACGAGTTCTACAGTAAAAAGTATATGTAGATAGAAATAACAAACATCTACTAGATTTGCTCTTTTAAGTCTTAATTAGCATGCAAAGGTAATTAAATAATTATGATTTTGACTAATTCTTTTAATTTAAATTTAAATAATTATTCGTAGTATAAAATTTAAATTTCTTATGAAAAAATGTACCAATTATAATAATTTTCTTGAAATATCTTCCGCGCATTTTCATATTCATGACAAAATATTGAATTTACAATTATAATCGCATAAGTGTAATGCAATTACTAATATAATATGAAATTGGAATCTTCATCAACATCCAAACAACCGCGCCGTTATTTGTTTTTTTATCAGTAGGAACTCAACCTTCATCATTGCTTGGAAATACTTAGTAATTTAGGTGGATTCGGCAGTATTCATGAGAGGCAGTACAGGTAGTAAAACGAAATTGAGAAGCACAGAAAATCAGGCAGCAATATCCTGCTTGTATAAGTTAATTTGAATAATAGCTACAAAGCAACAGAAGGAGATGTAAATCAAATAAAATAAACGTAGTGAATGATACCTACGCATAAATAACAAATGGAAATGGTTTTAACCTTCGTGCCACGTGACTTTCTTTTTCTAGAATTGGAGACAATAAACACGCTCGTGTAAACGCTGACCCAAGTGTATGCTGAAACGGTGCTCCTGATTATCGATATAATTTCTACTCGATGGCCCTGTACACGGTGGGAAACATGACTTAATTCCCGGATTATTGGGTCTTACTAAATTCCTTGTGACTATCGTTCGGATATTTCTCCTGACGTTGCTTGTCAGGAGTTGATTGCACGAGAAAAAGCGGAAGAGCGATCAAATTCTTTATTCAGCGCACTCGGATTCACAAAGCAACCTGTGTCCTGCGTTCCAAAAAACATTGCCTATATATACGAGGGAGAAACTACTTCTATTTATCAGTTCAATGAACCGAGAAACTGTGACGGACAAGGGGGCTCAACTGGAAGAAATGTTCCGTTCGAGAGAAAAAGTCTCTCTCTATCTTTTAGTGATAAATACAAATAGAAAATTCTTTGCATCTTTAAAAAAAGTTACAAATTACCTTCCTTGAAGAAAGAAATGAACAAGAATGTCGTATTACTGACCACGACGATCTCTTAAAACAAACTTAAATACAAAATAACCATTCACTTATAATAAAGGAATGAATTTTATATACTTTGTGTATCCTTAAATAATCTCAACGACCATTATCATAAAAATAAAGAACAGGAGTCCATGCATTGTTAACGCTAATACTCCAGGAATAGTCTTCTTTCTTACTTTTATTGCTCAAAAAATGGAGGCGTGCCAGTAAAGTCTATGTCTTTGACGGTGATTTTCGAATATAAGACTCCCTGATATATGCAGGAAGGCAACAAAAGGAGCGCGTGAATACCGTCAGTATAATCGTTTTATCGAAACTGCGTTGCCTCTTCTACTCAGAGACCGAAAACACGATGACAAAGCTTTTCACCGTGAATTACCGGCTTGAAGTAGCGAAAAAAGAGAAAGAAAAACGAGTCACGAGATAAGATTTATCGGCAAGATGTTTTATGTTTTATGCATTCAAATTCATGTGCTATGTATGCATGACTGACATCACCCGATCAGACGAAAAATTCATAAGATTATTCTCGAGTCTAATATAGCAATCTCCTAATTTATGAATTCACTCGTTCTTATTTTCTTTTTCTAACGTGAGTGGTAATTTTGCTTTTAGTTTGAAACTATTACCTATTATATTTAAAGTAATTTTGAGTATAAATTGTTTTTGATGTAATAATAAAATTAATAAAAATCATTAACCATTCCTGTATACATTATGTTAATTTTATAAAACCCAATAATCGTATTCCTTGAAAAGTGCTGTAGATTCTACATAATTATTTGTAGCTTTATTAATTATCTGTACTTAATACAAGTTATTAAAGTTAAAATTGATATTATGTATCATAAATCAATTCAATTTTAATTAAATAATGAGTAGTAAATAAATATATTAGCAATTTTCGAAACTCTAATCGTAAAACCAAAAATATTCAAATATTAGAAACTTCGCGGGATATAAATAATATATAAGTAGTATTTTTAATAATTTTAACGACAATAAAGAATATATTTTGTTTTGAATAAAGTTTAAATATATTTTGACAATTAAGAATTATTTTGTTTTGAATACTTGATGAATATAATTCTGCCAATTTTTAATTTAATTGCTAGTAGTAAAATCTCGATTTTGTCAGACTTGAAACACAAAATTAAATATTCCTTAATTTTCGTAATTCTAAAACCGACATGCTATTAATCTGAACAATATTAATTAATTTTCTACATAAAAGAGTTTAGAATTTCTTTTATTTTGCATAAAAGGAAAATCTAAATTAAAATAAAACATCAACATGTATTGAATAGTTCAATACTCAATACATTCAGAATTTTTAAAACAAGTGAACAACGTATAAAATAATGAAAAATGCATGAATAATTATATTCATATTTAGAAATCGATAAAATCTATTTATTTTCTAAAAAAAATTTTTTTAAATATACACCGTTATAAAATTTTCCTAAGCATATTGTTAATATTCATTAAATAAGGGAAATACAATATACAATATTTTCGTCCGTCAATACAATATTTATATGAGGAACATAAAATCCTATATAGCTATATAATTATATTTTAACTTAATATAAAATCCTAAAGAAAATAACTGAAAGATCATAATGATTACTTTCATGATAACACGATTAAACATCACCGGATTTCACTGTAACTTTCATAATAAACAACATCAACAAATAAAAAATGATTCAATGATCGTCGAATAATCAATGAAAGCTTTTTAAACAATAGAAGAATCGATATTCAGCACGTTCGAATACACCAATTTGGTATATTTCAAGAAAAATATTATCAAATAATTACTAACACAGTAAATCTGCTGTTTAAAATTCTTTTCTTAATACCTGTACTGCTGTTATAAATAGACACACGTAAACTTCAGACAACAATTACAGATCTAATAAATGTTAGAAGTCTGGTATAATGAATGAGTAATATTCAAAATCATTTTCGAGTTTTCTTATATTGAAAATTTATTAGTATAGTTTTCTTTTTTCTTCATTCTACTTCAGAAAAAAAAGAATGACCAACAGTAATTATATTAAAATAGAGCTAAATTATTATTATGGAAAAATTTCTTAATATCCATCAATGCATAGTTATGTTTGTTTATAAATAGGATGAATAAATGTATTGGATAAAAGTTACAATCTTTAACTTATACAATAATATATTGTATTTAAATATTTATATTTTTGTATAAAATAAAAATATATAAAAATATATTTTTTTATTTTAATTTTAATCTATGAAAAATAAATGAACAATTTATGTTTTGTTGAAAAATAAATTAAATAAATGTTGCTTAATGAGATGAAAAAATTATTAAATATATTTTTCTGGTTTATTTTTTAAAATAGAAAATCTTTAGTTATAAAATTTATAAAACAGCTGTTATAAAAGCTAATTTTTCAAAAAAGTGAGACGGAGATACTTAGAATTGTCCAATTATTTACGGAAAATATATTTAATTTTCAGATTTTTTTCTCGTTTTATACATTATCCTTCGTAAATTCCGTGGTTTGACTCTCATTCTTCTATATACATTACTAACAACTGCGATCTTCAGATACTTTACGTAATCCAGTAACCCTGGATGACCTTTAAAGCCCCATTCTCATCTTCATGCTCTACTTCCGAAACTTGAACATTCTAAGAAAGAGTTAAATTGCCCCTAGTAAACTGTCCTGTGCTTGTTGATACTTTGTTAGAGCCAAAATCTTCAGTTTGAACCTATTTGTAAAAGATTCTTTTCATAATGCATTTCTGATTTCTAAAATGAATTGATTCTTGTTGTAAAAATAATCCTTTTAAGCAAATGTACATATTTTAATGTGATTTTTGACAAAAAATTAACTATATTATATGAGAAATGTAGATTGATATTCTTTGAGTCAAAACAAAAATGAGTATCGCATTTTTGTTTACATATATATATTAATGAAGTGCATGCTAATTAACGATGAAATATTATAACAAAGACTTTTCATGAAAAATGATTAATAATACAGAATCAAAAAATTATATTAATGTATATACATATAATCAATCCATTAAATTAAAGTAGTTAACGAGAAAATAATGTATAAATGTAAATGAAAATATGCATGAATGCAAAGAATATATTTTAATAATATAAAATTATTTACAAATAGTAAGAAATTGTGACCATATTTTAGATGACAATATTCAATTTTTTGTTAATGTTTTTAAAATAAAAATAAAATATTCAAAATCTGACGAAATTCATTATAAAAATGAAATATGTCAAAAAAATTTAATATCCTTACCAATTCTTAGCAATTAATAACGTTATATAATAATATAGTATAAGGTGCTTAAATTATATAAAAATTAAGTAGTAATCATTTTTTATAAATGATTTTGTTACGTAAGTACAAATAAATACATTATGTATTAGATTTTATACTTAAAATTTATAAAATTTATATTGAAAGTACTTTTGTTAATATTTACATTACAAATCATCAATAGAATAAATATAAAAGAGTTATATACAGTTTTCGTTCATAGATGTAGCAGACATGTACACTTAAATATAAAATAATGTTTCATCTCATTTTTTCTCAATTTTAACTGAATCAACAACAACAAATTCCTGTACCTTCTGATATAAATAAAAATCAAAGGTCCATTTGAGTATATAGGAAACATTCAGAAACTATTATAGCTTTGAAAATGCCTACTACACTTTCCTCTTTCACACTTCACTCTGTTTTATTCTCCTTTCCTCATGAAAAAAATTTTTTGTTTTCATTTGTTCATACATTCTCTCTCTCTCTCTAACTTTCTACTTCTCTCCCATTCTCATGCACATACAAATGCTTTTTAGGTCACGTAATAATATAGCAGCAGTATCAGCAATGGCGTTGTGAAAGATCTCAGCATATCTCGTGTATTTATGAGAAGTTTTTACTTCGGGAAAAAGTGAGAGCAAAAAAGCTAAAGAGATACAGAGATTTATGAAGGTTTTTCTTCATACACTCTCTCAGTATATCTTTATTTCTTTGTATATTTTTCAAATGTATCGCGAGCCGTACATGGCCATACTAGCAAACTTTGTGCAAAGAGTAGATTAGATAGGAAAACAATAAATGAAGTACCTAGTCAATTTACTTACAAGAATGCAATTTCTAGACAAATTAATTCATACTCAACACATTAGTACATTCTGTTAGAAATGATTTTTAGTAACATACAAGCCCATTTATACACACGCAAATGTATGTTGAGCCGCTCATGTAGCAATGCAAGCATGTACTTTTATTATTACAAAAAGTAATATATACATTGAAGATAATTTGAAAGACCTATTTCTACAATAATATTGTACGGTAACATTAAAATTAATAAGCCAGTTTATCAAAGTAAAATATATATTTTATTTGTCTTGAAATAAGATAAAAAGAGTAAGCAATCTAGTAACAAAAAAGTCATCTATAGATCAAATATCTTGCTAAACTATTCTTATGTATTAAAGCAAATTAAAATCTTATAAATTTGAAATTTTTAATTTTATGTATTTTTCCGTGGTTTTTATTGCTTTACGTATCGTAATTGTTTATTAATATGAAATTAAATTTGTATAATACATTTGTAATTATACATTTATTTATTTGTTTACACGTACTTATAAACAAATAAATATATACAAATAAAATTTTAATCGTATAATTGCTATAGTATTAGAATTTACTACTTAAGTTACTTTTCGATTAAAATTAAGTTTCTATCATTTATGAAAGCCTTCGTATTCATTTATTCAGATTTATAAATATGAAAGTATGCTTATATATATATGTTTATATATCTTACTGGTGATGTTTACTATTTTTATATATGGATTTGTAAGCACTTAAACGAACATACATTTTGCGATGAACATAATTAGTTTTACTCTTTGTTTCGCAATAATGAGTTTCCAAGATTACGTCACAACCGTAACAGAAATTAATTAACGCTACCTCTACCGAAAATTGGTAAAGTTTGACTTAATGCTGACAAAGTACAATTTAAAGGAGAAACGAACATTACTTTATAAGACCGAATCTTATATCCGTTGTAAACTAAAAATGTTTTAGATCTAATAATAATCTAAAAGAGAATAAACGAAATAAAAACTGAGCAAAACTCTATTGTATTCTTCGACACATATCAAGAGCACTAAAACAATGAATTGTGATATCCTATAACAGATGACCAATAAGATCAGGGGAAAAATGAGGAAACAAAAAACAACGTATCCCTTTCTAAGTAATTAATGATAACCATATCAAGTTCTCGACAGAATGAAAAGCAGAGCTCATTCCTTCCTATACATAGCTTGCATCTATACGTATATATAAAAGCGCACGCGCAGAGCTGTTGAAAACAATCCAATTGGATCATGAAAGTATCTTGCACCCATTCGCACGTATTTAGAAAAGTAAAACCGTCCGAGGACCGACTTTCTATCCACTTTTTTGGATGCACTGCCTGTTTGGAAATCTTTAAGAACGGGTCATTGGAATTCCACAAGAGAGCAAAAAGAAGGACGGCAACACGATGATAAATCCTCCAGTTGTCAATCAAATTGCTCTTTTTTCAGCAATCCTGCTCGCCACGATCTATTGCATCTGTAAGCTCCGGTATTCGTGAGACAATAGTTGACTCTTAGAGAAGGGCTGCCAACTTACACTGAATTCACGCAACAATACGCGATCGATTCTGGCGCGACGTCACGAACAGAGAAACAGCGTAGTTATGTTGGCGCCTGAAAAGCGGAAGTAGCGAGACGCAGCTGTGGCATTCATCTTACTGACCGATTCATTCGTATGCATGGATTTTGTCAGCGAGAGCGGAAAAACATTTTGCAGTCCATCAAAGAAAGAATTGACACGCAATTTACATTTTAAAAAGATGTTAGCACGTGCTCTATGCAGACCATTTGAGTCAAGAGTTCGGCACGTTAAGGGATATTTATTAGATGATCATCCTTTTGATTCGTAAAACCAGTTTTACTTCTTCAACTTTCTCAGCGCGCTTTTTCTGGGTCCATTTCAATTAATTGTCAAGAGCTTTTTTAGTGGATCGAAAGCACCTATATCTGGGCTAAATTTTCTGACTCAAAGAATGTAATTGACTTTCATATGCTAAGTATTGTTTTGATATCTTATTTAAAGATTATTAAATAACATAAAAATCTTTTATATAAGTTTTAATTATAAATTCTAAACTTGTAAAGATTCAAGGTAAATATAAAATATGCAATTAAAGTTGCTTAATAACTTTTCACATTAAAAACAGAAGTTTTCTCTATCTTAAATATACATATATTATAAACATAAAGTAATTTTTAGTGACACTATTGAAGGAATCTTAATTAATCGATTCTTTTAGATTTTACAAATTAATGTTATGAGTGATAGATAACTGAAGAAATTTAGTAGCGTCAACTTATCAGAAATAGTATTTAATGAATAGTAGGAAATTCAAATTAAAAACTTAAAACAGTTCACGTGAAATGCACGTCGATGCAACTCTTGGGCGATTTGTTCTTTTCTTGCATCTGTTTCTTGATGTTGCCTCTTGCATCTCGATATACCGTCACATTTTTCTCTAACAGACCAAAGGAAAGAACAATCCTTTCTCGGCAATTTTAATTTGGCACATCACGCTAATTGTACTGCATAAAATTTACAGAGATGGTTATTGCAATCGAATCAATGTCACCCCGTTATTATCAATCTATGTTTTTTATTATACTTTACTAAGTAAAATCTATGTAGATAAAATTTACTTATTATATAAAGTTACTTTCTAAATGTATGCGAAATTCTTTGATATTTATATTGCAATTTGAGATAAATACTGATCATCAAGCTTTTAATTAAAACTAATGTTAAGATAAATGTATATAATTTTAACCTCTATGAGCGATAGTTAAGATAGAATACTTTTACATATGCCTAAAATAAAATATTTATTAACGTAATTTTAATACTGATTAATATTTTTTATTAACAAAAAACTTACTTTATTATAAGTTAAAAATTAACTATTACTTATATTTTTGGAATAAAAATATTTGAAACAGTAACAGTATAGATAGATGCAACATATTCTATCTATTAACTAATAGTAAAGATTATATTAAATAGAAAAAATTTCTATGTAATTTAATGTAATTTAATTATTTCAATTCTATTAAATTTTACTTAATCTACTAAATACGATATTACAACGAAAAGAATATTCAAATTATTTAATGAGACAGAATCATAAAAAATACAATAATCATAAAAATAATTGTTTATACTTAATTTATCTATATATAAATAACGTATTTTAATAACAAAAATTTTCGTTTTAGCATTCGATAATATTACTAATTTTTTAAAAATAAATATTTAAAATTCATCAAAAGAATACTTCATAGGCATTCTATTTTTGAGACTTATTAAATATAAAAGATGAAGATAATAAAGCTTATGTAATATGGTCAGATATACTAACTGAGAATACTTTGGTTCATAGATACGTATGGCTTATAATACGTCTTCTAAAATTCTAACAACGACTTTAAAGCGAGTAAATTAATATTTATATTATTTAATAATAAATTTACTTTAATATTTACTATAATTTATTTAACGTTCTTGTATAACAAACTGACTTTTTAAATATTAATCTATACTTCGTTGTTATTCCGAAAACATCTCCTTTTATAAGATCGACTCTCAAATATTCTTTGGCTGAAATCAAAGCTACGGTTAGTACTATTAATTTAGAAGAGACTGTAAAGAAACTACGAGGAACTACGGCATAGTTATTATGAGCAAAATAACCATCTACCTATACAACGGTGACTGTATCATAAACCTTCCTAAATCAACCCATAAATGTAAGACAGGCAATCAATGTCAGTTTGTCACGTAAAATTTATTCTGCTTATACATACTCTAAAATCAGTAGCCAAAAGGGATATAACAATGCTGATTATGACCTCCTGCTTGTAGCATATGCGTCACCGTGGTCGTCCTGAATGTCCACTTTCGCTCACCTCAAACGCACAAGATGGCGCCCTGGGTCAAGAGAGTATTCATACACATACTGCCGAGACTCCTCGTAATGCGAAGGCCTCAATACAAGTTCGAACCCACGAGGTAAGTGAGACGGAAAACCCAAATATGTTTAAATTATTAATTCTGAAGCCTCGGATGCTTCTCTTGAAAGACGTTTCATAACAACACATTGTACTTCTTAATTGAGGCATTTTCGTAACTTTAAAATTAATAACTGTCGACTTTACCAAATTACTCATCTCTATATCAGTATCGTTTTTCTTTATATTACAAAATCTTAACTTTGGTATACATGAGAATAACTCATTTGAGAATAAGTCAATAAACGAATGATAAAATTGACAAGCCTGTTAAATAAACTTTTATTATTATTTAATCGCTAACTAAGAATAAATTAAGAATTATTATTTAATTTTATTATCAATAAACAAATAGTTATCGCAAAAGTTATCCGAAGAAATTGTATTTAGCGAACTTGAAAAATTCACGTTTGACATTATTCGAACAGATTCTGCAAGAATAATTTGGTTAAAATTCTAATTTAGAGCTTAAGATTTATACTGCTAAAATATGTAAAGAGAAATTCACAAAAATTTGTTTCGAAATTTAAACAACATACTCTAACAAACAATAATGCACGTAAAATATTATCAAATCATTATTTACATTTTTCGAGAATATATACATTTTTTGCTTATAAAAGCCTGGATAAAAAATTAAATGGATGAAAATTCTTAATGGTATATTTATGCAAGTAGATTGTGGTTATATCTACCATATTGTTTACTGGTATATCGGTTTGTAAAGTCATGAATAATGCTATTAATCTCTACTACATTAAAGTATTCATAATATAGATAGTGAAACGAAATTGTAACATAATCTGTTCATGTTATACAATTATATTTTAAAATTACGAAACATATAGTTTCACTTCTAATAAAAACTTTTGCTACGATAATTATTTAGGAAATTGATCTCACTAATAATAATTGAAAAATATTAAATAAGTCCATCTTTAATGATAATTTGAATTCTAGAAATATTTTAGAATTAACGTATACGATTTTGAAAAAATTAGATAAGATATTCTATTATTAAGTATGTAAAATAATTTTCTCTTTATTCCAAGAAAAAAAATATGTATTAATATTAAAATCATTATTATCAGCTTATTTTGTTTTTTATAAAGTTTCATTGTTTCATGAATTGATTAACATTATTGCATTTAATAAATTTTTATCTAAACTAAACAAATTAAATATATTTTCAAATTCACATATTTTACAATTTCAATAATAGTACATAAGTTTATACTTTTTCTACGAAAAATTGTACTATAAGATTGAAATTCGAGATACAATAAGTATGTAAAGGTAAATCGTGATATTTCATAAATGAATTCATTCCAAATTTCGAAAGTTCAAATTCGGGAGTTATTCACTAAAAATAGTGAAAGTACTCAACTATGAAAGAAAATTGACTGTTATATATAGAAAATTAAAGATAGAAAATACTCTATACAAATTTCAGCTTATGCAAATAACTGTCCAATGTTTATTCGATCATAGAATTATCATAGTTTCATCAATTCGATTATAGAAATCTTTTCTTTATTAATACATTGAACAAGTTACTATTCTATCTTATAACTATAAGGATTATTAAGCACGTCAGAAGTTTATTCAAACATTGAAATAATGATATAAAAGAGATCAAACTTTCAGAAGTTACATGCTAAATTTAAATTTTAAAACTTCGTGGCGTATAAAAATAGTATATTATGAAATATATCTTCATGTAACTAAATTCGAGAAAAACTTATCGAAGTAGGTTAAATAACAGGGACAAGAATATATTTACATATACTCAATAACGATTTTACTTCTAGCTTTTACAAATTTTACTTTCACCTTATATTTACAGCACAATAGGAATTGACGTAAATTGTAATTCATAACATTAATATATTTTCTTATCAAAATTAAAACAAAATCAAAATAAAAAATCGAAATCATTTACATTTTGTTAATTTAAAAATTCAGTTATAAATCTTTACTTTAAACATTTTTAAAATTAATGAGTAAATATTCTTAAAACTTACTTTATAATTATAAATTAGTAAGATATCTGACTAAAATGTTTATTTCACAAAATTTTATTAAATGATTCATAATTGTTCGTAAAAAATCTGTCTCAAGTAGTAAACTGTATTTAAACATTGGAAGATGGAAAATCTTGTTTCATTAATTCTATGTAGAGATAAAATCCTATATACTGAACGAAGCTCTAACTTTTCTTTCATAAAAATAACTCAGTTGAGAAAGCCTCAACTTCGGAAAGTTCGGAGTATAAACGCCTTTTTGTGGCAATAAACGGTACAAGTTTCGTAAGTTATTCTCGTAGCTATTATACGAAAGTGCTATACGTAGTATAGCAGATATATCATCCTTTATTGTCAATAATTCGACACTAACTAGAAGTCAGTGGGTAAACGAATAAGAATACTGAGATCCTGAGTAAAAAGAATGAAGTCAGAAATATAAAACCTTCATAGATCTACTAAACTTAGGTTGGTATTGTGGAAGTAACTTGCACGCAATTCAACTTGCTCTTGCTCTCAAGAACACTTTTCGAGAAACTCCAAGTTTCAAGTCGTATATCGTACAGATTTACGAAAGTAAGACTCATATGGTCAGGGACACCGAAAACTTAGCATTCCCCAAGTGATCTCGGCAGGTTTGACATTGAATCCTCTGGAGTGATATGTATAGGTAAAAACAGAAACGGAGATACAAAGTGGTTGTTACGAATACAGGAAAAGGCTATTTGAGAGGCAATGGAAGCGATAGACAGCAAGAAAATAAGAAGAAAAGAGTCAGAGTGAACCATAAAACTCTAACGTGAAAATGTATTGTAGAATCTAAAGCTTTGAAGATTAACTTCCGGGGAACGATAAACGAAAGACTTTCACTGCTTATGATACTTCGTTTGAAAAAAAATTTTTTCCTAGATATATAAGCATGTTTTCTGATGAATTATAACAAAGCATAATTTAACGCTATTGAAAATATATTATGATATATGAATGTGACTTGAGTAGTGATTTGGTTTTTTATCTTGTAATTTATATTTAATAATTTACAATTACTAAGATACTATCTCGTAACAAAAAATAAAATGATCGGAACAGTTATAAGATATATAATGTAATTTAGATATGGAATTCTTGTAAAATCTAATATAAAAGTAAATTTGTGAATTTAAAATTAAGCATATTATTTTTAAACATCGAAATTATCATATAAAATGCTATTGAAAATATCAAGTTATCAAAGCACTGAATACAAACGTAAATGCTAAATTTATTTAATATAAAATTATATCTTTTTATAAATTATTAAAAGTAAACAAAAAATATTAATGTTGTTATATCTATCTCCATAGAAAACTACATAAGTATGCGCATGCATGCGCGCGTATGTGAGTACAATATCTATTTTCTGTCTTATATCAAAAAATATAGAATGTAAAAAAATAATTAAACTTATAATTTCTCTAAAGTCTTAAAAAAACAGACATGATTGAAGTGAGATTAAATATACTTCGACACAATTTTGGATCTCTTTCTACGCTTGTAGGTTCACTTCAACTAGAGCCCTCATGAAGGGTATGAGAAGTAATCAAGACAATTCTTACTACCCTTATCATTCATCGTGCCTCGATATAAGCGATGAACACCTTACGCCTTCCAAAAGATTACACAGTCGCACTTCGTATAAGGACGACCTTTCACCTTCGAGGTAAGTCGTTTGGTTACTTAAAAACTTGAATACATAAAAGTTTCATTATCTCTATAAGAAAACTTTAATTTCACAAGTTTCACAATATGACTTTGTGAAACTTATGACTTTCGTGTTTGTTTGAAAGTACGAAAATATTCAAGGAAACTTAGCACCCGTGCAAACAAAAATGAAAAAAATAGGAAGTCTGTTTTCATTTATTTTTGTATATCATCTAAATATGTTTTTAAATTTTAAAGTAAAAAAAATTGAAATAATTTTAATACTAACCAATCTTAACAACAATTATATAATTAAATAAAAAAATACTTTTACAATGAAAGACTTCAAAATTTTATTCGAATTAAAGCAGATTAAAAATTCTCTACTCAAACTGTTATTATAATGTCAATTTAAAAAATGTATTTCTATTACAGCTTCGGAAGCATGAACAGTCAATATTACAGAAATTTGATTTGCAATACAGAACATCGAATAGTAGTTTAGTCATATATTTTTAATTTGTTAAAGAAGAAATACAAATGAAAATATTAATCTTCCTGAGAAGAAGATTAGTCACATGATTTATAAGGAAATTTTAAGATTCTATTTTATAATAATTTTCAGAAACATATCTTACCGTTTGAGCTAATGCAGTTGACCTACTTGGTAAACAATCTTTGTTCTTAACTTACCTTTTACATTCTCTGTACAATAAAAAAAAGGTATAAATTCTACAAAAATAAATAAATAAATAAATTTCATATTATATTCACGTATAAAAGCCAAATCTATAATTTATTGGTCCAATACTTTCATCCAAAAATAATTGATAATGACAGGTTTTAAAAAATCCTAAATAACACAATATTTTAATATTCTTTAGTAAAATAGATATTTTATCAAAAAAAGTAATTTCAAATATGTAGTATACAATAGAAATTTAAATCTATAATAAAATACTTGTAACTATTCCTTCAAAGTAGATATTTTTTCAATTGCAGAAATATTTTAAGTATTTAAAAATAGTATAAAAATTTATAGTAAAACGTATGCAATACAAAAATTATTGTAATTTAACACATTATTAGTTAATTACTGAAAATAGTTAAAACTATGTTCAAGATAGTATCACTTATAAAAAATTACATCACATACTTATATGGAACGAAGCAAGTAATTTATTCCAAAGTGTAAAAACTTGAAATGGGAATTTTTAATACAAAAATAATTTCCCTTTAAAAAAGCTAACGTTTATAATTTTCTAAAATATACATTATTTAAAAACATTTATGAGTTGGAATACAGTGTATTTAATAAATAATTTATTTATAATCTGAAGAAAAACAAAAATTTATAACATGAATGTGATTCTCGAAAGATAAATAGTAAATACATTTAAATAATTGCATAATTACTACTTATAATAAATGTAAATTTATTTTCGATAAAAATTAACTATTTTACAATAATACTAATTTTAATTACAATTTGATACATATGAAAGAACGAGTAAAGGGCAAAGTTTTTCTACTTTATCCAGAGATAGTGAAAAGAGTCTGTTCAAAAATATGAAATCAAGATTAATAATAAAAACTTGTCCGAATAATTCATTTTTTTGTATAAAAAATAAATCACACCTAATGAAGTAAAAAATGTAATATGTCTTAAAGTTCTAATAAGAAGGGCGTATTACAGAATGAAAGAAAAGTACACAATCGTGTTCTTTTCTTTTAATTTTAGCTTAATGGATGGCGCTCGTTTTGGCGGCAGTTGTCTCATCCATGGACCAAATTTACCACGGCTCTCGTTACACGCGGACTGCGATGATCTCGATGCAGTAGGCGAGGTCGCCGCTGCAGACATCCTGGACGATTCCAAGAGCCCGGTACTGCAGCCCTCCTCAACTTTCTCACACTCTAAGTGCCCGCCCGAGATACACAGATCCTGCATCTGCGTGCGCTTCATTGCCGAGCACACAAAAATGCTCGAGGACTCGACTAAGGTAAGCCCTAACTCCTCCTCAACTGAGCCACGATTTACAAATTCAGTGAATCTCTGCACTGTGCACCACTGTTTGAAGTTTTAGTAAATGCATCAGTAGTGATTCTAAATGTTTTTTGTATAGAAACGCTTATATCCTTTATCGTTACTTTTTAAGATGGTACAGACAATTCGCTTGGGAAATGGTACTCTAGTACATTATTCTATATAGAAAGACAATAAATTTTTTATTTCGTTCGAATCGTTGCATTCGACAATAAACGTCTGTTGATTTATGACAAATGAATTTTATGTTACCTGTTTATTATAGAATTTTGCAAATTATTCAGAAAGTATAAATTAATCCAAGTGATGTGTAATTTAAGGTTGATTTAACTGTCAATAATTGATAAAAGGTATATGAAAACAAGTGTGCACTTTACATTATATGCACACTAACGTGTGCATATAATTTACACGAGAAACACTGTAATAGAAACAACATATAAACTTCCAAATTCGTAAAAACTAAATTTTTATTATTTCATTAGTGCAGACGATCGTACTATTGTTAATTTCAATGTAACATACATTATTTCTTAAAGGAAATAGAACAAGTCTTATCAACCTGATCTTAATACATATGCAATTAATTTTCTTGAAATTATAATCTTATGAGATACTATTCTAAACAAACTGTTCCCTGTTGTTTGAAAATACTGATAAAATATTGAAAGATAATACAAATACAATTAAAATCCTTTGTAACCGTTTTCAGATAAAACAAATTTTAATTATATCGATGCTTTCAAAATATGTACATTATATTCGTAAAACCTTTATGAAAAATTAGTTCATGTTATCAATGTTATTGTTATACTTAATTATAAGTATTGAAAATTTTTCAAACAAAAGCTAAGTCAAATTGAAAAAAAATTATTCATGAAAAAACAATAATTATTCAAATATAAACTTAATAATTTATTCTACAAATATAAACTTAATAATTTATTCTACAAATATAAACTTAATAATTTATTCTACAAATATAAAATTAATAATTTATTCTACAAATATAATCTTTGAACTATATAATTTAGTTAAACATGGACAAAAAATTAATTTTTATGTTTTTTCAATATTAATGTTTTACGCTTCGATTTTAGTATTATAAATTAAAAAATTGTTGAATTAGTCTTAACTTTAGATAACGTAGGTTTGAATTAAATATTAGAAATCGTTATTTTATAAAATAATTCGATTTAAAAAAAACAAGTCTAAATATTCTAATATTTAAAATCATTGAATAATATCCATATGCCTTAAAAGTTCGTCTACAACAATTATAAATAATTAAAAGGAATCCTAATTACGAATTACTATAAGCTAAATGAGAAATCTAAGAAACAAAGAAAGTCTTATTGAATGAAACATTAACATTTTTTATTAAGAAAATATTAAGAAAATTGAAATTCGAATAAACTAAACTAAGAATATCTATTAGCTTGAATTAAACCGAAATATTGAAAGTAACATTATGAAATTTACGATATCAATTTTTTACTCATAGATAATATAATTTATCTTTAATGTTATAATATTTCTTATATGAATTCACAAAAAAGTAAACAATGCAAATAGACTTGAATACTAGATGTAGAATTCTTATGCAGTCGATATAAGAATATGTTTCTGATTATTCTTTAATATTTGATACCAATCTATCATCTATCTAATTATAGTTAAGAACTACAAAATGTAATTTACTCAATCTCCCTTAAATAATAAATTTGTGCTTATACATAGATAATGTTTCTAATGCATACTTATAATTTTCTGTTTTGCTTATTTTTACTTGTAACAAAATACAATTCAACAAAATACTCTAACGGAAAATAATAATTTTTAATATAAATAAAATTACACAGAAGTGGCGTAAATTTCACTTATCTTTCACTTATCTTTGTAACGAAAGAAACTCATTAGCTAATATGAAAAACATACATTATCTCAATATTCAAAATACAAAAGTACTTGAAAGATAGAAATAACAATAGTCCGATGATTTGAATATATTCTTGACATATAACGGTAAAATCAAGAGCACATAAAAGAAAAAACTCCTTGCAACGTATGTCGTAGATCAAGGAAGACTGGAAGTACGTAGCGATGGTGCTGGACCGGCTATTCCTGTGGATCTTCACCCTGGCCGTGCTGGTCGGCACGGCGGGAATTATCCTCCAGGCGCCGACCCTCTACGACGACCGAGTTCCTATTGACAAGAAGTTTAGCGAGTTTGCAACGACGACGGTCGTCAAATGTCCACCCCAGTAATCAGCGCTTCGGCCCTTTACTGATTAGTCAGTGAACTTACATTGACTCGTCTCAATGCTCCCTTTCTTCCTCGCATAGCGAGTAATGTAGTAAGCAAAGACATGAGAAACGGACTCATAGTACGAAAGAAAACTCCCCGATATATTCACATTATGTATTCACGTTTGCGGTTTGGTTACCTTGAAATTAACGCTTTCACGTGAACCATCTTTTTCTTTTCTTCCTTTTTTTCAACAATTCTAGCATTATGCTCCTGCAAAAGCTTCTAAGTATTACTTTTGATTATGCGTTACGCGATTGGCAATGAATAGCCAATCGCACTTTCATATCTTATTAAGTATTATTCGAAAGCAGCGTAAACCATATTTTTTGTACATTGGATCATTGACGGTATGTTTTTTCCAGTTTCGATACAACTATCACAATGATATAGATATAGTATCATAGATTGTATGGATCTATATGTGTATATATATAATAAAAAGAAACATATTAGTGTTAATAGACTTAATAAATATCAGTGCTGATTTAATTAACGTAGTTTATAGATAGATGTAAATATATTACAAATTAATTTTAAATAAATAAAAGAGTCACGGATATATCCTGGAAAATATTACGAGTATTAATAATAAACTAATTACAACAAAGAATTTTATAATCCAATGAACATTTGAGCTAATAAATACGTAAAAAGTTTGAATATGTAAAACGAAGTACATTGTTTTCAAAGTATAATTTTATTAAAGCATGTATTTTAAAGTAACAATAGACGTCAATGTAAATCATCAAAATTAATTAAGTTCTTTCTAAGATTTTTTCTTATATTTATAGATTGATTATTAAAAAATGTGCATAATGAAAATTTTCATACGTAATTCATAATTTTTAGAGTGTACAGAAAGATAAAACGAAAAGAAGATATTTCTTTAATTGAAGATGATTTCTTTAATTTTAATTTTAAAAATAATTTTCTTTATTAATTTAAACTAACTCACTTTAATATATTTATTTAATAAAATTATTTATCATTTCTATATAAATATACGTTATATAAATATTTCGTTTGGATTTTATTTAAGTTAAAAAATACGCTTAAAATAGACAATTAAAATATTATTTAAAGTTTTGAAAAGTATTTTATAAAATATCTACATTTTAATCTACAATATAAATATCTACAATTTATACAAATAGTATAAATTAAGATAAGTAAAAAATAAAAGAAGAATAACGTTAAAATTAGGAATAAGTAATAAAACTATATCATAATACTGACAACTTAAGCAAATGAGTCAATGTTTATTCTAATGTAAAGAAAAACGTTAATAATTGTGAATTATTTTACAAAAGAAACCAAAGAAAAAATATAAATGTTTTTATCTGAAATATTTAATGTACGACTTGTAATCGAGTTGTTCATTGAGTGCAATGCCAATGTATTTCGAATAATTATGAACGCACTTAGAATAGCGTTACTATATAAATATAAAAATTTTAAATATATATATTATATAAATACAGTATATAATATGTTTTATATAGCCACAGTTCAGACGTAATTTGCAAAAATAAATTTTTCTAGTGATGAAATTTTATAGATATTGTAAGTTAAATAGCTATTTTTTTTAAATTATATAGATATGCTAGAATTTTGTAGAGAAATGTGGAATAATGAAGAATTTAATGATACAATATCCAATGAAAAATTAATCACTATAAAAAACATTTCATTTTTGATACGAAATGTTTGCTAATAATAAACATTAAAAGTAATTTATACTTTTTTGCATAAATGCGATACGAGAATAATTTTAAGAATTTGTATTAAATTTTGTAGCAATAAATTAATACATTTTTAATTATTTGTTCCACACCTACATAAAAATGTAAAATGTATTATAATATATAGTTGATCAGTGCGTTCTTCATACGCACAGCTTATAAAAAAGTTTGATGCTCCATATGTTTGTTCCCGTACTGGCAAAAAATATCTACTTTATCGCATCATTTAACAATTACGTATATATACATGTACGTATATAATTGAAATTCAACGGCTTACATATTTAATATATGCTTATATATTTAATATAAACGAATGTGTCTTGATCCACGGATTGAAGATTTACAACTTGAAAAGCGATTTAACATTTAATTATTTATGTAAACATTTCAAACCTCTCAAGATACTGGCTGTATATATACATGCATCACTACTTTGATTTCAAAGTTTAAATCATCAGAGCAGGTGACACAGTATCTACAAATATAAATGTGATTTATAAGCTGATGAAATCAAGGAGATATGAAATCACAGATTTATTTTATATGTTCAGAACTTAAATTAAATTTGGTAAACGGTATTAGATTTTTACATTGCATACATTTTTTCCATACAATTTGCGATTCTTGATAATTTCAAATAAATATTTAACATAAAAAATCATTAATATATGTTTTGAAAATTATAAAAGATTTGTTTTCATTTATTTATATGCACTAATTAGTTATATTTAAATTATTTAATTACAAATTCTTTAATTAGAACATTTTTATACTACGTACATACATATAGTTAAAAAAGATTTTAAAATCTTTTTATTTTAATCACCATAAAAAATTCTTAACCAAATATACTATAATGTAATACTATAACTTTCATGAAATCATAAATTAAATTAAACTGTTTTCATATCTTAATGTAATTTAAATATAATGTTCAATTATTTATACGAACTTTGTAAAACTATTTAGAACAGTCAACTTTATTAAATATAATTACTTTTCATTTAATCATTATCTAGCTTTAAGTAAATGATCACTATAACTTGAATAAAACAATCGTAAATAATTTGAAATATATTTATTGAAATATTTATTGAAAAATATTTATTGAAAGATAACTAGTTAAACTTTTAAAATTCATTAAAGTGATATATTTTCTTTTATTAAAAATAAAATATAAAAAGGGCACGTATTTGACAGTCATTTAAACTGAAAACATGAGTATAATTTTGGCTTCGTTATATTTATAAAGCAGAAAATCATGAGTAAAAAACGAACACTTTCTAATTAAAAATTATCTTCTTATTTTTATAATCACTGGACTACTAATGTAGTTAAATAAATATTATTTATTGAAATAGTGAAAAATAAGGTGCAAGAAAGAAGGAAAGAGTAAAATTGTTTAAAACTAAAATTAATGTTTGTAAATATGTTAACGTTTGTAACTGATAATATATTGTGTGCAATTGTGAATAGTTGATTTCAGCTATAAAATATGAATTATTAATTTAAAAATTTGTATTTGTAATACTAATAAGCTATTGGATATTGCTATATTTTTTCTTAAACACTCAAAATAACAGATTTTTATTTTATAATTATGAAAATTTTAATATTTCAAATTTTTTTATTATAAGAACTGTTTCAGAAGAATATATAAATAACATAATATTAATAACAATTAAATAAATAGAAGATTTATTGATAAAATAAATGCTCATTAATTACAGTTCTCTTGGATTATATATATATATATAAATCAATATAATAAATATATATAATAAATTATATATAAATCAATATAAGTGATCAGTATGTGCAAACTAAATTATAAATGTCAAATTATTAAATATGCAAAAATACTCTTGTGCTTTTGATCATATAATAATTAATGTAAAAATGTAAAAATGTAAAAATGTAAAAATAATACATTATACTAATAATTCATTTTTTTCACGAATTATTCGGATATTTCTAATATTACTGGTCTAAAAATATGAAATATAAACGGAATATATTTCGCAAATGAAATAAAATAAAGAGAAATGTTAATAAATTAAATAATTATTGATAACTTTGGGGACTACATATAATTGATATAAAACGTATAAATAATATAAACTTTATAAATAAATAATTCAAAATTTTATTAGAAATTGCGATATATTTCTTCGATATTTATATGCATAAAATTTGAAAAAGTTTATATGAAAATAATGCTTAATAAAGTAATTGACGAAAAAATTAAACTAAAAGAATTAACCCGGATGATTCTCAGAGGAAAAAAAGGAAAAGTTATCGCCTGTATTATATATATATGAAACACGCAGAAAACGACGCAGCATCGTACGAATTTAAGAAAATAAATTAAAAGAGTAATTGAGAGTGAAGGAAACTATAACAAATAGTGTCAAGCGCGCGGACAGTATCAAACATATACATTTTCACGTACAAGCACACACAACACACACACAAAACTACAATGTTGCATCGTTATTTTTCCAATAAAGCATTATAATACGATAAGAACAAGTAAAGCAGACGAATTCTAAAGCCGATAGCTGTAGAGACGAATACGAACACGAAGCGCGTCTCATGACGTTTTCGTATATCGCGATATCAACATAGCGCGGCTCAGTTCGATACCGTCGTTCGTTTTATACTTCATCGTAAAAATTATCGTGAATACGAGGAGATCGCGAAGGGGAAGACAAACATGCGAAAAAATTTGCGACTTGTTTTTGCTCTTGAATATCCATACACGCACTTTTGCACAAGAACTCATCGGCGTCGTTGGTAAATGGGAGATTCAATCGCGAGAGTTTTAATTATGAAGCAAAACTGATTTTTTTTCTTTAGATTATTATTAGACACTATATTGAACGCAGGCATGTGAACTGTGCGTTTATTTTTCTCGTTAATTTTCCTTTAAATGTTTAATTTAGGGTTCGTGTTAGCTTCATGTATTAATTTATATTTGTCACTTACGACAGATTTCTGGTCAATAAAATACAAACTCATTAGCTATTGATCGATTTTACATAGTTATTTACGCTTACAATACTGATATATAAAGTATCGATTTTAAATTAATAAAATACATTGAATCATGCGTAATTGCAAATATTTTTTATATTTTTTCAAATGGATTTAAATGCTTTAATATATATAAAATGTTTTAATGTGACAAAAATTTTTATTTGAAAAAGTATATATTGTTTTAATTAAAAACTAAATTAAAGAGTAACATGTGTTACAGTTCTAGCACTAATAATACAATCTTGTACATAGTACATTTATGAAAAGTTATAAATAATTCAACGCAAATTTCTATTTGTTGGTTATATTGAAATTAGCCAAATAATGCATATAAATATTAGTTTAATGGCATTATAAAGATATTATATCGTTTAAACATAGTAAATAACAAAGACATGCGTGAAGTAATAAATAAACATATAAATTCGCATCAGTGCTTAAAAAATCATAGTCTTTTAAAATCAATTAAATTTAAAAAAGAAAAATACCTTTCAGTAAATATGATAATGTAAAAAGCTTGTTAGAAGCTGACAAGGAAAAGGATAAATTCGCGTCGGAAATATAAAGCCGACCGGACAAAACGGTAATCATCTTTGGTTAAAGCGAGTTGTACATTTCAGAAGTCTAAAAGAAACAGATATCGAGAGAGGGGGCGAGAGAGAATGAAAGGAATTCGCCCGGACGTGTGGTAGTAATCATAAAGATAAGAATAGTGATATCTTCTAGTAATAAAGTCCAATAACAATAAAGATTAACAATACAATAAGCAAGTATATTTAATACACACATAGTATATATGTATCGTTGAACGGGTAGTGTAATAGGAGCAGGATGGTATATAAAGGTTGGTACACCTAAGCATAGGTACATATAGTCTAGTGTTCACATACGTCAAGCATCCTCTTATACGTATAAACACAGGCCTCAAACAGAAATGTTTGAGAAATAAGAAAAACAATAGACCGTCTTCTGCAGATTTTATACTTTTTACTGTCAATGTGCAGAGGAAAACGTTATACACATTCATATACTTCCTAACCCAGATATACCGTGGAATAAGTTCATTTTTTGGTTCAATAGAAGAGAACTTCTTTTGCCTCTCATATCAACCCTCGAATTCATTATATATTTTCTAGCTAGGTAAATAAGGTATAACACGCGTGATAGAGAAAATTGTTGATTATCCAAGAAATTTTTGGCATATATTCGCATATAAAAATAATTAAAGTAAGGAATAAAATAAAATTGGCCAGAATTTTGCTGGAAGATTAAAAAAAATAGTATTCTTTTAATCAATTTTATTTAATATTACCGTAATATAACATTCATTAAACAAACCTAAGCTTAGTTTATACAATTACATACATTTATAGAAATTAATTTTACAAAATATAGTAAGAAATTGAATTCAACAAATTTTATTCAATAAATTTATTCAAATTTAACATATTTATTTTGTTTATATATTTTCATAGGTAGTCGTATGAAAAATCGGCCGTTAAAATGAAACGTTTACTTGTATAACTGTCCATAATAATGATTAAGCAATTGTCTATTATAAAATTAAGTCAACTACAAACTTTTATATTTCATAAGTATTTTAATTCAATTTTATGAATAAATATATAATAAATAAAGAAACTATGTATCATTAATTATTTCAAATGAAACTCTTATATAAAATAAAAAGAAAAAAATTAAAATAAATTTTTGTAGTCAGAAACTTGAATAATAAAGTACGTTTGTAGTCCTAGTAAGAAGTCAGGTGCCAATATATTAAAGAAAAAAAGTAAACTCTCTTTTTTATACGGTTTTTACATGTATAACCTAACAATCATATTGAATTTTTTTATTCCAGTAGAAAATTATTAAAAAATACAACTATAAACATTTCTCTAGTATTATTTACCACTTAAAGTCTTAAGTTATAAAAATTTTTTTTTATATAATTAGTTATAATGAATTGAACTTAGAACTGCTTAATAATTTTTCATACACGTAGCATTAAATTACATTATCGGCAAGCAAGCGATAAAAGAACTCACATCTTACTAAACAAATAACTAATATAATAAAAATTTATGTTATAAAATTTCTTTACAATAATTAAAATCGTACAATCGTACAAAGATATGAATGTAACAAAAACAAAAAAAAATATAAATACAAACATATAATGTTATGGATAATTGTCTTAACTTCAAAATAGACAATTTTTACAGTCAATCCCAAACATTATTATATAAAAAGAACATTTGTTGTAATTTTTTCAAAATTTAAAAGCTTTAACAATTATGTACAATTAATTAGAGCTATGATTTCGTTTAATTTTCTTTTGTAAAATAATTAAAATTCAGAAATTATGAGACAAGAGTGAAAAAATGATTTCTATCTAAGTGAAGAAAACACTCGCATGTAACTTTACAATATTATTCGTCAACCTTTTAACAACGTCGCATATATAAGTTGGAAATTGTACAAAACATGTAAATAATATCTTTAAGTTGATACTTTCACACATTAAAAAATTCATAGAAAAAGGAAGAAATGAAATGAATTGTCAAAATTCTTTTAATACGATATATTTTTAAGATGTCTTTTCGTTGTACAAATATAATATTCAGGACGATATAATATACCCAATATAATATTGGGCAGAAAAATCAGTCGACGTCTTATACACATTTTCATAATTTTGGACATATTTGCGACGATTTTTAAGTCTGAGTGAGAAATTACTTGTAAAATATAGGCACGACATCAATAAAAGAACAAATTAATAATTTTTAAAATAATAAATGTTGAAATATCTACTTAAATAATAAAAATGCCATAAAATAAAATATGAAGAATGAGTGTTAAAGTATTTATTCATTGAATGTATAAAGTGCGTTTAACATTGCTTTTAAATTTCTTTTATAGGACACTTAACATCGTACAGTATCATCAAAATTTATAAACCTTACATTTCTACCCTTAAATTTAACTTAAATCTTGAAACTAATTATATTTTTCCCGTCATTTTTCACTCGGACTTTGTAGTTAGGCGTATGCAAGCTTAAACGATATCGACACGAAGAATATTAATTGCATTTATTGTATAAATTAATCGATAGCAACGATGATTATAATAAGAAATAACAAATTATTATTACAACAATAGATGTAGATATGTACTCTATCTATAGATAATTATATATACATTATTACAATGACTGTCAGTAACTATTCATTTTAGAATTTGAACAATATTTATTCTAATTAGCCTTAAATTATATGTGAAAAAAATATGTTCACTTTTCAAACGAGAGAGAAAGAATGATAGAAGGAAAAAGTGATAGAGAGGAAGAGAGAGAGAGAGAGAGAGAGGAAGAGAGAGAGAGAGAGAGAAACATAGTGAAATAGAAAAAGATCATTTACAACGCATTGAACACATTGATCGAAGTGTGTAATGAACCGATTAAAAACACGATGCTATATTATTATCGATTTTGACAATTTCGTTTCAATGAGATACATTACATTCAAATTTTCGCCAACGTAGAAACGTATATGTATTAAAGCGAGTATAAAATATGTGTTGTTATGTTTATTTTAAACACCATCGTTGATAAATAGTATTCTTTTTTAAAATGGTCATTGTAATGCATAATAAATCGTCTCAAACCGCAAGGACACGCAACGATTAAGAAAAGGAAAATAAAAGGATAGGCTATTAAGTTGAGCAATGATAATTATGTGATCGTTAGATACGGTTCTTATCTGTAATCGTATAAAGGTTTGTTAAATATATACTATATTACATGACGGGCGTCATTCTAGGAAATAAGCGAAACAAGAAACTGTTGCTTGGTTTTATAATTATGCTTTAAAAAGCATTCGAGAAAATAAAAGTTGTTGTAGTAGAACATAATGATCTTATTACTATTATTTTTCATTTATTACTATAGAAAAAATAAAAATGTGCCCTTCAACCTTTCTTAAGATCCATCAAATTAATTCAGAGGTAGTTATCACTGTCTTTCCATATCCGTATTTTCGCTTTTCATTAAAAATGAAGTTAGATTTATAAATGTTGAAATAAAAAAAATTTTGAATGGTAATAAAATTTATTTGAAAATAAAAAAATAACTTTTAATCTACAGGGTTTTTAAATATATGAGTCATTTTATTAGTAGTAATTTTTAATCATTAATTAGTCATTCAGTAGCAAAGAATCCCAGTTGATAATGATAATAAACACAGCCTTCTTTTAAGTGAAAATGAAACTTTTGGTTATTATAAAGACATGCATAGTTACTTATCTAAAAGAGAAATGTAAATAAGTAGATATAATTACACTAGGTATTTTTGCCTAGGCTATTATGTTATTAGAAAAAAAATAACAACATTAAGATTATTCAATTAAATTTCACCTAAGTATTAAATGTATTATATTATACATCAAATCCTTGAAGTGATAATATTACCAATACAATTTAAAGATCTTTGCATTAAAATATAATTTTACTCAACTTAGAAGAAATGTTCATCAAAATGAAATATTACACATTATTTACTTAAAATTAATATCCACTATGCCTGAATAGAAACTCTCTTTAATCGAATGATAATTAAGAATAAATCAATTGATATATTTTTCATTTTGTTTATGATGAAAATTTTACTTAAAGAAAGATTTTTTTTTCAAACAATAATTTTACTTTATAAATAATTAATCTACTGCATTTTCTGGTGCTTTTCAAAAATTGCAAATTGAAAATCTGTAAGCTCGAAAGCTAAAATAAAATTCATAATAGTACTTTGATACAAAAACGAACAATATTATATGGTCGAATTCGTATGAGTCTTAAGCCAAGTATGGATGTTTTCAGTGGATTCCTGCAGTCTGAATATCCAAGAAGATGCTTTTATCTCATTAAGCGCCACCCAGTGTCCCACCATCTTCAAGCTCTCGATGTTTTTATTTCTGAAGATGTTGAACTGCATAAAAGGCAATATACTGATGATGAAAATATCATTTAAATTATGAAATATAGTTGATCACACAGGCTGAAAAAGATCTTACCTCATTTAAGTCAATCTTGGTGAAAAGGAATCTTGTCGAAGCTTCGACAAATGCCTTCATGGTCCAATATGATTTAGAAAATCTGCAATTATTTAATTCTATAATCATTTGTAAAAGATTTATTTCGTATTCTTCAATTATTACTTCAGAAATTTATTTCTAAAAAAATTGTTTCAATAATTTTTTAAATTCTTCTATGAAAAGATAGAAATGTATGAATTTAATTTAAAATGAAACTGTAATTTCTGAAACATAACTTTTTTTTAAGTTTACCTTTTCGCAATTTCTTTCCATTGTTCTTGAATAAATCTGCTAGCCACTTGAGCAGCTATTGGATTTTTGGCATATGATTGTAATATCACATTGACATCACTATGCGTATACTTCTTGGTATCCAAAATCTCATTAAGAACCCTGAAAAACATGTTTTGTAATAGAATATTCAATTTAGCTAATTATTTTTAAATTCAGTATGTTTATATGTATGCCGTTATTGAAAAATAGAGGATCAATCTATTAGATAAAATGTAAAATCTTGTTGACTGTGTTTAGAAATTAAATTAAAAAGATCTAAGTTTCTGCATATTTGAAGGTTCCATAATAAGATTTTATTTGATATATAACATATTTAAAAATTTTTAAATATTCAGTATATATTAAATGATATATAACTTTTCGTCTGAGGCTCTCTAGTTGTTTGTTAAAAGGTCACTTTTAATAAAGAAAAAACTTATGTATCTCCATGTATAATATTTATGTATATATATAGAAACAGATGGTATTCACTTTTTCAAAATCCAGGGACTCTGAAAGCAACCGAAAGCTAACAATAATCGATTTCTTTCATCCACGTCACTAGTCTCTTCACTCTTTTGTATCAGATACAACAATTCCTCAGGACCGCCACCCCGTGCTCCGCTACAGTAAACCGTTTCACGAACGTGCTTCAACAGCCTGAAATGAGTACCATATGCTTCACCCCTCTATTATTTATTGTGACTAATCAAATAAAAAAGTGTTGTTTCAATATTAATCATAATAAACAAAAATTATCTTAATTTTTTACATAATAATTTTGTCGACAAATGAAATGCTTTCTTTATTTATTATCAGGAAATTTATTAATAAATTTAATTTTTTTTCTTACGTGTTTTCATTTTTATTTTTAAATAGATCGTCCCATTTACTTCTACCCCAGGTTGTACACTTCTTGTATTCATATGTACAAGCTAACCGTACCGCTAACATTGCCAAAGCGGATCCTTCATCAATCTTCGGCTCCATCTCATCAAAAAGCGTTGATACAAGTTTTCGTACAAATTCCTGACATGATGTAAGCGTGAATATAGAAAAAACAATTAAGATTAGTTAAAATTAATGATTCTAACAATGAAGAAAGATCTTTTGTAGTTAGCTCAAATCAATATAAATTCAACCCTTTAATGACAAAAATATAAAATAATTATTATACAATTTACATCTTTACCAATAATGCAATGCATTAAATTTAATATTTTACACTTACTGACTTTGAAATTCAAATATTCATGCGCTATTAATAGTCAGCAATAATCTCTTGTAGCAAACTTTTGAAAATATATATTTGAAAATATATCTCCAATATCCAGTCATATCAATATTTAAATGCAGTCCCATTTATTTTATTAAAATCAAGTTTCGAGTATAACCGCCAAGATAAAAATGTAGACCACAGCCAAGTACCTGATAATACGGATATGCCGTGGTGTCGTAGAGCGCGAAGTCAAGTTGCCTGGCGTGTCTTGCGAAGGCTGCCCAGGGTCCATAATTCCGTTCATTAGGACCCAAGTATGTGAGGAGCTCAAATGCCGATTCATATGAAAGACTACCCTGACGAGCAAGACTCAATGAGTCGTCGATAAGAGAGGTTCTCATTGGTACTGGGAAGCCGACATGTTTTGTCCGTAGGACCTTCCCTATCGAGCGCCAGTTCGCTTCATCATAATTCACGCGGTAGTAGCCTAGTGAGGAGGATAGTGAAGCAAAATTAATTTTCATTCAATAACTTATAATTTGACACAGTTAATTTCGGTCTGAGCTTACAGAATCTTGAATTTTTATTTCCATTTCCCTTTTTATTATCTAATTTGATGTTAAAAAAGCTACTTTTTGTTACTTTTCGTCATTCTTTAATTTAGATTTGACATCGATTATTTTAATTGATTTCTCAAGTAGAAAATAAGAAAGTATTTATAAGAGTATTATTGAATAATTTTGAAATTTCTGAATTTTGAAATACTTTCTTATGATTTTTATTAAAATTATAATTATACCTAAAACATCATTCTCATTAAATATCAAGGAAAATTTTTTTGAAAAGCATAATCATTAGTTTATCTAACATTGCTAATACTATAAATAAAAAAGTTTAATTTATGTATTCACTAGAAAACAAATAAAATATAAAATATATTCCAAACGAAAATAAGCTTAATTTATCAACTATTATTACTCTACAGCAGAGAAGAGCTTCATTGAGTCACGCATCAAATTAGATATACCTATATATATTATGTACATTGAAATTCAAGCTTTACCCTAATAATTGTCGTAATTCAATGAAAGCTAAATCAAATATTATAAGTCCGTTCATCATAGTGTCTTTTGATCTCGATATTTATCGATATTATAATAAATAAGTTCTTTCATAAAAAAATTATTTAAAAGTCTCTAAGCTGTTTGGAACTACAAATAATGTTTAAATGTTTTATAAAAATTAAACATTATTGTTAATTATCTTTGAGCGCAGTATTGATAATATTGCTTTTATTATACATAATTTTTTATCATGCAAAAAAGCCATTTAACTTTACGAACTTACTCTGTCCCAATGTATTGTCATCGATATTTTTATAAAGTCTGTAGAATAGAATAATGTCTGTCAAAGATTCTAAAATGCCTGAATTTAAATATATTTTTTATGACTTACATTCGAGAAAGTTTTTCTAATAAAAAATAATACTGTATGCTCCTTATAAATTTGTATATAAATTGTTTAAATTTAATTTGTCCGTCTAAGTCATTACGTATAATACTGGCTCTTATTAATCAATTCTATGTAACACTATTAATAATATGATATAATAAAAAATATAATTTCTTTATATTCATAGCATCCCCGAATGAAATGTAATGATTAGTAAATCATGTGGTTATTGGATTAAAAATGTTCGAATTTATTTTATAGGCTCGGATGGTGAGAAGTCATGATTATTGTATTAACAGTAGTGATATAATTAGCAAATATTAATTTAAAAAAATATATTTCTTTAATAAAAATGTATCATTTAAAATAATCTTGCAATAATCTAATTGTTAATATATTTACTTTACAATTTCATACAAAATAATAAAATGGAATGTGTTTAGTATTAATATACATACCAGTCCCATTAATGTTGAAAATAATCCAGGAGTTATTACTAGTATGTCCAGTAGTTTTAATTGATATTTCCTCTTTGCCCTTCATCCAAATAGTAGTCGGTTCCGACCAGTTGCCCTCCGAGGTCATGTACGTAAGCGGCAACCACCACATACCTGTACTTTTTGCGCGTTTTTCCTTATTCCACAATTCGTCAAAATTGAACTTTCCCTATTTTATTTTCAAACAAATTATATTTAAGTTATTTATTTTTATTTTCTATATAATTCTTATATGATTTTTAATATAATTTATTAATCGCACTAATTGAGCTATCTTTATTCATATAATTAATTGTATTATATTTTTGTTATTATTTCTTAACCAAATGATCAGTATTTTATAGAATTATTACTGTTTCAATCAAATAATTTAAAACATTTTTACATTAATAATTACACTGACTTTCTTTTAATATTATTCTGAAAACATTTTCAAATTTCATAAGTGAAAATACAATTATCTACAGAAAACAAAAAAGCATTTATTTACTTGTGAAAAAATATAAACTAAAGTTTTTAATATTTGCTTTATTAGAAAGTATTCATAAATAAGTAAAATATAAATTTATATTAAATCATTATTCTTTTAAATATCTTTATTAATAAAAATCAAACTTATAATTCAACGTAATTTCATTATACTCGAAAAAAAATAATGATTGGTTCTCAGAAATATAAATTTAAAATCTAAGCACTCTAAAAGAATGCTTTGTTTACTCTATCAAAAAGTTAGTACTACCCAATCTATTAAGTTCACCAAAATTATAAATTTTTAATAAAATAGACCAAAGAATATAGAAGAAAATAACGAATAGTAGAGCTAGTTATAAAAAGCAGGAGACATTCGAGTTATCGATGTAACTGTGATACAAAAAATAATTAATCCTACATTTTGTCCTCTTAAAAATACGGAAAGGAAGAAAAGTGACGTGTTCTAAGCTAGTGCGAGAGAATCAATAAATATTATTGATATCACTTGTTAAAAAATATCGAAGTGCAGGGCAATATCTTCAAATTTTCGGCATTGACATCTACAAAGTTACAAAAGACTGTAATATCCAATCTTTCCTAGATGATACTCGAATAAGCCATAATTACTAATTTCTCACATTTTTATCACCTTATGTATTGAAGAAAGTAAAAAATAAAGAAGAATATCACATCGATACTGAATTTAGAAATGTTCTGCTATTCTATTTCTGTAAAGAATTAGAAATCTAATTTCGTAAAAATTATAACAACCAGAAGGAAGTGCTTGTATTGCTTAAACCTAAATTTCTCTAAATTAAACTTATGCAATACAAGCCCCTTATTCTATTACATTATTTCTGAGAAGACAATATAATCAAGTCTGAAAAATGAAAAAGGTTTTAGTAAATGTAATAATTACTAAATGTAATAATAATTACTTCTGTGCTTTACTATATAAATTCCCAGTAGTAAAAGCGAAACTGAGCTTTAATAACAATGAAATCACAAGCGGATTCATAATAAAGTTACAACCAATAATGTAAACATTTAAAATCATAGAATATTTTGCAAATTCACAATAGAAAAAGATCGAAAAAGACTATTAACTAAAAATTATATACAATCATATATTTATTTTTAATCAGAATTTTAATTAAACTAGACTAAAATAATAGATAATGCATCAGGAAACGTCATAAATTTAATCAAATAAACTCTAATAAATTTGCATGTGTATGAATGCCTAGAAAACTAATTGATAAAATGAAACTCACCTCATTTTCACTTTAATAATACTTGTTACGGTAAGGTTTAATTCATTGTTTAGAAATGAACGAGTATTTTAATATAAGAGGAATTGAAGTTAACGATTGCAGACTAGAACATCCACAAGTAGAATGTACTATTTTTTAGATGTCATTCTATTCTCAAAGTAAATAATCTTTAACTTCAGAAATTATTTCATTATTGACTATATCTGTCCTTATTCCATTAAATAATATTATCTAAAGCACTTGTCTGTTTCCTGGTATGATTCGAGACGCTCTCAAATATCATTTTCCTTTATCAATTATTCTGAAGATTGAGGAATATATAACGGTATGCGTATTTAAAAATCAGGTCAATATTTTATGAATCGTAAAGTAACCGCATTTAAAAGCTTCGATTTCTTACCTTCCACTTACATTTATGTAATGTTCATAAAACTTCGAACGAAACTTAACAAAAAATGGTTATCTATGATTGAGTTAGAACAGCGGTGTTAAACATAAAATATTTAAATTAAACCTCCAAGGTATCTATGTGAATAGTTTAGTTTAGTTTATTATTGTATTATTTCATTAGGTAATCAAATAATAAATGAAAAAGTAAATATCCTCGAAAGAACTAACAGAGATTACGTAATGTAAAAAAATTCTGTCAAATATAGAACAATCGATAACAATAAAAGTAAAATATATTGCTTAAATAATCGATCACCTAGTGATAATTATTATTAAGACTAACGTTGAAAAATAAAACTAAATCGCTTATTTATTTAATTTTTTTTACTTATATTTTCCAGATTAAATTTCAATTCCATATACAAACATTAGCACTAAGTTTTCCCGAAAATCCATAACATATTAGTTGTTTTAACAGAAATTCTTTTATTTAGCTTTAATACACACACACACATATATATATATTTATTTATTTAGTTATTTACACTCATATTTTTACAACTTTTATGTAATTCAATAAGTTTATGTCTACTATAATGCAACAAAGATGAAAGTAATTCAAATTAATATATATATTTATTAAATAGCTAGTTAATTTATAATAAAAAGAAGACAATAAAATAATTATAATAAAAGGTATGAAGTTATAATCAAAACTAATAATTAAATTTTACAGATTAAAATTCAATAAAATAAAAAATCACTTATCCTTTTTCACATTCATTCTTTCTCTTATTATATTTATCTATAAGTAAAAGAAGAATAGAAGAAAGTAAAGATCTAAAAAGAATTTTTACCTGTCTTATGACAACTGTATTATTATCAGGATTCCACGTTACATTGACCAATGGATAACCAGGCTGCCGAGTCCAGCTAACAAAAGCCTCCATCATGCTAGTCGATTCGCCATCAATCGTTGCATTGCCGACAATTGCATTCAGAAAGGCGTCTGAGTCTGCACTTAAGCGACTCCTGTAAAAAGTTAAATTGAAGAACTGCCGAGAAGACCAAAAATGATGCTAAAACATCAGCACTGATAAAGATGCTCTTACTGTAAACTACAATATTGAGGCGGTTGTTCACAATTATGCTTAATGTTAGTCTTCAATTAGTATTAATATGAAAATTTGATATTGAAAATACTAATAATCATAATATTATAAATTCGTACAATATTTTAAGAATCCATCTACAGTATGTATATACGGTTTTTATTATTTTATAAATAAAATATCTTTGATCAAATACTTCCAAATTCTTTGTATTATTTTCTATTTAATAAAGGGCAGAGATATTCACTTAAAATATATAATTAAAACAATGCTTAGATTATAAGAAGAGGTATTTAATTATAGAAATGATTAAGAAAAAAGACTTAAGAAAAATAACAAAATTACTACAAATTTGACAATAGTTCAAATTTAACATTTCACAACTAAATATTTTTCTTTAAATTTGAAGAAAATTTTTTCTTTGCATAAGATAGTATTATTTTTTGTAACACCACTAAATCAAAAGTTCTACAAAATGTATTTATAATACTGTCTTCTTTACAAAAAATGATCTAAAGTTATTTAAATTTAATGTCAACACCAGGGAATCACAATTTTTCCCAGTGTTTAAATTTACTTTCACAGTAAAGAAAGGAAATTAGTCAGAGTAGATGCTATCATAAAAAATAACAAAAGAGAAAAATAGCCTTTATATAAATATTATATATGAACGAAGATTACTCACCACCGGCGAAGAAATTCAACATAGCCAGTCCTAAAGGCGTTTTCTTTCAGAACAGCATGAATCATACTTATTAGACATGCACCTAAAGACGAATATACATTATAGTATTGTTAAACAATATGTAAGATGCAAATATAGAAACAGAAATCATTTATGTACCGATATATTACAAATACCATTGATATACACGTTGATACCATTCATACAATATAGTTATTGTTGGTATAGCTTTCAATTAGAGTGTTTAATTTTAATCTAATTACATAACAGTTTTATGTTCAATTTAACTCTTAAAAAGCTAGTTACAGTTGTTAAAATATTGAAATCTAAATATATAATATTACATCTAGAAGGGCAACTTAATAGTATTGCTGACCAACGAACTATTTTTTAAGGTTATTAGACCTTTAAATTATATTTATATTTAAAACAATTCTCTATTCTTCAACATTACTATCCAATTTTTATTATTCTTATGATATTACAATGAAATTTTAATGATAATTTTATTTATATTTTCATTGTGGTCTTCAATTTATAAAATATTAAATTCCAAATAATTCCAGCATATCTTTTTGTATTTTACAACATCTTTATCAACGATTCACCCAAATATAAAAATATGGCAAGGGAGTATTTAGTTTTATACCTTTTCGATAATTATCAGATAAATCGAAAGCCTCGATATAGGTTCGATCAACTTTAGAGTCGAGAGCCTTCGAAATAAAATAACCGTCATTTTCCATGGCTTCTAATTGAATGTCAATCAAAAAGTCCTTGGATACTTCGAGACTCGCGTCAATCTGCACTATCAAAAGATTATCTTGTTGCAAGAAGATATAATAGTAACGGATTCATAAGTCTAATATTCGACGAATACATTTACTAATATCTTAAATCAATGGTTTATCTAATCTCTAAATAATATAATATTAATAATATCTCACCTTACAGATTTTATTTACTAAACCAACTATAAAAATTAGTTCAAACATTAAATTATCGAACAAAAATTCTAAAATAAATACTGTATACTTTCTCTTTAAGTTATAAGCTATTTATATATGTATACATACCATCCGTACAACTTATGCAATGCATCTTTCTCAAACAACACTTTTTCTCTCATAATATAATGATTAATAACTAGATTCAATAAGACTATGACATTCACAAACGTATAATTTTTAACGTTTAATGATGAATCATTCATTATCACCTTTCATTATAATTAAACAGTAAATTATAGAAAATATATCGAACAAATGAAGTAAACTTGCCAAAAAAAAACCCACAAACTTGCCTTGTCGATGAGCGCATATTGTAAATACAAAACGGAACCCTCGATGAACCAGGCATCGGTCCAATTCTTCGCGTCAGTCAAACCACCAAGCCACTGCTGACCAAATAGACCAATCAAGCTTACTAAAGCTTTAGTTTTCATAAACGACGGTGAACTGGCCGCAGCATAAAAAAGTGATTCCCTAGAGATAGAAAAAACAGGGGGAGAAGTAACGAATATAATATCATAATTGTATCAAATGACAATGTTTGTGAGAGTTACAGGAAGAAAATTGACTCAAGCTGAGAAAAAGTGGAAAATGGTAAAAAAAAATTTTCAAAGGTGACACACAATCTAATAAAATAACTGTCAATCGATACATAAATGATAATAGTTAGCTGACGCTCGTGAATACGACACTTTCGATAACGTACATATTTTATCATCAGAAAACTTCTATTCTCTTAAAGCATATTATAAATTTATAATACTAATAAAATATCAATAACATATTTTTATGTTTTTATTTTACCTGACAATGATTAATCCAGGTGACGAGAGACCGTCAAAATCAACAGGTAGTGCGACAAGATTGAGATTTTCCGTGGGGCGTGCGATTCCTTGAAACATTTCCGCATAAGCAGTCGCTATCGGTAATATCTTATCCCGCAAATAAAATTCCTGAGTTTTGTGCTCGACATCGCCCCAATATCCGATGATTTGTTTCTTCAGTAACGACGTTTCATCGATGGTGACCTCGCCCAGGGATTCGAAATTACCAGCGACGAAAGCCAAATTGTGAACAGACATGATTTGCGTCTCAATGAATGTATCGGATGTCAAATTTTCCGAGTTCTCGAAGATTTGTTTCCTACTTACGTGATTTCTGTTATTTTATTAATTTTTATAGTAATATAATGTTCAATATAATATTAAATATAATATTTCATTTTATGCATTTTGATGTTTTTCAATGCAATTATGATGGGTTTTGGTTAAATGTTCGGTAGATTTACTCTAGCTTAATGTGATATTGTAAAGCTAAAATGGCAAACTCAGTATAATTGATAAAATCAATGCTTCTTTTATATTAATCCAATTATTAGTAAATATTTTTCAGATTATACCTGGTTTTTGTACAAATTATCCGAAAAGGTCGAAAAATTCTACCTGAATAAAATCTTTAATAAGTAAACAAAAGAGATAAAATACTAAGATACTAATTTCTTAAGTTACAGATAATATAAAACATCTTTTTAAAAAATGCTTACGACAAATTTACGTTCCATTTTTTAAAATCATTTTTACAAAACTATAGGTAAGTGTATATAATGATGAATTCATCAATTCATAAATAAAGAAGACAGCTTCACAAAAAACATAATTAACTATTAGTTTTATATATCTGGATTAAAATTTAAATATTTTAAAAAACTTTCATTACAATCTAAAACATTACAAATAGAATTTTCATAAATGGCTTATAATACGCTATTCAATGTATTATTATAAATGATAAAAAAATTATAAAATTATTATAAGAGTAAGAATTATTATTACTAAGAATTACTACTTTCTTATAAACTTGTATGTTTCATCTTTGTGGTAGAAAAACTATATGTTCAAATTTTTCATATACATTTATAAAATAATAAAGAAATAAATTAATTAAAATGAAAATATGAAAAAAAAAATTTTTAAATGTCGCATTAAAATGTCAATTTATTGTCAATTAAAAATGCTAATAAAGCATCTAAATTTATAAAATAATAGTTGCACGATAATATTGTCGAATTGAAGCAGTATCAGCTTGGTTTTGAACAAACACTTTAATAAATATTTAATCACCAAAAGTTAACTTGATTCTGTCAAATTAATCTTTTTCTTACAATGAATCTCGTAACCATTACATAATAATTTATAAATGTATTATTTAAACATTTTTTGGTTTTTCAGACTTTCTCATATGTAAACATACTATTGTTACAATAACTCAAATATTATGAAATTAACGACAATGATATAATAGCAACTAATACAATATTCAGTTTTTGTATAATGAAACTTTGATTTTTAAAGTTTTATCAATATACTTACGATTCGCTCGAATTCATCAAAGGCATATTCGAAAGCGTTTTCAACTCGCCAGAATGTAACACAGTCAGAGTAAAATTTGCCTTCAGTTTTGTCTCATCAAAGGTCGGAAAAAGATAAGGAGCATTAACGGGCTTCAGCTTTGATACTAAAAGCAACCTTTTAAAAACATGAATCATTAGGATATTGAAATCTTACGAGTTTTTCATTAATTCAAGCTGATGAGGAACGATTGCTAAACTAACTTTTTTACATATTAAGTGTACTTATATCTTATTTTTTACTTATCACAGATATATTTATTATTAGAAAATTCTAAGATAAATTAAAATACATATTTCTGAACGATTCAAAAATATTAATATATGAGATATCTTTCAATTGATCATATAAATTAATATTACTATTATGATTTACAGTACAACTAATTGATTATTAATCAATACATAAACTCAGTATCTCTCACGTTAACTTTTCATAACTATAATTGTTCATTTAAGTTACGTTTACAAGTATCATTACATGATATTTGTAAAAATATCATATAATGATAAGTACGAATATCATTATATAATACACGACTAGCTTATAGAAACTACAATTTTATACAGTCAACAATTATACTTACTTGCTTGCATTATTTTTTTTTATATTCTTCATTAATATAACCCTGTCATCCACCGTTGTTTCATAATTCATTTCTAAAGTATAATTGCCATTCTGTAATGGCTTGTTCAGGAAGATTACGTAAATCCCTGCAGTCACGTCTGTTTTGTTACCACTGATTTTTAATTCAGTTCTGTTATGTGGTTCCTCTGCTACACGACTCTTCTCTATACGTGGAATTATTGTTGTATTTTCGACAATTTTAATGGTTTCATTTGTTAAAGGCGTTGGAATAGTCGTGATGACGATTGATTCATTCGCAGCAATAATCGTTGTTGTCTCTAATTATAAAAATTTTTACTAAATATTCATACAAATAAAATATTATCAATCATTGATTTTAATTAAAACATTATTAATGTTACATTAAGGAATTTTGTGATATTCATAATAATTTTGAGATAATGAGCCAATAAAATCAAAAAATTGAAAAATCTATTTGTACTTTTTTAAATACTAACTTATTAAAATAAATAAAAGATACATTAAAAATCCATAGATGCTGTATAATATATGTGAATAACTTTCATGTTTGCTAATTAATATGCTTTGTTCGTAAATTGATTTCGTGTTCGTACTAACAGTATGCTTGCTATCATTTAAATTATAATTAGATTTTAACGTTGAAGTGAATTGTTTCAATACCGTTTTTAACTTCCACGGCGTCACGCTTGCGTCTTCTTGAGTTATTTTGTTCCTTGGATATGAGATTTGTCGATTTTTCATGGACAAAAAGACGATAATTTGTAAACGTTAAGTACTTGGAATTGAGCACCAGTTGATTTGGACCGGTAACCCCGCTCTGCTGAAAATCTATGGTAACATGTCCCTTGAGTTTAACATGACCCTTCTCAATTTCTGGAATCGGTACAAGTTCGATTTTGTAACGCAAAGGTTTGATGAATGAAGAAAGAACGTATTTGTCGGGTACTTCATCGTCCTTGGATAATATAGCTAATACATCTTGTATCTTGAAGAAAATATAATTAAATAATTCCTTTAACATCATGCTTTCATATGATTATATAGGGTTTCATATTATCATATTTGCATTGTTATATGACCATATTATTATAATTTACAAAATTATGTTATGTCTAAATTACTGGTATCGATAATGACAAATTATTACCTATGATTTTGAGCATAAACACATATACTTTAAACTTATGAACTAATATATATCCACGTAAAAATCTTTGTTCACTAAACGTGTAAACTAATCTTTTCATTCTCAATACCTATCATGCACAAATCAATTATTTAGCGCTTGAAGCCATATTTTCAGCTTCATAGTCTTTATAAATATTTAATCTTTTCTATGTAATTTTTATTTAACCTTTTTTTCACTAAAGTTTATTAAAAATCTGATAATGTAATCAATTTATCAAATTTTTAAATAAAATCTTGTAAAACATTACTGTAAATAAATACAAAATATAGTATTTATAGTAGTAGAGGCAAAAGTAAGCTTTCATAACTTTATTTGTATTTTCGTATACCACATTTTCTAAATAAATGAGATCAATATTTTGTTTCTAATATTTTGCTTTTACTATATAAAATTCAATAAAGAAATTTATTTGTTAACATATTTAATGTATTACTATTCTAAATATGTTTTAAATACCAGAGTTTCCAAGGTAAACTCATTATTACAAATTTTCAAATTTCAAATTTCAACTCAGTGCACTTTAATTATCTACATATAAGCTATTTTTCCTTCCTCCTTCATACAATACAATATACCTCGAGCATAGAATTCAAATATACGTATAATAAATTTTACACGTTTGTTTCTTAAATAATAATTAGCTAATATTTGTATTACATATACTTATATGGACATGTACTTTTGTTTGTATGTTAATAAAAATAAATGACACGTATAATTACATATTTTGGTACCCTTCTCAATTTATCTGATTATATGCAATTATATAAATATCTACAACTAAATATGAATATACGCATATCCTTTTCATAATTTAGTGAATCATATTTACAGTGTTAATTTCATTGATATCTAAAAGAAAAGATGTATTTAAACAAAATTCGTATATACTTGACCATTCATCCTTAATCTTATTCGTTAAATTTACTATTTTTATAAAATTAATATACATATTATTTAATGTCCTCGCATTATGCTTCAAATGTGAAATGTGTTAAATATCAAATGTGAATTTACGTAATCAGGTTACGAGTATATCGATTAATGAAATAAGCCGTAACAAGATCCTTAATCTTTATTGCATTCGAAAATAATATATAATATTAAATGCTTCCAATATTTAAAATTAATATCAGGTTACTTTAGATTTAGAAAATCAATTTTTAATCTAATTATTTCCTCCGAGAATAATTATAAAGTAGTACCATTGATGTATTTTAAATTTCTTTAAATACTTTTAAGATAAGCAGAAAAATCAACATTTTTTTATTTTTAGTTCAAATATACCAAAGTAACAATAATGTAGGTTTTCTTTTGATTTAAATATATTAAAATATATTGAATATTTTAACTTTAATAGTTTAATTTTATAAATCATTATTAAAGTTAATGTATCACGTGAACAGCTATTTAAATGTTTACAAAAATTATATTTAAAATACCACATATTTCAATAAATCCAAACATTCTTAAATAGAAATCCACGATGATTAGGCATATTTTTCCAAACAAATTTTAACAAATAAATTGAATAAATCTTATTTCCATAAAAAAATTGTTGAAATCTGATCAGTAGATTTTATGCTATATAAAGAATAGTCATACAGAATTTATTAGTAAATATTTTTCAGATTATGCCTGGTTTTTGTATAAATTATTCGAAACAATCGAAAAATTCTACTTGAATAAAATCTTTAATAAGTAAAAAGTAGAACTAAAATACTAAGATACTAATTTCTTAAGTTACAGATAATATAAAACATCTTATTAAAAAATGCTTACGACAAATTTACGTTCCATTTTTTAAAATCATTTTTACAAAACTATAGGTAAGTGTATATAATGATGAATTCATCAATTCATAAATAAAGAAGACAGCTTCACAAAAAACATAATTATCTATTAGTTTTATATATCTTGATTAAAGTTAAAATATTTTAAAAAGCTTTCATTACAATCTAAAACATTACAAATAGAATTTTCATAAACGGCTTCGAATGTTCTATTCAATATATTAATATAATACTTGAGAGCCACATTTGACGAAATTTGTCAGAGGCCATAGGTTCCTTAAGCTGAACAATTATTTCTCACATATTTGTCAAATTTAATTACTATCAATTGACGCTTTTGTTGTGAATCATACCATCCATTTCATCATCATGTAGCCCATTTGCTATTACAAACATAAAGACGCCAAATAATAGTTTTCGTCTTTATAAGTTTTAAAACGATTTATTTTCTGAAGAATAGATACACCATCTACCTGCGATATGATCTAAATACATAGAATTGATAATTTATTACCAAACTTATAATATATGTTTGGTTATGGGTATGTAAATAAACTCAATCCTATTATTCATAACTATAAATTAAAAATTTACTTCGTTGGTAGAATTATAAATTCAAGTTCTTCAAAGATTTATAAAAGTCTTCCGGTTCTCTGGTTTGATAATTCTAAAAAAATCTTTAAAACATTGATTATTTTCCAAATTCAAAAACACTATGATATTCTTGCTAAATAATACCGTAGTCAATTTGCATCAAAAGAAGTACTTCTAAATAAATAAAACCTTCCGATTAAAATGTTCTCTAACAGCTCTGTGAGACCGGTAACAATCGTAAAAAGCACTAGTATTAAGTATTAAGTAAGCGAACGGTCGAGAGAATCGCAATGACTTGTACTCACTTCTTTATCCGGTGACGATCCAATGTAAACGCCGATGAACGCAGCAGCAATGACGAAGGAGAGAAAAAAGACAAAAGCGAAGGCGATTTTTCTGTACGAAACGAAACAACCACCCGTCCTTTCGTAGTCGATGTCGTTCACAGTAAATTCTTGTCTATTGTTACTGCGATATTCCGGCGTCACCATTCCCGCAGCTGCGCCGGTTCCATCCATCCACCGTGCAAAAATACGACCATTTAGATGATGTTGATAGCTCACAACATATGCATAAGCGATCGCATATAACGAAACACAAACAAGCAATGTTTCACCAGCGCTTTAGGATTATTTGCTCTGGAACATGAGGAGAGGAACTCGTGGAAATCTGAAGCGCTTTAAAAGTGCATGCAAAACGAATATTTACGGGAAATGTTATTGTTGATTTCACGGTTATGCAAATGAAACTTCGTGTTGATTTTGCACTCTTCAAGTTACGGAGCGTACAAACATGTGCATGAAAAGAAAAATGCTTGTTTATTAAATCCAACAAAATATAATTATCAAATGCAACTTCCATAATTTCAAATCTGTTGTACTTTATAAATATATTCTACAAGAAAAAAATTAAAATAGCCAAAACTCAAATTAAAACAATGTCTATGAATTGAAACTCAGTTTCTGGCGCTATAAAAGCACTTGGATATTTATTATTCTTTGAAAATAATAAAAATAAGTATTAAAAGTATTAAATTATAGTATTAAAACCCAATTTTCTTAATTAATACAGAAGTTACTCATAAAATATTTTCGAAGTTTTATTCCGTAAATATTATGTAAAAATTATACATTTTATAAATAAAGCTATCTATTATAATTATGAAATCTAATGAATTAAAAAAATAACAAATTTTATCTGTATATAATTTTTTTATCTATTTTTTTAATCCATTAAAGTTCTTTTATAAATTTATAATCATAACAATAATTTATCTTGATTTATTTTAATGTATTTAAATTATTTCCTTTACAAATACTTTTACGTATGTTAAGCAAAACAAAACAGTTTCACAATGTATTTGAGACATTTTAACAACAACTTTGTTATGAACAAAAATTTAGAAATAAAATTTATAAATAATAACAAATTTAGTTATGAATATTGAATTGTTTTATTTAACATTTTATTACATACAAAAAATAATATTGAAAACTTAACTGACACAGATTCTTTTCTAATTATTACTGTACATAAGAGCAAATAAATATGTACGTTCTAAATTATTCAGCATTCAGTAATACTTTTTCCCTGAAATAAATGTGTTGCATCAAATTATAAAATTTTCTTTATCTATAAGTAGCTTGAGTCCACATTTCAATAACAAAACCAATAAATTCTGTCAATATACGAAAAGCAATAATAATAGTACTAATTATAAGTGTATGCAAATAAAGAAATCAAAAATTTCAAAACCATAATTTATAAATTGCATAGCGTATAGATGAAAACAAAAATTATTCTGGATCTAAAATTACTAAATTTAATCCAGTTATAAGCCAAAAATTTTAATTCACACTCAGAATATATGATGAGAAATCAGATAATTTTTATTAAACAATTCTGTAAGCATACGAATAATAATGTACTACCAATTGAAACCGTATACTATGTGTAGCATTTAATGCAAAATTTGGAGTAAATATGCAGTTCATCGAAAAAGTACAAGTTTTAAACGTTCTCATTCTTCTTTAGCAATTATGGATATCTGATCATAATATTCATCCATTTTTAAAATACAAAATTCGCGACATAGTTATGTATGATTCCTCGGTAATAGTTTCCCGATAGCATATGCTTCTTGGATTCAGCCTTCGAGAATCCTGGACTTCAATGAGACGATTCCTTGCACGTAACGCAGTGCTTTTCGCGAAGGTTGCAGTTAATCGAGGAGGTCCGCGATAGACGAAGATTTATCACATCATGCACACGGAGTCCGTTTCAGCGTTTAGAGATCGCGCGCGAGTGATATCTGCAAGACGACGACACCAAGGTCATTTAAGAAAACCGACCTCCTGCTTGGATGTGCACGCTGATTTTTGTTGTCAGTAGTTTCTTTTATTTTGTTCGTCGTACCTATTTGGTATCTCTGTGAGCTTGAGTTGACGTGATACTGCACGTTCATAAATAATGGTCAATGACACTTGTCCTGCTAAAAGTAGGTCACTGCGACACTGTGAGCGATATTGATATAATGAATAAGGATGTTAGGCAACCGTATGCATCGATAAAACTTCTAAATCTTTATCCGTATTTTAAATCCATAATTTATAAATCTTTGAAAATACATGCACATATATTAACAATTGACAAAATTTCTAATTGTAATATGTTTGCACTGCAACAATAAATGTTCTATTATCGAAACAGCCAATATTTATTTTTCTTTTGTCAGGTGGTGTTTATATCAAATACTTCAATAATCGCGAAATGCACACACATATAGCTGAATCGCAGCAAACGTGTTCATTAATATTTTAATTATTTTGTTATTATATAATTATATTTCAATGATTTATTTAAAATTTAAAAGCTTTTTTATTACAACAGAAAATTAAATAAAACATTTCTTGTTTGCTAATTGTTTGTTAAAAATCGAGCGAGTACTTGTTAATTAATTCGTCAAAAAATTAGACAAAAATAATTCAATGCGGAATAATTAATGTTATTTTATTTATGTATTATTTACTGAAAACAATTAGAAGAGCATATACATTGTATAAATAGGAATACATTTTCTACGGTTTATACGTGCATTAAAGGTAGGCGCTAATTATCACCGAACGTTTTTCATTTATTTTGAAGGATATATTGCCATGAATCTTTAATAGTTCGATTCCCGTACACGAAAATTCACGGCACAAGAATCAATATCAACAAAAGACATTCGGTCTCGACCAAAAGATTTCTTTGTTAAGTTTACGAGCGTGCAAAATCGAAACTCGGACTTATCAAGTACACCGCGGTAGCAGTGCGAGGCGCGTGCCTTGATTGCACGGCATCGACAGCGGCGATAAAATTTGCGAGTTCGAGGCGCACACAAATTCTGGACTGTTTTCTCACAGTCAAAAAACTGCGGGGCTTTTGACACAGAGCTGTCACTTAGCTATACGCGCTCGAAAAGCTCTTGCGGAATTTCGGAAGTGAACGACAAGCCAATGTTTGGAATACGGTCCGTACTCGCTTCGCCTTCTTTCGATTGAGAACTTTCAGAGCACAACGCGTTCTTCCATTATTTTTGCATTTGTTCGGCATTAAAATGAATTTTAATTAATTCCGAGCTTTGTTGAAGATTATATCATGTATCGTTTTCCAGAAGAAATTTCTGAGTAAAACTAATTCTCCACTGTCACATATGTACGAAAATATAAGAATAGACTTTTTTTAAGTATAATTACGTTTATTATGATGTATTGTCTAGAATCTTTTAGATTTCTATTACATATCGCTGATGATTTTTCAAAAATTTTTATTCTTTTTCAAATATAGGAATAGGCATACTGTTAATGTAAATTTAACATTTGTTGTCGTACTGTTAGATGTTATAAAGATTATAGGAATATCACCTTGTCAGATAACACGATTAGACATAAGTGGGTACTCTACTTTTCATACATGTATGCGTAACCGTAATACTTTGAGTATTTTCATTTCAATACTTTCCAACATAAGCCTTACTCGCGTTATATTTGAATAGCTTCAAATGAATTATCGACACAATCCTAACGGAACAAAGGTTCAAGACATATAATATTAAAAATTGCTCGATCATATTATCAGAAAATTTTGGAATCATTTTAGCACCTCGAGGCTTTTAGAATATTTTGTCAAAATTAAAATATTTTGTAAGCAGATGTTTTAATGTTAATAACGAACAAAAATTTACACCAACATTTTCTTCCAATCAGCCAACTCTCAATCTAAATATTGTAAAATTATTATATATCTAATTTTAATTATTTATCTATTTCATTATACATTTATTAATATTTAAATAAAATTAAAGACCTTATACATTATTTTTAAAGCAAACAGTAAACTAAAAGGAAGAAGCACTCAATTCGTTTTTCTTTCAAAATGGAACGATTTCAAATGAAAATTTGCTAAAACTTTAAACGCAATGTTTTAATATTCAAATAAAATATAAACTTCTCATATATATGAAAAATTTGTCGAAAATTAAATTACATAAAACTTAAAATATTGTTACGTAACAAATTATTTTAATAGTTCAAAGGTTTAAATTAAGAAAATTTTATTTTAAAATTTAGAATGGTACTGATTTTATTGCTATTTAATCCTATTTAATCTTTGTGCTGAATTTTTTACATTAAAATTTCATAATTAATTTAAAAAAAACAATGAAAGATATCTTACAGCTGCTCTGATTTTATTTGTATAAGTGCATAAAAACAACAGAATATTCATTTTAAAAAGCACTAAAACGCTCGATAAAATATGTAAAAACTTTAACCTTGATCAGTTAAAACTCCGAGCATAAAGGAACCTTCAAATCTCAAAAATAAATTTAAAAATATAGCAATTCGATGATTTAATATCCGATGGAAGTCATAAAATATGTAATAAAAAAAATGACTTTTTAAAAATATAAGTACCTTTTCTCCTTAAGTGGAATAGTAATGTAGTATCAATAACTCACAAGCGATCATTTTTAATTATCGTAACTTGAAATTAGAAGAAGATAAGAAAAGTAATAGCCTCGGAAATCAACAGATATATACTTATAATTAACAAATACATAAGTTTTAGAAAATGTATTTTTTATTTAGATAAAAATGATAACGCATTTGACTTTTAGTAATTAGTAATTAATGGGTTATCCATCGTTTAATTATCATAACATTTAGAAATATGTTTTATAATTACATAAAAAATATACGATAGACAACTTTTATTAATTAATAATTAACATTTTATATATGTTTTTATACATTTTCTTAGTTATTAACAAAATTCTGTATGAAAATACATACATGTTAACCATTATGATTTAATATAAAGGCTTATCACTGGGCAAAGCAAGAAACATAAGAAGTAGCAAAAGAATAAGTATTATCCAAACGATCGGATATTAGTTATTCATCTTAAATTCGACAATCTGGACTTGGTCCTATAAATCTTGTACTACGTGTCAGAGAAGAATTAGACGTTATGCTCACAGAAGCAAATCATAAATCGCGCGAGAATAATTGAAATGCAATGTGAACGCACTCTAACGGCTGTTCTTTATTCCTCTTTCAATCTCAATAATCTGACGCAGTCTCCATATAAGCAACTATCCGGTTGTTAATATTAAAATAAATAAGCGGTTTCGTGACACGACGGCCAGTTTACGAGTAATGGCACTTTAACTTCTGTAAACTTCAATTCCGAATAATGTTCTTAGAGGTATTCATGCAACAATACAAGTATCGTCGTGTTTGGTGATGAGACATTGATCCACCAAAATGACAATACGGTTAACGTTTTATTGAAGAGATTTTGATACACAAAAGTTACAGTTGCAGCTACAATAGAATTAAGTCGTAATTATTAAGTAGTTACTGAGAGTTGTAAGTTACGAACCAAGTCTCATGTACGGTAATTAACAGGAAATAAAGAGACAAAAGTTTCACTTACAATTCATGTAGAATTTCAGCGGAAAATATAGATTACGTTTAAGTCTTTCAGCGCAATGTTCCATTGTATTTGTACAATAGCGTGGATATCAATTTTATTAAGAAAACATGTTTCGATTCACACTCGATTTATGTAATCACATGTGTGCAAGTGATATAAGCTGTTTAAAGGCAAGTTTAATGCTGAAAAAATGTGTTGTAGCCAACCTCGAATCGCTTATAATTTTTACAACCTGATATAAATGTTGCATATTCCCTAAACACCATCACCTTATATTTAAAAAAATTAATGTTAAAAAATACAAATAAAAAGATAGCAATGTCAAAAATGAAAAGCGAGAATAAAATGATAAAGTCTTCAAACCGACTACCCTACTAAACTGGGATTTTGCATGGTGTTGTTTATATATAGATAAAAAAGCCATTGCTTCATTATAATATATATCTCTCTCTCTTTAAAAAATGCATCGCGTTCGATGAAACACGATAATTAAAAGTGTATAACCGATATATTAATATAGGGATTAATTCGTATCCTCTCTGCGACGTACAAGAATAGTCATTTGCACCGCCGATAAATTAAGATCTGAAGGAACTGAATCCTCATTCTCATGCAACTTCCCAGCGGGCGTCTTAAAAAAAAATAAAAAGCTGCCAGCTCACAGTGCCGTCGACCATCGTCCACGTATGTGGTAACGCTTCCTCGTCTCATTCTGTCAACCTCTCATGCAGCAGCAGCAGGCGCCCGCGGGAACAACGTGCTACACTCCTCAGAACGATGTCAGGGTAGCACCCAACAGAGTACACGCGCGCACCCACGCACGCACGGTTTCCCTCTCTCACTCACTCTTTCTCTCTCTCTCTATCTCTCACACACACACACACGTACACACACGATCGGCAACGAAGGTAGCCCACGCAAACACTACTACGTGCGCAAGAGAAGAGAGCCAAGCCGGAGAGACGCGGCGCGCAGGTAGAGAGCGCAATTAGTACTTCCACTTGCGTCGTAAGCCTACTCCCGAAGATGCGACTGCTCCCACCCGCGACTTCATTCCTCGCACTTCTTCGTTATTTATCCGCGACCGTTTTCTTTTTCGCCGATTCCCTCCTTTCTCGGTGACCCGCAACACATCTGACGATCGCGCAATTCTCGTCCTCTCGTAATATCCCAAACTTCAACTTCAACGACTTCTGTACAAATACAGTTCACAATTTGTTCAAATGTGCGTTTACGTTTGTAAACTACACTTTTTTCCATTTTTACACTTAACTACGATAGATCCAATTTTTTCTTTTTTCTTTTGATGATTATCTGAATGACATTGCTTACATGTAAAAAGTTTTAATATTGAATTTTCAAAAAAAAAATCTTTTGACGCTAAATCTATTAATACTGTTAATACTATTTAAATTAGATATGCATAATCATATTTTCTTTTGATTAACTTAAACCATTTCTTATATTAAAAAGAAAATGTTAGATATTGATTAATTTTTTAATTCTACACGTCAGTCTCATTAAACATGAGCGTTAGACATGTCTTGTAAACTATTGTTACGTTACGTCATACGATAAACCAGCAAATTTATTACATATTTTTTAAAACTACTCCCAGGAAGTTAGGGTATGTCGTTTGTAATGATTTATAATAATAATGCCTCGTTATGAAAATTATTTTGAAAAAGAACAGATCTTTTTATGTAAAACTTAATTATGTTCCGTAATATCATTAAAAAAAGAACTTGTGTTTAAATATTTAAGAATTTTTACGCCTTGACATAAAAAATAAATTATAATTGCGTTCAATTTTATCCACCTAAACTGAACTTATATCGATTGTGAATATTGAACAACTCCATTATAATAATCTAAATTAAATTCGAATATTTTTACGTTCAAATTTAAATGAAAAATCTTAAATCTATAATAATAATTTCAATACGTTCGCTTGCAACCTTAAAGTTAAGTTAATCTACAATTACTATGAAAAATGTTCAAGAATAGGTAACGTGAATCAATACAAGACTTAATAACAAAATGTTCCTGAAATTCTTAAAGTGTAATTTATATAAAAAATTTTATAGTAAAAATAATTTGGGAATTTAATTAACCTATACATTCTGTAAGATGTAAGTATACAAGATATACATTGTGTAAATTAATAATAATGCTTTTTAAGTATCAAAAATTTTTATTAAAATTTGTAAACATACTAAAACTCTGGTAAAGACAAATACGTTTTTCGGTGTTAATCTATTGTAGTTGGTTCGTACGCAATATCCATATAAGAAGATCATTCTACAATCGAATACATGGTGACTATTCTGCATTTTACTAAAGTTTCAAATAATAATACAATGATAAACATTTTTGACGATATTCTAAAGAGTGAAATTAAAATAATTATTTATAAAATAACAACTATAATATCTATTATAAAAAATAATTTACATTTCTTATTAAATATTAACGAATAATTGCTATTATTAAAATTTTAATTACAAAATCTTCGTTTAAAGAATTTATTATACTTTTGAAATTAATTAACTATTTACTTTAAGACAAAATTTTGTAAAAATTAATACACAATTTCTTTAAAAAATCTATAAATACGTATAAGTATTTCTGAAAATACACAATACAAACTTTAATACAACTACAATTTTTATTATTTAGATAAGCAATGTTATCTTAAAGGATGATAAAAAATTATTTATTACTATCTAAATATTTTAATTTCTATTAATATAATTTATATTATCTTCAATTAACCTGTTAATGACTTTGTCACTCGACTTTAAAGTATCTCTAGAAAAAACATCATCTGACATAATGTAGATAATAGTTTTTGAAAATATTTAAGAAGTAATTTACTATAAATGTACATAATTATTACAAAAACATTCATTTAATTATGTATTTTAATTAATATATTCTTTAATATGTTGTAATTTACTTTAATACATAAATTCCATAATTTATCAAAAAATAATACCAAAATTAGTATTTAAAATCTCATTCAAATTATCCATAAGATTTCATATAAATATATTTACGATAAATATATTATATTTTATTAAAAACTTTCTGACCCGAATATCACTAGGACATAAAATATTCTTTTTTTTATTATCGTGTTTGTATTTAATAATATAATTATATCGATAACAAAAATAATTTACTTTTTAATAAATATCAGAAGATCTTTTTACTATTTGCCGTGTAACATAAATTTATCTAGACATTTGAGAAATTTATTGTCAAGAATGAACATCGTAAAAATACGATATCAAGGGTATACTCGTTTTAGCAGATATTAATTATAAAAAATTTAATCAAAATTTACTTTTTAAACGTACTTTTGTTCAAAATAATATAAAAGTAGTTTATATTTTTATAACTAGATGAAAACGAATATTTTGATAAAAAAAGATCATATTATTTTACCTTAAAACTTATTATTAATGAAATTAATATGAAGCTCTTTCTTATATTTAAATTATGAAAACTAAATGAAAGTTATGTTAGAAAAAATTTTATTCAAGGGATATGCAAGTATAAAATCATATAAATATAAATAAATGTTTTGCTTGATACGTTTTTCAGATGCATGAAATTTATTATTATTATTATTATTATTATATAATAAACTATTATTTCAGGTACATGAAAAAATTTTACATGAAAAAATTTGTTTGATTCATTTATAGACTACTCAATATAATTTGCATATGAAACAATTAATTTTTTTTAATATTTGATAATATTAATCATATTAAATAATATGAAAATTAAATAAAAATTGATTTTTTTATAATATAGCTATACTATATATTTATTTTCTTTGATAGGTATTTAAAGCACATTTTAATTAAAAAATTAACATATTATCATAACATATATTATAGTTTTTTCACAGAAATATTTTAAAAATTTTATTCCTAACTATAAAAAATCGATTTAAAATGGAGAAGTTTTTGAACATTTATACTAATGTAAAATAGAAATGTGACTTAAAAATTTTTACTGATTAGTTGATAATAAAATTGACTAATAAATCATGGGCAAAACCAATTGATCAATAACAAAATTACTTTTTAAAATAAAGTGACAGCACAGAATAAAGTCATTACTTTGAGAGTGAAAAAAATTGAATTGCGTTTTTCATTCTATGACAGCAATTAATATTGTACATATACAATTGAAATAAAAATAACCTTAAATCAAAATCATCATAAAGTGTTAAATATACTTAACAAAAAAATTAATAAGGTAAATGGTCCATGGAAATATACTAAGCTCGTTATAACGCAAGCAACGCATTAAAACTATCCATTCGTAATATATTTTTCGTTCATTAAGCCAATGAAAAAAATTTATTAAATACTATTTTTACTACATTAATAACTTTTACAGATTTTAGATTTTATAAATACAATTATCGTATTCAATTTGATTGTGTGAAAAACCATTGATCCAATTAAAAATAAGAAATAACAATAATTAATAAGCAATTTACATTACTTTAATCCACTTTTAAAAGAAATAGTATGCATTAGCCATGCGTTATCTAATAGGAGGATAAGAGAGCAAGAAATAAATCCGAAAGTATAAACAATAGGAAAGATGATCAGGTAACGCATGGAGCCTCCGTAAAGCCGGTTAGTATGGTTTAAAGAGTAGCAGTCGTAAAAACTTCCACGTTCTACGAGAATCACCGACTGGTACGGTTTTCCTACGCCAAATGACATAAAGTGACAATTAGAGGTCAATCTGCGTCGAAGGTTAGGACGTGCTCGGATATTACGGCTGGTTCAGGAGGACCAATGCTCTGATTTTCGCAATCCCCTGTCTATTCTTCCTCTTGTCACTGATTACATTTCATTCATTATGCGTAATATCACAAGTATAAATCTTACTTAACTATGAAAATTGTTTTCAATTTATTTCGCAGATTATTAGATACGTATTAGAAAAAAGCAATATGTTCGTAAAGATTAATCATATTATGTCGTAAACATTATCAATACTGCCGCTTAAAGCTTAAAAAATGTGATCAAGGAAATTGGATTGTTTATTATATATCTTTATCATATTATAATTAAATCATTTTACATCACTAATATATAAATATATGCATGTAATTACAATAGTTGTTTATGTATTTACGTACATTTTAAAGTCGTATTAAAAATTGATACTTGCAATAGTTCCATAAATTTTATGTTGAATTCTTCTTAATAAAATAAATGAAATGAAAAATGTATATTATACTTTTATATTTATTTCTTGGTAAAATAGTTATTGACGTATACAAAATCTAATAATTTGTATTTTGAAACCGAAAGGAACATGAAAACTTTTTTTCCTCTTATAAAATTAATATAAGTTTTTGACATACTTTGGAATTATCAGTATAAAATATTATCTGGGACACTTCGAGAATTGTAAACGTAACTTCTATCCTTTTAGCCTACAATAATTTACAAAACTAAAATCTTAATCTAGAAATTATACACTAATTTATTCCTTTAACTTCTTGTATCCATAAAAGTACCAGTAAAATTGTTATAATTATGAACACTGTATGATTGCTACTAATTTTTAACTGTAACTGAGTCTCTACTATAATATAATTTACTCAAGCAAATATCTCTTAAAGATCTAAGTATAGCTGTGTTCTACCCTATCATATTATATAAAATAATACTAAACTGTTCCTTCCGTTATTTCAAAATCAAATCAAGTGTAACGATTACACGTCGTACGTTATTAAAACCTTTTTAATTGTTCTTTTTACAAAAACTGTATATGTTTCTCTTGTATACTTTAGTAAAACTCTTTTAATGTATGAGAAAAATATATTGTACTAATCAAGTAATACGTATAAATGATCAATTATTACAATTTTATTCTTTCAGCACATCGCTGATATTATTTCCTTTTCAATCGTATGAAAATTTCCAATTTTTACAGTCTATTTATTTATTTTCTATCAGTTCATGCATTTTATATAAATAATTATATGAAGTATTATATAGTAACTCTCAGTACTAATTGAAATTTACAAAAAGCCTTTCGATAATTCTTCTCTTCATATCTTCGCATTCTTACATAATATCGTTACATAAAATAGGTAGCACGTGTTCTGAGAAGACTGAGTAATAATCTTAAAAGCACTTCAAATTAAAAAGCTCTTATTAATTCTTTTAATAATTTAATATTATAATTATGTTTAGAATTTTATTTATTTTAATATGACGAGGCTTTTCGTTTAATAAATTGTGTTCATTTAGATATATATAGATCCAAAGTTATTATCCCATATATATAAATTATATAAAACTTTCAAAAATATAAATCTAACTAGATTCTTTAATTAACATGTAATGAAGTGTACTATTAACTTTTTCAAGTAAAATACAATGCGTGCGATTCTTCAAGAAGTGAAGAAAAAATAATAAAAGTGGTATTTTATAGATTAAAGATATGATTTGAATAGAAATATAAACATTTATTCTTTTGTGATTCGGACTGAAAAAAATTTTTTACAACTATTTAAACTGGTATATATAATGTATATTAAAATTATGAAAAATATATAAAGATAGTATCTTTCTTGTTATCAAATCTTAAGAAAAGAAATTATTTAACTAAATGATGTTTTTGTGTTTTGTCTTTATATAAATAACTAATAGATAAATAACAATATTCTAATTCTATTTACCTTTACGATCATAACTAGGAAAAAACATAATTCAACAAAAAGCATGTATCTCGAAACTACATTATTACGTAGCTAATATATATTTAGAATTTACTATTTATGTACTTATATATATATTTTGTCGACTATTGTTGTAAATTTACTCCTTACATAAAGTCTATTTGTAAAAATATATATTCAATTTTGTTCAATAAATTATTTCTTTACTTTCTTAACATTTTATAAATCCACATATAATTAATGTTGCATAGATAAACATTCTGTTTTTTATATTGCAGTATATTTTTCAAAATTTCTTACTTTTTAAGATGCTTTCATTAACATTGTAATTATATTCTTAATATGAGAATGAAAAATGTAACTAATTTAACTTATTATGCCAGTATGTGCTCTTATAATTTAAATTTGTTATCAAAATTATTATATATATATATATATATATATATATATATATATATATATATATATGTTTATGTATGTATTAAATAGTAAAGATTCTGATTTATTATTATTAAGTATTAATTCTACAGTTACCTTCCTAATTTCTGACCAAATCTGAATAACGTTTCTTTTTATGTTTACCATACATTAAAATTGAACTATATTACTGCATTAAAATCTATATAAAGATGTAAGTATATATATATTTTTTATAACCAATATTGTTCTTAATTATACAGAAATTCATATTAATCAAGGTAAAAATATAATTATCCTACTCTAAGAAAAAATATTAATTATAAAATCATAAAACGTCGTTAGAAAAACTAGTCAGAATTGTGCGAAAGAACTGCGACTCATGGTTTAATCGATTTGTACAATTTAAATTGAAAATCAAAAATATCTTTTCGTAATGTTATAATTCGGAAGATTTCATTTATAACATAATTCTCATATTTAATATTTTGGTATGATATCCAGTATATAATGTAGAATTGTAAATTTCATAAAATTAGGAACAAATCGAGAAAAAATCTTTTAATATAAGAAGAGTTTTTAATAAATATTACATATTATACACTCTATTAAATTTAATTGACTTAATTATTGTGACGTACATTTTATTCAATTATTTCTTATGTGTAATAATGTATTAAATTACAAAAAAACCATCATTGTTATCATCATTATCTTTCTAAATAGTATTGTACATTATATTTATGTACTTACTGTATTTAGTTAACATCATAGTATACAAAAATGATATATCAGGTTTAATTATACTGAAATGATATCTTCAAATTTACTTTTAGATTTAAAGAATTTAATGTAAGTTTTCAATGCAGATTGAAAATCTGCATATTGCTAACATAAATGCAAATTTCTTACGCTTCTCCACACTTATAGAAACTAATATTTCTCAATAATAATAAGAAATTTCTTAAATCCTACTTACAACGAATAAAAATGATTGTATCATTAGCCTATATTTAAAATATAATCACAAATTCCGTTAAATAATCATAAATCTTTCTCTGAATGTTCTGTAAATATTATTTATTGCTCTGCGATCCGAAAAACATACATTCGTACGCACGAGTGGTATCCAATACTTCTTCCAATGGTATCATAGAACACATGCAAGCTCATCAAACCGTGGAAGTAAGTTACATATACATACCGCACGTGCTTGTGATTCTTCCTAAACTACAAAGCCTCTTCTTCTTCCCGCCTGATATACATTCGTTTGATTAGCAATGCCACACTGACGTCAAAGAGACACAAATAAACGTCGTACACGCCACGCACCAGAAAGAGACACAGAAATAGAGGGTATGCTTGTTCCTTCTCATCTAGTCGGCATCCGGTTATCCATATATTGCTAATGGTATCGCTAACACTCGGCGCATCCAAGTGATCAGACAAAATGGTAACCCCCTTTCCATTTACTCTTACTAGCGCAATTGGATAACAAGCGACGGTTCTACATCGTTTGATAACGATGCTCTCGATACACAGTCATCCGTGATTTGAAAGAAAAAGAGACAAATAGAGCTAGAAATAGATTTTGTTTGTGTGTGTGTGTGTGTGAGTGTGTGGGTGGGTGGGAGGGTAGGTGGGTGTATGTGTGTGGCATAACGACCTGATATCAACTGCTGGATGTATGCGGATAAAATACCTAGTATGTGCATCCCTTTACCCTTCCCCTCTGAAAAACGCGCGTGTGTGACATCGAAGACAAAGGGTCCACATCGTCGTTGCGGAACAGTAAGCGAGCATCTACGAAGGTTCACACATCGATTTTTTGTCGTTTAACACTTTTTTCATATTTACTTGAACGTGAGTAACGATGGGGTTGAGGTTTGCGCGAAGATGTAATAGTGTAGAGAATATGGTTCTGGTTTCCAAAAGAAACTAATTGCGAATGAAAAAAGTTTTCTATATTCGATAGCCGAAGCCTTGAGCTACCAAGTTTTTAATAATAAAAGTTCTAGATTATTTATTAGCTGTTCGAAAGTAAATAATTCAAAAACTTACTCAAATAAAAATTTTTATTATATAACTCCATTTCTTTCGATATCTCATTCATTATTTACTTGATTCAGCGGTTGAAATGATTTTTTCTTTTTTCCAACCACAACCACACGAACATTTGACACTTCTCTAAATAATAAACGAATTCACAATATTTTCTGACGTTTAAAAATGATATTTATGTCAGAGGATGTAAATACTATACTGGTGTCATTACTTTTAAATTTTTTAAATAATGGAGTTTTAAATGATTTTTAGTGACTATTTTTATAATCGTTTCTACGTGAGTATTTTTAAGGAAATTCTTGTTTAAGAATAAATAGAAACTTTATTTTATCTTTCTTACCCAATAGCTTAATGTCAAATAAATTAAGAAATAATAAAATCAAAATGATTCCAAGTATTTTTATAGGTACGTTTAGTTTCATTCCTTAGATATTCCAAGGCAATATCAACCAAGATGAGGCGATCCGCCTTAAAATTAGGAATTTCCCTAATTTTGTTCATTACCACAGATGCTTTTTCAAACGTAAGTTAAATTAAAATATTTATTGAACTTTCTTAATAGTATCATATTTCTTCAACATGTTTCAATTTTTATCCATGTTTTTAATAATTATGCAGTTGAATGATGAAATACTTACACCTAGTCTATTACAGTACAATATTCATTTGTGTTAAATGAATGTATTAAAAATTAAAGTACCTAACTGTTGGTAGAAACGAAATACGTCAAGACGCAAATCAATAAAATATCATTAAAATTACCATCTATCTCATTTTCTAATCTATTACATAAAATTAAATTTTTTTATAATTTTTTATTTTCTTATCTATTCAGCTTACATTCAAATTAAATTCATGAAAATTAAAATGAACCTTTTTTTGACAAACTATATTGTTTTAAATCTATCAAAATTAAATTGTAGCAAGAAATCTTACTAGATTGTATTTATATGTAATATGTAATAAAACTTTTAATAATAATTCCAATTTACTCTTATTTTGAAAATATCAATTTTTGTATTTTATGTGAGAAGTATCATGATGTATTGTTTAAGCTCATCATCAGTATTAGTGATGCTAAAAACTTTTAGTAGATACGAAATTAGTAGCAACGTATTTCAAAAATATATAGACGAAGAGTATAAGCTCTTAAAAATATTGAGCAACGAATTTTTAATCATAGATTCGTTTTTTAGAAAATTGATCAATTATTTGTATCTGTTAAAAGTTTTAAACAATGTTAAATTTTAAAAATTTCAGATTGTATACTAAGTAATATACAAATATTCTTTATCTGTAATCGATTTCCTAAAATTGATTGAAAGTATAGAAATAGCTAGTAAATCAATAGATTTATAATCTAAAAAATTGTTAAACATTAGTATCAAATCTGCAACCAATTAAGTTTACTGCTGAAAAATTAATTAAAGACAAATTCTATAAACTGATTTTTATAATATTTTTCATTATTTTTTTTTTTATAAACGTAGTACGTGCAATTTGAGTTTGTATATTATGAAGGCTTTTAAAATATAAATTTTCAACTTATCCATTTGCATTTCAGAAAAAAAATGTAAATTAGTAATAAATATAGTAATTATTATGTATATATATACTAAAAAAATATAATCTCATAATCTTTATAAGTTATTTTATTGTAAAAATATTTATTTTAAACATATATATTATTAATCATCACGAAATCCAACAAAGTTTATTCTTGAATAAACTTGAAAAGAAAAATATAATCGGAAAAGATGTAGCATATAAATATTTAAATAATAATTATGTATAAAAATTATAATAATAGTATTGAAGTAATCCTACGTTAAATCTATAGAGCATCAAAATTGAAAGTTACTTGGTTGTACAGTATAGAAAAAGGACTTTAAGGACTTGATATTCTTGATCCGATTAAGTAATGTTTTGCTTATTTTGTATCGCGTCTAAAGTAAATTCCACTAACGATAATAAAATTCCGTACTCGTAGAGGCTCGAGCGGAGCGTCGATCTGAACGAGCAGCACAAGCTCGAGTGGGTATGCATATGCGATGATCTTTGGCCCCAGAGTTATATCCTCGAGATTGAGCCGCTCATCAGCGAGACGAAGTTCAAGGGCCGCGTAAGAATAAACGTCACCTGGACCGAAAGCGCCAACAAGATAAGCCTTCACGTACACCCAGACCTCCAGATCTCCCACTCGAACGTTCGGGTCACTCGACTCAACGATGTCCTCATCGCCGACGACAGTGCGTAAGTGCTCACGGATTTAATACCTTTCGGATTTTCATTACAACTCCAACTAAACCCGTTTTTTATATTTTAACTGAGGAGGAAATTTCTCGGGTTAATGAAAAAGTTGAAACTATGGCCAGTCGTACTGATTGCAGCTCGTAATGGAGCTAGAATTAACTCTAACTTTAATTTTTTCAGTTGCAAAAGTTTCAAAAATCATATAAAGTTCAAAAGTGTATATTTAATCTTCATTTCGTATTCAACTTTCTTTTATTTCATTTCGAAAAATTATTAAGAAAATCAATTTCATTTATTATAAAATAAATGTAATATATTGTACTCCAAATACATAAAATTAATTAATCATTATGTCACTCATAAGATTAAAGATTTGAAACATCACTAATTTCATAACAATGATAGCGAAAAACTGAATATTTTAATTCGGTTAAAGTAAGAATTAACTTACTGTAAATTATTTTCATATCTATGTATATAACTGAGCACCAAACTATTCAATAATAAATATTACGTTTTCTATGAAGAATTAGGTGTGAAATTTTTTTACATAATTTTTTGTATAATTTTCCACTTCAAAAAAAGCTTCTATTTTTATTTATTTAGTCTCCATTCTATGAATATTATCCAAAAATTATTCAGAATGATATCTAAAGTTTTTCAGAAACAATAATATAAAATTATTTTACCTTAGAATAACCACCAAGTTTTATACAGCTTCAATAAAACTATTACATTTTCACATGTTTCTTTAAAAGTTAATGAATAAATAGGAAAACATTATGAAAAAATGCAATAAGTAATCTAAGGAATTATGAACAAGCTAATTTATTATAGTACTAACATTTTCCTAAATAAATTCCTAAAACTAGAAGTAATATATCATAAAAATAAGTTATTAAAATAAGAATTTATTTAAAAAGAAATTTAAATAACAGAAATCAATGTGGAAACAACAGATAAGAATGAGGATTGAGTAAAAATTTTTATATATTTATAAATAACGTTAAACTATGAAATATTTAATATCAGAATAAATTTCTTTTTTAACGAAAAGTTAAGAAAATTAAAGATTAGATCGACGAAAAAGAAAAAATTATATTGTGATATCAAAAACACTAGAAGAGCAAGATATTATAATATTTGCATCTACTGATTGATCATAATTGACATGCTAAATAGCTATAACTGTATTACTGACTGTTAGTATTTTGCTATTTTATTATGATTACTCTATATAAAATGTGTTCACGTAATATTCTTACTTCATTTCGATATATTTATTTTAAGAAGATTATTTTTAATAAACTTAATAACTGTAGTATGTTTTCTGTATAGGTATTAAATTTTCTATGTTCTTTAAAATTAATTTTGTTTATGTTTTAGATTTAAAAATAGAAACATTTATTTTAAATATCAATAATGGTAATAACCATGAAACTTAAAACTTACGAATAAAAAATATAAATAAAATCACAGCAAGTTCAGAAAGAAGTATTAGAAGAAAACAAGCGAATTTCAAAACGTTGATGAGAGTTCTATATTTATTTATTAAATAACGCTTGATGTGGGTTATGTATTTAATTATTAAATTGCATGAAATTTTTTTTTTCTAAACTAAAGCGAAGAGTCAAAGATTCCAGCGCCTGTAAAAATTACTAAGATTGAAAGGAATCCTAAAAAGCTATTAATTCATCTTGACAAAACGTTAAAGAGAAACGTAATATGTGAGATTGACATCACATATTTAGGCAACATTACAACCAATGACACATCTGATCTCTTTATGAACCATTACATGGACGTAAAAGGCCAAAAACAGTAAGGAATATCTCTGCATATGTATTTCCTATTATAGTAAAATTCTATTTTAAAATATTAAAATTAAATGCTACAAAATTAAATTAAATTATTTTTAGTAACGGTATATAAGTTCATGATAAATGTAATAAAATATAATATTTACAGCACATTTTTTAAATAATTATCTATATTTAAGCACTTATCTGTATGTTCGCTAAGCTTTTAAGACACACTTTTTCAATAATCACATTTTTTTTTCATACGAGCAGCAGTTACGTGGCTACTTACCTACGGCTGAATAATGCTCGCAAGATGTTCCCGAGTTTCGATGAATTACAATATAAAACTAAGTTTCAGCTAATCCTGAGAAGACCTAAGAATATGACAGCATTGTCAAATACTCCCATCGAGAAAAGCGTACCTGTGTAAGTTTTAATCGTAGAATGATTAGGTTACATAGAAGAACTTAATTAATATATTATACTTTTCCATTAACGTAGCACAGAAGTGGTACAAAATTACCGCTTAAAATTTGATTTCAAAAATTAAAGTAATTGTAAATCATCAGTTTTAACTCTATTATTATATCATTTTGTTTTATAAAATGTTCTTAAAAGCACGCTTTATACTACATCAAAAAAACAATCACTTTTATTTTAATATTTATTTTTATAAAAAAACAAATTTGGTATTATAAATGTACCTTTTATCTTTTTCCTAATAGTGTTGATTATTTACCTTCTTTACGTTATAATTCTGATGTTCACTCTTAAACAATGGTATATTTTAGTAAGACATTTAAAATCTCTAGACTTTTCATACAAAAATATCAATCACTTATTTGAAAAAGCTGAGTCGTCTATTTTTATAATACAACTTAAACGATGTAACTTTTTTTAAACACCTCATTCAGACATCAAATGTCAATTAAATAGTCAATCTGAGAATGCATTACAATATAAATGTTATTTATGTAACATATTTAAAACTTTAATATTGCAACTAGTATTGTATATTATTTAAGTGTTTCCTATACTCATAAGCAATAATTATTATTAATAATAAATTGATTTTAACTTGCATTTCAAATGGATATAAAAATACATATTTTCTTTAAATTGATATTATTGTAGAAATATTATTTTTTCATTTTGCATCATTTTGAACGTAAAAAATTTCTTGTAATTTAAATGATAGGTCTAAATATATTATAAGCAAAAAGGAACTGAATAAAGTTTTATAAAATTGCAAGAAAAATTTCATGGAAACGCGATGTTCTAATTATTATTCAATTATAAATATTGAATGAAGCGGGCAGTGTTCTTTCTTCAATTTGGGACAGTAATATATTCACTTCCAGAAAGATTTATTAGCCATAACTGAGTATTTATAATTTCACTATTTCACACTACTTAGAAGATACTGTATTATGTTATGCCAAACTAACAAAAGACATTACTATGCTTTTGTGAATAAAAGCTAATTCGTTATACCATTTATCTACGCATTTAGAAAAATGATATTCTCTTCTCTAGCAGTCAAACCGAAATACCATTGTTAATCTACCAAGAGTTACTTATACTTTACAAGGCAATGCCGTATAAACTTGATAACATTGAGAAACAAAGTCATGACTTCCGATAAATAATTACTTGCGAATTCGCTTCGCCATTGAAAAGTAAAATCTGTTTGCTTTACGAATGATCTTGTATCTTTTGTTATATATGAGATTCGTAGATTCGTTAGAAATATTATATATTGTAATTGATTATTTTTTAAGAAATCGTTAAAAGTTTTTTATTACAAAATTTAAACAGAATTAAATAATTAGTGCTAATAAAATAGAGTGGACTAGTTGAAATTTAAATGAGGTTTGCTTTACGATTCTTAGACTTAAATGACACTTGTGAATTTTGCAGTCTTGGTGAACCCGAGATGATACAGGATCACTTCGTACAAACTCCAGATATGACGACATACCAGCTGGCGTTTGTCATCTCGGACTTCGAGAGCATTACACCGACGAAGCGGGTTAATGCGATAAACGGTCAAGAGCTGATGGTGCGTGTCTGGGGACGGAAGGACTATATGGAAGCGCTTAAAGACGTGCCCAACAAAATCGTCACGATTGTTAATTATCTGCAGAACTATTTCAATAGCTCAATTAACTTACCAAAACTCGACATTGTAGCCATGCCTATATATACAGCTACCAAGGCATCCGATAACTGGGGCTTAATGATTTTCAAGTAAGTTACTAACTTTCAAGTTAGTATTCATTGCTGGTGATTTTTTAATTGCAACCGCTTTTTTTTATCATATATATTTTTTTAATCAATATGTATAATACTTCATTTGTTTCCTTTTTCATTAAAGTTCATGTATTCTTTTGGTTTGTAAACTTACAAAAAATATGAATATATAAAATATTACAAATGCGTATGCACGTATCATAATAGAGTTTTAAATTACATAAAAATATTAATGAAGTTTAATTAAATATAAAAATTTGTTCTCATTATTGAAATATTAATTATTATCAATATTAAAAAATTACTCATTTTTCCATTAAAGAGAGGTTTAACCATTTTATCTGTTACAGAAGTAGTAAAATAACTATTTATCTACTTTTAATGCAAATACTTGAAAACAAAATTATAAGTTTTCTTAATCGAATCGATAAATTTTCATTATAATAAAATAATTATTTGTAACACTTTAATTTAATAATAGATTCGCAAGAGTTGAGGTCTTTAAATATTCTTATCTTGATTATAATACTTTCAAAATAATTTGCAATAAGAAAACCTTTATACATAACAGAATTTAATTTAAACAATTTTGTTTAACTAATTTATGTTTTTTAAGTTTAATAAGATGTACACATATTTCAATGTAAATTTTATTATTCATCAAATATAAAAAAATTCAACAAAATTTTCATTAAATTTTAAAAGTTTTTTTATTAAAGTTTTATTAACATTTTTTTATTAAAGTTGTGGATTTATTACATATATATTATTCAAATATATTAATTATTCAAATATATTTAATCTTAAATATATTAAATATATTAAATATATATTTAATATATTATATTTATACATATATTTAATATATATAAATATATTAAATATATTAATCTTGAAAATGACCACGACTACATATATTAAAAAATAATTATCAATCCATTTGTTTCAAAAGTTTTCTTTTCTAAATCCATCTTCGTCAAATCAAATAGCAATAAATCGAAGCAACTTGTTAACTGAAAATATTAGCTTTCTCACACATAATAAATAATAATCAAACGTTTTAACTTAAGTCCTTAACGTTGATAATTAGAAAAATTTGTTGTATTAGAAGCGAATATTTAATTTGCTACAAACTAATGTAGCCGCATGCAATCTCTAAATTATTTACTGCTACTAATTATATACTTCTCAAAACATAAATTAACAAACGAAAAACTATTATACGCTTTATTAAATTTATATAATAATAGTAGTAGATTATTTTAAACAAATACTATACAGTTTCCTTTAATCTTAACGAAATATGTATTTATGCTTTCGCTGACTATTCATACGTAAATAACATGCAAATTCCATTTGTTCCTATACTTTTAACTCAAATCCAATGAAATTGCTACAATTAAAAATAACACTCAAAATGAGTATAAATATCAATAGATACGTATCACTCCTGTAAAAATGGTTTACTTTATGACCGGCAGCATACCTTTAACGTCTCGAGACAAACAACAAACGAGTTAGACAAAAAGCACATGGGCACGCGATAAATGTGAATACACAAAGGTTCCAAGTACTTACTTCCACACTCACGAACTAACGACGCTCATGTAAAAAGAGTAAATTGTACCAACCCTGAAGTGAACTCGTGGTTTATTTGCAGGGAGGGTGAGCTTAGCAGCCCGTTGGTATGGAACGTGGCTTACGAGTTGACTTACCAGTGGATCGGTCAATACATCACTCCTTATCGCTGGGTAGACGCCTCGGAGAACAAGGGATTAAACTCCTTCTTAGCTTCAATGACTACAATGGATGTAAGTAGATGATAGCAGTCGAGGAAGGAACTCGACGATAATCCAAGCTCTTGTCGAATATCATTTTGATCGATGACGATTACTGAGGACGCATGTTTCCATTATTCACGGTTCCTTTATACACGCGTACATACTCCAATGTCACCACCTATCTCGGTCAATTTAGCCTGTAATTTTTTACAACATATTTGGTAATTCAGTAATGACATTTATGGGCCGTATAAGATGTTAACGATCAAGCTTCGTCGAGTTCACATCGAATTGTTACACTTATTGATAAACGTGTTTATTCCTTGAATATGCATGCATTTGTTTATTTATAAATGTTCACTTCGTCAAGAAAAATTCAAACACTCGCTGATTATTTTATAAAACATTGAAGCAAATGCAAAACTTACCTTTAAAGTGTAATATTTAGGCAAAAAATAGAAGCGACTTGGAGAATATATAGAATGAATTACTTTCGTTTGTCTTTTCATACCGTTGAATGTCTTATAAAATACAACGAAAAGTACTTTAAAACTTATTTACTAAATCTTTTATACAATTTTAGATCAATCCAGATGAATTAAAAGGCAAATGGCCTATGAATATTCTCTACTCTCTATACTATGGATATGGAAAGGCATTCGGAGCCAACAGGCGTACTGGAATTATTCGTGATGCCAAATTTGCTAAAAGTAAGTCATTTTACAAGTCAAAAATAGTCTATAAAAATAAGCATAAATAAATTGGTTGATTCTTGTAGTTGGGAAAAAAGTACTGTGATGTAAAGTGACAATTATTTAATAGTACGCGTAATTTTATAAATTTTAATTCGTTTGAATACGATTTATAAATTAATTAATAAGTATTTGGAACTTATTGTTACTAAGCACATTATGTAAAAATATCAATTATTATAATAGTTAATATAACAAACATATAATATTATAATAAAAGAATTACCACTATAAAATTCGTAAATTGTAGGAAAATTTGTTTAAATAATTTTCATATAATATTTAAATTCTAATTAATTTGAGAATTGTTATTTATATTAATGTCTTTTATCGCATGAAATATTAAATTTAATATTTATAATTAAATCGTCGCTTTTTTTGCTATTTATTTCTCAAGATTTAAATTTATTGATTTTTGCTCAATGCAATTTTTGATTTATTCAGTATTATTGATTAATTTGATTAGAACATGATAATATTTTATAAATTTAAGAATTTAAATTTCTACTCTCGTCTACAAAAAATTTAAAATTCAAGTAATTCAAATTAATTATTTCAGTTATGTGCTTGAGTCATAATCCGCTTTTCAATTCCCAGATGAAATCATATTTTAGCAAATAAACTTATATTCGGAATGATTTAAACCATTTAAACCAACGATACGTAATTTTCCCAAATCGCTTATGCTAAGAGTACGTTCAAGTTAATTTATAATATACAAGAATCATTTCTGTAAATATTTCGTAAATTTAGAAATTGTTTTTCTCGCTGTTCAAGCGTTTGTTCTCGACGCCTTATCTCAACAAAAGAGGTATGGTTATCACATCGAGTGCCTGACGCACGTGAACTGCATTGTTGCACGCCTCATACGTGTGTATGTGTGCAGTGTATCGGAAGTGGTACGAAATGTCAATTTATAAGTTTTCATTGATTTACTTGGAGTCGCGACACGCGAACCAATCATGAACAATAATTATGTATAAATTAGAGATTACCAATATTTTATAACGATTTATAACAAAATTTTCACATAAACTTTTTAGTCTAGAGATTTTAAATTGTTTAATTTTTAAACTTTATAGATTTTTTAGCATAAAAATTGAAGTATATTTCTATTCTTATTATTAATGGTTTCATTAAATTAGTAGAGTGCAAAGTTATAAGTAATTTTGTCACTATATACTTTACACAATACAATCAGATTAACAAATTATATTTAAAATCGTTAATCATTTTTAAATTTGAGTGCTGTAATACGAAAAAACTATGAATTCTTTTTAAAGGCTAAATTTTACAGTAATATAATTAAAATGTAAATAAATAAAATAAAAATGTATTTTAAAAATCTTAAATAACCTGATAATAATCAATTTTCTTCGAGAATATATTAGCGACGTTTAAATATAAAGAACAAATGGATGTTTTATTACATTTGTAGTCGAGTTGGTATTTCGGATGTTCTACTATATTCTTGGCAAGGATGACTTTAGGACGAGCATGCGACACCTGATACAATCTCAATCAAAGACTAGGTAATAATAATAAATGCTTATTATTTAATATTGGATTGTAAAATACAGATTTAATATATTTTTTATGAAGCAGAGAAAAGTTATTATACTTAAGTATAGAAATTATATCATGATATAATTGTATTGTCTTATCTTTAATATTAGTATCTGTATACAATACAATATTTAAAAATTAATTATTAGGTATTTTAGGTATCTTACAATGCCATTCATAACCTTTTCTACTCTATTTGATATTTAAAGAAATAATAAAGGAAAAATTTTAATACGTGTACTATTTTAATTAAGTAATAATGATCTATATATAGTATTAAAAATTTACTTGCATGAATAGTTAATTTTCTCTATAAAATATATGTAAAATGAATTCAGATGAAGTTTTGTAACTACTAATTCTTTACTTTAATTTTTTTTTGTTCTAATAAGAATCTGAAATCTGCCTGATAACCTGAATACTTATCATTTGTTTTGACTATAAATATTTCATTTTTAATTTTGAAAACTGCCAAAGTTTATATTTAAGTTAACAAACATAAAACAGTCATTGATGAGTCTTAAGAAATTAAATTTTTCGAATGATATTGCACATTAGAGTAATAAAAAATACTGTTAATATTAATTTCATCAATAATACTTTTGAATGATGAAATTATGCAAAAAAGAATATCATTATCTAATGTATATTGTAATATAAATAATGAATATCTATTCCAACATTGTGCGCATAAAGATTTCAATTTAGATAAAAATTGTCTTCAACACTAGTAATTAATGTTGACTCCAAATGAATATATTATAATACGTTCTCCATATATCTTGTTCCCATAAATTAAGAACATTGTAAATTTTTATAATTATTTATTTTTTCTTTAGTTAGAAACATCAATTTTTCTTGATCAGAAGTTTTTTTCTATCCTCAATAATAATCTGTTCAGTACTCGTTAATCTCTGGCATAATACAATTGTTTTTGTAGTTAAATCATTTTCCAGTAGTTACATAACCCATACGTGACTCACATACGTTTAAATTACAGGAGCATTAATATGGCTACTAATTGCTAATACTAAACATTATTATATTTATGCAAAGAAGTTTGACGAAACGTTCAGTGTAACACTGGATCCATTTACTCGTGTATTATTTAATATGCCAAACACGAACTTTCTTTTCGCTTAAAAGCTTCTTAATTTCCACGTTCTCGAAAAAGAATGCACTCACATATAACAATTGTCAGCTCTTTAAACAGGCATCTTAACATAATAATTTATGCATTGAGCATCCCGTGAGTTTTTTAGTGCACAAGCAAGCTAATCGTGTGAGTAACAATACAGCCATTGTCGAGCCTCGAGGGACCTCGGCGCATAAATTGTTGGCAGGGAAAATTACGAAACGAGATACCGAGCATTGAATAAGTCCGTCTTTTTCTCAATGCGGAAATTCAAAAATTCCGAAACAAAAGAAAAACCGCATGCTTTTAATTGCAGAAATGATAGCGGTCACGTTATCAGGGAAAGTATATTTTTTGTTATGCGACGTAATGGAAATACAGATTGTTTAGTAACAGAATAAAGGCTGATCATAAATACTACGTAAGTGGCATTGCTCTCGAAAATTCTTTCTAGTACATTCCCCCGGTAATTAATTCGATAGTATGACTGATACTAATTATTTGAATAAAATTTATCACTTATTGAAATTCAATGATTTATTCTATTATTATTGACGGATAATACTTATTTTATTTCGAAGCCTTTCATTTCACAACGAAGTACGAAAGTAAAGTACAGTAAAGTTTCTTTACTGTATTTCCCTGTACTTAATAATCATGCAAATATATTTTCTATGTTTTCTGAGTATACTGGAAATGTGAATGAACAACATTGCTTAAATATATATTAAACCTGCTTAACTATAATTATTGGTGAAGATTAACATTTTTAATGTATGCCGACTAATAACAAAAAACAATGTTTCTCAATACTGTTATTGCGTTACGAGATCGCAATATAAAATATCATTTTCACACAGTATGTTACGTTTATGATGATAGACTATAATATATATTATTATCGTGTTAAAATAATAAATAATACAGATATTTTGATAAAATAATGTTCGTTAATTTTAAAATAAAATTATAAATAGAACACAAAATATTTTGAAAATAACAATTGTAATTTGCAAATTACACATTTGTAATTTAATTAAATATTCTTTTTATCGAAAATTGTATTGTGCTACTAATTTTGTTAAATACGTTAACGAATTGAGTTATTGAACTATCACGGTAAATGTGGATTATTTAACAGTAGCAAATATGCCTTCTTTCAACATATATAATGTATTAATAGACTACGAAATTTTAATAATTTATTAAAACGATGTATTATTTTCTTCATGGGTATTTTTTCAATGGATACTGATATTTAATATTTAAAAATTTCAAAAAATTAACGTTTTCGATTTCACAAAAAATTACTATACAAATCTCTTGATCTTATTAGTCATTTCGAATAAATAAGAAGAAAAACTTTTACTGTCACATTGTCAATATCTCCTTTTCACTTAAATCTTTCATACTTTACTTAATTCTTATTATACATAACATTGATATTTAAAAGTTTCTTGCTGGTAAACATGCTCTCGATTGTTATAATAATATAAAATGAAGAAGTCAAGAGAATGAGCCTTTATGAGAATATTGTTCAGGACATTTTGAAAAAGAAGAAGGTTATGCATTTATCAGCACGAAATATTTGTTTGATATAAAATGAAAAGAATTAATTTTTAAGAGTAATAATTATATTTTTAGTTCAAAAAATAGTTTTATTAATAATTACAGATTCTATTTCATACAAACTGAGATATATACTAAATATTTGTTGAAAAATAAAGCTTAAATATTAATAAATCCTTTTTATGGAAAAGAAAATGCTAAACTTAAATTCGATACAGTTTTAAACATAAACGTCCGTATAATATTCATATTTGCTTTATAATTTATATACGAAGTCCTTGGATTAAGTATTTTGTCCTTTATATCCTCAAAATAAGTATTTTGAGGATATAAAGGGGATATGAAAATCTATATAAGACAAGTATATTCATTTTAATTAAGTAATGTCGTGAATAGGCTTTTTAGGTTATGCAGAAAAATATTATCTTTAGCTTCAATGCTTACGTATTCATAAAATGCATATGCATTAACCATTTAAAAGCATATTACATTAAATCTCTTTTAATTCCCTTAAGCAAGTATTATTCAAATCCTAAACCATAAAAAAGTGCAATAAACAACTACTTAAATGTACGATACTAAAATGATTCCTTAAACGACATATTAATAACACTGTAACTAAATAAATGCCCATCTATACAAGATTTATTAATAAAAGATAACAATAAAAATTTCGAATATAAAGGCGATACCAAATCCATGAATTACGTATTATGTAGACCTGGACAGACAGAAGGTCGTGGTACGCGATCCTTCACAGCAATCGACATCTATAACAGTATGAAATTCGTAGCAACGAAGAGTGAATCCCTTCCTAGGCCACTGACCATCGTCCAGGTTGCCGAGACATGGATAGATCAGGAACGACTACCTCTCGTCACAGTCACTCGCAATTACAACAATAACACCATTACCTTTAGCCAGGTATAATTACGGACGCCTGGAATTCTTAAGCTCCAATACTTCAAATCTCATTATGTCAAAAATCACAGTATTTGAAATTAATTATATTCTGTATAATTTATGCTTGATTTCTTTGTAAAAACCTTAGACTTTTAAATGCCCTGTAGAATATCATCATTTACTTATAATTAGATGTTTTTACTTATTTGAAATGTATATAGTTATATAGAAAAATCTATAATTTACGTTATTTAAATTTAATTTAAATTACATTCTGGTATGTCGGCATTTTTTACCTATCTTTTTTATATTCGTTCATTAATAATGACAACAGTTTCAAAATGTGGTGTACTTATGAATTTTAAATGAAGAACTAGCATTAAATTTTATTTTTTAAGTTTTACAAATTTTCAATTAATCTATTTAATTTCTTATTACAAAAATTAATGATTTTGACAAATAATATTTAAGACAAATTATTGAATTTATTTATATATTACAGTAATATCTCACTTTTATAGTTTATAATTATAAATATAATATTCAAAATTAACGAAAATATATAAATAGCTTTTATTTTAATTTAATGAAGACATCTCTGATCATTAATTATTATACATACTCACTAATAATAAATTCATTTTTGATATTTAATAAATCAAAATTTGTATAAGAATTTAATCTTGTAAATACAATCATTTAACGTATTTGTAAAGTACTAAATCCAATACGTTACGAAAACTTATTTAATGGCATTCTTAAATATGCGAAATACTTCAATAATTCATAAGCTTTAAATTAAAAAATTTTTGTCTTTGTCTAAATCATTAATAACTATAATATTCAAAAATTAAATAATAAAATTTTTATTTCTTTGATTATAAAAAATTGAAAGGATCTTTAAATAAAGCAGATGACAACTTTATATATAGTTCAAAATAAATTTATAAAATGTAAAAATTTTTATCAAATAATTGAAAAATATGTTTTTTCATAATTTTTTATGTATTCTTTAGTATTTTGAAAGAGATTATAAATAACAATAGCTTTCTATTGCTTGAATAGAAACTTTATGTACGAGAGACGCAAAACTCTCCAAGTACTTGGGAAAGCTCATATCGTTGGAATATTCCTTTAGTAATGCAATCTCGTCACAAGTGGAACAATAGCGATTATACACCCAAAGCTTGGTTACTTCAATCAAATTATCAACAAAACTTGAACATTTATGACATTGATGATAAGGAGAGTTTCATCGTTGTCAACCCTGAGGAAATTGGTAAAGAAATTCTTCTTCGGAATATTACTTTTAGATTTAAAGCCATTTTCTATGATTATAATCAGATTTACAATTTAAATACTTCAGACATCAACATAAAAACAAAAGAGAAAAGTAGGATATTGTGATGTACGTATTTTATAAAATAATAAAATGTTGATGATCTCACAAGTTTCAGTGATATAAAATTACTAAAGATTGAATTAATCATAAGATATTTTTGAAAATTATAATATCACTTCAATTTAAGTACTTTTGAGACAAATATTCTAATTAGATAAATATTTTAGCGAGATTATTTCAATCCATAACTTTGTTAAGGATTTTGTTAATAATAATATATATATATATATATATATTTAATCTGATAATTTAATCATTTATTATTTATAGTTTCACAAATACACGAATTATAATAGAGACATAAGTAAAAAGAAGTAATCAATATGAATTAAACTGAAAATGTATTTAATAATTTGTTCATAAATAAAGGATTATTCCCGGTGAACTATGACTCACATAATTGGCAATTACTTGCGGACTATCTGCAAAGTCCGACGTTCGAAACTATACCAACTCTCACCCGGGCTAAGCTGCTTCACGACTCATGGAATCTGGCTTACGCCGACGAACTCTGCTTTAAAATAGCTCTCAATATGACATTGTTTTTAAAGCATGAGAAGAGTCACGTTGTTTGGGAGCCATTTTTTCCGATGATTGACCACGTTGGCAGGCGAATCGAAGGATCGGATGTCTTTAGCAAATTCGAAGTTTGTAAACGCTTGATTTGATAGATTTGAAAAAATAGAGATATTTCGTTTTTTTTTCTTCTTCACAATTCTCATTATCGATATTATCAGATAAATTAAAAGTTAAAAGTGTTTTTAATGGTGATTTTAATCACATCTTAAAAGTATGAGATATTTCATAAGTTACAATTCAAAAATGATAATTCGAAATGATTTTAAACTGAGAGTTAAAGAATGTCATGGGTTTTTATGGAATTCTTGAAACCGTTTCATACTCTTATTACTTCTTCAGTACGAAATTAAGTTGAATTAGAAAATATAAAAAAAAACTAAAATTCAAAAGGTTTCAATCTTATTTTTTCCCGAAAATTTAGATACATTATTTTTCTTTTGATCATTAATCTTACTTTATATTGGATCAGGGTTTTAAGATATAAAAAATCTGAAAATTCTCTATGCGTTCTTAATTAACTTTTTTTATTAAAAGCATCTGTCGTTCCTTGTATTTAACGTATTATTTATTATCATTTGATCAAAATTAACTCTGTTGAAAATTTTTGAAAAATGTTATTAAAAATCTTCGTAATAATAATACATTAAATTTATAATAATACTGTTAATGTTGATAATATAATATATAACAGATAAATAAAATTAAAGTTTTTTAAAAGGTTTACAATTTAATACTTAATCGTCGTAATACGAATGAATATAGTTATAATTAGCTGTATTGCATGACATTATTTCTGATTATAATCTGATTATAATATACTAATTAAACTAAGTATAAAAACTTGAAATTGTTTGATGGTATTAGTACTGAAAAATTAAACATGATTATAAAAAGATAAGTCCTTATATATATAATAACGAAGATAGCAATTGTCAAAATCTTTTCGCAAGTAAAATAAAATCAATTCTTAAGCTTAAAGCGTAATTTTATAATTTCTCTCTATCCTCGCTTGATTCACATTATACAAAGAAATAGAAGAAGTTGTCGTTTATTATTGTAATGATAAAGAGTCTTTACTATTGACACATTCTGCTTCACCATAATTACGACGGCAATTAATTTTGCAGGCTTATTTGCGTTCACTATTGGAACCGATGTACACAGAGGCCTGCGAGAACCTACAGGTAGGGGAGCCCTCGTGGAAGGTTCACTTAAGAGGACTTGCCAGATACTTCCTCTGCGGGGCCGGTTACGAGCCATGCATCGCTGAAGCTCGTGACCAGTTCAAAAAATGGATAGCCGATAAAGAACCGGACAATGGAAACCCGTAAGTAAATTCGTCTTTTCAGTTTAGTTAGAGAAGCTTAAAGTCGTAAAAATAAATGCTTAAATTTGAATTATGATTGCAGTAATTTCTTTTAGTGTTCACCACACGTGAATAACTTTAATATTTGTCTTTTTGAATGATTTCATTATCCGAAATTTTATTATCAAAATTAATTTATAGAATAATGCATTATTGAAAGATTTCAATTTTATTTCTATTAAAATATTTGTAATCGTATTATTAGGCCATGTTTAGTTGCTATTTAAGATAACCAAACACGAATTCTTGTGTATTTTAACTGAGAAAAGCATAAAGGGAAATCTTTTTCATCTAGTGTCGCCAACGAGTTTATTTGCCCAGTTTTCAAATGGGGAACTGACGAAGAATGGGACTTTGGATTACAGCGTGTCATTAATTTTCCAAGGAACAGTCCTGAGAGAAAACAAAATGAAAGAACTTATCTGTTGAAAACACTAGCGGGTTGTCCAAAACATGCTGCTAAGATTGAGAGGTATATCTTAGAAACATATTTTATTATTTAGAAGTTATGCTGAATGGTAAAACAATTTTCTAAAACTCATTTTGATAATAAGATAATTTATTGCAATTATTTTAATATTTTTATAAAAAATAACAATTAATACTATTAATAAAAATGATTTTGAAAAGAAAACTTTAGAAATTATAATGAAACAATCCAATTGAAATTTCCGTTAATTTAATTGATCAGTATATTTAAAATTATTTTTATATACGTTCAAATAGTCCTATGATTTCGAATAGCCATCAACAACTTACAAAAAAACTGATCCATTTTAATATACTTTTAAGCTAATTGCACTCGTCACAATGAAAAAACTTTTAAAATTAAAGTTACTTAAGAAGTTCATTTTAATTATAAGAGAGCACGAAATCATATTTTACTTATTATTTACAGTAATTGAAATCACGTCAACAATAAATATTATATTACAATTTTATACCAATTTATGCCGCTTTAAAATGAGGTCTTTTTGTGACCTATTAAAGCAAATCTTATTTTGCTCAAATGTAAATTATTTTGGAATAGCCAAATATAATATTCGTTATAAAATAAGTGATTCACGTCAATTGCAAAATAACTAGCGCAACTACAAAAGATGGCATTACCCATTCAAATCGAATCTTCAAAATAACCTATCTATATAAGTTATTATTAAGCAAGTCCAAATCGATTCCTAATAAAATTTTTTAAGAAAAATTGGTGAGACAGCATTTTTTTCATAGATTGCTATACGTAGCAGTAATCGAACGTCGTGGCGACTTCACGGACGCTGATATCCACCTAATCTTCACGATGCTAACGGGTAGTTCCAATGGCTACACGACTCTTTTCAAGTTCCTGGCTGATCACTGGGACACGATAAAGCAACGCTTCGCAAATAGCATGAATCTCTGGACGGGAATTGTGCGTTCAGCTACTGGTTTTTTTAACACCCAGGAGGGCTACGACATGGTATCCAAGTTATACGTGAGTCGGAGGAGTGAATTCGGTAACGCAGAGCCCTTCGTTATCGAGGCTATGGAGAATATCATGCGAGAAATGAAATGGAACGAGAAAAACCTGCCGATAATTGATGAGTGGCTTACGGACAATTTGGTCAAGCCTCTGGTTATCGATAAGGACATGCAACAGTATTGGAAGGCAGCTCTAGCTTGTCCTAACCGTGCGAACAATAATACTACAGCACCAGCAAGTTAAACGTCAGCTATACTGATGACTATATTCACGATAATAATATTAATATCTCTGGATTGCTTGAAATGAAGTTTTATACTAAATGCATTTGAAGTACTGTTGCTTGAATTTCAAGCGTGATTTGGCTATTTTGAGTAAATGTGTACCTCATACATGACATATAAAATCACTTTACTTAAAGTGTCTATGCTGCTCTAGCGAAGTGAAAAATATTTCTAAATTCCAATTACATTTTTTCTTTATTTATTTATTGTAAAATATATCTGCACGAAATTAAAAAAAATATAAAAGATGAAAGATAGTACAAATTTAAATGATAGGATTATATTGGAGAAAACTTTTTTATTATGGTTGTTTTTCATGGTTTAATTAAGCATTCATTCGTAACTTGAACAACTTCTTCGATTGTACATCTTTGTCATTTATTTGAAGTGCAAATTATTATATAATATTAAATTTTAGTTAATAGAATGTAATTTCTGCAAGATTTTATCTTGATCAAAATCCAAAATTAAATTAAAGATATTTTGTAATAGTACATAATAATGATTAATACAAATTCTTATATCTACATATAATTAATGAATCTAACTTCACGGTGTGGGTTTAATTCATGGAAAAGATACTTCTTTGATTTAATGTTACTTTTGATCGATTAGGTCAAATGATTAACTAATAATATGAAATAAGAATAAGTATTACAATTTTGAAAACATCCTTCTAGCTTAATTAAAATGACGTAATATGATATAATTATAATTTACTTTTTTTAATTACAAATTTGGGAATAGATAATTAGCAAATATTTGACAACTTATATTATAAAAATGTCTAATTTTAATTTTTAGTACTCAACTATTTTATTAGAAATACAACAAATTATAAATAGAACAAATTCATTCTATATATTATTCAAATTCATTTTCTCTTCATAGATGAGTAATATAACATTTAGTTAATAAAATAATGTAGCTCCAAGAATAAGGCTTCTCTTAAAATAAGTTACTATTTTTCTTCAGAGAAACAGAAGTCTCAAAATTGTAACATTAAATGTGTGTTTTAATTGAAAAAAAGAAAAAGAAAAATCTAATCTTATTTGAAACTTTTGTACATTTATTAAAAAAAAGAGTTTACTACGAAATACAATGATTCATAATTTTGTTTATCTGTAAACTGATATATAATAAGTATTATATAATAACTTTATGATAGTGCACGATACCAAATTCTTTTAAGAATTCACTATATTGTTATTTTTAGAAAAATAAAAATTTTTAATGAATAATATCGTACAACTAAGTGTCAATTTCTGCAAAATAATTATGTAAACTCAAAACATGTTGTATATAAAGTTAATTTAGTAAATAAAATCTGGTGTAAGAAATTGATAATTATTTAAAAAGTTTTGAAATACAATAATAATTGTAAATAGCTTTTTAAATATTTCATTTAAAGTACATTTGAGGAATCGGTTTAATTTACATACTTAGTAAATTTCATTTGGCTTTCATATCTTTTAATAAGATTAATAAAAATGGAAGTTTTCAAAATTCGTTGAAAGTAATTATTACAAAATATTAATTACGTACACATAATATAATTAAATAATAAGAGATAAAACTACGTACAACTTGTTGACTTATTTATATACTATTTTAAATATAAGTTTTTCAAAAAACACGGTATAAATAATATCGTATTTTTAATAATAAACTAGTTATAGTATATTACGCATAATAAAAACAATAAATTTGTATCCCATATAATATTTACAGCAATTACTGTTTAATCTGTTATTTATAAAAGTACTGATAATTCATGTATATATATAATTCGATGTTTAAAAAATGATTTCTTTGACAAATTTAATTTTCATAGAATCAATTGATAAACTAATCAATATTACCAAAATCAATTGCACACTGCTTTAAATATATATTATTTCATGTCGATTACAGATTTAATATGTACATTTTTATAAAGAAACACTTTAATTTACAGCAATTTTTACAAAAATGCAAAAAAGGATCTAGACTCTTAGTATAATATTTATATTGATTATATATTTATATACTTGTGTGATATTATACATTTAAATACATAATATATAAAAACATTAAATTTAGTTAGTAATTTTTTTAACTTTAAAGCCAACACAAAAGAATTTGATTTAAAAGACAGCATGAATTTTGTAATTACTTCAACTCTCTTATTACTGATTTGTGACAATATCAATTTATTTTATAGCATGTACTCTGTTGAATATTAAAAGAATATTAAAATCATACATTAATAATTTAATATAAAAGTAAATTGTAATTAATACAAAGTCATTATCTTTTGATATCTGTGATAACAACTGATATCTAGCTATATTCATCCAATATTTTAATATTAGATGAAAAACAAATTAAAATATGAATTTTTTCAATAACTTTATATTCGATTTGAATTTTATATAATAGTAAATAACTACCTTACTGGAAAACAGTAAATTTGGATACTTAATAGAATACGTAGTTAATAGACTTGAAGTATGCATAGTTAATCTTGTAAAAATCGAGTTTAATAACACATTCTGTTTGTATAATAAGCTATCTATTCTAAAGATAAATACTTTAAATTGAAGGATTTAAAAATTCAATTCTTTTTGTATCATAAAGATTTTTAACTTATAATTCCTCAAAATATCTCTATATTTTAAAAACGCATGAATCAGTTTGGGCTTTAAATTTCATTAAAAATTAACTTTACGTATTTTTAATAGAGTATACTTTAAAAATATCATGATAGTCAACAATAATGATTGTATACCTGTAATTTTATTCTTAATATCAAACTAGAAGATCAGTTTTATTTGCTTACTTTGCCATCCAATTTATATTTATACGTACGAAAAAATTCTTCAAATATAAATGAAAAAATGTTGGACTAATATAGTTTAGTTTTACTAAATTAACATTTTAAAAATAAGAACAAATTAGTTTTAAACAAGAAACTTTAATAATGTTCAAGAACCGAGCGTAAAGTCACAACGCTGATGAGCGAATTTCATTACGGTAAACGCGCACATTTTAGATATTTGTATTCCTCAAGTAACATGTAACTTACCTTTGAATAATAATTATTTATAATATTAGTTCATAGATTCTAATATCTTTGATGGCACTGGTTGGTTTCTTTTTAAAAAATAATAGTATTATAGATTATATAATTTTGTACTTTATTTCAAATTTTTTATTATTTCTCTTTTTAATTGTCAAGTTATATGTTATGAGTAATAAAAATATCTCGTACCGTGATACAAAATGATCAAAATATATAAAGGGGAACTCAATAATAAAAAGAAAGGCAATCCAAGATAATGAATGATTCACTACAAAGCGAAGTCGACTTTCGAGGGTTTGATTTTATCTGTGAAAAAACTAAAACTATCTAAAGGTCAATATGATGTGGACGTAAAAATTATACGTAGTTATCAGTTTACTAATTTTGCATCCTTTCTCAGTCTATTATTTAGGTAGTTCTTTATAAATGTGCGTAACTGTAATACAAAGTATTCCATTTAGTAATGAATCGTGATACATATGCTGAAGGATAAATCTGTATAGTAATATCTTCGAAATTTGTAAGAATAAAAAAATTTTTTATATTAAATCTTTAATACTCTTAAATTCAACAAATTATAAATTGATTATTCATTGTCTTAGATGCCAAATTGAAAATAATAACTGGAATCGATTTAGAATATAACATCTGTGATTCCCTCAAACGATTAGACAATACTGAACATAACAACTAATATTGTAGTTTGCTTCTGCAAAGGTAATTTATATAGCAACATAGGAATTTAAAAGCTATTAAATATTATTATTATCTCAAACTAGTACATTCATTACGTGTGATTACAGAATTGCAAATTAAAAAGGCATAGCGCAAAAATAGCATTTATCTTTTAAAGCCAAAGTGGTTGAAATTATTGCTTAGAAAAAGATAATATTAATTCTAGTGTCAATAACTAAAGATGAAAATTTTAAAAACTTAAAATTTAAGTACTTGAGAGTTTTCAACTACTCAATTATTAAAACTTCAAACATTTTTCTGTGAAAAGTGTATTTTTAAGTAATGAGCCTTATTTGCCTGCTTATAAAGCACCTGCTTATAAAAAAGTAACAATATTTAAGAATGCTTCTGTGAATCACAATAGCCAATTTTATGTAAATTAATGTGATATTTTTATTCTAACTCAATAATTAATGAAAATTGAACACGAATTACTTTTTAAACAATTTGACTTTGACAGCAATAGTTCATATATCATCATTTTCTAATTAAATTGTCAAAAAATCTTTGCCTATGATTTAATATATGTATATATATTTATTTATTTATATATTTATAAATATATATATTGGCTTCATAATCAATTATATTTTATATGAAAAAAATGCAAAATATTAATAAATAAACCTTAATTTTGCGATATGCACGTTTACATTAGCGTAATCCCTTAAACATAATATTTTTCTTTTGAAATTAAGTAAATTCAAAAACATAATATGAATATTAATAAGAGGAAATTAGTTATATCCAAAGAAAGCGTATATGTCAAAATATATAAAAGAAAACCAATGAACGAAAAGACAAAATAAATCGATAAATTTCAGTAATTTTCTTTTCTTTAGATATTTACTCTAAAGCTATATACTTTAAGTAAGTGTTAATAGTTTGGTGCTTCATCTGACTAATTTTTGAAATAAAATTTTCATTTAAAAAATTCAACTTAAAAAAAATTTTACTACTTAATTTATATTAATTTATTTAATATACTTTTATATACTTAATATACTTTTATATAATATAATTTTATATATTTAATTTATTAATTACATTTATACTTAATATTAGTATTTTAATATTATTTTAATGTTCAATTTTCATAAAGTGGATTTATGTTAGTATTATTTTTGTTATTATTTTTTAGCAATTAGTGATATTAGAATCATAACTAATAATTAATTGTACAAAGTATGAAAAAGAGAATAGACTTACAATATGTACATGAAAAGACTGACTTCTTCAAAAAACATGAAGACTGACGAAAATAGCCTTAATGCTACTTCTAAAGTAATTTTAGTAAAAAGCGTTTAAAAGTAGTATAAAAAGTATAAATTCGGAAAAGAAAATTGAAATTAAATATTTCATAATAAACGATAAAGGTCTTTCATCAGTTTTGTTAAATGTAAATCATGCTGTCACCACTGTTATTTTTTTTTTGTGTAACTCGATATAATGATGCGACATATTTTATACCTATACTTCAGTTAGTTAATTTACCAAATATCAAATATTCCAACCCTCGTACGAAAAGGATTCAGTCACACCAGCCTTTAACCAGCTCAACCTTCAACCAGATTCAGTATCTCAAAAAATACATTTTAAAAGATAAACAATGGTTTTCTATTACTTTATCAGATGTTGTCTAATCTATACTACGTTATTACTGCATACTTAATATATTATGACCAATAGTTTAATTCATATTGTCGCGACGTTTATATAATACCTATCAATATATTTACCATCTAATAGCAGAAAAAAGGACTAAGACTTTATCCTATAGATACCTTTACCTTTAATAATATTGATAACGAAGGCCCTATTTATCACTATCAGAAACTTCTTGCATAGTATTTTGTATTTTATGGAACTTTATAAAACAAATATACGAATAATTCGTTATTAATTGATTTTTTCGATTTTACAATTAGAATAAATAATAGAGATAAAAAGTTACATAAAATTAAAATAATAATAAAAAAGTAATATGCAATTATCAAACGAATGACTAAATGTGACACTATTTGAAGACTATTTAAAAATAATTTTATGAACTTAAGAAATGCTGAAAAATATATTAAAAAATAAAGAATTTTTATTGAAGTAATTAAATTTCAGACATTATAGATTTAAATCTTAACATATTAATTTGATTTATTCACACTGCTTAAGTTTTGGCATTTAGATAAGTAATTTATAAATATTTGAAATATAGTATCTAATTATTAGATTATTTTAAATTATGAAAACTCAGTGCAGGTTTACATCAATTGAAATTTATAATAATATTACTTCAATACCTAATTAAAAGAAAACTTTACCATAATAATAAACAACAGCAAAAAATAAAAGTATTAATCATATATAGTAAAAGAAAAGCAAGAAATTAAAAAGACACTGTATCCATTTAAACTCATGTATCACTAAAGAATGTAAACATCTTATTCATTAGAGGTTAATATTATATATTTTCTTAAATATTACGCAAATTACTGTCCAGTTCTTATTAAATATTCTATTAATTAGTATTTCTATTTTCTTCAAAACTTTTGATTAAATGTATCGAATTAGATTTTTGATAATATTTATAATTTCGTTATTAGATTTTTATAATTTAAAATGAAAATCTAATAATAACTTTTCCAAAATTACACATGCAAAAGTTTATTAAGTCTTAAATATATGTACTAATACTAAATAATTACTGTTTTATCAATATATTAATAATCGGTTTTCTTAAATAAGAAATTCTAATAAATACTTTTACATGAGAAGATCAATTGAAATATTATAGAAAATTATCTTAATTATTAAAATTATCTTAATTTTCTATCATACTATAATTAATTCTATAATTAAAGAGTATCTTAATTTAAGAAACTAAGTATTGTGTTATCATGGGACGATAATATAGGAGAAATTTATCAATTGAATAGATACCCTTATGAAATAACTTTTGAATATATAAAACAGTTGATTAGACCTTATTTATATTTGTTTGATAATAGACTTATAAATTATGTAATTATATCCATTTTATTAAACGAATTTATTCAAAAATTTGTTTAAATTAGTTGCAAAGAAAAAAATTTATTGAATATTCGAAGCAAGTTCTCAGCAGAGTTCTAATAGATGAATAGACAAACACTTCTTAAGTCTCGTAGTATTGGCAAGTTTTTTAGAAAAAAATTTTGTTATAAAATTTTGTTATAAAAAGGTAAACGAACATTCGTGAGTACTATGTAATTCATTACAATATTTATAATTATTTGCAAACAATAAAAAACAATTTTTAGAAAAGACAAAATCCTAGTTTTACCTCTCTGCGTTGTATTTCGAGACCATTAAAATATTTAACGAAATAACCCTCGGGGTACAAAAAAATAATGTTTTATAAAAATCGGATTCTAGAAATAATTCTTAAACTTTTTATTCGAAATTTAAAAATAAGCATGTTTAAAAATTATTTATTTATGTGCTTGTATATAAATTTGTTTATATTAATTTCTGAAATTTGTTTATTCAATATAACGGATGTGAAGGATCATATTACAAAAATTCAGTAAATTCGTAATCACTGACTCAAAATACTATTATCAGTCAATTATCCTATGAATAAAAAATTTTCAAAATTTCTGTCCAATATATTGAATTGGCTATTTTTTTACGAATCTGATAAATGATACACAATCATCATTTTAAAGAATATTAAAATGCCAAGTTACATGGAAACGCATATTGAAAAATATACTTAATAATATTTACAGTAGATATTTATACCCGATTCATGATTTGAAATTGTTAAAATTTTACTTAAAATTCGTATTTAGCAAGCCAAGAACTAATTTTATTCCAACTTAGTCTAAAGTTGTTAAAAATTGATTTTACATTATTTCGTGTAAAACTGCTTGTTACAAATATGCTTCATACCCACTCGACCACACGCCAAAATTAATTTTTAAAAACAATTCGATCTCATCTTAAGGTTCTAATATTAATTATTCAAATATTAATTAACAATTTCGTAACTGGAACCTAAAAAGAGCAATGGTACATTTTTGTGAGTATTATTTTGCATAAATTGTTAAACGATAAATTTCCCTATGTGTGGGGATATATATACGACTATACAATCGATAAGATTGAAATCGAGGCTGTCTTGCTTACCCATCGAGCATTGCCCCACCACTCTCAAGCACAAAAACCTCAATTTCCTCGTTTACCTACTACAATATATATAGCATTGTCGTGTAATCCGAAGCGCATCGACTGCACCATAGAGTAAGAGGCGCAAATCAATTGAATGCGAACGAGACTAGTGTCAAAAAGTGAGAAGAGATATAGTGGTAAGCAGGAGGGAGACAGAAATAAAAAAAATGCGACGATCGTGTCTGGCCGATGGTTGGTGCGCACATTGTTCGCGGTGGTATTCGCAAGAGTGATTTAACATGGCCGAATTTTGACTGCATCGTTGTATGCATAAATTCTCTCCATCCCTGTACGCATCACACGGATGTGCACCAACACACTAGCTCCGCGACTGGCATATTCCCGGGGTAAATCGAATCACAGTCGACTTCGCAGCCTCGTAGCTCGCAGCTAACCATTATCCCCGGGCTCTCATGTTCTTACGGAGACGTCGACGCTCACGGCGCGCGGAAGAAGAAATTGCAGTGGTACGTTTAATGCGTCCGCTTAGGAGAAGCTCCCAGCTCACATCGTTTGGCTCATCGGCGGCAAAAAGCGCTAGCATATACATACGGAAGATCGCCGAACATTCAGCGGCTAACAACAGGCTACTGGCTGTCGAGCACAGCTTCTGACAAACGCTTAAGTCGTCACAAAGAAAGGTGAGTCTCGTTTCCTTCGTTTGCCTCTCATCTGAGCTGATTTCTTTCAAATCTTTGCGATTTTTCCAGATATACCTTATTTTTCATATCTCGTTCGTGTGACGATATGCGTGTACGTATATTCAAACCCAAGCGAATATAGATGCGGTTTCATAGGAGGAAAGTGGGTCTCTTCAAAGCGAGTTCGCACGTTACCCAAGCATTTATTTTTGTCGATATTGAAGCGTCTAGTAGCTTTAATGGTTCTTGTTTACTTTCTAGGGCTTCCAGAAACATGTCAGAACGGCTACTTGGCCCTAAACGACACGAAAGGAACCATGATAAAACTCTGGCTTTTTTATCCATTAGTGAAAATTTAATGTCATAAATTGATAACCGATACCTTGATTGTGAGCGAATTGATAGTTTTAGAAGACATATATTTATTGAAAGTGCAGCATGAGTGAGCTGAAAGACTTCTTAGGTTAAATTTAATGCTTATTCATGTCAGTTTCGAGTATCGAGTCTCCTTTATATATTACAATGTACTTGATGTATGGATTAATATATTTAAAAATTTAACATTTGTTGAAGTAGGATTCTAAAATTAAAAATACACAATCCAAAAGAGAGTTATTCAATTTTCGATACAATGAATTCATGATATAACGATATATAATTATAAATGTGGTATCTTCCTTCTTTATTTTTCTTTTCATATCAACACAAATATTTATCTGTCATGATAAAATTTTCTATTAGATATATATAATAATGTACATCAGAATCTTGAGAGCCTATTATTGGTATATTGTTAAGAAAAGAAACTTTTATCTAACCCAAAATTAAGACTATTATATAAATAAAATTTGAGTATAAAAGTATTCCAAATAAACTCTAAATATTCATGAAATAATTATTGAATAATTGTTATTGTAATTTTCATAGAATTTTTAGAATACATGAACAGAAATTGTTTTTAGAAAATAGCAAATACTTTTAATAGAAGATTTAATTAATCTTTATATATATATAAATTTATATATACTGTGTTTATAAGGTTATGCATGCCCTATAATATCAAATTGTTCTTTAACTTATAAAATAATAAAGTTTTTCAATACGTATATAACTGTAAATAGCCTTGAAGACAATGTTAATCAATGTTAATGATTCTTTTTTTAAGCAAGTATAACTGTTGTATTTTACATTCTAAACCATTTTTCGGTAATTTACTTTTTATACCTGCATTTATCAATAACTCTTCCTACTTTTTGTAGATTTTTCAGTGATTTATCATGGTGGAAAGTGGCAGAGAATACGTATTGCAGTGGCCTGGCCATGCAGCTTATGTTACGGAAAGATTTAGCGGCCTTCTTGCTAGACAGGCACTGGTTGATGTTACATTGATATGTGAAGAGCAAAAATTAAGAGTTCATAAATTAGTACTGGCTTCATGTAGTCTTTATTTTGAAGTAAGTATTAGCTGCTATTTTGCGATTTAATAAAATAAATATATGTAAGGATGCCATTTATTACTATTTTTATCATAAATGCGACAAGTTATAGAAAAAAATAAAATGAAAAGGATATTATACATTTATAATACAGTACATATAAATTAATACAATAATATCATAATTAAAAAGTAATTTTAAGCGATAATAAAAAATGAAGTATAAATACTTACCATTAAATGAAAGTAAAATTATAAAATCTTTATTTTACTAACTATTTTGTGATTTACCAGGAAATATTAGCGGAAGATCTTGGTCCAGAACCAGTTATACTTCTTAGGGATTTAAATTTTAGTATTCTGAAAGCCATGATCGAATTCATGTACTGTGGTGAGACGACTGTATCTTATATCCATTTACCATCACTACTAGCAGCAGCTAGATTGTTTAAAGTAAGTTATTACGATCATTCATAATTCTACCTTTTAATTCTTCATTTTTATTAAAAAAGTATTCTACTTCAGGTAAAAGAGCTAGAGTCTCTTGTAGAAAAAATGGTAGGGTCTCATACTCAAGACCACAATGATAATAATGAGGAGTATCTAGAGAAAGATGTTGGAAGCACCGGACGCATGAATGGTCTTATAAATAACGACGATAATGGAATTCGCGTGAGCTTCAGCAACAAGCATACCAGCAACGGCCAGACCTCATTTGATGCCATGGAGAGCAGTGATTCTGATTTCGAAAGGAATTACCTCGAAGAAAGCATATCTGGCAATTTTCTAGACAGTTCAAATGAACGATACTTATACGAAGAGCCTGGCGGAATTGTGAAGGACAAAGCCGTATCATATTCTTTGCTACATAAAAATGGCGAGACGATAAAAGACAAAGCACTGAGACAGAAACTCACTCATAGGGAGAAATCCGTAGAGTTGGTAAGTGACTCATCGTCAACTCTTGATTCCGAGCACTGCGAGAAGGATTCAGAGTCGGGGTTATACGAGCGATGCTGCAATTTCGTTAATAACGGATGTAAAAAAAACGAAGAACACAAACAAGTGTACCTAAAATCTGAATACTCAGAGAACGAGGTAAATCGGGTTGGTCAGTGTTCTAAGGTATACACGCACAAGAAGCGTAAAGTAGATGGCGATGATTCTTCGAAGCTATATACACATTTTGAGAAAACACTGCCCCAATCTCTCACCTCTAATCGCATAGATTTGATTGATGAGTCAACGAATGATGAGACGCCGGTGACTCTTAAAACAAATTTAGACACTGAGGGTTCGGATTACCTTTTGAGTTTCAATAGTGAAAGTATACAATCTATAGTAGGATGTTCACTGACTGATTTTTATCCTTCGAGTACGTTCGAACTATTAAACTCGCGTACCGATTCAGCCATAGGTATTAATAAAAAGGATAACGAAGAAGATAGACCTCCAGTACTCAGGAGGAGTGTACGTCTTAATCAACAAGAGAGTGAAGAGGTTTATCTGCCGAGATCGAAGTCCAAGTTAAGTGATGACAAGAAAAGTCAATCTAACACGAATATAAAGTTATTCTCTCGGACAAAACGTAAAAACAAAGAATTAGAACGTAGAGTTCCCAACATGAAAGTGATCCTAACGACTCAAACAACAAAAAAGAGTCATTCACGACCGTTACGTAAGGCATCGAAACTTGTAGGACGATGCAGCACGAAGAATCATTTGCCCAAGCACGATAAGGAAATCAACAAACCGAAGACAGCGGAAAAGTTGGAAAATCCTGGAAACTTGGATAAACTTGATATGTCAGATAATTGTCACTTGAGCGAGAATGTGAAACCGAACACAACGGCTTCGGTGAATCGAGCATTGTGGGGCGATATGTCGGACGTAGTGGAGGACGGCGAAATCGACGAAGAATTCCTCGAATATTCGACGAGTGCGGAAATACCTTTCGCCGTGGGACTCTTACCTCTTCGAGCTGCTTTGGAGAGGATGCAAGCCACTCTCGATCATCAACCAAGAAAAACGCGGTCGTCAGTGGCCTCAACAAAACAAGAGTCAAACATCCTGAAGAGGAAAAATTCGCCTATCCAACAAGAAATCTCATCAGGGGCAAAAAAACAAGATATGAATGTTTCGGTATTGGATGACAATCCTAGTGCAATTTGTCACATACAAATAAGAACATCTCCGCATTGTTCTAGACCTCGAAAGAGGTCATTGTCTGATGGCGCCACTAGCTTAGGACATAGAACTGTCAGTGGAAGGCTATAATTTACTTGATATCTTCGACTTCTGTGTTTAAGGTCAAATACGTTTTTAGATTATTATAAATACAACACTTTTCGTTTATTTATGTTATAATTCCTGTTAAAATAAAATTTTTGTAAAATTAACTTCTCAATACGTATAGTTGTATATTAAAAAAAAATTGTTATTTTTGTATCAAAAGTGGTATTATGATTTACCTATTTTGTTCTTATTATAAGTATATTGTCGTACAGCATTTTCTGAATTTTAAGCTAAGATCCATTTATTTCTAGATATTTTCTCTTTCATTAATACATAAATCAACTAGTTTATAGATTTAGAGTGGTTTATTATAATATAAATTTCTTTATGAAATTATATGAAATCACAGTAGATTTTTTTGTATGCAGTAATGTCCAAAAATTAATTTTCTAAAAGAAATTTAGAATCAGATTTAAATATAATTTAACAGTAATGATTTACGATAATTAACATATAAGGTTAATTAAAATCGTTTATATTGTTTAGATAATAAATATTTAAAAAGATTAATTTTATCAGGATGTACTTGATGTCTTTTAAATATACATACAGTACTAAAATAATGTAAGCACAGCAGAATATTACTAAGTTTCTGTGTTGATTTTTAATCAGTATTAATAAAAATTGATAATATATTTACGATTTTCTTTTATATTTATAAGTTATGTAAACTGCTATCTTTACAAAATTTTAAATGTTAACAAAAGTTTTACATAAATAAACAAATAGTGTCTTTTTCGAACTAGTAAAAAAAACATTTTAATTATTCATTAGCAATAATTAAAATCTTGAAAAATTTGTTTTTCAATTAAAAAACATTAAAGTATTTTTTATTAAGTCAAATAATTTTGTTTTATATCAAATAAAATATTCTTTTACAAAATTAAATATTTAATATTATTAGTAAAATTATGTGTATTAAATAACTTTTATTGCGTCAATTTTTCAAGGTTTTAAATTAAATCTGTTTTTTCGATAAACTATACATAAGAATGTAAAAAGATTTAGTGGATCTGATCCAGTACAATTATATTATTTGAAATGTCAAAGAACGTTTGTTTCTTTGGCTTTTGTTTAAGACATATATGTGGTCTTATCTTGTCATTATTGTATCAAGTTTGTACAATGTAACATATATATTTTCCCAGTGGCTGAGTTAATGTTGTAAGTAACTACTAAGTAGTACTAATCAATCACGTTTCTTTGAGCTATGGATTTGTTATGTTGTACAGCGATGTACAGTAATTATTATTTTAGTAAATCATATGTAAATTAAAATAATTGCAATTTCAGATGTTTCGTTTTTAACTAGCAAATAACGTGATGCCTTGGTGTATAATAGGTTTGTTCTACGATTGTCATTTCATTATTATTATTATTATTATTATTATTATTATTATTATTATTATTATTATAATTGTCGTCGTCATCATAATAATACTAATAATCATTATTATTGTCATCATTAATACCATTTTTATTTTATTATTTTATTAATATCACTGTTGTAAAAGTTGTCATCATCGCAATGTACAAACTTACAAAAAATGTTACAAATATTTTTTTAATAAAATTTTATATTGCTGTAAGCTTTATTTTTTCTATAATAAACGATTACTTATGTTACGTGTATTTCAAAAATGAAAAGTTAATACAATTTTCAAGATTGAGAAAATAAAGTGATTGCATAATAAACCAAACATTAATAAATAATTCTTTACTTAGTATTTTAGTATAAATTAAATATAAAAATATTGATCACTAATATAGTTTTCATTTTTCTCAATATTTGATAAAAATCTGTTCATAACTCAAATGAGGTATTATAGATTTGAAATAAAATAAAAAAATTGTATTAGAAATTTTACATGTAGTGTTTAATTATTTTATTTTAAACAAACAGTTGAAATACAATAAATTTCGTGTTTTACACAAAAAAAACTCAGTATAAACTAATGTTTATAATACAATTATATTATGTAACAAAACCAAATTGGTTTACACCATGAACATTTATCCATATTAAGTTTAATATGTGTATATATGTATATGTACACATACATATACAAAACATTAATTTTCTGATAAGAAATTCGAAATCATTTTGCGAAAATATTTTTATTCCTATTTTAACTGTTTGGAAAATTTAATTTTCTAAATAATTTAAGTACAATAATCTTCAAACAGATAAAAAAACAATATATCAATGAAATATAAAAACATTGAAATCTATGAAGGATTTAATTTTATTATTTGTCGTAAATAAATAATTATTCTAAATTTTTATTCAATTCCTTTTAATTCCTGATTAACATTCAAAAGCGCCTAAAGTGAAAAAAAGTTTTAATTTAATTTTTATTGTTTTATTAATTTACCAGTTATTAAAAATTAATGCACTGAATTATAAGTGGTGATTTAAATATAAAAATTGGTTTATTAGATTTAACAATATTTGTCGTTTTGTTATCTAAAATTTCTTAATTCCACACCTTGATTTCATTTTTTTCTATTTTATGAATCTCTATTTTTATTTTCTTTAGTATTTACGTCGTTTCCTTTTATTGATCTTAATAAATAACTGTATTATGCAATTTGATAATTTTATGCGTTTCCTTTAAAATAATAAATATTACATACTTAGTTAACATTTATTATATCCAGGTGATGATATTTTCTTATACATTTTTGAAAAAAAATAGATTTTGTTGTCTAAAATCGTTTATTTTATTGTACTACATGCATTTATTATAATCGACACTACGGTACTTCTATGAAATATTTACTTCCATTTTTATAATTTTGTATTGTACCTGGGTGTGCGCACACGTGAGCATACAACGAAGTTCTTCGAGATGTTGAGTGAAAAAAACAAGCGACTATTCAAACTTAGGCAAATTTAATAAATAATTTGAACGTGATTAAAACGAAGATAAATCAGCAATTGAATCTTTAAATAATTGGTATAACACAGCAGCATGAGCTCTAGGTATGCAGTGTTATATTCAATGGAATATACAGACGTTACAACGGTTCGCCACGATGTGACAGCACCGAATCATTTGTAGTTGCACCATGCACATATTCATGCGCGTAAAATGAATTCCCTGTAGCCGTCATTATCCGCGCTTTCATCGCAGCGCTACAGCAATTGGATCGTTGTGTACGTGCGTACCTCGCATGTCCAGTCGTTCGACAAGCGAACCCTACTATACGCAGCGGGAGAAAAAGTACCTACACGCACATACGTGCGTGCTGTGCCAGCTGGTCCGTTTACTCGCGCCATTGCCTTAAACATCGGTCGAGCCGACGACGAAGCACCTCTTCGAGTACGTGGGAAATCATCGAAGACAACGGATAATTGACTAGTGAACAATTATTACAAAGCGCTCAGGAGCGCGGACCAAGACGGTATTCGCGAAACCGGCTGTCGTGCATTACCCGAGGAACGTCAACAGACCCAAATCAATATAGAGTAGCGGTGGCTCTAGTATCGTCTAGCGTTCACGGCACCTTTAAAAGCAGGCCTGCATCCAGCGACGAAACGGAGAAGGAAAAACAAGGAATCATCGAAAATTATTTATGTTCTGTTCCTTGAGTCAGCGCCTCTCCTCTCGTCACCCGAGCGTGTACGTGTGCATGTTCCATCTCGTACATGCGTATATGCTGTTCTAGCTCGCACAACATATATTCCGTTCTAGCTTACGCGCGTGTCCCTTCCCACCGCCTCTGTGATCCGACATATTCCGTAGGCGCACGCGCGATCTCTCCGTCTCACTCCTCTCACCGTTGTTCTTCCTTCCTCTCCTTCGTCTTCTTCGTTTCGTGCGCGCTCTCACCGAACTACCAGAGTTGCGCACCGCCTGTGCGAAACACACGAACGAGTAGGTAATCCGGGAAGAACGGAAAGCGACGACGGTAGCGGCAGTGTGCGCGAAAAGACAAGTAAAAGCCAAAGAGAGAAGTAGAAAGCAAAGACGAGACAAGTCGGTTCGCTGTCGGCGTGGACGCGCTTCCTCGTGCGTACATACACACATAAAACATACGCGCACGGTACCGCACATCGCATCCGTGAATTGCAAGACAAGTATGGACGGCTAGGATCTTCCTCGTGGAACCCTTTTTTTATTTTTTTTGTTTTCCACAAGAATCGTAAGGAAACGTCAGAAAAACAAAGTTTCACGTCATAAGGGGGTAGGAAAGCGCGCGTCTTTTTGACGCAAGAGCCAGTGCAAGTGGGCGCTTACTGACCTGACCCCCAGCCCCTGACATTAAGAACTCGAGGAGGCTGAGAAGAGTTAGAGGCTTAGAGGCCACGCGATTGTCCGTAAACCATCGAGGAGTGAGAGAGAGAGAGAGAGAGAGAGAGAGAGAACAGTGCATAACACGCACTGTTACCTCGCATAACACGTACCTCGCAGAGGAGACGCAATACTCAGGAAGACGGCATGGAGAAGCGGATAGAGCTGGAGAAACGGGGCAGGAAGCCCGCTAAAGTAAGTCGAAACCCCGATAAGGCTTTAATCGCCGTCCTCGTCCTGGACCCTTCCGCGCCTACCTACACGAGTTTCAAAGCAGCCGCGCTCCCGTTTCTCTCCTTCGCAAGTTTCGTATGCACCCGCCACTTCTAACGTCCCGTTGCAGCTTCCTCCCTGGGGGACGCACACCAGCCTCTAACCCTCGGGGCTGCGGTGCATCAACGGGCATTTAGTATGTCAGCCAAGAGAGAAACCGCGAAAGGCGAGAAAAGAAGCATGGCGCGCTTAGTTGCACGTACATGCGCGCGTCTTCGACTCTCTGTTTTACTCGATTCCTTCGTTGACCCGTCATTTTGGAGCAAACGCGTAACCTTATTACGTTCACGAGTCCTGCTGCGCTCAACGTAGTTCCCGTCCCTCCGAACCTCGATCGAAGCCACGATGGCTCATTAACGGCCGCTGCATAATTGCGCGTGACCTTAAGTCACTTTCTCTCTCGTGCGCATGGACAATAATACGATAATAAGCGCAGACGTAATAACGGGAGCAGCAGGAGAGCTGTAACCGAGAACGCGCTCTACGTCATCGGATGCGACCGATGTTGCCACGAATGGCGTCAGAGTATACAAAATCTGTAAAATGTATCGCGTGTGTGCGCGCGAACGACTCGACGGAGGCAACGGCCTATCAAAGCAGCGTGCATCTGTTTTCATCCGTGAATAGGTCCCAGATCCAGGGGACTCATTCAAATTGAACAGGTTGCGGGCGGCGAATCAATAGGTGATGCCGCGAAATTAGAAGGTTTATTCGTTGGGTCAAGGTTCGGCATAGACCAACATTCGGCGAGCGTCTCGTGTGCTTGCGAGGATTCCAAATCGATCGTACGTTTCCTTTTGAACTTGGAAGTACGTCGTCACGAATGGATCATTGCGAGAGAGACAGAGAACGCACGTAAGTAGCGCTTCGCAGTGGACCGCTACCGCCGATGTTACTAGTGCTGCTGATGCCACGCCGCGTCTCGAGGCACCTTCTGCGCATGTGCATTCTAAAAACACTCTCAATAAGCGCGTGTACATGACATGCAAAACTGATAGGGAACCCCTTTTTTGCTTCTTTTTTGCTCTTTTTTTTCTCGTTTTTTTTCTCTTCCTTTGATGAAGCTATCTCACTCCCAGCAACAAATAAACTCTGGCCGTTTGAGTGCCGCGAATAGCCCACGTCGTACGAATTAATCGGCGCGTAATACGTTTACCCAATTGTGTATTTAGTTTAAAGAAGTGCTATGGAGGAGTGGGTCAAAGAGTCATAAAAATATATTATATGTTAGGGGCGCAGGAAACACGCGGACGACGTCAGCCATATTGGACGAGTCCACTTTACTAAGCGGCAGCGTACGAAGGTGTGCGGCTGCCGAATGTTGATCGAGCGAAGGTGTGCGGCTGCCGAATGTTGATCGAGCGAAGGCGCGTATATGGGCAAATCGAATGTATCGCACATAGTGCACCTGTTTATCTCGTGGAATCCGCTCGATCGTTCCTCCGCTTTAATATTTGTTGTGTTATTATATCGGCGTTCCGTCCATCGCTTGACTTTTATCGGCAGGTTCTGTGTCGCAATCGTCGCGCGAACTTGTGGGCGTTGATTCCTCTAGCGTACGCTGTTGGTGTCGTCGTTTGTCAGCGTACTAACCATGTTACCGGGTGCCCTCACCCCTCTACCATCTCCATCACCTTGTATGCGACTGCGTTCTTCCCTTTATTTTAAAAGGCACTAGTCAAGTGTATATATAAATACGCACACGTACACTCTATCTTTGCTCTCGGTAAATCGAATCGATACAAAATGCCGACGTTAGGTTATCGACACATTTTTTTGTCTCTTCATGTTGTAAACATAACTTCGATTTAAGTGAATTATAAATCATTTAATTAATTACAAAAAATGAATACATTAAACATTACGTAAACATGAGCAATTTGGATCTTGTATTGTTTTCAAATCAGTTTCCGTTGAACTGTGTTCACGAGAGTTTTATCTATACATTTATTTTTCGATTTCATTTCTTCAAAACCCAAATTGCTAATTCAATTTTTATCGATAAAATCTAATAATTTATTATTTCTGAAAATACAGATATTCAATAGCCAGTACGAAATTACATAATATAAATAAAATTGATTATATTTAAACAACACATTTATGGTCTTTTTTATACATTAACAAATAAAAATTTCTGAAGGAAAAAAGTTTTTATAGCTGTTTATAAATTGGCAAAATATATATTTCCATTTTTAACATGCTAATTCGAATAATTTTATTTGATATACCGCAAGTCATGATAACATTAAATTTTCAGTAAAGAAATAATAGAATTAGATTTCACTAACAATCGTCATATTATACATACACTGTTTATCTACAAGACCTTAAAAAAATAATATACTTTCACAGTAAAAAGAGTCTTGGAATTTAAAGGAATTGACACTTATTATTATTGTTACTACGATTATTTTAATTAAACCAAAGTATTTGCAGTTTCTATTATCCTACAAATGATATATAATTTGCAAAATTATTAAATAAAATTATAGCAAATTATTCGAAATATTTGTACACAATTTATGCACGAAAATAATTTAAATATAAGTAAACGCAATAATGCATTATTAGATCTTTAATATATATGTGATCAAATGCCATGAACAAGTTCCGTGCCAATTTTCAAAATGAACATTTGTATGTGTTTGTATTTGTATGCAATGTTTTTATGAAAATTGTTGTTAATAAATAAAAGCGTTCCCTTATATGCAAATGTATAAGAGTGCGATCGCAATGAAATGCATTAGAGTTCAAGTTCTGCACCGATTTTCGAAACGAAACTTTGTGTGTTTGGAGTAGATAATGAGACGTCAGAATCTGAAAACAGATTTTGTGCAATGTTCATGCACAAGTGCATGTTCAAGGAAAAAAAATTGTTGTGCAATATTATTATTTACCCCATTATAAATGTGGTATCATTTTATAATTAATAGTTCTTGCTAGTTTTTATTGAGAAATTATTTGAAAAAAAAATTTCAAACTCGTAAAATTTAATATATTTATTTTTTATTCGATTGCTTTTATGTACTTTGAGTAATGTGTTGTAGTCATACGCTTCTAAACATATGCTTGCTAAAATTTCGGTACTGCCGAATGAAAATAAATACTTTTTTTTACAAAACTATGCACAAATAAATACCATAGGAAGGAGTTCATAGCTGTGTTACTATTATTTTTCAATTGTGAGTGTAAACGAAAACTAAACCAGTAAACCGTCATTTAGATAAAAAATCGAAAAAATATATACAACGTGGGTCTGCGCCTCTATCGCAAGCATCAGAATTTAATATATCATGGATTTATAATAGATGTTATCATCAATGTCATTGAAGTTCAATTATTTAAAATTTTATGCTTTTAATATTTTAATAATGACATTTTTTTTTTATTTACAGTGTTTCATAAGAACACGTGTACAAAGTATCTATAAGCCTTAAAAGTAATTTAATAATTTAATTAGAAATTATTTTATTATTAATACAATCAATTTTATTTAAGTTTCAGTCATTACTTAAATTTTATTTAAGTTTCATGTACAATACTTCATAAAAAATTATTTTTTAATATTGGCTTTAATATTGGCTAATTAAATATTTTTAACATAAGTCTTGTAGTATTTTATTTTATTGACAAATGCCTAAAACACTATATATATGGGCTTTTCCTAGTGTACAAATTTCATATTTCATAAACCACTTACATACTACAAGAACATCCCATGAAAAAGGTACAATCCTTAATTATTAACTTATCAGATATATGTCATATGAAAGTTTATAAAATTTCAGTATGTAATGAGGTTATAGGTTATTAATATTATTGCTATATTTCTAGGAAAATTAATGAAAGTAGTATAAAGATGTAATGAATCTGCAATTTGGTCAAAATTTATGTATTCTGGAATACAGACGTTCAATTGTCGATTTTCGTTTATATATTGGTAAAATTTATTATCAAATATTAATAATAAATAAAGATTTGAGTACTCGGTTGTATGTGATTAGATAAATTTAGTATTTTAAAATTGTATGTGTCTATCAGTCTTCAAGTTTCGGTCAAACTTAACAAATGTCAGCACACAACTGGCACATATTAGACGTAGAAAGTTTAGTAGGCGACATTCGTACACTGCAATGCTCGTGGGCTCGGAGATTTTCACGAGTCGATCCGTAGATTCTCGACTGCGGCGCGGCAACGTCGCTTATTTTTCTAAACAAACGTCTCACAATCGTCTCTTTACTTCAAGTCAACTACCACACGAAAAAGTTTAATCATAGTGTTAAAATACTCATATTAATAAAATTATCTCTAAAATAGCTCTAATGATTAAAAACATGTTTGATTAAAAGATAATTATAATGCATTGTTTATATTTTCGATAAGAGTTTTTTAGTTTAATAATTAGTTTAGTGACATTACTAATAATAATATAAAATGAATTTCAGACTCATCATTACTGTAGATATTTCATTAGTGTAATCTACATTAATGACAGTTTGATAAACAAACTTTTTCTTTTAATCGTAAGGTAACTTAATTAAACATATACACAATGTTTAAATGAAATCGGTTTTAATGATATTTTGAAGAACAAATCAAGCAATTAATTAAATTGATTTATTAGGAAACCTTATTTTCTTGCCCAGCCAAGAACATTATATTATTTTGTAAATGATAAACTCTTTTTCTGAAAGCTATAATGTAATTATATTTGTAAATTATATATTTCCATATTATTTATTATATTTAAATACAATTACAAATTTTAAAGTTCTAAAGATCACAATTTGATAACGGTTAATTAATAAACTTATTTGAATTTGAATTAAGATACCGGATTTTTTAAAGAAAAAAATTTTTAATTATATCAAAAACTCGAATGTTGATAAACATGTAGAATGGAGCGGAAAAAGTTCAAATCAAATCGTACAGGGTTTATTTCTAATATTTTCTCAAATCAACAGAATTACTCTTTAGTAATCATGATACGAGAAGTACAAGTATAAATATAATCAGTGGAAACAACTGATTATCGTGATGTATTACATAATTGAAAGTATAGATCTCTTCAAACAAGTGTATTTGGTCGAGCAAGTAATAATTGAAGATGAATCTGAATAATACGTTGACAATAATTTATTAAAAAATATAAAATTTTTAAGTTTTATAAATATATACAAAAAGTTTGTTAAGTTTCGATAAAAATAAATTCTAGTTTTTAATAAGTTTCTCGTGTACGAAACAGTTGTCAGGCAAACAAAACAAGCAAAACAAATTGAATATATGGAAAGATTGTTTGAGTTTATTTCCCTCGATTAATAGTTAATATACAATTAAATGTGTTTAAAATTTGCACCATGTCCACTCGCATAAATACTACATGTCTTATAAATTTAAAAAAACCGCTAGCGGTACAAAATTCCAATAACCCCAACATCGATTCAGTTGCTGCGTAAAAGTCTTCCGCATTTAAAAGTATCGAAGTTTGCTTGTATGAAATCAGCAAATTTATTTATTCATGGATATTTATTCATATCAAAATCCTTCGGGAAAAGCAACAATAGCGGACTTTGCGTTTGTCGCAGAGTAGATAGTTCTCGGTGTTTTTCGTATGCATCTATCCACCTCGACGAAAAACGATGGCATATGGCTTCTGCATCGCGCGATTGCAACCCTCATTTTTGTTTTCAACCACAGCTTTCGTGAACTTTCATTGAGATGCGCTCAAAGGGACAAATAAGTTGGCGTCTCGATGCCCTTAGAGTCAAGGAGTGTGAAGAACGGAACTCTTAGTTAATAATTAGGCCAAGATGCGGTGCTAATAATGAACGACGTATGTATAGAGTAACGACGGCCATTAATTCTGACGACTTTGTTTATCCGATGAAGATAGTGTGTTCCAAACATTATCGTGATAATGCACACAATTGATTCGTAATAAATGTTAATTTCAGTTGGAAGTTGTGGGTACGAAAACGATAAGCGTCTTTCATTTTGTATATCGAATGTTGGGTGGCTTTGACGTAAACTCATGGCGTTTACGGATAATTAGTAGCATGAGTCAATGAGTGTTAAAAAAAGATCTACATTATTAGTTTTTCAAATAAATATTAATACTTACAAATAAAATGAAGGAGTATATTTTGGTGTGAATAAATAAAGGAAAAGGCACTTGGACATGAAGTCATGAATAAGCTCTTGTGGTGAGAGGTTTTTGATGAAAAATGCATTACCGGTTAATCAGCACTTGAGTAATGAAAGTATTGTTACGCGGAGCAAACTCTATATCATTACAATTCACACTCCTTAGCATTTTAACCTCAATACTCGCATTCCGTATTAAATAACTCATCGAAATGACCGCGAACCACCCGGCAATATTATAAATTACATTCAACTAAGTACGCGGCTGTGTGAATAAGAAGGAATTGGTGACGATACGAGGTATTTCACTTACCCTCGGATCAGCCGCGAGGCTCTCACATGCTTCTTTTGCGGCTTCTTCCCCACTTGGTCTGGATCGGCACGGAAATTTCTCTCCTAGCCAATCAATAAAATAAGCCATCTGCTCGCACGCAGTAACTCGCTCAAATGTTAATCCCTCTTAAAACGCACGATCTGCTAATCTTGCGCGACACCTTCTTTGCATCTTGCTGCCGCAGCATTTTCCTTTTGGGTGAATTTTCGCTACATGCTCTTGTGGAAGAAAAACGAGCTTCTAACCGAAACAATTATCCTTTGTTCCAGTGCTTGTTTATTGGGTTTGTTGCATGAAATGTAGAGTCGTTTGATAATACCCGACAAGAAATCGTTAACATAACGAATTCAGAGATATATCTGAACAGAATACGCTCCCGCGATAACAAAAGCGACGAAGGACAAACCTTAATTTTATCGACAGTAAATAAATAGCAGTAATAATAACTTTCTCACAGTACTACTACAATTAATGCACTTATTATGGTACTTACATTCGCATTCATTGTTTTTTTATTCATATTAATTTTTAATCTTATTTTGTAACTAAATTATATGAATTTGCATCTATGATTCATTTAACATTATTATTTCATAAATATGTGTAAAGTCTTGGATTGATTAAATAAGTGCGAATATTTTAAGAATAATTCCTTAAATTTTTTTTAATATTTCCATTATTGCAAATTGTTTTTGACAAGAATGTTTTTAAAACTTTATACGTTATTTCTGCTATGATAAATTTTAGTGTTATTTAAACTAATTATTTAAAGTGCGTATTAATTTTAATTTCGATAATTTGTTTTTTTAAGATTACGGAGTTTGTACTAGACAATTGTCGAAGTACAAACATCGTCGGTCTGACGGATGAGTTCGTCGCCCTAGAGTCATTGAGTCTCATTAATGTAGGTCTTACCAGTTTAAAAGGCTTTCCAAAATTACCAAATCTTAAAAAGGTACGTAATTTCGATTTTATTTCAGAATATTTTCTTATTTTTATAAATTGTCGTTTATGAATCACTCTTGAAACACAATAACGTCTAACAATGTATTTTTAAAATGTAGTTGGAACTCAGCGACAACAGAATATCAAGTGGATTAAACCTTCTGCATGCAAGTCCAAAATTAACTCATCTCAATCTCAGTGGAAACAAAATTAAAGATTTGGAGACGCTGCAACCCTTGAAAGAATTAAAGAACTTGAAGAGTCTTGACCTTTTTAACAATGAAGCAACAAACATGGACAATTATAGGGAAAAAGTGTTTGGTTTAATACCCAGTCTGCGATATCTTGATGGGTGAGTTATACTTTCCCGATTCAATTTCCGAAACAGAAACGCATTTATTATATACAACAAAACAAATGTAATTTTATTATTATTAAAAATACAGATTCGACATACATGAATGTGAAGTAGATGATTCTGACGACGACGAAGTGAATGGAAACGATGATGCAGACGGAGACGCTAATGAAGATGATAGCGAAGAAGGTAATTATAATCCTAGTTTAATTATACATATAAAAAAAATCAATTTGTCCCTTATACTCTATTCTTTAATTTTTAGTCTCTGAGGAAGACGAAGATGAAGATTTAGAGGAAGGAGGCTTACTTGTGGTAAATATTATAGTAAATTGACTGTTATTAATTATTATAAATATAATTTCTAAGCTATTATTCTTAAGAAAACTTTAAATCAAATACTTTTTTGTACTTTTAGTTAACAATATCAGTGTGTTTTTATAAAGCTTGTTGTTTTGTTTAATTCGAAACTAAAGTAATCTGTATTTATTGCACTTAATTTATTTATACAGGACAGATAAAATTGATTAACATGAGGTATTCGATATCTGTATTATGTGGTATAATAATTTACGTATTATACAAAATATTTATAGAAATTTATAATTTCCAAGTATAATGTTTAATAATTCATGAATTAAAATTAAAATTTTTATTTAGTGTTCTTTTGTACTAATTCATATGAATTCATGCTTCGATTCAATTAGCAATTTTCTATAGAATTGAAAAAATTAAAACATTTTGACTCCAACTATGTTCGGTCAAATAAATTGTTACTATTTTTAAATTTGAGAGATTCTATAACACGCGTACGTTAGATTGTTTAAAATTAATAATAACTTTCAAAAATTCGATCAATTTGATACAAAAGTTTTTCTGAAAGTGTAAAATGTTGGGGTTAATTCCTAGCTATTCATCACATATTTAGTATATTAAATACATTAAATATTTAGTTAATTAAGTAACTAGCCTTTGCAACAGTTGAAATGTAGTACCATAAGGTGCTGATTTCGTTTTTTGTATACTAGTTTTATCATCTTATTAATTTTCTGTATCTTTTTCGAATAAGTAATTTATTATTCTCACTTTCAAAATTTATTTACAATTTATTAAATAATATGTCACAAGCTTTTTATATATTTAGAGAAAATCATCTTAATACTAATATTTTATGTGATGTAATTTAAATACTATAAATTTAGAAATTTGTTAATTAATACCGTAAATAATTTTGTATAGTAACATAATTAAAAAAAATTGTTTTGTAATTATTTTTCATATTTTTATTATTGGCTAGCGTTATAAAATAAAATACACCGATTTCTTATAATACAAATTTCTTATATAACAATGTGATTTAATTGTGAAAATAGTATATTTTTATGAACTTCTGAAAATCTTTTATCAACACACACGCTTAATAAGTTTATGTATTTAATGTAATAACATACTTAATGTCGATAAAAATGTATATTATTAAACATGATTAATAGAAATAACGAAATAGTTTTATACAATTTCAATAATGTTAAAGATTGATATAAATCTAATTTTCAAATATATTTTACATATAGATATATGTTTTTATAGTGGTTATATAATTTGACTGGTGCTGTAGGAATCCAGTTATTAATATTTCGTTTTTAGTAAATGACCAATTATTTATAATCATGAACTTTCTTAACAATCTTAACAAGGACTAATACATTAAAATTAATTTGTATTAAAAATATTGACTTTTCTAAAATTAGTAAAATTATCATTCCAACATGTGAATTAAAAGTTACTTCATATATAATGATATTTGTAATAATTGGTGCCATTTTCTTGATTAATATTTGTCTACTTTTTTCTGAATATCAGTAATAAGTACATAATTATGTAGATAAAATTATTTAAATTCAACAATGTGTTCTTAAATAATATACACAACTTGTGAAAAATAATGCTATGAGACATACAGGAAAGTAATTTTTTCAAGACTCGTACTTTTCCAGTACAAATTTTTTAAATAAATAGTTGACAATAATAAAAAAATAAAAATTAGATACATTCGTCTTTGATATAATTGTGATCTAGTCTTTGATACTTGTCTATGAAATTTTTACTTTAAATTTTTTCCCAATTTAGATTATTAGTTGACTAATAGAAATGAAAAAGATAAGGATTCACTGCGTAAATTATGTTCATAAATCGCAAGTTTAAAATTTATTATATCTTATTTTTATATTTTATAAAGAAAAAAATTGTTCGACTCGCTAGAAACAGATTTTATTGTGTGAGCTTTTAAAAAAATAATTAATAATTTTTCTTTGTTAACCATTACTAGATTATCTAATACTAGCGTTTTCAGATAACAATTTGCACACAATATTATACAATTATTAAAAGTTCTAGTATGCAATCTTTTGTATTAATTAGAATTTTTTTATGTAACTTATGTTTCAAGATGATTCGTAATTTACAATTAATATATGTTGATCATTATATTATCTCAAATTTATTGTTTTTACAATTTTATTAAATCATGATATTTTTAACTCTTTAAATGATAATATATATATACCGTATTAGTTGTTAGTATTTTATCAAATTGTATTGTAAATTATTTGACGGAGGCGTTTTTAATGTGTATTAGAATTTATAGCATCTAAAACAGTTCTAATATTCGAAACATTTTCTTGTATGCTTATATCGTAATCAGTATATAAGTTTACAAATTATGCAATGATACTTTTATTATTATTTCATTTAATTAATAATAACTATGCTATATTATCATTCTTATAGGACATTTCTAATGTAAATTAAATTTTATTATTATTTTATCACAAAAGTATATAAACATTAATAAATAACTATAAGTAGATATATTTAGCTGTATAAGGTGATATATTTAGTGTAATACGTGGTTTGTTGAAAATGAGTGATTAATATTTGTTTCACAGGATGACAGTGAGGAAGAAGATTACATCATTGAAGGTGAGTTGGAAGACGATGAATATGAGTATGAAGAGGATGAGGATGAACAGGAAGAACAGCAACCACAGCAATTACCACCACCTCAACAACAAGAACGTACGTATCATTAGTACTTATGCTATAAAATATGAAACCATGATAATTCTAGTTTCTCATACATTCACAGAATCGTCGCCTGCACGAGGCAAGAAGAGAAAACATGAAGATGGTGTAGAACCTGGGAATTAGAAGTTTATTCATGTTGTTTCAAAGCTGTTGAGATAATATAAATTTTGTTCAAACAGTCCGAAGTGTGCCGCTGAGAAAATAGCTGGAAATCAAACTAATTGACCAACCAATGACAGACTACAGTGAGTTGAGCGATTTTTTCAGTAGATCATTGACTGAAAAATTGTAATATATGACTAAAAGAAGAAATACAGCAAGAAACGGAGGATATGATTATATATTAATGAAAGAATGCTATCGTGAATGAAAGAGCGAGAAAGAGTGCGTATCTGTGTTTGTATGTGTGTAGGTGTGTCGGCGGTTGCGTACATGTGTGTGAAAGTAAATGAAAGAAAAAATGAGAACAAGTATGCGCATAATACAGAAAAGAAATAGAAAAAATGGAAGTTTTTAAGAAGCATAAAAATAAAGTTGATATAAATAATGACGGAGGCATAAATAAGGGCCGCATTCCAGCTAAACCCAACACGCGTTTTAGTTATACTAACAATATTTTATATAGAGTATATAGATAGAGAATTAGAGATGTTGTTTAGTTTTGATTGGAAAGATGGACAGATATGAAAGGAAATGATGGAGGAGAAAAGAGAAAGAAAAGACGGCAGCTGAGTATTACACTCAAAGGAGCGTATTTGTCTGTTAGCTCCAGTTGGCCAAAGCTGGGTCAACACTGGAATGCAGCCATTGTTAATCAGTACTAAGGTTATATAAGTTACATTTTAAATACATCATTATTGTACCATTATTAAGCGTAAAATGTAAATGAGGAACAACTTTTGTACAGGTTTGCAAATTACACCCGTCGAAATAATGCGCGGTGCCGCACTGTGATTTTTGAGACGGGAAATTTCATTTGTGCAGGACATGATGTTTTAATTATGCTTATTTTTAATTTCTTTCGGGTCACCCAAGCCTCTTACGTTGGGTTCGTATATGCAGTTTCTGTTTATTGACAATCATTTTAAATTTAATATCAACTCTGCGCGCCTGTCTTTTCCTAATTATATTTTCAAATTTAGAAAACTAAGTTCTCAATTTGTTTCTTATCTTCAATGGACCAATCAATCAAGACAATTACAATGAAGAAAAACTAAAGCAGTGCTTCTTCGACTGATTTCTGTCATATCAACGAATGCAAATGTTTTCATACTTAAACAATACAAAATAAAAAAACAAACGCAATTTCTGTAACGCATATAACTAATTCTAAAATTTAAAAAGAAAATATTTTTCTTATGAAATATTATAAATAAAAAGGAACAAACAAAAATATTGTGTTACACAAAAACCTTTACTTTCTGTCTCAAAGATCACCCATCGGCTCCTTAGCTGCTATGATCGTATGATGCAAATTTTATGTGTCAAGATTAAAGATTAAGAATAGTATATATAATTTTTTTAAGGTTATTATAACAAAAAATGAAGGAAGAAAGATAAAATTTTAATGATATGTTTTTGAAACGATCCGACAATGACTAAGAGTGGTAAAGTTAAGTTTATGACAGACAAACTGAAAAAACAATATATAAATCGATTAAGAACAGCAACGACGATGACGAGGACCCAAGATAGTTTCACGATAAATTAAGATGAATTAAAAGATTAAATAAAAAAAAACTAATGAAAATAATGAGCCTTAAATTTCGAAACTTGGGACGGTTACATGACTTAGATTACAAACTATTCCGCGATTAGGCAACGTGTTATAATAGTATGATTGAGTAATATATGAGAGTACAAGTGAAACCGAGAGAAAGAGAATTGGTTTTATAATAAAAAGTAAAAAAATAAAATATAAATTATGTATGGTAAGACATTAAGTTTAAAGATCGAGAAAACTGGCAGACGACTTGTTGCCAGATTGATTTATGGCCTTATCCAATTTTTCCAATACAAATTTTATAAATTTTTGCAAATTTATATTAGGTACCAGCGAGTATATGACAAGTGTACAGGTCTAAATTTATAAATTTTCTCGGTCAGTGAATATTGGTTGTGATTCGCATGAAATCACATAGGACATATGCAATTTATTGCCTCACGATACAATCAAAATGAGCCGTCAAAGACGCGCCATTGCTTAAATTGCAATAATATTGCTTTCATACTAATATTGAAAACCAAAAATAATATTTGGAAAAAGGATGCTAAGAGACCTATAGGAAAGCTCGACGTGTACATCGCGATCTTTGAGCTTTCAGATATATTTCTTTTATGCCTTCAAAATGTATCGATGTGTGTTTATATATATGTGTATATGTATGTGTATATATATATGCACATGTATATACATATATGTATGTGTGTATGTATATGTATTTTTTTTTTTCTAAAAAATGTTTATCTTTCTATCCTGCAAGTTTGTTCAAAGTGATTATCGTCACAATTTACGATCGCGAAATAAAATTAAAGTATAATTATATAAGTACAATAAAAACTTTATTGTATAAGAAGTGACTTTAAATTTGAAGTGTTGTAAAAATTAAAATGAATATTAATAAATATGCATCATAGAAAAAGTACACACTAATAATTATGAGCGGTCCGTGACGCAAGACGTTTTTGTTAATTGTAATTTTTGAATGGACCATATTGAAGTAATGGAATTTTGACTATCGCCGTTGTGTATTAGCTATAAATATGAATTATAGTTATACATTACACAAAATTCGCGAATGTCATCCGTCTGTTTCTGTTATTAAAAGGATTTTTATCAGACGTTTATTTCTTTCGAGCAATTCTTTACGCGAAATAAGAAAAAATAATTTATTAATAAAACCATTTACAAATCAATAAGCTCGGAGTTTTATTTACCTTTTAGATATGATGTCTAAAAACAATGCATTTTAAAAATAACTTAAATTTGAAATTCTGTTAAAATGAAATTGAACACTCCACAAATTTAATTTATTCAAAAGTGCTATTAAAATCTGTTTCATGCCTTACAAAATGTTTTTAGTAGCTGAAATAATAATACTTGCAATTTCAATTGTAAGGTTTCAATTATTGAATCATAATTTCAATTAAATCTCTGTGATACGTGAATATCATGTAGTTTTAAAATTGAGAAGACCAAAATATTTCATGAATACTGTTAAAAATTTTGAAAGAATGAACTCATATAATATAAGTTTCAAATATAGATTTGTATGAGGTTTATTATAAATAATTTTAATCGTGTATAATATGCTTTCAATTTTGGATAATTTAAGTTTATTAAAAATAAATATATTTTTTAATCATAATTGTTATTAAATGTCAAAATTACCAACATGTTTATGCAATAATAATTTTTTCGTTCGCCACTTAATACACACACACATATATATACATATAGAAAACCTTTTTTGAATATTTCTGAAAATAAAAAATAATTAGTTATAATATGATAGGCTGCAACTTATTTTCAGAAATAAAATATAAATTTATTTTGCGTAAATTATGATAAGAATATGATACTATAAATAAAATAATAGTTTTTTGAGTGTTTTTGGTACTTATACTTTGAAATGTTATATTATGAATATTGAATAAAATAAGTCCTTATAAATTAAAACTAAATTGCTGATATTCTTTGAACTTGAAAAACGAAAGTGAATATGAAAATTGAAGTAACAATGAAAAATTATATTATAAGAAAAGTATCTTGAAGTATATTATTAGTATCCTTTTAAAGATCTAAAATATGTTGAAAATATATACAAGTCATTGTTTTATGTAAAATAAGAACTGCAACGATAATTTTTTTTATAATAAGGATATATTTTACAAAGAAATTTAACATTTTAAAATTGTTAAAAATAATAATAAATTAAAAGGTTGAATTTTACAAAAATACAAGTCACTATTTTTGTAATAGTAATATTATATTTGTAAAAATTTTCTTTTTTACTGTAGCGTTTATATTAAAACAATTTTTGCTTGAATATTAATATGAAAAAGATAAAAATAATTTTGCACAAATAAAATAGTAACATAAAAATTTATCAAAATTTAAATTGAGAAAACTGGATATACATAAATATTCAAATCATTTTATATTGATTTATACGATACATAAGATAGTTTTATTGTAACTTATTAAACAATGTTTAGATGCGTTAATGCGTTAAATTGAAATCTAATATGAAAAAGCCAAAATTTTTATATTTAAGCAAAGCAATGGCTTTCAATTGGAAAAGCTTTAAAGACAAAAATATTTATAACCGTTGATCTGGTTTTATTATTTGTAAAGGAATGAGAAGATGATCTAGAACAGCTTGTAAATGCAGTCGATAAATTGGAGAAAAAAAATCCAAATAATTCGATATACTTATCTTTGATTGCTTCAAAAAAAGTTCGAAACTGCTCGTTAAAACAATCAAAACCTTATTTATAAGTATAGAAGGGCGATTGAAAAGGAGCACCTTTAGATATAAAATATTACACTTCATTTTAACCATAATTTAATCCTTTGTAAAGTATTTTATTGCATAATCTAATATTTTTAGAATATATTAAATATATATTAATAACTGAAATTAAATTTATTATCCTTTTTTAAAAACATTGTATGAAACATAATTTAACGTTTATTGTTTCGTTGAATAATTTTATTTTATTTTGTTTATAAATTATACATTGAGTTTCTGGTGATTTACACCTTTACAATTACGCCTCCCTTCGAGATATACTATAAATATTAAGACTGTAAGGATATGCACGTTTGAATATTGTTTCTCTACCTTTTAATGTCCCGTTAAATACCCTCGCCCATTGTTTTACTCGCCTTTTGCTACGGCTGCTTAAAAGTTCTTAATAATTTCTTCTCTACAAGATATCTCGACTATAATCGCAATGAAGCTGTGTAGAGGTAAAATTGTTGAAGGCGAGAAGTGAATTTTTCAATACACGAATAAATGTACTGCTTAAAAGACACATTTTTACCTGACCAAACGAAGCCTTCTATAAAAGCTAGAGAAAACCTCATCCCCCAACGCACGAGCTTAAACGTCGTTTGAATTTTGGCGCTGTACCAGTCGTCTGGGCATGCCAATCCAACGGCAGCACAACATCAGCACCGCGGACGAGCGTCGGCGGACGACCTTTAGGCGCTGTCGCGAAGTGCGCGTTTGGAACGTCGGAATCCAGCGCGACTGGGCCATGGGAAGGAGCGGCCGCAGCAAGGAGGGGATGTTCGCGTAGAGAAACACGCTTGCGCATACACAGCCATAATGGGGCAAGAGTGGGTCTGCCGGAGAACATCACGCGGATAGAGAGGAGAGTCACCGCAGTATTCTCCGGCGCATCATTCGAATCGTCTGGCGTTGCGCGCGTGTAGATATCAGCGTCGCTCACGTACGAGGGAGACGAGATTCAGCGCCACGCAGCAGCCGGAAACGAAGAGCCCCGTGGTCACGAGCACGACACAACGAGGACGGCTTGCCGGCATCACAGGAGGCACCTTGAGCGCGCGCAGTGATACCGCGAGCAGCAGTGCTATTCATATAGCCCGATTCGAGCACGTTCCGTTGACTCGCAGAGTGCACCACGGCGGATCACAATCCAACAACAGCAGCCATGGCAGAGAGTAAGGGGGCACTCATCGCCAAGACCGTGCAGAAGCACGCGGGCAGGGCCAAGGAGAAGGTGAGCGATTGCCGACGTGACATAACCTAGCAGAACCATTAGGGCAGCGAGACCCACGGACGGGATGTTGCTTGGCCTTGTCCACGATTGAGATCGGTTCAAGGCGAAGCTAATGTTTGTGTTGACGATTCCTCCTTCCTGGCGCGGACATCGTCAACTTTAAATACCAATGTACCGTGCCACGGTAGGCTAAGAACTTTGTAAACGCAAAAGATTTTCGGAAAAGGAGTTGGTGCGATTTCGTATTGCGTGCTAATCAAAACACGTACACACTTTCTTGTACACATCCCCTCTTTTACTTTCGATCGTATCAATTGGGTGGACGTTTTTCGCTTTCATGAAATATTAATAGTTATGAACTTCTGGCTACAAGTTCTTGAGCGCGGATATTTCTCTCGATATTCTCTGTATAGGTTTCGTTAAGTACTGTTTAAAGGGTTAATTTGTTTGAATGATTTAAGCGTGCAATAATAAAATGTAACGGTCTCGCGATGGAGTATAAAAAATATTATATCCTTAGAAAATTAAGAAAGTTATCAGTAATAAATTTTGCTTCCAAATCGAAATTGTACTCTAAAAGTAATTAGAACTACTGCAATTCCAAGCAGATCTCATATCTTTTACAGTGCAATCTTTCAAATATGAAATGATCGTTTTTTTTTCAGGGATTCGTTACGTACGTTGCCTTTGCTAAATAATAATAACAGTTGTTTAAGTTACAGTTATAAATTAAAAAAAAAATTCAAATAACTCTATAATTGAACAATCAGCAATAGTGTTAAGTATAAATTTATAATTAAAATAAGAAGATAGATTTACAACGTATTTTCATTATCAGATGTTGAATGCGCTTCAAAATGTTCTTATTTTATTCAACCCACGTGCATTTCTACATCGCTATTAGTTTAACTTCCACGTACCTAGTACTGCATCCTTTGACAACTTTATTTTATTTAATTTAAAGTCAGAATATTTGAATATTGCATTATGTAAATAAAAATATTTAATAAATATAATTTGAATTTTAAATTAACTATAGCATGAATACTATTGATTTTGTGATTTAAAATAAAAACCAAAAGATTTATTCGATTAAAAAAAAGTTATTAACGAAAGTGAGATTTTGTGCTTCGCAGACTAGCTTTGATATTATTTATTTTTATTCATATTCGTTCTTAATATCTTGAGAGTACACTTATTGCTTATTAGTGTATTAGAAGTATAGAAAATACTTGCTTTCTTATAGAAGCCGACAAGTATACGTATAAGAAAATCTGATCCATATTTTTAAAAGCAGCATGAAATTGGTAAAAAATACTTTTAAAAAAACACCTTTAGTACTTTCAAAAAGCAAATAAAAAAACTATTTCTATCAAATGATAAATGTCCCTTAAAAACGTTAACTCTTATAAATCTACGGAAATTAATTGTAGTGACAAGTCGAGTTTCCTAACCTAAAAAAAGCTCACTTTCTCTCGTACAAAGCTTGTCCGTGCCGCCGTAGGCATTTCCCGAGCGTATAAAAATGAAGTCGAAGCCCATTTGCTATCACCATCGTGTAATTTACCACACACGTGCGCGCGCGCGCGCTTATTTATATATATATATATATATATATATATATACATACATATATGCATATATGCAAACACACACACATTTCGTTCTCGTGGCGCTCTGAAATCGCTTCTAATAAAAGCCCGCGCACCCGCGAAAATTACGGCCGGCGTGTCTGCTATTTTCATATGTTGCGCGCACGTCGCTGCTGATCGTCGGCTGACCGCTAGTGCAACCAGGTGCCAGAGGAGGAAGAGGAGGATTGTCTCGCGTGCGCACTCGTTCCGTGCTATTTCCATGCACGGCGTTTGCACGAGCCGAATTACGCAACGGCGCACACCGCCTCGACGGAAGAGGGTTCCATTTAAAATGACAATTACTTATGCAACTCGCGTCAATTACGACGCCGTGCACGCCGAAACAGGAGACAGACCTCTAGATGCGGATTACCTACGTGGCACTGCGTTGCTAGGCGTATTGACGTCTTTTCCAAGCCCATCCGCGGGCTGTCGCGAGTTGTGACAGCGCAACCTTGTGATTTAGACAGTTTGAGAGAGAAAAGAATCAGAAAGACTTATGCTTCGTGGATTCACACGACTTTCCTCCAATCTTGTTTGTAAAGAGTACATCTGTGAAGTAACGGTAAATGTAGATCGATAACTTGTAAAGGACTTTTTTGCTATCGGTCAGTCACAACTAGACGATCAACCCAACATTTTCGCCCACTTTGAATCCTTTTTAATGATACTGGGTATTTTTTATTAAATAAACAAATTAATCTATTGATATTGAAAGTTTGATATTGTAGACTATTCACGTAACTATTTGTTCTGGACAGAATCTCGATATTTTGGTTTATATAACTGTAGTGAATCGTTGCCGTACTTCAGAATTGTTAATAAAAATTTATTTTTATAAAATTAAAAGCAAAAATAAGTATTAATGACTGAAACAATAATGCAATAATAAAATCCGAACGGTATTCCTCTAAAAAAGAAAACTTTGCGTATAAATAGCTTTACAATAATAATAAATTTTTGTGTTAACAATTTGATAATTATTATTCTTTATTAATCTTTATTAACATCATTGACATAACTGTTATTTACGTTTTCAATTTATGTACTAATAAATTAATATTATGAACCATTCTACATAAATGGACACCAGTTCTAGAATGTTACTGTTTTCATGAGAATCGGCCAACAAGTAGAATCTGTTATGATTATTATTATTCGGTTTTCAAAACTCGGAACATCGTCACCTCGTCAAAACAAGAGTACCACTTTTATCTCTGCTTGTGCCAATTCTGTGCAGGATATCTGCTCTCAACCTATTTCTTCTGAATCTAATTTCAAAGTATCTTCCATTTTCGTCTTGGTTTATCTAACGTTCATTTACATTCTAGAAATTCCAGTCAAATATTATAATTTTATTTATCATTTTAACTACATGCTTTATTTATATGAAATATGAAATTCATATGAAATCTCATATCTAACGATGAAATACTTTTCCATAAAATTTCTTATATATCTACATACGTATTCTTTGCATATGCTATATATTCTTTCTTCGTATTGGATAAGAATCAGTATTTTATACTATTATATAAGAAATATCTTTAATAATGATTACTACCTAAGTTTAAATAAAATTGTGGGATCATCGTTTCCTTGTTTCCCTCTTACTTTTACTTCGCTTAATTTTATCTACTACTTGTTCTTAATTTTTTAAATTGAAGTTTAATATGTATATAATACAATTCTAATTTGGTTTTTTACTTTACTACTTATCTTATTCTTCATTATTTTATTCCATAAGCTATTCTGATTAATTTTTTTATTTGTAATTACTATCTCATATGAATCTGATCATGTATTCAACAATACTGATGTATTACAATATGCTGTTGTAATAACTACTATCGCTGGAATAAATGTAAATTTGGATTAGCCTAAAAAGCTTTCGTTACTACTATGAAAATAGAGCTTAATATATTTTGGTATTATGTAATAATGAATTGTATATAAATGTTTTGGAAAAATGACGTTTCCTTCATTTATCTACCTGGTTAAAAGCATTTTATCATTTTATCATATATGATAAAATCTAGTTTGTCGAAATTTATATTATTAATCTGATAAAATGTACTAAAAGGTAAGTCTCGTTAAAAAAACCGTAAATTTGGTTTAAGCGGCTGAAAAGTACTATCTATAAATATAATAATACCTATTTTCACATATATAAGTTTGTAAATTTAAAAAACTATTATTAATTTGTTACCAATTAATTCTGAATTTTGTTATTTTTTTCATGAGGTAACTTTTTAAATGTCAAATATTTCTATAAAATTATGTATCTTAACTAATTGTATAGTTGAATAGTCTGGGCTTCATCGTATCCTGTTTTGGTTTGTTATTCTGGAACGCGTACACGTAATTTATGTCCATTTTCTTTATTACCGTTTATGTCCCGCAACAATTTGAACGGAGCTTGATATTCTTTAGACTTATGTTTCTATATAAATTTTTAGACACTTTTTTATAATTAGTTTTTATGCTAAATATTTCATTTTTCCGTGCATTGGTTTTTGTCTCTATAAATATTTTTCTAAATATTATATTTCTATCTTATTGAACACAGATAGGTTTTCAGCACTATTTTATATATTACACTTTACGTTAAATTATTTTCATAGCTTTGATTGTTTTCCTGATATTTATTCGTATATACTTACATCGTTATTTTAATTATTATCTGTATTATAATGCTTTAAATCGTATGTATTCCTATTTAATACCATTTGATATAATTTTTCTGTTGATGTAATTAAAAAATTTAACATAAAAAATAAATTGATAAAATACCTTTAATCGATTTAATATAATCTACATAACATTGCCTGACTAGATCTGAGAATATCCAAATTGAATAAAATTTAAAACACATTCGAAATACCAATATTTACAATTTTTTAGAATTCTAATTATTTACGTCGTATAACATTTTTCAGTTCATCATTGACGATTGTGTTTCGAATAAATTTAATAAAATATGTAATTGTATAATAAATTAATGTATTTAATAACAAACTATGTTAAAATTCACTTATATATAATAATAATAAATATGAAAATATCAATTATAATTAATTGATTTAAAAATTGGCTAAACAAATAATAACGTATAAAAACTTTTTTTCGTTTCACACATTCCATTGATGTGTAAAAAGATTTTGCCTATTTTTTAAAGATCTGATGGTGAAAATAGTTCGATCAACCCTTTTTATAACATAGAAAAATCTATAATTGTTGTGTAGCTGTTTAGTATCCTTATTGTGTTCGCGTAGGTTATACCTTTATTACCGTGAAGATTCAAAACTCAATTGTAAGTTAAGTTACAAGATCTTTCTTTATCAATGCATGCATGACAAGTCTGTTCACTTAGAGTCGAAAATAATTTCAAATCATTAATACATTTAATCTGATATTAAGAATATATTTAATTATTTTAAATAGTTATTCAATATATAAATATTTATTAAAAATTACGATCAGAAAAACTTCTTATTACGTTATTACAATATTTATCAAAATATCTTACTTAATACTTAAAAAACTGTCTAAAGATGTTTCGCTGTTCAAGTTTCCTACTGAAATTACTTAAATATATATCTGTACTTTATGAATGAAGTTATTTTTTGTATAATTATTCCTGTCCATAAGGATTGCCATTTCTTTCATCGCATTGAACATTAAAATTTTTCTAAAATTATAAATAATGATCTATTTTCTCTGAATGTTAATATTATTTTTCTATTTATTGAGAAACCTTTTTCCTAAATTTTATGGTTATTTATTACTATGACAATTTGATTTACTAACTTTTTATTACTTCCATCACAGTTTTTAGAATGTACTTACTCTCAACAGATTACATATATTCATAGTACTGAATAGTTTTATTTTAATCATCCCTGATTTTTACCAAATATTCTTTTCTTCCGAAAATTTGAATGCAAGATTATTTTGCTTTAATGGTATTGCGGTCTCTGAAAGAATTTCTGGGTGAAACTTATATCCAATTTTAAGATTATTTAAGTTTATAGTGTGGCCTTATTTGCCTTTACACGTAATCTTTATATAATCTTGCGACTATATTTTGTACTTGTCCAGTTATTATTTATTGTTTGTCATTGAACGATACATCATAACGTCAACTTCATCAGTCAGAAAATAGTATACATTGTTCCAGAATATTACTGAGATTTAGTAATCAACAAGAATTTAACCAACTATTGATTTTTTCTTAACAAAATTTTTTATAAGAATAACAGGCTACTCTTAAATAAACTTTTATATAATAATTAACTTATTTAAAAAAATTTAAAGAATTTAAAGTATAACTTATTTAATACTTATTTAAAGATAATCAAATTGTTTTAATTTTTCAACACTATACGATAAAAACTTAAATCCGAAAAGAGAATGCTTCCATGTTTAATGCTTTATTAATAAGAAATTAATTTTATTCAAATAAAATTAATATTTAAAATGATTCAGTTTTATTTATTTCTAAATCTATTTCAATTTTGGACTGAGTTTTGTATAGTACAAATTATTTTCCTTAGACCAAGATTCAACATATGTTGAAGGCACGAAATAATACATGACTAACTGAGTCTTATTGAATAGTAATTAAAAGGATAACAGCGTTCAATAATTTTAACAATTTTTTTCATACTATGTAAAATTCTTGTTATTCGGTCTCTTTATTTTTATCAATCATTAAGAATCATCTAGACGTGACGTGTTCTCCAAGCGAAAGGACTCTTGCAAACTTTCGTATTATACGTACATACTGCAATGAACGTACTTGTATTCCAATTTTTGACAAAAGTAATTTATTTTTCGACATACACATAAAAGCAAGTATTTCATATTGATGTAAGAACATCTTTTTCAAATATATTTTTTATTTAACTTCAAAAAATATAGATTCTTTTTTTATAAGTAAGCAAAGTTTTTTCCTCTTTAGCAGCGGTATTATTAAGTTTCACAATTGTACACGAAATACTATAAAATAATATGTATCAAATTTATTTCTATACGTTTCTGAACGATCTTTATAAGTCTAAGTCTCTTCTAAAAGTCAGAATTGAAGTAACATAAGTTATGTTTTTATTTCAATTTTATATTATCATAAACATTGAAAATATAACGATCACATGTCGCCAGTAAATAGGAGATACGAAATTTTTCTAGGCTCTTGCGTTTTAACACATAAAAACTATGTCTGCTATCATTACATCAATTTCACACTCGCATGCGAAAAGCCTGAAGCCTTGAATTTCCAATACAGTTCGTTCCCTCCCTTGCCTTATACGCGTTATCATCTCTTATGAAATGAAAATAATAGTTTGCTAGAGCACTGGGCATAAGATAGACAGAAAAGATAATGCAGTCATGATGAGCTTCTCGACGGGTTTATCAGCTGTAAAAGACATAGGAAGGAAAAGAAATCTCAAACTCTCCCTAAGTTTACAACGGATCGTTTTACCGTTTACTCGTTCCGCGATATAGTACGTACACTATACGATTCTGATAACTCCCTCCCACTTTCTCACTCTTTCTCACTCTTCTCCATCGAATGAGTTTCTTCCTTTGGCATCGAGATACGTGCATAGTAACTGCGAGACATACCCCGGCTGCTGTTACAACGGCACCTGGTGAATATTCCGTTATATGTATGGAGTATGCACGTACACATTTATACGCACGTCGTAAGATCTGGAGGGGGAAGAGAGAGAGAGAGAGAGAGGACGAGAACAGCGACGATTACCGTGGAAGAAACTTTTAGGTAATCTTCTCTTGTGCTCTTATTAATGTCGACGTTTTTTTATTATTGTCATAATTATCATATATTTAATTTTTAATTTATTCGTTAAAGTCAAATCTTTCTCGAAAACTTATGACTACTACTTTTAAATGCATTCAAATAAATAATGAATATTATAATTAGAATTATGGACATTCTTCCTAAGTCATGTTATTCATTTAAACTTGAATAAGTTAAGCAAAATATTCTAAATTTTTCTAATCTTAATATAGTTATACAAAATTAAAAAATCAATCACAAATATTTGAAAAAAAATTTATTTAAATTCAAATATATATAATCTAATATTTTATGTAATGATAACCTTATATATTATTAAAAAATGTTGAAAGAAAAGATAACGTTAAAGATAAGTAGACGTATTATCAAACACGAGTATTTCTAATTAATATTAAACTACGTTTGGTAACCTGTATTACCTATACATGGTAACCTATACATTTTCAATTGATCTAAGAAACGGTAAATATAAAATAAAAAATAGAAACTATGTAACATATATATCGAAATTGGTAATATTAAACCTCTTATCTAAATTACAAGACATGTGTTTGACTGTAATTGCTAGTTAAATTGAGTTCAAATACATCTTATTCATAATACTATGCGAATTGATATGTAGTAGTTGATGTTCGACTAATAATTGGAATACAAATTCACTTCGTAAAAATGATCGATATATTATATTGAGATATACATTTATTAACATACGTCAAGCAATAATAAATATGTTTAACATATGAAATTACATATGTAATCATGTTAAATTCCTGTTTATAATTATTTTTGAGATTTTTAGATAAAAAATAACTTTTTTGTTGTGTATTTATACATTTAAATAGAAATAATCTCAATATATAAACAAATAATATAAAACGAAAACAATTTTTTGTAAAACTTTGATAGTTACTTTCTAACATATTTTTTTATAGATAATATTTAATAACTCCTAATAATTACCTTGTAAAAAGTTTTTAAATAAGATTTATGTTAAATTCAATAGTAAGAAATTGAGTGAATTAAATTAAGTCTTTTATCTTTACATCATTTATTTGACAGGCATACTTTTTTTTCTAATCGTAGAAATATGTGCGTAATTTTTATTCATAAATCTGAGTATCTAACTTAACACATTCATTGTAATTGCATTACATGCAGTAGACAATATTCATTATTAAGTTAATTAAAATGGACAATTCGTTACAAAAACGTTAGTTCTTTTATTCTAATAAGCCCAAAAAAATTTAGAATGAATTTTTAAGTGAATACGGTCGACAGCTATATTGTTTCTCTAATTTATATAACCCATTCATTATGCTTGAAAATACCATATGAAATAATGCACTGATGTTGGCAATGTTTTACGCAAATCAATGCAGAACCTTGAAATAATACTTTATTAACAAATTTCGTATGATTACATAAAATGATATCGATCGCGTTACTTGCGTACTACCTAACAATTTTCAAGATTATATTTCTATAACAGATAAAATATATTTCTTTTATTTGTATTATTTTTTTGTTTTGTATTTGTATTAGTATTCTGCACAAGCTATAAATATAAAAATACAATTACAAAGAATCCTTTGTGTTTCAATCAAAGAATCTAAAACGGCCTGGAGATGAATGGTAAATACGCATAGCAGTTAATCTTATGTATGTGTTGTCTCGAATCCATATATTAGACAACGAAAGACGACGAAGCGCATGCACGTGAGAAAATGGTCTCCCCCTTCACCGGTCCCCTCATTATTAACGACCTCGAAGGTAAAAATAATACAACAATCTAGATCGCAGATATAGCATATTGGCGAGCTCACTGGATAGTAGTGAGATATATATGCGAGAAGAAACGAAACCCTATAACGACGGCCGCGCGTGCGCTGACCGGTCGGACATTAGTAGCATAGAGTACGTAAATCTTGTTTGAAAACAAGGGAGTAACATACTCGCTGTCCGTGCCGTTACTTTCTTTAAAAGAGGGGGAAGAGAAAATGCCGTGGTTTCATAGACTAATTGATTATTGTCATACAGCCTGCTGATGTATCCAAAATTGTCTGCAAGTGCGCCTTATCCTTTTTACAGAAACAAATATCCAGTTATGTCCACATCATTTCATATGTGATTGCCGTCTTGCACTATTAATGAATTTACTTTAATACAAGTCTCTGATAAGTTGGAACTTTCAAAGAACACACTAATTCACGAGTAATCTAAATTTTTGTTACTAATGCTTACTTCCTTGTTTAGTCTTATATTCGTGGGAAAAGCAATCCTTTTATTTTCACATAATTGTTATAAATGTTATAATTTTAATTTTATTTTTTCGGTAAAGGATATATATGTAAATGAGTTGTAAAAAGAAGCTAAATAATTATTATTCAATAACTATTTACATCTAATCATACAGTCATGAATTTATAATTTCAAGTATTATTTGAAAATTCAGACGTACACGCGAAAAACTTTTGTAATTGTCTCTTGCGATTGTAACTTGAACCGCAATTGCAACGTCTTAACTTGTATTCTCAGTACCTAGTCATATTCAGTTGATGCAAAGTTACTTGATATTATGCCGTTAGAAACTTATATTTGTTGAAAGTATATCTATATTGTAAGAAATAAAACTTAAAAATCTGTACGCTATTTTTAATAATATATAATTCTTGCGATAAGTTAAAACACCTTAATTTATCTAATGTTTTTTCTAAACTTCTTGATGTCAAATTTTAATCTACTCTAAGTAGAATGCGTATAACGCTACATGAAATTCCAAGTAGATTCTAATTTGCAGGTAAATATACATAATACATTAAAGGAAGGTGTTTAACATTAATTTAAAAAAAAAATGCATTTCAAGTCGAGGAAGAATTTACTGCACTTTCATAAATTGAAAACATGTTCATCCATTGGTTCAATGTACAATTAAATTAATTATTAATTAATGAAATTTAATTAATTAAAATTCGATGTAAAAGAAAATAATAATAATGGATACTCTTGAGCCCAAAAATCATCGAGAATAAACAAATCCTAAAGATCTTATTAAATATTGCACAGACAAATCACCACAAAACTAAGTACGCTTCTTAAATAGAGCCATGGGAAATCCTATCATCCTCTCATAATAAATTCCTCGGGTGGGGTTTTTCCTTTCTTCCGTGGCGCTTGCTACAAGTTTTTGCGGCGGAGGATATATAGCAACCGTACATAATTTGTGGTTGTCTCAGGGCCGGTCGATGTTCACTCATGAATGAGGGTGGGGCGGATGGTGGGAAGGAGGACGATTTAAATGGACTTATCGCACCGACGAAGAACCGGTCCTCTTTCCCTCAGGTGCATATGCGGTTCGTCCACGTTCCATGGAATCTTCGCGATGAAGATTAACGTGCATTCCATGTGAACTCGTTAAGTAAACATTCGAGAGTAGCTGCTATAGCTAAGTACGAGCGATATTGTTTTACGCCCTTGGAATATCAGTGTTACGAAATTTAGTGATATCGATAATGAAGGCGAGAACTTGTAAATCAGCGACGTCAACTTTTGCTGGCAAATAGTGACTGGCGAGTTAGTCAGTTAGGAATCAGAGAAGAAGAGAATAAAAGTAATATTAGAGATATTACTTTAATCGATGATTTTAAAGGATATTAATTTAATATTTTAGATATTCTCGTCAATTAAGCGCAACATTTCTAATAAAAAACATTTTTTATTTACATAGCATTCATTTTTTTTTAGTAAAAATATGAGCGAATGTAAATGGAATTTTTCTTTGTAGTAGACATCTAAACAAATATATTTCATAATTCTTTAGTATGATGTCATTTATATGTTACATAATATTAAAAATGTTTTGTTCTTTAAAATGCTAATAATTTACTTAAGTATGTACACGTAATTTCTTCTTTCTTTTTCTTTTATTATTAGGAAAAAAAGTTATGTTTTAAATAAATTATGTGGTTCATAGATTCTATGTTCTGTAGAAATTTACGAAGTAAATATAATAAAGTAGCCGAATAGCTTTAAATAGCTTTAATACTAAAAATAATAATTAATGGGCGCACTAAAGTTTTCATAAAATTTACAATCATTTTAAGGTTAAGTTAGTGAATGAGAATTTTATTACATTTTATATTATTATTTCTACGATGTGTATAAAGTTTTTATAAAAAACTAATTGGACTTGTGTACTGAGAGCAAATATTAACGCTCAAATGCGTAGTAAACTTAAATACAATATAGTGATATCTCTAATGCATTATCCTGAAGTTTATATGTTTTTGTGAAATATTTTTCGAATTCACAAATACATTCCTATGCGTGAGCCAATAGAGTTCTATTATAATTGATAGAATCATAGTATCTTAAATAAATTGTCTATCGAATTAATTTATTGAACAATACTTACTTACGATCCCGAATTTCTGCATCGTTCCTCGACAATTGTTTGAATAATAACTGCTCAAAAGGAACCTCATCTGGCCAACTTCTTTATTATTCGAGGAGAGGTGTATGCATTTGTGTTACGGAAATTGGAATTTACACCTTTTCAGGGAAGTTAGGGCAAAGAACACATAAATAATTCGATCACGAGATTATAAACAATGTATAATAGATTATGTACTAATAATGAGATACTGCTAATTGTGTAATCCTCTACGTTAAGGAAACTGTACAGATAAGAATACAAACTAAATGTTTTCAAATGGTGCAAGAAATTGCAAGAGCGATTCGTATACCATCAAAAGTATAAGTACTTACTGTGAGGTGAAGTGTACAAACAATTTTTTTGATAATGTGTACAATTTGAAACATCCGGCTGTATAATTAAATAATATTATTAAGTTATTAGTTTATTAGGACCACATAAGATCTCGTAAAGAAGCTTAAAATTTTTTAAAGCGATAGATTTCTTTAGAACAAAAGAAAAATGACAGGGACATCTCGCAAATCAAGTGCTTTTCTCGGTGAGTTCCGGCTCATTTCACTCGGATGTACCTCTAAACATTATCATCCGCGACGCTGCTGTAGAAACTCTTCCGAATCGACGGGCCCAAGGCTATGGCTGGGAATTAACCGCAAGGCCTAAAACTCTTCGTCTGACGTACTTTCGCCGGTAATATAATCGAACGCGGCCGTGGGGCTTCACTTAAGTCCCTCACGAAGTCTTTCTGTGAGGGCCCCTTTCTTTTTTCCGCGGCAAATTTTTCATCTCGCGGTTTTCTGCACGCGATCTTTGTATTAAGCGTAACTTGAGATATGATGAATTTAATAGAACCACCGATTTTATTGACGTAGTTAATTATTTTGAGTTACCCTTTTTTTCTTTACAAGTAAATTAAAGCGCGCACGGAGGATGAGTCGTGGGTGAAAGTACAGAATTATTGGCAAAATTGAGTGTGTGAGGAAGAAATGCTATTCTCTGATGTGTATTATTTCATTTGTGTATTAAGGTTTATTGGTTTTGGTTTTTCAGTAAATGCTTTCGTATCGGCTCTTATCCAACTATTTTTATAAAATAAGCTGCAGACGCATCAATCATTTTCTAAACTCAATCATTATAAATCATTAGTTTTTCAAACTGCTGTTGTATATAGTATTTTCGCTGGAATACCTATTACAATAATCTTTATCGTTTTCTATAAATCGTTGTTATCCTCAGTGTAAGTGCGAAAAATATTAAATTTTTTTTACATTCGATAGGCAAATGATACATCTGTGCTAAAATAGAAGAGATGGTAGAAAAGTGATCTATCTCTACATTCGATATTTTTTATAATGTATTATTTTTCTGTCATGTAAACTATTTAGGGTATGTTTTAATTCTAATTATACAGTATCTAAAATATTAACAGTTTCTAAATCAATAATCCTATATATAAGCTAAGAAAAATTAGTACACACTCACATAATTTCATGAATAATATCTAATAATCTTGCCATTTTACTGTTGAAACTTTGTTTGTTAATTATCTTGTTGTGATATTTTTAATAATAGATTTAATTAATTAGAATTTAAAGTAAAACAGATTAGGATATTATATTTCTATTTAATTGATTTCTTAAATTCAAACATACTTCGTAGTTGATATTAAAAGAAACGATTTTATTTGCGTATATTGACTTTGATTTTATAGTCTATTAATCAATTTTACATTGTTACGTATTATAAACGGTTCTCATTATTGCGTTAAGTGAATTTAACAGTTGGATTATAATATAGCATTATTTTATAATTTCTGTAAACATAGAGATGAATTTCTAATTTGTCGTAATAAATAATTCATGTGAATATAGTTTTTTATTATAAAATCTAAGCAGCGATTAGTATGGAAAAATACAAATATTGCAAATTTCCACTTAATAATTGTTAATATTTTTCAGAATAAACTGATCTAAATTTTTACCAGATGAAAAATAAATATTTGGAGCATGTATGTATGTGTATATATATATATATATATATGTTCTCAATTTATTCCAATTAGATTATTTAAGTTAAAAATAAAATGGCAATATTATAATAATTAACAAAACTATTTTTTCGAAGAAAATCATTTAAATATAATGCATAATGTCATTAAAAAAACATCAAAAATTTTGAAGACACGTGCAACGTACTTATATCATTAATATATCTGTCATCAGCTACTAATATATAAATCATCAATTGGTAAAGAAGCCTATTTATAAACTATTACTAGTTCTATTATAGATAATATTACTTGTATAAATGGTGACTGTATATCGCGGTAAATATGAATTATGAACAAAAGATCCAATGTGGATATTAAAAATCTTGTAAACTCATGTTTGTTTTACGTTAGAAATAGCGTGCTAAAAGTAAATTATTGAAGATTTGAGATTACATTTTTCTGAAAACGGTAAACTTAGAGAATTTATTCAGCTTTACTGAACTGTTTTTAAAGTAACTTTTTACATTATTTTTTACAATAGTCATTTTCGAGTCGAGAAATCACATTTTTCAATGTAAAAAATGATAAATTTACATATTATCTTCATTACATCCTTTCCTTAACATAATAATATTCAAATGAAGTGTTCAAAGTCTATAATTGTATATTCATTGAATTATTATTATACAACATTTTAGCACAGAACTGCATTTAGCGTATGGCGAATCTTTGGAAATTTTCGACCGACTTGGTCCCGTGACATTTAATGACATTTAAAAAGGCAAACAGCCCCTCGGTACCTCTTACATATAAAAAGAGAACAAAAAGAAACGAAAGCCATCGAACATCGTCCATTTGGAGATACTCTTCAGCTCTAAACGTGGTGCACGTGGATGTGCTCTATACTCCTGCCTCTAGACTTCCTCGTCGTTACACCAGTTACTATTCTGGTACTGTAGTCCCGGGAGTCGACTTGTCCCAGCGGTGGCAAAACGACTCATGGCAAATATATCTACGAGCCTTACTTACTCGTCTGTGACTTTTCTTCAACTGACCAGAGAAATACTTCTCCTCCTCTCCCCCCTCACTCTCAGTATGTATAGAAGATTTCCCAATTGGGAGCACCAAATGGCTAATATTTTACATTACGAGAAGGATTTTGGAATTTTCAAATAATTTTTGAAATTTTTATCATTGTAGAAATTTGAATTATTCTTTACGTGGATATTTGTTAGCGCTAGAAATATTTTATATTTTTAACGGCAGTTTATTTTTAAAAGGTAGCTATGTTTTCTCAGACTTCCAAGACAAGTAGTGAATCTTAAATAATCTGATTCAAATGGTTTGAAAGTATAGATTCTAAAAGCAAAGTTGCTTTTTTATGTATATAATTTTTAACATAGAAAGAATAAAACTGTAATCCATTTTAATATTTAATTTTTCAAATAGTATTAGTTATGGGTCTCTATATATTTAGAACTATTAAAAACAACTAAAACTTAAGTTTATGCCGATTTCGTTCATAAGAATGTAGCTGTTTTCTATCTGTTAGTTATGTAGTTATATCTATTGCAAAAGCAACTTTCTTTATATTATCTACAAGTACATTGTAGATATATTATTATTATTATTATTATTATTATTATTATTATTATTATTATTATTATTATTATTATTATTACAGCCGTTCAAATTGTAAAACACAAATTAAAAGTTACATTTATCACAATCTATAAACTAAAGAAATATTAACTAAATAGTAAAGGTGTCCTTATTTGAATATATTACAGAAGTCGTACATGATGTATAGACTTGTATCATAATCTATTATTACTTAAAATTAATCAACTGATCAGTAAATTCTGTATAAATACCTATTAAAATTTATTAATTTAAATTTCTTAGAACTAAAATATTCTAAATAATAATAAAATAAACATTAGATAAATTAACATTAACTCATTAAAGTAACTAAACTTTTTTATAATTGTTAAAAGTTTTATTATAAAGTCTTACTTAAATTTCAAGAAATAAGTAATGTGTTTGGAACTAATATTTGCTAATAGTGTAAATTATGATTTGAAATATCTCCAAACTATTCTTACGTTTCACAAGTATGACCTATATTAGAGCAGTTGAAATATAAGAATTTAGATCAAATGCGCTTTTAAATGATACTAAATATATCTTCAATTCTTCAATTCTTCAAAAAGTTTGCACTTCTTGATACGAAAACTAATATATAATATGCAATAAAATATTTCAAAATTATTTTCATGATTCAATTATTTATAAACATTTAACTTAAATTGAAATTCATCACTGTTGTTCTTTAATTTTGAAAAAACAACATCGTTTCTTGCTGCACTCCTTATATTGTTTATATTTACCTATGATTTCCTATAATTAGGCACTTTCTCAAATATATTGATTAATTTTCTATTAAAAGGACTTTCAAAACGAGATACTGTTCAATGAAGTATACAATTCACCAGTTTACTGACACACTTTTCAGTTGAATGAAAATGATCATAAATCGATTTTCTACTAAGAAATGTTGAGAATAATTCACTAAACTAAAAGCCTCCTATAGACCAACATTTATCCTCAAAAATAAATTTTATCTATTTAAATAAGCTTACGAAATTAATTCGCTTATTATTATTCTATGCAAATAACTTGTATACTACAACCAGAAAACAAAGCGCTCATCCTGCTCCCACAACCTTCACCCTATCCCCACACATTGCTACATACATTTTTCAAATCACCTCCATACGTGAAGGCGCACGTAATTTCTCTGACTCGTTGCGAACCTACTTGACTGACGTTATACGGTCTCAGGTGTATGGGGCAATCAAGCATCAAACACATAGCGCACTTATCTTGTATCCCTTTATGCAACGTCTTACTGCTATCGAGAGAGAAAGGCATCGCGATAGAAGTCAGCTGTAAGAGTAAGTGACCTTTCTTCAAATAAACTACAACAAGAGATTCTAAAAAGAATCTCTCTTCCTCTTTCTCGCTCTTTCTCGAACCTCTATAATTAACAGTATGAGCTGCAGTAGCGTAATACGCTTGCGTTCCTATGCAACTCTCTTAGCGTATAACATCTTTGTGTACTAGTGACGTTAATATATGAACTTGGGTAAAAGGGGAAAAGTCTATTTTAGGCATGCATTCTTTTTGACAGTACAAAAGAGAATTGCACTTGATACTTGCGCTACAGTCAGAGGCTGTCTGATTCTATGCACTTAGATCCAGTATGGATTGGATTTAGAGATACTCTTTTAAGTCGAAAGTAGAGAAAATGAACTCCGTTACTGTAAGAGTACGAAAAATCTACACTACGGAATTTTTATTGCGCTCAATATTTATTAATAGTATCAAATAATTTAGCGGATATTTACGTTTTCTTTAATTTCTTGAATATTACCTTTACAGAAACATTCTATCAAAAATAAATTAATTTATCATTTGTGTACATTATACATGTACATTAAGAAAATACAATAGGAAAATTAATGTAAGTGCTTACATACTTTTAATAATTAAAATACATATTTAAAATGTGTATATAATATCGACAAAATCTTTAAGTGTTTTTAAAAATTGATTTACAAAATGATATTTTTTTTACTACAAACTAGAACTATTCAATCGTCATAATCAGATATCTTATTAGTAAATTTTTTTTTAATTTGTAATATATACTAAACAAGAAATGTTTAACTACTCTTAATATTAATAATTATTAATTTGATATCATAAAACACTGTTGTAATATTGTTATTTTTATGGGTGCTATATTTATTTTGCGTTTTAATATATAAATTTTACATTTTACGAGAAACATAACTTTCTTACTTTAGTTACATAACTATTTTCTAAAAATAATCGAAGAACCTCTGTTATTTTTAAAAATTAATCTCTGGAGATAAACATCATTTTATTTTATTAAAGGATGAAATCACTTTAGTTTCAATATATTTTACTTTGAGTGTAGATAATCCGTCACTTAACCAATTTGCTAAATGAAATCCCTTGAACGTATCGCTAGAACGATCCTGGCGATTGTCCAGGATTTATAAATATAAATCGTTTTAGGCAACAGAATGCACATGTTCCTGTCGTTCATTTTCTACTCTTTTAGCTTTCACTATTCTATCATTTTTCGATTTTTGTTCTCTTCACATGGAAGGATTGTTCGTCATTAATTTTTTCCAAATATCAATTTCAGTATAATTTCGTCTAATTAATATTTTTAATTAATTACACAAACTGTTTTTTTCGACGAAGGTTTGTTAAATAAACTGTAAAAATTTTAATTAACAAGAAATTACGACACAATATAAAATGTTCCTTATTTGTTTACAATCTTAGATATTATAAAGACAATTTTGGCATTATTATAATTGCATTTGTGATAATAGAAGAGATACCGCGAGAAAAAATAATTAAGGCTATTGCTGGCGTAACTGTGCCACTTCTTTATGTTCGTGCTTCCACAATATTGGACGCACAAATGGTGAGAAGTTTCTATGTTTCTATTTAAAGATGTAGTTCATGTTCATAAACTATGGTGGTATCGATTATTATCTGCTAAACTAACCACGTATGAATTAAAGTAAAACGTGATCTATTGAGTGAATAATCACATTATTATGTATCACTTGAAGATCTAAATATGCGATTGTTAATTTTTACACGCTTCATATGTATATATTTTACATTATCCATGTAAGAGAAATCCTTGTAAAAGAGTTTTCGTAATGAAACCCGTTTATTAGATGCGGTTTAACTTTTTATGTACAGTTTAGAAAAAACTTTAATATGATCTTGAAGTTTTTACTTGTGAATAGATCGAAGTAGTATCGTTTTCGAATTCTCTCCAGAGTATTATTAATTATTTGCCTTGGCTTACTATGTCAGTGAAAGTATGCTTTTCTTATTTATATCTGTCTATTTTGATATTTTTATTGCATTTAAGAGAAGATATGTGTGACAATTTGAAAGTGGCTTGGATCCAGGAAATCCATAAATGACGACCTAGCTGTACTGAATTTCATTTTGCGCCTCTTACACGCGTACATACGCAACTACTGAAAATATTGCAGCATAATTCCTTGTATATTACTAAATTATTAGTTTAATCTTGATTACGAAACCATCAGGTATAGAAAAAGGTTTTGAAAGATCATATCAAATGTAGAATCATAGAGTAATTGTCATCAAAGCTAGCAAAGAGCAACATGTGAAGTGGTAAAGAGCCAATTATATTTAATTGAATATTATAACTTTGAATGAAAAGTCTATTTCGTAAAAATTGGTAGGCTTTATCGAGTTTGTTGCACAGGGATATTTAACATTCCATCAAAATTCGGCTGCTTACCCAACCAATCGAATTAATAGAAAATATACGACTTGAATCTCAATATATTGTGCGTGTGAAACGCACAATAATTGAGACCACGTTTAACCGTCGTCATCATCATCCTCATCATCACAGTCATTGTCATTATCGAATGTCCTGTTATATTTACCCAACTACTCGCATGGAAAATACTATTTTCGTTGCTCTACCTGTACGCGACGCTGCAACGCGTGTATCTCACATGTAAAAACATACAAATTACAGTATTTACCGATTGCGCGCTGGAAACCTTGGCGATGATGTTGACTTATTTAAAGCGTTTATGACGGTCCTCGCTACGTTACGACTCTCAACATATCTTAGACTCATAATGGAAATTAGCACGAACTTAATTGTAAACGTGAAAAATCAAAGCTCATACTTGTCCAGCTACCGGTTACCGTTTATTTGAGTATTTCTCACAATTCAAATGAAAATTAATATGTTTTTAACTATTATTTTTAGCTTTAGTTTTTAGGTATTAATTATATTATTGTTTTCATTTCGTATTAAAAAAAAAGTTTTTGAGAACTTAGTTTTTTTATCTATCAAAAGAATTATATTCAATAAATGCAGTTTGAACTATGCATTGAAAATATTTAAATATTGGTAAATTAAAATAAAAGCTATAGCTATATATATAATGTCGAACAAATTTTTGTAAATGATGTAATTTACTGCAATGAATTACCAATAAATATTCGGACAATATTTTCAAGAATTTCAGTAAATTAATTTACTTATTGCTTCAGTAAAGAAAATAACGAACATAAAAATTAATTAGGGAAAACTTATGTAGATTTTATTTCATTTAATTTTCTAGCACTAATCTAGGAAGTCTTAAAAAGAGAGCTCTTTTAACATTGTACTTCACGTATCATGGCATACTAAATTTGGTTGACTTTCTTCGTGATTTTTTACTTAACGTACTCAACCGCGAGGAATCTCAGTTATTCATTCACGTTTACGAAGATCATCCCGTAGATAAATATCATGTTCGTAAAAAGACATAGATACACTTTTCCGCTTATATGTACGATCACGTCGTCCAACATCTAAACATTAGTTACGTATTACCCGATGCGGATTCCAAGGCTGGGCAGGAAGTGACGAAAGCGACTTTAGTCATTCACTCGTGCGTTTGTTGACTGTCAGTTACTTAGAGGCAGGACGATAGCTATAATGATCGCGAGAGGAGTAACATATAATATAATAAATAATAATAGCATATATATAAATCATATTACGTATTAGTTGATATCGAGATTAGAAGAAAAAGTGAGATGAAGGAAAATCTGGTTCACGGAGTTATGCTATTAATGCTCCCGCGCTGCTCAGGACTTTTCCGAGAATTGTATTTATTTTCTCTTCACTTGTCACTTCGTCGTTTTTATTTACCTAAAAAAGAATAGAGGTCAGTGGTAGAATGACCTTTAACCTAAACGAGAAAAACATATCTAGGCTATTGTGAAAGTGGGTGAAGCACTAGTGAAGTTTTTCTTTTCAAGCAAATGAATTAGTACTTATATATATATATATTTTTTTTACATTAACCTAACAATTATTGGATTATCAACAGTAGACAAAACAATTATTGATGTAATCAAAGTAGATTTATTAAGTGTTAGATAAAATCCCTCTGGATATTAGAGTCGTAGTTGACTATTTTCGTTACGAAGCTCTTATTCAAAACGAACGCATGCACATATGAGGAAATTCATAGTTAAAAGTTATGAATAGCACAATAGAATGAATGAATACTTCAAGTATATAAGGATGCATCGTATAAAAGCATTATTTTTTAACGAGAATGTAATTTGATGCATACAAGTGTATTTTTTCCCTTTTAAGAGTCACGTTTGCTCTAGGACTCACACTAGAGTTGGTAATACTAACCACACTAATCGCACTATTGATACTTGAAAGCTTTCTAATACGTCTTGGAAATGGAATGCTTCATAAAAAGAATATTATTTTCTCTCTCCCGTATGAGTAAAGAGAATTTACGTTTAAATATAACTCTAATTCTGTTCTATTTTATAAAATTCTAAGGCCTATTAATGACGTGACAAGTCAATAATTCTCGGTTATTAGGTATATTGAAATTATCAAAATCGTTGGCATGGTTGCGTTCGCGAAAATACATCTGTGTTGTCAGTCCTTTGAACTTGGATGAATGCCGATGCCAACTATCAGGTCTCGCTTTCACGTTTCTCTCCGGTCCCAACTTTCTTCGCGATGTCACATACGTAAATAGGTAAAAGCGCCCCTTTGGCTTTTACTTTTGCGCAGTCGCTGCTCGCGCACAACGCTATTACAGCGACGATGAAAAATTTTCGTTTCAGTTCATTTCTAACCGTGGCAAATCGTGAACTCGTGATGCGGATGCGCTCGATACTATTGTTGCGCAAGTCCTGACTGTCGGAGATAACGCTATCATTAAGCTCTTTGAAGTCGCTCTTTACTTTTAATTTTGTTGATTTTGTTTTAGTTAGAGAAAAAAAACCTAAATTATGATTGAAAATAATAACTGTTACTATTAATAAACTAATTAGATTATTAATAAACTAAAAGTTATTACCGATTTGAAAATAAACGAAAAATATAACTAAGTCTTAAATAAGCCTTTGACTGGATTTCGGGACATGCACTATAGAATCTAAAGGTAGGTTCGCTACTCTTACTTTCACCTCTCTAGTTATAAGACTCTAATTTTACTTTCCTGAACAACAAATAGCTCTTCTTTTTTTACATTATCAGAATTATTTTATGAATGAATAGTGTAAGTTGCACTATGAAACTAATGTCTAAATTTAATTGCTTACTTAAAATATTTTGTTTTTTAAGATTTCCAAGTAAGTTTTTGAAATATATCCTGAAACTTGAAATCGAATACTTATTTATATTTTCATTTAAAATAAAGGATTAATATTTAGTATTCGCTTAGCTTAAAATGAGAAATCGATAATAACGTTTTGATTGTATCACACTGAACAATTTCGATACATAGGTGAACGAAATAGGCCCAATTTTCATTCTCATTGTTGAATATCCTATATGTGCATTTCGCATATTGCTAGTAGGTGTACGCATAAAAATGTTCAAGGCATAGCAATGTGTAACAGAGGCCCACATCTGCATTTTAACAGTTTATGAAGAAAAAATTTTCACGCCTGAGGTGAAAAAAGAAAAAAGGAAATACGTAAAGAAGAGGCATTTGAGGGCCTGTGTAGAAAAGCGAGTACAGCTCGCACATTACGATCGGCGAAAGGTATGCACGTGTGGGCGGCCGCGGAAGTCACGATTTTTCGCGCGCTACGCATAACCGAGATTTTTCTCCCACTCATCTGTCGTCGCCTCGCTTTTCGAGTAGTGTATGAGCGCCACGTCTTGCGTCAACTGGTGTGCACAAGCGGCATACGCGAGTGAGGCCAGATCGAGAGCCCAGCATCACAGGTGTACCCGAAAAATGCCGATATTACGATATTAGTCGCTCCTTCGTGTTCGTGGGCTTTTTTTATTTTGCTCATTAGCTGTATAGAGTTAACAGTTATCTCGCGTAATTGAAGAAAATTTTGAGGCGGTCGGGATAAGTACTTATAATACTTTTTAACGCTACGCGTGTATGCTCGTTTTATTAGCTTTCGCTTATGTGCGCACGGCTTTCCCAGTCGAGATTATGTCATTGCAAACAGGTTTTGTACTAACTGTCGTATTAAAAATTGTTCCGAGTACATTGACACATTATTACGCATATTAAATAAAACTCTTGGTCAGCCCTATTTTGAAGAGTTAATAGGTGAAATACTCTCTGATTGACAGATGTACTCTAAATACTTCATAATAGCTCTGGAATATTTTTCTTGTTTTTCAACGTAAGATTAAGATTTTGTAATGATGTAATTAGAGAACTATAATTACACTCGAATGAACTAACAATACTAACTAAATGAGCAAATTGATACATATAGTAAATCAAGTATTAGCGAATTAATGCTTTTCCAGCGAGTCTACGCTTTCACATACTCTTAACGAGTACATTAAATATTTTAAAACCCCGATACCACGTACCTTTTTCACCTCTCAATCATCAGATAACGATTACTAATAATTTCAAACATATTCATAAGAAATTCCTTCAGAAACTACATCGTAATTGAACCGAGCAACTTTTCTCAATAATCAGGCCTAATCATTGAAGGGAATAACATTACCGAAGATCCAAACTGAAGAAACTGAGTGTCGACCGAATAACCTGGGAGTATCTAAAACTTCGTGAAATATCCGACGTAGTATTCAGTGATAGAAAATACACAGAAATAAGTACGCTACGAACACAAGTGCTCTCGCGAGTGCTGTACAGGAGGCTCACGGCCACTTGGAGTACATCCGCGTCCGCAGCTGAACGACCGAGGTTAGCATTGAAAGAGCGTCTGCTGATTGAAAAGACTGATCGCCGCGCTCAAAAGAAACGACAAACCTATGCTTTCGATTATCGCAATTGTGAGCGCACTGCTTTTGTTTTTCTTTTATTCCTCGTAATAAAGCGAGTTCTTCTCTTTTAACCGTTGGTGCACCGCTGGTACGTAATTCGCCGGAAGATGACGGATCATGGCTGGGATGTTTCGTGATTAGGCAAGCGTTGAATCCACGCTTTACCATTATTTTAATCTCTAACAGATTCCCATTAACGACGCACGAATTGCACTATGGATTTTTTTACTTAGAAATTTATAATTCAAATTCGTTTATAATTGATTGTTAGAAGTGCGTCCTTATTTCCGTGCAACCTTTTAACTTCCGTTAAATTTGATGCTTAATTTGATGCAATTTAGGTGAAGTGCACTCATTTTGATGCATTATTTTGTTGCACCGCGCAGAGACTGATCAAGGGCAAACAACGCCTAGAAGGAAAACTCTACTAAAAGTATGAGTCATTGCTTACTTATCGCGTAATGAAGTATACTTAAATGCACAGACAATAAAGATAACATTTTTAAAGTTGCATTACTTACCAAGCAAAATGATTTTGTCAAGACTTCACTCGTTTCAAATGAATCAAGTATTAAAAATAGATTCGGACAATGTTTTTTTAATTAAAATGAAACACAATTTAATTCTGAACAAATTAAGTATGCAAAGCAACTTTTTTCTCTACACGGAAATGGATGTTTATTTGAATATCAATCATTTTATGATTATTAGCTTATGTTACAATATCACCATTTTTCCAATTTTTTTTAACCCAACAATTATCATAGAATGTCATATACCTGCATTTTACTATACCAATTTATAGATTCTCGTTATTTTCTTAATTAAAGTCTCTCTAATAAGAAAAAACTGTTTTTATTTTATATAAAATAAAAGCAAGTCGATCGTTCGAAAAAATCGAATTCACCTTGAACTTGTTGAGCTGAAATAAACTCTGATAGATCAAAATCGATTGGTTGAGATATCGCCAACATATATTAGTTATAACGAAATCAAATTCTTCGGAATAAATTTTTAAATTATTTGGATTCTCTTCAAATCATAATCAATAAGAAGCATATGCGTTTTAGTTGAATAAGCAAAGTTATTTTCCCTTTTTTCTTGATGATATCTAGAGACAAATAAAATTAGTTCCGGTTTACTAAAAAATCGTTGAGAATCGGTTATTTTTTTGGTACCTACAGACTGTACTATCTTGCTGCATCGAGTAATTGCATTGGACTTGGTTGCGGTTGCTGCTCGATTACGCATCCTAGCGGTGGTTTTCGCGATGTATCGGGCACAGACTTTCTCTCTCTCTCTCTCAGCCAGCAGCAAAGGTACGTTTCTATACGCGCTCTAAGGTCGTTTCACTCAACGCCGAGGGTTAATACACTCGCGCATGTGCATCTATAGACTCGAGAGCCCAACGAAGCGCGTGCTGTAATGCTCTTGGCAATTAAATTCATATAAATTTTAACTTTGTTATTTGCTCATCAGGGCACACTGCTTTTTCATGACGCAATTTGTATCGACGTTCATCCCTAGGCGCATGTTTCAATCATCTTCACTATCAAAATTTCGCTTAAGATCGTTGACCCACATACATGATTTCTCGCGCTTGTCCAATAGTATTTGAGCTATGCACGTAGATAAGAAATAATTTATTAATTGAAGTGTATCGTTATTTGAAAATTATATAGTATATCATTGTATTTATATGTTTGATTAAATGAAATATTTTCCTTTAATTTTACATATTATCAACCTTGGCAGACATTTTAAATGGTTTTATTTATTTTTTCTTTAAATAAAAGATTTTTAGACGCAAATGTATTTTAATAAATTAAAGCAATTAAAGTGCCTGTGTCGCAGTGGACGATTGCAACTAGATTATTCATTACTGAACAAGAACTACATAAGCACCCCATAATAAATAGTGTAGATAATAATCTTACACGCCATAAGTACTTATCGTCGATTTTAGTCAATTTCATTAATACATTTCTGCCTGCTTGTACAAGAGCAGGATGATACATTTTTAATGTTCATTTAATTTTCCTTATTCGGTGGTTTATTCTTAAAACTGATAACTTTTTACAACTGAATATTTCATAAAAAATCACATTGTAATTACTTCCCTTTTACATTAATTAACTTATTATGACAAAAGAAAATTTAAAACGAACAAAAGCGGACTTTAATAAACGCTTTCTTTAACAAGTGCATGGAATTGAAAATATAAAAGATAAAATATTAAGAGTGATGTTCAGTACAACGCATTTTCAATATATTTCTTTCTAAAAAATACGTACGTACATACTTGAATTATTAATAGTATATACCTTGGCTGGCATCAAGACTTAGTCTGTTGTTGTTTCGATCTGACTTCGACACGAGACCTGTTCAAAAGCCTCTTGTTGATATGTATATCTAAAGAGTTTTTCTCTTTTACTTAAAAATTCCATGACTACATTTTTTTAATAATGACTTCTTTTCGTTACAGGTGAGTTACATTCTTCTGTGTTATCCTTACCACGTGAGTTGCCACGCTAAATGTTTTCTACCTCATGCAATCAACAATATAAAAATTTAGATATTTTATTAAATCATCAAAGGCATAAATTAGAAAAATTAATAATGCAGAACGCTTTTCAAGCGAATTTTTCCAAATTACACAAAAATAAGAGAATTGCGCCTCTATCTGTTCTCTCTCATACCAATAATAGAAATGCTCTCGTGCAGGCAGGAGTCGATTATTATTAGAAGCTAACAGATTGTGGAGATAATCGAAGGAGGAGTTTAGCACGCGAAAGGTCGACGATAGAAACCTGCATTTGTGAGCCTCGTGAGATTAGAAAGTAAGAAAAACGAGGCAAAACGGTCTTCTTCTTTTAGCTATAAAACGTTGTTATTCTAATTTTGAATGAAATTGATACTTGCGATGTATTCCTGTTGTATTGAATGACTTTATACATGACAACGGGACTCAAGAAAATTTTAATTCAACTTTGATTTATTTCAACATTTGCTTTCTAATATTTACGTGTGTACCTACAAAATCGACTTCATATCTTTCTTTAAATTCAATCTTATTTTGAATATATTTTCAAGATATTATTCTTTTTGTATGTTTAATTAAAACTAAAATCCAGAGCGAAAGTTGGACTTTCTAACTAGCTTTTTATTGAAATGCCGAAATAATCAATTTTCAATTTTTACTTTGTTAAAAATATAAACGCAAAGCGCACATGCTCTGTTTTTGATTTTTTAAATTTATAGTTAATGTATCTTTCTTGATAGAACTTGTATAAATCTTGCATTACTGAAAAGAAAGATCGAAATCATGAGCCAAGTTTTACTAGCTCGCCTCGTCCTGTGCCCATTTCATTCGACGATTCATCACATGCTCACTTATATCCATGTGCACGCGTATGTGTGCTCGAGCACCAACTATTCACTGACTCTATTATTCACTTCGTCGCTATTAGAGCTGCGCCCTTTGTAGGTCGTGTGGCGCTACCGTTGTCTTTCTCAATTTTTGCACTCGTTTGCTCGTTTTTGCCTCATTTTTTGTCATTCAATCAACTTCAGTTGATTACGGTAATTAGATTAAGCTGATCATCCTCGCTCTTTTTCTTGACTTTGACGGAGACTGCAGCGACACATGAATTCGTCAAATCATCGAGATTAAGTTTTTAGTATTGGTTTTCAATACGTACGATATAGTCAACCCTGAAGTTTCAAGTACGCGAGAAATATTTATTTATTTATATGTATACCTTTGCGAAATTTCAATATAAGGTATTCTACACTAATTTTCGTTGCGGGTACATAATTTATAAATCAAATAATAATTACATAATCAATCAACTGATTTTTATTTGCTTTCAATCTGCTTAGAAATCGAAGACTTGTTAAGACATTGTTTGAAATCTACAAAGAACGAATACAACTGAGTACTTTTAAGAGATGTACCATATAAATTATTACTAAAATATCATGTAAACGTTATAAAACTATAATAGACATTTAAAATCTGTATGATGGATATGCGGTTTTAGAAGCATATATACAAGATCGTTTAATCTTATAATATTTAAAAGATATTTGTTAATACATGCACCTGTTCACTAATTTTCTAGGAATCTTAAAAATGAAATTAGACTTCAATACAAAATTAATATTTTTAAATATCTTGCATGAATAATGTGAATAAGATAAAGGTCGCGCTCAAAGGATATCCTCAAAACGGAATTCTTAGCTACGCGATTAAGGAAAAACAAGTCTTGAAGAACGCACGGATTTTTTCAGCAACACCCAGAAACGGCTGAGGATGGGGCCCTGATTAGAGTGAGAAATCGAGAAAAATACAGATTTGTATCGTGCTGCTGTCTGATTGCTTCTAAGAAATCTCTCGTGAAAGAGACAATAAAACGAGTCGCACCTAGTGCGTCGTCGCGGCTTCGTGGGTGCGGATTTCGTAAAGGTCCATCAGCGTGGAAGCGTGATTCTCTCCTAATACAGTAACCGATCGTAGATTACACGGCGCGTGATTAATCGAGGGTCAAGTGTGGGTGTGGTTGTCGCCTGCGACGCTGTCCGAAGAAGAACGTCCGCGATTGATTCTCTAGACGCACCATTATTACGCATTACGACGCGTTCTTAAAACTCTGAAGAGCGCAATAATGAAGGGATGAGTGAGTATATTCACGGCGATGTAGCGTTTCTTGTACTTAGAACCGCAAAATTAACCGCTTGTACGGCTATCGCTTACACGGATGTTCAGAGTTTGGGATTTGGTCATTCACTTAATAACGAAATTTTGAAAATATAGGCTCGGATATTTTAACCTTGGTGAAAAAATTGATTAAATGTAAATTAATTTATCATTATACAAAGAAATAAAGAGGAAATCTATTTACGCGCATATATATTTCGATCTAAAGAGAAATATCCGTTTTATTTATTGGTTTCAGCATTGCTTTGATGACAATACGTGGAAAAACTGTTTTTTACGCAGGCTATGTTGGTTAAACCTTGAGGAAGAGAAGATTCTGATTTGTCTTCTAAATTCTCAGAAATACTTCCTTATTTTAAATGCATACATTCAAATTAGAATGCATCTTCAAAAGTAGAATTTCTTGAAACATTTAAACTGGAGTGATATCGTGAAATTAGAAGAAGTAAGATAAAAAGTGAATTTAAAAAGGTGGATGGCAAGTGAATTAATTGATTTTTGGGAAGCACTTTTAATTTTCAGTGATATTTTTTTTCATTATTTTTTCATTATTTCAGTCCGTAAGCTCGACATAAATTAAGTATAACAGATATTAATGATTGATATACACTCAATTTCAACCGAAGTCTTAAAAGTAACGTGTTTTAACCATCTCGTTAAACCATTTAACTTGCACAGAAACATAATCAATTATATTTAAAAAAATCGATTATCCATCAGCAATTTATAATTTATCATTTTACTTGTGAATTGTTATGATATTTTCAAATCAAATTATTATCGTTATTTCAAGCCGTGACAAGCGAGATGGATACTGCGATTACGGATAACTTAAAATCTTCAAAAATCCCATTAGTTCTTATACATATAATGTTATAGTGGTGAAATAGAAAATCGTCAATGAGTAAAAGATACTTTTTTTAGGAATCTGAAGTTTGCAACGTTGTTGTCGCAGCGAAAAATGAAAAATTTTAAAATCGAACAATTTCTTCAAAAAACTATCAAAAACTATTAATTATGTCACAAAACGACAAAATAATGAGTTTCACCAAAATTCTACCCTTATAAGGGTAGAATTATTATTATTTTATTAAGATATTACATTAAGATATAACATCCTTATTAAGGGTTGAAATTTTCAAAAATTCATAAAACAGTAAATATTAACGCAAATAATGCACAAAATTTCTTTTTAGAAAATCGTTAAATATATTAAAAGACACTCGAAAAAAAAATTGATGTGGAACTTTGACTTTAGTGCATTTATATATCATGCATATTCACCACTATGCATATACCCACGTACAGGCGCGTATAATATTTAATAAAAACTTTTACAAAAACATTTTACAAAATCCGTTTTCAGATTCCGATGTATTATTATATACCAAATAAACCCATAAATTTTCATTTCGAAATTCAAAGATGAACTTGAGTTTTAATGCATTTATATGCATATGCAGTCTTAAACCTGTAGGTATAGGAGGACATATATATTTGTTAATAACAGCTCTCAAAAAACATTGCACAAAATTTCTTTTCACTCCGATGTCTTTTTACATAACAAACAGACATACAAAGTTTCATTTCGAAAATCGGAGTGAAACTATGTGCTCGTTGCACTTGAATGCTTATGCACTCTTATACATATGTGCAAAGAGGGGCGTATATATATTGTTTTAGGCGTGCGTGTTCATATCATACAAGCGTTTACGTATATTTTAATAATTGCATAATCAGGTTAAGTTTTTGTCCAAATTTGCTTGGATTCTCCGGATGAGTCTGTGATAGATCAAACTTTTTCAGCCACTCTACTATGAGGGTATGATATTAATACTGTTTTGATAACAGACATTTAAATGTAAGCATAATGTTAAATATTTTATTTTAGCATGTAAATAAGTCTAAAATCATTCGTTGTTTTAAATGCTAATGTTATTATTTTTATTTAAATATTCAATATTAGTAATATTAATAAAATTAGACTTCTATAAACATACGTATGATAATGCATTATTATGACCAAATTTAAATATTTTTTTAGATTAAGTTATTTTATTTTACTAATATCTTATAATAAAATAATTGGATAGTATAGGTAATTAAATTTTAGCATTTTTAATGTGGAATATTCGTTCAACAATATATATTTAATGAAACATCTATCTGTACTTTTTTAATATAGTAATGAAGATTTTGCACAAAAGTGAATAAATTAGATATATATAATATAATATAATATAATATAAAGTTGAAAATTAATTATACAACTAATGAGTATAGAACAAATATTTTTTGTTTATGCTTATGCGGTTCTATTAGAAAAAAACATAATTCTATTAATATATAATTCTATAGTTAAGAATCCTAGATAAGTGTACGGAAATTTTTATTTTACCAAGAGGAATTAAAAGAAATTCTTATATATAGTATTTAGTTTGCTTTATCATTCGTAAACTTAAAATTAATTTTTATTGAAAAAATTTTATGCATTTAATTTTCGACCGATCCTGCGTTAAATGGATAGCATACATTCACACATCTATAGCACACATAGACAGACCACACAAGCGACAGCGATCTTAGCAAGATTCGTGGGCACGAAGATTTTTAAGAGTCGATAAGTTTATCCTCTATTTTGCGTCGCGGCATCATCGCTTGTTTTTCTAAATAAACGTCTCAAATTCATTTCATGTCCACTACACTACGTGTATAAGTATAATCACAGTTTAAGTATACTGATATAAATACTCTCTAATATTTAAAGTCAAAAAACTAAGAAGTTTATGAATTTGTTGTTAAACATTGTATAAATGTAAGAATTTTAATTAGACATTTTATTCATTGCTATCTCTCTCTCTCATTTGTCTCTCATTAAACCACTGAAAAATCATGTAAACATTATCTCATATGTTCTTTTATTTGTCATATAAGAAATCAATATCAATACATAATAAATATCGTAATTATAAAAAATATTTTAAATTTACATAAATAAAATTATATTCTATAAAGTTTATAAATTATACTGTTTCATTATAAGAGTTATAAATTCATTAGAAAGAAATTAATTATAAAAATACGATTTATATTTAATTAATATAAATAAAACCAAATTAATTATATTTAAAAAATGTATTTACGACACATTTATATATTATCGAATAAAACATGGAATAAAAAAAAAATTTCTTAGTCCTCTTATTGTAAACTGCAAAAATATAAATATAAACATTGGATAACGTATTAAATTTTCAATACAGAAATAAAAGAATTAGTTTTGACTGATAATCTACATTAATAGACATACACTTTTTATCTACAGCACCTTAAATAAAATTGTATCTACTTTAATATTAAAAAAAAGACAATAACTATAACTAAAGTGCATAAATATTTCGGTCAATGCTTCTGTGTGAGTTATTAAAAAATAAACGGCTCCCCATATAGACACATGGTTAAGAGTGCATAAGCATTCAAATGCAACGAGCATATAGTTTCACTCCGATTTTCGAAATGAAACTACGTATTTGTCTGTTATGTAAAAAGACGTGAAATGACATTTTGTGCAATGTTTTTGTGAGAGTTCACAGAGGGATTAACAGATATATACGTCCTCCTATAACCATAGGTATAAGACTGCATATACATATAAATGCATTAAAACTCAAGTTCATCTTCGAATTTCGAAATGAAACTTTATGGCTGCATTTGGTATATATGATGCCGGAATCTAAAAACGGATTTTATGAAATGTTTTTGTAAAAGTTTTTATTAGATATTATACGCGCTTGTACGTGGGTATATGCATAGTGAAGAATATATGCATGATAGATAAATGCACTAAAGTCAAAGTTCCGTATCGATTTTATTTTTCGAATAATTTTTTTCGAGTGTCTTTTAATATATTTAATGATTTTCTAATAAGAAATTTTATGCAATATTAATATAATATAATTTACTCTTTTATGAATTTGTGAAAATTTCAACTTTTAATAAGGATGGCTTATAAGGGTAGAATTTTTGTGAAACTCATTATTTTGTCGTTTTGTGACATAATTAACAATTTTTGATAATTTTTTGAAGATATTATTCGATTTTAAAATTTTTCATTTTTCGCTGCAACAACAAAGTATCAAACTTCAGACTCCTACTTTTTTTTAACTTCGACTCGGTTGCTCGAGTCAAGATTTGAATTCGCTTTTTACAATTTATAAGAGTACCGATTAAAACCCATCCAGGATTAATGGATAATTAAAATGGATAATTAAAAAATTAATCCAGGATACGAATTCACGACATACGCTACTTCTCACGTAACATTCGTATTGGCGTGAGTGCGAATCTCCTCTTTCTGAAGAGACTTAGTCAGCAATTTTGATTTCTCATCTCGCGCTTACAACTTGATAAAAGACGAAAAAATATTATTCAGGATTCACTCGTTAAAATTCGAGAGGCCTGGCGAAAAGTAAAACTATCGAAGTTATTGAGCGGCACATGATTTCTTTTTATCGAAAAAGGAGAAAAGTCGTACATATTTCGTCATCGTATCTTGGGATACGAGCCGTAATACCAAACCTGCATAGGTGTGGTACAAAAGTATTCTTTGATGAGATGAAAAGGCGCTCAAAAGTAGCAAGGGAAAAACTTGCTGTCTTACGAGACTCATACACATCCACGACCTCCATGATGTAGTTTTTTCTATTCCAGCACTGTGACACTATTTTTGCACTCGATAGTGCAGAAATTTACTAACTTGAAAGCGAAATTAACGATTGTAGATAAGTTCTTGAGATTCATACTCACGGCAAAGAAAAAACAAAATCTGTCATTTTATGAACGCTAATATCGTAAAATGGAATCTCGCTCATTAGTACACTAAAAAGAACATGGAGGTACTTTTTAGTGTATTGAAACAAACGTTAAGGTTTGAGACAGATTAACGCTAATAAATGGCTGGACGCGTTACTTCGATAGTAACTATAGCATGTTGTACTTGTTTTATAGCCATTATAATTATAATAAATATGTTGGAAAAATAAGATTAATATCCATAAAAATGCAATTTGTCTTTCAATTAAATAGACGGTTAAACAAATTATTAAAAGAAACTATAATTATATATTATGTGACTCAACACAATGCAGATAAACAGCTACATGTTTATTATTTAAAGAATTGTAATTTTTAAATTGTTTATTTTCTTATAACACATAAAAATTATATATTTGATTTCAATATAATATTTATATTATTATATTATTATATTATATTTATATTATAATATTTAATATAATATTTAATATTTATATTTGATTACAAAGTAAATTTTAATATTGACTACGCGACATTACTCATTCTTGAGAATACATTTATACTTTTTCATATAAGAAGTAAAATTTAAAAAGCAACTAAAAACTAATCAACATTTCTATATAATAAATAAAATAGAAGTTTGTATACATAAAATATATCAACATCTTTTAAATTGAATTGAGCTTCAATCAAATTTTGCAATTCTATAAACTGTTTACGGTATTTGTAAAAACAATAAAAATACAAATAATGCTCAATATATAATCACACGATTTAGTTATACTTTCAATGTATATAAAATATACCAAAAATACAAATTTAAGAAAATTAAGAAAATTATTAAATGTTGATAAATAAATAGAATTCTTTGTAAAAAATTGAAATCCATATTATTATTTATACAAATTATATAAATATCTTAATTGTAATTATAATATTTATACACTATTGTTATTAAAAATTAATATCATGAATGATTTAATGAATAATTGCAAGATTAATAAGTATATGATCGTTTAAATAAACGAATATTTTCCTTGTAGAATATGTTCTTATATTTTAAATTTTTCTGTTTGAAAAATCTTAATGATATAAAATAAACAAATATTTTTTATTCTACGTATAATCTAAATAGTACATTAATAAATATTTAGAAAAAAATATAAACAAAATCAAGTATTATTTATTCACAGAAATATACTCTTGACATTCCGCAATAGAATAAAAATGCTAATGCTTTCTATCTTTCTTATATTAACTTTCTTTACAAAGACTTGGAGTATTTACAAATAAATGCTAATTTGCTTAAAAAGTCGTGTCTTACACCGTGAAGTAGCCAGTACATGTCGACCTGGAAGTACCTCGACATGAAAAATTGCTCAATTCTTTGCTTTACATTCGTACAAAGTCTTTTACAAATCTTTTTAATACACTAATCAAATAATAAACAAATAAAAAAATAATAGAAAGGGCCAAATTTAATGGGAACAGTTTTTTCTTTTCGTTTACTGCTAAATAAAGTGCGTTTTAACTACAGTGGAGTTCACGAGCAAGAGAAAGAAAAAAGAGGAAGGATTTAGAGCATTGTATGGAATCCGATGGTATTTCGATTGCCTTGGAAACATTCTTGACCCTCTGTCCTTTTACTTCGTGAGTATAGGCAACATGAACACGCAGGAGAATGAATCGCATGGATGGACGCGCGAGGGATTCCGTTATCTCGGCCGCCGCGGAGATAGTGGAACGAAAAAAGGAATGAGAACGCCTGGGCCGTGTAGGACTGATCCGTTTCTTACCTCTCTCTCTCTCTCTCTCTCTCTCTCTGTCTCTCTCAAAGAAATATAAATTTGATCACATATCTTCAATCAACTAACGCCTACTTACTGTAAAACAAATATATATTCACGTAGAATTTACGTTATTCTTAATTGCCAGTGACATATATAAGAAAAAATAGCTTTAGTGCATACAAGCACATACGGCATTTAAAAATAATACTAATTGCATTAAACTTTGCAAAAAAAATAAAATTATTCTTAATTTTTATAGTACTATGAACAGATATTTCAAGAAGTCCTAATGAAGTTAACTAAAGATGCACAAATTCTTTTTAATTGACGTTTTTTCTTTAGTTCGTGTTTTAAATGAAATCATATAGTTTAGTTAAATTTTCACTAATTCAATAAATTTCTATTGACATGCAAATTAGATCTGATTGTTTTTTATTTAAATGTGAATAAAATTTTATTATTTCTAGTTCTTGAATCGCTTAAAAAATGAACAAATACAATATGCCTTTCAATTTATCTCTCATTACTCGAAAAAAAAAATCATCCAAAATTATCTCATTTATATATAATTTCTTTTTCTTTAGAATAAGAGAAAGTGGTTTTAATTTTTTCATCGAGACAACTATTATTTACATAAATGAGAAAAGTCTGTTATATTTTCTCCAAAAATGTTGATATAAAACATAAACAGGATTATCTTCATTCTTAATTTAAGGTGCAACAATTTAATATAGTCTTCTTATTTAACAGTTACATATATGTACGTAAAATGAAATTATTACAAATAAAACTCTTCTACACTTTCTCTATCGAATCATTATCTGTTCAACAATATCTATATCATTTCTTCGCATGTATCTTTCATACATTCAATTACGATTTCTTTATTATTGCTTTGTTTGTTCATTCGTATTTATTTGTGATATTAATGAGATTGATACACGTTATAAACGAGATAGAATATGAATATTGTAATAAAGATAGCTTAAATTATCTCTGCTAGTTTGGATAATTAGAAATAAGTTTAAAATATAATTAAATCTTAAGTAAACCTATCAAACTCTCCGTTATTGTTTATTATTATATTCTATTTTATATTTTTTCAATACACTAAGAACTTCGTTAAACTTCTTAATTTATCGATACGTAATGACTAATAAATTACGATAGCTTATTAAATTTCTTAAAATACTTGTTTAAATATGAAAATGAATGTATTAAATATTAAACAAATACAGAAATTTCATAATAAATGTTTGAAAATACGCAATATCTTAACTGAACAAAGGTATGGTAGCTTATTCATTTGCTTATTCATTTCCAACAATAATTGAATTTCATTTCATCCTATTGGGCTTATCAATAACTGTACGTACCGATGTTGAAAGAGAAGATAGAGGATTAGTCTTGCTAAATGTATTAATTAACCCAAGTCTTGTCGCTTTTCAACAAAATTTCTGAATACACTAGACGCCTGATAGCGAATCATAGACACTGAACAGTATAACCCATGTGCTATTTTTATTGCGTTAAAATAATATTTAAAAAAAAAAATTTAAGGAGTTTTTCAAAATTTAGTTTATTTTTTATTATTTGGTTAATATGAACTGAGTTGATTAAAAAACTATTCAAAGTGTTATTTCTTAAATTAAGTTTTATTTTTAAGCAATTGCTTTTTTCTTTTCATAACAAATAATTTTTCCAAACAGATATTAGCTTACAATAAACTTTTATTTAAAAAATTAAAAAATTATGTTCTGTAAGGTTAATTAATTTGTGTTACGCACAAAAATTGCAATAAATTTTTACTGATTATAAACTGACAATTACATACTTGAAAGCTCACGAAAGAACAATATTCTGCTTATAAATGAATTTGTATGTTTTTTTTTAATTTTTTAAGTGATTTTGTATCATTATAATTTATTTAATTCAAATTAGTAAAATTCAATGAAAAATTACAAATTTCGAATATTTGCTGATAATCAAACTGTGGATCCCAACTATGTTTTGATAAAGACACAAATTCTTTAATGTTTTTATTGAAAAGTTTTCTAAGTCTATTTTTTGATATCTTTATTTAAATTAATAGCGTATGCATAAGCAAATTAATTCATAGGAATGTATCTTCCATAAAGATGCGCAGATTGGATGCGCAATGGGTTTTGGCATAAAACGCTTGAGAAAAAGGTTCCTCTCATCTTCAAAGAATCGAGGAAAGAGAAAATGAAAGAATGAAGGTAGATAATGTAATGAAAATAATGTAGATAACGCTTGAAAGTTAGTGTAACAAATGTTAAAGTGTAAAAATAAGAAAAACTAAGAAAGCACTTATCAAAACTAATATTCCGTTGCTTTTCAACGTATCAGACAACCAAAAACGTATTTCATATTAATAGCAACTACCAAAAATATGAATAATCTACAAATACGTTCGACTTTTAGTTTTGCTATATAGAAAATGAAATTATTTATTTAACGCATCAACATTTAGAATAATATGCATGAGAAACATAAAATTTATAAGCAATGGTTCAATATTTATAAAACTGATTATTATATCGCTCACAAAAAAATACACAAATCGAGTACCGTAAAAACGCGTGACCTGGCAAGTAAGTTTCAGACAAATTGGCATTTATCATTTGACTAGAAAACATGATTCTCAAATGAACAGCCTCGCCATCAATTCATCAGGCAAGAAATTGACAGACAAAGAACGTCAAGAGATCGCGTCCGAATATCAATACACGAAAACAATAAACACGTACATTATAATACCACTATCTGCACTGTTCCTTCAGGCCTGAATCTTCTTGCCAAATTCGACTTAAAAAAAAGTGAAGAATAAAAAAGGGCAGAAAAAACGGACCCAAGCTCGAAGAGTAGTCTAAAAAAGAATGAAAATAAAATACGTAGAGGAAAGTCCGCTCGCACATGGTGCGCAGAAAGTCGCACAGGCGTTTGATACGCACTTGGTGGTGCTCACGAGGTTGACGCCCGGCATTCCGGCTGGTCTCACTCGGCGCTGGAGTGAGGCTTCCATGTTTCTTGAGAGGTAAAAGTGGCATACACTCGACAATTCGTTCGCGAGTTTACATCGACGTTGCTCGTATTCCCGTCTCAGACGAGTTTTCAGGAAGTCTGTCAAAGTGAAGAGCCCGACGCGTCATAGCGTTAAACGACTGTATTTTTAATTCATTTGATATCAAGCCCAAATACATATGTTGCCTTCTTAACGCGTAATTTAATTGTTGCACGAGTTGACAGAAATTTATATTTTTCACTATTAATCCAGTCAACCTGGCCAGACGTAAATTGGACCACAGATAATTTTTTAATTTCAGTAATTGCTAAATGATATTTTGGATTTTATTCCAAGATTTAACTGTTTATTCTTCTTTTATATTTTTACCGACCCTTTACTTTTTAAATAGCTGTTAATATTTAGTTAATCCAAAAGGATAGCAGAAGGAAATTAGAATAAATTTCTTTCTTTCAATAATTAGTACAAATCTAATAATTACGTTATTGATCTCCAAAAAGTGGAAAAATCTAAATGTCCTTTAAATAAAATACATATATTGACAAATTAAAGAAATTTTGCACAATATCGCAAGATAAGTGGTTATCTAAATTGTACCAGTATATTTATTCGGAAGGCTATTTTAATAATTCAGGTTTTTTTTTCTTTTTAAACTAATCATTCGCTTAATAGCTAAACTTATTTTATGATTACTTATTGAATCCTTACAACACTGTAGCCTTGAATTCAAGAGCACCGTTTTATCCAGTCGAACTGGAGCTTCATTGAATTATAAAAATTTATCATTTTATTCGCGTAAAATAATGTTCTTTTAAATGTATAATAAATAATAAATGCTATGATTAATTTAGATTCCTTTAATTTTAAATACATATTTGATATTTTAAGAGCGAAAAAATATATATATACATAATGTACATATAATTTTATATAATAATAGTAGATTTAATAATTTTAAATTTATAAAATCAACATTGTTATATCAATAGTTCATCTTATATGTGTATTAATTTTAATATTTTTCATACATTTTATCCAAGATATGTTTGTTGCGTTACTATCTTCCTAATGTATTATATGTCGTTATAAATAATTTATCAGTAAATGTGAAATCATGCTTTTAATATGACTCATTAAAAGTGTTAGCTTTGCTATCTACATTAAATTGCTACAAATTATAGTATTATTATTTGAACAATTTATATTAAAAAATTCGGGATTATTATATATATTATTAAACCAACTTCTTATTTTTTTTCATATTTTATAATATAAAATAGAATTTCATTGCTAATTCATCTTAAATTTTAAAATAAATTTATTATTGTGAAATGAATCACTTATTGAAATTATATAAATTTTTTGAATTTAGACAAATTTGAAATATAAAAAAATCATAAAACTACCAAATGTTTCTCCGTTTTAAATAATTGTATTAAATATAAATTTTTAAAGACTGGGTATGGTAGTTTTCATCATTATTTGTAGAAATGAAATAATTTTATACTATAATTAAAACTTTTTATAGATTTAAAGAATTTTAATATTAATTGGTTGTCTATTAGATCAGTTTCAAATCAAAGCACTTACAATCACATTAATAAAATGCTTTGGCTGCTTTTAAACTTTCGACTATAGACACGATAGTACATAAAATGTGAATAATAATTGATAATACTTCGCTTATTTCTTTTAAGAATTCATTATTAATCTATTGTAAATACTATGCATTTTTTCTAGCTAAATAGAAATTTTACTATTCTATTAATATACACTTTTAAAACAAAAAGAAAAACAAAATATATTATTTCCAACCTATATAAATATTTTCAAATTTAAAATTTTAATGCAAGATTGTTAAGTATTTTTATAGAAATTATATATATAAATCTAAATTTCCAGTCATATTATTTAGCATAATTTATTGTCAACAGTTAATAAAAATGAATATTGTTCGTAGCAAAATATGATATTAAGCCAATAAAAGTATCAAAGATATTTTAATTTACATAAATAGAGTTTAATATATTCTTGTATATTGATCTTATTCACTTTATATATTCTTGGACCCGCGTGTTATCTTATCTGTCGCAAAAAGGCAGCTACCCCCATCGTACCACTGTTAACCTACACGTTATGGCTGACGGTGTTGAGTTTCATAAGCAATGCATTTTTTTCATTTCGCTCGTTTCAAAAGACAAAGATTAATATTCGCTTTTAGTGCTAATTCACTGAAATTTACTGTTAGACTAAGTTATTCCGCTCATTATTTTCATCGATACATTTCTGAGCGAGTATAAAAAATTAACACCAATTCTGTATAATATTCATTAAATATGATTTTATTACATAATAAACCATTTTATAGTTACTCTTAATTAATTACTTACATAATAGATTCTTCCCAATAACTTTGAAATCCCTTCAAAATATTTTATTACAAAATCTCTAGTACTTTATAAAATAAATAGTTATTTTTCATGCAAATGACCAAATAATAAATATTGATGAATATTATCAAAAACACATTGTAACAGAATTTTTTCAAGCGTCACTACAATGTAGTTAATCATTTTAAATATCTTTTTCACATGTAGTATCACATAAATAAAAAGTTAATTTCTAATATCTACTTCAATGACTATGTTTTAATATGTATTAATACATAATTAATTTTTCTTTAGACTTTATAATTTGCCGCTACAATTAATTAATACTTTCGTGAAATAATTATACATTTTTTATACGACTTTGCTTACCGAGCAGTCAATGGGAAACATAATCAGACTAACACACTAATACAATAATAGTTGTACAACGGCACATTTGCTTTTACTATTCATAAAATTTCAGAGAGTGGATTATTTTATTTCCGTTGCTAAAACTTCGCTTAGGAGAAAGGTTAGATTTATGAAAAATTTTGCTTTAATTTTCACATACTTCTCTGCTATAAGTTTTATATTTTTCAATAAATTCTTTTACCCTTTAAACTAAAAACTATTGTTTTTTATAGATTTCTTACTACATAGCGTACAGCATATTTGCTCTACTTTTAAGAATATTATCCTGCATTGATCAAGGAAGGATTAACTTTTGTTTTGGAACAATAAATACAATACGAATATTTTCAAAATAGACTGTTTTGGGTTGATCTTTTAAATTATTTGAGAATAAAATTCCATATTACAACTACTTTGAGTGAATTATTTCATGTAATATAAGCGCAGTCTGTATAAGTGAACGAAAATTAAAAATTCTAAATTATTTATAATTTTTAATATTGAAAGTAGTACGTGAGAACGTGTCTAATTTAAAATGTATCAAAGTTCAAACAGTTTAGACAAGCTTAGAAGCAACATATTCTCTTATTTGCTCTCTGCTTTTTAATGAGTGATAAACTACAGATGTTTCAATTTTTGACAAACGTTAATGATCAAAATATGCCATAAAGCATCCTATGTATTAGCTTCAATATTAAAAATTGTTGTCACCTTTGAAAGATAATAATATTAAAAAGTTTTTTAAATATATGTACTAAACATATTTTAATTTTACTTGAAGGAACAAAACTAATTTGATGGGATATGCTGTATCTTCTTAATTTTCATTATTTTTTTAAACAATTATACATAAAGAAGATTTTTGAAAATTGCAAACTAAAATTGTAACACTTTATTATTATATTAAGTTATAATGATTTTAATAAAAACTATAATTAAAGATATAAATATCTGATTAGTTCATTAAAAAATCAAAGCTATTTTAATTAAAAACACAGTTGGTTAGATATTATGTATCTTAGTTGAATATTAGAGTATTCAATATAAGGAAATTCAAAGAAAATCATGTTTTCAAATTTTATTTTATAATTTTGAAATTTTATGTTCAGTCATAATGATACATACTATAATTTCAATATTGTAATAAAAAATAATAATAAGGCTTTTCAATGTTTATATTATTTAATCATATACTCTATGTATATTCAAAATATTAAGAACAATTACCACACAGTATTATGTGTATTGTAATGGTCTATTTCATGAAATTGTTTATAATATCATATGATGTAAAGGGTAAGATATGCCTGTAAGAGCATATAAGAATTAATAACTTATATATTACAATCGAAATCTTTTTAGTAATGGATTTTTCTTGAATTCAATACTCGTTTCAATTTTATTTTTCGGCTCTACTTCCAAGTGTACTTAGTATATAAAAAAAATTTAATTTAGTTTTTATAAATTAACTATCTAAGGGAAAATAAAATATTGAATCTTATTTGTGGAGTAAGAAAATCGTACAATTATGTTACTATGAAATCATTCTCATTAGGTGTATCATCGGTAAAAATGTTACTAAGTGTATTCAAAGTACTTCAACCTTTTGAAAATAGTATAACAAAATTTGACTTAAAGCTGTAAGCTTCATAAATTAAAATAAAAAAAAGACTGAATTTAAACAGCTCAGGCCAACATTTGGTAGTAATAATATTGAAATATTTTTTTAAGTTAATCCTAAAAGTTTTTAGTTTTTTTTTTCTTGTTATTGACATACAAAGTATGTTTTTAAATTTCTTTTAACTTCAACAAAGCATTCATTTAAAGAAAACCGATGTTTTATATTTTTTCTATGAACCACAACTGCAAGATTGGAAATGTACGTTCTTAAATACTTCAAATTGTATCGTCGGTATTATGATGAATTTTCGTAATTTTAACATTTCAGTGAATGATTTTTCGAAAAATCGACCTTTCATTTGAAAGATCTGTCAAATAGTTGAAAAACTTGTAATTTAAAAATTGGAATTTCTGGTTTCTCCTGATCATGTCTTTACCAAGCATCAGTCAGTGCTGTGACCCAGTGCCGAAGCCTTTACATATTACCTATTCAAGAGGCGAAACCACTGGCGTACGTCGATCCCATCGGTTGCGTAAACATGTCCCTCTACCGCGTTCTCTTTAACCGTTAGCCATTAGCATAACTTCGCTTGATGGAACTCCTTGAGAGACCACTCGCGTGTATCTGCGCACTTTTTTTTCTTCATTCTGTGCACCTTAGCGGCATGAAGCTATATCATTATATATATCTGTCCTCTGGTATGATAGACATATCTGGATAGAGACGTATTTTTGTCTATATAAATTGTAATTCTTTAATGATCTAGTGACTTCTTTTCTGAAAAATATTTTTAAGGATAGTAAGAATTAAGAATTAATTAAGAATTATTTTTAGCTATTTGTCTTTATAACCGTATCCATATAATAGAAGGAATAAATCAATTATTGTGTAATTCCTAATTTGATGAAACAAAAATTAATAAAGATAATTGGATGGTTTTACAAATCTTAGTACTGATTATATTTTCTATATAAGTATTACCATAAAGTATTACTTATAAATAAAATACTTACAGAATTAGGTAAGAGAGAGAGAGAGATGCAGCTGTAGAAATTCAAATTTGTAATTTAACAAAACAAAATTTTTATGAACCTATTAACAAACTTTGTAACTATATCGTTAACATGATTAAATGCATCATAAACTATAGAGTAATCTATTATTCAATTAGTCATCAAAAGCAACATGTCTATTAAGTATATAGAAAGAAATTGTTGGGCAGACATATTAGCACTCCTATGATAAGAATTGAATTTACACGTCCTTTTAACTGCACAATATTTTTCTGATGCAACTGACAGAAATGTATTTAAATCTCAAATAGAAATTCGCAATTTATATGTATACTAACAACTTTTCTTAAGTTATACAAAAAAAAATATTTGTCATTGTTCATTATTTCAGAATATATAGTTTTATGACAATAACAACGTAATTCAAGATGTTCAACAAATTAAGTTTAATCCAATGTTCAACAAATTAAGTTTAATCCAATGTTCAACAAATTAAGTTTAATCCAATGTTCAACAAATTAAGTTTAATCCAATGTTCAACAAATTAAGTTTAATCCAATGTTCAACAAATTAAGTTTAATCCAATGTTCAACAAATAAGTAATCAATGTTCAACAAATTAAGTTTAATCCAATGTTCAACAAATTAAGTTTAATCCAATGTTCAACAAATTAAGTTTAATCCAATGTTCAACAAATTAAGTTTAATCCAATGTTCAACAAATTAAGTTTAATCCAATGTTCAACAAATTAAGTTTAATCCAATGTTCAACAAATTAAGTTTAATCCAATGTTCAACAAATTAAGTTTAATCCAATGTTCAACAAATTAAGTTTAATCCAATGTTCAACAATATTTTATAATTCATATATTTCAATATAAAAGTAAAATTCCATTTATAGTAAAAAATATTATAAGTAAACTAATTGAAGTTTCAAATTGTATTTCAATTGATTGATATATTGTAATTCAATTGATCTCGAATTGATCGAGATTTTCAATACAAATAAATAATTGATCGTCAACGCAATTCATTCAAATACTTGGAGTATTACAAAATTGTATCGCAATTTCTTTCTTTCGTTCTAACGATAGAAGCTTTTTTTTCCAATGATAGATCACGGTAAAAAGTAATGAACACTTTCTCCTTCCTTCTTATATCTAAATACAAATGCATGTGAGCATCGACTATATAGTTTTACATTTAGTACAAAACATTAAGTAGGCGTAACCCTTTATATTCATACACCCAAGTAACGCACTTTATGATAGTATGATACGATATTTTATAGAAACCATCTTGGGAAATAATGAAATAGTCCATTTTCGTACCTAATTCGATGAACAAGAAGAAATAATCTACTTCATAAGATTATGTTTTTTATGATTTTGTTAAAGTTTAAAGTCACTTTATGATAAAATAAATGTAATTTTTTAAACTTAGTGTTTATTATTTAATTAATTTATTTTTCATATGTGCAGTAAAATTTTTTTTTCTTTTAATCGGATATAAACATACGCAAGATTACCGTTGATTAATGAATATCGAAATAATCAAAAACAGCTATTTAAGGTATCCGTAGTAATTTACTATGAAAAATGCACTGAAGCAAAAATCCATGCGATTAAAAATTCTTATTTTTATTTTTCAACCATGCGATGGAAAATATATTAATTAGATGTAGCTCTGAAATGGAAATCTCATTAAACTTGGTAACAAATTTATGGAAAGTACAGATTGATTTCGAACAATATCAGAGAAGTATGAAGTAATTTCTAAATTTAATTGTCGAAGCGCAATCGACCTACAGTAACTTTATAGTTTCTTAATCAACGATAAACACCTTTTCGAATATTTGTCTCGGTAACTGTAATGGCTCATCATACTTTCCAATTCACGTTGCAAAATAGTGAAATCTTTACCATTACTTTCCTCGCGTTAAAAAAAAATGACGCCGGTATGCTTTATATAAACTATTTCTCATACGTGCGCGACTAGTGCTGCGTTTCCTAAACTAAAGGGTCGTGGTTAAAGTAACGGATCAGGCTCTGTGTTTGTCCTCCAGGCTTGCGTGCACTTATCCGCTGATTCGTGAGCCTTGCACGTGCATTCGGGCCGAGCATGGGGAATCTTATAGACGTCGTTGTCGGCGGAATCTCAATGGCAGTGTACCATTGAATGAAGGCGTTTTCCAAGCCAAGTTAATGATCAATTAGGTGCTAAATGAGCTAAGTTTGATAAAGTTCTTTCACGGCATCAAATATTTCTTCATATTTAGATAGAACTTAAACTTTTCAGAAAATAAAGAATACAAGTTTTTCAATATTCGATGATGATCGGCAATGTTATATATGGCTCTGTTTTCTATTCTTGTTCTGGACAACTATTAACTATGCTAATTTAGTTTTTCGATTAGTGACGCTCATACATTCTGATTCCTTTCATCCATCTGGTTTTACTCGATCTCATGTTTTGCTTTAATTAGTGTTACTGTATACAAAAGTTGATTTTCTACATAATTGCCAAGAGTCTAACCTAACGCTAGGCGAATAATGTTGGAATGATTTGTACCTGTTCTTGATAATTCTCATAGGACACTAATATCTTTATTTAAAAGGGTGTTTTCTCTGTATACTTCCGAAATAATTCCATGTGAAAACTAATTCAAAAACCTGGCCAATAAAACAATTTTCAAAAGTAATAAAGTGCCTATTAGTACATGTATTTTAATATACGCATTTCCATATTATGTGCCTTGGTCATACATCTATTAATGCCAAAACAATGCATCTATTGATAGTGCAATAAGCAAATAAAAATTAAATTTTGAGTTTTCATATTTCCAAACCTGCTCGAAAGCACTGAATAATGTTCAGTGCTTTCAATTCATTTAGCTCCCGTTCAATGTCTATTCAATGGAAGCAGGTTCATAACTAAGTAAACAAAAGCACATCTTACCAGAAACTCAGAAATACTGTTAGCAGAGTATTTGACAACAAAGTTGTCGATCGCCGCGTTTGTTATATTCCACTTCCACGTGCGAACCGTCTTGCCTAACTGTAATACCATTTTTATATGCCCGTATAACATGAAATAGTGAAAATTCAATAATTCGCAGCCAGGCCTATTCGTACGTCACAGAATTGCCTTTGTGACTAGTGTTTGGTATCGCGGTACTCTAGCAAGACATTGGTGGATAAAAGCACTCAAAAAGCTGAGGTTCCTGTTGTTGGATCGCGCATCTCGAAACGCAGTCTTTGCCACGGATATTTTCGGTGCAGCGCTGAGAAGCCGTTGGAAAGTGCCGCTCCGTGGACATGATTTATTATCCTCCTTCGTCGCTCCTTTGACTTAATGGCACAGGCTAGCGCAATTACGCGACCCTTGAGCCTCTCCTGCATGCGAGCGAATTGGATCGCTCATCAGCCACTTGACACACTTGAATAACTTGCTCATTGTTTACTTCAGTGGAGTGGAAGACCACCGTCTTGAATTCTAATCTACTCCTCGTGTGAATATATTGTCCAACAAGTGAGCTTAAAGAGGTCGTTTCGTTTCCATCTTGAAATAATAATAGGATAAGCGTCCGACCTTTCGATGAGCTTCCAAGTAAGCGATTCAGAGTCTTACAATCGAGGACTGGATGACTATGGATTTAAGATCAGTTATTGCTTAAATTTGAATTCTCTCAGCAATATGGATTTCAGAATAGAATATTTCTCGTAAGTTATCACAGTTGCGCACCGTACGCGGAAAAATTTTGAATGTATTAAATGCACAATTTGTACGTTTGTAGAATTAGCATATGTACACATGTCAAATGTTTATTTGTGTGTAATTTGAATTAATTTTTATGAATTAATGATGCTCTAAGTAATTGTTTGATTTGTCGATGTGAAGATATACGATAATTGTTTAGCAAATATTGAATGACGTCTCAATTTTAATGGAAATGTATGTCCTTAGACGCTAAATTATAAATATAAAAAATCAGAGCACTGTGAAAAAAATAAGAAACAAAATTTTAAGACGAAAAGGTTTGAAATTTAAAAGAAACTCAAAAAATCTTATGTTAAAGACGTTTGAAAATATTAAATCAATTAAAATTTCTTTTTTTTGGTATCGATACAAATTTTTATTTCGAAATGTTGCAATAATTATTAATACAGAAAATAATTGTTTTACTGGAATTGTTTAAGTTATTCTCCATAAAAATCACTTGCATCAAATCACTTGATTAAATATTGAGACCTATTATTACAGAAAGATTTAAGTATTTAAAAATTTTCAATTTATGTGATTCTAAACATTAAAAATATTGTTACCTAATTAGACTATTAAATCTGTTGACGTAATTTCCTTGATGTACATACGATTGTGGTGCATGACAATGTGTGCATGTAATATAAAGATATTTTTCTTATATGACACGTGCTTCATATTTAAAACGGTCTTTCAATTTGTTCAATTGTGAAATAATTTTTCTATTACATTTTTAAAACCCAATCGCCATCCTTTGAGAATTGTTTAAAAATTTGTGAATGTTTTAAAAAATTAAAATAATCGTTGTAAAAATATATAAATTAGGTGATTCAGTAATTTTGCATTAGTAAAATCAGATAATATTTAATTCATTATATTTATTATATAAATTTTACAAATATGTAAGTCACACATTTAATATTGTTAATATTACCATTCATGATCTAATTAATGTACAGTAAAAGATGAGGCACTTCGCTTTTCTTGGTAAAATTTTTTGTTCCTTAAAATTAATTGTATGAAATTAATGTTTTTAGTTATCTCATTTTATTAAAAGCTATTTACAATTTACTGCTTATAATTAATAAATTTTACACGGTGTGTTAATCTACTTGCTTAAAAAATGCGTCGATGTCAAATTTTTTACTACTTTTAACAAACCTTGTAAAAGCAAAAGCAGCTCTTGTCTTGCGCGCCATATATTTCCATTAAAATTCGAAGCGATTATATTGATAAAAGCTCACCGTTACACAGTTACAACATAACAAACGGCAGTACCAGCGTCTACAATCATAATTTGTATAAGCTAAAAAGAGATTTGCCCATGAGCCACACGTATCCCTTCAGGATCGTTCGTGAAGCGCGCATAGGCCGTATCTCGTAAAAAAGGAAGCGCGAATAGATCATTCCTTCTTCAGTGCTCCTTCTCTTTTTCTATTACCTAGTTTAAAAACTGTGTTGAGACTCAAAGTACATAGAGTCGCGCTTCCTTCCGCAGACGTGCCAATAACCGCTTAACCTTTTTCTTGGCACGCGCGTTCGGAAAAACTTGTACTACAGTTTCTTGGACGGAAAGCTATTACGTATTATGAATTATGAAAACCTTTCGAAGAATGAATGGTGTAGCGTTGAGAAAAAGATGCCGCGCATTGAGCGGTATGACGAGAACTACATAACGAACGCGCTAAGGTCCCCCAGAAAGTGCAATTTCACTGGGCTCTTGTATGGTTAGCGGTTTTTTTCCAATTGCTCATTTTTTGCTTATACCAGAACTTATATTTTTATCGTCTTGATATTATGTAGATATTAGGTAATACTTGTGCGTCAACAAATAAAAGTCGTAAATTGAATACGTATTTATATTTTTTTTAATTTTTATTTATTTTTTGCTTTTCTTAATTATAATGTATTTTAAAACATCTGTGGGAGCTTAATAGACTTAATAGTTGCTATCAACGATCTTAATTAAATTCATTGAAAATCATAAAAAAGTTTATGATTTTTTATGATTTTCAATAAGTAGGTACTAATAACGTACAAGTATTTTAATTTTTGTTTTAAAAAGAATATATTACAAGCAGAAAAATGAGCTTAAAGTGCTGTATGAATAAAATTGAAATAAATTCAGTAGTCTTAAGCATTTGCAACATGTTGCAAATGGCCTACACTATAATTAATCTTCTTATTTGTCTTTCTAATTGTACAATGAAATTCCAATATACTTATTACATTTGATGATCTAACGAACTATCAAAAATTAAGTATTTATTCTCAGAATGTAAATTGAATTTCATACACATCTTACATTTTTTACACGTTGTTTCATAATTGATTTTTGGATTATGTTACTTCGAACTTTATATGTATTTTTAAAGCAATACTCCAATTATCTGTCACATCTATAATACCAAAACTACTTTGACAACATCGATAAAAATAATGTATATATTTTTTGTTTAAAAAAAAAACCAGAAACCTCTTTTAACCAGAGATAATGTTGTTAGTCGCCTGTGGCATCTGAGTAACGGCTTCGCAGAATCTATACGATCGCAATCTCATTTGCCATTCGTATTTTATTTCCGTGTTCTCTCGAAAAGAGACGAAAATGTCGGAGGCTCTATCCCCCTCCAGTGCTCCCACGCAAAGCCGAAAGTTGAAAGTAGCAAACAATGATGTAATCATACGAAAATCGCCCACGAATTAGGCTACTCCGGATGATCGCTTGGCCCGAAAATGGATTCAGCCACGAACTCCTACCTACGGGCAAAATTTAGCGATGCGCCCACTCGTGTCCTCATCCGCCTTGGCTGTCGTTGCCCCAAAGACCGCGTCTACGCTAATGTGACCGATGCTGCTCTTGCCAGCTGAATTAACACGCGCGCATACTTTCACGGCACAATGCCTTGAGAATAGATGGAAGAATCGTTGAAAAGGTTAGATATTCTGTTTTGGGAATCGAGAAAACCAAAGTTATTTTTTTCGCGTCTGGGTTAAAAAGTAAATTTGCAACATGTATTATTTGTTTGTCGATTTTTGTGATATTTGAATGTACTAAATGTAGTACATTCTTCGAACGTACGTTTTTTAATTTATAAACAAGTGCTAGTCCCTATCTGTTAGATGATGTATGTAAAACATTGAAACAATCGCACAAGATTTGATTTAAGTAAAAAATTCTATTGGCAGTGAGCTTGAAGCCAACTGTTTGAGCTCCTTGTACACCCTTTTCCCATAACAATATCATAGCTAGGATGAAAAATGTAACTAAGGAGAATGCTCCTGAAATGTATGCAATCGTTCGTAAATAAAGATGATTGTAAAATTTTAAAATTATGATTTGTACATTTTTGATTGTGCAGTATACAAACATTATTCTAGAGAAAAGAATATGTTTGCAATTTACATGGGTCTTTGTATAAATAATTTGTTTTCTTTTTATTATCAAATACGTAGGCTTTTCTTCTTTACGCAATCAATCTTATAGTAAATCTCTTGTTTATAGTTTTGGCCTCTTACACATTTTAATTTAATTTTACAAATTTAAAAACACGTACGTACACTGTCGGTGAATCGTCATGATCAAGTTTGTGAACAATACACAAACAAAGTATTTATTTACAACATCAAGATTGAATAACATTTATTTTTATGTTTCATCGAAAGAAGCGTAGCCGTAAGTGCATAAGTCATTACTTCAGAATTACAAATAAAATGTACATAAAGGCTTGGTCGTTATTTGATGTCGGCAATCCAAGACCTGAGCATTTTTCAATATCTTAACAAATTCTTAGTCACATCCTACGTCAAGTAATATTTCTTTTTTATTCTCAGTTTCTACAGAATCTAGGCAAGGTGGATCGGACAGCCGATGACATATTCGATGAGCACCTGCAAAACTTCACGAGGCAGCAGAACGCCGCCAACAGGCTGCAAAAGGAGTTCAACAACTACATCAGGTGTGTCCGTGGTAAGTTGCTCTCTGCCTACTTTGTCCTCGCTTTTACTCAATGTGAGCGAGAAGGGGGAAGGGTTTTAAAACGCTACGCGGACTCAACCAGCGTCGCGTCTATTTATAAGCCGGACCGACGAGCCGAAAACTTTCTTGCCTACTTGAAATTAACGCGTTCACCGTACCAGTGAAACTCGAGCATAACTTCGCGGAGACCACGCCGACGGTGATGATGCTGCACAATCCGGGGAGGCCATTGCGTCAAGCGAGTGTGCGTGACCCCCTTTGAAACTCAAGCGTCGTATTTAATACGCACTCGTAGGCGCACGTAGACGATTTATGGGAGCGCGCATATAAAGTCCAGCTGCTTTTCTCTCTATTTCGTCGCATACTTTGTTTCGTGCGAACCCTTGCGTGGTAAACAGCGTTAATCGCGATAATAGACGGTGTTTTTTCTTCGGTAGCATCTTAGAAATTCCAAGTTTTTTCTTGTTTGTTTATATTAATAACGTCCAGCTCATTTTTCGTTATATGAAAGATAACTACTTCGTTTTCTTATGTATTATATATATCGTATACGATAATATACAAGTTCCAGTATAAAATTTTGTGTAAATTAATTAGTATGTAGAGAAGTTGTATTAAATCTTTGAAAAAATACGAGTCAATATAGCAAATATAGTAAACTTGAAAATTAGCTTATATTCACTATATTCACTTATATTCCAAAGTTAAAAGATGCTATTAATCAGTAACATCGCGTTAGTGAACGCTTAATTTAATAGTTTCTATAAAATTTCTTAATGCTTTCATGTTAGGTTTGATAAGTTTAAATTTTTCAACTCATAATTAATGTACCCAAGAAAAACTTGTAAGAAATATACTAATATTTAAATAATACAAGCGGTTATCACATGAATACTGATGAAAATATTACAAAAACTTAGAAGTACGAAATAAAAATAAAGAGAGCAATAAAATTATTCTATTCTTTACTGAACTTTCACAAATTACAATTATAATTCTCATCATACTGTTGAGACAATTCCAATCATACTAGTCGAAGCTGCATAAATGAAACTACATGCACATGTATATTCACACAAATTTAATGTACTATTTAAAAAAATTTAATTCTCGTTTATTAATTCAATTAGGAATGTCTTCAATGAGTATTAAGAAGTATTACAATTCAACTCGTATTTTTTACACCGGTATCTTTTCTATTATTAGTTTCGTTTTATTTTGCATAATTCAGAATATCGTTAGACTTACAGCTCAAATAACTGTTGAATTTGAAAGAAAATGACTATAAATTTGATGAAAAAATATACGCGATGCCGACATTCTAAATACGACTAATAACGATGAAAAATTTTTAACATATACCATTCATGGTATAAAAATTACCAGAATGATTAAAAATACTCGCCAGTCCATTTTCTTTCTTTTTAAAGCTTCGATTCTGCTATAGAATTTGTAGAAAGACTAACATATAATTTGGCCTTATAAAAGAGATAATATAAAATACGGTATCGTTTTTTAATTATATCGTCTATCATGTAACAGACTTGTGAATGCGAGTTAAATGGCACACGTACAGTCCCGTCGAAAATACTCCGCGGAAACATCTTCCGAACCAGCTTTTTGTGCATTCGTAACGCTTAAACGGCCTCGTATTCTTATGTTGAGTACTTTCGAAATGATACATTACGAGCCAGAGCTCATATCTCTGAGAGCCGAGAATTTGCGACATACCTATACGCGTACCTGCAGAAGGCCTTCTTATACAAAAACGTCGCTTGCATTAAATGGAATCGCGGCAAGCCTTGGACTCGCATCGGTGATTATCTTATCTCCCGCGGCTGCTGCGGTGGCGCAGGTGAACGCACTTCGCCACCTTGTAGGTGACGAGAGCGTGTTCAGAAGTAGGTCGGGAAAGTGCAGCGCGCTCAGTTCTCTCCCGGTTGGAAGGATTGGCGTGAACCTGCATTTTTGTCCTAAATTTTCAGGGCAAGTAGGTACCGTTGAAATATTTTCGGGCCGACGAAATTTTAATGAAATAGTAGTCTCAAATTTATTGCCCGTCAAACTTATGCACAGATAAATATGTGCGAGTGTTACTTTAAGGGAACGGCTGCTTTATTATTACATGGAAATTTATGACTATTTTGTTAATAATAACTGCAAAGCTAAATTCCTCGAGTATCACGAAATTTAATTTTCATTTGTAAAATAAATAAGAAGCGAGTTTGTCAAAGCACATGTTCAAGATATGATATATTGACCATAATGAAATTCACCTTATCTTAATGCCGATGCCTTAATAGTTAAATATTTTTTTATAAAATGCTTACTTCTGCTGATGTTTTTCAATATTTACATTTTCGATCAATTTACAAGGTTTTATGTTACTATAAAATAGTAACATAAATGCAAATTTCCTTACACGTTACTTGAATTATGAATTATCGAATCAACGCCAGCTAATATTTACTTGCTTTGAAGTTTAAATTATTTAAAAACAAATAATTTTCCAATAAGGATTTTATTTTATTTAAAAATAAGAAAATTATACGTAATTGAAATTTATATTATACAGTTATTGGATTGTGCAATAAAAATGCCTTCGCAAAAATGTAAAGTGTTATTTTTAAGATAATGAAAACGGCGAATGTTAGAATCTTAGTTATGAATAAATTTATTCTATTTAAATAACTGATCTACTTAGAGAATAAAAAGAAAATTATTAATTTTACGATGATAACTAAATAATTTGCTAATATTTCTAATAAATGAAATTATATTTCTAAGTTTGTGTCAATAATTAAAATATTTCTCTATTTTTCTAAAATTAATAATTAAAAAAATTCAATTTTTTTAATCTTAAGTAAAATATAAGTCTATCTAATAAATCGTCAGAAATATAAAGCAATTACTAAAATAAAGCTTGTTTTGTAATATTAAGAATGAGATTTCAAAATTAAATATGTATATCTCTATAATAAACTTGAAAAATCAACGTAGTATTGTAATTTAATGTATTGTGCTTTTTTATTAATTTATTATTCACACAGATTAAACGTAATTTAGGATTCATTTTTCAATTTATTTCAGCTTAAACTACCTTTCCTTATAAAATTTTATAAAAATATTGTTGCCACGATCAGTTATTATTTAAATTAATATAATTGTTTTTATTAGAATAATGTCAAGTAGAACGTAAAAAACTTTTGTGTAGAATACAGATGACAATTTTGTACACAATTGCAACCGCACAAACAAGTTTTCTTTAATAGAAGAATGACCTTTTCTAGAAAACCGTAAGAGAAATTTCTTCTCCTTTTAATCATCTTGTATGCATTATCAATACTTAATCAAAACAATCTTTTTTTACTTTTTACAATAATCTTAAATAGTAAGATACTACTGAAAAATTACGGATATTCATCTCACAAATAGATAACGATTCGCATCAATTTTTAATTTAAATGAGATCGTAAGCACCTTCCTTTTTTCTTTTTTTTTTTCAACAAAATACTTTCATTTCACTAAACCAAAATTACTTGGAAAATTTTGATATGTTAAGATTACTTACGTATTAATATATTAATATAGTTTTAAAAAGTATGTTAAAGTTAAAATATAGATATGTAAAATGACTGTTATTTCTATTTACGACATTACTTGCAGCACATCGTTAAAAAATGTGAAACCCTTAATCGAGGAGAAAATATTACGTTAGCAGTGAATGTAATAAAATCATAAGGATGCTTTATATTTAAAACATAAAAATATAATAACTATACTAATAAATTATATGTGTATTTTAATTATTTTATCGTAAAACAAAACTGAATTTAAATTTTACACCGAACGTTACACAATAGTAGGCAGTTTTACATATAACTTTAAATACTTGAAAATGATGCTTTGAATTTTTATATATAATACAAAACCTTATATAAAAATATAAGCACGTCCAATTTTAAATGAAATATGTCATTTTTACTACTTAAAAATGTAAAATAATTATATTTTGTAAAAGCTTATACGAAAACACATGAATTACCACGAGGTTGTATTTCCGAAAAAGGGTATAATCTTGAATAAATTAAAATACTTTGTGTAAAATTGGTTGTCAGCAATAACTAATGAAAATCAAAGAGTCCGTTTTTGCCGTGATACTCTTAAAGTAAATTAAATAATGTTTCTAAACTTGACTAGGAAAATAGGCCTGAAATTTTTCTTATGTAAAATCATAATTTGTATTCATATTATTAGTCGACCAAAAATAAATATCTACATCATCCAAACATAATCAAAGCGTCCTTTGAGTTCCTTTCGTAATTTTTCAAATGCATTACTTATACGAAATTAAATTCTTTCTCTTTCATCGGTTAGGTAATAATAATATCTTATTCAACGTCCCAAGAACTGCCTAGAAGCTCATCAAAATTACAAGCCAAACAATGACTCAATGTCGCGGCTGATGTACTCGTGACTTCGTAATTCGCGAACAAGCGCAGCAATTACTGAATCAACGTCTGATTTGGTTTTCCCTTTTCTTTATGTTTTTATAGCGGTTCAACTGGCCTCGAAGTCATTGATGGACTCGCTGAACGAGATTTACGAAAGCCAATGGACGGGACACGATATGCTCTATGTTCAGGCACAGAATCTTGACATGCTCTGGCAGGATTTCGCTCACAAGCTGGCTGATCAGGTCCTTGTGCCGCTGAACACATATCAGAGCCAGTTTCCAGAAATGCGGGTACGAATGCATGCTCCCGTGGCTGTTAACAAACACATTTGCACAGATTTCTTCGCTTCCGGTATATTAATGTAAAAACGCGTGTCGCAGATACATAACTTTCCGAATTTTCGCTTTGAGAATTGGATTCTTTTGTCGATATGCGGAAAATTTAATTAGATCCGGTGGTGAGGAGTTGAGGAGAGAACAACTTTTTATCAAGACAAGTATTTATGTAGTATCGGTAAAAAAATCGATGTTTCAGTTTAATTAAGTGTATATAAAATAACTATCTGCAATGTCTTGCAACGCTTGTTTTATATTGGAAGAGCTAGCAGGAATAGTTTTAAACACGTTTTTTACAAGACCACTATTTCTCATTCGTTAAATGTCTAGAAGATTAGAGAGACCATGTTAAATTAAAAGTAGATAAGTTATTAACTGTTTGTTTCTTTAAATACAATTTCCACACAAAATTGATAATTTTTTCAAAATTTTAAAACATATAAATGGAATAAATTATAAAAATAATAGCTTATACAGCACTTTCATAATGATGTATTTTAATGAAAACTATTTTTAGTTTTTTATTCCGATCGTATTTTTTAAATTTAATATATACGTCATGATGTAATGTAGATTAATTATTTACTAATTGATATCTTACTATCATCACTTGCTTTACTAATGCAAAACAATTAATTATTAATTATTTATAATACCCGTTGTAGAGAAAAATATACTTTACCAATAATTTCCTTGTAAATATACATGAACTTTAGATTAGAAAACAACCTTACTTTTCAAATTTAAAAGTAATAAAATAATATTTTATTTCATCAGAAGTTTCTTTGACAATGCATGACGTTATGAGATTATCATATAACTGATGATACATTCACTGATAAAATACTAACATGGTTGACACTAATAGATAGTCAAATTTACAATGTTTCTTTATTATTATTTTGTAATAATGATATTGTCGTATTTTTTTACGTTTAATAAATATTAAACGTTTTATTAGTCGACTTAATTTTCAGAAGTTTTGTGTTAAAAGTACTAATGTACCCTTTTTCATATTTGGATTTCGAAGGACTTAAAACCCCTAAGTCTTATAGATACTTAATAATTTACACCTTTTCCCAAAATGAGGGTGATTAACCCACAAGTGAGCGAATGTAATGTTTCCTTGACTTATAAATTCGTCATGGCTTTAATAAAATTTTACATTTATTTATCTGCAGAAGAAAATTGACAAGCGCGGTCGCAAGCTCGTGGACTTCGACAGTCAGAGGCACAACTTCCAGTCACTCCAGTGCAACCCGAAGAAGCGGGATGAGCTTAAGGTATCTCGAGGCAAGGAACTTCTTGAGGAGGCAAAACGCACATATGAACAACTGAACTCGGAATTGCACGACGAATTGCCGGCCCTTTTCGACTCGCGTGTTCTATTTCTCGTCACCAATTTGCAAACGCTTTTCGCGGCCGAGCAAGTTTTCCATACCGAAAGTGCCAAGGTACGGTCTTTGCTTTTTTCTTCTTCTTTTGATTTTTCATTGCTAACTCGTTCCGAGATTCTGTGAGCCCTGGAGGAAAGTTCTATTTAGTGCGAGACTGAGTGAAGCTCGGATCCCTCAATAGATCGCGTCGTTACTTTTTTGCGCTTTTTACGCTGCCTCGATGAATTAATTAGAAGGTTGAAGCTTCGGAAGAATTCGAAACGTACTTTATACAAAGAAAAAGTTTGAAAAAATTTCAGATACTTAAAGATATACTATTTAATATATGATAAAGAAGTAGCATTAATTTTGTTCGTATTCGAAGATTTGAGAGAAGCGAAAAATGTATGTACTATGCTTAAAAACTTAAAAATGTATCATGACATATTGGGAACACAATTGTGATTTTTTATTTCTGTTTCGTAACAAATTGATTTCACAATTTCCATACATTATTAACAGAGACATAAGCGTACATATAATATATTTCAGTTTTCTGTCCCAGAAATTAGCTTGCTTTACATAAAAAACGTAATATTTTACCTTCGCATCTATTACGCATGTTTAATTCGTTTACTATTTTGTTTACTTTAAGTACTATATTATTATCCATGCCTATTTTGTATATCGGCTTGTAACTTCTCATTCAACCCTACAACTTCTTCCATCCCATGTATCTGTATCAACGCTTCTAACACCCCCAAGTTTCCCTCTTAGGACATTATACATTTAATTCTCTTATCATCTCTCGTTAATTTCGTGCATTATATTATTTGTATTTACTTTAAAGCTTTTTCCAATCTCTGCTTATAGCTCTACTGTACTTCAACTTTTGTTATACAATATACATTTTCTTTATATTTTTCAGTTAAGATTCGTGTAACAATAAAAAATCCCCACATCGTACTTTAGCTAAAATATTTACACCTTTTTGTACATGAAAATGTACATAATTGAAAATTTATTATTTTAAATTTCATACCAATTATGACGAGGCCAATAATTAAGTATACCTCTACATAAATGATAAGTATATATATACAATAATTTTTATAAATCAAATTTTTATTGGATCTTTGGTAGACTTTCACATCTTAGTACTCAACAGTTTATAATACTATGGCAATTAAAAGAAGATTCTCTACTATTTTATAAAAAAACTTCAATGTCTCAATTTATAAGAGGTATTAATATTTTGTGTAAAAAATTTTTAAAAAGTACATTGAAAAGAACGAAGCAAATCTGAATTTTGAAATTAATAAAAACTTTATTCAGGAAGAATTTTTCAAATGAAAAATTTTACTTAGGCTTAGTGAAATTTAAGTAAAGTTTAAGCTAAAATTCATTTTAGTCACAAAATTATATTATATTTAAGTAATGTTTTTTAATAAAATTTACAATTTCACGAAATACATAAAATGCTCACATTCATAATCTTAACAGATATCATGCAACATTCATTGCTGAAATAGCCTTCGTTTTATCAAGAATTCATATCAATAAGTACATGCGTTAGAATATATATTTTGTACAATAATTTATATAAAATATAATACCATTAAAAAAAATAAAAGTTTTTTTAATACATAATTATTTGATAAAATGAAACGAATACCTTTGATTATAAAGATCACGACTAAAATTAATTTTCTCATTCTTTTTTGTAGGTTTTTTCAGAACTTGAAGCAATAGTTGACAAACTGGCGAATGAAAGTCAGCGGGGATCATATACACTTAAAAAGAACTCGGCGCCTCAATCACCCAAATCACCAAATGCGAATTCTTCGTAAGTATTGCGCATTGTTCTTTTTTTTCTAAGAATAATACAGGGCTAAATATTGTACTCCTTTTATACTAAAATATATCATTAAATGATAGAAGGAAAATAAGATTTAAAAATTAAAGTATATGACAAATAATAATAATGTAGACAAAGTTTTATTGTTTGGAAATATGCTGGTAATTTTCAAGTATTGTACTTATATTTTAAATATTTTATTGTGCCATCACATTAAACAAACAAGTGCAATTATTGATAGAAACGTTACTTTGATTAAAATTTTACTTTTACATGTTTTGGTGTTAAACTAGTAATTTGTAACATTTTAAATTATTTTTACACTATAAGCGTAAAATTTACACTGTACTACTGATTTTTTATTACCCGTGTTATATATTAGAGCACTACCAGATAATATATATATAATTTGTAATTCGTTCTATTATATTAGAAGTGTATTCCATAATATTATTTCGTCGTGTTAACAATCGTTTTTTATTTTTAGCCTTATCATCAATACGCAACCACCTCAAAATAATGTCTCAGCAGGTAATTAGATCCCTATCACATCTCATAATAATTTCATTAGAAAAATTAAAAGTAAAAACGTTTTTTGACCTTGTGTGCCTAACACGATACCTGACTTTTAATACGTGTCTTTTTAAAAAGCAAGTATTTCCTCTTTAATGTTAAATTGCATTCTCTGTCGGAGCAAACTGTGATTAATCAATTCATTCTTACAACATGTGAATAATAAAATCCAACAATACTATCATAATTTGGATTGCCTATAATCCTACAAGTTGCAAAAGAAGAAAAAGGGCGCGTATTAATTATTTCACGGATGCGTATGCCAGCGTTCAAGCTCATCTTCGGTAGTTCATCTGCGGAGTGTGTGTGTTTTTTGTTGGCGTTTTATTTTACAGCCCTGGATGATTCCGCGCCAGCTTCGCACGAGGAGTCAACGATTACGCCAGTTGTACAGCTGAACGGCAATGCTAACAACACAACCTCTAACAGCAATGATAATTCCTCTCTCAATAATCAGGACTCATCATCCCCGAAAAGCATCAAAGTGCCCATAAAACGCGGCGTCGAAGAGCTTTATGATATTCCAGTCGGTGAGTATGTTGTTATATGCGATGCCATCACGAAGCCACTGATTTCATTGGAAACGATTTCTAACTATTCGAATATTTAACAGAAAAAAGAAGTTTTTTTAATTTACCAGTTACTTTTTACCAGAAAAACGTGATTCATTCATATGACGTCAAAATTGTCATATTTATGTAAATTATATTACAAAATGTTTGTCAATATTCAGTTTATTTGTTACTTTACTAATTAAATATTGAATTATTGGTTCTGAATAAGATCGTATTTCAATTTATGTAAAATAAGCATTCTTATTCTCTCTACATCGGTATGCTGTCATTTGTCAAGGATACATAACACATTTTCATAAACAGACCTTTAATTATTATTTCAATTTCTGCATACTAATAAAAATTATTGATTATTAACGAATCAAAAAAATATGATGAAGTGCCTCAACACGTAACAAACTGCCTATTTCGAAAGGTTAGTTATTTAATAATCAGATAATAAAACTGTAATGTTGTTCTTTCACTTTACAAATGCTTTATACGGATACGGTAAATAATTTTCATTTATACCAAGAAATAGATAAAATCGAATAGCATTTTTTTATAATAATTCGAAAAATATTCATTTAATATTTCAAATATTATAAAATAAATGTGTTTTATAAGAATTAATTTTTTTAGTTGTATAAAATATTACTTCGCTCTACATTTTTATATAATTAACAATATGTACAATATTTTAGTTAATTAAAATTAATTCAATTTTAATTAAGAATAGTGAGATAATGCAATAATGCAATAACATTCTATAAATTTCGATTGATTGATTTTGTGTATACACATACGCATTGTAACACCTTATGGTAATCAGTCGTCATATCATTTTTGTTATAGATATAGAAATATTTTTTATTATTCAAATTATTTATTTTTGATTATCAAATTTTTTACTTGAATTCTGCAAATAAAATAAAATAATTTATTTATATGCAATTATATATTTTTAAATGATTAAAATTAAGAGGAAAATAGATGGATAATTATATAAAAAAATAAGTATTACACGTACGTATGTAATATGTAATAATAATTAAACATAAAATATGTAATAATTAGCCTTAAAAGGAATACTACAATTATGACATTGGATAATTAGAATAAATTATTTTTATTTTAATTTGTTTTGTTGTACATTATCTTGCTTAATATTTGAAGTGTGATAAAAATATAAAAATTAAATATTTCAGCCTTTTAAAAGTATTATTGAAACATAAAAAATAGAATTATCGAAAAAGCAATTACTTTGATGAAATTGATAATCTTGAAACCTAGAGTAGATAAAAGAATTAATTATTCTTAAAAAATAATAATATTTTTACTGCATATTTTATTGTTCAGAGATAAGAGTATGTTTAAGTTTCTAGTTTTTTTTTAATATACATTATTTCTTGATAATAAACTGTTGATTTTCCATGTATATTATTGCGAATTAATATATTGCATTACTCTTATATGAATAAATAAAATTAGACAAAAAAACTCTACGAACGATCTTTTACAAATAATGGAAACTAGTTTAAAGTTAGGAATAAAAATCAGTTCATAAAAACATAGTTGTAATTATAATTTATACTTTGATTAGATATATACAAATATATAATAATTTCAGCAGTCATTAAATAAAATCTCGAAATACAAGTATACTAAAATAGTCACCATTGTCTTTTAGTAAGTTTGTCAACTTTATTCTGACATGAAATCGTTACGGTATTTTATATGAATTAAAATGAAATTGAGCAGAATTACAAAAAGTCCAAGTACAATAATTTTCTAATGTAATTGCAAAAATATTTGCTTACATTTAAATGAAAATTTCGATACAATATGAAGCAGTCCAATAAAAAAAAGAATCGTTACCAATGGAATTTCCCAATCAAGGATTGGTTAATTGTTTGAAAAATATTTGTTTGAAAGAGCTTCTATAAACCTTGCTCTGAATGCTTTTTCCTTTATCTACACAATTTGTCTGCCAATCTGCTTACGCATGCTTAAATGTTGCCTATGTAACAATAATTAAATGTATTTATGTATCCGAGCACAACGAGAATACAAATTCCTAATGGCGGCAAATTAAATCCTTCTAGACGTGGAATATGAAAATGGTATCCATTTATCTGCAGGGGCAACTATCGAGAATTTGCCACCTGGTGTTTTGTACAGGGTGAGAGCCACTTATAAGTACAATCGTGAAGATGTGGATGAGCTGTCGTTCGAAGTGGGCGAAATTATTCGCGTCGTTGAATACGACGATCCGGAAGAACAGGTTTGTCCCGTTTGACCATATTTTTCGCGCAGACTCCGAAAGAAGAATACAGGCTTAGAAACATAATTTTTTTTGGTATTTCAAGTTATTCAAATCATGCAGGGAAAAATTGTTTTTATCATCGCAAAAACTATCTTGCCTAGATGTCAGTTTCATTTTCTGTAGAAGATACGTTGATTATACGAGCTAATAAATGTTTTGAACTCTTTATTTAGACATCAATTCTGAATTTCACTTAACGAATTAAAGGTTTTTTAATTTCTTTGTATTCTAAAAGCAAATGTAGTCAATGTAAAAAGTTGATTAAATCGGTGCATTTTTTGAATCTACGTAAATTAATTTTTCGATAGTAATATACAGTAAATTCATTTCTTATCTGCAGAAAATATGAAATTTTTATTTAAACAAGATAACGTGAAATCACTTAAAAGATAACGATAATTACTTTATCGTATATAACATAAAAATTTGATTGTCTTTGCTAAAAATTTTCATCTTTACAATACAAAATTTTATGTCTTACCTATCATACCAGCACAACAGTTGTTTAAATAAATTTTCACTCTTTGAAAGATGATTCCTATTTAATTGTTAATAAATATAGATAATTTTAAATTTCACAAGACTATAATTACCGCTGTATTACAGAACTGATAATAAATATGTAAATAAAAAAAATTGTAAAAAAGGCTTACGCGAAATTAAACGTTTATTACATTTTTATAATAAAAAATCTTCTAAATATTTATACAAAATTAAATTAATTTTTTTTTCATTCTTATATTATATTTTCATTCATTTTAAATTCCTCTCGTGTGATTAACGCAGGTGCACTACAATCGCTTAGATTGTATTTTTAACATTTGTGCGTGTGCACTTGCGTCATTGACACGAGTCTTAGAAGGCAAGTGTCTCTTTACCTTCCTTTTCTTTATTCTCTCAAGAATTTGTCCCTCACGAAACCTCACTAACTAAGGGCTCTGTCGATATTACAGGAGGAGGGCTGGTTGATGGGTATAAAGGAGGGATCAAACGAGAAAGGCATGTTCCCGGCAAACTTCACGAAACCTTTGTGAGCGTCTGGGCGCTTTAACCCCGAATAACCACGTTACGTGCTCCACCGCCCACGAAGGGATTCGATGAGGGAAAAAAAATGATCACGAAAATGAGGGGTGAAAGAGGAATGTCAGCCCCACGTTCCTTCTAGAATACTTCAATCCCGTACTCATCGAGATGCAAGAGACCAAGAGCGAAGAGGACGAGGATCATGGTGCGAAGGGCAGGTGGTCGTTGAATGGGAATATGATGGATTTCGAAGTGCCTTATACCAGCTACAGTCTGTGCCAATTGACGACATTTGAGCGTTTTCTCTCTCTCTCTCTTGTTTTATTACTCTTGCGATACGCTGCAATAACATCATCACCAAACCTATGTCCGTAAAATTTTTCCTCTTCGAGTCCTTCCCGTCATTTCAATTTTGCGTAGTCTGGGGTAAGACTCGCGCACGCATCGCCCGATACAAACCATGTCGCCCCATTTTTTTCCATCATCTCTGCAACGACGTTCGAAATGGACCGAGACTTTTTCTCACCGTGCCGTCGAAATTTTCTTTTGTAACAATGGAACATCGGAGTACCACATCCAATACGGAACTGTAGTAAATTCATTCGACAATATTGTAAATTTTCGTTTCTCATCATAAATACCGAGGACGTCTTCAATACACGTACTCGAAGTGCCAACCGCTGAATTTTATCACGGACTCGCATTGGACGAAGCTTTTCGACACTTCCTTAAGGATTCTGCTAACAGTGTGTATATGTAGAGCGAATTAATCTCGAACTTTGCCAATCAAACGATGTATTTCCTGAATTTTAATATAATATATGCGTGCGATATACAAATTATATGCTGCTACGTAATTAAACTACGGGCAATATAAATACTATATGAAAGTTTATAATAATAAATTTATATAATTTTATGAATATGTACATAGAACTACATTGTAAATTTTAAGTCTATTTTATCCAAGCGAATCGTCATCTACCAGCGCTCGAAGAGATACATCTCGTTTCATCCCTGTTTTCTTTCTATTTCTTAATAGATGAATCGATGCGAAAACTTTTATTTGTTAGATATTTTGGACTCTTCAACACCATCTTGTATCAAACGATTTATCAAATCAGTAAGGTTCAAGCATTCATCGTGCCCAAAGAACTCGAAAGGATTACAAATAAACTATCAATATTTTTAACTGGTCTACGAATCTGCTGTGTTTTTCATTTAAATATCAACTTAAAGTGCCAGTTGATCATTTAGTATCCAGGGTATATTTTGACTTGCTTATCAAAATGAAACTCCTCTATTATTAGAAAGTAAAAATATTCGGCATGGCAGATAATAAATACAAATTAATCTATTATATAAAGATACGCGATAGCGAATAATGTCTACATAATTTTAGATATTAATTCCGCTAAGGAAATTCATTTAATGATTTTTTATTTTCTACTTCATGATTAGAAAGTATGATTAAGGCAGCTGCTAATTATCGAACGCTTTTTGCGTTTATTGCATCGAATCGAATGAATTAACTAAAATCATTTTGTCCTTACATATTTACATCATAATAATAAGAATATTAATACTAGTAATAATATTTTATCAAACTTTTGAGTATTGTATGAAATCCTTTGAATAAACATTATGAGAATATATATTTCAAGAGAGCAGACTAATAAGCGAATTAGTGAACATTGTTAAAAAAGTTCGCATATACGTTTTTATTTCGTTATATAATTTAAGAAATGGCAGATTATAGTCAAGATGGATTGTTGTTTTGTACAAATTGGCAAATTTTTAAGTTGAAGAATCGACCTATCATTACGCATATCTAGAAGAATCTAGAACATTGAAAGAGGCAAAATTAATTGGATATATTTGATGTCAATTACGTCAGTTACCTTTTCAGCGTTTTCTTGGAAAAGTCAACAGAGGATAAACTGAAATGATTCACTCAAAGATATCGGCAGACAAAATATGAGAATTTTTTTACTTTTGCAATGAGACTTTATAAGACTTCACATGTATACTTTTTTAAACTATTCAAAAGCGTTAAAATTTCCACATTTGGTAAGCGTTGGCTCGATCGAAAAAACACTAACATGTAGTCTCTAATCATAAGCTTTTTACCTGCACTTATTAATGTACTCAAAAAAGTAAAACAAAAAAAACAAGAGATTTATTGTATACAAGCAAAAGAGACATCGGTATAATTATGGAATCGATCGTTGTTATATCGCTGGTCATATTTATGTTGTGTTGTCTAATTTTACTGTAGCCATACCTGCAAATATGTAACCCTAGATATAATTTTAATTTTTAAACATAAGTATAATTAAATTACAATAAATTAGTATGTGTCTGCTACGTGACTTATTTTTATTTGATTTCGATCACCTACATCAATGACATCGTATCATGAAAATACACCGTTAACCAATGGATTAAACGAAATTCCTTCTTTCACATAAATCTAATTATATTAAAAATGATGTTAATTTATTAAAATGTTATATCATGCACTCGAATAATAGTAATTATTTTGGAGCGTATAAAATAAATTATCCAAAATGTAAATTGCTTTCTAAATTTATTGTAATTAATTTATAATTTTAATTTTTCATATTTACTTTTTATGAGCCAAAAGCTTTTCTTTTAATATTTATATAGGCCACTATTTGTCTTTCTAAGAAATTAAATACCAAAGTTTATTAATTCGCTTATTAATTTATTATGATGATATTATATTACAAACGTGAGTATATTAAAAAAGGAAAATTCTAGTTTTAAATTGTTCTTTTATGTTTTTTATCGATATGATAAAATAGTTGTTCAATATATACCATATATTTAATCTCTTTATTCGTAAATATATATAGGTAAATAGTTAAAAAGTATTTTTGATTTATTAAAATATAAAAAATACTTTAAATAAGAATTTATTTTGCATGATATATATTTAAAAGACTAAAGTTTAAGTATGATTACTAATGTATATAGTCTTTATATAGTAAAGTTAAATGTATAACATTAAATAAAATAATTATTATATAGTTGAAACAAAAGAATTTAAATGCCTTTAATAAATAAAGTTTTATATATTATAATAAATGACTCAATTTTTATATATTGGCATTATTCTCTAAAGTTTCCACTTCTTGATAAAATATTATTACCTAAAACATAAATACATATTTATATCTATAAAGTTATACGATTAAAATTTCCTTCAAACATTCTTCAATTCTGCGTTAATAAAAATTAATTTTGTTATAATTGTATCAACAAACACACGCTTTCAAAATGTTTAATTTTTATCTAATCGACTATATATTAAATAGAAATATTTTATCAAGTCATATAAAAATTTATAAATCTTAAATATGTATTTTCAGAAATATAGCGTGAAAACTAGAACAAAGTAATCAAAGTTTTTGATATAAAATTCGACAAAATGTACGTATCAATATTAGCCTTTTTCTTTTGTAAATATTGTTACGAATTTTTGTACATATATTATCTGTAGGATTTTGTATTTATTAATTATATTCACTATTTAAAGTGCTTTTTTGTACAATAATGGAAGAATAAATCAATAAAATACTTTAATAGTGATAAATATAGAAATATATTCAATACTCATATTAGAAGTTATGTTTTTTACTGATTATACCATTTCTACTATTTGTAAAAATGAGATACTATGTAGTACCTAAACCATTGATTAAAGTTCCAAAAAATGTCTTCCTTTGAAGACAGAAAATTTAAAGTATTGAAGCATCCTTCAATATCTTCGATTAAATAACTGTAGTTATGGAAATTTTAAACGTAAGATTCTCAAAATTTTATTCTGATATCGATACGGTGATATCGATAAAATTATTTGTAACAGTTATTTATAACAATTATTTATAACGACTAAAAGACCTTTCTTTGTTTTCTCAAATTAAAAACGCTAATATTTTTAGATACAAAAAATAAAATACATACAAATATTGCGTAATTATTTTAAAATAAATCTATAGATTGCAAATAAATAGTTTAATATTGAAAGAATTAAGAAATTCCTGTGAATGTATGTATAATTAAGTTTTTTACCTTATTACTTTAATGTGATAAATAAATAAATAAAAGAAAAATCTTAAATACTGCCTGTCAATTGAATTAAATAGAGATGAACGGAAAGAAATGCGATTGTCTTCGAAATGCTATTAGGTCTAGTAAGTTTAAAAGAATTATTTGCTTACAAATACGATACACGAGCGTGTTAAAAAGCAACCCAACATTAAAAAGAAAAATGATCAAATTGCTCAAAAATGAACTTTTTTCAATATTTTGTAAGTTGAGTATACTGTATATATTTTTGATAGTCTAGAAATTGATTAATTAATTTTTTTTTAATTTTTCATATAAAGATTAGTTTAAAGTACTTTATTATACTTATCCTTAAGTAAACAGTCGCAAAATATCGTTTTATCTATACAGATATTGTACAAATTAATCTATTAAAAAATTTTTGCCTAGTAATTTATTAAGCAGAAAGTTTAAGTACGAAGTAAAAGATATTATTAATATTTTTAGTAGATATATTATCGCAAGTAATATTTGCCAAAGAAATCGTTCTGTGCCTTGCGATTCCAACTTTTCTGTAATTACTTGTGCTCAGTCAGGTTCATATAATAAAATACCAAAAATTTATAATAATGCTTCCTCAAGCTATCAAAATAAAGTTTGCACTGCAAACCCGCTCATCTTTTTGAGTTAAGCTAAAGCGAAAGCCAAACTGTAAATACATTAGGCGGGACTAATTCATTGCATAATAAAGCGAAAAGAAAACATATCGATCATCGGGAATGTAAAAGCCTCGGATTTTCTCTGATAATTCAAGGCGAGTTCGCAAGGAGGACCTGCCAGAAACAATCGGCAGAAGCTCCGTTTTGCGGAAGCACTGGCCGGAATGCCTGCGCAGACCGAAGCCCCACATATTGGAATCCTCAAAAATAAAACAAACTCAAGGGCTCACGGCGCGAATGTCGTCTGCGAAGGCCTTTCACGATCTTAAAGTAATGCAGAAGTTCTCTTTCTCTTGCGTGCTGGATTTTACATTAACCAACGGATTCGGCAAAGGAAGACACAACTTCATTGCCCGTCGGTTTTTATTGTTATTGTAGCTGCTAACAGTTTATAATACTTTTCAAACGTTTATGAGTATAGTTCAGGTAAGTTACAAGCATAATACATTGAGCCGATTGAATGAAAATCGGCAAGGAAAATTCTAATATTAGTTTATTTGCAGAGTATCAATTACACTGGATCGTTGATAAAGTACAGGAACAGCAATCGTGGAAAAAATGTTATTAGTTTTTAATTCTAAAAACTTCAAATAAACATGTTGTAAGTTCTTTTAATAAATAGGGAATAAAAATATAATGCATTATCTGTAACTTTGTACTTTTGTAAATTTATGCGATAAATTATGCTTTACAAGTGGTAATTTAGCTTTCATGGCAGATATTTTGAGAAAACTTGTTTTTCGACGTAATGTAAAGATACACTGGCATTGATAATGATAAGTAAGTAGTTACAATAACTTTTAATTTACTTAGTAATGTACATACACATATATCCGAATTAATGTTGAATTTATTACTCTTAAATATACTTAAATAGTTCATTCATAATAACCAGAGCATTAAATTATAAATGTCAACGTAAAATTTATGATTTTCTAAGGCACGAGTTATAAATATGCTTTTAAAACAAATTAAAACATTTGCCTAATCTAATTGCCTATCAATTTATCTCTAATGTATTTACAATATTTTTTAAACAACTTAAATGATTATGTATTTATAATAGAATTCTTAAATAAATTTAATAAATACGATTATATTCTTTTGAAAGCATATCCTTACTACAATATTTCTATGTTGCATTTTATCTCTGTAATAAATTGTGCAATTTAAATACTAAAATAGTATCAAATTGCTAAATACATCAAGCAAACATCGCAACAAATATATAGAGCCAAGTTAATTGTGTACTTCTATATTTATGTTAAATTACCGCTGTAAAATAAGTTAAACTCTACATAAATATTTCAGTTTATTACAGAGAAATGGTTAAATATGTAATTCATACATTAAAATTACTTCAAATTATTAATTACTTGCGATAATGATTTTCGAAACAAGAAAAGAGAATATTTTATTTTATCATTATTTTACATCAATATTTTATATACGTATTGTTTGATAGCATAGTTTAAAGATGAAGTTCAAATTTAAGAAAAAAATTTTTCTTATAGGCACTTGATAACATCTTATTATTTAATACTAAACCGATAACGTGAAGAATTATTTATTTTCATATATTTCTTTTTATGAATAGTACAAATTATGAATTTTTTATCTTATTTTTCAACTTTTTTAATAATTATTAGTTAATGTATAACCTCATCTGGATTTCAAACTGTTTACTTAGTTACTGTGATAAGGTTATTATTATATATTTTGTATCAACATTGATTACAAATTTTTACATTCTTTAAGCACGTTTAAGCATTTGCAAATACATAAAATACACGAAATCTATATAAAATATTTAATAATTTTTGAATAAATTTTAACTCGCAAATAGGATTTATTGAAAATATTCTGTTAGAATATTTCTTATTTTATATAAAATTGTATTTTTTCTTTTAATACTGTATATATATATATATATATATAATTTTAAATTAATTTGTTTTAAATAGATTTTTATGCAATTGAAAATAATATGAAATTAATGCTTTTTATAATAAATATACTATTACAAATTTTATTATTACGAAATAAATTTTATTATTCTTTACTTTTTACTCAAAGGTATTATCATAATACTTATCATTATGTTATTTAATAGATACTAGGAGTCAGTATTTAATCAGATTTTTTAGATTGAAATTGAGAAACAACTATAGGCAATAAAGCTTATTTTTCGAAAAGCCTTTTTTAAATTAATTATTATTCGTATCTATTTAATAAACTTTAATATTTCATTGATAATTTTGAAATACTATTTACTTTTAGTTCTTCAAATTTCAGAATATTCCAAATAATACTACTTAGTATGATTTCTTTACGGGATGATGAATATATTTTGATTTGATGGATAAATCTGATTTTCTATTCATGCTTGTATCCTTTTGATTTCCTATGTATTGTAAGTATTAAAGAATGAAATATAAATAAAAAATTGTATATAGTTAGAATATATATTTTTTCACGGTTTTGTTCAGCAATATTTCACGCAATTAATAAAGTGTAAATTATCTCTGGTAATAATTAATTATGGAAGTTTCATTCATTTACATATCAATACAAATTAATTAAAAGAATATTTTAGTCTTTCAAGTTTACGCGTATTAAAATGAATTATAATTCTAAAATCTTGACATATTTAATACAAATTATGAAATTCATTTTATAGAAATTAATGAGTCATTCGAATCTTACATTAACTACTGGACTAGTCCATCAAACTGAGTAATGAATACATTGTTGTAATGAAAATAATATTTCAGTTTCTTATTTAACAAAAATGTACTTAGTCATTATAATAAAGAAAGGTAAATATTTTCAATGACGCTGCAGTAAAATGTATTATTATGGAAAAATAATTATTTTTAAATACGAGTAACCTAATAATATTTTGAAACATTGAACATTGTACAAAAATATTTATGAATCGATAGTATTAAAAAAGAACTATAACATTATTGCAGTTTCTTATCAATAAACTTTTAATAATATTATTGAGATAATATTTAATTACCTTTCAAAATCTAATTATATATTTACATTTGTAAATGAAGGAAGTTAATTTGACTTTCGCACTCACAGTATTTTTAATTATTTATTATGCGATCGGTAATTCAGAATAGTGATAAAAACAGAAATTACAGAGTAGGGTTCAAGAAAATCTGTAGTATCTATCATTCACTGTACAGTATTTCATATTAGTCTTATTTTAGCCTAAACTGAGCTAATTTCATTATATTCACAAGATGATTTTATCATAATTATTAAAGAAATAAAAGTCTAATACTGCCACTGTTCGTGACTTCGTCGGCTGGTGTCTAAAATCAAATTGACTTACGTATTTACCCATGGAGACTAATGGACAACATAAAAAGACAATGACTTAAGATATTAAAGTATTTTGTAAATCCTTTTATCTTGCACAGAAAATATATATAACATTCGGAACAATGTTTGATAAAGATAATAAACACAATTGCTCCGAAAAATAATGAAATTTATACAGCCAAAATAATGGCGAAGAACTAAAAAATGAGAATCGTAAATAGCGTTAAAATGAGATTTTGTGTGTTCACATCGTGCTTTCCCATAATTCAGCGGGAAATTTGAAATAAAACCGGAGTAACGATTGGAAAAAGCAGAACGAGCGAGTGTACTGAATAAATTTCCAAAGGAAGGTGGCACCACAAGCGCAAAACGCACGAACTTATGCGAATCGGCAACGAAGGCACACGCACTGCAGCTTACAATGCGTGCAGGAGGCAACGAAAGAAAGAGCGAGATGTCCGATATGGCTGCTGGTGTCGCTCTCACATGGTAGCGGTAATTACAGGGAGCGTGTGTAAACTCGAAGACTTTTTCCGCCATCTTGCGATAGGCGGATACCACTCGAAAGAGACAAAAAGAGGCGAGACCTTGCTTACACGACATAAACCTAGCCCTGCTTATATGCAGCAGTATCATGCATACGCATATTCGGAAGGCGGGTTCAATGAGAAAATGACAAAAGACAACTCATACTCCCATAAAAACACTTGTACGTTTCTCCCTAGCTTTCGCAAATACGTACAACGAAAAAGCGAGATAGAAAGCGTTGTGTGCTCGTCATGGGCCATATAAAACAAAAAGCGAGGGCAGTCAAAGAGGCAATAGTGTGGTCTCTTTCGTCAGCGGATGGTACTGTTCTGCTCCACTGTATGTGTCTTCTAACGGGTACAACAGAGAGAAAGAGAAACGTGACTTAAGCGTGCAAATGTGTGCGTGCAGCACGCGTGTACTTTTTAGCCTTCGGAACTGTTGGACAGGCGAGAAAGGCGAGGGAGATAGAGTGACGAAAACTCACGCTATACGTTAGTATGTGTCGACAAGAGAAGGCAAGAGTGTAATTCGAAATTCGCAAACGAGGGAATAGTCGCGAAGCGAGTGGGGTAGTGCATCGCTAGTGTCGTTTGTATACATGCATATTACTGCGGCGGCAGCCCAGGAGAGAGTAATAGATAATTATATAGATAGAGCCATCGAAGAAAACTACAGTATGCTATAAACATAGTAGGTGTTCTTCCATTATTATTCGTTCTTGATTCATCTATCTCTCTTTGCTTGACATCCATGTTTAGGCTTTGTACGCACATACATACATACATACATACATACATATGTTTGTTTGTGTACATATGTATGTACACGCGTTAATATACACCAAGCACACGTATGCGCGTGTAGATAAACATACACATATATTTTCATTCCCTGTAGAGTCGAGATATATGTTATATGGTGGAGTGTGCTAAGACTGAAAAGGAACAGGAAGTGTAGAAAAAGCCGGGAGGCGATGAAGTCGAGAAAACACTGAGAAGTAAGGATGAATTTTGGAGTCGTAGCGCGTATGAACGCGCGAACATCGTGTTTACCTACGTATTACTCATCGGTGCGTTATGTGTGCGTGTCTCGCAGATTTTTAAGAGTGCGTGCATAGAGGGAAAAATTTACAATTGTAAAGACAATGTTGATTGATGTCTCTCTTGCTCCGACAAGCTTCACCGTGTCTCGTTGATTTTTGTACGAGCGTATGCACGAGTGTACAAATTACGTTGATTTGACAAGTTCTCGTTCTCGCGTACCTCACCGTCATCGTCTAGAATTCGGATCTACCCCTCCAAAACGTTCAATCCATCCAACAGAAAATTTTTCTCTAGATCCGTCTTAACCTCAAAAACAGACGACGACGCAACAATGCCCCCTAGCTCTATCTCTCTCTCTCTCTCTTTCATTCGATCTCCCACTTCATTTTGTTCACTTCACTGTCACAGCAGTTTCCCTCTTTCACTCCCATTTTATACGTAATATCTCAACGACCACGGTGTTTTACCGATATTGTAATCCAGTTAGCGCGCTCGAGGACACGTGCTCAGTCTGCGCTACAATCGCTCTCTCTCTCTCTCTCTCTCTCTCTCTCTCTCTCTCTCTCTCTCTGTACGTACGTAGCATAATGTATGTATATGTATTTATTCTGCATCTTCCTTTTTCATCTTTTTTCTCTTATTCGAGTCCCTACAGGAGTGGCATGAGTCGTAAGCGACCACGAGGCTCTTGCGGTTCCTTCTGTTCTTATATTCTCTCTCTCTCTCTCTCTTTCTATTTCTATCTCTATCTCTATCTATCTATCTTCAGCAAGGCACATGCTAACCGCGTATAGGAGATGATCGCGCGTGTCAGTACGAAGAGAGATACGGAAACGACGACGAGTATATAAGGAAGGTGAACATTGATACTTAGACTTGACTGTTCTCAGGCTTCATTGTCCATCCAATAATCTAGTTTGGTGGTATAAGCGGATTTTGAAAAAAGAGAAAAGAGAACGAGAAAAAATTGCGTTCGCGTACGAACAGCACGGCGAGAGGAGATAGTGTGAGAAAGAGAGAAAGAACTGTCTCTGGTCTATAATAAAAAGCCGACGACCGGCCGGCAAGTTGAGCAGACGGACGCCTCTCGACGTTCGTCCGTGTCTATACATATACATTTCATCATCCGTCTTTCTACCTATGAACACGGCTACATGTTTGCGCTTTGCACTTTGGCATTTGACAGCAAGTAGAGGAGTTGACGTACGTGAAAGTCGCTTCTTACGGGTGAAAAACAGTTTTCCAAGTGTTGGTGAGTCAGTGTTATAGGGGGGGGGGCAAATTAAAAACGGCTTTAAAGCTCGATGCTCGTGGAAGTGAAAGCGTGAGAGAAAAGGAAAACTTTCACGTCCTTGTGTGTGAGTTGTATCTCCGTAGAGAACCTTCGTCGCTTGCTCAGCGTGCGCCGAGTGAGCGAGGAAGTGCGCGCGTGCGCGGGAGAGAGAAAGAAAGCGATGAGTTACCACACCCAACCGCGCCGGGAGCCGTGTCTGAAGTTGAACGAGAGTAACTATTGCTCTCGAGTTTTATTGAAGAAAGCGAACCGTACGTACGGGACGGATTCACGAGCATTGCGAAGACTTGTAACCTTTCCCGTTTCACGATTACTGTTGCTGCTTTCTCAACCCCTCTTTCTCAGTTTCCATTCACCCCTTCTTGCCGTCATTTTCTATGTGCTGTAGTCTCTCTCTCTCTCTCTCTCTCTCTCTCTCTCTCTCTCTCTCTCTCTCTCTCTCTCTCTCTCTCTCATTTCCTCTTTCCCCCCTTTCATTCCGTGTGTATATACATGCCCGCGTACGTAACGTGAAAAAAACGCTCCGGGGGGACTCACGCTGTGTATACACTCGAGAGTGGAACTGGTTATCCGCGTAATCACGGCACATACATGCCCGATTCGTTGGAGAGAGAGTCGACGAACGCGATATCGTATCTCTGGATTCGTGTGCGCGCTCTTTCTCTTTCTCTCTCTCTCTCCCTCCCACTCTACCTCTCACTGCACTAAAATGTGTGCATGTGCGCGGCGAGTATCGCTCATCCCATCATCGAAATATCTGTCTCCGTCTATTCAACGAGCGCTAGTAGAAATACGCGTGCACGATCCTTAACCTATTCCTTAATTGTGGCGCGAATCTTCTCCCACGGTTCGTGATACACAGCGCTGATTGTACAAATGAGTGGCCGAGTGCAAAGGAGAAAGAACGATAGATAGAAATTGTACTTGATAGATCAGAGGATGCACGCATTCTCATGCGCTCAGCTTCTCTCTCTTTCTTTCTCCCTCCAATTTCCGCTAGTGCTCACCATCACCTCCCAATAAAGCTTTAAATTCACCCTCGTGTGTTCTCTGACAGGTGGAAGGCTGCACATCGTTGAAGGAACGCTCAGGAAGAACATCGGACATCGGCTGGGTCGTAGAGAACAGTATCAAGCACACCGACCCGCAGCTTAAGTTGGCACCATCGCTAACCCTGACAACGACGACGCTGCCGCACGTGTGTTGCGTGCAACGCTGATAACTGCAGCGCGCGTGCCTACGACAGTCGAGTATTTGAGCACGGACGTGCGGTCCCCGTGGTGTCCGGGGACCGGCTCGTCGAATTAGTAAAGCGACATCCTTGGGAGACGCGTGCACGAACGCTGCAGATGAATGCAACGCTTCTAGCATAGCAATCACGAGAGCCAGCAGCGCGTCTTCTAGGCGACGCGGTGCACCACGAGTCGGGGGAGCTGGCTGAGCAGCAGGAGGTTGCCGAAAAAGAGGAGGAAGTGAACGTGAGGTGCCTTCGTCTTCGTCGTCGAGATGTCCGTTTAGGTGCGTGCGTGGGTAGGCACGCGCGCGTGAGTGTGTGCCTCTGTGCGTGTATGCACGCGCGCTGCTGCTGCGCGGCCCGCGGGACGAAGAGGAGACCCGGGCAGCGACGGGCAGAGGTGCGTGCGAGAACCTTGTCACCGTGAACGACGCCGTAGGCCAACTGGCCGAGCAATGGCGTGCTGCCTGTCGGAGGAAGCCAAGGAGCAGAAGAGGATCAACCAGGAGATCGAGCGCCAGCTTAGGAGGGATAAGCGGGACGCCAGGCGAGAACTCAAACTCTTGCTCCTGGGTAAGTCCATGTCCGAATCGTCTGCCCTGGGCCGTTTGCCTATTAGGACACTCTTTTCTCCATTTCTCTTCACTATCCCTCCTTTAGGACTTATTATCCTGTGCTATTCCCGAGCCGACAAAACCTTTGACTCACTCCTCTTCACCCTATCCCGAAGTGCTGCTCGACGACACCTTTTGTTTCCATGAGTATTGGCTTATTAGTTTTGAACCTATCCGATATCGAGGATCCTCGACATTGTTATGTAGATTTATGATCAAATACTCCAATGAGTCGAGTGTCACGATAATGCAATTCTCAGACGTGTACAAATACGAGGATACGAAGAAGGAAATACAATTTCAGGAAAACTCGGTTTCGCAAGCGAAATACTTTAAAACCAAGATCTTCAGAACCTCTAAAAAAGCCCATGGGAATTAGTACTCAAAACACTATTTTCGTTTTCTAAGCTTTCCACCACACGAAAAAAACAATTTTTCCTTTCGATCTAATAGCAATCGAGCGTCGACCCTATCGTAAAATTTTAAGCAGTCACGGGGCAAAAGTCTGTAAATCGTCCAAGAACAAATATTCACAGACTCGCAAGAATGAAATTCTTAAATCGCTGAATTGATAACCTAAACATAGTAACATTTTTCGGCATTACAGATTGCGACTTTGAATTTCAAGAGCGTTCATACTTAACTTTTCAGTTACTCGCAAGCTTCTTTGTACTGTCTTGTTACTAAGATCTTAAAACTTCATAAGCTCCCGTTACAATTTTACGTAATTTATTTTTCAAAAAAGGATTAGGTCATTAGATTTAAATGTCAGGATATCATTCGTGATTAGTTAATTTTAAATGTTAACTACGCTATAAATAAAAATGTATTATAATCTTTTCAATGCAAGACTATCCATTGTCGACCCGGAAGTTTTAAAGAACAGCATACAGCGCTATATTTTCCTGTTTCTAAGTCCTGTGTACGTACGACGCTGAGTGTGAGAGGAACGGAGAGGAATTGGATGAAAAAGCGGAAACTGAGCAACTTTAAGGGAATATAATACTCAAGCATAGGTATAAAGTAGAATTACACGAACTCGGTGCATACAAACCGCCAAAGGAAAAAGTCCCCTAACGCTTCTTTTTTATTCACTGAATTCTGTTAATCTTGTATTGTTAGTGTTCTTCTGCATATTTTCATACAAAGCAAATTGTCAAGAGTTAAAAACTTGAGTTTATTCATATGAATTAATTTTGTTTTTTGTTTTTCGTAATTTTTGTTTTCGTAAAACAAAATAATCGTACTAAAATAGTTTCAACTAGTATTAATAGTACTAAAACACTTTCAAGTTTTCTGAAACTTATTCACGTGATCGATCAAAATATGGTCTCTCAGAGTGCATCACTGAAGGTTGGTGTTAAATATTAAGAATTCCCGTTAGACGTTTTTATTTTACTTTAAAATGATTATGAGATGGAATTCAAAATCAGCCTTTAGATATTTATTGCTTCTCTGTAGGATTTTAGTGTATTTAGATAAGTATCATCACGATGACTCATATAATTAAAGATGAACATTTATTACACAAATGCAAAGATCAATCTGTAAATAATATTTATGAAATATAGATATAAAGTAAAATAATAAGTTATAGAAAACTTAAAAATCATAATTATTTATAAGTACATCTTTGATACAGCAAATTTTCATTTATTATTTGATATAGCAATTTTCTCATCTATTATAGGATGTGAATTATTGCATTATGTAATAGTGATGCTGAATATTTCATTTACTTTAATCAACATCCAAAATATTCTGTCGGTGAATTATATCTCAAGCTTAAACTACGATTAAAGGTTATTTATTTTAACTTAATAATTAATGAAAATATAATAGCTGCATCAATTAAAAATTTTGTTGACAGTAACAATAAAAGTACGATATAGAGAATCCATTAAAGATTTATAGGCGAATTTGTAATAAATACATTTACTTGCTTATAAATTACAAATTTATTGTATTATCTTTAGGATAAGTCAATATAAACACAATACTAAATAATCAAAAAAATAACTCCAAAAAAATTTGTTCCTATTATCATTTAAAAATAAAACAGTACGATATTAAAACAGATTTGATTTCATACATTGTGAACTTTTCTCATTACACCATGATACATTTGCAGAATTTTTTTACAAATTTTAAAATTAAAAAGTATACTTTATTTCAGGAATTAAATATGTTTTAATTGTTCAATGCTTTAAATTACGAATAAGTTAGATCAATAATATTGAAAATTTTTGTATCTAACTTTTTAGAAATTTATGATTCATTTTTCTTTAAAATTTCACATTAGAGAAATACAAGATAAGAAACATTTTTTTTATTTTCTTTAAAACTAGTCAAATAAAATATGATGACTCAAAAAAGTCATTTTTTAAATGACTATTGGTGTTAGTAGTCTATCTATTGTTATTTGGTTTTTAACATCAATAATGTTTTCATTTAATAGTTTTGTAAATAGCTTTAATCACTGTTCTTAAAACATTCTTTTATTTTTGTTGATAGTTAATAGTTTTTGTTTGATTAAACAACTGGTCTCTATACTATTTTACAATATCTTATATTAATATTTTTTAAACGTTTAAGTCATTTTTTAAAGAAATATTCTCGCTTATTAAGTATTCTAATTGTTCCAATTTTTCATCTAAAAAAAATAACTCACTTTGCAAGAAAATCTTTAATTCTTTAAATTTTTATAATAATTTCAATCAATTCTAAAAAGTTCTAAAGCGAAATATTCACCCTGCAAATTAAAGTTTATTGAAAAAAGTAGTATGCAACAGTAATAGTGTAAAAATTCAAAAATCATTTATTATATAAAAAAATATTAATTTTATTATTGTAAGGTATCGTATTGAACTTACTTAGAAACATAAAATATTTATAGCTAATTTAATGAATATCTTTTCACATGATAGGAAGTAATATAACTGTATAATGAAGTTTTATTTTAACGCAAAGGGAAATAATTGTTCTTAATACTTTTAGGTCAAAGAAGACTTAATCACAACAATTAATTCAGTATATCGAATCACTTCTTATTCTTTCAGTAATACGTTTATTTTTGCTGTAATAAAATAAATTATTAACTCAATTAATAAAAAACACTTGTCAAATTAAGTAACATTTAGAAAATTAAAAAAAATTTTTATTACAATAAGATTATTACAAATCGTAGAATTTGATCGTCAGTTGGGCATTACCTACAATTACACATTTAATGTAAATGATTGTATCTAGTGAGCTATATTTTCAAATAATATCGAGAATTGAAGAGTTTAATAATATTTCTTTAGTATTCAAATATTATAAATAAGGTATATAAAACGTATACTTTAATGTTTATAATAACCGTTCTATAAGGAGTTGATATGTTTTTGCTAATAAATTTTGTTATTAAAATAAAAACATAAATAAAGTGAATTTCAGCTATATAAGAGATCTCATCCTAGTTAAAAGTTTATTAAAATAAGTCTGAATATTTTTACAATTAATTTTTATTTAATGGAATTAGATCTAGAATATTACAATCGTTATGATTTTTAACGTTACATCCCGTAACTTCGTTGAAAACGGCAAAGCAAAATATCAACTCTTTGTTTATACTACAATTTTTTTTTATTTAGCAACTTTTTATTATTGAATATTGTTTATCATATCAAAACGAATAAATACACCAAACAGCAACAAATTCAGAGATTGACATCGTGCTGTACAATACTGCCTTTTTTTAAAGAAATCATTCAAATGCACGGCAATGCATTTAGAACAGCCTTCTTCCAAACAAGCAAAGAATTATTAATAATTCGTGTATTTTTCTTTTCTTTAACTTTTAAACGTGAATCTAACATGTAAAATTATTAAACTATGCAATTGACGGTTGCTGAATGTTTACGTGCGTAGGTCAAATTAAATCAACAGCCTCGTCAACCACAGAGAAAGAAACAAGTGAAATCAATCTCTTCTACTCCCTTATTCTGAAAAGAATTTTTCATATTAAATGGATGAATGGGATATACATGCATCCTCGAATGCACCTGCACGAGAGGGTCATTGGCTAATAGTTGTTTTGTAATACGGTTTAGCCTCCATTTTGAGCTGTCGATTACGGATAGGCTCCTCAAACTCGACACTTGATAAAGATTATCTCACAAAAATGAAGCTCTCGCTTTTTTACAAATACAGCTGTAGCTCTCTCTTCTCTACTCTGTTGGGGGTATAAAAATCTTACCGCATACAAGTCCAATGCAGTTAAAATTTTTTCATGTGTGAAGCTAATAATCTCTGCTTTACAGAATTTTCACATTAAATGAATATTGATGATTTTGAGAGGTGAGAGAAAAGGAGAGTTTGGATTCACCTCTTTCTTCTCTTATTATTCATGTTTATTAATCGATTGAATTTTCATGAATTATTTTATTTTATAATATTAATGTATAAATTCAGTATGCGCGATGCATGTTAAAATGAATTATGACTTTAAATGAGAAACTATTTTCCTCTCAATTGCTTTTTATTTACATTAATTTGGACAAATTTTTATTGCTTATACTTAAAACAAGACTATTCATTTTCTATTATTCCAATTAAATTGGATTGTATTTAAAGATTATTTTAAAATGATTAATCTAAAAACCTTAAATAATTATACTTCTGATTAAAATATGGAGATGGAATGAATAAATACTCCTTTATACGTAGTGATTCAATTTGGATGTTTGTAAATTGATAAATTTCAGAAATACCAATGAGTATTATTCGATCTCATGTATAAATATGAGAAGAATTTATCTAAAGTTGTTATGTAACTTTGTTTTTTAAAAATTTAGATTATTTAGAACTTTTCTTTAATTGAAAGTCTTTATGTAAAAGTGTTTTTAGAATAATGTGATAACTTTTGTCAATTGTGTGTGATATCTATATATTTTACAATATTGAATTATTTCAGTATATAGAATAATTAAAAGTACTTTAATACATAGACAATTTTTTGTAAACATATGGAAGAATATTAATTATAAGACTTTTTATACACAATTTAACAAATATATCAATGAAATACATATATACATTAAATATTGTTAAAATTTACAACATCTGGAGCAAATTACACATTCTATATTATAAATTTTATTTAAACGCACCAAACTGATGTAGAGTACAGATTTTTCTTGTACTGAAAATTTATATCACATTATATTGGATTTATTAAACAATATTATTTCCATAAATATTTCAATACGAATTAGAATTCGATTAATATTATTATCGGTATAACTTATTAGCTAATCATTAGCATAACTTGCAAAGTTAGATTAACGTTGTCTTCTGACAGTACGTTGAATTGAGGGCGTAAAACTTGGAAAATCACGTATAAGGCAAGTGATATAATGCGATAAGATTTTATGAGCAACCAAATTTACAAAGGTACGTCGATGATGTCGGCGTATCATCGTCACTTTGATGTTACGAATAAAATAGTCTATATATAGACTAAGATAATATCCTTTTCATGTTTTCCCTAAACAATTAAAGTTGAACAGGATATTTGAAAAGTTTTTCAAAAATTTTATGATAAGCATTTATATCAGAATGCTCAACACTGCAGCATTTAAGATTTTTAAAGTACGAACTTGAATTTCGTACAGTATTTTTATCCTCAATATTTTTCGTTATATCAAGTTGTTAAAATGTTCATAGATAAGTACACAAGAAATTAATTTCAATCATTTTAAACTTAAAATATTTGAATAAAATATTAAATTCAACTTTGTCAGTTATTCTATACATAATTATTGTACTATTATTATCGATTATTTATTATTATTAAATTACTGTGCTTTAAAATTAAGTATGATTTTTAACTATCGTCGCTAATTTTATAAAGTTTGTGTTGACAAAAGATCGCAATAGTTTTTTTTAATATATATCTTTTACATTATTTTAAAAGTATACTTTAATGAAACTCTATGAAAAAAGAATTTTAAATAAAAAAATTGTTCATTTAAATTTTCCGAGATTTTGGAAAAGAATTTTTTCAATCTTTTATTAATATATTGTAGAATTAAATTGTGTTAGATAAAGATTAAAGAACTCAAATGAAATAAATACGCTATTACAATGAGCTCGATACAATGAATGCTGAATAATTGCTAAAGGTTATAAACGGTATAATTTTATATCCTTACGGGCTAGACAAATCCTACAGTATTTTCGTTGCACTCTTATTTTAGACCTTTGTTAGTGATGGATATTTTTTTATCGGTCCGTCCTTGCCCTCCTTTTACTACAGATAAGCGCCTTTAATATGCTATACATTATATAATTTAAACAAATAAAAGTTTTTTTAAATTCGAAATAATTAATAAGGGAAGATGAAAGCTACCAAATAATTAACAGTTACGTCATATTTAATCATTTAATATTTAAATGCAGCCATTATAAAATTATTTTGGATTGTCTTTCTATGTTATTATTCAAGCTGTAAAGGAATATGTCAAGGGAATTTTTTTTTTTTAATAATTAGTAAAAACGTGAGTCATTTGTAAAGATATTACTAATCAATTTTTGTAGATAATTTAAAATTCCAAAAGTTAAAATTTGTATACAAATTAAAGTGAAAAATTAGCGTTTATAATAATAATTATCATCAGACCTTTGTTAATCTCTAGAATTAATTTTCATATTATTAATAAGATAATTAAAGTAATATATATATATAAAAATATTTAAAGTACAGATGGATCAATCATCAAATAGTTTTCAGTATGAAAAGACAACCGCACCTGCATACGATTTGAAACTTAAAATGTTGTTCTAGAACAAAGATTTAATTTCTTTGACAGTCTTAACAAGAGTTTAATTGAGTATACAATAGAAAATTCTAAAGTTTATAATCTTTTTAATAATTCACTGCAAGCTCGCCGTCATTCTACGTACATATATATTTCTGAATACTTCTCTCTCTTCTTATAAAATATAAAATATATTTTTTCTATATAAAAAGGAACTCATGATGTAGTAAATTTTTTTAAGGAGTACTTTTTTAATTTCTTGTAGTTCTTATTCAAAATTAAGTAATTAAGAACAGATGGAATATTACATTTATATTATTTTTACTAACCGTAATATTATACTATACAAACAAGTTAAATTATCACTTTATAATATCTTATATTTATTTTTTATCTTAAACTCAAATGCCATTTTTTTGTAAATGAATGTTTTAAAGAAAGGAAAAAAATCATATTAATGTTTACAAATTACAAAAAATTAATAACAATTTTTATCTATAAACGAAAATTCGAAGTATTTATACAACTGCTTTTGATATTTTATTGTCAAATCGATTTTAAATGGTTGGTTCTATGAAAGCAAATCTATGTTTCTTATAGGTTTGTTTAGAGTAATTCTAGTCCTATTCTTATGGATTCTTCGAAACCCAGTTTGTGACTATTCAAAATAAAAACATTTTTATATTTGAACTTTGTTTATTTGTCACATTACAGAAGTTTTTTTTGATACCTAAAGTTCCCGATTCCCAGAGGTTGATTGATACAATTAAAGCCTGTATCAGTTGAATATCATGTTTTGCATTATAGTTTATAAAATATAGAATATCGCAAAATGATAAAAAACTACAAAATTAACGAGTGGTTAACGACAAGTGTCAGTTTATTTACTAAAAGTAAGTAGACTTGAAAAAAACATAGATGAACATGTCCCACTTCTCAAATACTGTAGCTATTGCTTAAAATCGTGAAGTGCTTGAGCGATATTACGCGGTACCGATCATTGACTTTGTCAAATCATAATATAGGAATATGTACAGGTTTTGATTGATCCGACCCATAAAAATTTTTAATTTCTCAAAAATTAAAAAAAATCGTGTTTACGACTGTGGTATGGAAAAACGTTGTCTTGTTTAGTTAAGAAAGGCTCACTTATAAATAATATTATTATATTTTTTAATAATATTGAAAATAATATTGTCAATAATAATATTGAAATAAATAACCATTATTTTTATTTTTACACAAATTCTATGGATTATGTCACAATCCTTTTTACGAATTTTCACGCATAAATATATTTTCTAACATAGTTAATTAAAGTAAATCTTTTGTTTTTTTTTTAAGAGAAAAATCTTTAGAAGTGGTTTTACTAGAAATACTGCTTTTTAAATTATTCACTTTTTTATGCAAGAAGGGCTATAAAATATATTGCTTTTTCTTGTTATTAAACTATTAACTGAGCACACTCGATTATTCTTAAAATTATTGATGTTAACAAATTGTAAAGCTATTTTTTAAAAACGGGCTTATCCAAAAATTTGAAAAGATTTGGACCATTTTATTAGTTTAATTGTAGTAAATAATCCAATAAAAATGTATTGGCAGCAAATTTAATAGCTCAACTGTTAACTGACTACATTTATCTAGGTCGATTGCAGTCAAAATGCGGAAAACTTGATTAAAATTCGATTAAGATTTTGTAATAAAATGTAAACAAAAAGATAATTTAGAAATATTCATTAATTGTTCATTTATGTAATAAATATTATCAATGAACCTACATAGTTTATATCTTAGGAGTCTTTAATTGTTCAATTTAATATGTTTTTGATTTATCAAGTTAAATAAAAATTTTAAGTACTACACTTTAAAATTTAAATCGATAATTCATTTGTACATCATGTATTTAAAAGTACATCAATAAACATAAAAATGAACATCAAATTATTGTATTTTATATAAATTAAAAAATGTATTACTTGATAGTTTTAGATTATTCATATATACAATTTTCAGGTGCACGATTATAATATAAAATCATCCATTAAGTTTAACATTAACTTTAAATGTTCTGAATATAATGTTTAAATGTTACATATTTTGTATAACCTATAACAGTCTATAGCTATAATAGTGTACGTAAATGGTTGAATTGATATGACTCAATTATAAAAAAGTGCTTTTCTGACAGTAAATTGGTATTTATGAAGAGAAACATGAAATAAGTAAATATGAGTATATTGAAATTAATTTTTTTTTTAATTTTAATTGTATTATTAAATACATCAAGGTGTTAAGAGTAAAGATTTATACATAATATAATGTTTATAAACTTTAAAATCTTAGAAATCAAACTTACTTAGTTTATATAACTTAATCTCATTAAACGCATGAAACCTCTAAATTGAGTATTAACTTTTCTTATTAGATTAGTTCAAATTACAATGTTACATAATTTCGTACTTGAATTTCAGCGAACGCTTTATCATTATTAAATGAATTTGCTTATTTCAGTTGGAATAAGATTTTTAAAATGAAAAAATATATAGTATTCAATAATATACATTATTCGAAATATTTAATAATAAATTAATTTTTTGTAATAATTTTTTAAAAATTTGTATTATATAATTTAGACGAATATAGATTTTTGTCAGTATTTCATTTTGTTTCATTTCATTTCGTTGTACAAGCAAACAAATAATTTTAAGACTAACTGAAGATGAAAGTATCTATATAAGTAATATATATAAGCTATCTTGTTGAGTGTGTTTATTTCTTTATTTCACACTTTTTCTCTTCTAAATATTTACTCAGTAGAGGATAGGATTAGTGTTAAAACAGTGTTAGTCTAAGCAGTAGAATAGATTATTACTATATTTATTGATAAATGGAATGTAATAATTTCCCAACGTTAAAGCATCACAAATTCCAGTTTAAGTGATCAAATTGAGCATAAATAGATGTAGAATAAGATTTATGCATGATAACGATTTACGTATTTAAGCAATTTAGAAAATAAGTGAGTAAATCTTTTTGAGAAAATAAGTAAAATTGAAACATATAAATCAGTTAAAATTATGTTAACGATTTTAAACTGATTCTATTAGTTAAACTTTGTTAATATATTTAAAAGAGTTATGAACGCGAAGCAGCATCATTTAAAATTAATTATGATTCCCGAAAACTCTAGCGCTCGACGGACTCCATGTTTGATGTACGAAATTTAAATACCTCGATGAAATTTATCACAAGACTAATAAACCTCTGCATTCATCCTTACATGTCGAAATTAAAGCGAAGTCTAAATTCCAGCGAAAGGAAATTGCACTTATTGTGCTGAAAAATGCTCTCTATATTTCTGATCTTTTAATTTTTAAATGATTACATGTTTATTTTTAATACTTAGGAAGGCGTTAATTCTAGAACCTGTAGGCGAACTTATATAATATTGAGAGTAAATCTTACTATTCTGATGAAAAACTATGTTATTTAAAAACAATAAAATATATATAAATAAAAAAATTTTTATTTTTTTGAAAAATTTTTAATTGATAAAAATTTAGAGGTAAATTCCAAGGAATATATAATAATTCATGGACATATAAAGTTAGTTAATGTATTACCAAACAGTAACATTTTAAAAATAATATTCATTATATAATTTAATATTTTTGAAATTAGGTTTAAATTTTGTTTTTAAAAAATATTTTTTTTAACTTTGTTCAATTTATTCAAATTATTATTATACATAAAATATAGTTATTAAATCAGTGTGTGAATTATATTTATGATTTACGCAAATTTTGAACTCAAAATGAAGCAGTAGAAAGAGTTCACATTAAAATTTATATTGTAACTTATACAAACAATATATTCTAAAATGTATTATTAAATATTTATTCCAAATTAGCGTTGTTTCTTAATACGTATTATTCTTATCGATAAACACTTATATTATCATAATAATTGTAGGAAAGTACTCTGGTATTATTTATTTCTATGTAGTTTTAAATTTTATAATACTGTTTACCATACTATCTATCGTTTGGAATAGTAGAACTATTTCTAGAAATTCCATTATGTGAATACAGAATCCACATATGAAAGTGCTTTGCCATTTCAATATTCTAAATGCAGTTGAATAAGAAGTGTAAAAACATTTTATTAGCGTACGTTGTAATATTTGAATCTGTAAATCTGAATAATATCTATTAAATAACAATATGTAACCTCTAATATGATTTCAACAGAATTTATATTGTACTTGTGCGATTACCGTTAAAAACATGAAAGACAGAACGCGTGTATTATAATTCAAAGAATTAATATAAATGTTGTGTTTGAAAATTTGTAAAAATGAATGTATTTTTACTAATCTTCTAGAAAACAAACAGTTAATAAAAAAACAGGTAATTTAAAAATTAAACTATTTGACAAATATGTATACCTGCTAAAGCCAAACCCATTAATTCCATTATCGTTTTTTTTACTTTCGAGTAAACAAATGAACTATACGATGATTATTCAAAATTTCGTAACTTTTATTTAACTATGAGCGAAATATGCCTCTTGTTATAAACGGAGTTATCAACAAAATTTCGTAATCACATGTAAACGTACACATGGATATGTGCATATAAACGTGCATATTTCATAAGATAACAGGAAAAGTCACAAAAGAAAAAAGTAAAAGAGACTATCTATTATCCTTTTTGGGATGTATATATTTCTGGTATTTCTTATGCTTGTCTCATTCGTTTTTTCTTATTGAATAATCGATACTTTTTTTAATTTAGATTTCGAGTATCTAATCATAATGCACAGATTGATGAGTCGGGGTGAGTTGTCTTTGTTACTATAGTTGAGATTCATACTTTTGCAGAACAATATTCATTTACCTGCTATGTATTGATAAAATTGTATTCGTACAATAATATCTGTGTATTAGTTTATTGAATTACGATAAGAGGGCAATATTAATTGGCCCCCTGAGGCTGCTTCCATTTTGATTAATTTTAATTTGCGGATAATGCTAGGCTCGTGGAGATTTTTTCAGTATCTTTTTGAAATTATAATTAATAATCATAATTCTGATAATTTGAAAAACATCAAAATCACTGGCGTTCATGTTATGTCCGTTTGATGTGACTTGATGTCTTTTTGTTACTGTATTCAATTTAGTACACGTTCGTATTCAGACAAATTGTATTTTCTATAACGAATCTACCTTTTAGCCTGTAGATACATCTATTTCATTCTTGATTGTTTAAGAATCTAATACTTTAGCTTGCAAAAAGTAGTAAAGGATTCAAGAAAATAGTTACTCAACGAAAGCAATTTTGCAAGGAGAAAAAAATTGTATAATATATAAAGTATGTTAATGTTTATTTACTTAGGGACGTCGTATCCTGGGTAGAATTACTTTATTTTTAGCCAAAAATAGTTAATCAGCATCGTTATTACTACTAACACCAATGCTGCTTTAAAAGGATTAATTTTCCAAAGTTACAGTTATCTTTGAAATACTTAATTCACAATTTTAAAGCTTAAGTAAGTGAAGTTTTCAACGTTGGAATTGAAAAAAAACCATCGTTTCAAATTGAAAAATTTGAAAATTTCACTATTATTAATAATAATCATTTCCAACTACTAAAAGAATTAAAAAAAAAATTCTATTACACATAGAACCTTATTATAAACAAATAAAAGTTGCGGCGTTAATGAGTACATGCAGTATACCGCCTCGTACAATACATTCATTATTAATATTTTAACAATAAAGTTATAAAATATATAAATATCACCAACAAATAAAAAATAAATATTAAGGAATATTTCAAGAAGCATCCGCAAATAAACGTGTCCAACATGATACAGATACGCACATGCGTCTCCCACATAATTGTTTAACAAAATCATGTTATTGGGTTTCTACAACTTATATCAATGAATTACATTGCTGATATAATTATTAACAAATATACAAATTTTCAAGAAAAAATGAGATTCTCATCATAATTAAAATATTGTTTAAGTGACAACGTACGTATACGTTTACCGTATAGCGCAGCAGTTAATTGTCAACAAAAATGTGTTCCCGAGGCATTCTACAACTTTTTATTATTGAACATCGTTAGACATATCAAAAGCAAAAAATAATCCGAATAGCAACAAAATCAGTGATTCTCGTCGTAGATAACAACAGCGTTGAAATAAGTGTACTACTTTTGCTTATGTCATATGCGTATAGTCATAAGCGGTGCATACTTAATTGTTTATACGAAATTCTAAGTATTATATTGACAATTATTATATCTTTTAAAATTAATTTTGTTTACTGTAATTAGAACAAGTATATTGCAATGCTTATGGTTTTTAACTTGACTATTAATAATTTGATTAATTAATATTTGGAATACTTTTTTATTTATAATATTTATTATTTATTGGGATATTTTTATTACAATATTTATTACAAATTCAAAGTAATATTATAATACATTTTGATTATTTGTAAATGGATCAATGAACATCTAATAAAGAGGGAAAAATATATTGATAGAGAGAAAGTGTCGGTGAGTGAATAAAAATGTTAAGTTTTAATTTTTACACTTGTATATATTTTCTTATTTTTAAAAATTCATGAAATTTTTTAACTAAATGTAACAGAATACTAGAGAGAATAGTAAATTTTATATATATATATATATATATATATAATTGCATTGTTTATTCTAATCTTACACAAATTTCGTCGCGTAGTAGCTATGTAATTTTAATATGCGCTTTGGTAAACATAAAGCGGTGTTGCCGCGACGCAAAGTCGTGGAGTTGCGTTTTCGACGACGAAATCATAGAGCTACGATCTTCACTTAATTCGGACGTCGTACGTACAACTGCATATGTTACATACGCAATCTGTATGAATGCACGTGCTTCATTCGCTTGCAGTATTTGACTCGGAAATTTCTTTGGAGCAGATCAACTGATGTAGAAATATATATAATTTTAAAAATCAAATTTTATAATATACGGATCTAATAAAATTATTTATTTATCTCATTATTAATATTCAATTTTTTATATACATCTGGGTGGATATATATAAAAAAATTAAGAATGGAAATTGATCGTTTTTAAAAAAGTTATTTTATCTTAAGGCACAAAATTGATAGCTAAATAGTTGAAACTCTAATACACAATTTTACTATATGAAATTGCAATTACATCTTAAATTTTTTTGCATATTGTCTTACACCGTACATATAAAAATTTTTGGAATTTGCAAAGGAAATTTATATGATATAATGCATAAATTTCATTAGACATTATATTTTTTAATATGATATTAATAGGATATATAAATTTTATAAATTAGTCAGTGCAATATAAAATGGAAAATTATATATGTATATGTATGAATAAATATAGGTTCTCACAAGTTTCAAGTCGTATGTGAGGGTGAAACACCTTATGATTTTATAATTTTACGTGCCATTGGTTTATTTGAAATAAATAAATAAATATAAGACCATGGCTACTGCGATATAAATAAATAATATAATATTTATGTTTAACCTGTAATTATCAAATTACATTTCAAATTTTTAATTACTAATTATGTTTTTATATTGTAAAATGTTTCAGTATCTAAATTAAAAAGACGAATTAGATTAACTCTTTATAAATAATTATGAAGAAATATTAATTTTGTTAAATCAGTGATTCTTAATTTTAATATGAACTTATCTCTGTCATAATTGTTTACCTTTTTTCTATTAGAAATCTATAAAAAAAAATTAATAAATTTCATAAAGTAATTGAATACTTAAATATGAATGTTATACTCTCAATTTAAATTCGTAAAACTGACATTTAAAACAATAAAATCAGTTACCATTACGTTCATTTTTATGCTTTTGCTACGCAGCCCATATTTAATAAAATTACTGAAATATTGTAAATAAACAAATTTATTTTTGTATTTTTATCTTAGTAGTTTAAAAAATAATTTAATAATACATTTATAAAAAAATATTAAGATTGAATGTTACTGTTTTTTTTCTTAGTTATTGAACATTTCTATTTATATAATCGTTGCAAATACATGACGATTTCACTTGTTCATGGGGTAATGGTTCGAAGTAAATTTGAAAATAAAAGCGACGTTGACGCGGTTTATTCGTAAAGTAATGCCAAGATTCGACGGACCTTGCGAAGTTCGAATGGCAATACGTGTGAATGTTTGCGAAGTACTTTAAAGTAGCGGCCGAAATCTTGGAGGCCGATGACATGTAAATAGTTGAACATTTTGAATTTACCTAATATGAGCTTGACTTGTTATACTTTTGTGTATTATAAGTATTACAAAACAAGATTTTTTTAAATCTTATTAACAATTGATGATATCTGAACAAAATTTTTTTTAAGCATAAATACACCTTTTAAGCGTTAAACGTTTACATTCATAATACACAATCTTCTAACAAATTTCGATTTTACTATTTTTTTATTCTTTTTATATGAACTTTTTTTCATATTGTAATAATAATATTATTAATATTGTATTTTTATCCTTACATATAGAAATAATTCAAGTTTTCAAAATTAATATATTTAATAAATTATTTATTAGGGATTCGAATTTTTATATTTAATTTAATTTTACAAAAAAAATATCTTTTTAGATCTTATCTTAACTGGCTTATATAGTATTTTACATGAGTAAGTACCAATATGGACATTTGTTTACTAACGCATCCGTAAACAAAAAATAAAATTCATGCGTTGGCTGATTTCGTTTAGATCACAGAGCTAGTTTGTGAATCTATTATTAGTAAAATTAATGGAATTATATACATTGTCATTATCAAAATTTAACTTCTTTTATGTTTCTTTTTTAAATTTTAAATGCTAAAATAAAATCTCAAAATTTGTAAAAAGCATATTATTTTTAGTCAGTTTTTATTTATAATTTATTGTTATATAAATTTATATAATTATAAAAAATATTTATAAATTGTAATGTCATAATAATATTATAGATAATCATTTTCTAACGTTTCAAAATTTTACATTCATTAAAAAATGTACAATTTCGAAGCTATTTGTACAATCTTTAATGCATAAACAAAAATTTCTAATATATTTATATTCATATTACACTGATACTATAAAATACCATCTGCTAAAATTGAAAATCTTATTCACATCGTGAATTTATTTTTTTTTTGCTCTAAATAAATTTTTTCTATATAAAATCAAAAAATATGTGATACAAACCGCTTATTTATAACAATTTACGATTTATGTTATTAATTGTTCAATGGAAAAACTCTATTTGATGATCTATTCATATTGAATGAAAAAATATGAAAGTCAGAGAGATGCGGCGACATCGACTCATTTGCAACAATCAGCGCGCGTAATTTTAAGAGTACAAATTAGCACGACCTTTCCACAAATGTATCGATGTCCCAAATTAGCATTTTCCAGGAAGAATTTGCTCTTTCCTTGGGTCTGTTAGACAAAAATGTGGTGGTACATCGAGGAGTAAGAGCATCGGCAAAAGACGGACGAGAAAAGAACAAATCTCCCAAGTGTTGCATGAACGTGCGTTTTCGATCCGATCGGCGAGTTGTGATCGACTCGTAGCTACAGTACTAAATTGCCAATTTCAATTTTATAAATTTTGTTTATAAATTTTATAAATTTCAAAAAACTTTATATTATACATATATTATCAACAGAAAATTCTCAAATCAATAACAATATAACAAATAAAGGTAATTCCACTGTGGTAATTAAAACGCAATTGTATTTTCATAGTCCAAGAAACGTTATGATTTTAAGTATATTCATGACACACATGAAACACATCCTTTTTTCACACACTCATTCTTACTCATTTGCTTTATTTCTGTTGACAAATATGAGATATTACATCTCCTATCAAAAACATAAAGGACATTATTTTTATGGATCATGGAAACATATAATTAAATAGAACGTTATATTTTCATAAACTTAAAAATATTTTGAAACTATTAGCTCACTTATCTATAAACAAAAAAGTAAATGCCTATAATCAAGTACCATATTAAAATAAACAAGGTACATATATATATTTATAGTAATTTTAATTTCTTTTAAATCTAACCATTTCATGTAAAAATTAGTGGTGGCCTGGTGAGAGAAAAATCATCGTCTTGCAAAATGCCGGACATTTTAGAAGGTTCAAAAGCAATCGTCACATTTTCCGAAGTGATGAAAGAGTTTTCACACTCGAAACAAAATCGGGCCATAAACGCCGTTGCCTAGAGAGACGATCAAGTGATTGAAACCGATAGTAGTGTAGTGGAGTACTTGTATAGTTGGACATAAATACAATGTTTCTTTCATGTCAATTGACTTCTTTTAATTTTTCAATCTACCAAGTGCATTTAGAATAAACGAAAATTTTTATAATTAACAATAAACCGTCGTGGTATGAATACACATATACCAAATGTATATGTGTGGACTTGTCTAACGTTGTGATAACTATGGCGAGAATATCCGATTTTGTTGCTTTTCGGTTTATTCGTTCATTTTAATTTGACTAACGATATTCAATAATAAAAAGTTGTGGAATATCTCGGAAACATACTTTTATTAACAATAAACTGTCGCGCTATACGGTGTACGTATGGCATATGTACATGTAGTGCACTTATTTCAACGCTGTTGTTATCTACGACGAGAATCACTGATTTTGTTGCTATTCGGATTATTTTTTGCTTTTGATATGTCTAACGATGTTCAATAATAAAAAGTTGTAGAATGCCTCGGGAACACATTTTTGTTGACAATTAACTGCTGCGCTATACGGTAAACGTATACGTACGTTGTCACTTAAACAATATTTTAATTATGATGAGAATCTCATTTTTTCTTGAAAATTTGTATATTTGTTAATAATTATATCAGCAATGTAATTCATTGATATAAGTTGTAGAAACCCAATAACATGATTTTGTTAAACAATTATGTGGGAGACGCATGTGCGTATCTGTATCATGTTAGACACGTTTATTTGCGGATGCTTCTTGAAATATTCCTTAATATTTATTTTTTATTTGTTGGTGATATTTATATATTTTATAACTTTATTGTTAAAATATTAATAATGAATGTATTGTACGAGGCGGTATACTGCATGTACTCATTAACGCCGCAACTTTTATTTGTTTATAATAAGGTTCTATGTGTAATAGAATTTTTTTTTTAAATTCTTTTAGTAGTTGGAAATGATTATTATTAATAATAGTGAAATTTTCAAATTTTTAAATTTTTCATCCTTTGTAAGGGTTATATTATTTGTTTGTTAATATTACATTACAATTATGTGGTTTAAGTTTCTAAATTAAATTTAATTAAAATTAAATTTCTTTAAAGAAATTTTAACTTTTTAAAAATTTGATTTTTTGTTGGAGTTTCAACATTGGAAACTTCCAACTCTTTTATTTAACTGTCAATATGTTTTCTATTTCTATTACAAGTAAGAACTAATGGACAATTATCAGATTTATATTGACCCTGACACTGTTGATCTTATCATAATTTATATTAAAATTCATCAAATTAGAAATAAATTTGCATTTGTTTTTAAAAGTATACTATGAAGTTATAACTTTTGATATTATATTAAATTAAATGTTTGAAAAGCAAAAATGACTTATTTTATAAATGTACATTAGCAGTTATTTCTCTTATATCTTGTCTTTTATAATTCAAATGAACGTTTTTGCTTTTAATAAGGAATTATAATGTGATTTCTTGTCAATATATGTCGCATTATATTCTTTTTTATATAACAAAAAATTAATCAAAGGATCTACGTACTAGTTATACTCTGGGCACGTACGAATGTAATATGTTCAATTTAGAAATTATAAGTTTCTTTTTAATACCATATTTATGTACTTATTTAACATACTGCATCTGATTCTCGCGATTGTACATGCATATACATAATTTATAAATATACTACAGCTTATGATTTATTATTGATAAGGAACATATAAATTTCACGAGTTGACGATTTTGCTTAGTTCACAGAGTTAATTTATGACTACAGTAATTCGTAGTTTCAAATACTACTTGTATAATTAATACTTTAACATTAGTCATACATTTTTTATAACTTATTTTATATCAAATAGAACAATTTCTTTTCTTAGATGTATCTTTAATTTTTTCAATTATTATGTCGTAAATATATTCATTAAAAAATGTACAATTTCAAAGCTGTTTTTGTAGAACCTCTAATGCATAGACAAAAAATTATATTTTTATATATTTATATTTAGATTACACAGTTACTATAAAATAAAATTATTCAAACCCTAAGTACATTATTTTTGTTTTTGCTTTCAATAAATTTTTCCCGTATAAAATCAAAAAATAAATATGTGCTACAAGCCGCTTATTTATAACAATTTACGATTTATATTATTAATTATTAACTGGAAAAACTATATCTGATGGTATATTAATGTTTTACGAAAATATTTGTAAGTCAAAGAGTCGCCAATGGTGGACAAGTTTAGGCAGTTCAATTAGCTTGACTTTTCCGTAAATGTGCTGATATCGTTAATTAACATTTTCAAGAAAGTATTCTCTCTTTCTTTGAGTGCTTCAAACGAAAATATGGTGGCACATAGAGGTGTAAGAGGAATCGGTAAAAGAGGGGCACGAGAAAAGAACAAATCTCCCAAGTGTTACATGAACGTGCATTTTACAGTTCTAAATTGTCAAATTCAATTTTATAATATTCGAAAAAACTTTCTATTATATATATGTATATTATCAACAAAAATTCCTAAATCAATAACAATATAAAATATAAAAATAATTCCACTGTGGTAATTTAAATCAAATTGTATTTTCACAGCCAAAGAAACGTTATGTTTTTAAGGATATTAATGTACACACATGAAAACACAACCTTTTTTCACACACTCCCTCTTACTCATTCGCTTTTTTCCTGTTGACAAATGTAAGATATTACATCTCCTATTAAAAACTTAAAGGACATTATTTTGATGGATCAAGCCTATAGTCAAGGTACTATATTAAAATCAACAAAATTCACACACACACACACACAGTAATTTTAATTTTTTAAAAATCTATTTCATGTAAAAATTAGTGGTGGTCTGCTGAGAAATTTTAGAAGGTCCGAAAGCAATCGTCACTTTTTCCAAGGAGAAGAGATTTCACACTCGAAAGAGAATCGAATCATAAACGCCGTCGGATAGAATTGATCAGGTTGAAGTTCGGTAGTAGTCTAGTGGAGTACTTGTATAAATTGTAAATAAACACAAAGTTTCTTTCATGTCAATTGCCTTATTTTAATTTTCTACAATTCAGAGTAAATTTAAAATAGACCGAAATTTTTATTATTACCAGTAAACTGTGGCGGCACATGAATACTAATTATGCTAAGCATACGAGGTGAATTTGTTTAATTTGTTGAAAGCTATGACGAAAATCTCTGATTTTGTTGCTATTCGAGTAATTTGTTCTATATTATATTTTCAATAATATTCATAAATAAAACGATGTAAAATAGTAATATTCAATAACAAAGAGAAAAAAATATAAAAAATTCAGTTCATAAAATAATGCGGCAACACCGCATTATGTTTACGATATACGCGTTTCTAATTCACATAGAGTCTACTACTACCCTTCGAAAAATGTGAAAGATTAGAACAAACAATGCAAACATATAAACTATTTACCGTCACATCTACTATTGATACATTTAGTTAAAAAACATAATCAATAATCAATAATAAAAAGTTGTCGAATGTTACGGGAAAGTATATTAATTAACAATAATCTGCCGCGATATAGGGTATGCATATACTGTTCGTACGTACTCTGCTAATTTCAACGGTTATTTAAATAATATGGAGATCTCCAGATTTTGTTGCTATTCGGGATATCAATTGCTCTTGATATGATCAACGATATTCATTGATAAAAAGTTGTTGAATGCCTCGGAAACATATGTTAATTAAAAATTAAGTGTTACTACGCATATGCTTATCGTTAACATATTAGACGTGTTATTTGCGGATATTTTTGGCAATATTGCTAAGTATTTGTTGGAGATTTTTTGTTGTTGTTCTTATCTTTAGTTCTTGAGCATTAGATTTATGCTATTTTTTTGTTAAAATATTACTATTTTTTGTATTTATAGTCTATTGTAGGAGGCGATCTTCTGAAGTGCTCTTACGCGGCGCAACTTCTTTTTGTTTATAATAAGTTTGTATGTGCAATAAAAATTTTTTTTATTTTTTTTTTGTGGTTGATAATGATTGTTGTTTATAATTGTTAGAGAAAATTTGAAATTTTTCAATTTTTTTTTCAATTTTTCGTCTCTTAATAAGGGTTGTTTTTCGGGGTGTTATTAGAGTTAAATAGTTTTTTTTGTTAATATTGTATCATTGTTATGTGGTTTACCTAGTTTTTTTGAAGAACTTTCAAGATTTGAAAAATTTGATTTTTTGTTGGAGTTCCACGTTGGAAACTTCAGACTCATTATGTGTTATGACTATACTACGATATATTGAAAATGTTATGTTAAATAATAAGAAAAAAGAATCTAACAAAAGGCTTTTCTGCTAAAAAAATTGGATAACTGCAATTAATTTCATGATAAAATTCCTTTAAAAAATCAAATTCTTTATTATCCTATACATCATATCAAAATAATTTTTTTTTAATCAATTTATAAAATTTTTAACCAGAAAGGTTTTATTACAAAAAATGTTGTAATATTTATTTTCATTACAATATTAAACTATTCAGGTGCAAGACTATCCTATTTTATATTAAAAATGTTTTAACAGATTTATGTTTCTTACAAAGAATATTATATCAACGACTAAGAATGAATTTGAAAAAAAATTTATTTAAGTTAAAGCATTTAACGGAGCTTTCATGTTTTTATATTCCGTTTAATCAATAATAAATCATAAGCTGTAGTATATTTATAAATTATGTATATGCATGTATAATCGCGATAACTCAGATTCGTGAGACTCAGTTCTCAATCCGTTACAAGAAAGCCTAAATGTATAAACTAAACAGACTGTAATCACCATCGAAATTTTCTTATCTGCATTTAAGATTGTAAGAGCATAATAGTAAGTTGCTTCTCATGTGTCATTAATAATTAGTTCAATCGAATAATTAATTTTTAAATCTACGTTGAGATTTGTTGAGACAAATAGTTGCTTATTTGACAGACACTTTTGGCTAAAAGTTTTTGATATTGTAAATATTGACATTGATATTGATAAATATCAATATTAAAAACATTTAAATACATTCAAAAAATTTTTAATTTTTATATTCGGAAATAATTAGTATATATCATCGTTCTTTGTAAAACTTCTAAAATGAAATATCTATGAAAGACTAGTCACTAATATAATAAAAAGAAATTTACGTTTAAAAAAACAGTGGAAGTAAATATTACAAAAATTACGGTAATTATTATTAATTATTAATAATTACATATTAATAATAAATAGTAATTATTAATATTACATATTACGGTAATAAAGTTAAAGGGGTCTAATATTTCTTTTACCAATATACTAACTGTAGATTTTAACGCATCTACTCGTAGCTTTTGAAAGAAATTTTCTCAATACCCACAAGGAAAGGCAATTAAGTCAACAGTAGCAAAAGAGTCGAAATGTGAACATTTTTTCAAATTCGAGTCGCATTAATGTCCCAACGCGTGTGTGTAGTGACGAACTGTACAAAAAGCCAAGACAGACGGTGGAGGTGCTCACGTTTACTCGCTCCTTGTGTGGTATCTATCGACCCACTTCGTTCACCCTGGTTCTCTTCCTCTTTTCTCTCACCCTCCCCGTTTGTGCCGTCGAATCATGTTGCCCTCTGTATTCTCCTCCACGGCTTTCCTATTCTCCGTTCTCGTTTCCGTTCTTCTTTTTTTCCAGCAATTTCTCTCGACGATTGATTTGCGCATAGTGGCAAGACGAATCTCTCTCTCTGTCTCTCTTCTTTGTTCTTAAGCCCGACTTTATTCGCAAATGCGCGAGAAAAGATCGGATTAAGCGTAAATCATGTACACTTTCCTTACTTCTTTTTTCGTGCGAGTGATCTCTCTATGATGGTACCTTAGAGTTCAGTGAGACAGACAACAAAATCGAGCGATTGAGAGAAAGAGTGAGGTCAGAGGTTGTACGCAAGCGCGCCTACCCCGTTATCTTCATGTGCATCTAAGGGTAGTAAGAGTACAGATATGTTCTTTCGTCTGAGGAAAATTGAGATTCTGTATTACGATTGTGCATGAATGGGACTATCATACTTTAAAATTTTAATTTTTAAATTGTTAATTACTCTATATGGTACATTAATTATAGTCTCTGTATAGATTATGTATACTTCGCAAAAGTAAATATGAAAAAGTAAGAAGCTTATACAAATATATTATATGTTCTTAAACTGATACCGATTTAAATCATTTAATATTATTTAAATTTTAAATCTGATTCAAATCATAAAATATGTTACATCATCCAAAATATCATGTAGATTTTAAAGTTATTCTTAAGCAGAATTGCTTCAAAATTTATAACTGCATTGTAATTTTATACTACTATGAATTTAATAGAAATACTATAAATTTTTTCGAACCTTGTTTTAAATCATTATTAACGTCAGAAATATTAAGTAAATTTTTATATTTTATTTTGATAGGGTCTATCAAGCGATAACCGACACAAGATTATTGATTTCTGAATCCTAAACGTTGTCGGTTATTAGAATTTGTCACATAATTGCAAATTAGATTTATTTTTATTAAGGAATATTTTAAATTGTTAAAAAATTTAATGTAATATATATATATAAGTAAAAAAAAGTAGAAAGAGTTGCTGCAAGCGGTATTTTGTGTATATGTATATTTAACACCCATCATTCTTAGAAGACTAAAATCTGCAAAGTTGGAGTTGCAACGAAATTTGAACATTTTCAAAATGGATTTTTTTTTTCGACAAAACTATAAAGAGTTAGCACTTATCACACAAAACGATAAAATAAACGATTTAAAATTAATCAAAAACCACCCTTATAAGGGGGTGAAAATTTCGAAAAATTGTAACTACGATAACTTCATTATTTTAAAAATATTATTGATCAGAATAATAGTTTATATAAAAAACAACTATAAAAACAATCGGTGCGAAACATGACTTTTCATGCGTTTTCAGTACATACGTAATTACGCGTATGAGCAAACGGTACACTATTATGCAAAAAACGATAAAAACCGAATAATTTTATTATTGGCAATAATTTTTTTGCAGAATAAAAGAAACAACATATTAGAAAAGATATTCTGTAAAATTAGTAACAAAATTCTGAAACTAACAATAATAGCCAGACTTGGAATGCACATGACTCATATGGATATACGCATACGGGCCCCAAAATATTGATAATAACAGATTCCCTTAAGATATTCAAAAGAATTTTATTCAAGAACATCGTTTAGTTGTACATTATAAAGACATACGAAGTTTTTTTTATCAATATCTGTCCGGAAAGAGGTGTTAGCTGCACTTTAATGCACTCGCAGTCTTATACACGTGGGCTCAACTTATATTGTTAATAATAAGTTCCCCTAAGCATTCAAAAGAATTTAGTTTTTGCAATTGTTTGAATTACAGTTATAGATGTTTTTTAATATAATCATATAATTTTGGCCCGAAAACGGTGTTAATTATAAATAAATTTATAAATTGTTTTCGGATATTGCGGATACGCGTAATTGAAACGAAAGTATTTATGGGAATATCGAATGAACTAGAAAAATGATGAAATCGAGGAATACTTAATGCTTCTTTATAGAATGTATATTAGAATCTAGAAAATTGATTTTTAATATAATGCTTCTTAATTCTTTTGATTCAAATGCATTTAATCTAGGTTTTTGTGTACATGATGTTTCACTCCTCTTACGCAGGGATTAGGTGTTTGTTTTGAAAGAAACGCAACGTTGCCATTTTGTCAGGCTACGGTGTTTCGTTAACGATTCATCTAAATACTAGAATCGATGTGCCCCGTCTATTTCGTCCGTCGTTTCGAAAGCTTTTGCTTGGGTCAAGCAAATGGTAAATATATGTGCACTTTATACTTGAATAATTGTTGTGTCGAACTTCTTTCCATCTCACTGATTTGATGTACACATTCCCTCATTTTTAATAATATACAGATTAATTATTTCGTTTTTTTATAATTGTTCATATCTTATAATGATAATGTTAAATGGTTATTCGTAACATTTCTTAAATTTTACCATATGTTTGCGTGAAATGATAAAATTATTGTTTTTCTGAATGTAAACGAAATAAAATAGATTCAACTAAAACGTCAGTAATTTTGATATATTCAATATTTGAAACGATGCTTGTTATAGTAATCTAAGTTATAATTGTAAGTTATTAATAATACAAATCATAAATTTAGCTAACGAAAGTGAAAGAAAGAAGGAGGAATTGAAAACAGAAATCAAAGTTCATATGTATAACGCATAAAGTTATTCAATGATAGTCATATATTTTTATCGAATGTCAGGAGAGTTTTTTTCTATTAGAGGTAACCGCATTAAATGAAGTTGTTGTATATTAAAAATGACGATAATGCGTTTGAAAATCAAAAAGTTATGATATTGAATCGTTAAAATCTCAAAACAGACCAATCGATCCGTAGCTCGAGCTTCTTGAGCGTATTACTCAACATATGATTCGTAATAAGTACAAATCTATATGTACTTGCGGAATAAGGCAACGTTGTTTTTATGAGTGACTGATATGACTACCCACTGATATACTGTATTATACATGCAACAAAATTTTTATTTTTTTATTCTGTCATTGGTTTTTAGTTTTCTTATTTTTGAAATATGTAACGAATATAAATAAATGAACTAAAACTCAACAAATAAAATATTTTGTTTTTTAAAATTTCTGTTTATCTAAAAAGTGAATTATTTTTCATTATTGATGACACTGCTGGATTAATCTTAATAATTTATGGATAATAATAGTTTAGAAATAAACAGAATAAGTAAGCATAATAAGATAGAGGGATAGAGAAACGAATGAAAGAAAAAGTACTGTAATGTGCGTTTATCTGCTGTGTTATGTATCTATTTCGTAAATTGAAAGGAATCAGGAAAGATGTAGTAATATATATATTTCGCATATACATCTGATGCCTTCGACTATCGCAAATTCTGCATGCTTATATGTATCGTGATACAATAGTTTGTTTTTAAGACTTCAACTTGCACTATTCATTTAGAAGTTTGTTTAGAAAAACAAAAGACTAGTGTCGGAGTTACGGGGACGAATCGTCAAAATTCTAGAGTCGAGATTTGAATCTAATCGTCATTTAGGCTTATATTTTGACAAAATGTGTGTGATTACGTGTGTTTTATTCTCTTGTAGCAATAAGACTGAAATTTCTTTCGGGCTCGTCGACTGATATACGCAAGTTATGACTCAAATTTTATAATATACAAATCTTAATAAATAATATGTTAAACACTTATCTTTTTATTAATATTTAATTATTTTACAAATATCTAAAGATGCTAATATCTCATCTGGAAAATTATTATATTATTAAACAAATCTTTTTGGAAATACTCGAAAATTGTAATGCACGATCATTTACTGTACGAAATAATAGATGCAAATCAAACATTTTTTTGCACATTCTATCACAAATCACACATAAAAATCAAATAAACTTACAAATAAAAACAATAGCCGAATTTGGTGATGTTTCTAGACATAATTTTTAAAAAATTATTACGTCCGTGACCACTCGATTTAAAAGAAAAAAATTTAATATTTGCGTATAATCTGTAAATATGAAAACTTCATTTCGAATTTTTGTATTATTTAAATTATTTTTATGTTGTAAAATGTTTCAATATCTAAATTAAAAAGATCAGTTATAGTCATATAATTATATTATACAGTCATGTAATTTAAGTTTTCTGAATAGGTATAAGATAGCAAAACAGTTACAACACATTTTCATCAATTTTATAAAAACAGAATACACTATAGCTTCTGCAAGATGAAACTCAATATATTAAAAAAAAAAACAAAAATTTAAAAAATCATAAGTACGAAAATAACTAAAAAAATTATCTTATCCGGAACATTATTAATAACTTTAACATTGTTAACAACTTTATTTCTAACGCTAAGATTCTATAAACGTAATAACTTTTATGCGCCTATCAGAACATCTAACACACTTTAATTCTTAACTAAATACATGCCTCAACATTTTATTGCTAAATATTATGATTCGTACAAATTACAATATATATAGATATTTTTCCGTAAGAAACATTCTGTTATACATCGTTAAACAAATAAATATCTGAATAAAATGTTTCTAACGAAGAAAAAATAAATTTTTAAACATGGGATTTTTCTTTCAAAAATCTTTAAAATTATATAATTATGATATGAAAAAAATTAAAACGTAATTTTATCTTTAAGGAACCGCTAAAACAACCATAATTATGAGATAAAAAATTAAAAAATTTATAATTTTAGAAATTTTTTATTCTATAAACGATTATTTATAATAATCTTTTAAAACATCTAGATAAAAAAATGTTATATAAACAAAAAGTTTAAATTTCTTGCTTTACTGTTTGTACGAAATTGCGGCACATGCGAATACATGTACTGGATTGTGCATCAACATCAATCGTCAACGACACAAATTATTGATATTTTACGCTTACAATTATAAAACTCTCGTATTAGCTAATAAATTTATGTAAATAGCAAAGATTTATTCAGATAATATCATTTGGTTCCATTGTGGGAAGGCGTTTGTTAAATACAAACGTTGAAAACTTATAGATTTCTATATACGATACTCTTGAAAGGTGTATAACTGATTGTTTACAACAAATACTTCATAGACATTCCACAACATTTTACTAATAATTTCCGTTGCTTGTACAAAAACGTACAAATAAATGATTTTTCAATAAAAAATAATTTTTCCTAATAATTAATAGTTGTTTTAAACAAGTGTGTAACATATACGTTTATTATGAGAAATAATTTTTTTAGTAATTTATTAATATTAAATATTTTGTTTTATTAATATTAAATATCAATGTTTTATTAATGAAATTACTGGTGTTATACTTCAAAAGCTATAATTTATAAATTTTCTGGCTATTAGTAAGTTCTATATTACGTATAAGCATTTATTTGTAATATGATAAAAACAAATACGTATTAGCAAATCATTACAATATTTGCGAGGGGTCTAATAAAAGAAAGAAACAGAATAACAATATAGATACGAAAAATGAGTGAGAGAAAAAAAATAGAAAAATATTAAGAAATGATTATTACAATTACACATGAATTTGTATTTATAGTTCTACTAAAAATTATGTAAATTACCTTCTTTGAGTCTTACAAAAAATGAAAGAGTAAATAATTATATTCTTATCTGCATCTTAAATATAAAATTATACTTTTTCACGGGGTAGTGGACACGAAGTGATATAGAAATACATGTTTTAAAAAAAGCGACGTTGCCGAAAAGAGAAGCTTTAACTCCATAAGTCTTGCGGCGTTTGAATTTGCTTGTAAAAGCTTTCTATGTGTGCTATACATGTGTGAATGCGTGTTACTCTACGGCTTGAGTCAGTATCAACCCGAAGCTAAAACTATAAACTTTTTCAATTTTTGCAAAAATAATTCGTAGGTAACACAATCTTAGAAAAAAGATTTGCTTTTTCATTCAAAGTAATATTCCAGAAAAAATATAGTTGAATGTCTTATGGGAATTTGTTATTAACAATCTAAGTGGAGTCCATATACCCAGATGAATAAGACTGCGAGTGCATTAAAGTGCAGCTAACACCTCTTTCCGGACAGATATTGATAAAAAAAACTTCGTATGTCTTTATAATGTACAACTAAACGATGTTCTTGAATAAAATTCTTTTGAATATCTTAAGGGAATCTGTTATTATCAATATTTTGGGGCCCGTATGCGTATATCCATATGAGTCATGTGCATTCCAAGTCTGGCTATTATTGTTAGTTTCAGAATTTTGTTACTAATTTTACAGAATATCTTCTCTAATATGTTGTTTCTTTTATTCTGCAAAAAAATTATTGCCAATAATAAAATTATTCGGTTTTCATCGTTTTTTGCATAATAGTGTACCGTTTGCTCATACGCGTAATTACGTATGTACTGAAAACGCATGAAAAGTCATGTTTCGCACCGATTGTTTTTATAGTTGTTTTTTATATAAACTATTATTCTGATCAATAATATTTTTAAAATAATGAAGTTATCGTAGTTACAATTTTTCGAAATTTTCACCCCCTTATAAGGGTGGTTTTTGATTAATTTTAAATCGTTTATTTTATCGTTTTGTGTGATAAGTGCTAACTCTTTATAGTTTTTTCGAAAAAAAAATGTTTTAAAAATATTTTTTATAATTTATTAAATTTATTCAAATAAATACTTCAATTTATATATTTATAACTTATAATTTAAGGTAAGAAATATCAAATAAGTTCAAGCTAAGAGAAATTGTTAATAAATAATTAATGTAACATATTTAAGTGTTATATTAGTGATGAGTATTTAAACGATCGTATATAAAATTTAGTATGAAGATTTCCAGTATCATTTAATATTTAATAGGTTCATGAAAACAGCATTTAACCTTTTGTTTTGTGACTAAACGAAATCAGCTTGATAAATAATTTGGCGAATGTATACCTCTAATTAAATGATTTATAAGTTGATTGATTATTCTTGAGTGAATTACTTAATGAAAATAATATTTAATGTTTCGGACTTTTAAAATTATTGAATAATTTTAAAAGCAAAAAATTCATAATTGTTAAAACATTTCAAATTAAGTATGTTAACTTTATTTTAATTTAAGTCTCTGCATTTAGAAACTCTGTATTTACATCAATATTATAAAATATTAAGTATGTGCAGAAATTCGATGATATGGTTTATATACAATAAATAAAAAATTAGATTAAAAGATTGAACATTTCCAATACAATTTTAAAATAATTTGGACACACCTTTATATTATTTTATTTTATTTTTATTTTATTTTATTTTCCCCATGCAATAGCATCAAAATTTAATATCAAGAAATTTTTTAAGTTATACTTACTGTATAAATTTTTTCTTAAAGTTTTAATTAAAAGGTATATATACAAGAATATGATATTATGACACTTTGTAATTTCTATATTCATTTCCTCTATTTTCTCAGGAACTTAACAAATAAGTGTACTTTTAAGCTTGGAGCAGTCGGATTTTTGTAATTAATTCTATAACAGCCGATGCAACGCTTTCTTTTATTTCAATTATTTGCTTAATTATTCATTCTTAAAACGCGTCTTAGCGTTGATGAAACTGATTTTTAATAAATTTACTTCTAGTAGATTGGTCTTCTATATACATTTCAGTGATTAGATTTTATTGAAAGTGATACCAATCAGACATAATATTCTTTGTGCATGAAGTCTTAGATAAGATAAATAAATTCTAAATCCCAGTAATTTTTGTTTTGTTTTCAATTAAACAATTGTTTCTTAAAATATGTTAATCGGTAGGTAAGTTTAGTAAATTTCTGTTAGACGACACAATTATTTATTTAGCAACGTTATGATTGTCAAAAATCAGTCTTTGAACGACCTTACTTGAAAATATCCATGTTGGCGCTGCGTGCGTCGCAATGTTAAAAATGTGTGTAAAAAGATCTTGTAGTATTTAGCAATGTTTAATTACAATATTTACATCTATTTTTAATTGTAGCGAAAACTACTGGTACATCAATGTGTACTCTTTCGTCGAAACTACAATTAAAATAATTAACAGTAACTGGAGGAACTGCACCGATAAAGACATAGTATCATTTGGAATTTCCTAAAGATTTTTTTTATTAACTACTTTGAGAATGATAAAAAATAACAAAGGTTTATTAGAAGATTTTAAAGATTTTACTTTTTTACCAATTTCTGTGAACAAGACCAAGCAATTTTTTGCTATTTTTAGGCTCAAAAATTTAATATGATGAGAAATATGTCCATCAAATGGAATGTCATTCTTGTATTAATGAGAAATTCGTACTAAAATAAAAAAATTTACTTGTTCTATAAGATAAAACATGTAAATAGATGAAATAGTAGATTTATTGTGCCAAAACGAAATTTATGTAGGAAAATTAAATTAATCTTTATAAAAAAAGTATTTCATTAGAATTTTTACGATATTCAATAAATTATTCATAAATAATATTTTAAAAATATATTTAAAAAAAATATTTAAAGTAAACTGAATCATTATGAACAATGACACGAACAATTATATTGCTTTTATTTGAATGTTATTCTTAGCAGTTTTGGTTTTTAAAGCTTGATACATATTTATGCAATTTGGAACTTTTTCACTTCAATTTTTTTTTGTTTTTATTCATATTTCCCTTTACTTTATGTGATAGAGAATGTTTAAATTGCAAGTTGTTATGTATTAAAATAAGTAATTATTATGTACTTTTTTTCAGAAAAATATATTATATTAAAATCAAGTGTCAATATTAATTATAGGGTGTTAAGAAATTTATCTAGTTCAAATATAATATGTATGATAAAAGAATGCCTTTCAAAGCAATGTAGGTATATTTTGTTATCTTTATATTCGTTAGATTATTGATTTTGAAATGACAAAATATGTAATACATTATTATAAATAAATATGTTGTATATATCTGCCAATTAAACATTTTTTTATTTTTATGATAAAATTTTAAAAACAAATTTTTGATTTTGATAAAACATTTCTTTATAAACTGTCCCTTTGAAAAGAATTTAATTTTTGTTGTATATCTAACTATAGAATAATATTTTTAATTTTAGTGATTTCTTTTTTAGTTGCTTATTTAGAGGAAAAAGAACTAAACGTAAAATCATCCGCATTACGTTTTGAGAAATGAATTCCTCAAACAAAGGATTTTAAGTTTTAACTTTCAGATTATTTTATTACTATAAAATCCCTCTCTGTTATCATATTTGTTAATTAAAGCGTTAAAAATTGTAACTATGAATTTTACTTGTCGACTAACCATGACCTAAATGTTCAACGACAAAAATTAATGTTAAAATATGATCAAATTTAGATTCGTTAATTGCATTTAATTATATTACGTAACTTGAATTTTCAATAATTTTGCAATAATTAAATATAAATATTTACTATTTAAACTGAATACATAAAGAAATATATAAATTTTTACCTTGAAAAAAATCTTAAAAGATTTTAAATGGTTCAACCGGACCTATTAATGTTTAGCTTATGTTTTCAAGTAAGAAGTTGAATATCAGTTCAGTAAAGAAGATTACTATAATAAATACAAATTCATTTTTTGTGAAAAAAAGAATATGTTAATTGATTTTAATAAATATGTTATAGTCATTCAACAAAAATAATATACATTTGATTGTTCCTAACGTCTAATGTTCTAAAAATGATATCATTTGAATACAAGTAATAGCTCGCATTAATTTTTAATTTTCTCATTTAATCGTTTGAGAAATATTTATGTATGAGTATCAACAGTTAAGGTGCACAAAATACACAATATATATGCATAGTTTAAAACAAATTGGAAGCTTTTTTCTCTTTATTTCTAAATAAATAAAAACATAATTTTTGGAAAACTTGAATTTTTTAAAACATTAGAATTTTTCAAACATTACTATATTATTTATAGTAATGTACTTACAGAATAAATAATCTTTTAACTTATCTTAATTTATTGCTTTTAATGTTATTAATTTTCTAAGTAGCTTTTCGTAAATGCACACAATCATACAAAGACAGTAGAATTTAATTTTGTAAGTACATTATATTACATTATTATAGATTTTATTGTAATGCATAAAGTATATTAGAGTAAAACAAGGTTTTTTTATTTTTGTCTAAAAAGAAATAAATTTTTTATAATTGTTAGAAATATGCTGTGTAAGGATAATTTTAAAAGGCATGACATTAACGTAACTATTTTTTAAATTGTATAACAATATATAACAATGTGTATGTTTTATTTGAGTATTATTTAAATATGCGTATGCATAATAAAAGCATTAATTTTCAAAAGTTTGAAAAAGTAGTGAAACTAATAGTTCAATAAATAAAAACAGTTTCATTTAAATATTTGACAAACAAAAATTATTGTGTCGACTTGTTCTAAATAATGTAAATAAAGTCTTCTGTAAATATTTTCTTTTTAAAATCAACTATAAAATTATAGTTTCGGATTTAGCTAAATCTAGGGAAATTTTTTTTCAAATTTATAAAGTAAAAGTTTCTTTTACTTTTCTACATCTTTCTTTTCGGTAATAAATATTGTATATTAGAAATTAAAAATTTTAAGGTAGACAGATTTTGTCTACGAAGAAAAAATATTCTAACCTATTTAATTACGCATCTGTCGATTTCATAGAAGACACGTATGTAAATTTAAATTAATAGATGCGCATATAATATTATTGGTTTGATACACATGTTTACTTTTTCAGCTTAAGCGACTGAAGTATACGTGTAAATATAAACAATAAAGTTTAGGAGGTGAACGACTCAAGTTTAATCGTACTTGGTCGATCTTCGGCTCGAAGCACAGTATTAATATTGACGATGCCGACGAGGCAACGACAACGGCGGTGGTTACTTCCACCGCATAGTAGACGTGCCGATTGAAAAATTCTGTTACCCTCTCTCTCTCTCTCTTCTTCTTCTTCTTCTTCGATTTCAATTTTTCTTTAAAAATCCATTGTTGTACATACGTGAATCAATAGATATTATGCGTTTTCTCTTTCGCTCTCTGATTACTTAATGCTTTTTTTAGCCCTCACGGCTTTCCAGTGAATCATCTTTTCGACTGTTACTGCGCTGCTTCTTGCACCCTCCTGCCCCGGTGAAGGAAAGAGTGAAGAGGAGAAATGAGAGAAAATACAGAAACCTTTGGTTTTATATGGTGGTTTCTTTTTTTTTTTTGTTTTTTGTCTCTTCTTCGTTGTATGCGTCCACGTTTTATCGCAACACCTAAAGCGCGAAGACTCGACTGACTTACAGATTCTTTTACTTACAGCGAGGGTCTTCTTCATTTTCCCTGATACTAAATTACATCGGACTGCGCAAGAATCCTATGTTTTTATAAAGTGATAAAGATAAAGTAAATCGTACAAGTGCTCATAAAGTAATTCATATATTAATCTAGTAAAATGAGATTTGTCGTTTTTTGAATATAATAAATAAATAAATAAATAAACAAAAAACAATTTTTAATATATGCGTATATTTGTAAATAAATTCAATTATACGTGTACAAATTCTAAGAGTTTTTAACCGTATTTGTGTAATATTTTTACCTTTAACAAGCTATACTTTTTTAATATTAAGTTATTTTAGAATATCAATATTATTATTAGAACTAAATTTTGATGTTTTATATATTAATTTAATGATCCATCTGATTCTAATTCAATCAATTAAAATGTAAAGATACGCTGTACTTATGTTAGCTGGTAATTTATATCTTCAAGTTCAATAAAAGTATTTGTTATGTGTTTACGGTTTTCGGAAATTTAATTCATACAATAATAATTGAATACTTGAGTAATGTTGAATAATTATGAGAATAAGAAAATATTCAGGATACTTAAAAACCCCTAATTTTCTATCATCCTGCCTTTATGGAACCAAATGAATTACATAAAACTACTTATCATCGCAAAAGGAAATAATGAATAGGCACTCGTGACGTTCAAACATTTGTTAAAGGTGCACTAAAAGAGACAAAACGAAAAGACGGTCGTAAGAAGAGCGAGAAAAGCATCGTTGCGTGTAGGGTCGCGCAGAAGTGGAGAGTGAGAGAGAGAGAGAAAGAGAGAGAGAGAGAGAGAGAACTCGCGATTTTCATTCATGCTTCCAACGACCATGAATGTCGTGCCATGTTACGTGAAAAGGAAAGACATGTAGAGAAAGAGAGGGAGCGAGACGAGTTGAGTATTTCTCTCTTTCTCTCTCATTTCATCATTCCACAAGTAATGGTTCAGCTATTCTTTCTAAACTACCGCGTAGAAACCATCGAAATTCGTATATGCTTATAACTATAAAGTCGTTGTGTGAGTACTGTACGCTTAGCTACTTCTCCCAACCCTCTATACGGAATTTCAAGTCAAAAATCTTCTGTGACTGGAAATGGATTCTCACTGACGTTGCCGCCAACGGCCTTGCGCGCGGCTATTCGTAATCGCTGATGTATGGTATGGCAGCACGAATCGAGGAAGAAAGTGCACTGAGTTTTTTCTCCTTTTTTCTTTTGCTGGCATTCTTCTGAAGACAATGAGATCGGTATTTTGCCTTCGAACGATTGGAACTTTCTCGAATGATGCTGTAATTAATCCTTTTATCATAGAATTTTTTCGTTTCACAAAAATCACGAATTAATATGTAGTTATTACTTTTTAAAACTTAGCGATAAACGGAAAATATATCAAGTAATCAAGTACTAAAAGTATTCGAATTTAATTCGAATTTAATTAAACGAAGTTAAACTCGTTTGTGATTTGAATATATTTCTATGAAGTGATGCGTTGATTATTTATGATTATGATTATGATTGATATTATGATTATAAGTAATTTTTTCTATTCTGGATTTTTATTTAACTGATTGTTAGCGAAAATCTACGTGTACTAAAGAATTGCTTATATAATTAAATATTTTCAAAAGAATCAATAAATGACAGATAATAGATATGGTCAATAATTATGAAATTCCAATTTTAAAATAGCGAAGACTTTTTCAAATATCATAATGGAAGAGTTCTAGATGCTTAATTAAAGTAATATTGTCTTGTTAAAATTGTGTAACCTTCAGATAATATTAATGAATATAATGCAGAAATAAAATATTGATTTTTATAAATATATGTCTAAAACTGTGAAATAATCTAAATTACACAGAAAATTATCAAAATTTACATTAAGTGATATTATTTATGGTAGAGTTGACGGAAAATTCACGAACTGACGAATCTAATTATACATGATAACTGGAACAAAATTGAAATTAATTCTCAATCATACTTGAGTTTTTTCATTTTTTGATTAGATCAATTATTCCGAAGTATCTTTTGAATTTATGATCGCATTTTAACCATTAACTCTATTGTGATTTCAAAGGAAGTATTAAAATCAATTGACGAATAGTTATAATAAGAAGCACGATGTAAGAAATATAAGACTATATGAATAATATTTTATTCCAAGTATTACTATGATTCGAATATCGAGTATTAAAACAAATTAGATAAAGGGAATAACTATAACTATTTATCTATAAATTGCTTATAATTTGTAATACGATTGGAAAATAATTAGTTGATTGATGCAAGCTTCAACAATATTTTAATCGTGATATGATTAAATAAGGGATTTATCATAATTTACCTACTTATTATAATTTTTATTCTGACAAATGAAGTGATGGCTATCGTATCTTTTTTTACAGGTACTGGTGAATCCGGCAAGTCCACATTTATTAAGCAGATGAGAATTATTCACGGCTCCGGATACTCGGATGAAGATAAGCGGGGGTTTATTAAGCTGGTATACCAAAATATCTTCATGGCAATGCAGTCAATGATTCGAGCAATGGATCTTCTGAAGATTCAATACGCAGAGTCTTCAAATATAGTAAGTGTTAAAGTGACGAAGAAATAATTTATTGGAATTACTTTCTTTGTAAATTACGTGAAATGAAGAACGGTCGATCTATATGTCTTTCTAGTACTCAAAGCTTTTATTTGGACTGCGTAAATTTAGAAGATATGCAAAAATAAATAGCTTATTTGATCAATGGTACCAAATGTACCCATAATATCGTATCGTAATATAAATTATTACTAAAAATGGTAATGAATTAGCTATTTTCAGTTATTTTTTAATCATCTTCATTTATTTATTGTATATATTATTAAATTCAAATTGATGTATTTCTGATCAACTGGATTATAAATTTTTGATAATTTCAGCCTTTTATTAAGATTTGATTATAATATCATGGTATTAAGCATTTTTTGACATTATGAAAACGTTTTTCAAGCACTCTTTGCGTTGTTGATCAGTTATAATTTATTTTTAACTTAATTTTCTTCGAATTATTATTTAAATTATAGTTCACAATATTTTTACAACTTTAGATGAAACGATGAGAATTAAAATAAATCGATATTTTATGAAGACACAATGACTTATGAAGTTTTGTATAAGTAACTATAAAAAATCGATTTTACACCTTTTGTATTTTTTCTTTATTTTAGGAAAAAGCCGAACTTGTACGAGCCATCGATTTCGAAACGGTAACAGCATTTGAAGAACCTTATGTACAAGCGATAAAAGATCTTTGGGCAGACGCTGGTATACAAGAATGTTATGATCGCAGGCGAGAATATCAGTTGACGGATTCTGCCAAATAGTAAGCAATTATTTTACAAATTAAGTTCATCGAAACTAATCAGTAATTCAATTTTTGTATGATATAAATCTAAATGTTGGACGCCGAGTTTTTCTTTTATTTTATAGAAATATGTATGGTATCAAATACCTTAGGCTACAGGATAAATATTTTTTTGGCATATTCTACATATTACTTAAAGTTTAAATAATGTAAGTAAGTTCTTAAGTACTCATTAACAGAAAATCTATTTTTTAATTTTAATATTAATTTTTTTAAGTAAGTGTATTGAAGTTGTTAGTTGTTATCATTTAATCTCAGAAATAAGCTTCAAAAGAATAGTTTATTTAATAATGAATAGTTTATTTAATAATAAAGTACGTTATTGTTAATATTAGTACATCTTTATTTGCTTAAAGTATTAGATACTTTTTTAAGAATAAGGAATTATAAAACGATAATTTTTTATACAATTTATACAGTAAAAGAAAAAAGTATCTATAATAATAAAATAAATAATGTTACTTAAAAAGAAATAACACGTTTCGAACTTTTAAAAAAGCGTTTACCTGTTTACTTGTTTACCTGAAGACCTTCATTTATTACTATTAGATATTTGTTGCTTATGACGTCAATTTTATAAAATTCTATACAATTCTGCATAAAAAATGAAATTATTTTTATATATTTGAATCATTAATGAGAGTAGGAAAGTGAGTAGTAATTGTTAATGCTAGTATTTCATAATATATTATTTATCTTATATATATTTAAAATATAATATTTAAGTTTTAATAATTCATAAAAATGGTTCCTAGTAAACTTTTTTAAAATTAAACTATTAAAATTTTTTTTGATCGTTTAGCAAATCATTCAATAGCTTATTATTAATAATTACGAATATACATACAATTAAATGTTGACCGTTTTATTCTTTATGTCATGTTTGTGCACAAAGAGAAAGACTTTATTTTATTACTGTTATTAATGTTATTTTGAATGGAATAGAACATTTCTTCATTAATACATAAGTAAGCGTATTTTTTTTATAATTTTTAATTAAATTATATTGTTTATTATTAAAACATGATTTTGAAGTAAATATAATTGTTCGTATTTAAAATATACTTTTGTATAATTAAATAATAGTGGTGGAAAATATTAAAAAATTCCGTGATTTTATTTTAAATTTTAAATACATAAATTCGCAGACTTTTTAAATATGCTATTCAGAATTACTCATAAAATATTTTAAATTAACATAAAGCATTACTATAAATAATATTCAATTAGAGTACTATATGTATTTTATGTAACATTAGTGTTGAATTTTGGTCATTGAAATATTATTTAATAATGTCTGTCTTTATATTTCATATGGAAAATTATGAATTTATTAAATACTGAATCTTATAAATTATTTAATGAACTTGAATAATTACATCACTTATGGCAGTACACATTTCATAACGATGTAAGACATTTTACTTTGTCTATTACCTGCAAACTGTTAATGTAAAATTTATTATTATACACTTATGGATAAAAAGGTATGAATTATGAATAAGTTATAACCGAAATTAGAAGTTCGATTAGTTCTAGAAATTATATCATACAAGTGAAAATGTTATTTAAGAGATTCACTTCATTTATCTGTATTTATTTCTTTTATATTATATTATATGTATTTTTTTATATTTAATGTTTTAATTTAGCCGCAGTTATTTTTATTGTACAAAATAAATCATTACATAAAATTTTAATTAAACAAATTTATTTATAATAATATACTTAGTATATACAGAAGTAATATACTTAGTAATATACAGAATCAATAACCTTTTAACTTAACTTAATTTATTGCTTTTAATGTTATTAATTTTTTAAGTAGCTTTTCATAAGTGCATACAATCATACAAAGACTGCATAATTTAATTTTGTAAGTGTAATTTTGTAAGTTAATTATATTAAATTATTATAGATTTTATTTTAATGCATAAACAGTATAATAGAGTAAAACAATGTTTTTATATTTTTTTCTAAAAATAAATAATTTTTTTATAATTGTTAGAAATATGATGTGTAAGGATAATTTTAAAAGACATGGCATTTATGTAACTACTTTTTAAATTTTATAACAATATGTAGCAATATGATTGTTTTATTTGAGAATTGTTTAAATAATCATATGCATCCATAAAAGCATTATTTTTCAAAAATTCAGAATAAGTATTCATTTATCCAAATTATCATTGAATTCAATTTTAATAAATTTACGGGATATAAAGAGGTTGAATTCATACAGGAATTATTTAAAAATTTTGTATAACATCGTATAACCATTATGATATTTAAATATGCAGTAGACAACTAAAGTTAAATTTTATATCCAATTATGTTTGATATCATCAAATAAGAAACATGACATGTGTTTGAATTTGCAAAAATGTTTGTAAACATCATACGTACTTCTACTTAAGAATATCGGTATCTATCATCACTTATTATTACTATATTTGTTTCGGTCATTTAATCTGGAAATCTATAGGGACAAACCTGAATTTGCAGTGAAATTAAAAAAGTGACAAAAGTTTTACTGGAATATTAACTAAGTGGTGTTACAGCTATCTGATGGAGATAGATCGGGTTGCAGCACTAAACTACCTCCCCACAGAACAGGACATTCTTCGTGTAAGAGTGCCTACCACCGGTATAATTGAATATCCTTTCGACTTAGAAGAGATTCGATTTAGGTACGCACAGAGTGGCGGAACAAACAGTAACGTGGTGGATTATCATGATGAATGTTGGTGCACAGTCGCATGAGCCTCTTATGTTGGAATGTTCTGTACATATATATACATATACATCACCATGTCTCTTTTTCTTTATGTCGCTGACTGCATGCGCGTGTGAGTACGTACGTATTTCTGATTATTACCGAATGTCGCAGCGAACAAGACTTTAATTTTAACTATTTATTAATCAATGACTAAAAAGTGATCCAGTCGCGCTCGTGCTATTCTTGCTTATGCTGCATGTATTTTCTCATTTCATTGCTCTTAATGTGAATTCTATATGATTCTCGGAATTTTTCAGTGTACTTTAATCATGGGAACATTGGGTCCATACGCCGCACGCCTGGTAAAACAGTATTTCGATGGTGTGATTTTAGAAGTGTCTCATGATTAATATAAATACCACAGGAATCGTGCGTATTAAAATTAACTGATTTCAAATTGGTTATAAAATCTGTATTATCTTTCTGTTAATATTTGGTTTTCTTAAGCGCATTAGTTAATCGCTTACTTTTTCCAGTTTAGATTTTGTATTTTTTTTTATAGAAAACATTATTTGCATCAGAAAGATAATGATAGGATAAGAGACAACATGGTTAAACACTAGAAAAGTATTATTTTGTAATAATACTATATTTTTTTTAATTTATCTAATAAATTCGTATTAGTTTAAAGTATCTTAAACATTATTATTATGCTTGATTTTTGTAAATGAATTTAAACAGTGTTCTATAATAGAACACAGGTATGGGTACGGTTTTTTATGATCAATTGAGTGATAAAATAAAGAATCCATTATCTAAAATAATATAATGATACTTAGAAAGTCTATAATTACCTATTTATTCACAATTCAGAGTGTTTTAAAGCAACGAGTTGTGTCGGTAAAGTAGGATAATATCTATCTCACTGGATTGACATTTGTCGCTTTACAGGTCGCATAAACGGATGGAGCGCTCTTTGCGGTACACTAAATTTTCATCTTTATTTAATACTTTTTTTATTTAACTTCTTTATTTACCTTTATAACTGCATGGCATGCGATACGAGGGACAATGGCTTGGTTTGTGTTACAGTTATATTAGTGACATTGAGCGCATTGAAAAGCCCGACTATCTTCCTACTGAGCAAGATATTCTACGAGCTCGAGTTCCTACAACTGGCATTTTAGAGTATCCGTTTGACCTGGACTCCATTATATTTAGGTATTCACTAAGTGCGCATGAAATTAAATTATTATGAAGTCAAAAGTCTTGATTACAGAAAAATGAAATTTAAAGTATGTAAAATTGTAATGCTTACGTGTCCTTAGGTATAAAATTAAATTTTGTTCATTTTAGATAACAATGGTATTGCTTTACATATATTTTTGATGATTGTTTAAATAAATTAGAAATTCATCTGTTTTGGCATTTAGGATGGGACTAGCTTTCTTTAAAATAACTTCTTCACTCTTAAAAGTTGATTGAAATTGATAATATAGTCTTTTTATGATAAATGTACAAAATGCTCTAATGGACCAAGCCTTGTAATGATAATTTTGTACGCGCGCACGCACCAACATACACGCACGCACGTACATGCACGCACGCACACATTAATATAATATATATTTGTGATTAATTTTTTTGATAATACTATTGTGGTTACTAACAAATAAAAGCATGATTACTTTTTATTGGTGTTTGGATTAATAATTACTTATATTCAACGATTGCTTCTAATTAATTGCTTAGAATTTCTTATTTTATGTGAACTTTATATTTGAATCAAAGCTGTATTTATTTAGTCTTATGGTTTAAAAATTATTTTAATATAAAATTGAATTAGTAATATTAATATTCCTCTAATATTTCAAACATTAAATCTTCGAATTTTAAACCCTTACAGGATGGTGGACGTAGGCGGTCAGAGATCGGAAAGAAGAAAATGGATCCATTGTTTTGAAAATGTAACTTCCATTATATTTTTGGTAGCTTTAAGTGAATATGATCAAATTCTTTTTGAATCTGAAAACGAGGTAATTTGATACTATCAAAAATAACTACGTATATTTTATGGCTAAAATACAATGTTCTAAATTAGTGTTTTATTTTGCAGAATCGAATGGAAGAAAGTAAGGCACTGTTTAAAACGATCATAACATATCCCTGGTTTCAACATTCTTCCGTCATTCTATTTTTAAATAAAAAAGATTTGTTGGAGGAGAAAATCATGTATTCCCATCTCGTCGATTATTTTCCAGAATATGATGGTATGTCTTCATGTGTTTTTTCATTCATTTGAAAATTTAGGTTTCTTTTGATTTCACCATTATAAGCATTAAGTCAGTTAATTATATATTTTCTTTTAATTGTTGTTATTCATATATTGTCATACATTTATATAAATTTTTTTTTTAAAGTTACGAAAAAATCTTATTAATTTAATAATTATATTTTTTATATGTTTCAATCAATAATAAATATAACAATATTTAATATATAATTTATCATAATAAAAAGTTCCTAATATATTACAAATGTTATCATTAGATTTTAAAATTTTATAGTTATTTGCATTAAGAAATATATTTAAATTATAAATATATTTACCGGTATTGAAATTATAAAAATTTATAAAACGGGAAAAGATTTTTTTAGAGACTCAATGAATTTCAGTCTTTCAAAATAATTGTCATGATATATTTCTTAACTATTACGTATTTAGGTATTTAAAACGCATGTGAAATTTTATTTTCTTGGTGACACTATTATAATTGAACACATACAGATTCTGCATAATTGTTCTACATTTGCGAATATTACTTTTTTAAGAAAATAATTTATATTTTCATAAAATTTATAATTCATATTTCAGTAAATCTCGAGATTTGTACGTTAAATATTAATACTATTTTATTTTTTTACAATTTAAAATCAGTTTTAATGTAGTAGATTTCGCTAGTGTTTTTTTTTAACGAAAACATAAATATGAGACACCCAGTAATGTTGTTAAATGAATATTTTAAAAAACAATATAATTTATTTAAGTTCTACATAAAAACTTGATTTTAATAAATGATTTCAAATTTTAAATTCGAAATCGATAGTAGAATAGAAATAAAAAATATTACAGAGTTAGCCTATAAATAGCACGTACTAGGTATTAATAAACAGAATGTGTCTAGAAAGAACAGTAAGTATTATGATACTTGTTTAATAAAGAATTTTTAACTTAATAGAGTAAATATGTTTTTTTATTCGTATTGATCAAAAATTTGAAAAGAACGCAAAAATATAAAAATTTTAGATAAATAAATCTCGTTGAATATAATAAAAATATATTTTGTATTTTTATTCTATTTTTTATTCTATTTACTTTTATCTTGTTTATGTATTTTCGGCTTTTATTTAATTATCATAAATTCATAATTGTATAAGTTACTAGTTATCTCATAATTCCAATTTTTATCTATCAATACTTAACAAATAGTTCCCATATCAATGCATATAATTATTTATAAAGTAGCCGTATGGAGTAAAAATTATTAATGCAAAGGTTCTTTAATGTATAATATTTTTCTTAAACTATTTCTAATCGAATTTATATAAAAGTCATCCGTAAGTTCTTTGTGTAGAATTGTTGTGAAGAGTCTCTCTGTGTTAATTATTACTGATATTAGCTTAATCCATAAATATATAAGGTTTTTGAAAGATATTACCGTGTTTTTAAAAAAAGGAACGATTCAGATGTATTTAATTAATCGAGATCGAGCGAAACGTAAAATAATACACGAAAATCCTGTCTCTACTGGAAATCCAAATTCGATTTTGCGTGGTGATTGATAAGGTATCGTTCAGTAACTTGTTGTATGGTGTAGGACCCAAACAACAGCATGAACCGGCCCGGGAATTCATCTTAAAGGGCTATCTCGCATGTAATCCTGATCCTGATCGCATGTGCTACTCTCACTTCACTGCCGCGACAGGTCTGTTTAATTGAACGATTCAGAACATAAGAGAGAGTAATTGCAGCAAGTTACCTTAGTTTTACCTTTGTACTATTAGTTAGTGCTGCATTTTAAGTAACAAATTTGCTCTTTGAATCAAAGCCACTTTAAAGTACATTTTCTCATTGATTCATTTGTAAAGTAGTTTACTTCCTATCTTAAATTTTCATTTTTTTATTTTATATTTAGAGCTTAAAAAATTATATTATAATTTTAGGTATAAAACATCGGCATATAAGAAATTACGTATATATATTATTTTTATCTTTAATTAATATCCGTCCTTACATTAAAAAAGACGTACTTTTAACCAATTAAGTAGTTAATTTGAAATAGATGACTGAATGAACAAAAAAAGTTCTATGACGTTATTGCAATTATTACCTTCATTTCATCATACTGCATAAATAAATTCTGTTATTTATACTTCACCATCTTCAATAAAGGATTTGGATTATCGTAACGATTTTCTGTCTCACTGCACTGCGTAAGAGCCCTAGTACACGTGTTCAGTAAATCTGGCTAATTGCTTTAGCCTCCATAAGGCTTCCACGATGGATTTTCGCTATTACTCTCTCTCTCTCTCTCTCCCTCTCTCTCTCTTACTTCTTCATGCCATTAGACCAACCTTGGGCATGGGTTATTGGATTTTGCACTCAAGCTGATCGTAAACACTGACAGATCTTAACCTTGACCAATGTACTTTCCTTTTAGACGCATGCATTGCATTCAGGTCTTTTATTCCTTTTCTTTAAATTTAAAGGAAAAGTAAACTAAGACTTTGAATAGACTAGTAAAAAATACGATTGCACTATTTTAATTGAATTTGTACGAGATTCTATACGTGAATATTGCAATTAGTCTCGTATATGTGTTTGTACGTATATGAAAATTTCATGAAACTCTATGCTTCGGTGACAAATAATTTTAATCTTTACCAATCAAAAGATGTAAGACGCTATATTTATTATCAAGATATATTGAAAAGAATCAAATATTACACTAAAAATGCGCATAGAATTGATTTTTCTAAATCATGTCTAATGAAAGTGGTTTCAGTATATTTTTCACTTGAACAGGGTACATTCAAATTCAAGAATAATGATAATATGGTATAAAAGCTTGAGCAATGGAAAATTGTCTTTAAAAAAGAGAATTATATTTTTGTGCATTAGCCATATATAAGAGACGAATAATACGTATATAGCATCGAAGTATAAAATGTCAGTCGATGTCACACAACTATGTTACGAATTATAGTTCACTTATACAACTTCCGTAGAGATTCCATCGTATCTATCCTAGTTCATTTTACGATTAATCGATAAAGTAATGTGAAAAATAGATAATAGAAAATAACCGCTAATTGCGTTAAAGTAAGCTAGAATTTTACATAGCAGTCTACCCTGCGCTATAAGCTTGTTGTTTGTGTTGTATTTTTAAAAGGGCCTCAAAGAGATGCGACAGCGGCCAGAGAATTCATCCTGAGGATGTTCATCGACTTGAATCCAGATAGTGAAAAGATAATATATTCCCATTTTACGTGCGCCACAGGTAGGTATCTGCTTTTTTCATAAACACAGTTGACACGTAAGCATTTTTTGTCTGCTTTTGCCTTGTAACAAGTATGTGTTAGCTTAGTGCTTCATATCTCTAAACTAAAAACGTATTTAGGATGTCTAAGTAAATGATTGATAAAAATATTTGTCAAATAAATACAACTACTATTATAAAAATAATAGTAGTTGCAATAATAATATGATGATAAAAGGAGAGTATTCGATTAGAAAATAATTCTGTTTTAACGAATTTATGAATCAAATTTTATAAAGACTTTCATGTAGCAATCTTTGATAGTAAACAATAAGAATGCAAATTATAATGAACATTACTAAATATAATTGAAATTTGAATTTTCATAAATGTTTATACTAGTAGACTTATAAATTCAACGATCATATTTTGTAAAAATGCTCAAAATAAAATATGAATAAGATAGAGTATAAATATCTGATACTTGACTGAATTCTCCTTTCATGATTGATATTCATTTATCGATAATAGAAAACTGAATTAATAATTTCTTTTTCTTTCAAATTTTACTTTGCATGCCGCATGCGGAAAACCATGGGTACTTTCTTACAGACACGGAAAACATCAAACTTGTGTTTTGTGCTGTAAAGGATACGATCATGCAGAGCGCTTTGAAGGAATTTAATTTGGCCTAAATATATTTCTTTTTATTCCTATTTTACTAATTTATCTTATCGCAAATGTACGAAAATAATCACTGAGTAGTATTTCATGTTAAATTTTATGTGATTTTTTCTTTTTCATTCTACTTATTTCTAATCTTATTACTCTGATTGCCGGTCAAAATCGATTATGAAACAAAAAAGAAAAAAAAAACAGAGAAAATGATAGAACTCGTAAAAGACGAGGAATTTACACGTGAAAAGGAAGAAAACGAAAAATTATATCTATTAACTTTTTACAAATATATATCTTATTGTCAATGTCCCGTCGGTAAAAGGTATACGCATATTTTTGAGACAAAATTGCTTCTAATGAAATTTTTCATTTTCTTTTTTCATTATTCCATCATGCTGTACGATGTAATTGAATAAGTTATTTCTGAAAGTATGTTAATCTTCCTGACTATTCTGCAAATGAAACAATACAACTTGGAATACAATTGGTGTTAATATTGGTGTTCTTTAATTGTCTCTCTAACAAATTTTTACCTAACTTTTTTAAAGAAACAGTATTGTCTTTAGTAATACAACAGCTTTTGCGACAAATTTTACAAATCAATCAGAAACTACTATATTTGTGTTATTTTATAGATTCTTGCATAGATAATTTCTCGAATTATAAGAATTTTTATTTCATTTTGAAAAATATCTAAAATTTCTCTTTTTTGCTCATTTAAAATAATTTTTCACATACTAAATTTAATATAAATTAACTCTTTATTAATATGCATGCATTATACTTAATTTTTTATATACAGTTTTGGTACATTCATTGCATGAATATGAAAAGGATATTTTTTCCTGATTTTCGTTTTACTTAATTAACAAACAGTAAGTGATTTTGATGTTTTGAAGTTAACATTTGTGATAATTTGAAAAATTTTGCTTTTAATTGTAACCTACATTATTCTGCATTCAGAAGTACTTATCTAAATTTATCACAAGTTTTAATTCAACAATATATTATAATAATTTGCAGAAATTGAATTTTTTAAGATCATAATGTACATTAGATATTGTATCAAAATTGATGAAATTGAATTTTTTATATTTAAAAATGTACACCTAATTTTGTATGATATTGTTTAGATTGAATTTTTTAAATTCAAAATATACCCTTGATTTTTTATCAATATTATTTAAATTAAATTTTTTAAATTCAAAATATACTCTTGATTTTCTATCTATATTGTTTAAATTGAATTTAACTTCCAAAAGAAGTATATGGTTATAAAAATGTTAAATATCTAACTATATTCATATGACAATTAAAATATTTTCTTATTTAAATAAATTCAAATATATTCTTAAAAGTATATATTATTTTTAAAATTTAAATAAATATTAATATCTAGTTAATGGAAATTCGGAGAATAGATATTCAATACTTTCATCCGTAAATTTTTTATAAAATTCAATCTTGGAACAATAGACATCAATGTCAAATTGACTCACGTACTAAATATTTATTTTTAGAAATGTCTCAATCTTTTACATTGTGAAATAGGTAAATCGTCTAACTGTTCAATTTTTTGTAGATTTCTTGTTAAAATATATAAGATGATATCATACCAATGTCAGTTTTCTTTAAAATCTAGTTATCAATTTTAAAAATATAGTTATAGGTAGAATCTGTTAATGTATAAAGATTTAAATACATACTTTAATGCTTGAAAATGTGTCAATTGAAAAATTTTGTAACACATGTAAAAATTACTATTGTACGGACCTTTTCGATACAGTAACGTTTTAAAAGACTGTTTGAAAGTAGGGTAAGACATGTTTATTTTTCTAGTACAATGTGTCGTATGTTATTATCTATAATAAAAAAATGATTAAACATTTTTTAATTTTATTTATTTGAATTGTTGTACATAATAATTTTATCCTTGTTTTATAGAATAGTATTCTTTTAACATAGTCAACTTCATTTAGTCTTAATAAATATTTATGAATATTTGAATTGCAGCTTTTAATCCTATTTTAAAAATCCGGTACTTTTTATTTATAATTTTTTGCTAGTAATGTACCATATTATTTTTTAATTGTCTTTCAAAAGTGGTACTACAATTCTAAGTGGGACAAGGCTTAGTAAGATCTTTACTACTAACGACTAGAGTTGAACGAAAAACTTCTTTAAGTATCTTAACGTAGCCAAAATATAGAGCAAATTTTAAAGACATTACTAATGAATTAGTATTTTTGTGGCAATAGTAGGCATACACAATAATAAAATTTATACAACTGTTACAAGCTTTGAAATAACCGTTACTTGTTAATTAGACAATGCCTCAATAATAAAATGAAGGGTATGGAACATATCTGAAGTATTCACAGGAGAACTGGATACATATCAACCATCGTATCTTTTTTCAAATACTCGAAATAGCCTTTTTTCCTACTCGAAATAGCCTAACTTTACATTTACTTTTAAAAAGTTAATAACTCTTCTATAATTCATCTGTATTTCAAGTTATCCTCATTTAAAAATATCACTTAAATCTATCCATTGAATAATGAACATTTCTTTCTAATTGAAAAATTGTTCATTTATTAAAAATTTATCTATATACTAAATAATTGATCGATATACACAAAAGCTTAAAAAAATGAATTTCTTTAAAATATAAGAATTCTGAAATATCTTCAGATAACATAAAGTAATAATAGTTTAATGAGAAGATCAAATGAATACAGGTTTTGTGTAAATGAAAGTATATTTAAATTTCAGATAATTTATTATTAATCCATCCATAACAGTCAAATTATAGTTTCACACCAATGATATTGAAATATCATTTTTAAAATTCAATGGACTTAAAGAAAAGAGTTAATGGTAAAATCTTATCAGCGTCCATAAATGAAAAAATCAATTTCTGCGTAATCGTACCACTGTGTTTTATAATCGACAGTCCAAATTCCATACTAACATTAATTTCGTTCTCGCAGATACGGAAAACATTCGCTTCGTGTTTGCAGCGGTGAAAGACACGATTCTACAGTCCAACCTAAAGGAGTACAACTTGGTATAAAAATACTTGTGCTCCAGAAAGACACCCGAAAGGAGCCCGAACCGTGCACTGCGACAGTAGTGGCGAAGACGATGACGACAATCGCGCGTCCAGCGGCACTCGACTTGTAACGCCTTCAGCAGCCGCGATGACGAACGGCGCTAGCGAAACGTCATTGTACATCATGATGGAGAACAACTACGACGCGGTTGTTAACGATGACGATGACGACGAGCATGTAGGCAATATCATCAGCCGTATACGTATACGTACACGCTTATTTGCATATATATACATATATATATATATATATACATATGTGTGCGCGCGCGCGTGTGTGTATGTGTGTGTGTGGGTATGTATGTATGTATATGTATATACATAAAATGTGTGTTTTGCTTGTTCGTGTGCGTGTGTACATGTATATATTATGTACGAGGCAAGTGCGCACGTATTCTCCATCTTGAAGATCGTTTTGATTATCATTAAAAGTAGAGACAAGGACGAAACTAAATAGGCATGTGGCTGTATATATGTGCTTACGTATGAGCGTGCACCTGCGTGAGAGGACCAGATTGTATGTTTTATTAAGGATTTTAATGATTGGATAAAATATGTCACTCTTTTTGGAAACCTCTTCTACGTGATTGGCTCATCTGAAACCGATTTAACAGGTAGCAAACAATATAAAACTAAAAAAAGACAACAAAAAGAAAGCGAAGATTCGAAGTTCCGCTATTGAGAACATTTTAGAGGAAGGGAGATGTCGACGTTAACGAAGGACCTAAAAGTAACGTCTTATAACTGTGTAAAAAAGCCAAAATAATAAAAACATGAAAAATTAAGTTAAAGGAAAAAGAAACACATCCATAATGAATTATTTCCGTCAAAATGCCCTTTCAAATATTTAAAAACAAAACATAAATAACAAGTCTTATATACTATTCGAACTAGCGAATCAATTTACTTCCATACACCATGCGTTGAATTTGTTACCTTTTTATATAGTTTAGTTTCATCAATTGAGCTCAACTGATTGCGATGACGTTTGATTTATACATATAGATCCGTATGCATTATATATAGATATATACTTATAAATTGATAGGCGTTGAATGATGGAAGAAAATTAATTGAAGTATATTAGAAGAAATGTGAGTTATCAATTAAATTAATTAAATGAAGCTTACAAAGGGCAACATATTTAACCGCGCTGTGCCACGTTTATCTAATATCATTCTCGAGTCAAGAATTAAGGTTGAAGAGGAATTATAAATAATTTAATAAAGAAAATTGAAAAAAATGCTTGTCTGTGCGAGAAAACGCGAGAAAGGTTTATATAGATAATTAATGACAGGAGAGTAAATAAAAGAAATGGCGAAGTGAGAAATAAAAAAAACAATTATTTAAAAAGAAATTAAAAGAACGTAATTTTTTTATCATTTTCTCTATGAAAAAACGACGAAAGAAAGAGTGAGATAAAAATTATGCATATATCCGCTCGAATTATAATGATACAAAAGTAATGAAAACGATAAAAAATGAAGAAAAAAAAATGGTACGGAAAGCTTTTTTATTGCGAATTAGTTGGAGACATGAGTTAGAACAATTCTTGTGCCATTTAATAGTGTGGTGCTTTTATTGCTATCATTTGTTAGACGCTAAGAGCCAAAGTCTTTTTTTTCTTTCTTTATTTTTTTTTAAATTAATTGTACCAGAAATAACACAGAGTTTTTTCTGCATGTGACTCAAATTCACGGTCTATCATATAAATATTGTTATGTAAAGTATATAAAAGTATCTAGAATAGCGAGCATTGAGGTACATCGGCAAGCAAATTATAAAAGTATTGCGTGAGAGCAAAGAGGTGCTTACGTCTTTGTATCTTAATTATCCTTGAACCAATCTTTTCCTTCCTTACTTCTATTTCTTACCATTTGAAGTGAATATTGTGGATTGGAAATTTTATCGAAGATTTTTCAAATAGTATAAAGAATAAGATTAGCATGAAACATTTTTTATTCATTTCAAGTTCAAAAATTGTGTTTACAATCATTACGATTGGTTAATTGGTAAATATTAAAATAAAAATAATTCACAATTTTATAGGATCAAATAGTTTAAGTATGTGCAAGTTTTTACTAATTATATATCATCGATTTTAATAAATTGAATAACTTGGAAATGTTTAAATTGAGAAACGTTTAGCAAATTGTCTTCTTATAATATTTAATTTCACGGTGGTAAATAACTAATCGTACTTGTTAAAATTTCATCCTTAAGAATCAAATTGATGAAACATTATTACAAAGTATAAAAAATTTTTCATGCTTTCACAACTTTGCCAGAGAAGCTGAATTTGTTTTCAACAATAACGTTTACATAGAAGAGAAAGCACAATATTTCATTTCAGTTGGTATTGATTTAAGCAAAATTCCAAAGAACAAATCGTAAAAGTAAAACGAAACGAAAGCAGATCAAAATCGTCGATGGCTGATCGTCGCCTGAAAGTCGCCTTTATTCTCGCAGAAAAGTGATGTGCTCTCAATATAAAGAGGTTTCCGATATCGATCGTCCTCTAAGAGCAAAGATCTAGTCTTCTCCTCGAAGCAGGAATTTAGGATTGCTTTGTACTTTTTTTATATTTTTTTTTTAATTTTGTAAATCGTCCACGAAAATAAATTGGCAAACTGGCTGCCTATAGATTTAATATTGTGTAATCAGTCATTCAGGATGATAGAAAATTATTAGAAATTTTTTTATCAACTTTAATTTTGGTTGATTATATATCATTTTTTTCGAACAAATTTTTTTATGTTATACATATTCTCCATAATAATAACGATTAACTTACAAATTGTTAAATTTAAGTTATTTTTAATTATTAATTTAAGAAATTAAATAAGTGCAATGAAAAAATGGATTCTTTGTAAAGCAACAAATTATCTATATATAAAAATCAGATGTAATTTGAATTTTGATAATTCTTTTATTTAAGAAACCAAAAATATAATGTGTCATATATTATTATTATTATTATTATTATTATTATTATTATTGTATTGATAAAAATAGTCTTTAATTGTCTTGAATAAATTTTTTGCATATATACATTTATATTCCAATGATGCAAAAGTAAAGTAAAGAACAAAAGTTGTTCACAATTGAAAAACCTAAATAATTATGAAATGCAGTAAACGTGTTTTAAAAAATGTTAACTATGTAATAAGTACGCATGTTACTTTGAAACTTTTTTGTATCGAGTAATAAAAGTGAGTCAAATTAAACAAATACCATTTTTGTTAAACAATGACAATTTATCTATTCATTGTCGACCCAAAAAGAAGAAAGCATATTTTTTCTGAACAATGTGTGAATTAAAACGCTTTCATGTTTGCCGGTACTTTTAAGCAGTAACGATGAACCAACTTTCAAGATAATCTTCTAAATTTCTCCTCGATATACTGAAAAGTATCCAGCATCTCGACTGACTTTTTTCATCTGTCTTTACCTTTGCACATATGGTCAATTTCGCCACCATTTGTATCTTACGTCAAAAGAAAACGAAGAAGCGAATAGAATAACGGGTAAAGAAAAGAATATCTACCTTTTGCCTCTGCTTATCGCGATGAAGTATCTGCTCTGTAACTTTTGTAATAATCGATGAACGAACGTCTGCTTGTCATTTACCTACTAATTCATACGTGCACACGCACGTACATACAAAACACTCACAATTAGTAGATCAAGTCTCATGACATTATGTCAGCTTAAAGTGTACATGAATGTCGATGAAATTGAGAAAAAATATAAGTATAATAATTATTAAGAATCGACTCTTAACTCTGGCTGAATTCGTACTTTTCTTGAACATCACCTTCTTCCCTTTTCACTATATTTAAGCAATTGAAGAATGTCTTAATGATGTATGCAAATAAATTAACGAGCTAATGGAAAAGAGTAAACAAATATGAACAAATGAATAAATAGATAAAAATAAAATATTATATGTATATATATATATACATATACCCTGTAAGATGAAAAACGTTTAACATTGCTGCCTATGATTAATAATTCACTGTCTACGCTCGCTTATTTCTGGCCAGAGCATCATTGTTATCCTTCGATATTGAAAAAAGGCAGCTTAAATGAACAAACTAAATAGTAACAAAAAAGGCAACATTTCACCTTACCCTATCGGTTTTTCTGCTTGACGAGAAATTTGAAAGCAAATACAAAAAAATGTTAGTTATATTCGCATTGGCGTTTTTCGGTACTTTGAAATGGGTATTTTATGTTTTTTTACGAATATGTATAGGAAATCTATGCAGTAATAACACTACGCGTCCTACGGATTTGAACATACAACTAGTTATGTAAAACTACGTATTACCATTCATCTTTGCAGATTTTCAATATTCTATTTGTGAATTTTATATTGAATGTGGAATAAATAAGGTATTACTTGTAAAATTACAGATTGTAAATTATGGGTCTATTTCATTATACAAAAAAGAACAAAACTTTGAATTGATCAAATTCACTTAAAAGATAAAATATAGTTGAAATTTTATTTACACAAGAGCGATTATTTATTAATGTAAATATTAAAATCAATTGATTCCCTTGATTCATTCAAGAAAGCACATCGTATTAATAAGTGAAGCACAAAAGATACGTATTTAATTAATTCTCTTCCATAAACATCGCTTTAAAAACATTATTACTCTTAAATTAAAAAAAAACTCTTTATTTCCATTATAATTTTATCGCTTATAGAAGAAAGATTTATAAAGAAAATAATTTCTTATAAAAGATTAGCACTCATTTAAACCAAGGAAGCCCCGAAATTGGTAGAAAACAGATGTTCCGCTCACCCCTTCCCGTATATATATGATAAAAAATGTGCGAGTCGCTGGTGTTCTTGTCCGTTTTCGCGCTCACGATCGTAATCAAAACCAATACAAACATTAAGTAGACAAGAATGTGCGAAGTATATAAAAATGTACATAGGTAAAAGAGAGCATAAGAGAAAAAATTCTGATGCGCATTTATCTATGGAAGCATGCAATACACACGTACATATACATACACCAACAGCATTGAAAGAAAAACAAAATGAAGAGTTCACGATATACTGATAATGATATTGATAATTAATGATTATAATAATGATGGTGGAAAGTGAGTTGATATGGAAGATTACAAAATATATAAAAACATTGAATTAAGTATAATATTAAGTGATAACAACAAATAATATTAAATAATAATTGTAATACTGCTTGGTTTTCAGTGTGGAGTGAGAATGCTTGAGACTGATGATCAGTGTTTAAAGAATAGGGAAAAGAGAAAGAAAGTGAGCAAGAGTTCAGAACGAAAGGAAACAAGCGAGCTCAGGAGTCCGTAGTAAAGGTAACGGAAAATCGAAAAAAATATTACAACATTTCAGAAAATAGAGAAGACAAGAACGAATGAATGAAACACGATGACGAGTAAATAGTTAAAGTGAGAGCGAATGTGGTTGAAATATAATTGTATTCCGCGAATTCGAGTGTACTCTTGTTATCCGTGTTAACGTGAAAGAGACAACATGATAATCGATGCACAATCAAGTATTTGTTGAATTTTTCCTTATAGGTGGCATTACGTTTGCCGTTTACCATCTAGATATTTTCTTTGTCTTTTTCTATTTGCAAATGTCATAAAATGTACACTTGCTATGTTGAATTAAACATGGACGGTTTCATAAAAAAATCAGTTGTAATAAGGAGATAAAATTGTTTCGATTTAATAAATATTATCAAAACAATATTAATATCAATATGGCGGCGAGTTTCAATAAATACTTTGTAAAAATTCATTTACCATGTATGGGAATCATTTCACGAAATAATAAAAATTATCAATTTACATACGAAGAGAAAAGAGAAGTCAAATAATATAATTACATTGAATTTTTTATAAAGAATACAAAAGAAATATATGTGATGTAATTGTGAAAAGTACGTAGTATTTTTTGTTATAATCCAAACGTACACATTGCACACTACGTCAATTCCTTTTGCGCGACTAATTGAATTCGGAGAGTTTTTCTTTCCAGTTTCGAAGCGCTGATACGGCCTCATTTAACCGTTGATTATTTATTTCATTTACGCGCGTTGTATCTAACTTTTCAGGATGCTAGAGATATTTAAAAAATGCCTGTATATCACAAAAATCGAAATAGGAAATGTTTAGCATCTTCTTGATAATATACAATTACTGACACGTATTCGCTAATTCGCAATAAAATTTGCGGACATTGAATAATTTGCTAAGTAATAATTCATAGCCATAAATAGAAGACATACAATATTTATTTTACTAATATTTCAATATATATAAAGTCATTTACATTAATAATCTCAGATCAGTTGCTTATCAAATAATAATGGCTTCTTTATTTTAATTAATGAATACGTTGATAACATCGCATATTGAATATACGTTCTGGTTTTAATTCATATTCATTAATTGAATTAATATATTATATTGATTTTTTACAATTTTCTTTCAATTCATATAATATAATAAATACATCATAAACATTATATTAATAAAAACAATTTAAACTTTTATCAACACTTTTTTGTTCATAATTAAAGTTACGAAGATCAATTTTATAGCAGATAAATCTAAATATTTATTAAATGTGTTGAATATTAAACCTGAAAACACGAATTATAGAACTTAAAAAAAATATCTACAATTTTACAAATAAAATATATCTGTTTCTAAATCAAGTAAACAATAATATTTTTACAGTGTTATATGATTATTTTATAAGCGACCATCAAGCGCGTATTTCAAGAAATTTGTATACATCCATTACGTTTGTAATCTTCGGACTAAGCTATTGTATGAAATTTTTAAATAATTTTTGAAGTTGGTTTAAAATCAATTTTTATGATATGTCTGATATTTCTTTCGCTTTCTTAATTTTCCATGCAGTTTTTACTAATTTTCATTATTCTTATTAGCTTATTAACGAAATTAAGCATGTTTCAGATTTAATATTTATAAAAGCTTTAAATATTTTTGAAAAATAGCAATCACAAGTAAGTTATTCGTAATAATTAATTTTAATAATGCACATAATAAATTATGATCTAAAGAAATCAATCGGGTTTAAGCTTTAAAAAACTTCAAAACTTACAGCATCGACTAAAACAAATAAGGGTACGAATTTATCGTGAAAAAATTATAAAGAAATGAGACATCTCTCCTTCGTAATATTGATAATGTCGAACAAAGAATAAGCGTACATAATGCAGGAGGAGGTGAAAGATTCACATAAATAGTGATAAAGTAAAAAATGATGATTAAATGAAGATGAAGATCTAAATAGACGTAGAAGGAAACAAATTTAATCGTGCGTGCATAATAAAAATAAATTATGTGTGTGTATGAACGTTTAGCACATCTAACAGAGAAAATGCGAGGGTGAGAGAGAATAAACAGGTACCTCGTGTGTTATAACAAAATAGAAAAAAAATTTGAGAAAACAGATGAGTGAATGATGCGTAAGCTCGTGGCTTAACTTCATCTGTAAAATTATTTCTTGTCTTATTGAAAAAAAATATACAGTTTTCCAAGGAAAAAGCGTAATGCGTTGGGTATTCATTCTGTGTATAAAAAATGTAAACATCTACAAAGCTCACGGTGAAATCAATGTTTCTAACTTATTTATAGCAAATAATATACATTAATGAGAAAATATAAAAAGATGTAGTGTGTATGCCTTTGAAACATTAAAACTCCATGACCTGAAAGTTTTTCCCTTAAAATCTATCGATTTCCTCGAATGCTAATTATTTACATTGATTATACTGAAATTAAGGATTTATAGACTTTATAAGTCAAATTTTATAAAGAATTTATATATTTATAATTTTTATTTGAAAAATTTTTTAAATTAAAAAATTATATGAACTGATTTTCTAAGCAATCTGCTATTTCATTATTTTAAAGTATATTTTTATAAAACATTTTAATATAGTTGTAGAACGGCCTTAATTAAAATTTGCCTCGATAATATTTGTATTAAAATACTGTAGAAACTTCTCAAAATTTAATCAATTAAAATTATAAAGTGTATATTTATAGATTATAATAAAAATAAGACCGATATGATCATTTTAATATTAATATAGTTTTATATATTTAAATTATTGTCATAGTCTTGAATTTTAAATCAATAATTGAAAAAAATTAAAATATAGCAAAAATATATATATTAACATTTAGAAATTTGCATTCTAAATACCAATTAAATTGGCGGAATTTATACCTCTTTGAAAAAGACTTCTTTTGTGATTTATTATTATGGAAGGTAAATGGTATACTACTACTTTAATTTTATAATAACTTAATAATAGGATAAATATATAATTAGTATTCTTTTTTAATACATATATTTTAAATATTAATGTAACATAATAAAAAATTTAAATTTTTTGCCATGTATACTACTAATATAAAGTATAATAATAATTTCCGTATTAAATAATTTTTTAATTTTTAATTAACTATATATATAGATATTATAAGATTAAAAAGTAAAAAATTAGAAGGTAAAAATAAACATCGCCAACTAAAAATACTTTTCATTATAAAGAATTAGACATTCATAATATGTACTACATTGATATATAATTAATTTAACTTTAGTTCAATGTAGATATAGAAATATCATTCAATATAATACGATTTAATTATTATTTATATTTTAGAATTATTTGCAGACTAGTTAGTATTAGGTTAAAGTTATAAAAATTATTTGCACTTTTTCAAAGTCTAAATATCTGCAAATAACAAATACAATATATAATTTATTGTGTATTATCATTCATTAAAATACATGTTTTTTAATTTTTTTTATTATCAATTTTTTAATGTTAAGGCTTTTATAGAGCAATTAAATGTTTGCAATAATTATTTAATATTCAAGAGTACCTGACTATAAAGTGTTCTGATATAAATGCTGTTATAAATTCTTTTCAGTATTAATAAATTTGTAAAGCCTAGTGTTCGTTGCAAAATAAATTAGCGAAAAGTTACAAATTATAAGGTTTAAATTTTTTTTAATAAATGAATAAATTATATTTCTAAGTCATCTGGAAGTACACTAAACGCTAATATGTTAAAAAAACAATCTATAAACATAATCATATAATTCTTTAAAGTTGTAAGTAGATCGTTTAAATAACTAAAACATATAATAAACGTTTTTAAAAAAATTATAATTCAGGTTTAGGAAATAAAAAGCGAATATTTAGATAAATAAAATTTAAATGTATTTTATTCGAATATATTAGAAAATGTTAAATTACTTCACACTATTTAAATGTATTCATGAATATAAATAAATTTGTACATAGTCATATAAAAAACCTGAATTTTTTTGTCGAATATTCTTTAAATAATTAAAATATATATTTTAAAAAACGAAAAACATCCTATATCTTATTAAATTTTAGACTTTTTTTAAGGACTTGAATTTGAAATTTAGTCTGACCACACACGACCATTTTCTACTTCCATAGAATAAATAAAAAGTATATGACTTGACGGAGCATAAGTCTTGCCTTAGTCATGTTGAATATACAATAAGATCATAGTTAATAAATTAGTGTTTGATAAAATAGAGTTTCTTTTTTAATTTTCTATTTATAAACTTTTTATTTATATTTATGAATTTTAATTACATGTTTTTAAAAAAAAAATTTTTAATCAGTTGTAAATAAACAATGTTTTTACCAAATTTTCCAATTTCTCTAATTGACTAGATAAATAATTCTTATTGCATGATATTATTTTATTCCAAGTGTGAACAAAATTAATTACTAAAATAAAATTTTAATATTTGACAAAAAATCAAAAAGTTGTCGTTGGTTCTTTTAGAATAGATCTATGTTTTTCTTATTTCAGCAAAACTTTTATAAGCACAAAGTCAACTTGATTTTTTAATACTAATGCAATGAATAAAAATAAAAATGTCGCTGTTTTCATTTCCCTTACATTACAGTTCCAATCGTATAATTGACTTAGCCACAAGTTCTCCTGAAAGGAAAAATCAGTTATGAGCTTCGCTTCTGAAGACTTTTTTATAATTGAATTCGACTCCTTATAACGATGATCCTGTAGTGGACAAAAAGTGCCAATCCAAAGTTTGTAGAATTAGCCCGTGAAGCATTGCCACAACGCCCACATTACGCGCCTAAAATCGAGCCATACCAGGCGTTGGGCTCTGCGCGCGCGCGCAAAGGAAAGAAAAAATAGAGAGAGAGAAAGAGAGAACATCGGGTACCTGGACGAAACGAAACGCGCGCACGCCTCTGCAGTCGCAACCAGTCTTGACGGACGTGCGCCCTTACAAGCGGGACATTCCAAGAGTGGTGACAAGATAGACTTCGCATCCGCACAGTATAACCACTTAGAGAAGATGAGTTTGCTGCTGGAAGACGAGGAGATCGACGAGTGAGTAAATAAATGCACTTTGCCTCGATTTGACCCCGTGGACGCTGACGCCCGGGATGACGCGTCATGGTTGGTACAGATATCGTGAATTCGGGCGTGATCTAAATAAGTGTCGATTAAATGTGCTAGTTTGATGCCACGGCGATAACATCCTACGTTACTGTTGCTATGCCCAGAGACTTCCGCCATTTGTACACATATTTTACTACCCTCGGAGACATTTTTATTATTTCTCATGTAATGCGCGATATACGTCTTCATTTAATCGCCTTCTCAAATCATATGCATTTGTATTTTCTCTCGAACAAGTTTACCATTCTCGGAGATATGTATTTGATAGAGTCCTAGTACGAGAATATCGTACTCGATACCGTTAAACTTTACAATACATTGAATTATTTCCAATTAGAATGAATATCTACGTTACTGTAAATATGCACTACTCTAGGAGTTAAAACGTTGTCACGCAAATTATCTGAAAAAAACGATTGTGTATAATTGAACTTCTTAATATATACGTAATCCATTATGTAGATGGATTAATTTTGTGCTCAATATCTTACATTGTATATTGATACATACTAACAAGTTTATTTACACGTACTAACAGTTCATAGGAAAAAATCAGTCACGCAGATGGAGAAAATTTATCGATTGTTTTTATATACTCAGCTATAAGTGGCACTTTTGTAGTTTCATATTCCGCTAATTTACAATTTTATCTTTGTTTTTCTATACAGAACTGCATAAAATTCTACAAATTTAATAATAGTATCTTTAAAAGCCATTAGAGTCAAAAGTATAGATAATTTTTAACATATTTAAAGCTGTTCGGCTAGAACAATTTAATAAATATTTTGTTTTTAATAATTTTTTAAAATGCATTGATATAAATGTTTAAAGCCGTATTTGACAGTTATGCTATTACTTATGCATCCACTACTTTATAAAAACTTTATAAAAATTTAAGTACATGATTAAAATTTGCTATTTCAATCGAATTAATATACGATTGAAATATCATATAACATCGTGTTATGAATTTCTTATTGATAAAAAAAATTCTAAAGTTCGTTCACTTTCTTATTAATTCATACAAACTTAGAAACGTGAGATTCATGTTCAAATAGCTATGAACAGTTTCAACTTGCGTTTGAAGACACATATTTTATCTAAATACGTTTACCGAAGAAATAACAATTATTGATCATGTTGTCGATATCAGTCTTACCAATCACGAAAATTTTATTTCATTCTAATTTGTTATTATTGGTTAGAGTACATTGTTATCGCTGACTAGCGAATGATCAATACTTTTACGTACGTCCTCTTTACAGATTTAAATTAATATATCTAAAATAAAGATTCAAACTATTAATTTGACGTTACTTATCATAAAGCACATTTTATATGATAAGCTTGCTTGAGAAAGCTTGTTCTTTAGAGAAGTAGATCCATATTGAGATAAATCAAACTTATATAAGTATATTTTATTTTCTCTAATTCTGATAGCATCACATTTAGATGCTAGTTAAAAATGTATGCAAAGAAAAAATTGATTTATACAAGCTATAAAAACATATATCTATTTGTCTATTTAAAAATTCATTAAAGTATTATATTTTAACATTGCTATTCTAAATAAACTAACTATTTGAGAATTATTATTATTATATTTTTAAAACATACTTGTAATGATATGAGCAGTGTAAATATATATATATATTATAAAAATATATTATCCGATAAAAGCGCTTATTTTACATATTAAATATTTCTTGATGTGCATAAATAGTACGTATGAAATATATGAATGAACTAAATAAATATTGGTTAAATTAGATAAAATTATTCCTTTGAATAAAAGAATAATATTATTCTGTAATAAATATCAATAAGTTTGGATAATTCTATCAACAAATTATTACACTATATAATTCGGTAGCTTGTATCGATTATATATAGAAAATGAAAATCAATAATTAGAATATTAAAATATATATATATATATATATATATTTCTGAAAGATTAAAAAATATTAGGGTTACATTAATTTTACATAAACAATCAATTAAATTTATTATTACTATATGAATGAATTTACAAGATCATATTTTTTAATTAAATGATATTATTTATTAAAATACAGATTTATTGAACATTCTTTAATCTTGTTTGATTATATATAACGTTACTTTATATATAAGCTTTCACTGAAGTTTAGATTTTTCAAATTACTTCATCTGTAAGATTTTAACTACATTTATCGAAAAAAAAGTTCAAACAATTGCATAAGTGCAATTTCACTAAATCGTTAAAATTATTTTAAAGTTTTTAAAATATAACTTCAGAAATTTTTTTTTATTTATTGAAAATGTGAATTCTAAGTCATCAAATTGATTTGCTTTATACTAAACCAAAGTTTTCAACTATTCTACTAAAAGTTGAATTAATAAAATTTGAAGTTACATCATTTAAATTTTTGAGAAAATAATTAATTGTATGACACTCAATTATAAGATGTCAATTACAGCATATCGATAAAATAAATAAAGAAGAATTTCTTTATTAAAAAACTGCTAAATTGCTAAAACATTTTCTGGGAAAACTAAAAATTTTTTATCGTTGCTCTTTATCAGATTTTATATGTATAACATTTTTAATTAATATCTTCAGAACCATGCATTATTTTTTAATTTTATTCTATTCTAAATGAAATACGTAATGAAAGCTTTAGGAATAATTAATCTTGTTTTTGTTTCTTATTAATACATTATTAAATTCAGAAAATCTGAAAAACTAATTAATCGATAAAAATAACGGAGAAAATTTTCTATTTTGTTAATCATATAATAATAATTTAGTTATGAGTACATTGTGCTTGTAAACTTCTAGAAACTTTTCGTATACATAAATAATTACATTTTCGCTTTTGCGAAACTTTTCGCTTTTCCTATACTAACAGAGGCATATTATAAAATTAAAATATATAAACAGATTATTAATATAATATAACATACACAAATAGTAAAATGTATTAAAATAATTCCAAGAGTTATTGTTTCTAAGCTTCAGCATAATGATATTGTTTTTCATTTCCATGATTGGAATTATAAAGCCTTCTGTACGTAAAAACTTTGTTATGGAATCGAAAGAAAATTCATGCTTAAATTTTTGTAAGATAATTATATTACTTACCTACATTGATTTAAAAACTAGAAATTTATATTATTGTTCTTGGTATATCGCAAAGAAAAATAATCTAAGCGCTTCTTAACTAATGTGAAGTTGAAATTCAAATTGTTATTCTTAAAAATTTGAAAAGTTTATAGTTTTATTATTCATAAAGTGTACATAGATATAAATAAATAATATGTTTATAATACTGTAAACTTGTAAAAAAATATTGTAATTAAAATTATACCATAAATTTAATAGATACAAAAAAATATAAAATAATTATTTTTTAAAAGTGGTAAAGAATTCACTTATTTCTATAAACTAAATTGTTTAATATTTCCACAATGTAAAATTGTATTTTATTGTCATTGATTTTTGAACTAAACTAAAAATCTTAGATTTAAATTGTATTACAGATTAAAAAACCATCCAAAAATGCTTCTGAATTAAAACACATTAAATAAATCAAGGGAATAAAATTAGTTGAGGATTTTGTTCTTTAGAGAGGACAGATAAGGGTAACATTTAGAGAGAAAACTTTGTGACAGACAGAATATATAAACCTAAAATGATGAACGAAATCTGTGCAGATAGAAGCATATGCAGATGCTTTGTAGAAGAATAAGAAAAAGATAACAGGCTATTATACTTAAGATATACTTGAAGATATATATATATTAAAAATCGAAAATAAGAAAATCAGTCAAAAGAAGTTCTCAATTAATATTATGTACTACTGTTATAAAAAAGTCTTTAAGTTTCATAATATTAATATATCTAAATTTTTATATAAATATGCTTAATTAATTCAAATTTTAATTTTTTGTTTGTTATATTTAGTACATTATTTTCCATGAAAAACAGAAATTCACTTTTCTAATATTTCCGTTTTCTTTTAAAATCTTGAATATTACCCTTTATATTTACATTACTTTGCTAAATGCGAATCGATCGACAAAAGCCCTCTTTATTTTTATTATTATGAAAACATAGTGATAATCATGTGATACGTTTAAAATGGGAAAATTCAACATAACATATACGTATTATTATAATGTATTCTTTTCAACAAATCAAGTTTAATATAATACGGAATTTTAGATAAATAAAATGAGTATAAATTCAGTCATTTACAAGCAAAAGCTGCGTATTAATACAAATAAATATTCGTCTTTATGGTTCAACTGTTATTGTTCTACTTTGTTAGATTTTGATTTATGAAACTCAGTTTTCACGTACTCCATTAGCAACATTTATCTGAATTGAAAATATATTCACACGTATTTTTAAATAAATTCATGTCATTTGTCTCTTTGAACTTTAAATAGGTACATTTTTAAGACAAATTATTAAATTAAATATCTTCTAAACCTTCTGCTATTTTGTTAATTAATATACTTTTATTTACATTAAGTAAATAATTTTGAATAGATTCTTCTATGCAAATATTTTATTCTTTTATCAATAATTTTCGATTAGTTAATAGGTTGTAAATTCAGAAGTAAAAAAAATATTGAAATATTACAGTGAGACACGTTTAAAAACCCTTTGTAAGTATACTTAGACTAATCGTCTTAAAATAGAATTATTTTTTAAGGAAGAAAACAAAATAATAAATGAAACAACGATACAATGTTACTAATTAACATTAGTATCACTAAAGAATACACTTTTTTAATACTGTATTTTCAATATAAAAAGGAAGTTAAATTAACACTAATATGACTAAAAATTTATCAGTTGTATACTTAAAAAGAATTGTAAACATTTGCCTTATTAAAATTAAAGACAAAAATTTTTTAAGATCTAAAAGCATGAAATAAATAATACCTATTCTAAATTATTATTTTTAAAATACAAAATAATAAAGAATAGTAATAATGAATATGTAATATATAAGAAAATCGAACTTTGTTGTCAAAATTTATGAACAAAAAATAAAAAATTAGATATAATATAATGCTTACATGTGATGAACAACAAATGCGGCAGAATACGGAATGAAAGTTTTATCCTTTCGTAAAATACGGCAAGTAATAAATTTCCTGCTTTGGAAAAAAATTCTACACGATAAAAAATCAATCTCAAAACGCTAGATAATGATAAAATATACATAGATTTTTTATCAATTCTGTATGCATTCCATTGAAAATTCAGTAACATTTATTTTTAGTATTACTGTATTTTATTATACATAGATTAAATTGAATGATTCAAATTTTATTCACGTAAACTTTGATGAAATAAATCAAATCGAAATTGTATATGGTTAAATTAATAACTAATTAGTACTTATGAAATTTATCAGAACTTAGAGGAAAGTCGGTTTGGCAATAAACTATTTAGTTTTCCAAATAGAACTCTACACTGTTTAATTCATCAGAAAGCTTCAGTAAAAAATTATTCTTTGTTTTAGCTCTTCGAAACCGACATAAAATTAATAAAATAAATACAAAAATAATTATTTGTACAAAAAATCTGAAAATGGCGATCTGGAATCTGAAATCTGGAATACTATATTTCAGTAATTTTACCTACAAAAACTCTTTCTTGAAAGGTTTTAATATTACATTAACTTATAAAGCTACTATAATTTAATATTTACAATAATCTTTGAAAATAAATATCAACTTTAATTTTACCAACAAAAAATATTTTAATTAACTCTAAACAACCGGAAAGAAATAATATAATTATTTGATATTTATGTCACGTCATTAGATTTTTAAAAATATTTATTGTTCTGGTTATCTAAGAAAGATAATTGTAAATAATGAAAATGTTTATTAAGCGATGAAATAATTTATAGATTGTCAGTTTTACTATAAATGTAAAAATTTCATTTTTTTATACATCTTTTTATACATCATACATACCTGAACATTACGATAAATGCATTGTGATGAAGATCATAAAACTCGTGCCCACTAATGCAACTGAGCAGAAAATCGTATAAATAAAAAGTTAAAATTATAAGTTTGTTTATTAATATAAAATGAAAAGGAATTTTACTGATATTAAAATAAGGAAATTTAAGTATTAAATAAAATGGAAATATTATAATATTTTATTATAATTAATAAATTATATTAAAATAATTAAAATATTAAAAATAAAATCTGATAAATCATATATTTTTATTACTGGATAATATTGGATAATATTTTTACCTCAGCAAAGCAATAAATTAGAATTAAAAATATAAGTATGTCTTTTCAATATGCATATACCTTGTTTTATATAAACAGTATGTCTGATCGTGGTTAAACATTTTATACTTTAACTTACATACCGAGATATATTTATAACGTAGATTCTCAATTTTATAGAGGATACATAAACTGTAAGAATATTTATTGAATTCATTTAAACTAAAAATATTTAACTAATTTTAAATTTAATTTGACAATAGTTTTACTTGAATAATGTTACAAATACTAAATACATTTGAAACTAAGACTTTAATAAATACCGAATATTTTTTTTTCCTCTAATCCCCCTTTAGTTTTTATTAATCATTTTCTTTCCATTTTTATTTCTTCTATCATTGAAAAAAATCAAATTCTCTTTTATTCATTCAATCATGAAAATGTACATCAAATATAAAAAAAATTAATATCTATAGAAAAGCTAGAATGGCGTATTTCAATTTGGTATACAAAGATTTTTAGATAAGATATTGATAACTGAATGATGTGTATATTGTTTTGTAGATTACTTTATATAAAATTTGTATATAAAATTCTTATATATAAATGTTTCATTATAGAAAACAATTTATCGATGTTAATTTATTTAAATATTATTTTATATTTTAGGCATTTTTATACACGTAGACGTAATATTCCATCTCAGTATATTTTCATATCTTTTATTCTACATCAAGTTTAACTTAAGTCTTTAATATTGCTAGAATTGCAATTTTTATAAGTAATAATCTAGTTTTAATATGCTCTTTTCCAACTTCATTGTATTTCATATTTCAACAGTATCCCACAGAAAAACATCTTATACGTACCAAAGAAAGATAGTAAATTAAAAAATATTCACAATAAACGAAAACAGTATATTGCGTTAAAAAACGATAATACAGAACAATAAAACAATAAATCAATATGTAAATAAAATATTTTTTGGAATAGTTGCTAGATATTATTTAAGAAGTTCGACATTTTTTTTATTTGCATACAAATACTATGAAATCATTCTTATAATTCATTGCAATATTATGAATACAGAAAAATATTTTTTACGTTATTTTCAATATTGAATTTACTTAAAAATTATTAAAAAATTTACTTGATATTTCTTAACAAGTCAGTTGATTATATGTGAATTACTTGTGTTCGTTATAAATTTAAATAAAAATTGTATTAAAATGAAAATACGAACGGTGACCTTGTAAAATTAGGTTAAGAATGCAAATCATAAATTTAATGCACTTTATTGTAAAAAAGATATTACTATTTGTCAAAAACTTCATATCAAGTAAGAAGAAAAATGATTTAAATTTTAAATACCAATCAAGAAACATCATTCTCAAAGATATAATATCTACAAAAACGTAGATCACTCAATGCAGACATTTATAATATCTCAATTTTTTAATAAGAACACGAGTTCGTTATTCAAACGAATCAGTAGCGCGTATTTCGATCATTTTGTGTGTTACCAAGCCTTAGTGTAGAGCAATACGTATATATCAATCTTAAGTGCAATTAGAGTGTACTCGAAGGTCAACCTCATTATAGCTTTGTTTGTAATATCATGTACATGATTTGTTTAATCTAACTGTATATTGATTTTTCAGTATTCACAGTTTCCTTAAAGCTCTCGGAGAATGCGCTAAAGATGATTTTTCTTAGCGCGAATTTATGTGCCTTCTATGCATTATTCCTCATCTTCAGTCTTATTGTTATGGCATCTTAACATGTAGAATAATATAGAATAACAAAGAACGTTGCATTTCAAAATTTCTTGTGAAAGAAGATGGTTGTGGAAGCGTAAAATTTTAGCGAAAGCTACAAGTGTCGCAGGAAACGCCGAAAAATGTTTCAGTAGAAAAACTGAGTACTCTTTTATGTCTAATTTAATTGATGACAATTGTATATTAAATTCAGTACAGTACAGATACATAACAATTTAAATTAAAATTTTCCTACATTCTGCATACGAGTATTTATATAATCTCACAACGTTCAAAACTGTGTGTGTGTGTGTGTGTGTGTGTGTGTGTGTGTGTGTGTTTTCTATTAATTTACAGTTTTAAATTTATAAGTATATTTACATATATTATAATTGAGAATATTTCATAAGAAAATTATTATAAAATAATCGAGAAAAATAATGTCATTCTAAATTCTTCCTACTCTATTAAATTTTTTTCGTAATATTATGAAATTAAATCATATAAAACTTGTTTTAGTTAAGATGATATAGCATTTCTTCAACATATTATAAATAAAAATACAATAATACTTTCTTTTTTCAAATAAATATGTATCTCTTAAATATTATTGATACGAATAATATTTATTGATACCAACAATATTTTATTTTACAATTTCAAACTTATTCATTGATAAAGAAATTACTTTCTTAATATTTAAGAGGTATTAAAAATTAAGCATAAATCACTATTCGTGTATAAAAAAGTTTTTATGTTTCATTGCATGTTCCATAATTTATGAACTTGACGTTAGTATATTTGACATGTATTTCGTAAATCCATTTTGCATTATTGTAAATTAGTCTAGCAATATTACAAGAAAAAAGATTAAAATTTCGTAACCTATTATTTAAATTTAGTACGCGATCCTTCAATATATGTAGATTTTATTATGAAACTTTTTAAATATAAATATTGTTCAATAGAAATTAGTTTTTATACTGAAGAAACCAAAAGATATAAAAATCATTAGTAAAGAACATATATTAGATATCTTTAACTCATTATGTTTGCGTAGTATCTTATGCGAAAAAAGAAAAAAATTCAGAAATGTTACTGATTAAAAATAAAAATAATAAATTATGTAACATCACATTGCTCAAAATACCTTTCGTACATTATCAATGAAATTGCATATTGAAAAATTATAAAAAGTATTATTTTTCTACGTTACACCAAAATACGCCGTCTGTCACAATATCTAGACGAACAAATTGGGTAATAACGAATAATTCATTGGCAACTGAAAAACCACCAGTTACTGTTACATAAGATTACGTAAAATTTTAGATAAGTAATCATAACTGACCAGTTCATGTTTAATTTATCATAGTAAAGCAATAATATTTTTAACACTGAGAAAAATCTTGTAATAAAAATTATCAAATTACCATATTGAAACATGTTTCAAAAATCGGACTAAAAAGCATTACACACAAATAAATGTATACATTTGTGCATACTACAAGTGTCATAAAATAATTTTTAAAACGTTATTAAGACCTTTAATAATAAAATTTCAATGATAGCTTCTAATTTTTATTCAATTTAAAAACTTTTATTTTCCCAATATTAACTATTTCTTGTTTATTTCTAATAAAAAGATAAATAATTTCTAATTATTCAAATAAAGTTATTTAAAGAAAAAAATTTGTGAAAGATATAATGTATATACAGATGTACTGACTGATACACGTTTTATTAAGGAAAAGAATTGAAAACTAGTATTTTTAAAATACAACGACAAAATATTTTTAAATATTATTTGTATAGATAAGAACATTTAATTTTATTTTTAATTTTACTAGATAAGAGTAATTATTAATTTATTAAGTATAATATTATTTATTCATTTTTTAGTATATTTATTTTAGTCAAAAGAATATATACGAATTGAAATATAATATTATATAAGAATTATATAATTATAAACAATTTATTGCTTATAAATTAATATTTCTTTAGTACAATTAACAATTTTTACTAAAAATTATTTAAAATGTTTAAATAAAAATGTTTTCTGAACCCATTGAACAATACACAGTTTATTTTAAATGTCAAAATCGTTAAAAAAAGAACTGGCTAATTGAAAGGCTTTGTCAACAATGATTGGGGAAATCCATTTTACTAAAGACGATTTTTCCGTAGCACATATACCAAGTTTCAAGATAAATTGATTAGAATATTTCTCAATTAACATCACATCAATGATTAACATTATTTCAGTAATTATTCCTCAGATAAATTAAATTATACTCCACATTCGTGATCAAAAGTTTCATGTAAATGATGATGCTATAAGAAAAATTTAATACTATTTGGTGAAAAATTATTTTGAAAGAACTTAGAAGAAAATTTAGCTTTATTATCATTAATATGCTATATCTTTGAAGTAAAAAAACTGAAATTTCAATATTTTAGAAATAGTATTTTTATTATTTGCGATTTTCAATTTTAAGTCATGTTTTACCATATATTGCAAGTAAGAAAGATCTTGATTTATAAAGTAATAAAGAATTTTTAAAACCTTAAGTACGATCCTTATTTCCTTTTAGTAAACCCCCCACTTTAAGTTTTCGTACAGAAAATCACACCCTTATAATAAATTGAGATATATTCCAATTCGCCTATAAAAAACAATGGAACGATGATGTAGCAGCTGTCGTACAGTATTGTGAGAGTTTGGATTCCCGCTCGTTTCGATTGTTGAATCTTCTTTCCACAGTAAGTCGAAAGTGACGCACGTGCTACGATGTGCTTACAAGAAAAGAGAGGGGATACAAGAATCAGCCTGGGGCTTAATGACAGAGACACTGGCAGGGGCTCGAGGGCTTAGTGGTGGGATGCCAAGGTATATACCACGTTTCTGACGTTACAGGAGCATTCGGTGTAGTTTGTTCGTGATCACAATCACCCTTTTGTTTTGTTTTGTTCCCTTTTGGCATGATGCCGACGTGCACATGCCAGGTCGCTATAGCTGAAAATCACGTGTGCCAGCTGAAGCTGCCCGTCAAACATGATCAGGACTTCGACGCGTCATCGACGGAACCAAAGAACGAGAATGTGGTCCTCGAGTGCATTTTCAGGTACCACGATGTGGAAGATACTGCGGGGAATTAGTGATGGTGTGTGTGTGTTTAATGGATATAGTTTGAATAGGTAGAAATATATATTGAGATCTTTCGTTGTTCTCTATTATCAATATCAGTCAACCATCTTCATAATCATTTTCAGTATTTCTTTAAATATTAGATTACTCAGAGATTCAGTTTTTTTGAATAATGATTAAGCAAATAATATAAGAACAGAATTTGAGTAAATCTAGTTATTCAATGAAAATGTCGAAATCATTCTCTAATTATGTATAATATCATTTTTGTAAATAATTACGAAGCTAAAAGTATTAGTTGTTCGCTAAATCACGGCTTTATTTATATATCTCTGATTACTTCGGACATTTTGAAATATTAAATTAAAATTTACTCATCGTTTTGAAAATTTTCTATTAGTAAATTTTTAAGAAACAATATAACATTACATTTAAAAATAATATTTGAAAATTTGTCTAAAGCAGTACATATCTATTCCAATTTGAAAATTCGTTTCATGACTCTATATCAATGACTTTGTAGTTACGTTTGATATAATTAAACAAAATTTTGTTAGATTTGGAAAGTATTACCAATATTAAAGTTGAGTATAGCATTAATTCAATAATCAATAAAATATTCAATAAAACTTGCAATAAGACCATAGTATTCATTAAAAGCCTGAAATTATTAGAAAAATCTTTTTGTAGTTTCTATATTCTTATTGTAGTTATTTTTTCATTAAGTTTCATTAAATAATTTAATTAAACATTGATTGAAAATTGTTTCAATCATTTTAAATATTAATAATTTGATAATTAAATATTTTTTCAATATATAAGAAAAGATCGACTACATTTTTGTAACTAATTTAAGAACTTTTCATTTATATAAATTATTGTTTTAAAAATTGAAACAAAGACCTTATATAATAGAATATGTAGAAATTCCTTTTAGCTAGTATTATAATAAATTTGTATAATATATGAATTTTATTCGATTAATACAACGAATGTAAATAAATATTATTTTTATTTTAGTTAATTACGAAATACGACTCATTCCATTATATTAATTAATTATTTATTAATGTATAAATATTTGAATAAATAAATATTAAACGAACTTCAAAAATTAATAATTTAATTGTATTAAACTGAATGTAAGCTTATAACTGAATAATATATGTGTTTAATTTAATTAGTGCAACCATTGTATTTCATCAAGAGCTTCAAATTGTATAAGCAAGTATAAGTCAAATAAATGTTTTCATTCAACTAAATTACAAATTTTATTGAAGCACTGGTGTATAAAATATTATCCAATTTTAACGTCACTCTGTAAAATATTTATGAGTAAAATTTTGATCAGTTAATATTTCAATGATCTCTCTAATAACTTTATTAACTGCAGTTTTTCTTGGTTTTATTGTTTTTCATTGTTGCATATTTTGAATCTAATGCTACTTTACGTCATATTTAGTTGTCATTTACTTCTAAACAAGAATTCGAATACTTACCAAATATGAATAATGAGATGTCCACTTTTATGTAAAAGGAAAATGGCTACGATCACGACAATACGATTTATATAAATCGTTTCATAAAAACGTATTATACGTAGCAACACAAATAGCATAAAACCGCCGAGAGAAGTTTCCCGTAAAAGCATAGATAAATATTTGACGCCTGCTTATATTACGCAGTACAATGACGGAATATTTAGCACATCTTAAAGAATCACAATAAAGCTGTCAGCGAATTTGAGTGTATAATATAAACAGAAGGCAAGAACTTACTCTAATGCATTGAGCAACCATTCGCATGTCTCGAACCGATTTTCCCAGCGACCAACTATTTGCACAGTAAATCTGCCAACTTGAGGCGATACATTTTTATAGCTTCCTAAACAGGTTTCTCATATATAAACGACCTTTCCCAGGTCCGTGTTTGCCCTCAACGTTGTTATTATACGCTTATCGCAAAAAATTGAATTTGCCTGGACGAACAAGCAAGCGTATGGTTTCTTAACGGAACGTACAGTAGATTGTTAGAATTCTATAAGCTATTGAAATAATAATTTTGAAATTATTGTACATTTTTAGGGCTCGTTTTCATATTTTTCCCTTGAAAATACTTGTTTTCTCAATATAATTTTTTTTAATTTTAGATTTTATTAGAAAATTTGTTTTTATATAAATACATTTACTATATGCATCCAAAAACGTATCTGTATATGTGCATCTTGCTATGTAAAGTACATATGTACTAATTAAATTATTCATTAATTACAAATTTGTTAACAATAATTAAGAGTAAAAATACTAGTGCATTTTAAATTATTATTTATTTAAATAATTGAAAATTCTTAAAATAAATAAAATAAAATTGAGAGAATAGCGTATAAACTAAATTATAAATAATAACATAAGGTACATAAAATAATAAAATATTCGTATTTCATAGATACAGAGATGGGTCTGTACGACTTAGGAATCCAAACATTGAACTCATGGATCAGGATATCCTATACCATCTTGCACTCGGTAGTGGATCCCACGATCTTGTCGAAATGTTTGGCGACATTAAGGTATATAAGAAACAATGCATAACTTGAAATCGTTATTTTTTAATTATTTTTACGTACAAGTACATTTTACATGAAAATTATTTATTATAACTTTAATAATAAGTTTCTAAAATCACCTTTAATAATTAAAATTTATTATTACATTTATTATATTACTGGAATAATTGATACATTAAAATCTAAAAAGTTGAATGACATAGTAATACTTTATTTAAGATACTCAAACTATAAAATATTAAAAATTAAACATAATCCTAAACATCTATTAACTTAAAGTACTTCGATCTAAAAAAGAAAATACACGAATACATGAAATTTATTTATTTAAAACGTTCAAGTTGCTTCATAGTAATACAATTCTCTCTAGCTAAACACACATGCGCGCACACATATACTTGTAGTCTTCTCTTTTTATGTCCATCACTCTTTTTCTCTATCTAAACACACGCGGTCATATATTTGAGTAATCTTCTCTCTTTTTCTGTCTCTCGCTGTTTCTTTTCATCTATAAAAATTTTTAAATACTGTTTTTGTTTGAAAAATCATGATAGTTCTAGAAGGAAAGTGTAAGCAAATTTATATCTGCAACCTTGTAACAGACCTTTGAGATAACCCGTAACTAGATAAAATATCATAAAATATTTAGATCTCAAACTGAAATTTGCCTAATATACTAGAAATTTCAAAGTTAACACACTGACTTCCTGATATGGAAAAAATCAAGATCGGCGTAATCCACAACCTATATATCATAAATCTGTTTCCTTATTTTACTAAATCTATTACGTTTTTCAGTATTATAAATTATAGTTTTAATTTTACTTTGAAATTATATTATCTGTATATTAATAACATTATCGTTTCTATATTAGAATGATTTTATATTTTTGTAAAAAATTGCTGAAGATTTTATCTTATTAACAACAACAAAATGAAACCTACAATGCATGTTTGAATCAATCTTCTTATAATTAAGAAAAAAATTTTTTCAATAATCGTTTTTAAATATTTTAAATTTTGAAGTTCCATTAATTATACCAAATAAATTATTTGGTATAATACAATGGTATTTATATTTAAAGTTGAAAAGTTGTAATTTATGTTTATTGGAAACTTATCTTATTTTTGGTAAAAAAGTGACTAGAAACTTTTTATAAAATATTTTTGATAAGCAAGTGTATAAGCTAAATAAATTTAAAAGAAAATAATAAAATTTAGTATAGATTTTTATGTATCTGACAAATGTGAAAAACTATGTTAATGTTAATATCGTATTATGGTTTATGAATAACGCAAATCTGAATAAGTTAAGTAGCATAAATCGAATACAGTAAGACTACAAATTGTAGCAAAATTCCTATATAATTTATTAAAAAAAACAATTTCTTACGAAAAATTTTGATATATAATTTCAAACTTCGTTAATATAGTAATTTTCTATTACAATCAATACATACTAAAATTTTCTATCGCCATAGAAATTCTTACCTCACCGAACTTATTGCAAAGATTTCTATTTTTCTCATCTATAAGTAAAAACGTTTTATGAGTTTTTATATTCACTCATCTCATTTATAATGTTTTGAGAATGTTGAAAATTCTGCAAGAATCGCTACTTGAAACTCAAGTTTTGCTCTACTACCTGAAAGCGATTTGCTATAAACTGATACAAACTTGAAGATTTTCGAGTAAGAACTTCTGCTTTTGTTTTGTACAGTTCGTCTGTATGGGAGGTACACCGAAACGTATGGAGCAGTTTGCTAACTACATAATGGCGGAAATAGGTCATAAACTTCCAGCAGGAACGACTCTACTCGACATCAGCCAGTACTCTTATCGTTACTCAATGTACAAGGTTGGACCAGTACTATGCGTGAGTGTGAGTATCTTGACCAATAAGCAAATATGGCTGATTATGACAAATCAGCATAATTTGAATTACTATTACTTTTTTTAATTATTTGCACTAAATTATAAAATTTATATTTTACTGAGAATAATAAATGTGCTTTTTTTTTAATTCCTTGTAAATTACAATGAAAATGCATTTACCGTACGCAAATTGGAAGTAGATATATCATTCAATCATTAAACACATGCAGTTTCGAATATTATACATGTTTCACATTGTGAAAATATAATGTGAAAATACTTATATTTTTAAAATGACATATTATTAAAGTTGTGAAATGTTGATGATATAGAAATCATAATTTTATGGAAATGGTTCAGATATCACATTAAAATTTAATATACACGTCAGAGCAATTTCAAGCCAAGTAATACTAAGTGTAGAATCATAAAAGCTTTTTAATGTATAGTTTATACATTCAATTTTACAAAAACTCGTTTAAGGTTTACGTTTATCGAAAATATTTTTTGTGTAAAGGAAAGTTTGAGCTTTATTTTTTCTTCTTATTACTTTATGGTCAAATTGTTCTACTTAAAAGACTGAAAACTAAGAGAAAAGTTTTTTATAGTCCTAAAATCGTGACGAATTATTTAAAATTTGTTTTTCCAAATTAAAATTGATATCAATTAATAGATAAAATTGCAATAAAAGTGCAAATATAACTCGTATACAATAAATAATAGTAAATAATGCTTAAATAAAATCCCATTAATCGTCAACTTGATAAGAATTACTTAAAATGTAATTTCCTTAAAATTAAAATTATTATAATAATTTCATATAGCATGGCATGGGAATACCTTCAGTCGGAATTCTTCTTCATGAAATTATTAAATTGATGTATCACGCCAAAGTGAGGGATCCGATCTTCTTTCGAATTGGAACATGTGGTGGTATAGGTGTAGAAGGCGGTACTGTTGTCATTACTGAAGAAGCTGTTGATGACATGCTTAATCCTTATTATGAACAGGTAATTTTAAAAGTTAATTATGCTTGTCTAAGTTGAAGACTCGCAGAAAAATTTTTTCATTGTTTAAATAAATACTGAACTATATATAGAGTAAAAGTCTTCTCAAAATTTGTTCAAATACACCGAAAACAATAAAAATACGTATTGTATCACTTTAATTTAATTTAATTTAATCTTACATTAAAAATATTATATTAAAAATTAAATTATATAAAATAATGTGAACTGAAACATTGAAGAATAATTAGGATACTATACAACTTTTCCATGGCTAATTTGAAATTATAAAACACGAAAAATTCTTGAAGTTTATTATCGATATTCATCGTTTCATCCCATGTAATTTCAAAGTTTCAAACTTAAGGATTCAATATCTGCTTTTAGAAAGACGATAGAAACACAAAAATATATTGCTAAATATCTTGAATAAAAATACGTTAATTCAATTGATGAAATCTAGATACAGTGATCGTGAATAGAAATCGCTTTACATTTTAGAATAAGTAAGAATTTACAGTAGTAAATATATATGAATAAAAATGATTTACTATAAGTATTTACAGATTTTCATTGTCTCGTATTTTCAAAGTTTGTATTAGGAGAAATAACTGCATTAAACCGCATATAAAGAGCAATTCATAAATGCAGCATCTGAAGAGTTATTAAATTCCATGAAAATATGTGTCGTTAAATTTCTGCTTTCCGAATATGAATCAATATTTAAATGTGACTTTCATTACTACGTTGACATCGAGTATAAAGCAAATGCGCCGATAAAACTACAGTATATCCACAACATACAGCCTTGCGATTGAATGGTCTTCAAGGTCTATTCTAGTACAGCGTGTAGAGTTCGATGTAGGAGATCGTGAAACGGCAAATTACTAAATCACTACTAGAGTAAACAGCCGGCATCAAGAAATTTGGATTTTAGCTACAGAGTTACTTGAAAAAGTCACGCCAGTGCCTATCTGCACATTCAAGTTCATGCTAAGCGTAAAAAAATATTGAGAGTGTAGGTTACAGACGTGTCTTTTATAACTTTACTCAACAATTTTACTTTTAAATAATGATCGAATGCGAGCTAATATCAATTATAAAATGCGTAAATAAATTGATTAACTGATTTGGTTTAGAATGGAGTTCGTTAGATTCCTCAACTCAAGAGATATCAACGTGTATAAGTATTACGGTAGCGAGAAATACGGCCGTGTATTAAAAACGGACAAAACAAAAGGAGTATCGATAGTTTTCACGTAAAATATAAATTAAAAGAAGTTGATAAATTGAAAATATTTTATTGTTATAAGATAATAAGAAAGACCATTTATTAAATAACTGAATTTCACTATTCATCCATCAAATAAAAAATATTTACTAAAGAATATCGAATTTAAAATTGATAATTAAGTTAAGAAAAAACGAGATTTAATAAATGATTCGCGTATTCGAATCACAAACGAATTAGGATCCGAGAGCCGATGCTCACACATGTTCATTCTCCAGCACGTATTGGGTAAAAAAGTTCAACGACCAACGATCCTGGATCGGCAGCTAGTACGCGAGCTAAGGGTACTCGCACACTCTGAGGACCCATATGACACGATCACAGGCAAGACCATGTGCACCTCGGACTTCTACGAAGGTCAGGGCCGACTCGACGGAGCCTTTTGTGAGTTCACCGAGACCGAAAAGAACGAGTACCTGGCGAAGCTTCAGGAGATGGGAGTCGTTAATATCGAGATGGAGTGCACGGCCTTCGCCGCACTTACGCATCACGCCGGCATTAAAGCAGGCGTCGTTTGCGTCGCCTTACTCGACCGCTTCAAGGGTGATCAAGTTAGTTTCATTGCCTTATGAATATGTACGTGTATATATGGGTACAATCAAAGCTCGCGACCGTTCAGCGATATTTCTTCCATTTTATATGCTTAACATGTATGAAATCTATTATATATATCTTTACTACGTTTTCAATGGGACGGAATCAATGAGATCGTAATCTAATTTAGTTATTTTGCAACAGTTTAACAATCATAAGAATATAATTCTCAGTACTAAAATATGTACTACACCTAAATGAAAACATTTCGCATATATAACATTCGAATGTATAAATATTTTCAGGAATAAAAGGCATATAAGGTCGTGATAAAAATTAAAATAATTTATGCATATTATTCGTGTGACTTTTAGCCTACAAATTTTATTTATTTTTGAAAAAATATTGACTCTATTAATTATAATATTCTATTTTTTATATTTACTAACACGAAGATATAAATATTATTTATAATTATCGAACTGTAAAAATCATCCCTACGAATGATTTTTAAGACCAAACGTACAATTTGAATGCTTTTGAAAGCAGAAGCTGCAGAAGTCGAAATCGAAACATTTTAACTATCATTAACTACCTTTAATCTAGTAAAATTCCAATTAAACAAACTTCATTCAAATTCTATAATAGAAAATCATGTGTGAGATCTTACATCATGATTCTCAACGGTTTACGCGTTAATGAACATCGATCGGCATTTTAAAAGCGAGCTTCCAGACACGCAGATCCTGATGATCGATTTTGTTTTCAATGCAGGTTTGCGCCCCGAAGGAGGTACTGAATGAATGGCAAATGAGACCTCAGGAGCTGGTGTCGCGTTACATCAAGCGTTACTTACAGCGCAAGGGTCGACTTCGCAATACCGACAGCCACGGCTCGATGTGCGTCAAAAGTCCCCGCCGTTTCAAGCTTGTGCAGCAGGAGTCCGAGAACTACGAGTAGAGATCATATCGCTCACTAAAATAAGTTTTGGATGAAACACTGACGTTATTGTAGGTCAAGTTCACTTTCCTACGCACCTTTTTTCGATTGTCGAGTTGCTTTGGCACCTCGGTAGTGAGATCTCTTAATAATATCGTACATCAAGCATCGTATTCAAGAATACAGCTGAACTTTTTAACTCGGGTTGTCTGTATTTTTTCACTAGAACTGCTTTATCTGCATTCTTAGATTTATTGGTTTGGGCACTCAGTGATAACGACTTTACAAATATCTGATCGTGTTTAATTTACATTTACCTCGTATTTAGTTGCTACTTCAATATTCGATTAAAAAACTAACTTGTTTATTTATTTCTAAATAACATATTGTTATTACTTTCTGATTTATCGATAAAAATTATTAGTTTCAATTGTATAATAATCACATTTCTTGCTTCTACTATTTTTATAAACTTCAGTATATTTTCTTGATTTTTTAAATAAATATTTCGCTGTTATTTTTCTAAAATAACGAGACATTTTAATTTATTCGATACGGAATAAATTCTGTTATTTTTAACTCAGATATATTCTTGAAAATCAATTGTGCTAATGTTTTTAGCGAATTTAGTATATTGATATTATTACAAAAATAAACAAATATAATTAGCTTGAAAGTTGTAAAAAATAAAAAATTTCTAAAAATAAATTTTTAAATATTATTAAAAATTTTTTATAATAAATATTATATTTTTATTTTTCAAAATAACATTGAAATAATTTGTAACTACATTTAACAGAATTACTAACTAGTGTAAAAGTATTATTGATTAAATTGAGAATTTTTTAGTACGTCGATCAATAATTATCAGTATTGCTTTTGTTTAAACTGCGTAATACATTTATTTAACAGGTTTAAGTTTAATTACTTGTGGGTGAATAATGTGGAGAAATCTTATTTAAGTTATAACTATAAATTTGTATGGATTTTATTCGATTTTTTAAACAACGATTTAAATTATTTAAAATAAAAAATTATTTTAAATAAAAATTATTTTAAATAAAAATTATTTTAAACAACGATTTAAATTATTTTAAATAAAAAATTATTTTAAACAACGATTTAAATTATTTTAAATAAAAAATTATTTTAAACAACGATTTAAATTATTTTAAATAAAAAATTATTTTAAACAACGATTTAAATTATTTTAAATAAAAAATTATTTTAAACAACGATTTAAATTATTTTAAATAAAAAATTATTTTAAACAACGATTTAAATTATTTTAATAAAAATTATTTTAAACAACGATTTAAATTATTTTAAATAAAAATTATTTAAATAAAAATTATCTTAAATAAAAAAAATTTTTTAAATTAATTTCAAATATCTATTTTTAAATAATTTTTTAACTATTAAAAAAAACTACATTATTTCTGGATCAAATTTTTTTTCATAATTTTGTTTTACAAAATTTTATTTTACGGTAGAATTTCTATAAATTTTCAATTAGCTTTTTATTATATAAGTACTTTAAATTTATCAAAATAAACTCATAGAAAAGAATTATACAAGACCTACATAATACTTCTGCACCTGCTCAAATAAAATACGCGTACTCAAATTTTATCTTTACAATTGACTTTAAACATTATTATCGTTAGTGATAATGTACATTAAATAGAAAAGTGTAGATTTTAAAATAACAGTCTATATTTCCTCATTTAAGCAAATCTCCCGTGAATAATATTGAAAGAGTGCCTCGTCTATCAATGCTTCGTAGGACAATATATAATATAATTGTATAAGCAAATTGTGCTAGTTTAACTTTTTCTTAAAAATTCAATTAATAATCGAGTATATGTGCTTGTTGTTTTATAAATGAAAAGTCTGGAAGGAAATATCCGAATAGTGATTTCCGTGGAGAATTTATGTAGTTAAAAAGAAGACTACTTTTTCTTGTTATCACACAACATTGTTATACTATACAAATTATACTGTAGTATAAATATTTGTTCAGAACAAATTTAAAAAAATGTAAAGTATTTTTTCGTATTTAGAATATTTTTCTAAAATATTTTCCAATATATTTACTTTATAACGTTATAAAAATAATTACAATAAAATGATTTTATTAACATAATAAAATTAAAAATTATCTGAAAGAATCGAGCAACTTATAATTTACTTAAATATATATATATATATACACATATCTTGAACCAGAAACTAGTAATGGATATCTTATTAGAAGAGAATTATAAATAATGATACTCTGAATTTGTACAGTGTGAGATACTCTGTACCTAATGTATGGAATTCGAGAATAACCTTTAATTTGAACAATTATTTCACGGTATTTTTATTTTATTTTTAATACATGCCTAAAAATAAGATTTTTGAAAAGTTTAAGAAATTTTGAAAAAGATAAATAATTATTAAAAACCATTTATTGTTAATACTTTTCAAAAATAAATAAATATATTATCTGAGAAGCCTATTTCTTAAAAAAAATTATATTTAATATATTGGAACAAATATTAATATTTTATAGTCTCTTGAAATATCAAAATCTATTTTTAAAGCCAAGTCAACTATTTCTTGAATTTTTTGAGAAATCATTTAGAAGAACTTTTAAAACTTTTGAAAATCTTTTAATTGTAGCTTTTCAATCCTTCAAGTTAATATTCTACTATGAAAAATTTATTTCAATATTTACGCGTAAATAGAATATCAAACCATATATATTCAAATACGTATTTTAATACTCATATAATATAAATAAAGATTAATTCATACGTTATATTCATCATCATATACTGATAAATGATAGCTGATAATATCATATAGATATTAATATTTTGGAGATGGTTTATTGCGATTTAGTGAAAAAATATAAAACTAAGAAGACTCAGCTGTTAGATAATTCAAATATATATATAATTTTCTTCGATAATTTATATTTAAATGATTTACCTATATTTGATCAAGATTATATTTTATAATTTAAAATAAATTTTAGAAACTATTTGTGCAACTCGATTTTCTTGTACTATAAATAAGTATCTTTGAAAAAAAGATGTTTTTACTGATTTTTTTTGAAGATGCTTTTATTTTTCAATTATAAATCTCAAAAACATAAAAATTCTCAAGTGCCATGTATATTTTTAAAAACATAAACATTTCTGACAAATATAAATATTCAAACCATTTTCATATTATAGGAAGTTTACTCCGAATAATTTATTTTTCAATATATTTACATTAAATTCAGGCATTATTTAATTTTCGAACAGTTGAAATCTTTTTACGGCAAAGGAAAGAGTTTACAAGCTGAGATTATAGTAATACTTATTTTATAAATAATATCATTCATAGGAAAATAAACAAAAATATCAAGTTTCAAAGCTACAATTTGAATGTACAGCTTAACACGTACACACCACTTTATGAACTTGTGTCGAGCCTTACATCTCTTTTTCCCTCGTTCAGACTTAAAGAGATAAATTAAAAATGTATTATTTTCAAATCGAAAACAAATTTTAAACATGATTAAATGTCGAGAAAGAAAGAAATGCTTACTTATAGTGGGAAATTAATATGTTATAAAAATAGAAATTGCAAATAAAGTAGCATGTGTTCTTTCCATGTCTGATAATTGTATGAAACATGATCTAGATAATAAAAAAAGCACAAATAATTATTGATCTTTTGGAATATGCATAATTTTTGCAAAAATTGCGATTAATCGATTATAAAATAATATGAAAAAGAAACTAACTAATGATTAATATTTTTCTCTTAATTAAATAAATATAAAAGTTGAATTTTTTTTTAAAATAGATTACAATAATTTAAGCACATCGCTAAATATATGCATTTCGAAAATGAAACAAAAAAATAGTGTTTATTTGAAAATACTGAAATGTAATAATTATTGAAATAATATTTAGTAAAATGACATTAAAACTGATAAACGAATTAAATCTCACCAACGGTTGAAATCTCATTGTCGTTATTGCAAATTGGGAAATTTGTAAATGTAGTTCCGTTTCCTTTATGCTTAGCTTATACAACGACATTTATCTGTGATGAAAATTGTTGCTGTTATTAAATATAAATTTTAAATGAAAATTATTGACACTGAAATATAAAATTGTTTTTACTTATTTGAATATTTTGTTTGGTTACTTTTTATTTGGTTAAACTTAGCGTAACTGAACAAAAAATGCACCAATTACTTGTATGATTCATAGTTTCTATATTATTAATTCATATGCACATAAATTATAAACTTAAAATATTAAGAAATAAAAGTAACATAAACATTATTTATTGAAAAATTTTCTTATCATCTATCTATAAACGATATTTATTGTTTTTATATTTTCCATGCCTTTATAAAAAGTACCAAAATAATAAATTTTTATATCTATATTACATTAAAATAACATATCTATATATAACAATTAATATGGATTTAAATTACAATTTATTATACATATGCAAGTTCGATTAAATTATCGACCGTATTTTAAACAATTATTCTTTGTAAAAAGGATATTTTAAAGGCACAATGAATAAAAATATAAAATGTTTAGAACGTAATAAATGTCTATAGCTCAATTTTAATTGAATTTCCTAACAAATTGCCTAGTTCTAATTTATTAAGAAATATATTATAAAATGAAGAATAATAAAAATACAGTATCATATGTTGTATTGCATTGTATTGTATTCGATATTATATTGTGGAAATAAATGTTTCTCTATCGATTATTGATCGATTTACTGTTACAATATGCAAGAAAGTTATTGTGTATGTACCAAAACGACGTTTCAAGAGTTTGTCGAAGTGGCGAGAAAATTTTAAAATAGTATTATTACCAGCTCTTATTACCAAAAAAGTATTTTTGTGCTTGATTTATAAAAGAAGAATTTTGTCATATTTTGTGGGCGATATTCGCGATGAAGGATATCCTTTTGATGAAATTCATCTTGTGCTGTTCACAATCAGAATTGCACAAATGTACGTTGACGATCGATGCGTTACGTTATAAATGGAATAATAATAAGAGAAGTTAATTATTAAAGTATGCATTATTTTTTTACACTAATCCTGATCCTGTAAATTCCAAGATTTTTTCAAAAATTAAATAAAATTATTTCTATACAGCTTGCATTAACATAACATTGTCAGATTTATTTCGAAATAATAAATTGATTAATATGATAAATTTGTATTAAATATAATATTTTTTTTAATATCATTATTTATATCATTATAATAAATATTTAATATATATAAAACTGAAAGTCTTTTGGTATTTCAAACTAAGTAAAAGCTAGAATTTATCTTTAATTATTAAAGATCAATTTCTTCTAGATTACAGTTTTATTTTAAGAGAGAACTATTGTACATATCACTCTATTGTACATATTTATAAATTAAAATAAATTTTTAACGTTTGGATTGGCTATTTGTGCATTTATATAGCACAAAAACTTACTTTCTTAAGTATCTTTAATTGTTTTTCGAAATTCTACCGTACAGAGATTTAACCTTATACCAATCAGATTTCAAATGCAGTTTTCTTTTTATTTTATTAGAATACTCGAATGGCTTGTAATCGCTAGTCAATTATGAATTAAATTCTGCAATGCAAAACCTAAATGGAGAAATAAATAAGAATTATGAAGTCACGCTCTCATAGAACTTTCCTTCTGTATTCCGTTAATGCATTCCCGTTTTGCTGGTTAACTTAATTAATTTTTAAAAATTAATGAAGGTTAAAATATTATTCGCAAAAGAAAATGTTAATAAAATTTTTTGTCTTGAAATTAATATTATGCAATTTTTATACCCTATATAAATTATATTATAATATAAGTCATATAGTACTTCCCGTAGTTCATCGCAAATAACTTAATTTTATAAGAAAAATACTTTTACAGCTGATATATTTTCATATATTTAAAAGTTACTTTGAATTTAATAACATTTTGTTTTTAAATATATAAAATATATAAATAAATATATAAAATATAAAAATATAACGTGCCTGATATAGAAAATGCACTTAAATACTCATACTAAGTATTAAACACTCTATTATTGCTAATGTATTTTTAATTTATTCAAATTTATCTAAGGAATTTAATTTAGTAATTATATACGTAATAAATACATTTTTGTAGAATCTCATTAATTTTAATAAAAAAATTTAATAAAAAAGTCATATATGTATTAATTTTCAAATGTTGAATATTTTAATGAAATTTCTCGTTAGAAAAAATAAAAAAATTTTTAAAAAAGAAAATCTGTATGCTTGCATTAAATGAATGAGAGTAGATATAAATAAAAGCGATGTAAATAAAATAATTGGAATATTATCCGATTGTTATAGATGAGTAAATGAGAATGAGAGGCAAACTGAGAGATAGAGAATAAAAGAAAGGGTGAGAGAGAGTGAGAGAGAGAGAGAGAGAATAGAAGAAAAGCACTTTGTATTAAGTAAGAAGTCGGAATACATAAATATCCAATATTAATAAGCAAGCAAGTAAGAGGATAGATAATACGATTAAGAGAAGTACTTTACAAGTAGCAGAATGACATAAACGAGTTTGAGCCCATTACAACAAGTAAATGATGAGCAAGATAGACAGAAAGAGACATGAAAACAGAGTGTTTGAGAGATAAAACAGCCTACTCTTACCTAACAGATAACAATTGAAGATGAAATGTAACTGTAAGTTGAGAATTAATATTATATATTGAATTATATTGAATTTATCTAAAAATTATATTAATAAAATTATATTTAATTGAATAATTATAGAGTTTTCCACTTAAGAAATGTTTTAATATGATTTTAGTCATTTTTTGGATAAATCTTATTAAATTTTAAATCGTCATTAAAAAAATATCAATTTATATATGATGCGTACAAAATGTTTCTAGTATCACATATTTTATCATTACTTATGCTTTATTTTAGAAAATAATTTTAGGTACTGATATCAGCGATTCTATTGGCGATATTAATACGTATCCACTGTTAACTTAGTTATATGAGAAGGTATGTTTGTATTAATTTAATAGTTCATTAGTAAGTTTTGTTATATTGGAAAAAACAATACAAAGTCTTTATAAATAAGTAAAGTAAATTACTAAATCATTCATAGTATTACTAATAATGTATGAACTTCTAATAAATTTTTTATTAGGTAGTACATTATATCTTATTATATTTTAAATAAATTGATCCATTTCAAGTAATTTATGTTAATTCAAGTATTTTTAGTAAGAATATATGTTCATCGTGATCTAATAATTTTTAATTACTAGTAATTTAAATAAAACAAGTTTAAATATCTCTAAAATATTAAACAGTTAATAATACGTCTATAAATTTATCAATAACTCTAAATAATTTACATAAATAATTTAATCTAGAGAAATAAAAGAAATTGAGTGTAGATTTGAGATCAAATAATATATCTTTTTCATACTGTTCAAAGGTTCTGTACTTGATTAACTTCTAGATAATGGGCAATACTTTTAGTATGTATTGATACATAAGTATCATTTCACGTACTTGACAAAATTTTTAATGACCTTTAAATAAAAGCCTTTTTTTCAATAAATATCGAATATATAAAATTATAATGTTTTTAAAAGCTTCTAAAAGTAGATTTCTTAAAGAAATCGCGGTGAGGACCTAAGCACCATTAAGTCTATATCACATCTCATTGATATAATAACAAGCATTACTGCTATATGGAACTTGGAGCGAACAAACTATACATTAAAATTCTGAATGACTTCTAAAGTGGGGGAACATTCGAGATTTTGCTTTCAAACTATAAAGCCGGTTACTTAACATTTTGACATTACATTCCAGTTTTATGTTGTGATAACTCTGCAATTAAAGAATAAAAGATTATAGTTAAACGAATCAAAAGGAAATAAATTATTAGTGAATATTAGGGATAACGTAGCTTTGGATTCACATTTCTAGATCTCGTTACTGAGTGCGATGTCAAAAACAAATAAAGTACAGCAAACTACTGGGAACAATATAGTATATGGAGACGAAACTAAGTATGCATTATTTTATCTAAATTTTAACCAGGTATTATTATAAAGTGATTTGACATCATGATTAAAAACTTATATACTGAAGATCACGTATATTTAATATATAAATATATATTATATATAATCAATCTTTTTAACTATCATCATTTATTACAAGCTCTATTTTCATTATCAGATTATATACATAGATTTTCATGTATAATTGGTGAAAGAAAATTAGATAAGAACGGTATAATTTTTATAATTAATTTTAATGATTAACATTTTTATTACTATTGTTAATAAAAATTTTCTTCTGTAAAAAGTGTAAAGCTTGTTATATTAATATAACTTAAACAAAAAATATTTAAATTGGTTTACAAAATATAAATATTAAGGAAAAAATGTTATTAAGAATTAAAAAGCTGTTTTAACAAACTATAAATAATAAATTTTTTATTAATTTTGGTAATAATGAAAACGAAAATAATCTTATTATAATTTTAATAAGAAAGGCATTCAAAAAAGGATAATTCTTTAATTAACAAAAGTATAGAATTTAAATAAAGCATATATCTTAATTTTTTCTAATTATAATACCCTTTTTTCTGTGTTTATATCTTAATTTATGTAGTTTATACAGAGTAAGATCGATATACGATAGTTAATTTTATATATAATAATACGATAGATTTTTTCAAGAAAATTTATTAATAATTTAGTATTATTTAATAACATTGTTTATATAACATTTCAGTATATGAAGCTTATTTTGTTAAATAAAAAAAATATATAATAGTCAATTAACTTTATTCGTAATGTGTAATAAAGTGTAAGGGTTTATACAAATTAAGAAGCTTTATACATTTCAATGTACAATTTACGTAACATACGTAACGCATATGTCATACTACTTCTATTAAATAGCTTTGATATAATAAAATAATAAACCTGGTAATTTTAAAAATTAGAAACAATTTATAAGTATTTAAATCAATAATATGTAATATTCACAGAACACTTAAATAATTAAATCCAGGTAATTAGGCGTAAAAATGAAAAACTTTAAAAAGTTTGGTATCTGCTGAATTAAATTAAAAAAAATTAAATCTTCCGAAAATTAATATCATTTCTTTATAGTAAATTATAAAATAATAAATTTCACAAGGTAATTCTTTTTGTATACGAATTTTTTTTATATATTGCAAATGATATACACAATATGTTTATAAAAGTTCGAATTATAGATGTTAATTTATTTCTACTCAATAATAGTTACAAATAAATTCAACAGTTGCATTTACCTAAAAAAATTGGGTAATAATAACAAGTAATAATAATAGCGGGTAACACCAGATGGAGAAGAAAACCTTATTTACTTGCATGATATACGATTTTTTACTGAATATACATATTATTAATAAATATTGAACATCAAGAGAAATAAATTTTAAAGAAATTAATCACGTTAACAAGTAATCACTCCATATTCCTTAGTAAATTAGAATTTTATAAAAAATCTATTTTATAGATTGGCCATTTTATCTTATAAACATTCGTCACACAAGAAAAATAAATATTGTGCTTGACTTCTTTTATAGCAGTTTTAGTTTAAATGAAAAAATGACTAAATATATAAGTAGTTAATAAATTCTACAACTAATTAAGAGTCAGATTAGTTGATTTATAAGCTACATTCTATCTTTAATATGAAAGCAGATTGTACGTAACCACTTAATATTGTATAATTTATTGAATCCTTAATAAATACTTTACCTTAAACCGCTTAAAGCTTAACTACTTTAAGCTTAATACAGTTAATATAACAATTATTCTCTTACATTGATTAGATATTTTATGCACAATGCTTAAATAATGTGTAATTGATAATAAGCGAATTTATCTTCTAATAACTACAATTTCGGAACTTAAAACAAAAATGTAATAATCCTTAGTGAACTGACTAGCCCTTTAGGCAAATTAAATGTACTTTAATTATGTAGATGTATAAATAAGATTAATATTTATTAATTTTTATGTATATACTTATATTCTTAGTACATATTAAATAAATTATATCAAAGAATCTCAAATTTATTATTTGCAAAAAATGTTTTCTATGATTTGGTGATGTTATTTATAATAAACTTTATTATGTATATTATTTATTTAAATCAGAATAAAAAAGAGCTTAAATGAATAATTTATTTTTAAGTATGTGGTGATTCTCTTTATTTTTGCGGTAGCGGTTTTTCCCCTCTTTCAGCCGACTGATGTTCTGTGGGGCAAAAAGGAGTATTTCAGTGGCAGGTTGACAAATTGAAGTTAACAATGAAACGTAATTAGTAATTCTTAAAATAAATTTGCTTTGTTGGCCTCTTAGGGCTTGGTTGCACGGCGCTACAGTTAACAAAAGAAATATAATAGAATTAGAATAATTTTAAATTAAGCCGCTAACTTACAAAACACTTTACAAAGCGAAATCAAACATTAAATCTACTATAATCGTGTCCGACCCACACACATATCCAACATTCACATCTACATTAAATCACTAGATACGTACATACATACACAACGAAATTCCGGCTCTTGCGGTCCTATAAGTTGTCGAGGTCGGTGAGTGCGCCAATCACATCAGCCAGTGAGACAGCATGCGAATCATGGCTCTCCATGGATCCGAATGGGTACACCGAACAGCTGTTATCCCGGAGAGTTCGCGAATTGTGTGATTCTCGAGTATAGAAGGGAACGACACCGCAAATCGCGTATGACGCTGTTGGAACCAATTAAAAATAGTATACAGGTCGTTTCAATGATTGCTGGGAGGCAACCGACCTCGAATGTGGATAGATTACACGTCAGTTTATAGCCATGCACTCCGCCCATTTTGAGCGGATCGACACGTGATGGATTACCCATGATGATTTTCCTGCGCGAGTCGATTTGATCGTCGCGCATGATTATCGCGGAGTCTGACCATGCAATCATGGTACACAACGAAGCCACTGGTGGCGTGGTGCACGTCGACTTGGTCATTCGGTCGCGAATTCATCGTGCATGCACGTGCTTTCTCATTCGCACTCTCTTGGGTCTTTTCTCGCTTCCCGGCGCGTCGCCCATCACGTTTTTATCCGATCATACTACGCGTTATTTTTACAGTACTTTTCATTTAGCGCAGAAAGGAATTTTCACCCCAAAAATATAATTATATTCGATTTTAAATATTATTTCTTTATATAAAATAAATGTTTCTTACCCCTTTGTAAATCAATAAAAATAGGTGATTTCAATTCCTGAATAAAAATTAAAAAAGTATGGAATATTAAAAATGAAAAAGTTCCTTAGAAAAATGAACTAATACACTTAAATATAAGTATTAAATACAAAATTAAGGTAAACAAATATTTAATGTTATACAATCTGTATCTTAATTTTCTAAACATAAATAACGAATAAAATAAGTAAAATTATTATTCGTGGTATCATAGTAAGTAAACTGATTGATCTAATTTTCTTTAATATGATAATATAATAATTCTTTATATTATAATATGTCATGTGTAACAACAAGACGCCTCGCAATACTCTTCGCGGAACGCATAGTTCTGTGATTAGATAAGAAAAGTCCAGGTCCTCCACAAGTAGAGCATAGGACAAGGGATCAGTGATCTCTCACGACTCCACAGGATGCCCCAGAGGGACATTTTCACTTTAATTGCAAATAAAATCAAAGGAATAGCAGCCGATGATTATTGCGAACTTTTGCCACCTTATGAAATCTGAAAACATTTGCATCGTGAAGAAAATATAAACATTACACATTATACACATATGCATAATGAATTCTCTATCCGATTGTACAGTTAGTCGATTACGGCCAGTGTGTACAAAAATTATATAACCGTCTACTCTCTGTATATGAGTTAAACGAGTATCAATACAAACAACATTGCAGGAATTCATGTTCAGCTTAAGAACATTGCTAAATATGCAAATATGATATTAATAAATCTTAGCCAATACCATAGTTAAGTTACAGTAAATGCATGACCCAATAATATTTTTCTGCGTCCATCGAACAGGCCAAAAAATAATATAATAGAAACAGGAAATAGTAATTAATAAACACATAAATAATAAAATAAGCAAATAAGTATTATCAAGACCAAAACGATGATTTAAGCGTTGTCACGACCTAAAAACAAGAAATAGACAAAGGAAAATAAAAAACGAAGATATAAAAACAAATATATAATAATATTATAAAAATATATAACATTTGATACTTGTATGCGTAGCAAACATAAAAATAGATGTAATGTTTGCTGCATTATTCAACGACGGTAACTACCGTTTACTTTAGCCTGGGCAGCTCGAAATCGTGTCCTGGTTCTTATTTTACGGGAGAATTCGGGGATCTAAATAATTTGATACACTATGGTTAAGAATTAAATAATATGTTTATTCGATTGAATATAACTAAATACAATTGGCTCCTTTCGGTATCAAAATAAAATATACTACACGCGAAAAATGAATTATTTTCAAATGCTATGTAATCACGTCGGGAGATTCGCTTGATGTGTACAAAATGAGGATAAGTATATTCCTAGAGGTGTGGCTTCCTGAACCGTTTCTTCCTGCCGATTCGATGCAAGCGTGCTATCGACGAATGCTGTGGTCATCTTTGCCAGGGAGTCGCTATAATCGGGACTGGGGAAGCAGGAAGAAATCGTGAGGATATGGTAAAACCCGTAGCGCTCAGAGTAGATAAGAGGGGACCGATGAGATATGGCAAAATCCATAGTTTTGGATAGGAGCGGTTACTACGAAAGAAAAAATCTTAAAGACACAGCAAAATCCGTCGTCCTTAGGAGGATATGAGGACGGGCGAGACCCGGCAAAACCTGTAGTCTTGAACAAGAGTGAAGACATCGGGTTCGGTCAGTTGGTTGATTATGCGATAATATGACGGGGGAGAATTAAAAATGAGTCAATATTCAGATGGAAATAATTGTTATAAATTTATATATAAAAATCTATTAGAATTTGTTAGAAAATACAATGCATACTAATATTTTTACAGCAATGAAACTGGATTGGTAACTCTCCATAATCCAAATCTTAAATTACTGGACTATGATTTTCTTTATCATATAGAACTTGGAACTAAAGATCACGATTTTGTCAAAATGTTTGGAAACGTCAAGGTACATTGTCTAAATACTTGAAAATTAAGATTTATAAGTATAATTTAATAATTTGAATAAATTTCTTTGTACAGAATTATTAATTGTAATATTATCTCAATAATTGTCAAATATTTCATACTAGTAAAAAACTATATTAATTTACTTACCTCTATTTAATTTTTGTATTAGTTTCAATTAAGTATGTAAAATGAACGTAATTGTATCATTAATGATGAAAATAAGGTTGATAAATATATTTTTCATTTTAACATATAAGTACGCGATCAGAGTTAAATGTAAATATTAGGATGATTATTATTTTATTACTTTGTTGGTAAGTCAAGTGCTATGAAGAATATCTACTTAAAAAATTTAATAGTATTATATAATGCCCAAAGTTTTGTTAATGTAATCATGTGCTCTAAAAGTAAATTGCGTTACATATTGTTGGCCAACAATATACATTTCATATGAATGTCTAAAGTATTCAAGAGTATTAATATTGCAATACATACCACTAAAATACACATTATGAGTACAGTATATCTGCATGGGAGGTACGGCAACCCGCATGCTTAATTTTATAGTCTTTATGAAGACAGAATTAAATAAAAAGCTCCAATCAGGAACGAAATTAGAAATTTGGCAACGCCACACGTCTCGTTACTCTATGTACAAAGTTGGACCTATACTTGCGGTAAATGTAGGTATTCAATTCAACAAAAATGTTTAAGAATACGATTTTAGAAGTGATTATTGCTTAATTCTTTAACATAATAGTTGTCAATAAGAGATCTACATATATGTAGATTAAAAATGATAACTTTTTATTTCTTCATTACTAAAAATCTAAATTTTATAGCACGGAATTGGAATACCTTCTCTGCAGATTATTCTTAATGAACTTTTTAAATTGATGCACTATGCAAAAATGAAGAATCCAGTCTTATTTAGAATTGGAACGTCTGGTGGAATTGGTATTACACCTGGTTCAGTCGTTATATCGAAAGAAGGCGTTGATGAATCCATAAATTCATATTTTGAACAGGTATAAGCCTCAATATTCTATAATTGCTTGAACATTATAATTGAGTTTATATAAGTAATTTTACTTTAAGTTGATTTTCCTAATATTGCTTGCAGGAAGCAATTAATTTGCTCTAATAATTTTATAGAAAAAATTAAATTTTGTTCAAATTTAAATTTTAATATACTATAACCTGTAGCTAAGATCTATATTTTTATAAATATTAATAACTACATAGGTTCCTTCAATAAAATAAATTACATGATAATTATAAGATTTTAGTTGACTTACTTTTTATTTTTACATGTGTTTTTTAAGCAAACTTCACATGAATTTGTACATAATTAAATTCAGTATCAAGATAGTATTTGAAGTAAACTGAAGGATAAAAAAGAGGAATCAAGATTTGCATTTCATAAAAAATAAATTGAACTTGTAAAAGCGAAACTAATGGAAAGTTTTATTCTAGTATTTTGTTTAGGTTTTTTTTTTACAATTCTTCCTTCAAGTCGAACTACAATTTTTACTACCTTACTAAACTAAAAGTATGTTATACGCGTATATATATCTAATTTAAATCAGATACAATTAGAGACTATTATTACTCAATGTATAAAATAATGTAAAATAATTTATATAACTTCTTTTTATCTACTTTTACACACAATATAAAGAATAAGTTATAACAATTAAATCGTTTAATAGGTTACTATTTTAATAGATTTTTATATTCATGTATGTCTACTTGTTTAAAATGATGTATTATTATTCTAAAACAAATTTCTGCCTATGTTCATTAATTATACTTGTACAGTATTTTAGAAAATAAATGATAATAATAGATAAATAATATTTCTAATGATGATTATTTGTAAAATTTAACGTAATTTTTTAGTTTTTTATGAGTTCTAAGTATACATCAATAAATCAGTGAAAATATTAACATTAATGTTCTTTATCTTACTAGAGTAAACATTGAAAAAATTTAAAAGTGAACCTTAATTGTAATGGTTTTCATTGTTCTCTGAAAACATGCCTTTGAAAATTATTGTACGGGAATTCTAAGAAACTTTATCAAACTCAGGCAAAATAATAATCGTCACTTAATACCAATAATCATTTTTAATTATAAGCCACTTCGTTATTCAACCAGATAAAAGTAAAATTCATGTATAAACCTCACATTGAACGTATCTTCATAAATATTTGACTCCCCTCTCCAACAAAGGTCGTGCTTGGCAAAAAGATCCAGTTGCCATCGATACTCGATCAGGAACTGGCACAAGAGCTTCTATCTCTCCACAATCCGGATGACAGGTTTGAACTGATCCTCGGCAAGACGCTATGCGCCACGGACTTCTACGAGGGCCAAGGTCGCCTGGACGGTGCTTTCTGCAACCACACAATGGCCGACAAAATGGCCTACCTCCAGAGGCTCAATGATGCCGGTGTGTGCAACATCGAAATGGAAGCGACCTGCTTTGCTGCCCTCACGCATAAGGCCGAGATTAGAGCCGGTATTTGTTGCGTCACTATGTTGGACCGTTTGAAAGGCGATCAGGTGAACACATACTTTCTTTTGCCATTTCTTTTTAGATAGATTAAGAGACGAACTTTACCTTTAATTAAAAAGCGAATAGCATATATAGTGTAAATATTTTAGTATGTATCCATAATAATGGATTTAACTTGAAGATTTAACATATCAGATCATCGTCGCCAATAGCCTACAAAACGTATATTTATACATAATTATATTATCACAATGTAACTATCTATGTAAATTTTAATATTTTTAAATATATAAAAATAGTTAATAAAAAATAATTATTATTGCATAATATTGTATTTTAAATTTTGCTAAATTATGTTTCATTGTTTTAGATTCATACACCAAAAGAAGTGCTAAAGCAGTGGGAATTTAGACCACAACATATCGTTGCCCGCTATATAATGCGTCATTTATAAAGAAAATTAACTACTTTAGAAGTGAGTTAAAACATCGAATATCACCTCAACAAATAAATAGCTACATTAGAAATGTGCATGTCAGTATGTCTACAGTCAATCTTATAATCGTTATATTTAAATAATGTACTCTAATTCTTTTAATATGTTCACTGACGTTATAACAATTTCCTCATAAAATTTAGAAAAACTCAACTTCTTTATTTTATGAAGTGTTAGTAATAATATATGTATTAAAAATATAAAAATTAATTGAATTTACAAATTATCAATTAATTATTTTATTCTTAAGTAACCAATCGATTTTTTAACGTACTATTTTACTAGTATTATTATTTTCTAAAAACGTTAAATACAAATTAGTATTTCTTTAAAATTATTAACTCTATGTTTTTTAACAGAATCGTACGAAGGTTTACTAACGTTTCTTTGAAAGAGAAAAAATATTACAAGTATTTTTAATAAATATGTTATCACTGGAAAAAGAACCGTTTTTCATTTCGATCACTTAAATTTTATAATATATAAAGTATTTTAAAATATTCCAAAATTAATATAATAATTATGATTCATATTACAATATACTCATAATTTAAATAGTGGAATTTAATGCACAGGCTACATTAATAGATGTTACATAATAAAATTCTAAGTTCTCATTCGAATGAAATAACTAATTTATTTAACAATTTGAAAAATGAAAAATAAGATAAAATGAAAATAAATCAATTGTTTACATATTTTTCAAGTGAAATAAGTTAGTAAGCATTGTGTTACTAATTTTTTTATAGAAATAATACTTTTTCTAAAATGATTGTAAGTAAGAACTAAATTTGAACATTTTTCCCTTGTTCCATAATCACACATATTTCACTTATAATCATTAAATATAATTAATATGAAATTTTTACATTTCTCTTTTTAAAAAAGAATAGTTAAATAGAAAATCACTTTATAATAAATATGAAGACTAATACAAATATTCAGAATAATGAATACATTAAAAAATTAATCATAATTGTACAATATGTTATCTATTACAAAATGTTATTGAATTTAAATTTTATAATTAAGGTTAAAATTTAGGTTAAATTAAAATTTTAAACACATGTACTTCCTGTACATAGAAAAGTTTATTACAAACATTTATTGTATTATTAACAGTATAGTTACTCAAAAATATGAAGTATTATAATTAAAGGTGAGGATGCTTAAAATGATATCAGTAAAAAACAAATATATAACAATTATTCATTCATATAAAAAATCAATTTAATAACATGTTGTATATTAATAAAATTAGATTTGTTGCATAAAAAATGAAAAACAATCGGTAAACTGATTTTTAAATTTTTATTCTTCTATGGACAAAATTTACAGGTTTTTATAAATATAGTACGGATTATCAATAACGTAGGTCCTTTTAGGTAACAAATACTATTTTTTCATCTTACGATGGGTCTTAATAAATAACTATCATTAATGTTCGATTTAATTTTATTCCTTATCAAAATAAAATAATTCTTGATAATTATCAAAATTCAATTTCTTATTCTCATTTTACTGAATATAACATGTGATGATTAAAGTAAAACTTCATAAATATTGACGTATAATAATTGGATTGTAGTTCTTAGATTTTCTAAATTCATTGTTATTTGATAATATTATACCTCTTTGTTATATATTTTTTTTATATAAAATTATAACGTATTATGGATGTTCATAAGTTTTAATAGTGCTTAAATCCATGTTTATTATAATTTAGCTATCGTATATTAAGTTCGATTCAAATATATACGTTACAATCGAAGCAACATTTTGATATATAATGTGTTTACAACTAATGATAATATGATTTTTCGTTTTGTATGTAAATAAAAAATTATCTAAAAATATTGATATAATCACTTTTCCATTTCAAATAATAATACATTAAAAACAATTGGTGTGTGTAGATGTGTGTGCGTGCACACACGCACACGCGGTTATTATTTGTTCCAATAAACCTAGAAGTTTATTGTTTTCATTTTTAATTATAAAAAAGAGCAGAGGTTTTAAAAATAGATAAAACTTAACTTTCTTTTTATGATTTTATTACACAAATGCAAGTGAAACATTATTTTAAAAATAGATAAAAAGTTGTTAACCTTAAATTTACTAGTAGTATATTTTGCAAGTAATTATTATTATACTGGTATGTTCTAAATTCTTAATCATATTTTAAAAGTATCGTGCATTTTCTATTTATTTTTGTAACAGTTCCTTATGCATACAAGTACAATTAATAACGTAGATACAAAAAACAGAATTATTTTCTATCACTGGATAAAACCTCAAACTATTTATTCTAATATCACAAACTATATTTATATATTATATTATATTATTATATTTATATATTATATACTATAGTAAAAATAATAAATTAAAGTTTGCAAGGTATCTCCTACAAAGTTATGAGCACACTGAAAAATCTTTCTCTTACATATTAGTAATAATTATATCGTGTAACATACTTAAGAACTAAGTTTGTATATACTATCTACAGAACTAACTTTTTAAAAAAATTAATGCGATATTGAACGATAATAAAAAATTTTCAGTGTAATAAATCTTGACATTAATCATACATAGCATTTAAGTGATAATTTATCATGATATGAATATGAGAAATAGAATAACAAAACCACTATTTTTACTTATAAAGTAATTTTATATTTAATTAATACGTTTCACTTTTTTCACTGCTACAAAGAATCACCTATAAGAATCAGACGTAGTTATTCTTGAATTAGTATTCTAATTTCATATCTATTTAACTGTTTTAATATTTTAATATTTTAATATTACTAGCAATTTTAATATTAACTATTTTAATATTTCATAACAGATATATTGAGTAACATTATATGAAAGTTTCTCTTCTGAAAAATGAATGAATGTTTATCTACTTTTGATTAATTTTCAATATGATATATTATACTACAATGACGTTATATTTATTTAATTAATATAATTAAAATATTTAAAAAATTGTTTTATAAATTAAATGATCTTAAGAAAGATTGAATTTATCTTGGAAATAAGAAAATGTTATTGCTTTAAAAACAAATACGTGTGATTTGCTCAGTACAATATATTTTCAATATCTACTAAAATTTGCAAATTATAAAATCTAAACAAAACATTAGAAATAGACCCAATTATAGTTCTCAATTATAAATCTATAATTAGTCATATAAAAAATAATATTAAGTATTATTCTTATTAAAGAAATTATTTCTTTAGAAAATAATCTTAATAGAAAATAATATGCAAAATAATATCATGCAAAATAAAATTTGTCCATGAGTATACTTAAGTTCTTCATTTTACTACAGATATTTATTTAAATAAACTGACAGCTTTATGATTTTGTTTATTGGTTATACAATCTTTATGTATTATAAATTTAAATGCATTTTTTTATTTCACTTAATTAGAAAATCTATGTTAACAATGAGAAAATTAAGGACACCAAATTTTTTTTAACAGAAAAGTATTCATCTGAATGTTAAATTATTATTATAGAAACTATCATTCTTAAAACTTTTTTTTCATCATTTATCATCTATCAATTGAGTTTTCGAGAAAAATTAAATTCATATTTTGTCTGTAAAATTAAATTAATATTGCTTCATTGGATATTTAATCTAATTGTTGAAAAATATTGTAGCTGAAGCCTGCATAATTAAACAAAAAGAGTAAAATATATTATTTATTCTGCAAAAAATAAAACGAAAATGTTCAAATTTAGAGATAGTAAATTCAATGTTTATAGTAGACACTTTGATGTAAGATGATACACATTGAAATTTTTGCGACGGGGAAATTTCCCTACATTGATACTCGCATGACGCGGAGTCTTTATGCAGAAACTAAAAATGGCACGTTAGATTCGGTTATTGATAAACAATGATTATAAAGACTAAAAAAATATTGTATTTATCTACATCTATGTAAATTATAGACTAGTGATAGATAAATTTATGCAAATGATGTAGATATAAAATACTCACGTGTAGATAGATAATATCTTATTTAGATAAAAGATTAAGATAGAAATATCTTTATTTGTTTTACTTTTTTACAGTACAAATATCTCATTTTAGTTTATTCTTGAGATCAATAATAAAATAATAATCGTCGAATCCCAATTATTCTAAGAATTATATATATATATATATTATTCAGTATAAAACAAAACTGAGTAATTGTTTATCGTCAAGAAGTAAATAGCGTTATTAAATCATCGGTATAGTAGTGAGTAGTAATAAAGTGCCTCAAAACTAATAATTAGGTTAAAATACTACACATTATTATGTTCAGCAACAATCATCAGTCTTTTTCATTAGACTTTTATTACTTTTACAATGTCTTTATTCGATCTTCAGCCGAAAAATTTAGAATTTACTTAATTCATATATTCATAAGCACCATAATTCCCTATTATATTTAACGTCATAATTTAAATTAGTGTTAGCGTTCAAAAAACTTTCATTAATACTCTATGTAGTTTTATTCGGAAAAAAAAATTTATCTTATCTAATGTTTAATGATTATATCACATTATCAAAAGTTATTAAGATATTATATTAATTTTAATTCCATAATAAAATAAAGAACTATAGTACAGTGGTAGAAAAAATCCGTTTTGATTGTAATGTAATCTTATAGTCTGGACTAATTATTGGAGGTTTAGGTGTAGTATTAAATATTATATTGTATATCAATTTGTGTATTTTCTCTAGATATATTTGTTTTTTTATGAGTCATAATAATATTATTTTGATAAACTTAAGATTATATTAATATTTCTATTAATTTCTTGGTGTATTTTGTAGTAAAAATTAATCGCTGAAAATCCATGGGAATGTACTATATCACAAATAATGTTTGGCATTTTTATTCATTAAAAAATTAGGTTGTGTTTTTATATTTTCTCATAAAAGAATGTATACTCCGACAGTACTCTATATCTAATCATAATTATTTCTACAATAATGAATTTTTATTATAAATCAAATAAGTATACGCTTCTTCATTTTTCCTTTAAAACTAAAATTTTATATTTTTATAAATGTTTTATTACTTCTAAATTATTGGAATTGCAAGAATCGTGATAATAATTATATTTATCTCATATTTGTACATAATTTATTTTTCAGATCTAAGATCATTGCTTTGAAATACTATTAAAACTTTGAAAATTGTTTTAAAAACAATATTTTAATACCTATAGTTAAAGGTTCGTCAATTCCTAGTGGTTCTTATGTCTAAGTATTGAAAAGCTCTTTTATGAATGAAAATTCCTCATACTATTTATGTAATCATCACAAATAAACGAATATAAGTAAAATAAAAATTTTTTAAGATATTTTAAATGTTTTTCTTTAATCTAAAAAAAGTTGCGATTTTTATACAACATAAGAAATTTAAAATATAAGTGTAAGATTGATATATACTGACAATGGTTCATTACTTAATGATCTGTAATTCCAAATTTGCTCGTTTTTTTTGAATATCTAATATTCATAGTAATTATTGATTAATAAAGTCTGTACTTATTTGGCAATCATTAAATTCTTCTTCAGTATACTTCCAAATTCATACTTTTACCGGTATTTAATGTACTTATAAATATAGATGGCTTTTTAAAAAAGTTTTGAAATTATTTTCTTTTAATTATCTTCTAAATTGAAAAAATTTAATGTAAATACTATTTCATTTTTTAATGTTTCTTCTTAATTTTTTTCTGTAATTCAAAAATATAAGTAGATAGTAGAAATATAATATCTTTGTAGAAAATAAAAATATTTTTGTATTTATTGCAAGCCTAATAATTATTTTTTAATATAAAAAAAATATTTTTTGAAATTAGTATTCAAAATACACTATTTTTATAGTAGATATCATATTTTTCGCTATTAACTTTATAAAATGGCTCAAGACTGAATCGTTTTTTCATTATTAATTAATTGTATAAGAAAATTTTCTAACTTTTTCTTGATACATGTTACCAAGTAGAGAAAATTATCTTAATAAATTTATGAGAACATGTATTTATTGCAGATGGAGAAATTATGTATTATGCCAAAACTGCATTTTGGCACCAGTAGCACTTTCCGTGGCGTGCGCATAAAATTTAATTTTCTTATTTGGATGTAATGTAGTAACGCGACTTAATGTACCCATTGCAACAATATTCTCATATCTACATTATCAGAATTAGCTTTCGAATAATGTAGTACGCTCTTTTATTATTTTGCTAATTTAACCACTACATAAATCGCAATCTGATGAAAAAATGACGTTTGTCTTTGTTTTATTCAAAACAACTAACCGCAATTGTACAATTAAATTAAAATTAATACAACGTATTGTCTAGTTTATAGGATAAATAGAAGATGAGCTGTGAATCTTATGAGATAATTTACCTCATTTGTGCCTTCGCTCTTTTATATTTATACGTTGCGTTATCACGGAAAAGTTCTGTACATTCACATACGATCACTTAAATGTTTTTAATATTTAAATATTAATTTATATTTATAATAGTTTTGTACGTTAAACTAAACTTTCACTGTATCATGTATAATGGACGAAAGATAAAAAAAATAATATTATTAACTATAATTTTTCTATAGAAAATAATGTAGCGAAACATCGCAAAAATGTTTCTGTCGTGGTCCTTGATATAATATAGTATTGCGAATACATTTGATTACGGTGTTTTTATTTTTTTCAATCTCATTGCACCTCTATTTAAACGTATATTTCCTCTTCTTTTCTTTATATCTATAAGACTAGGATCCTAATGGATTAAATGTTTATTGAAAAGTTTCTTCACACTATCTTTCGTCACTCCATTGTGGCTCTTACTTAGCACACACTTCGTGTTCAATAATCTTTACTGTGATTGTCATTTTGTTTGCTTTGTTTGGTAAGAGCAAATGCATTGTGAAAGTCTTAGTTGAAAAAGAATCCATTAACCAATTAATTTAAGGTTCAAAACTGATGTGTAAAATCAAATCAATTGGATGTGCCAGGTTAAAATGTTGATTTTAAATCAACGACAAAATGTAACCACTAACTAAATTTAAATTTCACACTCCATTTCAATTCGTGATACTGTCGCTTATACAGAGGCCATTGTGAAATGCCCATCCATTTTATTTAAGGATTCCCATCCAGAGGAATCCTAGAATGATGCAAAGGACATCCGCTCAAGCATCGGTTACAAATTTTCGATTAGTAACCAAGATCCAGATGAGGACGAGGGCGACTACTCGGATCCTTGAATATCGCAGCGGTGCAGCAAATGTCCACCTATTTCGAGTGGTTGTCATCCCATCGATTCATCCGGTAGCACGATACTCACGGATTTTCGACTCGACTGGAACATTTGGTCATCCGGGACTGGTGACTCCTGACGATGAGCCGGTGCGAGCATCTGGATCTCCGACCTAGGTGTGGCCCTGCACTGACTCTCTGCACCTCCATCTTCGCACTGGCCCGAGCTTGAGTTCATAATTGACCTGCAATATAAGAGAATTCGATATTATTCATAAACTTGACAAATGTGAATGTAAAATCCTTTAAAGTGTTGCGGTTTTCATTGTATAGCTATATTTTTAAGTAATTTATAAAGTTTAAATTTATTTTAAATTATAATTATTAATAAGTTTTTTCTATTCGTTTTTTTACTCAAGAATCTTTTTAAAAATTTCGTAGAATTAATTAGCGAATATTAGTAGTAAATTAGCGAGATTATCTTTGAAAATACCTTTTTTAAGTATCTTTTTAGAATGAAATTTAATAGTTAAAGATTCATGCCTAAATAATCATGACATAAAACGCCATCATTAGTCTTGTATATTGTGTTGAAACCAACATTTGAGTTACGTTAATATTTCCAGTAAGAACGCTGCAGATCTAATAAAACCATTTATGCTTACCGAACAATATAAATAGGCATAAGAATTTATTATTTACATTATTTATACACGTAAGAACTTATTAGTTACATTAGTTAAATATATTGATGTACTAGGATTTTATTTTTTTAAAAGCCATCAATGTTCACCAAATTTTAATACGACAAACTTTCATATGAAAATATCATTACATTGAAATAAATATTTTTATTGTTAGTATTATTTTTCTAATTTCGGTAATATATGTCTAAAATTAATTATTAAAAACAGAACTAACTACTGTTACATACATTTTCTACAATTATATCATAAACGTGTCGTTTAGTTTCAGTATCTCATAAATTTTTTAACAGAAATATATCAACATAAATAAAATTTTATTATAAGAAGAAGAATTAATTTAACTTTAAGTAAATTTTCTGCAAAATCTCTAATTAATTACGAAATAAAATCTTTCTAATTTGGTTTACTAAACTATAAAATGGCTAATTTTTCTATTGGTTAATTTTTTCAATTTAAATATTAGTATAAATTATCCAAGAATATTTTATGTCAAACTTAAATTAATTTTTAATTACAATAATACAATAAATTCGGCTCGATAAATATAATAAATATAAATAAATATATATAATAATATAATAAAATAGAACTTTCAGAATGGTCTATTGTATCTATTATATCTTATTGTAATATTCAGTTATTATATAAATATAAAACAATTATATTCAACGTTAAGAAGCTATCTACTGATAAATAAATAATAAGGATGATTACCTGTATTGCGGAGGCGGAGTTGGCGTCCGAGACAGTGGAAAACTCGCGACTTCCCTCGTCACTGAAAGCGACCTAATGGATCCGAAAGTCTGATCGGGTAAGAGATTTGCACCTGCACTAATCTGCACCATTCCACTGCTAAAATACAAATGACTTGTTTTATAAGATTTACATTGCCTCGAAACTGCTGATAAATACAAACGATTTAATATCAATCAACAGCGTGTAGTTTTAGTTCACTCTGAGTTTCAGATAGAAATGTATAGTATATTTATATGTTTAATCAAGAAATATTTTTTTTAAGATGAGTGCAAGCTATTAGATTTTTGATGGGTGATATTTCGATATTTTTGTTAATGAAAAATAGGTGAAAGCGTAGAATTACTTTGATAATTGTTAAACATTATTCTTTCATGTTTTGAATTTGATCATTTCGACTCAATATTCACGTAAAATCTATAATATAATGTATTTAACATTAATTGAAAAACGCATTTCAGTTCTGTGTTTTGTAAAGCGAAGTCGCATAGGAAAGTTTTCTTTGTCATAAGTACGTGTATGTGAGCTGTCAGGGATGGCTATGTGCCTTTGAGAATAAATCATTGCAATTAAGAATGACGTAGATACATGTAAGGATGTATGAAAAATATTACTTTCTTTCTTTGCGACCACATGATTTTTTTCGCATAAAGAAGCAGAATAAGAACTATTCGTTTTTATTTGTTTGCTTATTTTTCATTTTAATCAGGCAAAGTGTATTAATCCCACTTTTAGTAAAAATGACGTACTTGCGATATATTTTTGGAAAATCAAATAAAAAAGTAAAACATCCAAGAATTTACATAATTCATCCAAGAATTCCATAAAATACGTACTCCACGAGAAATATGTATTTGCTATAGAGAATAATGTGTCTGTTTACAAATGAAGCATTCGTATGACTGAGACATTGTCAAGGTCATTACGCTCATCGCACGAGAAATCGGTACGTCACAATTAATATCGAGTTGAGAATACTTGTGCTGGAAAAAGTTGGATCGATCAGTTCATCGTTCAACTCGAGTTTTATAACGATGTTTATACCTTCCGCATATAGACTCTTAAAATATTATTAATTCAAGATCACGCGTCTATTTTCAGCGCATCGAGGCTTTTACCGAAAGAGCACGCGAACCTGTTCGCGCATGACAGCAATGATAACAATTGGATGATAACCGCCAATTTATCATTAATTAAAACCAATAATTACGCCTGTGCACACGGAAAATCACTTAGGCGGAGGAAAAGAGGCCCTCGATCAGTTAGTGACTAAAAATTTTGTTTATTGCGTGCCTCAACTTTAATGACACGTAAAGATATTTACGCTGAATATGCAAAAATTTCATAGATCTGCATTTATGTTTTATTGGATGATTTTCAATTTAAAATTACTTCATCACTGTAAATAATAGAATTTGATTATTTATGTAAGAGGAAAATTCAATGAATGTAAGAATTCAATGAATTAGTCTACTCGTAGATATTAAATTATTAATAATTAATTTCTAATTTAATATTAGTATTATCTCAACTGGAATAAATATTTATTTTAAGGAAATATTTGTTTAATCCTACAATGACATTATTTAGACTTTTATCAATATATTACTTCTCAGTTATTATTATGGTTCTTATTGTGACTTTAATTTCTAAATTATATTTATTTAAAAAAACGAAGCTTTTATATAATGTATAAAATATATCAGTAAAATAAATTGAAGTAGTTAATACAATTTTTGTGTAAAATTTATTGCATTTTCTTAATTTTTTAGGATCACATTTAATTCTTCACAAACATTATATTTTTATTTTAAAATAGAATTATACGACTTTTCAATTATATAAATATAGCTATATCAAATGTAATCGAACATAAATATTAAATGATTTCTATATTTTCCTACAAATTTAATATTTTTGTCATTATCATCAATATTGCCAGGTTAACAAATACTATTTTCTAGTTTTTCGAAAAATGCTGAAATCTGATTAATATAATGAGTGTTAGCAAATTAACTTTTGACGGCACATCACGTGTTAACAATAAGAATAGCAAGTATAAATCGAATCCAACGGAGCACTCTGAAAGTGGAATTCGCCATACGCTACGTAAGCAAATGTGCGGTCAAAACTTGTTACCTCAAGGGCGTAAGCACGATGAGCTTTTACCTCATGGAGCCCGACGTGACAAGGAAGGGCATCGGAATCGGGCAGGGACTGAGAGGTGAGCTACTGATGGAGCTGCGTGTACTGCTGAGCACCGAGTGAGGACACTGGGGTGGTCCCGTCCGTGAGTTGAACTTCCCCTCAGCGCTCATTGATGCCCTGCTCCTGAAGTACGGGATCTTCATCCAACTACCGACATTTTTACCTGCAATTATGAGCATACTTTAAGCTAAGATTTTAACCATCGATGCATAGGATTTTGTTCTCTGGGTTTTTTTGGTATTGCTAAAGGATCTCGAGCAAAATGCGATCTTGATTTTATGGGGACTAGGAAGGAGGTTTGACGAACCGGATGAATAATCACTTTGCTGTATTGAAAGTTAATATTTATAGACTTGTTTAGCAATCTTTTCATGAGTTTTTTTTTTATTAAAAAACGAATTTTCGTAGTATATATTTATATACAGTGGAGACAAATACAATAATATATACGAATTCTTACTTGTCAGTCTAGTTACTAAGTTATTGTTATATTTTCTTGTTTATAGACAAGCTGTATACTAGTTAAATAAGTACAGCAGTTCAGTAGTCTACTTAGTTACTATATGCAATAGTAGCTAACTATTTGTAGAAAAACATTGTATTGGACATACTTAAGAAAATAATTATTATAACTTACTGATTTAAAAAAATTTCTATTATTTGCATTTAGATTACGATAGTTTAATGATCCACATTTTACATAATTTATTTTAAAACTTAATTTTTCTGTAACACAGTAATTAAATATTGTATACTAAATTTTTTATAACTTAAATTGTATTTATAAAAATATCTTTAATTTATTAACAGTATGTGTACTTTGATATACTATTTTTTGTATAGTGAATGTATTTCTGTATATTGAAAATGATGCAGTAAGCTATATATTATTTATGAATATTAAATTTTTTCCTTGTTATAACCACATTTAAAGTTGCGCTTTAATTATATTTATATATTTACATTTTTGTATTCTTATCTTTGTATTAGTGATTGTCACTTTAATTACTCTATTTATATTTGTTCGTTTTACTTCATTATGCTCCTTAATAGTTTTAGAGAACTATCTTAATCTTCTAAAATTTGCATTATTAGCTTATCCATGCAATAATTATAATCGATATCTTTTATCTTCTTATTTGCAAAATTAAATATAAATTTATCTTTAGATTTTCGTATCTGTTAAAGTGCATTTTAATAATTCATCAATAGTTTTATAACTTGAAAAATATTCTGTTTTTGAGATAAAATTTATAATTTTTAATTAATGTACAAGTTGGATAATGAATTAGAAACAAATATTGAATTGGCGAATTTACAGAAAATATTCTCTTTTCAAGTCTAATAGTTTAATAATATCATTAAATCGTTAAGAAATGATCAAGATATTAAATATTATTTGATGTATTAGAATACTATATTTAAATTATAAATTAATAATTAATATCTTCTGAATGACAAATTTTTAATTGGAACATTAACGAAGATTTGTAAATTATTCAAGTGAATGCTAATATGAATAAAAATTATTTCTTGAAATATTGTTTCATATGCACACATGTAATTGCAGCCTTCATGTGACCTGGGCTTCAGATAATCACATATGAAATATAAGTATTGACAGTTTCATTAAAAAAGCAAAAATCAAAAAATAATATATAGTTTTTCAATAAATTTCATGTTAAAATTCCATAATTTAAAGAATTAAATACATAAAAATAATAATAAATTAATACCATTAATAGTAAAGAAGTAAAAAGACAATAATATATTAAATATAATCTCGCGTTAATTTGTGCAGATTGATAGTTCTACTCTATAATTAATAAAAATCTTGGTAATAAACTAACTTTAAAAAAATTAAAAAAATCAAATTTATTGTCAAAAATGATAAAAATAAACGAATTAATATTAAAATAAATAAGCAATAATAGGTATGAATATTATTAACTTTACTAACTATAAACATTATGAATAAAATTCAAATTCATAATAATAATAAAACAAATCTATAAACCTTCAATTACATCTATATTCATTTTTAAATAATATTATAAATCTTTCTACAAATAATAAATTTTCAATATATATTATTATTATCTTAGAATTAAATATCTTTACCCAAATTATTAAAAATAATGTTAGTATAAAAATATCTATCATATAACTAAATTAATCACTTTTATATTGTCAGTACTGTAAGATCGCAATATTAATATTTATAAAAATAATCCAAGCACTCTTTCACATACGACAACTACAAGATAATATAAAATCACATATAAATTTATTAAATAATAGTATTCTTAATATTATAAATTCTATTATAATAAGAACTAGTAAAATAATATTTCATAATTTTAAAGCTAAACTTATTGAATACATAAATACAAATACATAGAAATAAAAACTGAAATGTATAAGAAGTTATATTACTTATTTTGAGTGATAGTTCTTAATTTAATTATAATTTCCATTTCGTAGCTAAAAAAATATTATAAAATTAATAACTAATTAAATAATAAACTCAATAAAAAATAAATATAATATTTATATGTTTAATCTTCAAAATTAATATGTTAAATTAAACTATTTATTGATTTAAATGATACAATAATAAATGAAAATACTCTAGACAATTACTAATTTAATATTAATATCTGACTATATTTTTATTATTTAATTATTATTAATTAACCCAAGAAAATGTTTAAATCCTATTCATGCTAAATTAACTTTAATTATCTTTATATTTTCATTATTTCCACTATCATTTATAGTAAATGAACAATTAATTTCATTAATAATATGTTACTTTTAGTTGAAGAATTAATAATTATTTTTTATATTTTACTAAATTACTAGTAAACTTAATCCAATAAGATTTAAAGAAATAATTTCTGAAGTTTTAAATATTATTATATTTTTAATTTTTATTTTTTAATTCCTACAAATGATTATATCTATTTCTTTTGATTAGATAATAATACAAAAATTCTAATACTTAATAAAATTTTTTCGAAAAACCCAATAAATTTCACAAATAATTTATCTCTTATATATTCATAGAATAAGAGTATTACATAATTTTTATCTTATTATTTTTAATATATTGTCTTTTGTATTGTGAAATTATGTAAATCTTATAGAAAAACTATACGAAAATTAACTCAAATCAATGAGAAATTCAATCATAAAAACTAATAATATTCTTTCTATTATTTATAATTCTCTAATTAACTTACCCACTCCATTAAATATTTCTATTTGATGAAATTTTGGATTTATAAGGGTGCTTTTTACCCTTTAAATGGTCGTATAATGACGTAAAAATATATTTCTTATACTTTTTAGATATATTTTTCTTAAAATTTTTTAATTTAAGATACATATCAGGAAACACTTGTTAGGGATAATTACTTACCTCTTTGACTATTTTTCTTCAAAAATTTAAAGATACGTCAATTTTATATTTCAATATTGTTTATCATAGAATGAATTAAATCCTATTGGAGTGAAAGCAATTTCCACAGAAGCGTTTTTTCGAAAGAAATAAATTGACATTGGTTTTATTCCAGAGTTTTAATTCATTTTTGAAATATTAAAAAAAATAATTTCCATAGGTAAGCTTTAGAGTTAATTTTCACTTCTTAAATTGCCGAATTAACATGTGAAAATATACGTGTTTAATATTTTTTGTATGTACAACATATCACAATATGAAGAAAATCGGTAAGGTACACCTTGGAATGTTTCCTTGTTGGTCATACTGCATGAAGTAGGCTCATATAATTCCATAGGATTAAATAGAAATTTTAACAAAATTCCATTTAATCCATATTGTTCAATCAAAGACATTATTGGATTCATATTTTGTTAACATTATTAATATTAATTTACCTACTATTTCCATATTTTTTAGGAGATACAGAAAATTTTAATAAAGCTAACCTAATAATTACTCCTATGCATATTCAACCACAATGATATTTCCTATTTGTTTAGGCAATTCTACGATACATTCCTAGAAATTACGAGGAGTTATTACCTTACTATTTTCTAACTTAATCTTGGTATTTTTTTTCTTTTCTATTATAATATAAAATTAAAGTTTCAACCAATCAATCAAATTATATTTTGATAATTTGTAGCATTATTGATTATTTTAAATTAAACTTGCTCTTGTACTTAACTTGTACTTGAAAAATTTACATAATATAGAAATAATAATCATATTAATATTAATTTTGTACTTCAAACAGGATTGGAAAGAAAAAAAATATTTATAATTTTGAATAACTGTCTCCTAAATAAATAATTTTAATCCATAACTAAATGGCTACAAAATTCGAATAAATCTAACTTCATTTAAACCTTTATGTAATTAAATAAGCCTAAAAACTTTTCGTTCTAATAATGTTAATAATGCAATTGAAATTAGTACCATAATAATAACATCAAATCTTAAAAATAAAATGTAAATATATTGAAATAATAAATTGCTTAAATAATAATTGATTATTTATACATATATTTTAATTTCTTAATACTTTTATACTAAAGTATTTAACTGATTTTTAATTTAAAATATTTAAATACTATTAGTATAAATAATACGTCTTTTGTACAAAATAATTTTTTTACATTAAAGATAGAATCCAAACTGGCTTTCACAATTCAAGCTAAAATTATACAAGCTGAATAGATTTAATTCGCTATTAACTCAAATAACTATTTAACTGAATTCAACATTGAGGTCGCAAAATTTTTATAGAATTATTTTCCAAAAAAATTACGATATTATCCCTTCAGTAATTCATTTTTTCATTAATAATAGATATTATTTAATTTATTAATTAATCAATGTCTTACAATTAGCAAAAATTTAATTTAACTAATATAAATATATTAATAATTAATATAATTTTTAATTAATATAAAAAAAAATTTATACAATTTATCCCAATTAAATAATTAATTCCTTCATTTATCGTAATTATAAAAAATTTCTAAACTACATTTATTATAAATTTCTAAAGGGTCATCTCGTCTTTCTTCACTTTTTAGAATTTTTATTTAAAAGAAAATTCAAATATTAATGAAATTGAGATAAAATTTTATTTATTTAAATCCTTCATTCCAGACTTTAATTAAGCGCCAAATGATTGTTATCTTTGTACATTCAATATACTGCATTTATTAAATTTTCATCATTGGACAGATTAGATTTAATATTGTAATCAATAAATCATGTTTTTATTAAACAGACAAATAAAATTTTTGCCGAATTCCTTAATTAAATTTCTCAATAAATAGATAAATAAATATATATGTAATAAATTGTTAATTATAAAATTTTCTAATTTCACCATTATAAATAAATTTTATAAATTAAAACTTATAATTTTATAATTATTAGATAAATAATTAAAATTAAAATATTTTGTTTTAATTTTACTTTTATATTACGTGGAAATATGCTTTCATTGAATTATAAGTTATTTAAACAATGAAAATAAAAATATTAAAATTTAAAATTTATATTTTAAATAAATCCAAATCTTATCACTTAAATTAAAAACAAATTACATATTAATTAATTAACAATATTAATATAATAATTATTTCTTAAATTTATAAAATTTTTAAAATAACCAGATATATCAATTACGCCTAACATTTTATTAATAGTTAAATATTATCATAAATAATTTTACATTCAAATTCATATTTAAGTAACTCAATTTATTTGGAGAAATAAATTATCAACTTTTGAATTTTAATAAACCCTGATACAAAAGGTAAATAATATAATTTCTTACTTTTTAAAAATATATTTTACTAGAATTACATTTAATTTAAATATTAAAATTATATTTTTATTTAATTAAATTATTCATAACTTATACTATATATATATATATAAATTTATTTATTTTTATGCATAATATTATATAATTTAAAACATATTTTTATTTTACTTAAATAATTTATATTTTAGTATTAATATTAATATTATATATATATATTTTTTTTAAATTCATGTATATACAAAATAATATTTTATTTAAATAAACTATATATATAATGTAAATACGCTTTCTAGTACATTTACCTAGTTACAACTTATTTTACTCTTTATATAAAAGTGACGGCCGATTTGTACATACATTAGATTTATATTTCAATTTTATTAATTTTTAAAATATACTAATAAATTATTTCTCAATTTTATTTTAAAATTAATTATCCAATAAAAGAAATATTTCATCATCTATCTTAAATATAGTTAGTTATTGATATAAACAATTATCACAACATTTTATAATTTACAAAGTGTAATATAGAAAATTTAAATATTATTCTTTAAAGAACATTTTTAATACGAACATACATAAGCTTATTAATTTATGTTTATCCTGTCGTTGTTTATCAGTTATGAGACAAATTCCTCAATATAGTTAATGTACCACCATAAATCTAAAATTTCAAATTATTTTACTATTTTTTTAAATCTTTTAATCTAAATAAAAGTATCTAATACTAGTTTCTGACAAACATTTTCTAATTAATAATTATATATTAATTATAATAATTAACAAAAGTAATAAATTTTATCTTCTATTTTTATTGTTTATTATATTAAAAAACTAATAATTTTTTATATTAATTATTTAAATGAATTTTAAGTTAAAATTTTAAAATATTAAATTTTATCAACATATCATAACAATATTTTTTAAATTAATTATATAAATAAATATTTAAATTAAATTTTTTTAATTTAATTTTCACCTAAAAAGTTACATATATCAAATAACAAAATTTATAACTAATATTAAATCAAGTTAAAATTTGATTATAAAATTTTAATTATAATTTTTTATTGTAATTTTTATCTTTTTTTGTAATTTTGTAAAAAATATTTTTATTTAAACTAGATTTTTTTTATAGAAATTTATTGATTATCTTTAGATTATGAGTCTAAAAATTTAAATTAGCCTATGTTTAATAGAAAAAATCACAATTTAAATATTTTTGGATCATGAGCCCAAAGACTTTTATAAATCGATTTTTCTATTTAATTAATATTAACCTTTAAAATGATATTCATTTTAATAATTATATATGAATGTTTTTTATATAATTTAATATTATAATTTTTAATATCTCATAGATATATGAATATGTACACTAATAATAATAATCTTTTACGGCTAATATTTATATTATTCATCTATTACCTTTCATAATTAATTTTTAAATTACATGAAATGATGTTTTAATAAAAATTGCTATATAAACTTAGTAAAAAAATATATACTATTTAGAAGTATATCACCACAATTTATCTTTAAAAGAATCGGTGCCAATAAGCACAACTTATTATCATTCGTTTCATGTTTTATGCAAGTTAAATTCTTTGACTTCGCACTCGTTTGAAAGTATATATATCTAGCAGTCAAATTTGAAATAAAATAAATCATGAATAATTAGTACTGCCTATCTTTTACGTATGTTCGATTTAGTAGAAATACATCTTATTTATGGTAATAAGGATCCATCGCTGAATAAAAACTCGAGCCAACCTGTGCAATAATTCTACATTCTTGCACTAGCCTGAATTCAGACAATTCGCTTACTTACATTCGTTAAAATACCGTCCTAACCTCGTCCTAAATATTCATGTTCTTAATATTGAGAATATCCGTTGTAATGATTGTTTTAGAACACCTTTTTGATTTAGAGTACGAACGAATTCTAATTTTTAAGGACTATGTTAATTGTGAAAAATTAATGTAAAATTGTTTAAAAATAGCTGATTATAAAAGCTGAATGTGTTTTTCAATGCGCAACATTGTAAACCTCTAAATTTTTAATGGTATGACTTTGAACATCAATTTTATTTTAATGTTAATATTTTATTCCAGATATTTATATAAATAATCAGTTTCTTGATATATTCTTATTACGCATTATAACTTATTTTTACTGTACATTGTTTATTACTACCTTGTACGTGTATCAATTTCTAATATAGGTAACAATGAAGAATAACATATTAATATTAAGAAAAAATATTCATAAGCATAGTCCTAGTTAATTAAAAACGTCTTAAAGTTTAATGTAAAATTCACCCTAAATTTTTCTTGGATAAGATAATTGGATATGTTAAAGCAACGGTAATAATATTTACAGAAGGTTCAAAGAAACTCAAGAAATATTTTTATACAGAACTTGTATAAGAAGTCATTATGTTCATCATATAAAAATATTTCCTGTCAATTTTAACATAAATATTTGAACATATTACCCAGAGAAATTTAGTTTGAAATAAATATATATAAATGAATTTTTAAAATTAAAATCCAGTAAATTTATCTAATATATCCAGTAAATTTATCCAGTAAAAATATCTAATATCAAAAAATTTATTGCTATTATATTAATAAGGACAATAAAAATAATTTTATAGACATTTAATTACTTTATATGTATTATAAACTTCTGTCAAATATTTCTTTAATAAAATATATTTGTTCAAATAGAAAATGTTATTGGAAATTATCAATATAGATAACAATGTAATGGACAAACAAGCGAAATGTTTATGCTTAGATACCAATTAGTAAAAGGATGAGAAATTTTCAAAGAAATAAGTGATATAGTGTAGTTTTAATACGTCTTATAGCTGCACTAAAAGAATCTAAACGTATCATGTTCTATTTTAAATAGATAGGTCAAAATATAGCTATGTATTCATAAATACAACTTGTATAATAGAGTGCGAATAAGAAATAATAAAAATGATATAATTGATTAAAATGTAAGGTACTGCTATCTTTCCCTCTTCATTTTATTTTATAGTACTTATTCTTATTGTATTAAATTTTATTTTTTTTGGACGAAAAGTAGCCTTCTGTTAAATAACATAAAACTACATTTACATATAAGATCTATTAAATCAGGTTCATAATGTATATAATATATATGATTCTGTAAGTATCTTCATATTTTCTATCACTGTAAAATGATTTTGAATAATAATATAGTAAGAACACAAATACTATTTATGTATTCAATTAATATCGGAAATCTAATTTCTCTACATATTCTGTACTAAATTTGTGAAGGATATGCAATTATATCCTACTTATTTTCAATCTAATTTAATACCATCTTATCATTTGCATTTTAATAAAGTGGAAAATATCTATTCTCTAATCATATCTTGTAAGCTATTATTTTTTATATATTATCTCATTCATTTATTCAAATTCGGACCAAATATTTTTCTAAATATACAGTAAAGATGATAGACGTTTTAAAATAACTCTAAATTATAAATTTTATTACAAGCATACAAAGCTTTGTAAAACTAGATAAATTAAATATATGATAATAAAAGAATACAAAATAATGTCATTTTTTATGTGTGTTGAATCAAAGTTCTTCGAGGTATCGGATTTTAATTTTATGAATCATACAAATATGTATTTGTCGCTGTCAATATAAACATTAATTTTGTACATAGATACAATATATATAACACCTTTCTAAAAATACTTTTCAACCAATTATTCTTCTATTATTATTGTCTAAGAGATCAAAGGTCTCTTTCGATAATTAGTAATAGATTAAGAAAACTTTTTTAAAACTATTTATAAATTCATACTGAATTAAAAAATTTTATTTGATATAGTAGACACAAGTAATTTAATGAGAGCGTTGAGCTTTTTCCACATCTGTACTCGAGCGTGTTATTCTCGGACTTTTTCATTTGACCTCATTAACACACGGCAATAGATTAGAAAAGCTTCCAGGCAGCTATAGTACCATTACGCCCGCATGTATAGATGTTCTCGGTGTCCAGGTTTAAGGGTATAAATGATACAAATATTGCGCGAAGCTCCCGATTTCCCTCATTTAAATTCCTTATATACAAAAATGTAAGCTGCTATATTTCTTTTATAAGCTGTACTCTGATCAAAAACAAATTTCTCCTTTAGGACGTGTCAAAACTTCATGATGTAATGATTAATTTATAATTACTCCTTAACACCAAAATTTAGAAAAATTCGTTTAAAAAAACATTGAAGTGATAACATGACAATCACATTTGTAGAACTAAAGCATACATAATTTTTTATTATAGATTATCAAATTCTTAAAATTTAAAAAATTTTATCTAAAGATTAGCATATTTGCAAAAACATGCATTTAATATCTAAAAATATCTACTACTCTAAGACTTTATCAAATTTTTTTATTTATTTATTCTTAATAAATGTTTTCTAATATAATTTTAAAATAACTTCAAATATAAATATATTCAAATGATATAAAAATATATTAGCAAATATGGTAATAATTAAAATATTAATCTGTTTTTGAATAATAAAGTTGAAAATTTTGTTTTACGTATATAAAAATATATGTGGAATAAATACTTGAAGCTTTAATTCTGTTTAAAATTTACATTGTCCTAGAAAATGTATTTTAAAAGATTAAATAGTTTAAATACTTATTTAAATAGTTCATTATGAATAATTATTGATTCAACTCACATACATAAATATGTAAGAAATGTTTGTATAATCATCTTTATATTATATAAATATATATTTAAGTAAATGTTTAAATTTAAATAAATAAAAAAAATTTAAATAAATATTACTTAAATATTTAAGTAAATATAGAATAATATTTAATATTTGTTTCCTTATATTAAGCCTAATGATATTTGAAAATTGATCTTTTTCTTTGTAGCTGATACGTAAAGTCGTAATGATAGATTAATAAATTTTGACGCTATAAATCACGTTGTATATTAATGCTAAATAGAAAATTAGCTTATATTTACTCTGTTTTTATGCATGTAAGAAAAAAAAGGTATTTCCATCAAAGCATTTCTTTAATTTTAAATTCGAAGACGTCGTAATGTAAGCGCAGGCTCTTGTAATGAGTTACGTTTCACGTACTAGGCTTAGGAAAACTCGTATGTGTGTAGGGAAGGAATGAGTAATTCATTCCATGACTGCATTAACTTTGGCATTCTATTAAGTTAATTCTATTTCGATATACGGTAGCAACATTTCTTTAATTATTTTCTACCGATAGACATCTAAACTGAAACTCTTCCATAATGCAAATGCGAAATACATTGGATGTAATATATTTAGACAATTAATTTTTACTTATTTCAGTTCGAGAATATTAAATTTGATTACTTTAGATCTATTTTGTAATAGTTTATATTTACTAATTCATTAATTTTAGAGATAATAGCAGAAAACTGTGTATAGATGAGTTAAAATATTTATTCTTAATTTAGATTTAAATTCATATACATTTTAAAAATTGTACTTTTAACTTACATACATGGAGAGTTCAATGCAGTATAAAAAATTCAAATTATAATTATAAATTAGCGTTATAGCCAGCTAAATATATTTTTTTTGTAAACATAAAACTAGTATGAATCATTGCTATCTAATTACTTGAACAGCCCCACTTACAATTGTAGATAAATGCTACTATATTCTTAAGAAGTCAAAATATTTGATTAGTTTAACAAAATAATTAATGATTATGTGGATAACTTATATTTGTCGCGAGTTCGTGTGTGTGTATAATCCTTAAAGAAAATAATAATGTAATCGATTTGCATTAACTGATAAATATTCATTTCATAGCAATTTTATAGAAAAAATTTTGCTGCACAAAAAAATTTCTGACTATTATAATAAATTTTCAGCTAAGCAAATAAATCATATCTATTATATTAGACATACGTTACTATTAACTACTAAGGTATAAGCGAGTTATTTAACTCTTTTCGATTGCCGTATACTTGCGCGACAATCGACAATATATAATTGCTCACCCAGCATTTTCGTGCTCTGGCTAGGGCTCAAAGGATAAAAGTCACCGTGAAGTGGACAGTGGAAGCCGACCCGTCGCTCACGCCTCCTGGCACGCCGCGTCAGGATGCATAGCAGAGCACCAAAGCTGAACATTAGGGCACCCACGACAATGCAGATTGGGCCCAGGATGCGGGAATTTCCGGTAAAGGCGATGCGCGCCGCATATGAGTCCTTGTCCTCGTCCTCACCGGGACCCCGATATGATGCAGCTGAAACACATATGACTAAACGCGTCATGAATTTTTCTCTGGGGAACGACCTTCAACATCGATCGTAAACTTGCCCCCGGAAAATTCGATTTGGAATTTTTTTATTAATTTGAATCGAACTCTGCTTACTTCTATGTTTTATTAGTAGAAAAGAGATGACCTTTGTAATAAATGAATACAAAGTCAATGTAATTGTAAGAAAACTTGATCTACGTCTCGCTAAAGGAAAATAATGCATTCTATGCAATAATTATATAAAGCTTGTATTTTCGATTTCTTTGCTAAGTACAAAATAGAAAATTTTTGTGAAAATCTTCCAGTAAAAATTGTTAAAACTTATCATAATAATTTTTAAAACTGACGCTATGGTAGGCATAATGCCTATAAATATAGTCACAAAGAGCTAATTTTAAGGAAAATTAATAAATTAATAATCAATTATTAGGTTTCCTTTTATTATTTCGAAAACATAAAGATAAACGAGTTTCATATTCATTCAGAGTCGATTTAAAAGTTAAAATGATACTAGAAACCAAAATAAAGTTTAATAAATATTTTAGTCAGTCTTGTTTGATTAAACTATATCATAAATAATATAATCACATTCATTGAGATCACATTAGCCCAAGAGACACTAGACTTATTGATTATTCTATTAAAGTGGCCATTTTGAAAACAAAAGAATAGTAATATAATGACGTATAAAATTATAATAGATTAAGAATCTAGAAAAAAACTGTTGGAATTATTATCTAAAATAAGTGAATTTATATAAATATTTAGAAATAGAAAAATCTATTATAAATATAATTTTTATGTTTGATTACAATTGACTAAACAGTAGATCAAATAATAAATTATCACCATAACTAAATCGGAAAAATAGTAATTTTATTAAAAAATAATCCTTTTCCATTGCGAAAATGTACTAGTTAACGATATGTGATTAAAGTAGAAAAAACGTTAGAATTGTTCTATGAAATTAATTTCTATATTCTGCATTATTAAACACTCATTTATCTATTATAAATACATAGTTTATTTATAATTAGATCCCAATTTTTAAATAATTCATAAAGTAAAAGATATTTTATAAAAATAAATAGAATAAATTATATAAAATATATGAAATATCATAAAAGAGTCTTATACAACATACTTGCAGAAGAGAAAAAAAAAGAAATAACTCACAATGACTCATCAAAGAATCTCTCATATATCAGCGACAATTAAGAGATTATAAATGTTCCTTGACGTAGTTTCATATTAGTTCTTCTATTGAAAATATTAGTTTATTCATAAATTTTCATTAGTATCTATTATATTTTAATACCACGTGCATATGACGATAGAAATAAAATTAATGGATGTATTTTACATAATTAAATTTTGAATGAACAATACATAAAAATTATTCTTAACGATAGAGCAAAGTGACTATAAATATTTAAAAACATCAGTTGAACTATTTTCTTACTTTTCTAAATTATATTATATTTATTAAATTAAAAGAAAATTTAAATATTATATTTAAATATTTAAATAATATATACTAAAAATCTAGGTTATTGTACATAATTTATTTATTATATAAATAAAGAATATTATAGAAATTTATTTTTAAGCCAGCTAATTAAGTACTCATTTCTCCATATTTATGTACTATGAAACGTTGTAAATACATTTAAACAAAATATTAATTTAAAGAAAATAAATAATTTTGCATTTTTCATAAATGAAAAGTTTTATTAATTTATTTGAATTTACTTTATAAAAACTTATTTTAAAAAATCTAGTAATTATATTTTATTTAAATTCAAATTAGATTTTGAATGCACCATTTTTGGACATTAGAATATTATCCTCTTTTTTTATGCAATATTTTTAATATTCAGAAGTTGTTTATTAGTAAAAATGCAGAAAGAAAAATTCATTTTTATTAATGTCAAATAAAGTAATTATTTTCTTTAAAAATATTAAATAATTTTTAAAATTTATGCAATTATTATATGATTTGAGAAAATAATTTAAAATACATACAAAATTAAAATTTAGAATCTTGATTTAAAAACCTAAATTCTAAAACATGAATCAATAACTCATTAAATTTCATTAATAAAAATGAAACGTTGTATTCATATTTCTTTTATCTCATTAATATTTCAAATTCAAACGTATTTTCGCAATAATGAAAACAATATCACTTTTAATTAAATAAGTATCACGTTTAATTAGTCTCGGTATATTAGAAGAATGTCATCAAATCATAAAACAAAAAATTTAATTTATTTTTTTGAACCACGTGTCTCTAAATGTAACTTTAACACAAATCGTGCTTTCAAAAACTATTAATTCTCCAACGTAAAGTACTATCTAATTTTTTTATTTGAAATGAAAGTCAGAATTAACAAAACATCAGGCGAAGATCTCTAAACTATATCTTATTACCGAGGCAAGATTTCAGTATAACGAAATACGAGTAATTTGTTACAGCATCCAGCGTTGTGCATGGACTCTCGAACTTTTATTAAGAACTATGACTCAGAATGACCGACACTTCCGACGCGATCCACAGTCTGAAAAAATAGAGAAGCAGAGACCGCCATCAATGGCATCCGTCATTCTCGTTTTATGAATTAGACTTCAGAAATACTTCCACGCGTAGTTGATGTCGCACGGCTTCTTCACGCGAGCCATTGTCAGGAGAAAAATACCGAAAGTGAAAGAGAGATAGAGGAAGAGATTATTGTAGTACGAATCACTTGAACTCACGATCATGTGTACGTCGACTACGCGCATTGGATTAAGTCCAAGCACCGCGCTTAAAGATCTCTTTTTTTATTTCTTATTTTTGTGAGACTAAGAAGAAATTCTCGCGAAAATTTTATAACAGTTCTAAAAAATCCCTTCTTTGATTGTACAGGTAAGTTATTTTACGATCATGAACACTCTTAAACTCTCAAGTTTTTCTTTGTGAAGTTTCTATTAACTAACGCCTAAACAAACTAACCCCTTATCCTGAAATGAATAATTTAATAATTAAATTTTCCATTGATTTATTTCCCTCTCTACATACTAGTACTTTATTGATATATGAGTGAATAGTATTGATCATATCTTTCTAGTAATTCTGTATTTTAATAATATTCATTCGCAATGCAAACTAGAGATATGGATGTCTATTTTGAGAGAAACAAAAATCACTTTTCTTGTTATCAATATTTAAAATTAAAATATTAAAGGAAATGATATTTATTTTGAATCATCATTTTATCTTTTTTATAAAATAATAAACAAAGAAATTTGATTTTAATGCTTTGCATTTCTTCCATGTTCCAATATTTACACAAAAGTAAATGTCTATACGGAAGTAATTGCAATAAATATCAATAAATGCTTTGTGCCCATTTATAAACGAATTAGAAACGAAATCAAACATGATTTCGTTTCTGATAACTTTTCTGCGACAAACTAAGGAACACTCAAAGATCACAAAAAGCCTCTTATCAAGTCTCGTTACTACCAACCAACCGAAGATCCATACATACCAGTGAGAACGGCGCCGACGAGGACGAAGAGGAAGCCGAAGGCCGGTAAAGCGATTTGACAGTTGGCAGCTACTACGACACCGGCTACCATCAAGCCGCCCTCGATCTTTTCCACTCGCAATCGTGATATCGAGGTTGGGCATTTTAATTTGGTACCGAATCCACCACCGTTCAGTATCCCTTCTTCCGGTGATGCGTTGCCGCGCCTGCGACACGATTGAAAAATCCATACGTTAGTATGTACCGTCGCTTCCGTTATTGCCTTACACCAAGAGATCTTTATTTGAAGGAACAGTTACTTTATTTTCAGAGCATCTGAAAGGAGCCGTTTGTCATGGATAAAAAGTATAGAAGAGAGTGTGATTTTCACTTTTTGAAAATTAATTTTATTTCTGACGCTGTATTACTTATTAGTTTTATAAACGTTTACTTGACAACGGGTTAACTCGGTTGTCTGTATTGAAAATACCATCATGTCGTAAATATTATTATTGGAAAACGATCCAATAATCATCTTAATCTATTATAGATATGAAATACGTAATGTCATTTATTTATGTAGCGTGATAATATAACTTTCAACCTTTGAGTGGTATTGACAACGATAAATAATATAATACATAAGATGTACAACTAATATTAATATGCGCTGCAAAATCATTACTTGAGAAATGATATATTTACCCTTAAATGTTAAAATATATAAATTAAGTAAATAAAGACGTAAATGTGACTACATAAATTAAAAAATTACTATTATTCAATATGTAAGTGTTTTTAATCTCTAAATTAACGTGATGCAATAAGATAATAATTTCTTCTACACTATCGTTTACACTGTTTTTTTGCACTTTCTGTCTGAAATTTTTAGATATTGTTAAGCATATTATTGTTGTCTTCTGTATTTGAAAATTTATATGAAAATGTAGACGTAACAAGATTTTTTTGTATTAACGAATTATAGTAACACATGCAAACGAGGAACGTGTTTGAAGGTCTCTTAATATGTCGCGAACTCACAGTTCAAGCGCTCTTTGTCACATCAAGATAAGAATTACTGCGTTATATGATGTATTTATGATTACACTACTAAAAAGTAAAATTTAGTAAAATTTAGACTCAGATTCAAGAGTACTTACTTTATTAAAGCAAACTAATGTTGAAATTAAATCACATATGAGAGTCTTCTCATTTTCACATATATACACGTTACTGATATTTTGTTAACACGTTAAATATTAATTATAATTGAATTCAATAATTTGTATTCGTAAATTAATATTTTTAATTTATGATAAATTTTGATAACATTTATAGATAGCACAAAATATTCAATAAATACTAAAATAAGATGAAGTAAACAATGTTTTAATGGATATTTGCATATATTAAGGGAAAAGGGCTATTCCGCAGTCTAAATATATACTTGATATATAAAATTTTAACTAAATGATATTTTGAATCATATTTATTAAACCTCGTTTATTTATATTATCATTTCAATTAAATATCAATTTTTACTCCCATATTGTCTTGAATAATAATTTCTATAATTAAACTTAGTTAAATTGATAAGTATTTTACATTATTCATATATACTAGTTCTAACATCTTCCACTAATTATTGATCCATGAATCATAAATTGTAATGTTTTAAGATACCAGATAATGTAAGTATATATGACGTGTATGTACATATGTATATGTACGTATGTATGTATGTATGTATATAACTATTTAACGTATAACTTCATTCAATGATTTTAAATTAAATATACAGAACTAACATTATTTAATTATGTATTAAAAAATTAAAAAGAACATAAATATACTTATTAAAGCTGAGTTACTGTAGTTTGAAGACTATAAAATTGAAGATGTAGTAGAACAAGTAATAAAAGCATAAACGTGCAAAACCACTTCAAATCAATAAAAAAAACTATCAAATACGTGAATAGTAATATTTATAAATAAAAATATTTAATCAATATAACAAATTAGTAAGTTTCTTCACGATTACAAAATTAAATTTTGTAAAATTTTTCAAAATATGAATTTAAATGCAGTTTCAACTTCAATGAATATTAAATTGATGGTAAAAAAACTATTTTAAAAAACAAACTTTTCCATATATCACTGCATGTGCCATTTATAATAAGAATATACAAAATAATTTTCTCATGATAACTTAGCACATAACTTGACCAACTTCGTTTGAGATGAAATGTATCCAATAGCTTTGATGTGCATCAAGTTTGTATAAAAAGCGCAATGAATTTTGCAGATTTCATCGATGAAGATGAAAAATTCATAAGATGTGATCACAGTATTAAATTATTAAACAGATCGCTTTTAACGGTGCCACATAGATGTCAAATTCACTTTCGGTGCCACACGCTTAATGTACACATCGTATAAGTATGTACTTAAGTTAATGGAGTAAAAACTTGTTATTGATTACATAATTTTTTAATGGAGCAGAGGTAAAAGTATTAGTATTACCAAAACCTATCGATAATAGTTCTTATATGAAAACAGGTAGTAATTAAATTGAGTTTTAATTATTTTATTATCGATATACATTATTAAATTTTAACATTATAATATCAATCAAATTATATAAAGCTTTATCATTAGAAATGAAATTTTTAGTCCTTTTACTCTATGATGTAACTGTAAAAGAGTATTAAGAATAGAATTTAAATAAAACTTTTTCTTTTTATAATTCTCTAAAGTATAATTTGTTTCAGATAAAAATTAAATCTATCTGATAAAATTAAACTTTCTATTGGAGGACAATATATTTCACATTATTCAAAAAGGTTGTGGTTATTAAAAATAACATTTTATTTTAATAATAATACAGAAAAATAATTATTAATGATTATACTTAATTTTAACTAGTAATTGTGTGTAAAATTATCAAATTTTTGTTTTAGATGTACATTCTTTTCTTTTTAATATGGTTGAGAGCACATAACAGTATAAAAGTAGTAGAAAATTTTGCTATCATAAGACACTAGATATTTTTCTCATTTCATGTTTACTTATTATACATAAACCAATATATAACTATCAATTAAAAGACATACAGTGACTTTTACAATATTGTTAAAGTAATGGAAAATAAATCATAAATTAACATCAACAATATTCCGCTATTTTTAATGATTAACTAACGCGTAAAAGTAAAATGACTTATAATATATCTTTTTAGAAAAGTTGAAATATTAAAAAATAGATGTGATAATATTGTATTATTATAAATATAACTATAAAAACGAATTACGAGTACTTAAAAAAATTTACTTGGTAATTAGTACATTGTTTTTTTTTAATCAAAAAATGATCCGATAATTTTTTATTGTCAAGCATTATTACAATATTTAAAAAATCTTATATTGCATTTAGATTTTCTTTTTACATTATTTATACTACAGTATCGTTTTTTATATAATTTATAATATAATATGCAATATTTAATTCAAATAAAAAAGTAAAATTGAAGAATTTAAGTAAAAATGTACTTTATAATAATAAATTTTAATAATTTGTTATAATGGTTATAAAGTTTTTAATTAAAAGTATTTGTTACATTTCAACAAATATATTTTATTTAAATTTATCTCACAATATAGATTCTTCAAATGTAATATTATTTTAATTTTCAATATCGAGCAATTAACAATACAAATTTATGAAAAACTCAATTGTACGTTATAAAATATTGATGTTACAGATTAGATACTTAGGCTTTTAATCTTCCGAATAATTTTGTTCTTGAAAAGTTCTAACAAAGATAAATGACTTTTCTCTAGATTTCGAGTCGACGGAACAAGCTTTAAACCTCAAGTTTATGCGTTATCAAGTATATATAAGCTCAAGATAATAAAATTCAAGATTAATACAAAGCTTTCAGTTATTTCATGATGGTTCTTAGTTTTTTGTGATAGTCAAGAAAATTGTATTCTTGAAGCTGTTATAATATACTACAAAAATTTTATATTTTATTTTCTATGTTAGTAATTGAAAAAAATTATAATAAAAATTTTTTATCAATTAAGGGCAATTTTAATAAATTATAAATTTTTTCACATAGTGAAAACTATAATATGAAACAATGAAGAAACTAAAACATGTTTGTATTATACAAACTGAAATTTCTCAGAAGTAATATTGAAGTAACTAAATGAACCGAAGAGTTATTACTTAAGTGATATTTCATGAAAAGAAAATCGTAATTATGTGGATTTTTTGTATTGAAATTATTTTCATAGTCAAATTATTCGATGGTGAAGAGCCAAGTTAGATTGATAAACGATATAATTTATTAATATTAAATAAAAACAAACACTTGTAATACTGAAAAATAATAAAATTGAGCTTATATTAATATTCAAATTAAGACATTGAAAAGGCCTTGACTTTAAGTAATAAATAAAAATTAATGTTTGAAGATCTTAATATAAGCCTTTTGCATATATTATAGAAAATCTAGAGTTAAACAAATTTTGGCATCTATCATAATTACAAATGAATGGTTTTTTACAGCAGATAAACATAATTACAAAATGAATAACTCCAAATGTATTATTGCAATTAAAATAGATTGCTTCTGCGGATGTTAGTTATACAATATTTGAACCTTAGCTTAAGTAAATTGGCCCGATTAATTCTTTAGCCTTGACCAATTGAATTTTGGTTTTAAGCTACTAACACGAGGACGATTCCACGTAGACACATACATCGCGTCTCCGGAGCAATCCGCGCACCCACATAAGATTTTCTTCCCCAAATTAGGTCTGATAAGACACTTGCGCCATAAAAATGGAAGCCAGCTGAGTAAATTTGCAACACCCGGAGACAGATATGCGAACGCAACTATAGGTTCAACGTCCCGAACGAACACGTCCCTTTCTCCACGACCTTGACTCCAGCGCTTCTTGTCTCGCACGTACCACATAGGATGAAAACGACTCGTGCGACTCTTCGCTCTAATAGTTTTCCAGTTTCTTTTATCAGTGTCTAGTTCCCGACATTTTAATTATTCCTCTAATTATTCCCCTGCAATCTCCCGCCGTTCTTAAAACGAGAATTAAGAAATTGATCGCAAGATAAGTAGGGCCGATCCCAGCGCAGTATTTTGGGTGTTTTTAAATAAGATGAGACTAATCACTAAAAACTTTGAAGGATCAATAAACATATTTCTCATTTATTAATGAACATACGTTTTGTTTTACAATATCACGGAGATAATCAATTCTGTAAGATGTAAAAATTAAATAGAAAATCAAACAGAAAGATTATATTATAATAAAAATAATTTCTATTTACTACTCAAAAACAATAAATCGCGTTAGAGCATTTTTTCCCTTACCTTTTACAATTTTATAATAAAACTTAAAAACAAGGAAATTCATTTATAATGAAAAGCACATCAATGAAATAAGTTTCATAAGCGTAAAAATCACGTCTTATATACTTTAACATATTATATTTATTATACCGTAATTCTTATTCGTATGTTTGCAATTTCAAATTCATTAACGCGCAATATTTTTTAAATGAGATGTTTTGGAATAAATTGAAAGAATTATAAAGAATATTAAACTTATTAATCTAAATTGATATTGATCTCATTCAAAAAAGAATTTTATGATGCATTTGATAAATTTGAAATGAGCTGCCTGTGAAATGAATTTCTACAGTTTACTTCAATCATATTTATTTAATAATATTTAAGGTATATTTATATAAATATAATGAAAAAAAAAATATAAATAAATATAAATATAAGTAAATATCATATCAATATAATGCTTCACTTATTCTTTAACGGTAACCTAAATAAAAGTGACGAATATTTTAAAATAATTTGAAGTGTACAATACATTTTCTAAAAATATTTCCTTACTTCTTACATGAAAAACTGTATACGATGAGTATTATTGTGTAAGAAAAAAGAGAATTACTCATTCTTTTGTGAAACAACATTAATTTTCCGTTAGAATATATCTTTTTTAAAGCAAAAAATAGCTCATATCCTGTATTTTATGTTATTAAGTTATACCTCACAACCTGTTTAATTGTGCGAAACCATGAAAGCAGAAATACGTGATGTATTGTTACTCGTATACGTATCTTATTTCTCAAGCCAAGAACTAATTGAAAGAAAAGAAGAGTTATTGTGTTTAAATACATATTATATGAAAGATATTACGAAAGATAGAGGAAAGGATAGAAATTTTGGAGCGAGAATCAGAAAAAAGCAGAACAAATTTACCCATAGGCAATATCCATAGAGGCTTTCTTCTTAAAAATTTAAAAAATTGAACTAAATGTTGTTTTAAAGTTTACTACATCTGATCTTTTTCGATTATAGGAATATAGAAATATGTACACTATTTTTTTCTTTCGTATTATTCTTCTAGTAAATCAAGATATTATGAAGTTTATTATAAAGTTTCAAAGAACTTCCGATTGACAAATGAAACTAATTTACAAAATGAATGTTTTTGAAAACGTATAAAGTTAAAGCAGCTATTATTCTTGATGAAAAATACAAACCTATGCTGGTTTCGGTTCTGAGATATTATAAAATAAAAAATAGTTTTATTTTAGTTAATTTTTACCTCTGCATGAAGTTTCTTTAAAGAAAATTTTATTAACAACTTTTAAAAATACCTTCTTTATTTATAAATAGAACCTATGATGCGGATCAAATTATAAAGAAATATTCTTCATTTTATAACTATCACTTTTTCTGGATATATTCCGATTAATGGGTGAGCCTACACAACTTTTGTTATCTTAGTAAAATGTATCACTATAAAAAGTATTTTTAATCATATTTACAAGTAATTTTTAATCGAAGTAATATAAATTCTGGTAAAATACAAAAGCAATAGCTAATAATTATCAGCTTTCTAAATAAGAAATAAAAGCAATCATCGATATAAAAAAACATTTTAACTCGACACAAAGCCTCGTCAATTTTTTTCAATAGAAAGAACGGGTGAAGCTACTCAAGTCTTGAGAGAAGAAGTTAAAAAGAAGTACAAAAGCATTGTCCTACAAATATATTTCGTTATGCAGAGCGTAAAATCTGTGAGGAGGAAACAGAAAAATGATCCAGGCTTATGTCGCTTGAAAATTGATAGGCCCAACAAAATACTCTCGTCTCTTACCTAGCAATATCCCCTGGGATCGCCAAGGAAGATAAATACATGAAACGGAACTCTACGAATACTTTCCGACTCAGAAATCCCCATATGCTTTAGGATCCTTTTTGCTTGTTTCTGGTCGTCTCGCGAAAAGAAGTCAACGACCGACGCGTGCACGGAATCATCGCGAGACAGAGAGAAAGAAAGAGAGCTGCTGCTGCCACCAGGGCAACTCAGTTTAGATGATTTCTTTGTGCACCTAACTAACGAGGACTCTCGATCTTCGAGGATCATCGGCGATGGATTTTTCGTTCAGTCGAATGCTATCGGCGCAGCACTTCATGCGTTCTTTATTATTTGCGTTAAGTGCACCAATAAGCGAAATCTATTCTCATTTTTATGAATGAGAGAATTGTATTTATAAAGAGAAAATATTCTTGTATTTATCTACACATCTGATTTTATTTGCATAATAAAACATTTGAGCGGGTGAATCGTTTATTATTACTTGGCAAGTTGTTATGTGTTATCGTAAAATAATATATATATTTTCGGAGGAAATAATAACTCTTGATAGTAAGATACTTGAAATATTAAAAACATTTTTATTCTTACATTGAATTGTACAACTAGAATTTCCTATGTTTTAGCAATAATTTTCCAATTAATCCTTTAAAATAAAAAAATAATAATAAAAAATATCAGAAGGTTTCAACAAATTTTGCAAAAAATATAAGGAAAAAAGGCAATAAGAGAGGGAAAAGTTGATTGAAAGTATTGAAACGTATGCATGTGCAGGCACTGCAAGCTTGTATAAAAATGAAATCCGTTCTGTTGTTCTTATATAAAGATATTAATTCGTACTAGTTTAAACATCCTTTAAGTGATAAAAAAATATATTAAAATAATATTTGCCGAATAAAAAATATTATTTTAGTTGTCATGTATTTTAAAATATTGTTGTTTAATGTCTTAAAATTTATTCAGCAGGATATCTAAGATAGTTGTAAACTAGATAATTGCAAACTTTCTTATTAAAAGAACTTGTGTAAATTTTAAATAAAATATTGTTATTTTAAGCCCGAATGATAAAAATTTTGGTATTCATAAAGGTTCTTAGACAATTTGTATAACTATTGTTAAATATATCCACAACTTATCTTACAAACTATAATTCTCAAGGAACATCGTAAACATTTTTAATGTAAATCACAAATCTCAAGAGAAATTAAGAACGAAGACATTTACCGCAAGTGTATAGAAGTAAACTATATTTTTGAATCTAAATCCAGTACAGCCTACACTCGAAGACATTAGTTCCGCTTCTCTCCTTCACTTGTTCACTATCTCTCTCTCTCTCTCTCTTTCTCTCCATGAGGTGATTATTTATGGAAGCAATATTTCTTATCATCTTTGCACAAATTCAAGATGACCTTATATGTATGCATGTTCAAAGTCTATGAGTATATTAGTCTATTAGTCTATAAATCTATAAGTCTATTAGTATATTGACATGCAATTTACAATATATCAAACTCTATTGCTTATATGTTTAAAATAAAATTCTTTTACTTACAAGTATATGAATATACATACACAAATCGATTGTACCTTTTGAATATATAATACGAGATATATTTGTGTTTTTAAGTTCTTTATATGATTTGTAATAGTTCAGATGTTTTATAAATCTATTATCTGTGTATCAATTTGCTTACATATCATTCACAATATTTATGTATAATAATGATAAACATAGTAATTAAATTTTTAAAGGTCGATAGTAATATTATATATTCGAAAACAACTTTTATTGAATCCTTTATTTATTTCTATCCTCGACAAAATACCTCGCTAACTAAATATATTTTTCATAAAGTCTGCTAATGTCTCTGTATTATAATTTATTGTTATGTGAGAGAGAATACGAAAATCCTCTTTGGACGCAGAGTCAAATATTTAGAACTCCATGAAAACTAAACACAAGCGAAAGGTTCTTAATACCGTTGGTAGCATGATAGCGCAATAATATTCAGAAAATTCTTCAAGTTGTATTTACTCAACTTATAATTATTACCTGCTAACTCTGTGCGTAAATTCTTTCTGCTCGGCTACTTAATTTTTATCACTGACGGTGATTCATTTGTTACGGATTCTGTTAAAATATTACGTGATCACTTGCGGGAGATCAACTTTTGAGAAACTCAAAGAACGAGATAATTCGAAGGGAATCACGTTTGAGTACGTATAAAAATTGCGTATAAAAACTTAAGGTGGAGTAGATCGAAATACAGCGAACTGTTTATATGATTATTGAAAAAATTATCACTTAGGCAGAATTCTCATGATTACTTGATATTTACAATATTTTTTACATTTGACCCTAGAACTTACCTATTAAAAGCATTTTTTATTGTTTCTACTACAGTCTCATTATTTTATTATTGTATCTTATATTAATTAACACACGTAACTAATGATAAGAAAATATAATAAAAGCTTTAGAATATTATGGTCTAATTCCTAAAAAAAGTTATCAATATTGTAAGAAATATTTCGCATTAAATTTTTTGTTTTAAAAACAATTTGAATATCTGAGTAATAATAATTCATTAAATTCTTCAACGTACAATTATTTAGATTTATTTCATAAAATACATTTTGAATTATTAAAAGTTTAGTAAACAAAACTGATAATTATTATTTTAAATGTTATTTTTAAGAAATGTTAATGGGATACTATTAAGATTGCTACGAATAGAAAATCAATTAATTTTAATACACAGCAAATAAAATGATTTCCTACGTATTATTTTAAGGAAATGTGAATATTTCTTATATGTCGGTGTATATCACATGAAGTTTAAGGTCAAATATTTTGCATACTGTTCGTGCACGTTTTTTTTAAATTGTGCAAAGTCCATCGCAACAAATGTAGATTCTTTACATAAGCATCACTTGTATGCTCAAGTATGCATGCATTTTTACGTTTGCACATGTCTCTGCGTATTTTTTTTTTCTTAAATATTAACCGCTCACGTAGAATATCTGAAGAACTAGTTTTTTAACTGATTTTTCATTTAACAAGTCAACATTTTTGTTACTGTCGTAAATATATTACTTTAAAATATACCATGTTGATCCAATTATAAGAAAATTTAAAAACATGCTCGAACCGTAGCTGATCATATTACTATACTGATACTGATTATCATATTATTGAATTTCATTGTATTAGGAATATTTGTACGCGTTTACTAAGTACTAGTAGGAAAAACTGCTGCACGGTGATGTGAATAAACGCGAAACGAGTCAACGGCAAGATGTATCAAAAATTGATTATCGCACAATGATTGCATTAAATTTATCGGTATAATGAGAATCCTGCATCAAAGATTTAATATTAATCGCACAAAGTTAATTTAAATTTGCTAAATATTTATTTTCCTTGGTTTTATTTCTCCGTAGCAGTTTGGAATAATTAAAAATTGACGGCATTCGTCATTAAAGATTCCACTCTTAAAACGTCGATAAGAGATATCTAAAAACCTTCGTAGATCTACGCAGCATCGATCACGCATCGAAAAACCTTCACGAACCCCTTTTCGTGAAAAGTCAATTGTCTAAATGATGCGAAATTAGCTTCTCTTCCATAATCGGGTGCAATCAAGCGTTTGTTCGGGAAAAGGGGGACGTTGGAGAGGTGCAAATCTCGTTTGGCCGGTTCTCAACCCTAAATAGATAATAAGGTCGTAACAATTTACTAAGAATGACGACCTTGTCCCTAAGCTGTTCCCGCCCACGTACCTGAGGATCAGCGCTCGTGCGCATGTAAAGCGCGTTGCTATCTATTTTCATTAGTGTGAGACCGACATGTGCGGATGCATTTTCCGGCGGTCACAGTTGAAGAGTGATTCCAGCGTAATCGCGAATCGAGAATTAAATAGCCGTACTAAAGATACACGCGATATAATGATAGCAAAGGAAGAATTGCAACCATAAAGTTTGCAATTCCCCATGGACTGGCCTACATTAATTTTTTTATAGGTTTAATTAACTAATGAATAATTATGCAATTTCATCGCAAAATTTAGTTTAAATAAAACTTTCTTTTTCACGGAGACAGTATGATTTGATGTAATAAATATTTGTATAAAATTTTATATGAATGTACTTGATAAAATTTGCATATTTTGCATCAATTTTATGTGAATTCTCAATAGGTCATTTAAAATTTCTAATAATCATATGTATACTTATTAGATGATTATTAGATGATATAAAATAATATAAAACGATATAAAATGATATAATTATGCAATACAATGATAAAATTCTTTAAAAATATAAAATTTACCTGCTGTTATATTTTACGGAAGTTTTAAATTTTATAAGAATGATAATAACAACACAATCCAAGCAAATATTAATTTTATTATATTTCTAAGATATTGTTTAAATCGGTTTCAGATTGTATAATTAGATTATTAATCGTTGATTAATAAAAAATGAAAAATGATTTAATTCGATCGTGGATGGAAATAATTCTTACTTATATTCGAATTTTCAATGGCTATGAAGTAAATTTACTCTAGGTTGATTTTATTCTGCACATTGTCATATCGATGTACAATATATTCTCACGTATTATTTGATTTTTTAAATTTCATTTGTTGTTTTTGTCTAATATGTAATTTTAAGTCTTTTAAAATACAGTATGATGAAAATGTAGTGAAAAGTAAATAGTTCGTCATCACTGATATTATTAACCTCCGTACTTGATGATATATATTTATAGGTAATAAAAATAAATGATTTATTTTCTTTATCTTTATCTTTATCTATGGGATCAAGAAAACTTATTTTAAAAAAATATTATTACATGGTTACATTTCTAAAAATGTATCACTAAAATCTATAATCAAGTTCAATTAATCTATGGTTTAATAAATCCATATTAGTTTTCAGCAAGTTATTTCTTTTTGCATATTAAATTCTTCTTCAATATAATATATAACTAGCAATTGTTAGTTTTAAAATCAATCAATATTTTTAGTTAATAATGACCAATTAATTTTTAATTATAAAATTTATAATGAAACTATGCTTTCATAAGAAACGAATAAAATAAAGGCACTTTTCATAAACTTCTGTATATAAGAAAGTACTATGTCTATTTTAAGACCACAGTTTCTTATTTTAAAGTGACTTCCTGTTTCCTAAAATTACCCAAAAGTAGAAAGAAGTTAATTTCTGAATATAATAAGAGCTTTTATAAAATAAAAATATGTGGTTTCTTTGTAATGGGAGTTATATTCTTAATTTAATTTAAGAAAAAAACGTAAGTTAAATTGAAACTAATTATTTTCATCGTAATTTTGCAATAAAATCTACTTTTATTTTCAGGTTTATCTTTAGATGAAAGAAATCAGTGTGTGAACATAATAAGCAAATGTCTACTTAATATTTTAAAATAGTCTTAATAACAATAGAGCGTTTTATTTAACTTGCGTTAATAAAAGTTATATTTCATTGACATTACGTAAATGTAGCATTTGCTTTAAAAATACAATCCATTAAATATTTATATAGTTAAGACTATAATATTGCACGAAATCTTAATAAAAGAAATCTGTAAATGTAATGCTGTATATTACTTATAACTTTCACTGTACACAGAAAAATCTAAATGATTAAAACAAGCTGAAATATTTAATATTAACTGTAAAATTCTGTAATTCAATTAAAGTAAGCAATTGAGGTTATAAACTCCAAATTTGAGTTTGTGAGAATTATAATTCCTTAACTCCATGAAGAAAAGTTTGTAAATATTTATTAGTACCCCATAAGAAATAATTACTGTCATAACACTCTATTGCAGATTAATCTAATACCCTAGTATTAATTAGAATTACTTACGTAAGTTACGTTTTTTATTTTAAGCGCTTCCAAATGATTGAAAATGAACTTACATTACTTTGGTTTTAATGAACCTGAAGTTGATTATTTGTGGCCGGAATCAAAGATCGAAAAGCCGTAAATAAGGTTAGTTTCCCAGTTAAGACAATGCACTTACGAGGTTAACTATTGAAGGGCCTAACGCGAGATTAGAAGATGACTCGATCCGAAGGGCACGAGGGTACAATGACGAGGAGAGTATATATGAATAAGAAGTTTAAAGAGATCGTGTCGACCGATTGTCTCTTCCATCATCGCCCGGGCGAAATACATTTCTAGTTGATGCAGTCAATGAGATAACGAGCTTTGCTTTTCAGCGACTAAGTATCAAAAGGGTGAAAGGGGCAAACACTTTTCATGGTGCGCGTGCGACGTCTTCCGGGCTTTACTTCTTCATCTTTCCGTGAAACGTACCGAGGGCAATCACCATTAGCGAGTCGAGACTTGTCCCCGTGGTGGAAGGACGTGCCGAAAGTCATGCTTGTGGCGTCCAGGCTGCTCCTAGTCAGCTGGCGGTCATCAGTTTACCCCCGCTGTTCGACTGAACTCTCTGGGCGCGACGACGCAATATTACAGAACGACCTTACAGAACGATGCACGATACTCCGAGTCCAGTGCTCGACTGTCGTGGACCTCGGTCAGAGGAGAGAGGAGTGCCTCGACGGCGGCAGCAGCAGCGCCTCCCGCAGAGGTGGAGGACCCGATGACGTGAATAACGACGGAAGACACCGCCCCTCGCCCGCCTGCTGCAGAGGGGTTGACTGCGACCCTCGCATTTACAAACCTCGGTTTTAAGAGGTCGCGCGCAACTGCACTAATATAAGCGGAATCGCGCTCGCCGCATATAAGTTTTTTTCTTGCGTTCGGGTCTAAAGTGCAATGTAGAGACAATTGATTCAGTGGTGTAGATTCTGAAATTTATCTAAATGGCTCTTAATAATGATTGCGGCTAGATTGCATGAACAACTGTTAAAGTAATATACGGACAATGTCTACTAAAATATCTATTTCAACGGTATTCTACATTCATTAACTTTTAATCCTATATAATATACACACAAAATCACTATTCTACGCTAAACCTGTTCAAAATTCATTTTGATGTTCCACTTACTCTAGATTTCAATGATGCTTTTTTATCTGCAATTTGAGAATAATATCTATGTGTCTTTAGCTTATCCGTTTTCTGATACTATATATGCAAACCTTTTACTTTCATGCTCAAATGAAAGAGCAATATTAAAATATATTCGAAATAAATGAAACACCATCATGAATTTTTAATTGATTATATTGGCATTATAATAAGTCTACGATTCTCTAAATATGATTGGAAAATGTGGCCTTCCTTTTAAAATTGCTTTCTTTTAAAAATATATTTATGTATGAATATTATTTATTATATTAGGGCTAAGTATTCTAATAATAAATTACAAAAAATATTTTATTAAAAGTAATATGTATATAAATTTATCTTTTACACATATTACTTCGTTTCAATTTTTCACATACTATTTCATAAATAAAAATCCAGTTTTTTTATAAATATATCACAGTATTTAAGACTAAATTTTGATTTTTCAAATTTTTTAAAATCGTATTATATCAAAATTTATATCAAATAAATATGGACTAAAAACTTTCAATTCATCTCCCATTAATAAATTCATACTAAATTAATTTTATGTAAAACACAATTTTAAATATGGTTTTTTATTCTATGAGTAAGATAGTAATAAAAAATGCAACACTTTATATAATAAACCTTTCAACATTTGCCTTAACTTTTAATAATAATTATAGATTAAGAAAATACGTATTATTAAAATAATTTACATAAAAAAAACATGCATTTTCTATAGAGAAAATAAATAATGAATTTTACTACATACAAATAAAATTTCGGTGTTAAGCTCTAAATTTTATTAGAAGTTAAGGTCATCAAAACTAACATTCCAATAAGGATTAGTTAACATATAAATTCTATGATTATAAAAATTTTACAAAATAATATCAAAAAATATTATAAAGGTTTGTAATATTCTACTTTAAGAAAGAATGAAACAATTTCGTTATTACTGATACATATATTTATTAGCAAGCGACATGGCTGGTCATGTCATAATATTAATATTACTCTTTCTCTTTAAAAACTATAATTCACATTACCTAAAATATTTACGCATATTATTAAATATACTTTAAATATATTTTAACAAACTTTTTAGAAAATGTAAAATGTCATTTTATATGCAACGTTTTATAAATGAATCTTCATATGCACGATGAATACTTTGAATGATATATCGAGCTTTAAACGTTTGTTTGACCTTGTTTTTAAATATAAAGAAAAAACTAAATTTTAAGCTTTAAAATATTAGAAAGCGGTTTTAATTTATTATATATGATTTTATTTTTGTCATTTGAAAAAACCGAAATCTCTTTACAGCATTACAGGGATTAAAGTAAATATGGATTGACTATTTGTATGAAAGGATTACCAAGTAGGTTCGTACTACAAAAAAGTTATTTAATCAATTTTTCAAATTTATTGTTAACTACTGCAAGGAAATACGCTTAATTTATGTATACACTTCAGATCAACATGGCATATGAGTATATCTATTTATTTAAAAACTAAACATGAAAAAATATAATAATATAATTATTATTATTAAGAAAATAGAGTTTTTATATATAAGATTATTCTTTGAAGATTATTGTTAACAATTATGTGTATCCATCGACTATATTTTAAGTATTAAAAATAAAACGGCTCTTTGTATTAAAAAGACAAATTGTAATGTACATTAATTATAGATTTGAATGTATACCATGTACCATATTCCTAAGAAATTTCTTTATTATATTACGTACTCTTATATGCTATCGAGTATAACATTTTTGTTAAAATATGAATCAAGTTATGAGGAAAAAATTAAATTATCTTACACAATGTAGAAAGAGTACCTGCTTAAAGCCACTATATATTATTGAAAATATTTTTTTATGGATAAAAATGTTTTCTTTTTTCTGTTTGAAATCATAATTTCGAATCGTAATGACCTTCATAATTTTTCAAACAATTGTTATTACTATGTATTATAAAATGAGTCATCATAAATCATTTATGTTTCATTGATACTTGTAATCAAACTTAAGCTTATCGTATACGTATCGTTCAGAAAATAGAGAATAAGATGATATATTTAAGTTTTTCTTTTAAATAATCCGTAACATAATGCAAAAATAAAGAAATAAAAGATGCTAATAGAAAACTAAATAGTTATTTTAAACAATATAGTTTAAGATGAGTAAGTGACTGTACAAGAAAATGATCAGTTAATATTAGAAATGCACAAGAAGTTATAATATAAGTTATAATATAAATAATCAAATAACGTTAGTTTACGATTATAATTTTTTAAAAGAAAAGAATATAATAAAATACGTGTATTAAATATTAGATATTGCCACTAAACAAAACAAAATATACAAAGCAAACTACACAAAGCAAACTACCTTAAAAGCTATAGCGGCATACAAATCGTTTTCGAAATTAAGGCGAACATAAGCATTTCGTTCAGTCTCGAACTAGACTTAATAAACCTCGGTTCAAAGTATATCCCCTAACGCGCCGCATGATCTTACAGATGAGCGAAAACATGCGCGAATCGCGACCCTGGCTCGAATTGGAGCAACAAGATGGAGAGCATCACCGTAATGACGCCACGAAACGCCACGACCGAATTACGCGTGCAACGACGTCAACGGAAATACGAGCACGGGATTGGATTTCCCATACAAAGTGCATGACTGCGCACCTCGACTTTACAGATTTTTTGCTGAAGTTTCGAGCGATCTTTATTATAAATAGTCTATTAATAGTCGCTAACCTCGGCTCTTTTCGCATGCTACCGTTATTTTGTTTTATTGTCTTTTAAACTAAATACCCTTTTTCTAATCTGTCTCACGTCGATTTCCTACACGCTTTTTAGAAAAACTGAAATAAATTCAAGCGTGCATAACTGCTTGAATATGCATTAGAAACTTAACTTTAACTATTTGTGTTTCTTCGTATAGATATTCTTCTAACATATGTCAAGGTTATTTTACAATATTAAAGAATCTACGTTCGCTTTTTGAGCCTTCAAAGCAACTAAAATATCGGTATTTTATTTATAAAACGATAAAGTACAAGTTAATTACAAAATTTATTACATTGCTTTGATTAAATCAAAATAATGCAAAAAATATTCAAAGTATAATGAGCAACGTACATAAGAAAAAATTTTGTTTCTTTTCTGTATCTCTTATTTTCCATACTTACTTTCTATATCTGTTCATATATATCATATAATATGGTATATCTTGAGTGGTCGTATCTTTAAAGGCATTTTTATCAAATGATTTTTCAAATTACTTAACCTTTTTAATACCTTTTTAATAATTGTATTTGCTATGAATGATAATCGTTACATTTTTCTTTTGTTTAATATTTCAAATGCCTCGATTATTCTTTAATATAGTTAAAAATTAAATATTAGATTAAATTTAATAATAAAGAAGATAATTTTATTGACAGTCTACTCTTGCATGTTTGTGCATTGACGTGATCGCTAGCATCTATTAATGTAATCGATAATTGATTAAAATATTAGTTATTGATTAAAATATTAGTAAAATATTAGTAGATTAAAATATTTTCATGTATAGGACTCTTGCGTATAAGAAAAAATTGAAAAAAAAATTACAACTAAAATCGTTTCATTTTTATTACAATGAAAAAATATTATCTTTATAGCGGAAATAATTATTTATTCTATTGAAAACAGTAATAGAATAAGAGATTATAGTTTTTTATGTATAAACTATTTTCGTATAGTTTCGTACCTTGGTAGTCCAACACTAATAATTTAGACGTCAATATGTAAACTTGAATTACTTGTAATAATTAATATTATATGTGATACATATGTATTTAACCATGTGTTACTTTTATATTGTACTAAATAATAAAATCGTATAGCGTATATTATAAAACCACTACCGAAAATTTTAAATTGAAATTAGATTTTAAAGTAAAGAAATTATGTAATATAAAAGTAATTTTATCATACATACTGAAATTTAATTTCAAATATAAGAAAAAATAAACTTTTAATATTTTTTACATTTTTTACATTTTCTGTTCTTTTTAATATTAATACATGACTTGTCTTTTACGAAAAAAAAAAACTTCATCTTTTAAATTCACAAGAATTCTAATATATATTAGAATAGTGTTTTCATTAGCCGATTGATATTGAATGAAATAGTTTTGAAAATGCATGAGTACATCAATCATAACCTCTTCGATACGTATTCAAATTAAGACTTTTCATTTGAAACTGTTTAAAAAAATTTTAGAGCATAGTGCATCGTATATTAAAGGAATAAGGTCTACAAAAGAAAAACTTCGCAATAGACTCAATTAATATTATGTATTTAGGCTCTCAATAAACTAAAAAGTGCTGATTTCCGTCCTATTATACACGAATAATATTATTTTTTAAATTTACGCAAGCTAAAATAGTGCAATAAGTAATAAGTTCATTTAATTTTATCTCATAATTATTAGTTCATTTTTTTTTTAAATATTTATATAAAATAATATGTATCATTATAAAAGAATAAATAGCAACTTTTCTATTTTTCCCGAACTTTTGATTTATATGAGAGTAAAATTTTAACAAACTTGTATCAGTAATATTGAAAAATTAGACAACATTTTTAAGAAAATGAGTAGAAACATCGAGATTGAATAATTCAAGTTATATATTTTCTTGTGATTATGTATAATAATATTAGATGAAAACCTTTTCTAATTGAAAAAAATAAATATAAATAATATAATATGATATAATAAATTCATTATACAATGGATCAGTTAAAGGAATAATCATGCACAATTATTTTTTAGGAATATGCTTGTAAAATTTTACATAAATTGATAAGAAAAATATTTGAAAAATAGTTAGTTCAGATAAGTGGCTAGTAAGTACAAATAAAAAAGTTTGTTTCTACTAATTCACCATATGTTGCTTACTTTTATTCATATTCTACAGCGTACTTGTGATGTGATAAATTCGATAATGCTAAAATAATAAAATTCGAGTTAATTTTAATTAATACTGAAAAAATAATTATAAAGTTATTATATTTTCTTATACTTACAAGTATCTTTTATTACAGTGTTACAGTATCTTACACAATTCGTTCGAAAAGAAGTTGGAAACGCTAAATTGAAAAAAAATCACTTATCGCAAATATTACGAAAATAATATCAGATTTCGTTGCAATATCTTATCCTAAAAAAATTTTTCTATTTTGTAAAAATATTTTACTAATGTATTAGAAATAATCAATTATAGATTTTCATTACATATTTTAAAACTAAAATGTAAAACATATATTTTTTCAATTGTTTTTACAATTTAGTTTTTAAGTATTCAGGACATTAAGAAAAAACAAATATAATAAATTAAGAAAAATAACTTCTAAAATAAGTGAAAATAATGTAATAATTATAAAAAAAACCATGAAATATGTTTATAAATTGACAACCATGTATAATAAATTAGTGATATATTTAAATGATTTATTTAAATATTTACACTTATGATTATAATTTGTTTTTAATAAAAATTATTAATTATTTAATTATTACAAATAAATTCGGATAATAACAAATTATAATTTATTCAAAATTCATGGCCCAAGCAATAAACTATACTATAAAAAAAATAATAAACTAAAAGCACTACAAATCATATTTTCATTTCAATATACAGCTATACTTTTTTAATATTTCATCATAAAGGTTTCAAGCAGATTATTTATTTTAGTCCATTCTTCTATAAGTATACTTATATTCATTTTTTAACTTTAGAAAATATTTTATAAGTTTTATTATATTTTAGTTGGAAAATATGTCGAATAAGTTTTTTTTAAATCAATTTATATTTGAAATCTTGCATTAAAAAACTTTCCAATTTAGTTTTATAAAAAATTATTAAACATACAGATGTATTTTAATTAGCTCGAAACATAAATGACTTATTAATTACTTAAAAACATTAAAAAATATTTCTCTGGACTACAAATTTTAAAAATAAATTAAGTTTTATTTTAATAAATTAAGAAATCTGTAATATTATTGCAAAATTCTAAATATTCTAATTAAAACATTTGTGTAATATATTACATAAATTGTTTATATTATTAAAATGTTAATTCCATATATAGTTTGTCATATTTTTACTTTGATACTTATAAATAATTTCCTTACATAATGAAGTATAGAATATTGACTTACACCATATATAAATAAAAATCAGTTAATTAATTCTTTAATATTCTTCGTTCTATACCTTTAGTCATTTTTTGTCTGAAAATATTGAAAACCTTATGGCATTCTTATAATTCAAAATAACTAATAACGTTTTATGTTTATATTTGATTACATAATGCTTTCTCTTATTATAATTTTAGAATTAATATAAAATAAAAAAAATTAATTAAAAACATATCTTACATTCACATTTCTTATGACAATTTTCTAATACAGCATCAAGAAATACTACATACAAGGCGACAATTGCTAAAATTATTAATATATACTTCATTTTTATAAGCAAATATGATTTTTGCTAATAAATAAAATAATTATATATTATACTTCTATTACTATAACTATTTTAAAATCAAGCAACAAGAAAGAAACTTTGAATATTTATATTTGTAAATAATTCTACCTATACCACGGAGAATAATCGCATCTATCCATAATTGTATTCCAGTAAAATATTATTTACCATTAATAAGATGAAAATCAACTGTCAAATAATATCAACAATATTTATATAAGATAAGGGAACTATTTTTTCTCTCATTTTGCAATAAATAATACAATATATGTGTATACACATCGAATGTATTTGTACAAGAAAAAAAAATAAAATTTTTATCTAAATATTATTTTTTAAACATATTTATAATCATGATATTTATTTTAAACTTGGTATTATATATATATTCTTGTTTGTTAAAAATATATGTATTAATGTTATCATATAAGCAAATTTTTCAACTGACGTTTTTCTTATAAAAATTATTTCAATTCTTCGAAAATAATTATATTACTTACTTAAAGTAAACCAGTTGAAATAAATATAACAATAATAATAATACTAATAACAAATTAATAATAAAAATATATATTTACATATTGTTAGTTATAAATTAATTTATAAGTTACGAATTTTTATATTTTATGTATACTTATTTTCAGTAGAAAAATGAAAACTCAAAAAATGGAACAACGGAAAAACGGTCTTTTTAAAACCTTTACGTTTAAAATATATATACCTAAAGTACAGATATTTAGTTTTGTATTTTGATTTCGATATGAAAATGATTTTAGAAAGGGAAGTTCAGAGTTTGTAGAGTATGCAATTGTTTCACATTTATCAAAATAAATTGTTTTAAAAGATCACATGGTTTGTCTAATATTGTAATCTAATCATTGTAGGTATAATACATTTAATATAGTAATAGATGAATGTTTTTCAAGTATATATTTTTATTTATTCTATAATAAAAATATATAATTGAAAATTTTCAATTAACAAATAATTTCCAATAACTCATTTATTTAAGTAAAAAATATTTTTACTTAAAATTGTAAATAGCTACATACAAGTATATTTCTAGTGATCTTCAGAAATAATTATCTGAAACTTTATTTAAATTAGTCACAATTATTAAAATAACAATAATAGAAAAAATCAACTAAACGCCATGCATGTTTAAAAATTATTACTTTTATGAATTAAAAATAAATTATAAATTTATAACTAATTAAATACTTTTAAAAAAATATATTATATTTATATCTTTGATCTCCAAAATTAATATTTTTAATTAAACTATTTCTTGAATTACCAATATCAAATTACATTTTAATTTTTTTATTATTAATAATTAATTCTCAAAAATATTAAATCCAATACATCGTAAAATTATTTTAATTGTTTTTGTAATTGCTTCAATATTTACTTTAAGTTTTATAGCTTATAATAATTTAACGCCAATAATTATATTTTTAACTTTAATCGAAGGATTAATAATTTTTTTTATATTTTACTAGATTTATTGGAAAATTTAATCCTTTAAAACCCAAAGATACACTTTCTTTATATTTAAATGTAATATTATTTTTAATTTTTATATATTATTCATATGATAATAATATTTATTTTCCTTGATTAAATAATATTAAACGAATTATATCCATAATAATCAATATCAAGAATCTCATAAAAATTTTAGAGATGAAATATTATATATATACTCTTTTAACAGAGGATTATCAATAATTTCTATTTTATTATTTTTAATATATAGTCTTTATATTTTTATTAAATTATGTAAATGAAGAGATAAAACTATACGAAAAACTGTATAATGAAAAATTCAATTTTAAAAACTAATAAAACTCTTAATATTATTAATAATTTTTTAATTAGTCTTCCTACTCCAATTCATATTTCAATTTGATGAAACATTGGATCATTATTAGAATTATGTTTAATGACCCAAATTATTACAGGCTTATTTCTTTCAATAAATTATACTGATAATATTAACTTAGCTTTTAATAGTGTAATTCATATTATGCAGGATGTTAATTATGGATGATTATTATTATCTGTACATACAAATGGAGCCTCAATAATTTTTACTTATATTTATATTTACGTAATTTATTCATATTGGTCGTAATTTATACTATAACATCTTCAAATCAATTAAACCTTGAAATATTGAAGTAATTATTTTCTTAGTAACAATGATAACTGCCTTTATAGGATATGTATTACCCTGAGGTCAAATATCATTTTGATGGACGACAGTAATTACTAATCTTCTTTCTGCAGTACCTTACATTGGTAATTCAATAGTTTAATGATTATGAGGGGATTTTTTGTGGATAATGCTATATTATAACTATTTTATTAATTTTATTTTATTATAACTTTCATTATTTAAATTTTAGTAACCCTTCATTTTATTATACTTTTTGAAGTAGGTTCATTTATAGAATTAAACCCTATAAGATTAAAAAGAAATCTTAACAAAATTCCTTTTAATCCATATTTTTCTATTAAAGATTCAGTTGGTTTCGTAATAATACCATCATTTTTAATAATAATTTGTAAAACAAATTAGGAGATCCTGAAAATTTTGATAAAACTAACCCAATAATTATTCCTGTACATATTCAATCAGAATGATATTTTTTATTTGCTTATGTAATTCTACGATCAATTCCTAACAAATGAGAAGGGGTAATTGCTTTACTCTTGTCCATTTCAATTTACTGTTTATTCCTTTAATATCAAGATATAAAATTAAAAGATTTAAATTTCAACCTATTCATCAAATTTTCTTTTGATGATTTTTAGCTTTATTTATTATTTTAACATGAACTGTTGCAAAACTAATCGAACATCCTTATATTATTATTAGGAAAATTTCTTCAATTTTACATTTTTTTTATTACTTAATTAACCCAAAATTTACTAACATTATTTTTAAATAATTATAAAAATGAAATAAAAATTAGTTTCGACCTAATTTAAGATATTAATTTATCCATTTTTAATAATTATTATTAAAAATTATTAAATTATTAATATTTTAATAAATTGTATTAGCATGTAACTTAAAATTACATTAATATCTTGATCTAGCCTTAGTAACTCTTCTGTAACTGCCAAAATATCATATATCTTTATCTGGTATTTCATTCTAATATAAATCGAATTGTACTGTAAGAGAGAAATAGTTTCTGAGCAAAAGCTTAATTTTATATAAAGCATTCTTATCGAAATAATCAACATTATATACAAAAGTTAATACTCCTATAGGATTTTTTATTATATAAATTTATTTATTAATCAATACAAAGAATCTTATAACGAAAGAAATCACTAATATAACTTGCTCTTGCGATGCTAAGAATGAAAACAGTTGGAATCGTTATTTTTTCGATGCAAAATTTCATATCAAGTGGATTTTGAATAGTAATATGTATAGAAATGTTTTAGTATTCTACAGATGTTAACCACGAGGTGCAATAGCATATTCAGTTTATTCTGTAAAAAATATTCCAGTCATTCTTGAAAATGTGAAGTCTCAAAAACTTCAATAGCCTACCACTTTAATATGACGATCTGAACTGCTAAATCCAATGTATTATTTTAACTTTTACATATTATTAAAATACTTTTATTCTTAAGTATTTATAAGAAATTTCAGAAAAGTAGTTTCTTTAAATTTCTTAAAACAGTTTTATTTCGCAGCTCAAAGTTTTTATTTCCTCATTTAGAAACTATCATTTTGTAGCTATATGTTCGTACATATGTGTGAAACTACATCATATATTTAAGAGTACTAAATTAGTGAAAATAAATCAGTCCGTTTTTAAAATCAAACATACTTCGAATTTTCATCTAATAATTTATTTCATATACGCCAGAATGACGAATTGATATATTTCATTAAATAACAATTAATCATTGAAATATTAAGACACTTAAAATTGCTATTACTCTATTATTTTCACGTTTACTAAATTAATATTTATATATATATTGTACGTTTATAATAAAAATAAAAACTACCTATGAATTTTGATTTTGAAAAAAAATCAAAAACATAGTTTTTGATTTTCATATTGTCACGCGTCTAAAAAATTTAATTTCCTGTACTATTCATTGACGACTGCATGTTTTAGCTTCCGACGTAGATAGAACGAACATATTTGTAACGAAATTACGTAGTACTTGCAACAAGCGTATCGATTTTTCGTTTGCATTCGTCCATCCTTGACTCGGGCACCATTTTTTTTTTGCTCTCCTCATCGGATTACTCATTCCAATTTTTACGTTATACTCTTGTATTTGATGTGAATCAGATTATGTAGATGGTGAAAAATGTATATTATGTGTACATAAATTTAGACTTGAAAATCAATATTAGTCTTTTTTATATCAGTAATTTATTGTTAACATCACTTTAAAGAAATTTTATTCGACTGTTTTATCATAAATTGTTTTTGCTTACTATATTAGTTCCGATAATAACTAATTTAATTTAACTGTTATCAGAAATTTACCTGAATACTACTAAAAATTACATTAATAATGTACTAATGAATGTCAACTATACTTTAAAAACAATATAATTCTTGTATAGGAATTCACTTAAAGAAATGTAGAAGACAACTCGATCTTATTCTTAAATTAGATTTTCGTATTCGGAACATCGGTATATCATTGATTATAATTTAAAGTATTTAAGAACAAGGCTTTTATAAAAGTCTTTAGTCAATCTAACATCGACTATTTCCCAAGTACAATAAGATTTTAAGGGAACATTTTATAATTAGAATTATTGTTAAACTCTTAATAATTTTCTTGTGTTTATATTTTTTACTTGATTTATATTTGCTACTTTACCTTAAATATAATACAATTAAATAAAAATGTTTTGCTTAATAAAAAGAAAAAAAATAATAATTGCATTTAATAAAAGAGATACATTATAAGATATTTTTAATCTTTAACTTTTTGGTAAAATATTTATAAATATTTATTTATAAAATGAAGTTATTGGGTTAAAAACTCACGAGGAATTAATTTTATGAAAATTGTAAAATAATATTTAAAGAATTTAATGGCGAAATGTACTGTATTTCTTAATGTTTTAATTAAGTCATTTAATTAAGTTAATTGGCTAATATTAGTAATGAATTTAGAATATGTAGAGGTGATATGTTCAAAACATACTACTTGTAAGTTTTCTACAGAGTACGTGTGACAATATTGTTTTTTCTATGGAGTACGTGTAATAATTTTGCTTTTAAAAACTTTTAATTAATTTAAAATATTCATTATATCATAATGTTAATCTTGATTTTGGAATAGCAAAATAATTTTGTCTCAATTGCTGACTTTATGATTTTTTTACTTTAAGTTCTTGAAAACAATTTATTACTTATTTATATTAGTTTTTAGTTGATTAAAAATTGATTTAAAAATAATTATTATTATTATTAGAATCTTTTATTTTACTATAAAATATTTTATTTGGAACGATTTATCTTATAATATGATGGTCAAAAGCTATGTTCCATTTATAGAAAAAGAATAGTTATTAAATAGTAAAACGTACTGAGAAAATGAAAACATTCTGGGAATGCACTTAAACTACTTTTAAGTAGTCAACATATAGAACCTAGCATGATTTGTAATTGTAAATTGTTTCTAATAATTTGTTTATTATATCTTTGAAAAAATTTGTCTCCAAGTATCATTTTTAAATTTAACATTTTTCGATAGAAAACTAAAAATGTTTTTAGTTTTAACATTTAATACTTGCAATATAGTATTTTTCGATATATAGTATAATTGTAATGATTATTTTATATAAAATATTTTTTATATCAAACAATTTTAATCAAAATATCTTTTATATTCTTAAACAAAATACAAGGAAATAAACAGTTTTTAATTCCAGTATAGATAACTTATAAAAAAGTGAAGTTGTACACCAATAAAAAAGTATACGATAAATAAACACATACTTTATTCAGAAAACTAATTCTTTCTTAATAATTAAATCATCTAACTTATTTATTTGTGATAAGACTAAATTCGATATATTCATAATCTGTTTTTTTTAAATACGTATGCATAAAGTAAAACATAAAATCAAGAAATTGTTTTTGTAACAAAATAACAAAAAGTAATAAAACATTTATTTAAGTTTATATATTTATAGTCTATTTTGATATATTTACCCAGAATAAAACACGTTAAAAATAACATATGAGAATCTATACAAGTTACTAAACAAAATATCGATGTAAAAGAAAGTTGGAAAGAATATTTTCTGTAATTTCTTTATCCATTTCTTATTAATTTATTTTAATATACTATTTATGCTAAATGAGAAGTTTTTAAAATAAGAATTTTTTAATTACTAGGAAACTCAAACGTTAAAATATTTCCTTAGTATATTAATTAATCATAACTTAACTTTGACATACTGACGTAATGACAGTTGTTGCTTGTTTGTGCTTGCACGAGCCTATTTACAGGAAAAGTTAAAAATCGGAAGAGAGTATTTTCGGAAAATGGCGGTATATCCGTGTAAATAAACTGTCGTTTGCGTCTATTTATTATAGGTTACGGCGTCCAATGGGAGCTTTATATGCGGTGTTTCTTGTTGAAGTCTACGGTGGCTACGGACGTTATATCTTTCTCTCGGCCGTAGAAACTAAGGATATAGCCGGCAGTCTCACATTGGTCTCCCCAGATATCGTTCTCTATACTCTGAGCCTGTTGATATAAAAGAGGATTAAGCGTTGTTTTCTTGTGCTTTTGTATGACTCTGAGTCTTCTTGGTTAGGTGCGAAGGGGAAAAAGAGCAGCCGTCGAATAACCTAGTACCAGGGTAGGAATGAAGGCAGTACGTCGAATAACGAAGTATCTGGAAAGAACCGCACGTCGAATAATGTGCTGCTATGGTAGTGAGGAAGAGAGTATAGTACGTCGAATAACATGGTGTTGTGATATGAGAGAAGAAAGTGCAGCGTGGTGAATAACGAGCAATCAGGATGGGGAGGACATCGGCGAGGCGAGTCAGTGGTTCACGACCAGGCCAGGCTTTTTTAGACTGCTGTTGGATATTTATTTTACTGCGGAGGGTAAATCTTTAGAAGATACTTCTTTCACCATGGCCTTATCACTGAGTGTAAGTGAGTTGCATATCATGGTGAAAAGAATAGTGTCGGATTTATCAGGTTGCCTACCGACTAAAACTCTACCTCACCAACCTGCAGGTTTTAGTTCCCTCGTTAAATCTAGTTGGTGGATAAATGATTTAGGAACAAGGGTATATAAGGAAGGGGACAGAGTGATCGTAAAGTAGAGTTTAATGTATAAACTCACTATATACAGTGGTTAGCGCATGCAAGGCCCAAAAAAAAGGGCTTAAGTGTACAGGGAGCAGAGACTAAGGTATTTGTCCGTTATTTTGTGGGTGTAGATACCTAAGATTTCCAAGTTTTAGCCATCATAAGTCCTATTGTTTTAAAGATTTAAGCATTATGAATGAACCATCGTTACTTGAGATCTGACATAAGGATTCTTCTATAGTCTTATATAGCCTTGTAGTTTTTTAAAACGCCTTATGTTTGTGGCTTTCCACGTGGAAATAGCATACTTTCATATATTGTAATCAATGGAATACTCGAAGTTTTGTTTTCTGGGAAAGTTTATGCCCTGTCGCATTTTTTTACTATATCAAATAAGTTTCCTGTCTAGGATAACTCTAAGATATTTTATGGAGTAACTCCATTTAATGAGAACCTATTTTCATAGAGGTGAGTATATGGTTTCTGCATGAGAAGGAAACAACTACTAATTTGTTGAGACATTTTATTAATTTTAATAATATTATAAAGAATTATTATAAAGAATGTCATAGTAGCAAACATTGAAGAAGAGGAAAGCTATTTTTTATCCTTGAGGAAATCCTAAGTATGCTGGTTGTGGATCTGATAAGTATTTTCTCAACTAGACCGTGAAGTGACGATCTGCAAGAAAAGATTTAATTATGTCGATGAGAGAAGGAAAGGAAAGTTGAACGATATTAATTTTGGATTGTTGGGCATCGAGTAAGAGCAAGGCCGTGTGTCTTCTTTTATTCATATTGTTAGTGATGTATTCTGTGATGCGAAGGAGTTGGTGGTATGTTCTATACGATTTGTAGAAACAATATTGTGGGGAAGCTAGAATTTTTGTGTGCTTCAGTACTTGAATAGAATTTGGAGTAATACACTCTCTGTTACCTTAGAAATGACAGTGAGCTTAGAAGGCTGATAGGGCGGTAGCTAGAGGGTGAGAAGATGGGTTTATCAGGTTTAAAAAGGCAGACTACTTTGGCTTCTTTTCAAAATGTAAGGAAATAATATAGATATATGTTGGCATTTAATACGTTACAGAGGAATGTAATAAAATGTTTTCAAAGAAGTGTTTTTATCGAAGCCGGAAGCTTTATTATTGTGTAAGTAGAGAAATATTGTTTTTAGCTTCGTTGGGGTCTTTGGTTTGAGAATATTATTGTTTAAAATGTGTTTGGAATTATTATCTGAAATGTGAGTATGAAATGCTAGGTCGGAGAAGTTGCTGTGCAAGAATGTGCCTTTGGCCTGAAGGATTTTTGCACAAATACGAGCCTTGTTTTTGTCAAGATTAAAGAAGTTTTTTTCCTCATTAAGAGGAGGGAGAGGAGGTGGTACACGCGACTCGCCCGTGCATGCCCAGAATGTTACAGTGGTAGGCGCTGCACTTTCTCGCGCTTTTCGAAAATAAGTCGGACGTTTTGTAAGCGTTTTAGTTGCCCCAGGCGTCGATACTGGGTGCTCCTAGCTTCCAACCAACTTAACAATAAGGTCAGGATAGGTTGGCATCGTCACAATTAGAATAAATTAAAATTCAACTTTTTGAATGAATATATTATTTTTCACATTATCATCCACTTCTATCAAAATTGTTACAACATGTTTTTGTTTTTAATTTTCAAAATTCTATCATTGAACTAGTCATTAATAGATTATTTTTTTATACTTGAATTAACGTCTGCGTTACCTTATTTTGTTGTCTGATTTAGAAACAAAAATTAATACATAAGCAATAACAATTAAGTAGTTAAAAATATCAAAAATGTTAAAGTGAATAATAATAGCGACGAATATGTAATATTTCTTAACAGAATTAATAACATTAAAAAGTTACTCAACTACTTGAGAATTTTAACAAAAATGTTGAATTTCTATATTGATGTAGAAATAAAACTTTTGAAAGTTTCAAATTATATTCGAAAATTGTATAAATATACATTGAAAGTAATTTAATATGTTATTTTAATGTTACAGATTTTGTAAGTTTTCTAGGTATTAGTGCTTAAGTTAAATTGCTATTTATTATGCTATTAATAAATAGAAATTGCTATTTTTATTGATTAATAAATTTATCAATTATTATTTTATCAATTAATATTGCTATTTATTGCTATCTATTAATTGCTGAATTATAATCCTGACATCAGCTACAAAATTCGCATGATAATTAAGAAATAAATATAACAAAGAAGTATCAAATACTAATTAATGTTAACCTCAAATAATGGATTAATTACATTCTGAGATTAAAATTTACGTTAGAACTCTAATGCAAATTAATATATTTCATACTTCAAATAAAGTGTTTTATTAGTATATTTTATTGTATAATAATATTTAGTGTTTTTACTATAGTAAATTAGTAAATGAATATAATTATTAAATAGGTCATGAAGATTTAAACAATTAAATAACAATCGTTACAATTATTATTTAATGTATTCAAATGATAATTTGAACAAACTAAATTTATTTAAATAATATTTAAACATTATGATAAATGATTAATTCACAATTCTTTCAATCTATGAAAATTATTATTTACAATAATATAATAACATTGATATTAAATTTTATACTGCAAATTAAATCGTATAAATTAAATAATAACAAATAACGAAAAAATTCAAATATATTTCTTAAGTATTTGCTAAGGTTTAGTTTAAGTCAAATTTTATTTAAAACATTGTATATAGAATTCTACAAAAAACTACAATTTTGTAATAAATAAATTATACACTTGGAATTAGAAAAACATCTATAATTAAGAGATTCTAAAAACCTCATTAATATGTATTCAAGCTGATGAAATTTAGCAAAGTATGATTTTTACAACATGATGTTAATAGTATTTAATAAAAATAAATATTATTCATAAAATGTATTTTAATCTCTTACATAGTGGATAACTGTTGTATAAAATTTTTATTAGAACAAAGTTCATTTTTTTTAATAAACTAATAAAACTAAGTTTTTAATGCAACATATAATAACGGTGACTGACGCAGACGTTGTAATTTTTATCACTATTTGATAAATATTTATTGTCATTATATGTATTCTATTTTTTAATAAGATAAAACTAATTTTAAAAGCGATAATTCAGAATTAAGTATAAATAATACCCTTATACATTTATATTATAACGATATATAATTTTGATAAATACAAAGGCTTTAATTACGATAAATTAGCGAATTTTTATGTAACCAATTATTATGTGAAAGTTATTATAAAATTATTAAATCATTGCATGAAGTATACCTTTTATTTATGAAAATATTTAAATAAAATAATTTACGTAAAGTAACAAATGAAAAACAAAACTTAGTTTACGCACAAAATATATAACTAAATCTTATATTTTCAGAATTAAACAAAATCCCTATTTTATTAAATTGTTTAATTTTCTTAAATATAATAAATTATATTTTACTGAAAATATAGAATTCATAAATATTTAATAAAATTAATATCATGTATTTCATATAATAAAATATTTAATAAAATTTGATGAAACTCACATTAATTAAATATAAAATAAAAACAAATTTAATTAACTAGAACTATATAGATTTATAAGCCATAATTTTCTTAATCATTGTTTATCAATTATCTTATTAATTTAATTTAATTTAATCTTAATTTAATTTAGGATTTTTTCCTATAGACAATGTAATATACGGGACTTATATTTATGGTTCGTCAATTTAAAAAATTTTTTATTTTTCAAATAGAATTAAAAATATAAATTTTATTTGAAACCGTATAATTTTCCTATGAATAAAGATTTTTGTATAATTTTAAAATATAAGGGATAAATAAGACATTTGAAGTTTCTTTCAGAACTTTTTATTTATCCACTCAATTAAAATTATAATAAAATTATAATAGTTAAATTTCAGTAGTACTTTTAAAAATGTAAATTGATTGTGTCAATATTCTTATCTTTCTAATCTAAATACTTCCTTTTAAAATTATATATATTTTCGTTACTATTATTAAAAATTTACATATTATTTGGACTAGAATAACAATATTTTTAATCTAATAACACAAACAATTTATTTATAATACCGTTTTCAATACTTTTTAAAGTTATAAAAAAATCAAATCATAATTTAAATTAAATTACTTATGCATGCAATAACGTATAAATTAAATTAAAAATTACAATTAAATAAACTTTAATAATTCTACATATTTAAGATTCCATAAAAAAATGTTTCAATTGTAATAATAACGTAAGGAATTTAAAAACTATTAACTGGAAATTATAAATAAACCATAAATCTCATCTTCAACATTCTAAAATTTTTAATTATTTATCTTAACAATTACTAAAAATAAATGTCAATAAATCAGACTCATTTGCTACTAATAGTAAAGATATTAATTGAATGTCATTGATTATACACAAGTAAATACTGCACTTCACAAGAAAATATAACGTAAGTTGTTATAATATTCTCATTTCATATTTTCTTTTCATTCAAATCTAGTTTCCTGAAATTCTCACAAATACTAAGTATTAACATTAGTCTATTGTTAAGGTTAAAACAAATTAACTGGATTATTCTAATTTTAATTTCCTTGAACTTAAATTTTACATTGACGAGTAAATGATTTCATTCGCCATTATGTATAGATGCATTAGGAGAACTTTGTATGGAATAATATTTTATGTAAATTAGATTTTTGTTAATTAGATTTTTAAAGAATCAGCTTTACCCATATAGTAATTTTTAATGAAAATATAAAACAAATATTCATAGTTACGAATTCGCTATTTTATTCAATTACAAAATCATCCAAGTTTTGGTGTTTATTTTTTATTTCCGCATTTGAATACCAAACAAATTTTTTTATTTAGTAGTAAAACATTTTAAACTCATTAACATATTTTAAAGCTTATTGTCTTCATATTATTTCATAATATTTCAGTTTCTATAATTTTTAGATAGAATTATTAAAAGAAATTTATGTTATATAAATGTAAATTTTTCTCAGTTATACATAATGCATAAAATATAAGGCTTATATGTTAAGCAATATTTGTTGTTAATGATGTATTGACAAAATGTTCCGCGATCAAAAACTTTGAATGTATAAATTTAACGTGTATATTTTAATACTTATGAATCTTGTGTCATCCTTTTAATACTTACATTTTAATACTTACAATCTTGTGTATAGTCATCATTAGAATGAATATTTTATCTGGATCTATTTTAAATGGAATACACAAATAATTCAACGCATAAAATCTTCTTTCTTTTAAATAATTTATTTCTTCTAGTTTCTCTTCATATAAGGATATAGTACATACTAATTAAAAAGGATCAAACATTTATTATAAAATGGTATGTTAGCTCATTAAATTGCAAAAATAGAATTTATCAATTCGCAAAATTTTTCTCTATTTCTTTTGCTGCCTGATGATTCAAATTCAAAAATCTGCGATGAAGCAAAATTTCTAGAATTTGGTTGCACTATCCATCGATTACTATTTTAAAGTTTGATGATAATAATTTCGTGTTCCGTTGGACAGATTTTAACGTTATGTCTGCTTCTTTTAAGATTAAATTAGGTCCATATATTTGACAGTCTTGCTATTTACACTAGCTCGGTTGTCACATTTAGAGCGATGACCACAATCGAATCAATTCCCTCATCCTTTAATCAATTCTCCTATACAAATTTACGATAAGTATTCTCTAAAGGATAGATTACTATTTGTGTTACCGATTCTCTGATAAAAATAAATTACAATCTGATAATAAAAAATTTCGGTTCCGTTAGTACTTGTGGGATCATGTTAAAGAAACATCGCCATTCCTCAAGGTGACAAGAAGCTCCAAACCCAGGTATCGTCGTGCCATCCAAAAACTATTAACTGATAATCGTAGCGAGAATATCTCGATAACTCGACACCTCGCACTCGTAACCCCCGTAGTCGTCATGTTGTTTGTGTCGATGTGCAAATAAATTCGTTGTTTCGGTCTACACGCCGACCTCGAAGTTCATCCACTTAAAAAAGACAACGATCCAAATGAGCTTATTGATATTGCAGACAATCTCGATCACATCATCATCGTCCGTCTTCCCGTTGAGCACATCGAATAGCTTTGACGCGCCGAGCTTGGCCATGATGTGTCGTGCGTCCGCGGTCGGACTGACGGATGCAGTTTGCCTCGCAATATTACCTAATCAGCCATAGCTGATCATCGTTTAAAAGTAGGTGCAGATGTATTACGTCGCTCATGCAACCCAAGCGTCATCCGCGTATAAGCTTGCGCATAAGTTTCTAGTGCGCGTTTATTTTAGATCACGTGAAAACGAGCGATCACGGCGCTGCACCTCGGGATCCCTGAACTACGTGCGCGCCTCTCAAGGTCAAGAACAAAGCGCTGGTTCAGCTGAGCTTCATAATCGAAAGATATCAAGCAGATTTCACTGACCACAGAAAAAGGGCTTTTAATATGACGACATTGTCGCGTTTTAGTCTTGAATTCTTCATACTAGTTCGGATAAATATCGTACTTAAAAAATGAATAATAGTCTCTTTCAAATATCAATGAGTTTACGTACGACATTACTTGTTTATTAGGAAATAATTCACTGTTGAAAATAAGAGGTAAATAATATATAAATAATATTTAAATACATGTAATACTATTATTCTGTAAACTTGTTGTTTTTGATATGCATTTTTAAATGCACTAATTTAAAAACATTAATATCGAATAAAAGTTTTTTATTAAATCATGATTATCACAACTCAGAAACATTAATTGAATTATAGTAAGACTTACTTTATTTTTTAAAAATTTTATCCTTAACATTAATATTTATACAATAAATGTAAATAAAATTTAATTTATCTTGATGAATTAAATTTAATACGTGATTAATTTCCTGTATTAATTTTTATACTTTCTATACTACTTACATCAATATTTAACTTCAATTTTTATAGACATTTTCTCGTAATCGCTATTTAATATTTACTTCTTAAAAGTATTATTAATCATTTGATTTTCCTAAGAGTAAAAATTATAAATTCAAAAATTTCAGCAGAACGAATTATGATTTATTGTGTTTTATATCATATAATATAATTTAGAAAGAATTATCAAATTATATTTTTTTATTGATATCAAAATAATATATATTAGTATATATTTCAAATATTGACAGAATAAAGATTAATATAAAGATTTATATAAAGATTTTCAGTTTAGAAAAGATCTAAATATATCCTACAATACTAAAAAATTTTATCTTATTATAATACATATAAATACTATAAATATAAAGATTTTGTATAAATTTTATATCTGCAATGATGCTATCCTGCCCTAGTCTCTAAGGCGCGTAAAAGTTATGGCGCTCCTCATCGATGCATGGAGCGATCGAGTGCCAATAAAACAATTGAATGATGTAGCTTCATTATATTTCACAAATAGGGGTTTTTTGTACCTCACAAGACAGAGAAGAAGAAAAGTTCGAGAAAGGAGGAATTGCCGAGCAATAACACCAAGACTTTTCGACAACGTTCCTTCCGGTAGTTACCGGAAGAGACCCGCAAACACCTGTCTATCTTTTTCAGGACGATCAAATAATCCATACAAAGACTCACACGAGCCTTAAAACAAGCTGCGGCTACTAATTTACCCTTTTCAGGGCAACATACTATGCAGGTATTGCCGAAACGCTCACGGTGTAACTAAAATGGTAAGATTTGTGATGAAAGACGGATTCTCATCTTTCCTCGATCTTCCACAAACTTCTTCCAATGTTTGCAAGCATTCGCTCAAATCTCCTCTCGAAGACAGAGACTAAGCTTGAATACCTCTCTCTATATCACCCAATATACTCATTCTTCGCCCGTGTATTTATTGATAAATATTGACATAAATTTGAAACAAATTTTTAATTTATTTAAATATATGTAGTTATATTTATTTACATAAGTAATGTTTATACTTTCGATAATACGATAAATATGAAACGATATATATATATAAGTTTGTGAAAACGATATAAAAATTAAAGACATACATATTGTGTAATGAAGTAAAACACTGAAATTACATTTTCACAGATCTATATGTTTATCTTTTCGGCAGAAATAATTCCAATGAGAATGGGACTATGGTATGTTGTTGAAAATCAAATATTTTGTATCAGACCGTATTGGTATCAACTTAATACTTGGAGCTCAATTTATATAAATAATCATATATATAATTCTATAAATAATCAGAGTAAAAGAATCAAAACAACTTCGGAATTTAATATATATTTTTAGTAATCACAATAATTAAATATAGTTAAAAATTGTTTTCTTACTACATTTTTCTTTTATCATTTCATAATAATAAGCGAGGAACTAATTATATGGATTAAGTATGCGATTATTTTTTGTGCTTTAATTTTCTCATCTAATAAATTATATAATGTATAATTTATAGAATTAAAATAAGAAGTAGAAATATAATTTAACTTAAAAATCACACACAGAGAATTTAAAAATCTTAGTTAAATTACAATGACTTATAAAATTAAATTATAACTATTATAATTTGTACATGTATGCATTACAGACTTTATATATTACTAAAAGTTCTTTCAAAATGCTTTCATTTGTTTTACTAAAAGAATTATTAGATATCAGAGGAATATAAGGAAGTATCAATGTTAAAAATTTAATGTTGTATTGACGTTTCGAATAAAATTAAGAATCTAAATTAATTATTGGTCTATGAATGAGTAAATTAATTATTTAATTATTAAATATCTCATAACGTGGAATAAAAATAGGAGTAAGGAATAACTTCTAAAATAGTTATAAAATGCAAATAAAATTTCTTCCAGAAGCAATTTACTGCACTCGCTTCAGACCACACATTTACTTCAGACCGATTTTATAGCAAACACTGAGAGAAAACACGGAGAATTTACTTGAGACTTATCTTACGCTAGATCTGCTACTTGCACACCAATTCAAACGAATAGTCACCTGGTGTATAATATCCACACTCTTCGATTACGTATACTTTCCATTTGATCACGTACATAATCGAATTTCCACAATAGTCTTCTAATCTATCGTTTCCAAGATAAGTGATTGTACTCTGTTTCGGATATAAAAAAGCCAAAACCATTATACTGGTTAATTTAGCGACACTATTGATTTAAAGTAACTGATGTTATTTTGATTTGTGTTGAGAAATTTCTAATAAACTTGAATGATATGTTCTAATTGGATCAAAATATAGTGTTATTATGTAATTGATTTCAAAGCTAATTGTTAATTTCAAAGAATATCATTGTCATATTAAAAGTTCACAAAATTATTCATAAAAATTCAATATATAATTTTCAAAATAATTTAGTATTCATAAAATCAGTAAAATTTCTATTTTCCCTTTAAATATGATATCTTAGCATTTTAAAATTCAGTAACAAAAGATTTTATTACTGAACTTCTCGCATACCATAAGTCATTCAAAATTTTTCATAATTTCTTTTAGATTTTATTCTTTGCACAAAACTCATTATTCCAAGAAAAACTGCACTTATTCGGGTTATAAATCAATATAAACTATCTTTTAGTAGCTATCGTTTAGATTAATATCTGTTTAATGTTTAAATAACTAATTTTAATTAATGTGTTTATAAAAAACTATACATTTATTCAATTATTCATTACATTTTTTCATATTTTATGTGAATAATGAATTTAATCAGTACCCTTAGGCAAGATTATTTAAAAAAAATTATTTCAAAAAACATCTTTAAAAAACTAGAATAGCAAAATAGTATACATAATGCGTTATATAAATATATCTACTATTAAATAGTTCGACTTAACAAAATATTATTTTATCCTATATAATTTTTTATTAGTTTAATGCAAAAATAAGCTTTTATTTGACAAACTTAATAATATATTAGTACAAAATTGTATAAGGTCCATATGGAATTATTAAAACCTTATAAATTAAAAAAAATCAGTTATTCATTTTTTTCTTCTTATAGTATAAAACAATATTAATATTATATGATTCTTTATATTATTCGATGAAAAAATTACAGTTTTTCAAAGCAAGTCTTAAGAATAAGAATGTTGTTTATACGTTTGAATTTTTATACATTTCATCTTGTAAACTAATACATCTGTGTTAATGACAATAATCGATATAATATTTATAATTATCTGTATTTGTGGTGTAGTAAAATAGATGCTCACGTAAATATCTGATGAGAAAATAATAAAGATCAACATTATTAGAGCACGTAATTGAAGAAATGAAAATATAATCAAATGACTACCTATCGCTATTAACTATTAAACTTTAACGATGCATCTGCTTATTTTTTAATGCAGCTTTGGAATTCAGAGTTACTGACTTATCTTATGATTGCAATTACCTTTGCCATTAAATTCCTTTTTTCCCTTTAAATTTAATCTGTAGAAAATTAGGTAATGAAAGATTGTTAAAGCAGTCAACCATTTAATATTGCTCTAAATCCTAGAATGGAATTCGTTGTAAAATTTCACATTTTATTATTTATTAAAATTTATATATCTACAAACATAACTTTGAATTATATATATTTAATCAATTTTAAATCAGTTTCTTCAGAATTATTTGTTTTTAAATTTTATAAAATATTTAAAAACATTTCTAGTATAAGAATATTAAGTATAAATATAAGAAAACACAGATGTATACTATAATAATCACAAACTATTTAAAAGCTAATTTTATAATCCCGTCATGTTAGTCGGGGTACGTTACCTGACATTATTATAAATGTTTTTAGTATTTGGAGAAATTTGTGAGCAAGTAAAAAATTTTTGTTTGCATAATTTTTATGTGATATAATTATTACTAATAATAATTAATTTTATGTATAATGTATATGCATAAAATATAATAAAAGGTACAAAAATATATGTGACTCGAATATTTGATCAAATCTATAGTAAAACGAAAAATTATCAGTTTAGTCATTCATTGTATCAAATGTAAAATGTATACAATAATGTAAAATTTATACATTTATGCATTTATATCAATTTATATATCAATGTTCGGTTATGTACCTATGTATATAATCCAAATCATTAAATCACATAAAGAAAAAGATTCATTAATGAAGGTAGGCAACTCATATTCTTTTGTGCAATTCGTTACTTCCAATATTATAACTAGGATATGAGATACGCACATCTATTATTCGTACTCGTTCACTTGATTATTTTGGATCGTCGAACGACAACATCCTTAATTAATTGGGTTCAGTTTAAGAGGACAATGCACTATCGACAGCCGAACGTTACTTGACTGAATAACTGAAGGCTCCTTTGTTAATGATGCACAAACAAGGAGCAATTGAATGTGATATAAATGGATGTCTGTCGCTTCAACTATTGCATATTGTTATATATTGAAAACACTAAAGATTTTTTATATGTTATATTTGTAGAATTTGTGTATATATTTGCATATACCTTAGTCATTGAAACCTAGTATTATTATAATTTGTGGTATAAAAAAATTTGAACAATTGTTGAACAAAGTTATTGCCGTAATAAAAAGCAGAATATCACAGAATTTTAGTATAATAATAAATTTTGATACTTGTTTAAAAGACCATGTTTGAATGGGTATATAATATGTTTATTTAAATGATTCTCATTAATGCGTAATTTTAATAATATAATAAGAGAATAATTATATAAATATATTTAATACTTCTACTACTTATTAATAATAAAATTCATATGAATTTCATTTATATATATAATAAGGCATTGTTATCTGTTATTTTAAACAGACAAAATATTTACCCCTAATTTAGTGATTTAATATTGATGGCTCAAAAAATAATTGTTTGTACATATATTTAAAAAAAACATTTACTTTCTTTATAAAATAATACAAAATAATATTATACGTATTGCGACTATTGGTATCTCTTTCTGAATTTGAACTTTACATAATCAATTTTTCTCCATGATTTCCTTTGACACGCATGATTGACCTAAAGAATAAGTAGTAAATACATAAAAATAAAAAGGAGCCTTTCTGGAAAAAGATCGAAGAGACTATTCACGTCCAAATGAACTCTTTAAGGGGTAACAAGCCATACATTCAATTCATATCTTCCTTTTTCATTCAATACTCTAATACTGAGTTAGTACTAAAATCCTTTTTCTATTTAAATAACTTGGTAAAATTATATTTATCTTATCGCATGTTAGAAATTAAATATTATTTTAATCAAAATAAATAACAAATAAAAAATCAGTGAATAAATAAAGAATAATCAAATTATTCCGTACTGATTCCCATTGAAATATTATTATTCCATCCACTTATCAAAAAATGAATTTTTTTTTTTAAATTAATAGATACGATGAGATCAAAAATTTAATTTAGCTGACTACGTCGTCAATGGCAGATTTGCATAATTCTAAGCGGCTCATCAAATCAAATACGAGGTTGCAGCGTTATTATTAAACTTTCTAAAAAACCGCTAATCAATGTCTGAATAAAAAATTTCAAAATGCCTGATGCAATATGATGATTATGATCATTGATAAATATCGGCAATCATAATCGTCGTTTAAAAGCCAAACAACAATACCACTTATCATATGATTGAAATATAACAACATAAATATATAGTGATTTCTCGCAAAGGAATAAACAAAATTCCGTGTTAGCAAGCCTATGAAATATCCGTCTATGTATGAGGTCACGTTATTACATTTGCGGCATTAAATCAGTATCGTTCGTAATTGTAATTGTAAACCGCATAAAATTGACTCACAGTACTATGGCCGTTCAGTACAAGACTATTATCAAGGGGTCAGTCAACTCTCATGCGAGTATAAAATGCATTTATGTAAATTGAGACGATGTTAATGAAAAATAGCGGTGAGACCGCTTTGGATGGTTTCACGCTTTTCTGAAACATGAGAACCCATATATTGACGATATATTGCCATTTATTTACATTAAAATATGCTTTTAATGTATTTTTAACGAGCTCTTACGACAGAATTTTCAAGTAGTATGATCGTGTTTTTGAAACTATTTCTATATGATACGGTTAAACTGGGATCCAGAATAAATCGTACATCATGAATTTATTTTTATGATATTCTTCTATGAGCTGCACAAATTATGATAGAAATTGAAAGATTATATCAACACTATTAACGAATATCGGGAACTATCTGCAATCACATTTCATTAATACTTTAATTTGCGTGTAATACTGTGATTGGTTTTCTTTATGATCTTACATTATAGAAAATAACCGAGTAAATTCTACCTCTCTAGAATTTCTAATATTTCATATTACCAAAATATCTTCATAACTTATGATTTTTAAAAGATTTCGAACTAAGATCAAATAAAAAAGTGCTTTTATTCTATTATATATGAAGATTTAATTTTATTAAATGTTTTCTTACAAAAAAGATATCTTAAAACGTTTTTCCTATATATATCTTTTTTTTATTCAATATAATTAAAGTTTAATTCGAGTAATTTTTTAACTAATACGTACATATAGAGGAAATTGATATTTTCCACACTAAAGCATATTAAGCTTTATTGAAATTCCTTATTTTCTACAAATAAAAAAACTTTTTATCAGCACTCATTTTTACGATTCTTAATAGTTAAATATTCATAACTAATAAGTAATAATTATAAATTATATTACATGTATTTATTTCTAATTTTATATTTTTGAAAGTTTTTCTTTATGAAAATCTTATACTTGTAGTTTTTTATAGATTTTTATGTTACCAATTAAAATACATGTTTTTTGTTATTAATAAAAGAAATAAAATTTTATAAGATACGACACAAATTCAATCTTTTTTACAATATTAAGCTTCAAAACAAGTTTTATAAAATGTAGAGCCATACTTTTTTGTATGGTAAGAAAAAGTAAATTAATAAGAAAGAATCTCAATTTTATAAAACGACTTTTATTATATTATTAAATAATTTATTTACTATAATATATTATTTTAGTGTACTATAAAGAGTTTATTGATACTTAAAAAAGTCATTTTAAAATAAAATAAAAGTGAAATAAAGCTTATCAATATCATCATAATCAAATTTTATATTCATACATTCAAAATATTCGCTTAAAGACAAAATTGTTGGAAAATCATTTAGTACTTTAACGTAAAATCATTGCTATTCATTTTGGCGAAAACATAATAGGCCATATTTAACTATTATAATTTAAGAAAACTAAAAGGGAATATTTGAACTTGGACAATGTACGAAAAAAACTGATTAAATTATGTATGAACTTCAACTTCTGATCTTTAGTTCAATAAATGAATTATATTGTTTATTAAATTTGATCAATATATTTGTAAATAGAAACAGAGATCTCGAGAAAATATTACTACACCATAAATCATGTAATTACGTTGCTAAATATATAACGATGTAATCTAACGGTGTTATAAAAATTTAGAATGTAATCTTATAATTAGCTTATAATTATATCTTTTATTCTTGTCACACACGACCGAAAAAGAGAAAAAGAAAAGAAACATGCCAATAATTACTGGTAATATTGAAAATCGTTCATCCCTCTACCAATAATAGAGTCAGAAAAAATCCATAATCTATCCGCGACGCGCAAGTGTGTTCCGGTACATTCAATCAACTCCTCCACCGTGTCGTCCATCCTCGTCAACGTGGACACTCGTTGCTAAGCTACGACTCCATCTGCGGGTGTGCCCCGTTCGTGAGCGGACGATTTTCCACGCGGTGTGCGTACATACCTTGTATTGAACACTGACACGGAATAACAAAAATTAGATGGAGGTCTGTTCCTGTTGAACTGTAGAAAAAAGAGGTTGTGACTGATAACCGATTTTTTTCAATTTACCGCTGGCTTTCTGAGCTTTTTACGGCTATTTTACGAGAAATATTTCAACTTACATTTTTCACTATTTCTAAAGAATGTTTAGTATATAATATTCAGAAATGTAATGAGAATTTTCTTTGTCGTAGACTAAATTATAATTATTTACAACCATTACACTAAACTAACAGAAAAAAGGATATTATATTTTTAATGACTTTTATGTAACTGTTTACAAGGACGCATAATTTTAATTATAAACTAAATAACAATTATCTCGATGTAAAAAATTCCATGTAATGTAGAATAGTGAGTAATTATTGAAACAGGATATGTAAGCTAGATGTATAATCTACCCTTCAACGTCAATCTTTAAGGATACCTTCAAATTCAAAAGAATTCGCAGAGAATACATTATGTTTCTTCTCATACTGTAAAGTAAGAAAAAGTTTGATCAAAGTCTAGAATATAAAACTTGAATGAATTTGTGCTACAATTCCCTACTTCTTAAACTTATAATAACTAAAACTTGGAAGAGAATTACGTGATCAACATTTTTAAACCTTCAATATAAGATACATTTGAAATTTTTTTAGTTTCTTAATAATTTCTTGATTTATTTAAATATTAAATAAATTCCTATCGTGAACTTCTAAGAAAATTAACAGATATCTTTGAATTAATATTTTAATATTTCGAACATAATGGAATGATTTCAAAAACTCCATACAAATTTCTTAGTTTTTAAACATAAGCAATGAAATTATAAAAAATGTATTTTATCAAATTTTAAATATTACCCGATAATTTTTTTATATAATGTAATGTTAAAGATCAACAATAGATCAAAAAATTAATAATAACCCAATCCTTATAGTTTAATATTTATAAAAAGATTAAATTTTTGAATAATTAACTATTGAGAATTTAACTAATTTCAGTTAATTTCTATAATAGTAAAGCTATTAAAATGACAATATTTATAGAAATAATTTTAAAAAATTTTGAAGATAATCTGTAAAATTATAAGTTCTAGTAATTATTAAGTGTTAGTAAATTTACATTAAATTTATTATGTAAATAATGTATTACTAATGATATGAAATGAAAAAAAAAATTTTTTGAGAGTAAATTCCCGAAATAATTTTAAAAAATATTTATATTTGACGAGATATTTGAGTAAATTTATTATGTAATTTAATAAAAATCTTGATAAAGTTTTTTAATTTTCCGTTATCTAAAATAAGATTATTTTCATTTTTCAATTTCATTTTCTAATCTTTCCAACTACGATTTTAAATAGTAAGTTTTATTTTATTTGAACTTCTTTTTATCTTAAAAAAATAACGTGCTCTTTAAACAAATATTTTCATAATTAGTCTTGTTTCATTTTATTCAAAGTTAAATTTAACTAAAAGATTTTATTACTTTTTAGTTTTTAAATAGTTAAAATTGAAATAAAATAGATTTTTTAATCTATTTTTTATTTATTAACCCAAAATAAACAGTTGAATGAAACTTTGAATGTATATATATTTCGAATAAATATTAAAATATAAGAATATGAAATTTTATATTAAGCAATAAGCTCTATAAAATAAATGTATACTCATTATTATCTTAATTTATTAAAAAAATTCATAGAACTGTACAAATCTTTGAAATATTAAAAAGTTTGTTAACTTACACAAATACAACGAAAACAAATAGTAAAGTTATGCTCTAAGGAATTGCAAAGGAATAATACAAAATTAATAGAGAAAAATCATCACCTCTATGTAGTGCTACTATACATTTGCTCTCTCGGAAGAGGAAATTACATACTTTGGAATTGATTTAGCAAACATAAAGAAAAGGCTCAGTAACCACCGACTGACGTCACTCGGACCAGTGACAGTACTAGCTGAACTCACGACCCATTGATCTCGTCCTCTCATCTTCGCATTCCTACATATGTGCGACATATATCTTAAATTTTTCATATACCAAATCCATGCAAATATATCAAAAAGCTACACTAACCTTCGGCTGTTTGCTTTAGATCTACTTCTATTGTTAATTTTAAGTCGATCTGAAAATAATCTGAAACTTGCAAATTCATCATTAACTAAAAAATCATGTTTGATCAATATACGGAAAAAATGTTTATGAACAAAATTATAAATATTTTAGTGATCTACAATAAAATAGCATAAATATAAAATATGAGATAAATACATCTTCAACTTTTATAAAATAATTACTACAAATTTTATTCTAAGGTAAACTTAAAGTCGAATTGGAAAATTCTGGAAATAATCGATTAGAGAAAATTAAATACCATTCTGTACACGAAAATCTATTGAAATATATATATCAGTTGAACATATCACATATACGTGATATTTTTAATTAACCCAATTCATCCCTTAAAGAATAACTTTTTTACACACAACATATAATATTAATCATCGCCTTTCGATTATTTTTTATATTAGAAAAACAACAAAAAATATTAAGAAGGATATGAAATTTATGAAATTTCAAGCGAACGATAATTATTTATATAATAAAAAGCTTACATGAAAATATCATTAAATAATAAGCAATATTTTAAATTATAACTTACATTATTCGACAATTATTTTGATCGTAGTGATTATTAAAATTATAAATAAAAAATTTGTTTAATAGTCAAAAGTAACATGATATATTATAGTTTTTAGTTCAAAATTAAAATAATTTTAAAAATTTATTTTTATTTAATAAATCTATTTTATTGTTTTTTTATATTTAATACATATATTTTTTTATAGTCATATAATATTTATTTAAATAAACAAACATTAGGAATAGAAAAATCATATTATTTTTAATAAATTATTTAAAAATAGAAAAATATTATTATAAAACTTGTTAAATATTTTCACGATCATTTTTACCATAAATTTAATGCTTTTTTATCAGAAAAATTGTCTCTATATGCTTTTTGGATATTCAAATTAAAACTTAATTATAGTTTCCTACAATGTTATGATCTATAATATTGCTTTACGATTATATTTATGATATAATTAAAAGACAATATTCAATGCAATAGTTATTAAGCTCGATAGTATAGTTATTCAGTTTTTCATCCAACTCTACTGTATCTATGATATGTTATTGTAAATATAGAAAATTACATAAACAATTCTACTTTTCATCTTTTATTCGATTCTATAAAATATTTTTTGATGACCTCTTGATAGATTTTAAAACACTTTACTTTTGCATTAGATAAAACATAAAGAAATTTGTAAGGCAAGTATAATCCTCTCTATTTAGACTGGGGATTAATCATAATTTATGAAGGCACCTATGGTGAATTTTCATTGTATAACTTAATGTATAAGAGAAGATAACGGAACCTATTTTTATACTTTTCAAGTAGTATACTTTATGAGAATTACTAAATAATTGTATACATCAATGATATTTACAAAAAATAATTATGCAATAGTCCTTAGTAACATGAACATCTGTGTATAAATGACTTTTCTCTTTGTGCAAGTAACGAACTATGTTAATGTAAAATGCTTTCATGAAATTGTTTCATCTTAAGATATTGATTTTAATAAAAGAATAATATAAATGCAAATAAATATGAAATATTTTGTAAGAGATGACTTGTTTATACTATACTGATTCATTTTATTAATTTATGAAGATAATATAAATGTTTTTAATAAATATATAAATATATCAATGTTTATATATCATTATGTATAATATAACAAATATACTATTTTAATTTTAGTGACTTTTATTCTTCTCAAAATATTAATTTTAAAATTTCTTAACTTGTTTCATAAATTCCTCCTTACTATAAAAAAATCTATTAAAAAATACAATAAAATACACAACTAAAATACTAGTTTCATAAAAACATTCTCGTTAAACACACACACACACACACACAAAGAAAAGTAAGAAAATAATTATTTTATCACAAATCTCAGTATGTAAGATACATTTTACAATATTTTTGGTTTCAAACTTATACTCTAAATAATAATATATAATCATAAAATACTCTGTTGACAGTTTGAGAATAATTTAACGAATGAAACTTAAATAACAAAAAAATATTCTATATTTAAGTAAAATACTGGTATCACTACTACTTTACGTACTAAAACATCATAAATATTCGTATTATATTTTTTTCACAATCATTTTAATTCGCTGTCTCAGTACCATACAATATTCGAAAATTAATTGATATTGCTTTCAAAAAATCTTAATATACTATTTACGTAATATCATGTTTTTATATTGAATTAATCAAATTCATTCAACAGTTATCATTATTTACAAAAAATAATCACAAGATATCGATACACTTAATCTTAAACAAAATATTAAATATTCAATCTAAGAAATGCTAAATATTTAAAAATATTTAAAAAACGCTTCAGGAGAAACAAAAAGCAGAGTTTTTAAAAAAATATTTATGTCGATATAAAAATTAAATAATTAGAGGAATAAACTAATCGAATAAATGCTACGATTGAAATTCATTGTTCGAAGAGTTTACTTGAGCTTCTTCGGTTCAGACTTGAGTAATATCTCATCGTCATTCCTGGTGAGTTCCTCCTCGTCAAACCGTTCCACATCATCAGCAGCCTTTTCCTTTTTCTCCTCTTCGTCGAGCTCCTTCAGCAGCTTCTTCTCCTCCTCGGCGAGATAACTAAAGTTGTAGGGATCGCTCCCATTGCGTATACGGTTAAGCTCGTTCTTTAGCATATTCAGGCACTCGAGGCGTTCCTTGTGTTTATCTTCGAAAGAACGCTCGTCACCATCTTCCTTAACCTCACCAGCGGCCTCCTTCTCTTCGCATTCTTTAATGTAGCGCTCATAATTATCCACCTGTGTGTACATTCAATATAACAGGTAAAGTATTTTCACCTCTAAAACTAAAGGCTAATGAATGGAACTTATTTAGCTAACAGAATAGTATGCTCAACATTGCATAAATTCCAATAGTTCTTCATAATACTTCTTTATAATCGAATATCTTCCTAAACATCTTCAAAAGAACTATCTAAAGTTGATTTCAAGGAATTGTAGTTAATTATAGTTAATAATAGTTCATCGAGTAATTTATGTTTCATTATAATGATAATTTCAAAAGTAGAAAAAAATTTTTTTAAATAATTTAAGAACCTTATGAAATTCAAAAAATACACAAACAATAATAAAAAAAATTTTATTTATTTTTCATAACGTAAATAAATTTCTTGACTTCTACATATTCAATTTACTCGTTATTCTAAAGGTAAGCTTCACTTTAATCATGATGCAAATAGAACTTATGGGTAGTAAAAAGCATAATTTACGTTTTATAAAATTATTTTAACTTTAAAAATATCAATCAATTTATTGGAAATTTATATTTTATTTGGCTAAAAATAGGAACTTTCGGATATTCCGGATATTTTTCACATTTGAAATAATCCAGAATCTTATATTTCATATCTTTAGTTTTGGTATTATAAAAGAAAGTTTATTTATTTCAAATTCGAACTTACAAATAATTTACCTGACCATACTATATATAATTACTACTAATATATATAAAACTAAAAAAATGTAAAAAGTATTTTGTATTATTAGAAACTACAAATCTGTTATTTACATTACGTATATTTCTAATTCTATTTATTAATGTATAAATCAATACTATTAATACTGCTATAATTGAATATAAACAGAAACATAATTTGTTAAATATTTATTTTTATCTGACAGATATTTTCATAAAAATTAAAAGGAATTAGTCTTTTAATTACGTATTGAAATAAATGATAACTATAAAATGTATATATCATTGTTTGCTAGAAACAATTGTTGTTTTTTAAAGTTCTGAATTACTGCAAAAAATCATCGAAAAATTGGATTAAAATTCTTATTGCGTGTAGATATAATTTATTACATTTACGATTAAAAAACATGAATTAAATTAACAAAATATAAGTTATTTAAATTATTATAGTATGTATTTATAAATTCACACAACTTATAAATTTTCATTGCTTTAATTTCTTTGTGCACCTTAAATTGTTCTTAAATTAATATTAAAGAAGGATTCATAAAGATAAACTCGAACTGTAATGTAATAAAATTATGCCATATTCTAAAAAAAATTTACTATATATTTTTGAGCTTTCTTTACATTCAACATAATTTATAATTTCTCTCATCCGATTCTTCTTTTCAGTCTATCAGATTCAAAGTAAAAGAGCTAAAATAACTGCCAAACATTACACAAAAAAAATTTTCCACAGACAAATAAAGTTTTATAAAAAACATAATCTTCAAGAAATGTAATCTTTTCACTTCATCATAGCACTTTCATTGAATAATAAAATAAACTACTTTTCTAAATTAAAAGATTTCACGTACGGCTTTAAAATCATTCTTCAAAAACCATTTTTCAAAAATTTAATAATATTTTTATGAAAAATTAAGTATCATAAATAGAAAAACCTTCGTAATCCGTTAATAAATTGTTGACAGAAAAATAATTCATATAATATTAACATTTCAAAGTCATTCGTTACGTGAAAAATTCTACTTATGGTCACAAAGTATTGAAATCTGACCTTGTCCTGGAGCATTTTTTGCACGTCGTTCTGGCGCTTCATATGACTCGGCAGCCAGACGCAGGCCTGAATTAGACGGAGAAAGAGCCAAACGGCACAAGCTAGTACAACGTAGGCAATCATCGTGTACACCATGTTGAACAAGTCAACCGACACCTGCGGAGAATATATCGTCATTTTGATTGTCAGGTTTATCTGTAAAAAGAAACGAATTACCGAGATACTCGCAGGTATTTCAAAATGCCTCTCATAAATAGTAAGCTGAGTCTACGTTATAATCTAAACTCTAATCGTGCAAAGTTCATTATGAAATTACAAAATATTTGTTAAAGAAAACTTACAAATTCTGAAAATTGCTTTTATGGCAACATAACAAAATTGTCAACTTGCCTTGTTATTTCTACGCAGACGGTATTTCTATAATTTTAGCTTATCAACTTGTAACACATATTAATGAAGAAAATTAGTAGTAATATATATTGTAATTGTCAATGAAATATTGATTGTATAAGGCTAAAGATTCATGGATAAAAATTAATGGTTAAATTGGATATTTTCTGTTTGAAAAAATTGCAAAAATTGATCAAAATATATATCACAAACGTTACAGGATATTATTAAGAAATATCTTAATAATATGATCAACTAGTATTAAAATTTACTTTTACTTATTCTTAGGAAATTATTTAAAGTGTAGTGAGAGCTAATGAAGTGTCAAAATGAAAATTTCTCATTATATTATCATTATATTGATCAACACTTTAAAAAAATCGTCTAAAATCGAATTAAAAATTTTAAATAGAAAATAATTCTCAAAATTAATTTTTAACAGTATAAAAATTCAATATAAAAATATGAACAACGAAATGTCAATCAATTATCTGATTGTTAATAAATTTGGTATAACAATAACAATTTTATTGATTTCTTTAGTGACAATAAGCCGAACAGTTCCTAATATAATTATAATATTCAAAATAATACAAGAATTGATGATAAAATGTGTCTCTTCATACATTCGACTTTATCTAAAATCAATATACAAAATTATAAGAATAATTATATAAATAATAAAAGTTGATAATAGACCTTTGCAAACGAAACCTAATATAACGTTCTAAAGCACATCCACCTAAATATAATATTTATATAAAATTCAATATTTTTATGTCGTATTGAAATTTAATGCTGTTAAAAGTGATATTTATATAAAGTTAATAAAAAATTTTGATTCATTAATATTCGTTTATGTAAAATATCATGTTTCAAATGAATCGAAAAATTGTAAACTAACAAAGGATATAAATTAATTTTTATAAAATATTACGTTCTTATATAATTGTAAAAGCTGTCAATCAAGAAGAAAAGTCATGATGATGACAGTAAAAGACGACTTTTCTAAGAAAAGATTTTAAAGAAAAAATTTAATTGTTCATGACAAAAGTTTTTTAACATAATTATAAGACTAACCTTATTTTTTCTGTACATTTTAAAAACAAGTACGATTTGCTCTTGTCTTCTAGCTCCATCATTTTTCAGCTGATTCACTTTAAAATTTTACGACAGATTTATAAAAATATTTTTTAATAATTCATATTTTACTAATAACAAATATTTATGTAAAATAAAAGTAATCCAAAACCCACTGGTTTATAAAAATTGTATTATTATAAACTTATAACGTTGTTGTGAGTTTCTTATAACTTTCTTATAAGTCTCTTATTTAATTATAATTAATAATTAATTTCATAATAACGAATGATAACGTTACAGAGTTTAAAAAAATATATTTCTAGGTAAATATATTTAAAATTTAAAAAGGCTGGATTTATAGAATTGAAACACCAATAGAAATTTTTCCATTGCTCTAAAAATATATAAAATTTTTAACTAGAATTTTTTACATACTTTAGGAATCCTAAAGAATACAAAAAGGTAATAAACATTTTTTTGAGAGGGTCACTATTGCTTTTCTTTTAGTATATGTATAGTCTTTGTTGAAAAACATTAGAAATTACAACATCTAATTTTTAAAAGAAAAATGTCAGTTCTGTATTTCTATAGTAATACTTATAATGATATCAATTATGATTAATTTCAAGTTATACTTATTATCATTATATCTCCATATATATCCAAATAAAAGCAAATGACATTAAATATAAATACTTGATTTCTATTTTATTTTTTTAAAACGTAATAAGTACTCTTTATCTCAAGATATCATAATCTTCTTGTAAGAAATCTTTCATTTTATACTTTTTTAGAATACGTTATAATTCTAAACTCGGTTATAATATATCTGAAACGTATTTATAAAAGTAGAAATTTTCAATTCAAAGAGAACAAATTATTCAATTGAATAACACTGCAAGTAACTGAATGAATGAAATCCCAACTTTAAAAAAGATTCTATATTGATTTTATATTTGGAATTTTCTGATTTTATTCTATTTTATCGAAGACTTTATAATATTTAAATAATAGGAAGTTATTGAAATATAGTATTCATTAATAAGTTATCAAAAAGCATTACAATTTGAAGAGTATTAATAATAACTGATATAACTTTTTCATTGATATCTAAAGATACTGTGTTATATAACAATGTTTCAAATTGTAATAAATTTAAATAGTCTAAAAAAATAATAAATGAACAAAAAATGTTTAAATAAATATATAACATATATATAGAGTATATAATAAATGTACTGTTTATATTTAGAAAATATTTCACTATCAATCTAATACTAATCAAGGTATAAAATGATTAATCAATGATGTGTTATTAAATTAAGTATGTTTATTAGCTGTATATCATGAATTTCTTTATAATTAATGTGTATTTATATAATTATTATTATTACAATTATTTAAAACTACTAAGTTTTCAAATTTATTTATCGCGAATCTTTTAATTTTTTTTAATTTTTTATTTATTTTAACAGGTTGATTGAAAAATAAATTTTCTGAATTCTTCAAAAAGATTATTAATAAAACCTGAAAATTAATCCTAAAATAAAATTGGAGTTGAATAAAAATACATAATTTTCAAAAAATTACTATTTAAAAGCCGAAATTGTCAATATATATATTATAAACACTTAATATTATTAATGTTTATCGAAATGTAAGTTTATAAAATGTTTCCACTTTAGCTTTATTTGATTTTTATAACATTTTTATTAAATATCTGTATTAACTTACATTCTTATTTTGAATCTTGAATTTTGAGACTTAAATTTTTGTTAAATTATTTTTTCTGTTATTTATCTTATTCAAATGACAAACTACTATAGACAATAATTGTAAATGAATTAGAAAGAAACGTAATTTATGTTTCTTAATTGAAGAAAGCTTGAAGAGTGATGTCCTAAAAGCAGTTACTACTTTACTAATAAATTAGTAAATTTATCTTTAATCTATTTAAATTATGTACGGATTAATTTTCTATTACGGATTAACGGATTATAATGATAATTCTGCAAAAAAAGTTTTACATAAAAATAAAAAGAAAAATTGAAAGTATTCATCATCCTAACATTATCATTAATCTAACTTACTTTTTCTATTTTTTGTATTTTATAATACTTAAAAGAAATTTTCAATTTTTCCTAGTTCTGTAATGTTGAATTGAATCAGAAGATGTTATTACATATTTATTCTTTTAATTCTTATGATAAAAACTTTTTTGTATAAAAGTTAATTTATAGAATATTTTTGCCTATTATAATTATGTGAGCTAAAAAATTTATTTTTAATTTCGGTTATGTTTGAATTTTAAATTTCAACATTACCCATTATTTTAATATTCACAAATTCATAGTACAAATTCACTACAACATTGACAATTTTATATTAAATATAAACTGAATTTTCAGAATTAATGATGCTCGATAATTTACTCAATCATTAATATTCATCTTACAAATTCATAATTTAAAAAACTTCCTAAAAATAGTTAAAAAGTAAGAAAAGTAAATTGGCAGACCTTATCCAAGCTCACAAAGTATTTCCCTTTAAGAACTTTTCCATTTAATCGTTATGTTCAGTTTATTAAAACTAGATTAAATTTGTAATCGGTGCCAATTAATTTGCATCTTATCTTAAAATTGCGCTTCCAGTGATGATGATAGTGTGACATACTTATTGACCTATGAATATAACGAGGTCTATACATCAATAAGTGTACACGTATGCGAGCTGTTACATCTACTCATACTGATACTTGACAGGCGCCCGTGCCATATACTTGTATGTGAATATCGACGTAAATAAAATATGAATGATAGATAAAAGTTGTATTTGCATATTTTTTGTGTGAACTAACAGAGTGATTAACGTTCGTCTTACCATTTCACAATTTATGTAGTTTTCATTTATATCATCCTCGATTCAGTTGCACATATAAGCAAAATAGCAGATTGTTTTTAAAGGAATAATGTGGTCTGGGTGGGAAAGGAAATGTTGAATAAAAGCAACCCGAATAAAATATATCTTACTTTATTATTGAGTTTTCCAATTAAATATTAAAGAATTTACCTTTCTCAATTTCTAAATTCATATAATTATACTAATAAAATGTATACTTTTTCCTAAATTAATAACCGTAAACTAAATTTATTCAATACTTAAAATTCTTATATTTTACATAAAATACACTTATCACAGTTACTTATTGATATTAAAATAATATTTTTGTATACATAATTAAAAATTTTAAACTGCAACAATATATAAACTGTTTAAATTTAATTATTTTTACTATGTTCACTGATTGTATTACATTGACTATAATTTTACATTAAACTTTACATTAAGAATAACAAAAAATTTTATGTTAACTTTTAAATGTTATAATCATGTAGATTGCAAAAATAGAAGTTAATATTTAATCTTATAATCATTTTTTTTAATTTAGCGCATGATTAGATCTGAATATAACTTTTTACCGGCATTAATATTAATGACAAAATTAAAAAACTGTATTTGAACTTTTAAATAATTACTATCATTTGCATTTGAAGTCTTTCTGTTAAATATCAAAACATAAATTAAAATAAAATTAAAACGATTTTAACAAATCATTACTATAATAAATACGTGATATTAATTTTTACATGATGATTCAATCTAAGAACTATCTTATCTATTGTAAATAATTTACACATATTATGAGCAATAATGTAGAAACTGATTTAGTACCACTTTTTTTAATCAATATATTAACAATGGAAAAACATTATAGTTCTATAATTATGACAATGCTAAAATTAAGCGTTAAAATTCATACGGTCTTAGTGTAGATTTTTAAAATTTTTCAGTAATTAACTATAGTTATAATTATTTTTTTAAACATTAATAAAAAGTTATACATACAATCTAACTCATACGAAATACGAGGTCTGAGATTGACTTTTTATTAACATCTATTTTTTATTATAAAATATTTTTAATTTCATATAAAATCCAATTTTTCAAAAGACAGATAAAAATTAATAAAAATGAATGACTTAAAATATTAGAAAATCAATTTATAATTAAATTGAATATTCTACCCCATTAAATAATTATTAAAGTTTCTTATAACTTTGAAAGTAAAACTACTATTTGAAAATATTAATTTTTTACCATTTTTATCTAATTTAAAAAAGAAATAGTGTTTAATTAAACTTACTATTTTTCATTCTTTTAAGAGTAAGAAAAGTTCTTACTATAAAAATGTACATAATTTGCTAATTCGATTTCAATATGGAAAAATTAATGATTCTCTTTATTAATTTTACCAATAATTGTTTGTGATACAAGTTTTAATACACCGACACTTTGTAAATTATGAAAAATTAATAAATAAAAACCAAAAAAAGAACTGTTTATATTTTTTTTTCGTAAAATAATCAACAATTTTTCTAATATTTCTTGAAGTTAAAAATTTTTACTCATGTTTTAGTATTAGTATTTTATTAAAAATATCGATTCTAAATATTAATTTTACGAAATTTCTTGCAAAAACATAATCTATGAATTATTAAAATAACAGAGGCTATTTTTATCAAGAAAGGGATAAAAAAGATAAAAAGCAGATGGTTAAGAAATGTTCAATTTATTGCCTATTAATTTATTGCTTATATAACATTTCCAAATCTGAAAGGTAATCAATACCTTTAAAATAGTATTAATGTAACAATTAATAAGAAAAACTATTCATGTACAACCGAAAACTAGATCTTGTTGACGTTATCTTTATATTATACGTAGTTTTTAAAGATATAGAGTAATAATAATATGTATATGTTAATACACAGAAAATGTTTGTAACAGATTCACCCTACTACCTTATTTTTTATTATAAATTAAAATTTACTATTTAATTGAAGAAAAATGGACAACATAGAGGCCAATGAAACAATCTTCTATCAAGAGTTTACACAATTATAAATGAATATCTACTCACCTCAGATTAATAAGAACGAGAAAATCAGGCCAGCTTGTTGCATTTCTGTCCGAATTCACTCAACGCTTGAAAAAAGTAATAAAGTATTAACGTAAAAGGCAAGTTTGCCGGAACTCGAAGAGTTAAACACTGAGCGTTTGAGCTTGGCAAGCTTGAATTGAAACGCTCGAAAGTATGATGGTGCGTGGCCTACAACATTCGGTCACTGCTTCTGACCCTTATAAACATGTTCGATATATGGATTTTTGACGTCACCAGTCATATTAAAAAGAAGGAGAGAGAGAACAAGACAAAGAGCCACGTAGAAGTATGAGCTACCTTGTAATCATAGAGGCAAACTAAAGCTAGCATAATTAATGTACATACTTGTTTTTCATTTTCTTTTCTCTCTTTCTTTCGAAAATCAATGCAAGTAAGTCCGTTTTATTCTTGCATCATCATGGCGTATGTTTTATAATATTCACATTTTGTAATGCTAACATTATCTGTGACTTTGCAAATGCATTACCACAGTTTCATTTTCTACTCATTTTGTCTTCATGATTGCGTTTCATCGATCGGCTCCATATGCTCCAATATTGAAAGTTTAAAGTCAAACAAACTCTAATTCGATATTAATAATTTATAGGCACTCGACGAGCGAATGCTCGTTACATATAGTTTTATATTTTTTATCTCTTGTTTCATAACTTTAATGAGTATTATTATTTTTCCTTTAAGTTATGTAATGTAAAGTAAATATAACAATGAAGTTTTAACTAACTTAACGTACTATACTGATGAATAAACAACTTAGTAAATATTAAAAAGATAAGCAGTATTTTCATCAATGCTGAATAAAGTAATGTTAAAAGCTGGATTTATCACTTATAAACTTAAAGGAGCTTGCATATTTAAACAAAAAAGTTATGAATAAAAACTAAAAATTTATCAAGCAATTAGTTTTTTTCTATCCGCGTATCAAAAACCGTTACAACTGCGCTTCATCTAATTTCTTATATCAATAAACGCTATTCACTTATTCTAGTTCTAATGCGTTATTATAATCAAAAAATAAATACATAGCTAATCAATTTTAATATTATGTATATTATAATCATATGGCTTTACAATTTTAATAATCTGTATAAATGAAAGACACAGCTATATATTTTACAAGGAAGATCAAGTTTTATAACACAAGAAATTAATTTTTGTTTATTGATTTTGTTAATAAATAATACGCAATAATTAAAAATGAGGCCTTCAAATAATATTCTTAAAAATTATTTTTTTTTTAATCGGTAACGTTACACATTACTTTTATAAAACATCATTCTAGCGAACGTTATAAAGAAATTTTCAGCAAAACACTTGCTCATATATATATATATAAGATTCATTTAACAATGACTCTTACCTTATCAATGAGTCATTGTTCCTAACGTTAAAGGAAGTTTATACATCAGTAAAAAAAAGTACATATAATTATGATTCTACAATCAAAATCCAATCTAAAATTCATTTCATAATAGTATCACACGATTTACAAGCTCGTCTCTGATTCATCCATCTAAATAATTCCCTAAATTCAGATCAAAGAATATAAAAGCAAAATAATTAAAAATTGTAAAGAAAGCAGTCATTTTTTAAAAAGCATCTTGATTTAAATTGTGTCATCGTCATCCGTGATATTTAACTAGCTACAGTTATATTTATGTACAATTTCCCTTTACGTGACGATGCGGTGTAACAGATCACGGCTTCAAATAAAAGCACTTCATGAGACGAGCGTCGCCATCGTTGTGGACGTCATGGTGACCGTCGATGTCGTTGTAGGCGACGTTACCGTTGCGGTAGTTGTCTTAGACGGGGATGTAGTGGCGACTGTTGTATTAGTTGAGCGCACGTAGAACAAAAGATACGGCGTCGCTGAGATTCTGGAGTTAGGCGCAAGTTTATCCTGGAGCTCGCGCACGGGGATGACGCGCACCGCCTCGTCGTCGCACTCTAACCAGGTGCCACCCTCGTGGCGAGAAGTTTGCCTGATGCCACAACACTCATTGCCGCGGCAGCCCTGCTGCTGTTGTTGCTGGTAAAGGTGCTGCTTGCTGCGTAGGGGTGGCTCCTTGTTTTCATTCACGTTCGACTTGTTGCCAAAGCAGCTCAGAAGGGACGTGATTTTACTGTTATCCGACCTGTGGTGGCCGTTTTGATGGCCACTAGATGACTGATGGCTCTGCTGTTGTTGCTCTTGCTGCTGTTGCTGCTGCTGTTAATGGTCAATTTAAACATGTAAGAGTATTTCTAATCTTTAAGGTTCTACATTTTTAATGTAATTCAATACTTGGCATAAATATTTGGCATAAAAAAATTCGAATAATAGAAATCATGAAATTGTATGATTTGAATATTACTTTATGATAATCCTTTACTTGAAATTAAGAAATATTGAAAGATCAACGATTAAAACTTAGTTATAAATCAGCATTTCAGTAATGGACAATAAATTAAATACTTGAACAAATTTCACACTCACGCTTTATAATTACATCACGAGAAAATAAAAATATCTATTTTCAACAAAACAACTTTCATTATATCAAATTTGTAAATATTTTGAAAGCTTTACTTTCATTCGTTTTATTTTATTGCTTCATTATTTTATTAAAAAATACTTTCAAAACTTTTTTGTGGAATTTTCATTTGATTAAATGAAGAATTAAGTTTATTTTAAAAAATTCACATAATAATATACTAATAAAAATAATTAATATTCCTTCATAGATATTATTTATATGTAATAATATATATAATAAAAAATAATAATATATATATAATATAAAAAATTAAGGGACGAACTTATCGAAGCAACAAAACGAAGATGTTTTTATTTATGACAATGAATTTCGATCAAAGCTGATTCAGTTAATGAATTACCCGATCACTTAACAAAAATGCATCTTAGTTTAAATATAAATAACACTATAAAAACACTTGGACTTCTATGAAATGATTAGGATAATACATTTACTTATAGGATAAATTAAGTTTGAATGAAAATATCAGTAAGCGTAATATATTATCACGCATTGCTAAGTTTTTGATACCCTAGATCTTCTTGATCTGGTTGATTATTCGTGCAAAGATGTTCAAAGATTGTGAGAATTCAAACTGAACTTGTATTAATCTCTACCCTTTTCGATGCATTAGAAAGCTATCAGAGTGACTTATATTTATTAAAAAAAGTCGGTGTGAATAGAAATTTCACGATAAAAAATTATTCGGATAATAAACTACAGGAACTCTACGACGTCAATGAGCTAATGTATGGTACGTGCATCTATCTACATTGAAATTTGCAACTCGTCTTGAAAAGTATTGACGAATTACTCTACATTAAATTCAAGATAGCTCAGTTAAAAAGCATATCCCTAACGCGATTAGAACTCCGTTATACCTTATTGTTATCAAAATTACTTCAAGCAATAAAACATGGATTACTCTCAATAGAGTTTGGAAAGATAGTGTTTTTATCGAACTCAACAATAACCCTTCATTGAATACATACTCCTTTGAACACATTAAGAACCTTTGCATTTGCATTACAGAACACTACGGATTCTATAATTTTTTCATTGGCAATAATATCATTGATCCAATGGCAACGCGTTCAATCCACGGATCTTATCAATTTGCTGTCACGCTGTTTTACGTGTTCGCAATTTTTAAACAATAAATTATGTCAAAACAGACCTTTATGGCTTACACAGAAACAAAGTAGTTAGTTTAAAATTCAAAGTTCCAGAATATAAGACTATTGTGCGTTTTATTTCAGTACTAAGTAAAAATAACATATTTAAGCGATTTTCGACATTTCTAAAGTTAAAATGTGTTATTAATAAAATAAAATTCAATCATTAAAAGATAAAACAACCATTGCATAGAAACGAAGCAACAATATCTCACTTTATTCATAAACAGGGTATTTTAAGATAGATGAACTGATTATATTTTCAAAGCAATTTGTATATATCAAAATCGTATCAAAATATCAATATCATATCAAAATAGTAGAAGTTTTAAGCATTTGTTGTATCTGTAAAACCTTTTTTCGCATTTAAAGGTAGATCATCGGATATTTATACTGATAACGCGACTAATTTCATAGAAGCAAGTAAAAAATTTAATGAATTACGATGATTTATAATAAATAAATCAAATTTTATATTTATAAATAAACAAACAAATCAAAATATCAATTGTCACTTTAATCCATTGAAATCACCATATTTTTATGCTTTATAAGAGACTGTAGTAATCTTTCAGATACCATTTCGTTTGTGTTATAGACAAGCAATTGTTGAGTTTTGAAGCTCTACTAACTTATGAAGCAGAAATAGAGACTATATTAACCAGATATATAATACCAGATCGATTATTCCTTTATCCTTATTAGAGAGCCCTTAATAAGCATATCTAAACATGAATTATCCCTGCTGACGACTACACGATTATCACCAAATAAGCAGCAGGTTCAACAAATGTGCCAGAATTTTTGAACTCGTTGGTATAAGAAATACCTGCATACTTTAAGACGAAAAAATAGAACAGTAGAAGCATACTAACATAGAGATTAGAATAATTGTTATACTCAGAGATGATATGATTACTGTTTATAAGCAATCAAATATTCAAATGAAATTTCTTTTTTTTTTAATTTTAATAAATAAGTATCTAAAACAACCTGTTAAGAAATGTAAACATTTATTTTTAAGTGTTATTTTGTAATATACATTAAATTTATTAAAATAAAAAATTCAATTATAAATTATTATTTTTTATACGTATAAAGTTAATTCAAAATTTCATGCAATGATCAGCATTGTTATGTATCATAATAAATAATTATGAATGTATGAAGCACGTTACGAAAATAGCAATGAAACAGAAGTTGAATATTTTTGATATTTTGAATGAGCTAAATATTAACTAAATAGAAAAATAAATTATATATTTATAATTCAAAGCAATTCAATGTAAATGAGTATCTAGCCTAAATTATCATATATTCTTGGGGATTCAATTTCGAAAGTCGAAACTCATCATAATGGTTTAATAAAATTAATCATGTAAACTTTTTATCAATTAATTTGAATACTTAATATTATTGAAATGTAATAAATATTAATTCATATTATAAAAAATAATAATATAAGATAAAGAAATGCATTATTATAAAACAAAAGTTGTAAGAATTTATTATAAAAAAGATTTAATAAAATAATTTTCTGATCATGGGTGAAAACTTCAAATATAACATCTTATAAATATCCTTTTTTACCTGAGTGTTGTGAGATCGATGAGTATTATCGCGTTCACATTGCTGGTATTCAGCATGAACAGAGTCACTTGGTAAACGCGTATAGACCACATAGTGACCGGCTGTCATGGTCGCTCCTTGATGCATTATTACAGAGTATAGATTATAAACGTGGCATTGATGAAATTCCTTGTGCTGCATATCCGTTGAAGTGCTAGAGGAAAAGTGAGCTTGATCTGTAATCTTATTACACTCCTCGCAGAAACACTGCAGAGTTAAGGGCGTCGGCATGTGATTGTTGATCTTCTCCATGGAACTGAACAAAATTAAATTATCATTTCTATGTTAATAAAGAATTTACAAAGGAAGAAGCCCGCTTACTTGTTTTATTTTTATTAGTTGTTTACTTGTACAAACAATATTGATATTTTTAAATTTGATACTTCATAAATTTGTAAAGTAAAAAATACATTACACGTTAAAATTGTTATAATTATAATATATTTATAATTATATTTAATATAATTATATATAATATATTTTTATATAATTATATATAATATATTTTTATATAATTATATATAATATATTTTTATATAATTATAATAATATAATATATAATTATAATATAATTATAATCAGACTATGCTAAACAAGTGCTAACTTAAGTTTCTAATCCTTAAACTTTTAATTATTCGATTTGGTTAGTATTTTCAATTAACTTGATTCAATTAGTATTTTCATTAACTTGTTTGCCTTTTTTATAAAATGTTGCTTGAAAATTATATTTATTATTAAGATAATTTTATTTCTAAGAACTAATACAATGACTCAAATCTTAAAATTTAATATCCTAACATCAACAACTTTTATTTAATTTTTAAAAGGATAAGAATAACGGAAACTTTTAATTCTCACGATTTTTCAACCCGTTCTTACTTCTACAAATACGTAGATGACGGAAATGCTTGACGACTACACGAAGGTCGAATTAACGTTCATAGAACATAGTTGTTCCCATTATTACTAATTGTTCGCTTTGAAAAGGGTGGACTGGTGTTGGAGGCACATCGTAGCTGCTGCTAAAGGGACGACACTATAGTCCGTGTTGTAGTTAGTTTATCAGTCGTTATGAAAAAACACCAACTTATTCATTTCTAACAGTTTCACAGATCTCATTGTAAAATTGTATACCGATGTAAATGGCCTCAAAAGAAGCATATGCATTCTCTTTACAAATTTGTTGATCAATTATCTAGGGATGACGGTTTACCCGATCAGCAGAAATAGGGATCATAAAAAACTTTTTAAATTCTCAAATTAGCCTTAGGTCTGGCAGTCATCTGTTTCCTTAGAAAAATGTTAGTTATTAATTAAATCGTGTTTTAGGAACATTCTGAATCACGCAGGGTTTCTACTCCAAGACTAAGACAGTTCTCAAGCAGGACGATCCGCTGAAGATATGATACATAATTTTCGGGCACGAGTTTCAGAAACATCAATCAAATATGCGCTATCGTTTTTGTTCGACATTACCATTGATTATTATTGGTGACCGTCTGTGATAGTAGAACTAAGTCGTTAAACTCATAGGCATACAGACAACTGCCTACTGGGCTCAATCCTGCGCCCAAAATTATGGAACTCCGTGTTTGACGATCTTCTTATACGCATGAATCGTCTAGGTAGTGATATTATTATTAATATTTTTACATATACAGATTATTTATTAGCTCTTGTTAAGGCGAAGAGTAGTATCCTAAATAATAATCCTGAAAATCGGTTGTCAGTAACTTGTAACGTAAGAATAATTCGTCGAGAAAAAGATGATAATCTCCTAGAATTAATCCGAAATTATCGAATTCTCCCTTTAAAGGATCCGATCATTAAAATTTATAGAAGAATATTAAAGCTTTCAAAGTGTTTGGTATATTAGCATTAAATTCGAGGAGCGACTATTGATCTAAAAACATGAAGACAATCGATAGCATGAGTAGGCTTAGTTTCAACTTGGTTACTAAGTTGACAGAGAGAGTCGAAATCTTAGCTTTCAAACAAAATCCAAACGCTGTACATACGACTATCAAATAGCAAACAAAGATTTTTTCTCCTTCATATAACTATCGAGTGGTTGCCACCGTTATATTTAAAAACCATCGCTAAGGCCTTTCCATTGGATATTAAATTAAGAGAAAAAAGAAATCTATACATGAAGAACAGAAATTTATCTGTAGAGCCCTGTAAGTTCAGATAACACTGAGGCTTGTATTGACGGCAGATCAAACAATACTCTTGTTCATGAGAGGCAGCTTTGTTGGAACTTCTGCCTTAACGGGCGAAAATAATGTACACCGGGGGATTAATATTCCTGAAGTACAATGGTTATCAATAACTTTGAAAAAATTCTTTTTTTTTTAGAAAAAATAAGTAGTGTTACTTAAATACTACTTAGTAAAATTTTAATATTCTATATTCAAAAAAAAAAGGTTACTATACTAAAAATATCATCTCTATCAATGTCTATAATATAAAAGAAATAATCTTTGTAGAATTTGTCTTTTATTATTTAGTTTATTATTTTATAATATATTTAATTGTTACTATTATAATTATATTCTTTATAAAAAAACTAATAATTAATTTAAAATTTAAAAAAAATTACACATATCAGAAATTGAATTTTTGTTCTTACCCTGCTACAGTAGAAAATCGTTCCAATTGTAGAATAAGTAATCTTGGTAATGAAGGAAAGCATACAGCTCGTGTAGCTTCATTGTACCGAAGACATGTGGCACACCAATACTTGTTTTTGTCGAATAATAGTTCGCTTGTTACTACAGCTTTTCTAAAAATTGCACTACAGTCCAATGTTTTCCCATCTTCATCTAAAACAAAAAATAATACATATATGAAATAGAATACAATATTTTATAATTTCAAATTTTCAAAAGAACTCAAATATTAATAAGCAAATTTCATAATAATAATTTATTTATTGTCTAACCTAAAATATCAAAGAAGCATTCGTTAATACATTATTATTGCACATAATAAATAGTTAAAATGAATAAGAGACTTTCTTAAAAACGGATGCATTTTCTTATTGTAAACTAAATAATGAAAACAAACCTTTTTCATTTGAACGATCAATGGGTACACAGATGTCACAAAAAGTCTCTTTTCTCTCAGTAACTTGTTCACATTCGAGACACGTGGTTCGCAGAAGACTAACCCCCTCAAAGTCTTCCGATATAAAGCACTTCTTGTTCTCAAACTGTTTCAAATTGTTGCAGTCTCCATTAATAATCGGTTGTGTGATGCTGCCATTCTCTAAAAGCTGTGTTCCCGATGTTGAGGACCTCACAATCATGCCATTAAGGTTCGTTTGTATAAAGCCACCAGCACTTGAAGCGCGAACCGAACTTGCCGCCGGCTTTTTCTTCTGCCTTTGTAACTTGCGATTCCCGCGCTTACTGCTATCAGATTGTGTCGTGCTATCACGTAAAAAATCAACCTGGGTACTGGTACCTGCATCAACATGCCAATTAAACTGGTTCTCTCGATGTCTCACCAAAAGTTGAAACGTTTCACGAATGTTATCAAGGAGACAAACAAGTAGCTCATGCGCATCTTGTTGTTGATTACCCTCAAATATCGGATTTACATCCCTGTAGAAATATAAGAAATATATTTTTATTTATCGTTTATTTTATCTCTCTTTTTCACAAGATATTGTTGATAATATATAGAAATACGTTTTTGTATGAGGATTATATTAAAATAAAAACTTTTTTAATTTAAAATATTTTTAAATTAAGTATACTACTCTATTGGGACTTGTTATTTCATCTGTCATATTCTGTGGCTATAATGTTATTGACAATAGTAAAGTACATTTAAGTATTTTAAGGAAACCTTTAATAAAGTTTTGTGAAAGTAATTTTAAATAATAAATAATTATTATGTCAAATGAAAAATACTACAATTTTTTAAAAATAATGAATAATTAAGAAAATAAATACCTAAGAGCTTGCAAAAAAGCATCAGGTTGAAAAGGCTCATTATTTTCTCTCGTTTCTAATTCTCTTAATGACATAAATAACTCATGTAACTTTTCAGTAGCTACTTGAATTCGGGGTTTAATCAGTTCTGTTGCTGCACTCGTAGCTGTTAATGATGGAAGATCTTTATTACTCCAACTACGACTACTATGTGTTGTTGATGAAATACCAGTTCTACCTAAAGACGATATTCTTATCTGCAATTAAGAAAAATAAGTAGATATATAAATAGATATATATATATTTATATATATAACAAACATTAACTAATATACATTATTTAAAAAAAATATTTTTTCCTAAATGCATTTTCATTTTTCTAAGTAAATTCTTAATAAACAATATGCGTACTTTTGCCTGTAACTGTTTTTCACTGATAATAAATAGATCTGTTGCCAAGTGGTGAAGGTTGTGTAAGAAAGATGGTGTGCATCGCAGTGTATAAAGTACACTATTTAGAAAGCAAGTATTGCCTAAATTGCATAAAGTTGCTATTCGTAAGCTTCCAATTATAATATTTGATGTGATATCATAGCCAGGATCTCTATGATTACTGCCTAGCCTTTGAAAATCATTCAACATTTTGCCTGTACCTAAAAAAGAATAAATTACATTGACATATACCTTCAAATGAGCAATATATATTTTTATTCAAAACAGACACCTAACAAAAACTTTTCAACTTAAATATTATTATTTAAAATATCATCATAAAATATTATTATTTAAAATAATGATGGTAAAATTTCATTTATTAATAAAATATAGTACAACATTATAATAAGATTAATGATTAAACTACACGTTGAAGATTCGTATAAATCATAGTGAAGTGAATATACTTGATTAAAATTAATGAGTAATTAATTTTTTTAAGTAAAATACTTTAAATGGTATAATGTTAAATAAAGTGCATTCTCACTTAATTGGAAAGGACGCGAATGGCTAGTGCTAGCCCGTCCAACTGGTTGAAGCTCAGATTTATTTTTGCTAATTCCTTGATTACATCTTTCTGACAGAGTCGAAAGAGATAGGCAAAGTTTCTTCTTTGGAGGGTTTGGCTGTTCATCAGTACCCTCCTCTGCTTCTAATACTGTCATTTTCTGCTGATCTATAAGTGATAAAATAACAAGCATAAAAAAATTTTAAACTAAGTTTAGAACGCATCTTCCAACAGTAAAACTTAATTCTTGCCAATACACGGATCGCACGAACTGTACGAACATCGCAACCTCCTCTTCATCATTGTCGACCCGAGTATTTTCTATTTTTCTCTGGTACCCTTGTAACCAATATAGTACTCACTTTGTATTGCTGACTGAAGTCATGGAACGTCAGGAGAGAAAAATTTCACAACTCCGGATCCCAAGCTTGGTACAGAATTCTGTTCGTTTTTTTTTATTTACTATAGGCGCGCCCGCGCACACACGGGTCGCAATGATATAAAACTTTGTGGGGACAAAATAAATAATATTCTAAAAGCTGAATAGAAGAAAAAGAGAGAGTAACTCGAAATGAATGCGCGTATGCTACATCCTTCACTATCTGTTCCGCAACAACTGTTTCGGAACGGTCTGAATTCCGTTAAATCCAAAAGTGGTTCCAATTTTTAAAGCAATCAACGTGTCTGCGTGTGCAAACGTGTATAAAATGCCAGTATGCACACGACATTATATACGTAATTTATCACCTATGCGGAAAGTGTCAATGCGTGCGGGAGCGAGCGTCCTTCAATCACTTTTCTTCTGGGAGCGATGATTATTCCACATAAACCATTGTTATAAGCTACCGCCATTGGACAACTCGAAGAAAATGTGGACAACGTCGCTCGAAGAGCATCTATATATATACCCTTCCCAGGTTTTCACTGTACATTTTTTCTCCAATGAGTATGTACGAATAGGTATACATGTGTGTGTATATATATATACATGCGTAAAAATGGCGTATAATTTTACAAGATTAACTTCGATATATATATACATAAGGAGATCGTTAAAAACTTTATTGTTACAATTGTTCTTTTAAAACAACAGCACCATCCTTATGTATTTAAATTAAAAATTGTTCTACAAAAAATTTAACTTGATAATTCTAAATTTTAAATTATCACGCTTAAATTTTCATATTGACAATACGTATTTTATGACATTTATATTACCAGAAAAGATTACCCTCCATTTGTTTCCATTGAGATTATTTTTACAAGGTCTTTTACTTAATAATAATTCGAATTGCAAGCTATTATAATTTTTAATTTAATTAATATTAATAATTAATAATTATTATCTTCTCCTATATCATCATACTAAATGTATCAATGCTATTTTTGTATTAATCGATTCATTTTCCAAGCCTCTTTAATATCATATATAAAGCTTCAAACGATATAAATTAATTTTTTTGCCTGATCAAAATTTTATCTCTTACCAAAAAACAGAAAAATAAGATAAAAAATAAGAAAGATATTTTCAATATGCTGGTAAATCAGTAATATATGAACATAAAAAGAATTATAAGATTATTTTTAATTAATCAATAATGCAAAAAATTGTCATCTATCAACGATTAAAATAATAAAAAGTTATATCTAAAAAGTTCAGTTAAACTTTATCTACGACATATATATTCAACAAATAATGAAAATCTCGTGATTGTCAAGCCTACATAAACAATGCTTTTAAAAAGTCAATAGTAATTAATTCATATATAACAAGTAAAAATTAAAATATAAATAATGTAAAAAAAGAAAATAACACATAATTCAGTATCAAAATTACTAAATTGAGACAAGATGTAGGTAAGCATCGCCCTCTTCTTGTCGTAACGTCCAAAATTCATGCTTTGTACACCAAAGCTGGTGTCAGTTTAATCATTACTTCTAATATTTTCTCAGATTATCCTGCTCCCGAACCATCAAATGGTATTTTCTTAATCTCTTTCTTTTTAACTAATTCTTTTCACTAATAATTGCAAAACAAACTCGTTTTCGATCCGCTGCTGATTAGATTTTGTTAGTTATGTTCAAATATGAAGTAAAAAATCTCGTCAGAAACAAACTAGAATAACAATAAAAAACATTAACAAAAATTGAAATATCTTGATTTAAATTGTTCAATACTATTCTTTCATTTAGAAGTTTATGTCCTTTGCTTTATTTAGTACAATTTTCCATAATGTTTTCGCTTGTTGATGATATAATTTCTTCATTTAGTAGTCACTAACCAATGAGTGCATAGTGAATTCTCATTAAATTAATATGCCCATAATTATACCATAGTTAAAGTTCAAATTCTACTTAAGCTAGTAATCTAATTTTAATCCTGTGAATACGATACTAAGTTTTGATATCTGGCAGTAACGCGTTCCATTTTTGGAATCTTATTAAGTAAATCAACAATCATTGTCAGTTGCATTTCAATACGACCGCGTTTACAGCCTTCAGAAATCTGATTTATAAAAAGATGTATGGAGTTACACTTATTCTGCCAGCTAGACTAAATGCTATTTATTAGATTGATTGATTAAATATTTTATCGTATACAAAATCGAACAATGAATCAAAAGACAAATCATACTTTATTACGGTTTCATTATGATTTATTACAGCGAATGTACATGTTCCAAAAACTAGCATAAAAAGCTGCCTATAATTATTTTATAAACACGTATAGAGAAAACAAATCGAAAGTTTTCTTAGTATTACGAACTTTTAATAATTACTTTTTTTCTTAAAATAAGCATTTGTAATATGTTAAGCGATTAATCCAAAAGTTACTATATATTTATAAATTAACTGATAAAAATAGTAATTTTTTTAATTAGGATTGCCAATGAAGATCGCAATGCGAATAAAATTTAAAAATTTTCTTTCGAAAAATTATCAACTATAAACTTGTGATTATCGAATGTTTTACAAAAATTAGTTTTTTATAAAACTATTACTGTTAGTATAATCAAGAGCTCATTTTATCACCCGTACATCTCTCTTTGTTATACATGCAGTTAACCTCCAATCATGGCGGAAGCATCAGCATAAAGGCGAAATTGCTCGAGCTGACTTTACATTGATACCAACTTAATGTTTAGAGGTACATTTACATCAAAGGCGGTAATAAAATAGAGATTTCGTTAGTTACCAAAATTTACTCAAATTTAATTTCTCAATAAGGATCATACGAAAGTAATATATAAGTAGACTTGCATACAAATTGATTAATTTTGAGTAAATTCTACGTGCATGTTATAATTTCTTAGTGTGTAAAAATTATTTTAATATGAGGCTATAATATATGAATCCTTAATGTAGATTTTAATATGCTTGTCGATGTATTTTGTACTATACACATCGTATTTCTATGCCTGTTAACATAACTCCAACTGGAAATTGAAGGTTTTTAACAAGAGAAAGTATTTTTACTTCTTCCTCGCATCTACATTTATGGTCGTCGTTTTGCAGTTGCAACTGTTGGACCATTGAAGAGCGAGTTGCATAATTCATAGGATTTTTTCTTCTCACGTAGAACTGATCAAAATTGTCCATCACGATTTTCTTTATGTGCAATATATCTAATTCCTAATAATAACGTATAGAGAAAAAACTTTTTGGAATGCATATGAAAAGAGACAAAGAAAAACTGTTCGTGTGCATATCATGAGAAACAAAACGTAAATAATGTATGATATAAAATAATATACATTTACAGATGCATATATGCAATCATACATCTTAGTGAAACTGCGCGCACGGAGCCTTCGAGAAGCTTTTCCTCTCCACGACTCCCACTTCGCTCTAAACGAACGAGAGAGAGCAAGCGAGATCGCGCGTTTTTCTTAACTCTGTCGTTCATGGGCGCGCGTGCTTGCACACCAAATCTCGCGTTCGGCATATCTGTAAATTGTAAAGGATAGCCTGATATAGAGCCCATATCCTACCGCCTGTCATACCCACATCGCGCTACAGGCACACACATCATTCGAGTACTGTTCATTGGTGCCCATATTGGAACACAATTACGTTCGACTTTACATGAGTGTATGTGCGCGCGGTGTCCGTTAAGTTTCGATGTGCTGCTTCATAAAATGGCGGTAAGCAACGGTGCAATGATGACGAACAACATCGGCGCCAAGCGCTGAGGAACGACACGCATGCACACGCGCCTATCCAAGGCTAGTGAGACAAAAAGCGAACTTGTCAGCACGGTGATTGTGTTAGAGGGCACGCAAGAGCTAAGCGATCATTCTTCGTTACCATCATCGTCATCGTCGACGTCGATCATCCTCCATACGTCCCATCATTATTATCATCGCAAGTGTGTATATGTATATAGTTAATAACAATGGGCCAGCAAGTCGACAGTGTACACGCGCAGACGCATCACTGATTCGAGAGCGAGGTCGACAAAGGATTAGGGATACCTTGCAACGAGACAACATCCTGCTCCGTCACAGGCGGAAGGTGTGCGATAACGCTTTGTCCCTGCTTTCGTCTGCCAGAACAACATCCTTCGCGGTCGAAAGGGTTAAAAAAGAGTACTGAGCAAGAACGAAGGAAGGCATAATACTGTTTTTAACCCTTTGCGCAAGCGAGACTGAGAGGGAAAGAGCGTGTGAGTGCAAACGAACGAACGAGCGAGAAAACACAACTCACAGTACGATCATCGATAGACCGTCGTGCGGTGCAGCGACGGAGGGCCGCGCGATGCCCCTGTTGATGCGCGCCGTGTCTGGTTTACCTGAGCACCACCAGCAACAGCACCTCGAGAACGTCACCAGCTACGATAAGGACGGAGGAGCACCTTCAGCGCGGACGACGACCACAAGCGTCAACAAGATCGCCGCACAGTAAGTTTTTTTTATCTGAGTAATCCGCTGGCCCAAGATGTGTGTATGTGCGAACTCCAGGAAGAGTAGTTCGCAACAAAGTGTGATTTACTGTTTGAGCAAATGGATTCTACATGGTTCTATTGGCCTTTCGCTTGCATGCGTGCGACGTAGTATAATATGCTTAACGAAGTTTCTATGTAAATACTGATAGGTCAGGTAAATAAAAAATTCGTCTTTCGATCGCTAAGATTTGAGCCGTTGCACGCCCATAGGTTAGGTTATGTTTTTTTCATCGCAGAACAATACGCTCGTAAGTTACAGAGAAAGTCCAGTTAGATATAGAGAAATCATTTTGTCGAGTGTGGTGTGCATGTGTGTGATATATGAGGAATCTTATACAAACAAATTTCAAGCATCTGCAAATGTACCTAAAAGTAATTGAGTGGTACTTAGGTCTTCGACGGCTGTAGAGTCAAAATTATCGAACGGAGAAACGATAAAAATAAAGGAAACCAGCTCTCGCAATCTAGTTAGCAATTTTGCATCACTGCCTATTACTGATACTGTTGCAATTTACTTAATAAAAGAATTATTTATATTTGAATATATTTTTGTATACTCAAGTTGTTATAAATATTCTTTTTATTGTAATTATATTAAATATTTCATCGGAATAATATTTGAAATCTGTGTAAATTTTTATTTAACTTAAATCGTAAGTCAACTCGTTTTTGAAATTTAAAAATTTATTAAAATGATTTTATTCGTAGTGAAATGTTTTAAGAATATGGTGAACGGATTCGATTGAATTGTCCAATAAGTTGATGTATGTTTTAGAAAATGTTACATTTATAAAATATTTAACTGCATTACTTATGTTTATAGTTCAATAAAATTAAAAATGTCAGAGTGAATGTGTGTGTGTGTTCGTTCGTGCGCGCGCGTATATATATATAGTCATACTATACTACACTAAAAAACAATTACAAATACCCTATTCCATACCATTCTTCCGCACTATTTCCCGTTATCAGCATAGGTACGTATTCTCATAAAACGAACTTCCTACATGCAACATAATGAAATAATAAGGTTAAATTAATTTTTCGATGAAAATTAATTTCGCATCAGATTTTTCTGCGTACTTATTAAGTCATAGTTACAAAAAAGAAGTTTTTGCGCTTAATAAATTAATAATAAAAGACATTGACCAGTCTCGCGTTCATAGTGGATTCGCTAGCCGAACTCGGTCATTATTAAATCTTTGTCGATCGTCATGTGTTCTTTACTTCACGTCGGGCAAATATTTCCCAATTCGTGCTCAATGTGAAACATGGCATGGCGAGGTTAGGAGTGACTTTGCAATTTGGAATTAAAAAAGAAATGTTTTGATGAATTGGCGTCCGAATTTGTTTTTTTTTTTTTTCGTATCTTCATTTGTAATATCACGTGCGTGATTAAAATGTATTAGACGATATAATTACTCAAACATTTTTGTACTAGTACTGATGCGCTAGCCAAGTCTTTCTTCAAAAGATAAAGCAATGAAAAAAAGTTACTCTTTTACTTTGTTACACAAATATTATCACTATCAAATTTATCAATTTCTTTGCAATGGTGTTCATTATTAATATATGATTATTCTTGTTTTTACAACTTATCAGAGTATTTCATCATACCATTTAATGAAAGCTTTAGCATTTTTTTATATTTCTTGACAACATAATTACATGACTTAACTGTTCTTTTTTTTTATTAATAAAACATTTTATCTTTACAGATTTTAATTTTCTGAAAAAAATACCACCAAAATGAAGATCGACAGGAGCAGACTCAAAAAGTACACTTCAGAAGTGGTTAGTACAATAAGCAGGATTTCGATATTTTTTATACTAGAACTAAGATAATTGTGAAATGAAATTTCTAATTTTAGCCAGTGGAGTGCCAAGCTTTGATAAGCAAACTGCGCTCCTGCTCACATACGGAATTATTGGAGGAGTTGAAACAAATAGATGCTTGGACTTTTGGTAAATGTGAATTGTTTCATTGGATTGATGTTTTGGATCTTAATGATAGTATTTTGGAAGAGGCTGCAGCCAAAAGCCTGGATAATTCCTGGGAATTGGCCTGCGATCTTCCACAAAATAGAGAGGTTTGTGTCTCTTTTATTTAATTTTTACATTAAACAGTATCAATACATAACAAATTATAGTAAATTTAAAATCAGCACACTTTTTGATAATAAGAATTTTAGTTTCATTTCACTGTTTAATTATATATGTATAATTAAAAGAATATATAAGTACATAAAATTAATTTATAAGGCTAATTGTTTATAATAAACGTATATATTTAGAATTAATAATTTAGGATTGTGTTAGATGATATTGATATACAATAATTTAAAAATAATTTATCAAAAATTAACTTTTTTCAGGCAAAAGAATTATTACTTTGGGTTTTGCATTTTACTACACTGCTTATAGAACATTCTTTCTCACGACACTTGTATAATAGTATGGAGCACCTTGTTACCCTGCTGTCAAGTTGTGATATGCATGTGGTTCTTGGCGTTTTAAATCTTCTGTACATGTTTAGTAAACGAAGTAACTTTATCACGCGATTAAATAATGATAAACGACAAGCTTTACTTAGCCGATTAAATCATTTAGCAGAGGTGAGTATTAAAATATAATGAAAATTTAATCTTTATCTAAACAATAATATATTATATCTATTATGCAGAGTTGGGGTGGTAAAGAAAATGGTTTTGGCCTAGCAGACTGTTGCAAAGAACATCCAGAAAAGGTAAAAAATTTTACAAAATATATTCGTGTGATTTATTTAAACAAAATCTATGCATATTATACGTATTTAATTATTTTGTATACAAATTTTATTTGGTTAAAATTTTATTTAAATCTTTATTCTAAATTAAATTTCATTTTTGTTTAATTACTTCGTCTTATTTCTACTTACTACATACTACATATTACTATTTCTTCATTTAAAATCTGTCAATGAAAAATATTGTCTAAATAAGTGGTAAAAATATTTTGTAAATTAAATATAACTTGATTTTTTATAGCCTTTTCCTACAAGTGCAACAACTTTACACTTCGAATTTTATGCTGAAAATTCATCTGTCAGTGGTAGCGCAAAAAAGACTGCTCAGACAAATCTTGTAACATATATACACATCGAAAATGTAGATAAACGTGGTAAAACCCCTGCGCAAATTATGAACGACTTACTGAAAGTTTATAATGTACCTCAAGAACGTCAGGTATGTATTCATTATAATTCTGTATCCGATTTTTATACCTATAATTTTTTAATCCCTTAATATCATTAAATGAATTCTAAACTTCTTTCAGATGGCTCTTCTAACACATATTAGGTTAGCACACAGCTTTTCAGATTACAGACGTCGCTTACAATGTGTTCAAGCACGTCTACAAGCACTTTCTATTCTCGTTTATAACAATGCGCTTCAAGAAAACGCACATAGTCTACTGCATGCTGGACTTCTTGAAGAACTAGTAGAATTACTTGAACTTCCACACTCCCACTTGGTCGAAATTCGAGCCGCAGCCCTACGAACTTTAACAAGTATAATTCACTTAGATCGAAATCCACATCATCCCAAGTAAGCAATTTTTATTAAATTAATATTATTATACCCCTTTATATGTACATATATTGAAAAAATATTGACATTTGAAGTATTTAAATTAAAATTAATATCATGTTATAAATTTTCTACATTTATCTTTAGCAAACAATGCTTATAATAATTTATTTTTGTTGTAATAGAAAATCAGGTTCTCGATTGAATATGATAATCGATGTAACGGGCGCAAGTTCGTATCACGGATTTCTTCCAGTACTCGTGCGAACCTGCATAACAACGTTAACATCCCCACAATCGGACGGGCAACCTTTCCCTCTACCTCTCGCGACGGCACTTTTCAGTTTTCTATATCATCTTGGTAGCTACGAAGCCGGCGGAGAGGCGCTCGTTAGTTGCGGAATGATGGAAAGTCTTCTGAAAGTTATTAATTGGCCTGGTAGAGAACTAGAGCACATTACTGTATGTATAACATACTTTTTTTAGTCTGTGCTAGATATTTCTTAAATTATTCAAATAATTTTATTATATATATATTAATAACGAAAAATATTTAGCACTTAAGAGGTAACATCACTTAAAACATACTTCTAATCTTAATATACTTTTATTTTCTATTTTAGTTTGTTACCAGAGCTGTGAGAGTTATAGACTTAATAACGAATATAGATATGCAAGGATTTCAAGCTCATAATGGCTTAACTAGTTTTATCAAAAGACTCGATATGGAGGTGAATGTGTGTCGAAAAGAGCAGCCTTTCGAAATAGAACCAGATAATGACACACTAGAAGTCCCAACACCTATCACAGAAGAAGTCACAAGTTCGTGTTCGAGCTCATCACGGCGCGTTAACGAGACGTTTGATGATCGTGAAGAAGCATTAAATCCTATGGAATTTTCTGAGGATGAAAATATGAGCTCAAAAGCTGAGATTAACAATAAACCGATCCAACAGCAAAGCTATACGACAGTGAAAAACGGAAAAACATGTTTGCCACAGCGTGCTGCGCTACTGAAATCGATGTTTAATTTCCTTAAGAAGGTCATTCAAGATCCCACATTTTCAGATAGCATACGACACATAATGGAAGGAACATTACCGTCTTCTCTAAAGCATATCATCAGCAATTCGGAATATTACGGACCATCTTTATTTTTGCTTGCTACAGATGTCGTTACGGTATACGTATTTCAAGAACCATCTTTGTTATCGACCTTACAAGATAATGGACTTACTGGCGTTGTATTACATGCATTATTGAATAAAGATGTAAGTTTTGAATTTTTTTAAAATAACGCACGTTTTTGAAAGTTTTAATGCTTATATTTTTTATAAATATTAAATTGAAATTCATCTGGTAGTTAAATTTAAAATTACAATAAATAGTAACACGAATAACAATTCTTTTAGTTTGGTTTTACGCCAAATATTTACAAATTGTTTCATAAAAATAATGACAATTCCATAGAGTACTAATCTAACCGTGGACAAATCATTCAACTAGCATAACAATCACAAGCAATTGTCTTTGACCAATTGTTTTAGGTACCGGCAACGCGAGAGGTTCTTGGTTCTTTGCCTAACGTATTTAGTGCTCTCTGTCTGAATCAACGTGGTCTTGCATCATTTACAAAACGGCGTCCTTTCGAACGTATTTTCAAAGTCCTTTTATCACCAATTTATTTGTCTGCAATGCGTCGTAGGCGTAGCGCCGATCCGTTAGGTGATACCGCCTCGAACCTCGGTAACGCGATGGACGAACTGATGCGTCACCAGCCGAGCCTTAAAGCCGACGCAATGGCTGCGATCGTGAAACTCTTACAGGAGCTCTGCGTCCTTGGCTGCGATTCGCGCTACGTTTGCTGGCGCGCTGCCAACAAAACCGAGAATTCGCCCTCCCATACGAATTCTACAAGTCGCCAATCGAGCGGCCAATCTGTTGGTGTGGGAGTGGGAGACACGGGAGGCAGCGGCGGTGGCGGTGGTGGTAGCAGCAGTGACGACGAAGAAGAAGAGGACGAGGAGGAAGCGAGCACCAGTTCGCATCCACAGCGTGAAGAGCAACCTTCACCATCACCTGTGCAACCTGGACCACCACCTCAACCGAGGGAAAAGACACCCATTGCTCTAGTTGATTATATTCATAATGTCATGAAGTTCCTTGATGCGATACTCAGCAACAACTCTACCGATGATCACTGCAGGGAGTTTGTTGCACAGAAAGGACTGGTGCCACTACTCTCAATACTGGGACTGCCAAATTTACCCGTAGATTATCCCGTAGCTCAAGCCGCACAGGCTGTCGCTTCAGTCTGCAAAAGTATACTTGTAAGTTTAGTAATTTTATATAGTTTATTGTTTTAAATACTGACTCTGAAAAGAGATAATCTAAAGGTGTTTACATTATATGTTTAATTTAAAAAAGTTAAAAGAAATATTATAACATAAAAATTTTAATTTGATAATGCATCGACATCTAATTTCTTAAAATTGCTAAAAAGAATTTTATGCATAATTTTATGCACAATAAAGATAATCAAAGTAACATCAAAGATAAAATATAAATCTCCTGTTAACTATATGCCTATCCATAAATCGTATCTTTTTTCTTACAATTAAAAATATCTAAAAATATTGACGTACATGATTAAATCCATTAAATGTTAAACATTTCATTTATATAAAAAAAACAGTTAATTTTAAATTGAATTTTTAATTTTTAAATGTGTATATTTCATTAATATAAATTAATATTAACTTTAATTTATTAATTAATTAATTCAGTTTAATATTCAACAATATTAAACTGAACTACATTATACATATTAGGTAATATAATTATCTAATAATTACATATTTGTACTATTTTAATTCAAATTATCATTTTTTTAACGTTAAAGCTTTAAAAAAAGACATCGTTAAAAATTTTATCAATTTCAAATTTGATAGATTTTTACGAACGATATTCTTAATAAAAAAAGTTGCATCATCTTCCTTTACACTTTTAAAACTATTGAATTTTCAATTAAAAATATTTTTATATAAAAATTTTGTTGATCTAATTTTATTTTTATAAATTTTAATTCAAACAAAATTAAATAAATAGAAAATATATATACTTTTTCAAATGTATTAAGAGATTACTATATGAGAAACATCATTACTGGTTTTTTTTTTCCAGAACTTGGCGCACGAACCACTCGTTTTGAAAACGGGGTTGACCCAACTTAACGAAGTCTTAAATCTCCTGAAACCTCTGCACAGTCACATGGAGTCGCCGATCGGGTCGGTACTGTTACACGAGCTCGCCTCAGCACCGAATCTCGAAACCGCATTTACAAGCGACAAGGCAACACCGCTGCTACACGCAATGAATGCCGCACATGGCTACGTCGTTATGTTCGTCTACGTTTGTCGTACTGGTCAGTCAGAAATACGCAATCTCTCAATGAATCACTGGGGTTCGGAACTTGGCCTTAGTGTCATCAAAGGTTTGTCTGAGCTTTACATGTCGCTAGTCTGGGAAAGTACTCTTCTTCTGGCGCTCTGTAGCGATGACAGTATCCCGGCCGGTTGCGACTTTGGCAAGGAGGATATGGAAAAACTTATGCCACCTGAATTGAGGGTAAATTAATTTTTGAATTGTTTTTAAATGAATTAATTTAGCAGGTTATAAAAAAATATTACTCTAAGCAAACAAAATAATATAACTGTGTATTATTATAAGAAATTATTGCTAGTTAAAATATTTGGAATGAACTTAATTTCTGTCTCTTATAAAAATAACTGTTTAAATAATTTCTATAATATAATTTATGAATATGACATAATTGTAAATATAAATAGTTATTGGATTTTTTACTCCATTGATCAAAATTTTTTAGTATCATATTATTGTCAATTTTTTAATTTTGTAACATAATATTCAAATAAGTTATATATAGTGTAAGGATGAATATGTTTTTATATATTTATAATCACTTGTTTTAAAAAAATGAATTATGTGTAAGATTACGCAAGTGATTGTATATTAGCCCAAAATAACAGAACTACCGGCAATATGGTATCAATTATAATAAAAATAATTTTGAAAATTGTCTGATAAAAATATAATATTTAGTGAAAATATAAAAAAAACAATTGTAGACCGAAGGCGACAGTTCTACGTGGTCAACAGCTGCAGCATCTTCGGATATGGGAAGCAACGGCATGACTACCGCCATGGAAGCTCTGAGCACGGACCCCCCACCTGTCTCCATGGAAGTCGATGAGAACAAGCCCAGCACGAGTGCGAGTACAATAGCAATATCTAGCAGCACCGGCCGTGCATCACCGAGTACCCATCAGCTTAAGTACATCAAGCCCTTGTTAGGCGCCTCGTCACGCTTGGGTCGGGCGCTTGCTGAACTATTCGGCCTGTTAGTGAAACTGTGCATGGGTTCGCCTACTAGACAGAGGCGCAGTCAGCAGCTGCCCCTCATTCCTACACTGCCATCACAAGCCGCACGAAGCGTCGCTACAGCGCTCAATTGCTTGCTCATGCGTGGATTGTCCCACGACAAACTTCCACCATCGCCTATACCCAAATTTAAGTTGACTTTTCTTATATGCTCAGTCGGTTTTACTTCACCCATGCTCTTCGACGAAAAGAGAAATCCTTATCATTTGATGCTACAGAAATTTGTGAAACTGGGAGGGCAGAATACATTTTTTGCGTGAGTTACTTTATTGTATATACAAATAATTAATTTCGTGATGAATTTACCAAATAATAATGATAATATTTCTTTACAATAGAATTAAAATATAATTTTAAATATACTTTCTGAATAATGTATTTAATATAGTGCTTTTTTGTTACAGAACATTTCGTTGGGCTCTTTCTGCAGGCGGTCAATTTGATCTGACAGAAGGTTTAGAACATCCGAATCTTCCAGATGGAACTGGCGAGTTCTTGGACGTTTGGTTAGTACTGTTAGAGAAAATGGTGAATCCAAAAGCCATTCTAGACTCGCCTCATGTCGTTTCTTCCAAATGTACGGGTCTTTACAAAGCATATGAACCCTTTGACCCCATCAAATATCTCATCGATATTCATAAGGTAATTTTTATTTAACTCTTATTTAAAAAACGTATTTAATTTACTGTAATTTCAAATATTGTATCATTTTTTCTACTTATTTTATAAATTAAAATCAAATCTTACGTTTCTAATAACTGAATAAAGATTAGTAACAAATTAGTAATAAATTGTTGTCCATTTTAAAAAATGGATTTTTGATAATAATAATAAATAAATTATAGAAAGCGTTCGAGGCTGTAATGCTGATGTGGGGCAAAAAACCCTTGAAGAATTATGGACCTCGCATGACCGAATCAATTCTTTCAATCCTGAGACATATTTTACAAGGAGAAAAAATTATCAAAGAACGTACTGAGAAAGAAGAAACCAGTGATGCTAAAAATTCAATTGTCAGTGGAAACGGAACTGCAAGCAGATCTGGAACATCTTCGGAGCGTCGAGAGGAGCCCGAAGCGGATGTTAATCCAGAACATCTGAGGCAACTCATGGATATGGGCTTCAGTAGAGCACACTGTGTTGAGGCTCTGCTTCACACGTTAACTGTTGAACAAGCCACAGATTATCTTCTTACCAACCCGGCTACTTTACGCCGATCGGTAAGAATATTCTTTGTTTATCAAAAGAATTAATTTTACAACAGTTAAAATTTTTTAAGTAACTTTACTTAAACTTACTAATAATTTAAACATTCAATCAATTATTTATGTATTTAGCATATTATTAATACTTATATTTGAGAAAAATTTTTAATTTTATTTTGGTATGCCATCAAAGTATGTAACTTTGCAAATTTTTTTATATTTTTCAATCTCATTACATTTATAAACGCCATTTGGTTAAACAATAAAAAATATTATACATAGCAATAAAAAGCATCAATAATGAAATCTTGAATGCTTTTCCTTTAGGACATATCATCCGGTGACGTGAACAATCAAGGCCTTATAATGGATCTAGAAATGGGCGACGACGACCAAATGATGCAAGCTATTGCAATGTCACTGGACGATTCGGAGCCGCAAAAAGTAGCTGGACCAAGCCTCGAAGAACCCGTGCGAGAAACTAGAAAGACCATCGACGAGTTTACCCATAACGCCCTCGAGCAATGTCTGAATCTTTTAGACTTAATGCCCGATACCGTCTATCGGATATGCGATCTTCTCGTAACCATAACGAAGCGCAACGGCAACGAGTGGCGCGATAACATGTTGAAACAGCTGATAAATGAAATCGGCGATATCGTTCACTACTTGATTATGGTTGCGAAAATGCAGGACAATGCCGCTGGCAGGTATCTCGCCCTTTGCGACGAGGCAAACAAGGTTGCCGGTCGCATTTACCTCTACACGCTCTTTTTCGAGAGTACGTTCCAAGAGATGCGCGTTCCGTGTGCTCAGATCGTCGAGCAGTACGGTATCCTCGATATGCTCGTGAGTCTCCTTGTGGCAAGCGAAAGCCCACTAACCGGCAGTAAAAACAAGGCGGGTGCTGTGCCAGTAAAGGACGCGACAGGCAAGGAAACACCTGGCGGAACCCAACCAACGCAAACGCCCAAGTGGCTCGCGCCCCTTCTGCTGCTTATCGACCGGCTTGAGAAGGTCGCTGTGTTGACGCAGCGTAAACAACTTATGCACAAGGTCACCACTCGCACTTGGAAGTGGTTCGATCTTAGTACCGGAAAGTGGACTCCCTATTCCTCGGTAAACAATCGCATTATCAACGACGCATATTGGGCCGGCGAACCGACTGTGCGCATATCCTGTAGCAGACGAAAATATCTTATCACCTTTTCGTGCATGACGCAGGTGAATGCTTAATCATCGCAGTGTTCAGATGTTAATATTAATTTAGTTGTGTAATTTTTAATTAAGGATATTTATTAGTCACAACTTATCGTATGTAGGAAAATTAAGAAATCAGTTATTTAAGTTCGAATCAATAAAGGGTAGCCTTAATTTGTTCTTCATTTTAAAATTGTTAAACTGTCATTAACAAAATTACTATATATTTTTAAAGTTTTGAAATAATTTATGTAATTAAATGTATATTAAATATACTTGAGTATCATTTAAAGAGCTTAATAATAATTACTATTTTTTATAATTTATAATTTTAAAAGTTTTCAGTGAAACTAAAATTTTATGATTTTCGAAACAGGTCTTTAATTTTAAATAATTGTAAAAAAAAATAGTATTATAATGGTCATGAAGTTTGTATAGAAACTTCCAAATAATTAAAAACGTGCTTAACTAAATATGATGTTTTAGACCATTATCAAGTCATTTTGTACTCATTTTTTATTTATTAGTATTAAAAAAATTTGCAATTTTTGTAAAAATTATTGAGAAAAGAGAAGCAAGTTTTTTCATTTGTGTTACTTGAAAATTAATGTAATATTTGCATGTATTGTACAGATGAATGAAGATAGTGATAATCGTAGACCGATTAGCATGAGTTTCAAAACGTTAAACGCAGCCGGTACTATTGAAGAGTCACCAAGTAACAGCAATAATACAACACCGATTAATGTCTCGGATAGTAATATGGATACTGAGGACAGCAACACCATCGCTGGCGGTGACGAGGATAAGAGGAACGCCGTGATTCAAGGTCTGGATCCAAGCATTACTCCAAGCATCGTTCGTGCCTGCGTAAAGCTTATGGCCATACCCGTAGATCGCGATGCTCTGCATGCTCTTATGAAAGTATGCTTACGCTTGACTCGTGACTACAAAAATGCCGAAGTGTTCGCTCGTGAAGGTGGCGTGAAATTACTTCTGGATATGACTCAAGCGAGCAGCTTCATCGGTTGCATCACCCTGAGTACTCTCCTTATTAGGCATACTCTTGAGGAGCCACTGACACTCGGTTTGGCTATGGAAAAAGTCGTACGTTCGAGAACTCAAAGCAACATTCCACCGGTCTATAAGGAAATTTTGTTTATGACATTGCTGATAAGCAGCGCTGTCTGTCGAAATCCGGACGTCTACAAACAAGTCTGCGAGAATATTCTGAGGGTTGACACCAGCGTACTTAAGCGCGACGAGGGCGACAATCGATTGGTCGTGAAAGCCCTACCACCGAATTTTTCAGCTTCTGTGCCAATGGTGGAGGATGTGTCGGTAAATGTCATTCACGAGCTTCTCAATGCTCTGATTAAGCCAGTGCCACTACTACCAGAGGACGGATCATCAACAACGCCACCTGCAGGCAGTCCAGAAAAGAAGAACACCAGCAGCACGACAGCCAATAACGCAACCTCATCTACAGGCACCTCGTCCTCAACGCGAAGAGAGTTGCTGAGGAATAGTAATGCAGCTGCTGCAAACGATCCTATCGACGACGACGATCTTATGTCACAAATGATACCCCTCAAAATGTATACGGACGTGGGTAATAACAGCAAAGTTGAGCCTGAAGAAGCAAAGAAGGCTCTTCTTCCGAAGTCAGCAATACTAAAAATGCTAGCCGAATCAGTCCGCTCATATAGTGCGATCGCTAACCTCATCACCGAATACACCTACCGCGCCGGCCAAAGTGAGATGATTCAAGAAGATACAACGGCGCTTGCCTTCCTACTCGACAAACTGTTACCAATAGTGTCAGAGAATTCGAGCGATCGCCAGTGTAGTAACATGGCACGCATGCTGATAGCAGCGATCGCCTCTTGCAATCATTCACCCGATGCCCAGAGCACCCTTGTGACAGAGGTCAAGGCGGCCCTTTCAAGAACATTAGCACTGACTGAGAGTTCAGAGAAGCACGCACAGCTTCAACTACTTATCGGTTTGATATCAACAATGATTGACAGCTGTCCATCAACGTCACACACACCTTTGCGAGCCTCACTCAAAATCAACCACCAGTACAGTAACATCAACTACATCGTCAGAATAATGCTAAAGAAGGGAATTATCACGGATCTTGCCAAGATACCGCACAGCCTTGATCTATCAAGCCCAAACATGGCCGGTACGATTAACGCAGCACTAAAGCCACTAGAGACACTCTCGAGAATTATTAATCAGCCAATGCCTGGGGCTATGAACAACAAATTTCCTAAGCCAAAAAACAGAAACGTACAGGAGGAGCCCATTGGCGAGCAGACAGGCACTACCACATCCGAAGCAACTAATGCCGTTGGAGAGGAAGCTATCGAAGACGCCGAAAATACGGAGCACGATATCTCGGTGAACGCTGAGAGTCTCGAGCCCACGTCCGAAAGCCAGCAACATGAAGAAAGCGATGAAGCTGCCTTAGAAGACATTATGGATCAATTGTTAGAAAGGTAAGGATTCACAACACTCAGGACATGCAATTTATTTTTCTTGTTAATTGTGTTACCTACACGTATGTAAAGGTTGATGTTATATTTGAGCGTAACTATTTTTCTTTTCTAAATTATTCTATCGTATTCTACGTTACATTCTACACAAAATTGTTAATGACAAATTTTCCTAGGACATTCCATTAATATTTTTATAACGTTTTTTAACAATATTAAGACATAAAAAAAGTTTCAACATCAAAATTACACTGGAAATTGGTGTTTCTTTAACTGCATGCACTATTATAAATATACGCATATATGCTGCGTATATATGAAACTAATAATCATTAATAAATACGTATTTGAGTTATGTTTAGGCATGTTTTTGTAAATTTAAAAAGCTGTAAATAAGCTGATGCTTATGATAATTAATTAGCATAAGTTTCAACATTATGACAAGTTTCAACAACGTTCATGTGTCTAAGTCTATATGAAAGAAAAGAATAAATTTCAAGAACATTATATATATTTAATTCATTAACGTATATTTTTGTGATTAAAAATTAAGTTTTTTCATATATTTAATTTTTATAACGGAAATTTTTTTATACAGTTAAATAATGTTGACACGTTATTATATATATGTTGTACGTTAAATAATACTGTAATTGAAATAAATAGATTTCTAAGAGAATGACTGAAATGTCAGAGGTAAATGAAAGGGAGAAAAGAGTATTGATAGAAAAATTGCATGAGTTGAAAAAATGGAGAAACTGAGAAATAAAAAATAGAAAATGTGTATGTACTCATACGAAAACCGTACGAGATTATAAACTTTTATTTTTCTGTCTCTAATTTCCCTATGATTCAAGTACCTCTAAAATGGTTTGTTATTTATATTGTTATGTGCCACTCATGAGCAATGAATTAAATATTTTGAAAAATAAAAAATGATGTTGCCTTATCGCAAAGTAGCGAAGTTTCATTAGCGATTTGTCTAAACACTAGATTCGATGAACTTTGTCGAGTTTGGATTTTTTTCGAAGGCATTTGCATGAACTACTTCAAATGAGACTTGTTACAGCAATTTTTATAAATTATTAATAATAATATAAAAATTAATAAATTTAATTAGCAAAAGAAAGAGAGAGATAAGATTGAATGAAACAAATAAATCATTGTTCATATATATATATATATATATATATATATATTGTTGAAACACGTTTACAACGACGTATTGATACCTGAGTAATAAGTAAGCCAAAAGAAACTTTTTGACATGCAACTTTAATGCATGCTGTCTTCCTCGTCGATGGACTGAGAGATGCGCATATTTCCAAGTCCTAGTTCGAGAACGTCCACCGTTTGATGTACATTTATCAAAACAATTTTATTTTCTCCTCCAAAACTTACATTTTCAAAATGACTGTGCTGTATACATATAAAATTGTTTGTTTTTCTCATATCACTAGTATGCTGCATTGTTTTATATAAAATTATTACTCGAAATAATTTGTAACTCTACACATATATAATATGTGTGATTCTTCGAAAAACAAATACTATCAAGAATTTCTACCAATCACATACTATTATTAAAAGTCAACTATTGCTTCTAAGTAGCCGTTCATAGGTTTCGTAATATATATGAATCCGTGTATGTATGTTACTCATTTAAAGCAGAGTTTACTTTATCGAAACCTCACCGATTGATATAAAAGATATTTTATATATTCATGAATTATAATATACAAATATAAATTATTTGCTATTTTCTTTTGTTAAATATATCGGTTATTGTTACATTCAGTTTTTGATGTCTTATATCTTACGACCTGTGTGGCAAGCAAGCGTAGCCTGCGGTAGCGATCTGTTGGTTTAAAATTTTTAATGCTTAATGTTTAATATTGTTAATGCTTGGATGCTTGGTTTAGTGTGTTGGGTAAGTGTATGGTGTAGGTTGGAAACAAGTTGAGAAATCATTTGAGGAAGTGAGGTTAGTTCGATTTCACGATGTATTTAGGAGTTTCGCATGTATCAAATGCAGATTGGGCTGGCGTAGGTGATAATGCTGTAAATGATAGCATGAAAGGCTCGGAGTTTAGTTCTAATGTTAATAAATTTATTTACAAAGAACGGAAACAGATATTTTGTTTCTGTTGGAGTTGATTTGATGATATCGTGAGAGTTTTCTTTCGAAGGTAACCACTATATATTTAAAAATAGCTCCAAGTGATGAGACGATTATTTCTCAAGAAAAATACTGAAATCGATTTATTACGGCATATAGAGAAACGCCATTTTTTATACCATAATATTAAAGAGCGAAAGAGTTTGTTTATTTGTGAGGGAGTGAGAAGATTCTAGCGAAGGAGCTAATTATTAGCGCAATATCGTCCGCTTACTGAGCGGTCATGACCAACTTCTGTCAGGAGATATTCCAGCAGTAGATGTTGAAGAGAAGAAGGCTGTTTTAGATCATTGTGAGTTTTCGGATGTTATAGACTGCTTTATAGAGATTGCATAATTATCCTTGATTTTGACGAAAATATCATCGAGGCACGATCTTATTGTACAAATGAGATAGAGGGGAAGTTAAGGGATATTAATTTATTCAAAAGATCCGATCAAACGTTTACTGGGTGGCTAAGAAGAGTATCACTGTATGTCTTCTTTTATTGAAATTATCGATTATGTATGCAATTATGCAGAGGAGTTGATGGCCTATTCCATGGAATTTGCGGAAACCGTATTGAAAGGGTGGGAAGATGTTTTTGATCTCGACATATAAAAAGTTTGTGCAGTAACCTAATTTCGATTAATTTGACGAAGTTTAGCGACATCTGAGTGTGCTTAGGGAGAGTGGGACCTGAAGAAGGGCGGAATTATCAATATGAAAGTTTTAGAATAAGTTAAAGATTTGTTTTGTGCTTTTGATGTTTTTTTGTTTTCAATTTGTAGTGGAGATAGATGTGAGTGTTTTGAGGATTAGAACAGTCACAATCGTTTTTATATTTTTTTCTACAAATATTTTTCACCAATTCCATTGACAAAAAGTTCGCTATAGCTTTCGTAAAATAAAAAAAATAATATATTTAAAAAATATTTAAAAACTATACATTAAAGTATAAGTAAGCATTATATATTTCGTTTCGTGTACATGTATTTTTATTTAAAGTTCTATGCTCTTCATTTTCTGCGATCTCAATTTTTGATCGAGCTGTTGCTCATTGCTATATCTGTATCATTATTAAGATATACACACATACGTATAATGTACATTTGCGTGAAAATAGTAAAATCTTCAAATCACTTTAGTAGAGAAAAGAACTCGATTAGGGCAACTTGTGCTTGTTTCTATAGCATAAATTATGATGAAAATATATATGTATATATATTGATATCTATCAGTCAATAATTTTCAATTTTTTATTTTAATAAATATTCAACTGAGTCTACATATACCTATGCTTTCAACGTTCCTTTTACATAAAAAAATATTCAATAGGCGAACATTTTTTCTTGAAACTATTTTAATGTCTCAATATTGTTATAACATATTATAATTAAAAATGAAAATTCAGTGTAATATGCAACAATATTATTCTTAGGGGGAAAAAAGAATACATTTGCAGTTAAATATAAGGAACTCCAATTTTCGGCGTGATTTTGATATTAAAAGTTTTGTATATTTTAATATTGTGAAAATTCACGATATTCGAAGAAAATTTAATCCATTGCATTAGAGAAAGTTGTTATTAACAATCTTTTGTGATCCACATGGGTATACCCAAATGAGTGTATGAGCATTTAATGACGTGCATCGATAATTCCTGAATGATTTTTTGAACGAATCTTAGAGAAAATACTGCCTTTTTTATATTAGTCTTCATATTCTGTAATAAAAGTCTTCATATTCTGTATTTACGCATTTGATGAAAATACACGAAATGTCATGTTTCGCGTTGATTTTCTTTTTGGTTGTATTTTTTATACGAAAATATTATTTATAAATATAAAACTTAAGAAAATAGTTAACATTCACTTCTACAATTTTTGTTCATTCGCTACATAATTTACATATATAAATGTCTTATGCAGACAATGCGAAAACTAAATAAGAATGAAAAAATATTACGTATCCTAATTTATAATACACAAGGGAAAATATTTGATAGATTATTTCTGTTACAAAAAGCACCAATTCCTAACTGCTTTTAATGTACAGTCTCTATAATCAAGCAGTGTACTGTTTTCCAGAGATGGATCGGCCGTGGCGGAAGAACCAACTTCTCGTCCACATCGGCCGATGGATATTGAAGATGAGAATCTTGCGATGCGCGACGGCGAGGGCGACTTTGATCCAGCGCGCGACGCCACAGTAAGAGTAAATTATCATTTTTCCCTTAACATTATAAAAAATAGTTAAACTTTGTATCCATTACAATATCAAGATGGACGATCTAAAGCTTTTGATACTTTCTTTTCACTATGAAACTTCCCTTTTATTACCTGTTTATAATTTTATAACGTGCATTGTAAAAAGAAGTTTACATTTTCACTTCTGAAAAATAAATAGCTTATCAATTATTATGTTTAATAAGAGGCATGGAATTCAGATACATTTTATCATTTAATTTTTACTTTGATACTACTAAGTATTTCTCAAGTAGTACTTTGTATTTTTTGCTCTTATCAGTCTGATTACTCTTAACTAGTAATTCTTTACATTTATTATAGTTTATAAAATTCAATTACAAGTTTAACAAATTTATATATTCTAGTAATTATTGTACTACTATTCTTAAAAAAAGTTTTTATAGCTTTCATATTATTTTATCGTTATTATTTACTTGTTCAAAACTTATTCAAATTCTTTATATCGAGTAAGAGTGGCATGCCTTATAAATAAATAAACTCTTAACATAAGAATTAAAAGAGCGAATTTTGTAGAAACTTACTAAGATAATACTTAGTAATTAATTGAGGAAGAATACTAACTTTTGTATATCAGCGATTTAAATAATTTTTATTTATTTTTATGGTTTCTCGAAAACAAAGAATGCATCTTTTGAATTAAAAGATTAACGTAAATATAGTTTATTCGAAGAGTTCAAGATAGTTCATGCAGATAATCTTAAATTTTGAGAATATATATAATAACTTTACACCGTCGTGCAGTGTAAATCAAAGTACCAAGTTCTTCGGATACAACACAATTAATTATGTAAATCAATGCAATCTAATTATTTTGCGCGTTCACTTCATCTCAGGAGGATTTAATGAGCTCAGACTCGGACTCTGACAGCAATCCATCGGATGATAACGAGGATGACGTGCAAGATGATGAGGATGAGGAGGAAGAGGACGATGATGAAGGCGAAGAGAATGAAGAGGAAGAGGAGGAGGAGGAAGAGTCAAACTATGAGGAAGACAGGCTGCAGTTCTATGAGGATGTGAACGAGGGCGTGTTCCGCATGCTACCGACGAATGACCATGATGGCAGCAACGTCGTCATGATACAGCATAGCTTCGACAACCAGGACATAAACGCGACAGCTCCGGGCTCCGGCAGGCAAAGCCTCCCCTGGAACACCAACTTTCCCTTCTCCCTCGACCTGTTTGGTGAACCGCCTTCCGTGTCCGACAGCAACGGAATCAACTCGCATCCTCAATTTGTTGCCGAGGTCGTTAGACTCGATACCGCGAACAACCGAGCTCAGAGATTACTTAGACAGCGCAGATATCAACTGCAGCTGGCTAATCCGCGCCATGCCAATCCGCCTGTTATTTTACAAAGGTAAAATATTTGCAAAGTTTTCTCGAATCTACTATAATAATATTAAAATAACTAATTCAGTGCAGAAGACCCACAGTCGAATTGTAGATTTATAAAAATTTAATGCGTTCAATTTGAGAAATACCTGTGATCAAAATAAGTTTTAAAAATTTAAGAAAATTAAAAGAAAAATAATATTTTTGAGGAAAATATTGAAGAGTATATGTACAGATTCTATACTAAATTCAATTATAAGCTAATTCGGATTAAGCTATTATTTATTATACTACTTTTATTATATTATATTATACTATATATTTTAGTATAATACATAGTATATACATGGTATAATTATACTACTTATTATTTATTATACTAATTGTACTACAAGAGACGGATTGGCGTTTCAAAAATTATAAAATGGATTCGTGGTTTAAAGTGATTTTCATGAGTGAGACCTATGCATATTGCACGTGATTAATGCTGGAAAAACACTCGATATCTAAAAGAAATTTAATTTAATTCATGCTACTCGTCATCGGAGTTGCGTGTTTAACCGTACCTACAATAAGCGCGATTTCAATTTGTTGCCACGTTAGAAGCTATACATGTAAATCTTCAAAAGTTTTAATGCATTTCAAAATTTATCATAACATAAAATGTATAAATAGCAAAATATTAAGAAACGAACTGGGAGCTTAAAATCATTAAATCAGTACCGTTGTAATTAGTAATATTCATTTCCACTAGTGTATAATCATCCCTGTAAATATAGTATTATAATATACTTATTTCTACTATTATAAATCAAGTAAATATGAAAATTTATTCATCCATATTAGAAAAGAAATATACTGCTAGTTAGTGCAAACAGTGTGTACAACGTAATTGCCAAAATATTTTATTATATTTAAGAAACTAGTTTTACTTTAAGAATTAATAGTGAAAATTTCTTTTATAATATTATACTTTATATCTTTTTAGATTACTAAGACCAGTAGCGCAAACGTTTCCACTAGCTGCAAGTCAAATTTTGGGTACCTCCTTTCGAGACACCCGTGTGGTAGTCATGGATAATGGACTTGGAATTATGACTAATCAAGATGATGAGCAAATTGATTTTGTTGATCAATCTGGATATTTGTTCGGACCTAGCCTTGTTGCAACTTTGAATAATATTCCTACTGCTCTTCATTGGTGGATCGAAGAGAGTAGATTACTTGATGGATATTCTCAGCCAGACTGTTGCGTTGGTTAGTACATTATAATTTTTATCGGTAATATAAAATTTAGTAATTATTCGACTTTAAAATAATCAGTTTTTTTTTAATAATTTGTATAAGGAGTATATTAAATGTTTAAGGTGTTATTTAATCGCTTACCTGGAAAAAAATTTTCGTATTGCTTATATAACTAAATATATTTTGTACTAATACAGGATTAATATGTAAGTTAAAAAAATATCACAAAAATAAATTTTTTTTTTTCTTAAAGGTGTTGTATATAAGTTGATACCTATTTTGGAGAAACATAGGAATGCTGAACTGGCTGAAAGAAAAGAAAAGCACAAGAAGCAACAAACAGTTGAAAAAGAAACAGATAAAAATAAAGAATCTAAAAGCAGTACTAGTGCCAATACCAGTGAAAGTACGTTATTGTTTGTTCTATTGAATATTTGTCTAAAGGCATGTTTAAAAAAAAATTTTAATACAAACAGATGAAGTTTCAAGTACCCCATTTACTGAAGAACAGAGAGCAACAACGTCGACTTCAGAGAGGGACGATCCTAGGCAACTAATAGCTGCTGTTGAGGCTGTTGTTGAAGCTGTTCGACAAGAATTGAATACAGATGAAGAAATAATAGGTAAAATATTATTATCTAATTCTTTTGTTACAATTATTCTGTATAATTAAATTTTTAATTGGAATTAATTAAATCCTATTGTAAAAACTCCTATTGTAGGAGAGATGGAAGTTACAGTTCAAGATGAAGAAGATCGGCCTAATCCACCACAGGAAGAACAAATTACGGAGAATCGTGAATGCCAAACAGCAGCTATTAATGCAACTACTGAAATTACCGAAAATTTTATCGATTCTGTTCTTAGTACATCAACGACTGAAGCTTCCAGAATACAAAGTAATTATAAGCAAAATATTTTTAAGTCTTTATTTTCACATTACTTAATTACATATTTAATTACGTTTTAATTCTTCATTAGGACAACAATTTGACAGATCTACTGAAGGCTCATCAACGACAGAGAATCCTGAAGTGTGGCCATCTGCGGAACTTGTTGATTTTAGTCAGAATTCTAGTAATGACTTGTCTAGAGAAAATACCGTGCCAATCGATTGGATAAGAAGGTTGTTGACCGATGATAACATCGAATCTAACAGCGAGAGAAAGTAAGTTAACAAAATTTATGTAATACTATAACTTATCATTTTAAACGGTACCATATGTAAAGAACATTAATTTATAAAAAAAATATACTTTATACACACTTTAAATATATTAAATGTGTTTAATAGAATTTTTTTATTTTTTAATTATTTTCGTCGTTATTCTATAACAAATATGTTGAATATGTTTATTGCTTAAAACAAACATTTTATTAAAATGTTATACATTATAAATTTTAAGCCCTAATATTTTTACAAGCATTCTAATTATTTAATATTATTTTAATTTATATAAAAATATTTATCCATTATTTACAAATAAGATTAAAGCATTTAATTGGATTATAGTGTATGTAATAAAAAAGATTATATTTGAGAAAATTATCTTTTACCTGACTACATTTCAATTTTCATAATAGTTATATATTCAGTATTATTAGTTTTATTTTTTATTTTTTGATAAATAAATTTATAACAAAACTAAATTTTTACAAAGTAGACTTTCCAGATCATTTTTGTACCAACAAAACAGAGTCGTATTTTAAACGTTAAAAAATATTTACATACAAATAGGCTTATTCATGAAATATCACATTCATCTTGAATTTTAGAAATTTAACAAATCCAATTTTAAAATATATTTCTAAATAATACCGCATATACTTCATTCAACTTGATTCATTTCAGTGCTAATGTGTCGAACGAAGAGTCGAGTTCTTCAATCACAGATGCCACAAGTATACCCCAATCTGATCAGCAGCAGCAGCAAGCAAGCGCTCAGTCGGCCTTGGAAGAAGAGAATACCCAGACGCTATCGTCTAGTGATATTGAAGCAACTGTCGATCAGGCGCAGGTGTCGGCCCCCCAGCAGCCGATTTCACAAGAGATAATCCAGGAGGCAACCCAATCACAAGAACAACTATTGGACGGTGTGGATCCGTCCTTCCTCGCGGCTCTACCCGAGGAAGTGCGCGATGAGGTTATAGCCGAGCAGCTACGTCTTCAGCGAATTCGACAACGAGCGCAGACGAGTGTCGTCGAGGAGCTTGCCGGTCCTGTTGAAGTGAATCCTGAATTTTTGGCCGCTTTGCCGCCAGCTATCCAAGAAGAAGTGTTGGCCCAACAGCGTCTCGAGCAACAAAGGCACGCTGCAGCATCAGCAAATCCCGAAGATCCCGTTGATGCAGCTGCTTTCTTTCAAAATCTTCAACCATCACTTCGTCAAGCAGTATTTATTTTTATGTTTCATTTATACGATCATTCCATAAAAGACATTTTTTGCTATTAAACAACGTTCGAACGCTATATAGTTAACTTTCAAAAATTTGTAATGGTTAATGTATTCAATATTAATTTTAGATTTTTATATTATCATTAAAAATTACTTCTTAAATACATAAACTTATTGAGTTAAACTGTTATCACAGCAATGCTTCAAGTACTACTATTTAAATTTTTTTCATTGATATTATAGATTCTTACGGATATGGAAGAATCACAAATCTCAGTTCTTCCACCAGACTTGGCACAGGAAGCTCAGAACTTAAGAAGAGAATGGGAAGCTCGTAACAGGCACATGATGCAGGAACGATTTCTCAATCACGTCAGTCAAAATAATGCTACGCTTTCAAGTATTTTAAGAAATTCGGGTAGAGGTTTGTAATCAAGTTTAATTTTAGTTCTTTCATGAGATTCTTCAGTTTTTGTGAAATAAAGAATTGGCTTTTTTATTGATTTAGGAAGAGGATCTGCAGCTCGTTATGCAATTCATTCAATGCCTCAACGGGCTCAGTGGGACTCGTGGAATAACAGAAGTGATTCGAATCTGACTTATCAAGGAGCTGCTGGTCTAAGGCTGCGAGGAAGGCAATTGCTTGACCATGAATCGATGGCTTGCTTATTAGTTTTATTGTTCATCGATGAACCTAAAATCAATACTCTAAGGCTTCACAGAGTAATCAGAAATTTGTGTTATCATGGAAGCACAAGAGAATGGGTTGTAAAAGCTTTATTAAATATCATGGAAAGAAGTAACGACGATAACAAGGATGCTTTCGCTGATTTTAGCGGTAAATTCAAAAGAAAGGGAATTCATTCAAATACGGATTATTGGTAAATTTTTTTATAAATAATTTCTTGTAAAAGTAGTTTGAAAAAATTAATTTATAGAAAAATGTTTTTTTCGAATGCCGAAACAGGCCCCTTATATAATAAAAAGTATTTGGTTGTTAAGAGGTACTATTACTCTACTAATTTAATATTTAGTTAAAGTATTTTAAAAACTTATAGCATCATCGAAGCTAAATATTATGATTTATTTCTAAGCTATACAATAAGTTTTTTTTTTAAATATAAAGCTGATAAATATAATTTATTTCAACTTTTTAGAAAGAATAATATTATTTATATTATCGCTTATAGTTCATATCAAATTGTTAATATAATTAAGAATATTATCAAATATACATAATAATAAGAATGAATAATTATAAAATTATTTTTTTTCATACATAGTTTTAGGTAAAGTAAAATAATAGTGATTTATGAATATAATTTATTATAATGACTTTTAGCTCGCCAAAAGCCGTCGATATCAGAAACAACGCACAATCTTGGTTAAACATTAGTATTGATGCTGCTTTAGGTTGTAGAGCTAATGTTTTTCACATTCTAAGACACGGAGGTAAAAAATATGAACGACAAGGTCACAATATTACCATTCACCCACAAGCAGCACCCACTGTATGCAGGTAAATTAATTGATATCTTTTAGTGATATTTTAAATTAAAATTAAGTAAAAAATTTGTGTATGAGTTATTTTATTATAAATTTGGACACTACTTAAAAACAATATTTTTACTTTAATGCTTTTATTTTAGACACACTCTGGAACTGTTCATATCCTTAGCCAAGAGTTTCCCTGGATACTTTGTTCCAATTAAATCAAAAGAAGGGGATGAAAAGGACAAAGAATCCAGTATCAGCAAAGAAGAAACTGGCGCCAAACCAAAGACTGCAACGAAGCCAGGAAAAAGTGATACACCAGACTTCTGGGACATGTTGCTACGTCTCGACTCGTGCGCTTCAAAGAAAGGAAAATCTGTGGCGCGTACACATTCAAACACGAATCTTGGTGGCGAACCCGAACAGTCGGTGCAATCATTTGAGGCCTCGTCTTTCGGCCAATTGATCTCAATGTTGAACTGGTTGGTTATTAAGCGTAGCAGCCAACTAACTGATAAGCTTCTTCGTCTGCTGTCCCTGATATCGATAGGCCTGACTGAAGTGCATCCAAATCGACGCCAAGAGAGCGCGACAAAGAATAAAAAAACCACCGAAATCAGCAAAGACTGGAGCATCGCCGCACCAGAAAGTCACATTAAACTAGCCGTTCAAGTGCTCACGAGTAAGAGCTGTTCAGAGGAAGGTTTGGAAGACGCAACCGCGTTACTACTCAACCTCTCGCATTGTCCCGATCCAACGCGACAATTGGTAAGAATAGAAATATTCTTATAGAAATATTATTATATTTTATTATATTAAATATTATATTATTATTTCTTATAGAAATCATAGAAATATTTTTTCATTCTGGTTAATTTTCTTGTTTTTGATAAAATAATTAAAAGTTACTGATTGCTTTTAGATTTTGAAATTACTTTTGGAAGGTGCCATGGAACTAGCAAGTATGGTGTGCGAACACATTAACGAATTGATGATGGAATTAAAGGTACTGAATCGTGAGCTAAATAGAAGAAATTCTCTGGAGGAGCAGCCTTCAACAAGTGCCAGTGGATCAAATAGAGGTTTCCTTGTAGATAGGTATGTTTTTTCCTTTTAAATTTTCAAACAAAACTACAATTATTAGATAATAAAATAAAATTCTTAAAAGATTAAAATAACTTAAGTTTTTGAATTTGATTTTCTTCTCGAATGATAAGACCATACTTAAATAAAATATAAAGGATAATAGTATCAAAATATTGTTAATGTTGCTTTCTTAATCGTAAAATGAAAAGTTGCGAATGAATATTTATATATTTTATTTACGTTATGTTTGTTAGCTGAACCGGTAACTGTATAAATTATTAGAATCGTAATAGTATACATATAAAAAAATTGTATATAGATACAAATAAAAGTATATTTATAAGTGCACATTTACTATTTTATAATTTATTTTAGATTTACAAATGATAGTGTCGTCATCACGGCACCTACAAAATTAAAAGCTGGAAGTGACCTTCAACTGCCATCCATGGGCGCGCTCGTCAGTAAGACCTCTAGTCAAGCCTTCTTCCTTCGCATTCTCAAGGTCATCGTGCAAATTCGAGAAGCTGTACGCCACGCAAACAACAAGAAAATTGCAGAAAACACTACTCCCACCACCAATGTGGTGCTGCCTACAGAAACGGCAATGGAAACGGCTCCGACAAATCCTAGCACATCTGAAGTCGTGAACAATGAGAACACAGCCGATGTCGATACAGTAGCAATGGATACAACGCAGACAATTATTCCAGGTTAAAAAAGTTAATATGAAAATATACGATTTTCAAGTTTCATCGCCAACATTTTATATTTCTGGCATAAATTAAAATAGAAATACGTTCAGTCGGCTTCTTTATTTTTCAACAAAATGCTCATATTTCACAAATTTTGTCCAATAATGAATTATGCAAGCGATAAATTAGAATTATTTTTAAATATTTTAATATTTTTATTTAATGTCCATCCATGATAATTTTGTTAGATTCGTAAAAAATGTGAATATATAAAAATTCTGACGCATATGACACGACAGAAATGCTTGTTTAAAATACTCAGTAATATTTTCATATGTTTATAATATAATAAAACGAAATCATAAGGGAAAAAATTAAGTATAATTTCCATAGTTTCTGATTATTAAAACATTTGTTCCAAGGTTCCGTAGAAATTCCAGCAACACACATTTTTGTACCAGCGGCAGCAATAACAGATGTTCCAGCAGTGGTTGCACCTAAACCTTCAAATTCGCGCACCGAGAATGAAAGTAGTAGCAAGTTGACACTTCCACTCCTAAGCGAGAGCCTTGTTCTCGACAATTTGTGGGAAACACTGAGTGCGTGCCTCCTCGAGCTCGAGTACACACCTGACCACCATGCGGTACTCGTTCTTCAGCCCGCGGTCGAGGCTTTCTTCCTGGTTCATTCGTCTTCGAGTACATCGCGCGAGCGCAACAACGAAAATAACACCGAAAACCTAGACGTCACTGCAGATATCGCACCCGTCTCACCTATCTACTCGGACAACGAAGGCGCGGCACAGTCCGATGCAGCCGTTGCCGCTGCTGTTGCTGCTGCTGCTTCCACAGCCACAGCTACTTCCACTACTGTAACCACCGTGGCAAACACCACTGCCCCAGTCTCCATCTCCAACTCCGCTGCTCTGAATACATGGGATACTAATGCAACGGCGGTACAAAAAGTCTTGCCACCTGACCAATTAAAGTTTCTCAAGTTTGCCGGTAAGTACACCTTTTTAATATTAAATTAAACAAGATAATTAATGTTATATTTTTACACTTTAAGTAAATTGCTACAATGTAACATCTTTTGAATACAAAATAAATGACGATTTAAATGACGAATAAATGACTGGATACATTTATTTAGGTGTACTTTCATGTCGAGATATTTTGTGAATAATTTTTTAATATATATTTAAAATCAGTATATCTGCTATTCAAGTTTAATAAATTATTTTTCATTTGGCTATCGATAGAAACACATAGGACTGTCTTAAATCAAATTCTACGGCAAACAACGACTCATCTTGCGGACGGTCCATTTTCCGTTTTAGTAGATCATACAAGAGTTCTTGATTTCGATGTGAAACGAAGGTATTTCAGAACTGAGTTGGATAGAATGGATGAAGGCATTCGCAGAGAAGAATTAGCAGTGCATGTTCGTCGTAGTCACGTGTTTGAAGACTCGTTTAGAGAAATCCATCGAAGAAATGCTGATGAATGGAAGAACCGCTTCTATATTGTATTTGAAGGTCAGTAAGATAGCAATCAATACTTTTATAATACATAAGAGTTTGTAAAAATACAAAGTGGAATACAAGAAAAAAATACGTATTTAAGTTTTTTTTTAAATATATAATACTTGATATTACATATTTTTCACGTCCACGATTTCTGCATTATTAAAATCGATTATTTTACTTATTTTTGTTCATTACTCAGGTGAAGAGGGTCAAGATGCAGGAGGTTTGTTAAGAGAATGGTACGTTATTATTTCAAGAGAAATTTTTAATCCCATGTATGCATTGTTCACCGTCAGTCCTGGAGATCGAGTTACGTACATGATCAATTCTTCGTCGCATTGCAATCCGAATCACTTGTGTTATTATAAGTTCGTTGGCAGAGTTATCGCAAAAGCTATTTACGACAATAAGCTACTAGAATGTTATTTTACGCGTAGCTTCTACAAACATATACTCGGCATTCTCGTAAAACACACAGATATGGAAAGTGAAGATTATAGTTTTTACAAAGGTCTTGTTTATTTAACTGAACACAACATCTCAGATTTGGGATATGAATTAACATTTTCGGCTGAGGTACACGTTAAATTTTTAACAGGATTTTAATACTCGTGAATAAAATTTTAATGTTTGTATATATTTTGTAGGTTAATGAGTTCGGCGTCAACGACGTTCGAGATTTAATACCAAATGGACGTAATATTGTTGTCACGGAAGAAACAAAACTCGAATACATTCGATTAGTTTGTCAAATGAAGATGACTGGAGCTATTCGTAAACAGTAAGTACTTATTTCTAAGTTTTTAAATATTTTTGAGATAGTAAAATTGTAATCAATTAAAATTATTTAACAGACTTAATGCATTCTTGGAAGGATTTTACGATATTATTCCTAAACGGTTGATTTCGATCTTCAATGAACAAGAACTTGAATTATTAATAAGTGGTTTACCGAACGTTGATATCGAAGATTTGAAAGCCAATACAGAATACCATAAGTACAGCCCTACATCACTACAGGTGCAAAATATATTTTACTAATTAATTAAATTAAAAGATTTTTTCTTGCACTAAATACAATCATTTTTACGATAATAGATTCAGTGGTTTTGGCGTGCATTGCGAGGTTTCGATCAGGCGGATAGGGCAAAATTTTTACAATTTGTTACGGGAACTTCCAAAGTGCCCCTCCAAGGCTTTGGTGCCCTAGAAGGTATGAATGGAGTTCAAAAGTTTCAAATTCACCGAGATGATCGGTCTACAGATCGGTTGCCCTCGGCACACACATGGTAATCTTTACTCATTATATCTTAAGAATAAATTAAGCAAATTATTCTAAATATATATTTTCAATTTCAGTTTCAATCAATTGGATTTACCTGTTTATGAGACGTACGATAAGCTGCGTAGTAATCTATTAAAGGCAATTCACGAATGCAGCGAAGGATTCGGATTTGCGTAAATTTTTACTAAAAAAAAGAACACAATTTTACGTCGCAAATTTGTTTTATATGTGTTGCCTCTGCCTATTCGATAAAGTAAATTATATATCTGCGTGATGTAATGAATATGAATTGTGCTTGATCCTCAATCGAATTCTTAAATGTTATGGAATCAACGTGCATGCATATATTATTATAACACGCACGTGTATATACAAATACTACAATGTACATATATATGTATATATACATATGTATACATATATACGACTATGGTGTAATTATTGAAGATACTTTGAAAAAAACTACTCGATTTAGAGTTTATTTTGTTGAAAAGCTCTTGGATGAAAAGAGGGAGAATACGTGTGAAATATAAAAAGACAAAAAGAGAGGAACTTAACGATAATTCCCAGCAAAATGGAACAGGAGGACTAAACTGTAAGGCTAATCACATATAAGATTTTACGATAAGGTTTATATTTAAAGGAGCTAAATAGGCGTCCTAAAATATCATAAGAGATCCAAAGTGATCAATATTGTAAAATATAACACTCGATAGAGAATTATTGGTAATATATTGCAACAGCATATATTCGATAGTTTGCATATAGTTACAGTGTATGAATGAAAGCAGCGTGCGAGGAATTTCCTCAAAAGTTTTACACGAAAACGAGAGATGTGAAAAAAATCTTAAACGAGTAATTACAAGAATGAACGAGAGACAAAGATAATTTTTGTGAAAATAGAAAGCCTAATTTACTGAGGAAAATAGTAAGCAGAGGAGATTGCAATGTAAAATCTAAATAATCCATTTCATCCCTTTCTCATGAGAGTTATGAATGATTGTACACTATTAGTATTAATAATTCTAATTTTTATTAATTAATATTAATAGATATAGTAATTCTTAATTAATATCATTTTAATAATAATTCGAAATGTGATGTTAAAAGAAGTGTAATTTTTCCCTTGAAATATAAGAAATAAAGTTTACAGTTGAACCATTATACAGCTAAAATCCAAGCAAAGCGTCAATGATACCTCACGAAGGAGCAATCACGTTGTAATTGCATAAAGCTCCTTTCGACATTGTTAGGGAATTATTGCTTAGGAATCGCTCAAATAAATTGAATGTTGTATTTCTTATAAAAAAAATAATGGTAACATTTTTTTTCTTGGGCAAACAAAAGTTTGTTCAAAACACACCTATTTCACAGTTTTATTTTAAAGTTTGTATTTATCGATTTTTAATTGTGATTTATTCACTTTATTTTGAAAATATTTTATGACGGGCGTATCGAGTATACATTGTGTTGCTATCGTAGCAAGATCGTTACCAAGGCAACGATAGTGCAGTTCACATCTACTGTACGATTGTAACTATAAAAAACGATCTTGCGTAAGAATATTTTGAATCACGTGTTTACCGTTTTATTTAAGTACGTACTTAAAATAAATAAATTTATATAGAATTTATTTTTGAGTTTACATAAAATCATTAAAACAGCTACTACCTTAATAACTACAATTGTATATATTCACAAAATTTATTATAACCATTTAAATGCAATATTCTTGTTTGATTTTAAATTAAAAGGTAAAACTACTTTTGTGATATATAAATATATATATAATTCAATTATATAGTAAAAACTGTTCCTCTAGATTATTAATTCATATTTAATTACTTAATAATTAAAATATTTTCATATAAATTTTACTTATTGTTTACTTTTTTTTAATATTTTTTTTTATAGTCCAATCACAACATTAATAAAACAAAACTAATACGAGTGCAATAAAATGAAAATACATTAATATGATCAATTTTAAAAGCTAATAAATGGTATTTAAATTACAAATTTTATATTTTAATTATACAAGTAAATTTAAAGTAATAATTCATTTATAAAAAATAGCACTGTTAAGAAGTTGATTTTTACTGTATTAATTGTATAAACACTTAAATTTATCAATTATAAAATATTTTTTCTTACGACTAAAAAATTTGCTCTTCGAGATTTATTTAATTGTAATTAAATATAAATCACAAATTTTTTTTGTAATATTTAAAAAACATCGTTTTTAATATATCATTTAGTTAGAATACTATTTTTCTAAATTTAAAATTAATCTTTCTCTTATAAAGTATGTAAATCGTTATGAGTGTAATATTTTATGATTTTAAATATTTAATAGAAAAAGCTTCTTTCACGCCTATTACAACTTTAGTTTTATATTTCATTAAGCTATTGTCTAACTAGGTACATAAAAGTCTACAAGGATATTTATCGAGATATTTATTATACATTATTTCTTATAGGAAAGACAGTCGTGTTCGCGTCTGTTTAACAATTCTGTACGGAATCGAACGTAACTCGATAATAAAATATTACAAATCACAATAACAAAAAACAATCCAAAGCAAATTATTAAAAGAACAAAACTAAAATACGAAAAGCCCTAAATTTCTCGCTGACTTGTATCAGGAAATTGTATTCGGAAATTTGTATTCACCCACGAATACTGAATCTATCTCATACCTGCTTCGCTGATCTGCTAATCATGCTAATTCAAGTTGATCGATTAGGTTTTTGCATTGCATATTCTACTTCGATATGATTCAATATGCACGTCAATTCCTTTGTATTAGGAAATCCCATTGTCATTCTTGACAAACCTTATACTTTCAGTACATTTATTTAAAATTTTAAAAGAAATTAACAAAATATACGAGATTAAAATAACTAATTTAAAAAAATTTTTTTCAATGCTAGTATAAATAAAATAGAGACTTACATAATTTAAATTAGATCTTATTTTTTCAAGATTTCAAAGATCATTTTGAAACATTATATTTGCGTGTCACTTTAAAATATTTCCCTGCTGACAAAAAGACATTATAGGATACATTCGTGTGTAACTTTAGTAAAAGTCTGAAAAATAATTTATAACGTTGAATTGAGCAATAAAAAGCTTATAATTGCTCTATTAAATCCTTATTTGCTATTTTAGGCACTCATATTGTTTAACAAAAAAGTCTAAAATTCTATTTGAAACTTTATTTTTTATTTTTAGATTTTTAAATTTAAATTTAAATATTTAATATTTAGGTGAAAGCTTAGGGTTTAGGATCAACACTTTTTTCAATGAATTTCAAATTTTATTTTTAAATGTTAATAATTTGGAATAAATCAATATGTTTCGATTAAAAATGAAATTTTTAAAATTGCGCTTTTTCCTAAAATATTTATAGAGAATTTAATTGTATATTAGTTTTTCCATAAAAAACATTAGTACAGAATATATCTCTGGAAGTATTTCAAATTTATTAAACTGAACATAAATTAATCTTAGAAAACACCTTCAAATATTGAAATCTAGAATTAGTATTAAATTTATACATTTCTCTATAAGTGTACTTAAAAAAGTAAAAATCCTTTATTAATAAAATCCTAAAAATAAATTAAAAAGTTGTTACAACGTAAAAAACTAATTGAAGATTTAATTATTCTTTATTTAAAACACAAATAGAAAGAAGTACAATATTTTTTTTTCTTTTTGTAATCAAATATATTTGAACGATTTTTAAAATAAGGTTTAATCAAATAATATGTGATCGTATCATATAATTTAAGAAAATCGATTATTAAATAAAACATATTTTAAAATAAAAGCTACTTTCATAAACAGTAAAAATATATAATCTGCGTTATAAGAGAAAAATTGATAAAAACAATCAAGCACAGCATTTAATGAAGATTTACAAGTTATACACGTCAGATCAAGAATTTTTCGTTGATTATTTATTTGTAATAAAACATACTATTTCATTAAGAAAGTATATATTTCATTTTTTCAAGTATACTTATTTATTTTTATATATAAATAAAAAGTACATGGTGGCGTACAAGGAAATGTGCAATCATATGTAATCGTTTATTATCACCTCGAAAATCTGACATATTCAAGTCAGTATAGTCAAAATTAATTATTTTCAAAATCTAAATGTAATTAACATAGATTGTGAAAGATACTTATAAGTATTTTTGAGAACAGATAATAATTCATATTTATTACAGGTAAGATTTAAAAAATAAATATTCTTAAATGTATTAAATTTTGTTGCAGTATATGGTAATCTTCTAAACCAATACATGAATTTATTTATTTAATTTATACACAATGTATTCATTCGCTCATATCTTAAATGTTATGACCATTTTCTCACAATTATAAATCAAGAACTCAACTTTTTAAAATTAATTAACATTAATAATAATTTTCTAGGTTACTTATGTATAAAATATTAATTAATTAAAAAATCGACGTTATTGAAAATTAATTATTATAATACTTATACTAAGCAATTCGATATTTGTATATTCTATTTGAGAATTTCTAAAATAATCGAACAACAGAAAAATTAATTTTGTTTTAAACTATTTGGGATAGCTTAATGATTTTTATAAATTTTCCTGGTTATTTTGAAATTTTTGAAAATTAGAACAAAAATTTAATGCAGAAAACAATAAAAAAATGAAAAATCAGTAATACGAAAGTTCACTCTTATTAAATATACTTCGTTTCAAAATTAAAGTCATAAAATATTTAGAAACTTTGTTTGGAACAACATTTATGCTTGTGAAACAAATTTAAAATAAAATTAGAAGTAATTGTACCTTTAACATAAAATATATATTTATATATAAATAGTTTCACAGCAATCTTTACTTAATCTTTATCTTTTAATTATAATTAAAAAAAAGTAATAAAAAATACTGTTTAAACTTTTAATTTGGTTTTATACCAAATCTTACTGAGAAAAACTAATTATTATTTGTTAGAAGCAAGAAAATAAAATCAGTATAAGTTCAATCCTAGAATGAAATTGGATCAAGATCATTGATTCCAATTAAATCTTTAAAAGTACATCAAGGAAAACATAAGAGGACGAAAAGAAGGAACTAAATTGGTCAAGTAACACCAGTAAGCACCGAATATCTTTGTACAATGTATGCAACGTAAACTATCGACATTCAATAGCTGCACTTACGCAGTAAAAAAAGAATAGACATTCTCGGGTGCACGACACTTCCAGCACGTAAGGTCCTTTAGTGTTTTACGGGCATTTAAACACGTTCGTTCGTATATTCGTCATTGTACCATCGTTTCACCTACCTTCTCTTGCAGCTGTTCTATATAAGAGGACGTCAATACACGCCCTAAAAAACTTATCACTGTCTTTTAAATATATCCGACATAACAAATTTTCCCGGTGGCTAAGCAAAAACTTGGAGTCTGGTAAAACCTCCATTAGCATGACAATCTTGATATAATAATTATCTACGAGCATTCGCTTGCTTTACTACATTACTGGAAATACTAAAATATAACGAGATGCAAGATCGCGTGTTCATGGGCTACAATATATCATATTCTGTCCCTCCCCCCATCTACGGACGGCAAACGAACAATTTTACCTTCTATTTTTCTTCGGTGTTTTTTTTTACTTCGTTAACGTCAAAGAAGTCTCAGCTCCTCCACAGTAATATTTCGTACTAGATGCACAAAGTCAAAGGCCGGATAAAAAATACTTACTAATTTAATTTTCACGTAATATTTAAAATACAAGTCATTAATAGTTGATAACGATGTTGGCTCGAAAAAGGGTGATATTCTTATAAAATTAATTTAAACATTGCCTTTACAAATTATAACTATAAATTTTTTAAATAACTTACCTAAATGATCTTGCTTAATTTGAGTTATTTTTGGTTTCATATATTTAACATTGTTTTCTCAAAAAAATTTAAGTGTTGATGATTTTTATCAATAACAATTATTTTACGGTTCATTATAAAAACCTAATTACTATTTTAATTAATACTATTTTTATTATAAACTTCGTAAAGATAAATTTCAACAATGATATGTTTGTAAATGTAGGACTTACCTTCTTTCAATAAAGATAATATAAAAATAATTAAATAAAATATATATGTTTAAAAGGGTGCATTGCGAGAGAGAGGGCGAAAAATGAAAAAACATGCGCCAACAGCACTACAAACCGATGTAACAACGGACGAAGAATGGGAGAAAATCTTAGAGCGAGATGGATTAATTGGTATGTTATATTATTTCGATGCTTACTTTTAACTTCTAAAATGATAATGACGAAAGTTTCTTAATTATATTTTTATTTTTTTTAATTCAAATATAACTTTTATTCATTTTATTTTTCTAAAACATAAATCTATATATATGCATTGCAAACTTTTCTGCTTTGAATCATTTTAAAAAAGATATAGAAAGTTAAAAGTACAATACGAGTAAACAAAATCATAAAAAATCTAACTTAACAAATTCTACTTTTCAAAATAAATGAATCAACAAGTTTTTATGTTAACTTAATTTCGAAATTAAATCCAAATTATATCCCAATGAGACCTTAAACTTTACTCAACTGTCAAAGTCGTAAAATTATTTGAATTTTATTCTTTTATATTTCATAAAAATGACAGTATTGTCGTAAATGCCTAGGTTATTAATCTTGGTATTATTAATTATTATCGTTAAGAAAATTTTTTAAGTGAAATTGTTGAATTTGTATAAATTTCTTATCACATATCAGTCGTTGATGTCTATTCAGAGTGGAGTGGACCCTGTACTAGCATGATCAGTGTTCTTAAAAAGGTTAAGATGGAAATTGGAGGTGATAGTTTGAGCTATGCAACGGTAAAGTATTTTTATTTGATGATTTATATTTAATAATTTTAAAAGCTTGTCTAAAGTATAAAAATAATTTTTATTTTACATTACATTATTGTAACAAAAAATTTCATAGAGAAATTTGTAAGTGATATTAAAATTTTAATACAAATAAATTAATTGTCCAATATTCAGAAAATTAAATTTGTATGATGATTTAAAATAAAGTAATTTTTTAAGAAACCATTATCTAAGTAAAATATTAAGTAATCTCGCAATTTATATAATATACCAATTAGGCTATAATACTATATAATTTTTACAAAAAGGCTAGATGTGATAATATTACTTCTCTGTCTCGTTTCCGAGGTAAAAGTGAACCTATATGGATGTTTATTCGTGTAAGTTGAAACATTACTTTGTTTGTAATTAGTTCAATTCAAGTTGTTTTTACATTTTTTAAATGTAAAAACTTTCCTGTTTTTAAATTTTCTTATAAATTTCTTTTAAATTTTGTGCAGAATGGCAAAATGATAAATTTTATGTTCGGAGCTAACTGTCCAAAACTTCTGGATTTGTTAACTAAAGAGTTGAAACGGCTCAAAAGTAATCACCCGCCAGAGTATGTTTTCTTTACGTTGTCATCTTAACTATATTAATAGAGAATTTAACAGTTATAAAATTGATCTAGATTCTCACTTCCAGTATCTGAAGTAAGTCCAAAAGAAGCAGAAAGAATAAAAGCGTTCGCGGAAGCAAATGCAGCCTATGAAGCTGAAAAACTTGCCCGAGAAGGTTTTGCATATAATCTATTCTCTTCTATAATATTAATTTACTATTTATTACTAGCAGTGTTACATATATAAATGATAAACCGTAGAAGTGGAATCTAAAAGAAAGTACGAAGCAGAATTAGAACATTTAATACAATCGCTTTCTTATGAGACTTGTATTATCTTATTTCCTTGGATTTTCAAAGATGCAGAAGGAAATGAAATAGAAAAAGGATTGAGCCCAACATACGTTGAACTTGTTCAGCAATTGTTACCTCAGCAATTCAAAATTGATCAAGAAATCAAAGTACAATTGGATGTTGATAGTTTGGCAGATTTGCAAAAAGAAGTAAGTTCAAATATATTTCGTACGAGACATTTCATAAATTACAATGTTATAACAAACATTTATAAACGGTTATAGTAGTATTTACGTGTACTTACCACTACGAAAATACGAAAAAGCTTAAAACTTTAAGAAATTTATTTTATGGTTCGATATTTGTTTGTGCGGGATTCCGAGTGAGTCACAGGGAATATGGGTTCGGGATAAAGACTACACCATGATTTAAGAGCAAGAACGTGTATTCTCTCAGTAAAGAAATTTACCGTGGCTACGGTATGTGGTGATCGTGAAGATATCCTTGGGAGGGCTATGATAATTTGTCCCCTGTTCTGTTTATACTCTTCTTAACTACCCACTATGCATTTCGCGAAGAGTTTATTGCGAGACGAGTTCAAAATTCTTACTTTTATATAAATTACAAGGAAATTTCAAAATGCAATTTGTTGTAACTAATTATAACCAAGTTAATATTTAGTATTTACACAAATACTGTGAATTCTTATTAACTTTACATTTTCTTAAGACTTACAATAGTTATTAAAAATGTTCAAAATTAATTATCAAAAATTTATAGTTCTTGGTGACCGATTTGAATTTCAGAAATATTATTAATTAAATGCTTACGAAATACCTTTAGGTTCGTCACCTATTCGCACTAGACTCTGGACGACAATCATTGAAAGTGTAAGTCTACGATGAAGATAACATAGGTTAAAGAATTTATATATTAATGGAGCATTATAAGTTGATTAAGAAAAAGGTCTTATTGAGAGTAATCTAACAGAAGTTTAGACTAGTATTCAAAGTCGAGCGTCCGAAAATGCTCTGAGCTGAGAATGAAAGCCTCCAAAGTCAATCCTTGTCTTCTGTTACGTGCATTCGTTTATCTAATCTCTTCTCTAGTACATTAAGCCAAATGTGCGTTTTAATTTATTTTATCGTCATACGTGACGATACATATCGATCAATTTTAATACTTTGTTTAAAGTTCAACTTTAAAAAATCATAATATTTTAATGTAAAATTTTTTCAAAATTATACAAATTCTAATCTTATACATAGAAAATAAATTAATTACAAATATAAATAAATTTTATGGATTCAAATCCAGTCATCTGTACTTAAGTCTTTTAAAACAGAAATTTATAAACAATAAATATTATAAGTATTATTGTATGCTAAATTTTTGAGCATTTTTATAAATTTTTATAAATTGCCAATGTTCTATTATTATAAGTGATTTATTTTGAATTAAAATTTATAATTTTCTAAACCTTAATTTTATTAATCGCAATTGTTATTTGATAAATAGCATTTTTCAACATTATAAAAATTTACTGTTTCATTAATGTTTTTATTGTAAATTTTTTTATAACGTAAAAATATAATGTAGAGTTAATTTTTCTCTTTTTAATAATTTATCAAGCGTTCTATTCTACAAACATTACTAAATTGATTATTTATTTTTGTTTTTTAAAAATATTCTACATACCCAAAATTTTAAATACTTAAACAAATGCATTATAAAAATTTTTATTTTGATATTTCCTTCCTTGATAAACATAATTAAATATAGTATATACTTAAGTTTAAGTAATTTATATACGATCATATAAACGTATAATTGATGTTTTGGCAGTGTGAATATGAATTAAGTGAAGACACCAAACGTCTTCTCACGGATGGCAATAGTATGTGCATACGCATGAAAATGATAGATAAAATGTCAGAAATAGATGTAGATAATGTTCTAATCGATCTATTGTATGGAGAACCTGTAATACCGGAAACACCTGATGAACTTGTAGAAGGATGGTAATTTTTAGTGTAATTCAGTGTGACATCTGTTCTCATTTTACAATTATCAATATAAAATTTGTGTATAATTATCGATTTTTTTCGTAACAAAAAAAAATGTTTTATACTTCAGTAATACAAAACTGACATTCTAAAATTATATGTATCGTTTATTAATAACCAAAGAATAATAGTGAATTAATTTTTTTTAATGGAGATAATGATGATAAGTTATAAAATACTTTCTACACCTTGTTGATAGATATTAAATTTTAATATATTAAAACTATTATAAGATTTTGTATAAATTAGATCTACAAATTCGTAATTTAATTACTGTTAATATCATTAACTCGACATTTTCACTCAGATTGTTTATGTTTAATTGTATATATTTAAAATTACTTTAGCTTTGTAGAACGAAATTTGCCTGCATTACCAGAATTCGTCAAAGATACATTAAGCATTGCATCATCTTCTACAAAACTTTTATGCTTAACTACTGTTTGGGTTCCATTTAATCCGAAAAATCGAGTTATTGTATTTCGTGCTTTTTTCACAAAATATGTTGAAGCAACATATCCAGTAATATTTATCATTAGTTCATTTTCACTTTAATCAATAAATAATATGTAAAATTACAATTTATTTTAGTACGAAGATCCTGAGAATGAAATTCCTATAACACTGTTTAAATATGATAGTCCAAGGAGAAAAGAATTACAAGTGATTATGGAAACATATAAAAGTGAAGTAATACACTTTGGAGTTTTTGAACGAGATATACTACCTAATCCAAAATTAATAGCAATAAGTATAAAACAATTTGAAAAGGAAGTCGAAGATAAAACGAGGTTTAAGAATAACACTAATTAGTACTAAGTATTTATTTTAATATTAAGAAACAAAAAAAGTTAAAAAATTAAATTGAAAAAAATGATGAAATTTGAAATCTATGTTAAAACCCGAATAAATGTTGCAGTTACGAAGTGTTTATCTGTGTTATTAAAAAAGTTAGTAACGAAGCATTTTTATCATTTGCTGGAATAGGACCATATCATGTAAGTGAAAGTAATGAAAATGCTAAGGAAGAAGCAAAGCAATACTTTCCTCGTGTATCTGGAGAAATAGAAGAACAATCAGACGAAGAGGATAAGCCAGCTACACCAGTTGTAGAACAACCAGCTAATTAGGAAATCAAATGCAAATAACATTTTTGTTTTATTTGATTATTTTTAAAAATAAAATACTTAAATATAAAATTTAACTATTAATGTAAATACAAATTTTTATTTTCCACAAATTTCACTTACAACCAAATCTTTCCAAAAATTTACTTCTTATAACCACAGCTGCGCCTGCGACCTCTTGCTCTTTCAAACTTACGTCCCTTAGAACGTACTAATGGTTTTGTGTGAGAATGTGGTACTCCAGGAGCAGGACCAAAATGTTTAACAGCTTCACGGGCTTTACGAGGTCCTTGTATCAAGATTGTTTTACGACCAGTTGGAGAACGTAGTGCCAGTTGGTCAAAAGTAATTATTTCTCCTCCTGCCTTAAGAATGCGACCTCGTGCTTTTTCAGTTATACGAAGAGCACAAATCTATTTTAAAAACACAATTAAATTTTATGAAGTTTAATAACTTTCAAAAAAATTTATATAATTAGTATAAAAATATTAACAAAACTTGTAAACAATACTGTAATAGAAACCTTCCACTTTTTATCAAGCTACTTATAATTATTAATTAATATAAAAATTAAAAATTAATATATTTACAATAATTTTAATGTTCGATTGAAATAAACTATACATTAAAATCAAATAGCAAATGTTCAATTTGAATAAGATTATTACATAGTTACATTTTATAAAAACATAATAAAATGTTAATGAAAATAAAATAATACAGAATCATGAGATGCAATAAAGCTTAATTTTATTTATGCATTTTTTCATATTTATAAATTAAAGTTAAGTAGTAAGTGAATGCATTCAAAAATATTATAGTTAAAAAAAAACAAACTGCTTTTATAAAACTATAAATAAATTATAACAATTTAATATGACACTTACAATTAATTTTGGAATCTCAAAGATTCTGGCATCATCGGTAACTGTACCTACAATAACAGCTACACAGTTTTCACGTCCTGGTTTCTTCATAAACCTAGTAACACGGGCTAAAGAAATAGCAGGTCGGTGAATTCTGCTCATAAAGAGTCTCTTCAAAATGATTCGGTTAAACTTTGAATTCGTCCTTCTGGCTAAAAATCTGTATAACTAAAAAAGAATGAAAATTATAATGTAATATAAACTTTTGTGAATATAAAAATATCATATGAAAGTAAATTATTTTTATATCAGTCATAATAACGATTTTTCTTATAAAAAATGAAAAATTGAATAGGAAGACTGAATTTACTATAGCGAACATTGAAATTGAAACAGATTACGAGTTATCTGCCACAGAGTGCAGTTCGCCAATTGAATACTGTAATTACAACAATATTGAAAACAATTAATATTTTCATAACACAAAAAACAAATACATATTATAAGAAATACTTAAACACACCTTCACCAGAAGTCGTAGATAAACATCCTGCGACTTCGGTTCTGTTCGTCGCACTTTTCGGTCATGTTTATGGTTGATATCAATACCCTAAAATGAAAATCACATTTGATAATATTAAATCATAGATCGTATTTATCAAAAATATCATTTATAATCACGGATGCTCTTTATAAGGGCTGATAAAAGTAGATTTTTGAAGAATGTGCAATTTCTTAATAATGCTCACCATGTTGATGAAATATGAAAAGACCTATATTCAACTGGGCACGTTCATAAAACGGTAAGTAGATTTTCTGCGCAGGCGCAAGTGGCACATACTCCATTAGGCTTTTCAATACGTAAACCGCATTAGGGCAAACGGAAATGTGATCAGCGCCAAAGTCGCGCGCGCGCATACACACACACACACACACACAAAACAATATTACTGGCTCGAAGAGTGTATTAGGTCGTTAAATAGTGTGATTCTTTAGGAAAAAAATTGCAATTTTTTATACTTTACTTTATACTTTTATACAAATCATGAATTAATTGTATGAAATATTAATCAAATTTAGATTATTAGATATGGGTGACTTTCATTCACCGATGAGATGCATCTCACCTAGTGCAAGGTAATTTAATCAATTGTTTAGTATTTGTTTACCTATATTTATATTTCCTTCAAAATTATTTTCATTACTTAATACATAAGGTATTAATTTTTTTATAATTGTACAAATTTTATTTAAAATCAAGATTTTTACAACTATTGTTTAACAATATTACAGAGTATTAACTCCAAAACCACAAGTTCAGCAAACTCTGGATGTTCGACAAACGCAGAAAAAAGCAAAAAATGCTATAACCTTATTTTTTATTAATAGTGTCTTATTTGGTGTTGTGATTTTTGATATGTAAGATTTTCAAATGGCAACTATTTTATTTTTATGTTAATTTTTATAAAGTTAAATTCTTTAATATTAATTTTCAGTTTTTATGGTGGAATTGCATACAAACCATTTTCATGGATTGAATGGTGTTTAGCATCAATATTTGGTGTCAATTCCATATATCACTTAATAAAATACTCAATAGCAATGTTTAGTTTGAGACCTGTTATTTTGAATTCAAAACAAAGAAAACTTTTAGGAATATCTGAAGATGATCCCTTATTTAAAAATGAAGTTCTTCTGCCACAAAAGCCATCTGAATCAAGTACACCTCTTAATTTTTCTTGTATGAATTTAAGCAGATACTCTGGTACTCTTGGTAATTCTAGTTTAAATGAAACCAGTAAGTTTTCCAGATTAAATTTCAAATATCACAATACCTAGTATTATTTATTATATTTTATTAATGTACTAGAGGATTATTCAACTTCTAGTCCTTTTTCCAAATACAATACACCATTGTCTCAGAAGTCAACATTAAGTCCAAATGTCACTATTAGTAAGTTATTTAACAATTCTGTAAGTACCAGTTTTACTGGCGATGAACTTATACAAGACGAGGTTGAATTACAAAACTATTTGAAAGAAGTTACAAAAAATGAACGTAAATCATTATCACATTCTGCTAATATCGATCAACCATCAAATTTATTAAGTTCTTTTTGGTCACATCCAGCAACACGCAGTCCAGGAGAAGTGTCACCTTTGTTAAGACGATGTGCTTATCAATTAGCACCTACAGTTGGTATGTATTATGAAATATATACAATCAAAAATTTTTAATGAAATACAAGATTGTTATTTTTCTTTTATTTGTTTTTCTTCTGTATAAGACAAATCCAAATCTTCAAGTCCTGGTGTTGAAGAAGGGAATTCGCCAAGAACATTCGGAACTCCTGATGTGTGGAGAAAGTATCGAATTGATCCAGTTAAAGTCAATCAATGGATAGCTAACTTACGCATGGTAATTTTAATTTACACTTTTATAAATATCAAATTCTAATTACAATATATATAATTTCAATACTTTTAAACTTCTTAATTATTTTCAACTGGTCAAAAAACAAAAATATTGCAGAAAAAAGTCTAAATTCAGTAATTTACATCAATTAGTAATTAAATTACTTGCAAAGATAAAAATATTGATTTTAAAAATTCTTTTAATTGTTAAGTGTAATTAGTATTATTGTAATTAGTATTATTTTTTTATATTTCAATTATAAAAATATTGTATTGATCTTATAAATAATCATTTTTATAAAATAAAGAAATATTTTTAAAGTAATAAATCTTATTCATAAGAAGTATTGTAATAGATAGAATTAAATTTATTTTTAATATCTTAGTACATATAAAATAACTTTAAATATAGTTCTAAAATATAACAGTCTAAAAGACTAATAAGATTAAATACATTACGAGAAATTCTATTCTAAACATTAAAGATTAGAGGCAAAGGAATCCGCTATTTTACCACATATTTTATGTTAATTTGTACTATAATTAAACTGTTCTTTTATTATTATATCATAATTTAAATAAAATTATAAATCCAAGAGTTATTAATATTTTAAATTTTTGTTGACTTTGAGAATGGTGGTCAAAGAAAAATGGTGCATAAGTTAATGGATTATAATGTATTTTTTCATATGGTTTTAGGAGGTATATCAATAGAATTATAAAATTTTATTATTTTTTATTATTTTCTGGTAAATATTTACAATTTATATTACAAAATTCATCAAAACTTAATGTCTTTTTATTATAAATTATGTATTTTACAATTCTCCATTAGCTTCGTTCTTTCTCTCTCTTCTTCTTTTTTTGTTACATATCTAATAACACTATAATAATTTATTATGTTGTAAAACTTATAATTTGAGTGATATTATTTTAATTATTCACAGCCCATCAACTTTTCTATTTATTCGTGAAATACAATAAAATAAATACTAATAATATCTGATTTCTTATTTATTTTAGAAACGTTATTGAGTATAACTAATGTATATTTTTATTTAAAAATGTACATCTTTTTATTGTTATTATATCGTTTACTTATTTGCTTTTTGTTTTATACAAAGTTTTTAAATTTTCTTCTAAATTAAATCTTTATATTGTCGTTATATTATATAATACATAACTATTAATAAAATTCTATTTTTTGTTTCATTTTTAAGGTTTTCACGTTTACGTAAAATTTAGTAGAATTTATTTTTCGCATAAATATTTACAAACCATTTTATTGAGCGTCTTGAAATAAATTTTTGAAATGTTTCTTTCACAATTATTAGTTCTCAGTAGCTTGTTAATTTAATAGTTTTTAAAAACTTTATTTTATATCTTAGACATATAAATAATACATGCCATTTGAATATAGAGTTTTATATTAAAGTTTCGTTTTATAAAATATATTATTAATTTAAAATTAAAAAACTGCTTTTATATTGTTTATATCGTTATTCCAAATAACATTAAAATTATTCATAATGTAATTTGTGGTTGCTTTGAATCTCTGTGTATTTAAATCTACTAATTATACTAAATTATAAAATAATAGAATTACACACAATAATTATTTTAAATTCGAATGCTTTAGAGAAAATTAATTTTAAAATAAAGAGATGACATTTTATCATTATTCTAATAACATTTATAACTTTTTTACGCTACTTGAAAAAATAATAATTTAAATAATTAAAGTAAAAAACTTTTTTGTTTTGCTCAAAAAAATATGAGTTGTATACGTAAATTATAGAAAACAATATTGTTAACTAATGTTTCTTTTATAAAATAATGAAATTTTAACAATAACATTGATTTCTTAATTATCTATTGTCTATATCTCCAGATAATTAATATAAGGTTTTGAAATTTAAATACATGAAATGGTGTATATTCATTTACAATAATTTTTACCTTTTAATATAATCATTTGTTATTCTAAATATATCAAATGGTTATAATTATATGAAAATTATATAAAAAAATTGAAATTCGAAGTTTATGAATTAATTGTACACTTAATGTATGAAATACGAAAATTAGTGGAAATCCATTTATTCTATTTACTATTTAAATATATTGATATCATTACAATAATTCACTTTTTATTATTATTTTTTTAGTGGATTAGCAAAACTGTTGTTGAACGAGTTTCGTTAGAAATAGATAATGTGTGCACTAGTTTGATACGACATGGTTTAAGCGACTCTCAACCAGGAAACGTTGGTTTGGATAAACTTAGAAAACTTGCACAATCATTTTCAGTAACTGTAATACCTACTCTTCCTACTTTAGTTCCTTTTCTCGAATTATCAAGTAATCAGGATTATTTGGTGAAAAGAATAAAAGTTCTTGCTAAGGGTGGATCTATGAGTGAATTCAAATGGAATAGTGGTGGATCGCATAATGGAAAAGAATGGGATTCAAGCCTTCCTACTGATACGGCGGTATTATTTTATGAAAATAATTAATTAATTCATAATAAATAATTTTATGAAAAATTATTTTTATAATTATTGCAATTTAGAAATATAACTCAAAGAGATCAATTTGAATAAAAAAATTGAATTACTTTATTTATTTTATAATTAGATCTATTAAATATTGATAAAAAATTATTGCTTTAGATCATTATGCATCTAGTTTCAACATATATGGATACTCGACTTGAAACTCCATTAAAGCAACCAGATGCCAGACCATTTACATCAAGATATATAGCAAAATCAGGTTTTGAATTACCACGTAATAAAGGTCCAATAATTATGAATCAGTCTATGAATCCACCCCACTATTGTCTTGCTCTTTCTGGAGATTCGTTGAGTCACGATTACGAAGATATTCCAAGAGTAAATTAAATTTTATATTATACAAATTAAAAATAAAATTTATTTTTGATAATCTTGATCTTAAAATTAATATTGTGTATCTATTTTATGTTCTAGGGAAGAAATAATTTGTTCCATACACTGCTTCTTTTCCTCTACATTGTAAAAACTCGCGATCATGGAATGCTTGGTCGTGTTAATCTTGGTATGTCTGGTGTGAATGTTCTTTGGGTTATTGAATAATTTCTGTGATAAGTTTTTCTAATATTAATTGGTATTTACGAATGAGTGAGACTATTTTTTAAATTTAATGCATTTAATTACATTGATATAAAATTATCATTCAACTTTTTTAAAATATGCACAATAAATATGTATATATTTTTTCAAAAATCATACTTCTACGTGTAAAAACGTTAAAAAATCTAAATAATATCTAAATATCTAAATAAAAAGCTTATAAATTTTATCAGAATGTTGCAAGGAACCTTCTTATAATATTTTCAATATATGCAGCCACAATTATAAGTTTAAAACATACACATATTAACTTTTTCAAAAATTTAAATAGAAATTTTAATTTAAAAAATTTCGTTTGAATTTAAGTAAATAAGCTATTATTCTTAATTAGGTAAAATTTTATTATCAAAAGTTATGTTTCATAAATAATTCAAATTTAAGAAGTTACAAGTTAAAGCACATTTTATATAATATTCAAAAATACCATTCATGTAAAAATGATAAAAAAAATTTTATTTACTTTAACATGATCTTTGAAAATTTATTGGATTATGTGACAGTTATCTCTCTTTGCAAGTACGTGACAAAACATATTCATAGTTATGAAAGATCAAATAAATTTCTAAAAGATAAAAACAATATTTCATTCATTTATCACTTTTGAAAAAAATTACAAATACATTATATTTTCTCTTAATGACTTACAAAATAAAAAAAAGTTCCACATTTTAGTATTTAATCATTATTAGTATTTGCAAATAATTTCAAAAGAAAATATTGTTACTAAAATGCATAGATGAGTTGTCATATAAATAAATTTTCTAGTTTCAAAAATAAACCACTGTAAGTTGCTGAGAGTTTTAAGATTTTCCTAAGTTTGAAAGCTTTTATTTAACTATTTGACACAGTTATATATATATATATTTTATTATGAATGTTCATTAAAAAAATATATAAAACTAATATCTTGGAAGCATTACTATGGACAATATTATACATAATATGATGTGATTGTAAAATTCTATTTTAAAATAATATTATGATCTTGCTAGGTATAATACCTAGTAAAAGTTTGATATTATGTTAAATGTATAATTATTAAATAAAACGTGTGTATAAAACTGACAAAGTACAAATACTTAAAGCCTCTAATCAAGATGATTTTTGAATTTACAAAGACTGTTAAGTATTTATGGTAGAATAGAATGTTGTTAGTATCAAAATAAAATCTAATTGATTCATCGTTCTGGAAATCTAAAAATATATAGTTGACAGGATAACATTATAAATCGTACATAAGTAACTTGGTATCAATGTGAAAAGAAAAATATGTTTTATAAAAAAAAGCTATTAAACATAATTGTATTATAATATACACTCTATTCTAGTAATCATAATTATTATAATTGTAAGTTGCATCACTTTAATTTTCGCCTTACATGGTAAACAATTTTATGTATATACGAAAGGTGCGTACATATCGATATAATATACTCATTGATAATGTCTTATTATAACTTATTCAAATAAATGTGTGATATCACTTTATGTACAAGATCAAATCAACTTACTTTAAAACAACAAAATGAAGTAATTCAAATTTTCATAAAATTTTCATAAAACTTTCATAAGTAATGTCTTTAAGATTCTTTTGAATATAAAATTTATTTAATATAAAAAAAATGAATTATGTCATAGATTTCTATAGATGAAAATATTACGATTCTTATGTATTAAGTATAGAATAATGTTGGTGTTATTTGATTTTAAAAATATTTAAAAGATACAAGTAAAAAAGATCGATTGAAATCTGTAATGTGACAAGTGACCTGTTGTATTTTAATACTATTATATCCACGTAATGTATCAAATGATACAAATTCGTAGAATTGGCTTCAATGACCGTGAAATAATTGTTTTTTTTTACGTAACCATGAAAAAAAAGTAATTAACGATTCCTCTGTATTTCTTAATTATACATATTAGAAGTTTCGGTAAATTAACAAATGAATTGCATCTTAGTCTCGAAGGGTATCATTAAGTAAATTTTGAAAAATAAATGTATTAATTATCGTCGTGAATAATCAGAGGCTGTTGAGTTAAACCGAAGTAACGAATTTTGAAAATGATATAATGAGCTACATAACTTACGCTAACATTCATTATATTACGAGTTAAAGTAAAATTGGGAAAAATAAAAATAACTGGAATGTAACTTCATAAAATTAACAAAATTCAAGCAATTCGGCACATTTGAAGTAAAAATCGACGAGCGTTGATGAAGATCGACGCTAGTGCGAAGAATTCAGTTTTTCATATAATATCGCGTCTACTCTTGCGAATGAGGTAACGTGCGCGCGTACACGCGAGAAAAAGAGAGAAACAATCGTGCGCAGGATCGATAAGCGCATGCGCTCAATGCCATTGATACTGTTCTTTTTAAAAGGTTCCCCTTCACATGCGTACTAACACACGCAGTAACAGGCTCCGTTCCCCTCTCTGTCGGCTACGGTTTCGACCACTGCGGCAGCGTGCGTAACTCATCCATTAGCAGCGGCAGTTACAGTGATCACGGAGTCTTGAGAAGTGTTCGTTTACGTCTCTGCAAGTCTCCTTTCTCTTCTTCTCTCTGCAGTGCGCAGGTCAATCCAACTCTTGTTTACTGCCCTCTTAGTTCTGAGCAATGACATTGTCTCGATGGCGAACGGGACACACAATCGTTGTCGTCGTCGTCGCTCGAACTGCTGAAGGTAAGCTGAAGTATGTAGCGATGTCGCGAAAACTAAGGTGTAGTTTAGTGCTCTTGTTGTTGCACTTTGTCTCGTCGTTTTCTCTAACTATCCCTTTGAAAATTTGAAACCTTCGATCGAGAGCGAAGCTGGCGATGCTCGACGGCGATGCAGTGTGACCGGTACAATGACGAGTGTATGTAGCGAGGTTTCATTCAACACATCTATCATTCAAACTGAAGGAATTTTACTTTGAAAACTTTAAATTATAAAACCGACTTTTAAGGCCGCCAAAAGTGGTTAGCTAGCCTTTTTTTCATAAATGACTTTTGAAAAGATCCAGTTTGCTAAGATTTTTGTTTGTCGCTCAGTTCAGCAACGCAAAGTCTTGCAGTTAAGAGAATGTGTTTAATGATACTGCATCCTCAGCTATAGCCGGAGTTATTCGTATCAAACTCGATGGAGACAAACACTTTTTATTTTCATGGTTGTACTTTGCGATATATTATTCGCAATTGTTATTATCTCAGCAATTAATTCTTTTTATTTTATCTTTTTCACTTTCAAGGTGTACTGGAATGACAAATATTTTAAAATATTTAAAAATGTTTTTTCAGTTGCATACTCGAAAAAATAAATTGCCGATAAAACATTCCTTTACTCGTGTACATGGCAATCAAAATAGTTTTAACTACTATTTTAACCTACTGTTTAAAGTAATATATGTCACGTATCTACGAATCATTTTTAATTTTAAGGTACGCTTGAAATGACAAGAATTGTCTTGATTAATAATTTTAATTTTCGTCGATTTGAAGTTTCCCATTTATTTCAAATTTCATTATTTCCAAAATTCTTACATTTCGTGAAATTATTTATTACTATTACACCAGTTTTCTGCTTGTTTTTTTGTGATGCCTGTGTTCCGCACGGTCGCAAACACAATTTATCGTGTAAAACAGAAACTTTTGTCTTTATATATTATTCTTCCATATATTTTTTATTATTAATTGTTAGTTTTTAATCAATAAGTTAGTATTAACATTAAAAGAGAAGTATACATATAAGTTTCAAAGTTCTTAATGATTTTACTACATCTTTTAGAACAAAAACATACAATATGTAAAGTTTTAATCAATGTTGACTAAAACAAGTCTTCATCGTGTACATAAATTATTTTAAAGGATTTAATAATTCAATTTGATTCATGTAATTGAAAGACTTTTTATCATAGAATTAAAAAAATAAAGTGTATATTAAACAAAAACAAATCATTTGATCTAATACTCTAAAAAATAATAAAGAATTTGAATATTACGTAATAAAAAAAATCTCTTTTCTATTTAATAGAACTTTACGTTATTTAATTTCAGTTTACTTGTCAATGGTATAGAAACTGACAAGACATCATTCTGTCCCAATAAATAGAAAGGAATATACTCTCTTCATAAAACAAAAACTGAAATTTAATGTTTTTTATAAAGATTTGGTAGCGCTAACATTCACGGCGTAATGAAAAATTACAAAATTTGTATTTTATTATTATAAAATAATGAATTCATAAAATTAATTTAACTTTTTGAATAGTACTAATAAAAGTTAATTTTAAGTATGTGTAAATATAAAAGTAAAGAAGAATGAATGGTAGAATAAATAGTCGAATTTTTTCCATATATATAAAATTTATTGTTAATATTTCGTATTTGCAAAAAATGTAAATAGGACATGCAAATGTAAATATTATGCTTATCTAAACAGTGCACCAAACATTCGTACAGTAATGTACGCCAAACGTATACAATAATAACCCCGTCCGTTGCACGATTAATGATTTTAAGAAATGTTTACCCATGCGAAGTTCTTATTATGTGCACGACTAAGTCATAGAGAAAAAAAAAATTATTCGAGAACAATGTTCAGTATAGACTACAGATAAAATAGATGTTCCTGATTAGAGTTTTTTGACTGATTACGTTTAATCATATAGTACGGATTTAATAATAATAATAATACATATATATTTGTGTTTATAATATTATAATAAAGCATAAATAGCAACTTCTACGGAACTGTACAATTTACAATTTACAAGTGTAATTTTAAAAATTAATCCAATAACAGGAAACACTTGTTTTTTTGTTCTTTTCTGAGTTACCATTTTCTAAATTCTCACAATACATCCTTTTTCATAAAATTACAACATTTTTAAAACGTCTATTATTTATTTTTATTATCGAAAAAGCCAATATTTTTTATTTGATTTGTATATTATTCAAAAAACACTTTTTCAAATTTATTTATACGTTTCTAATGATATCTTAAATACAATTATATAAAAACTGCAATGCCTAGTTCTGAACTAGAATATCATTAGGTAATACATTACTTTTTAATTTCTTATAAAAACTTTTATTCTATAAAATAATGCATATACTCTGAATAAAAATAGTTTCTATTAGTGATGCCAGAATTATTCGCAAGTGATTTTTAACTAATTCATTGATTAAAATAATTAACATAAGGTCGAGAATTATTGTGCATTAGTAATGCATTATATCGATTGACTATTACAGGTTAATCAAAGTACAGGTTTTTATATTCAAAAAGTAATTTTTATGTAGCATACACAAGTATTATTAGTGTTTTTAAATAAAAATTTTATTCGATAACATTATTAAATGATCACATTTTGATGCGATGATTTTCAATCATCATTTGATTTTTATTGTTATTAGTGTAAGAAATTAGTGTAAGAAAACAAATGATCAACTAAAATTATCAATAATTAAATTATTATTAAATAATGTTTCAAATTCATTTTTGACGTGTACAGAAAACAGGATCTTACTGTTAGAACTAATTAAGCTTAAAACAAATGTATTTTTTCTATATATTTAGTCATTATGGCCTTATTGATATATTTTTTAAATCAAGAAATTATTTTATACACTATTTTATACATCTCATGATAAATGTAATTGCGAATACTTTAAGTTAAACTATTTTAATTACAGTATGTATTAAATAAAGTTTAATACAATTTTTAGATTAGATTAGTTCATAAAATAATACAAATATAATAAAATAATAGATGTATTTTTAAAAAATTGTTTTGTTTTGCTTATTACTTGAAATTAAAAAATACTGGTGCATAAAATTTTTTGCATATAATATTTTATTTACTAGAGAAAGTATAGACACAAAAATAGATAACACGATATTTAGTATTTTGTCAATCTTTTTGTCAATATAAAACTCAGATAAAAACAAAATAACGAATTAATAATCTGTAACAATTCAATTACATTTATTTATTAATAAAAGCTGGAGTACAAGAAACTGATTTCGAAAGTAATATAAAAAACTTCTACATTCCTCGTATTCAGTATTCATTACGAGATTGTCTATATTTGTACTGAGCAGAGTAAAACTATTTACTGAAAAAATTTAATAGGAAATTTAATGGGAAATTTATGTGTAAACTGTGTAAATTTCAGTACAAATTTAGTCATTTTAATACAATGAAAATGTAAATAAGAAAAAAGCATAAATTGGACCATTATAACAAATTAAATTAAATAATTAATTAAAATAATAAAATAAGAAATATACAGTACTAGTATTCTTTATCTTTGTTGTTTATTATTTTTCTATAATTTGCATCCTCTAATATTAAAGAACTGAACACGTGTATTTAAATTTTTTATTTAAGAAAATATTTTCGAAATAAAATAATAAGATGTTTGGTTTATTCGACGATCAAACTAAAAGTATGTTTTCTTAATAAATATATCAATGTGGACTTTAATAACTTGCGTATCTTTTTGAAGAAAGGAAATTAACTGATTCAATTTCCTAATGAAGCTTATGTTCCCGTTCGATTTGCATTTGTACAATTGTTAAAACTACATCGATGCTAACACAAATTCAAGTTATGACTTATGTGATTCGAAAATTGCATGCCAATTATAAGTCTGCAGTAAGCACTAAGTCACCTGCTTCTATCACATTTGACTTTTTAAAACATTTTTCCTAGATAAAAAGTATCATCACTTATATCCGTGACAAAGACTCGAAACACATACATCTTACGATATCCGTCATTATTTTTTTCGGATTGCAGTTAGCTTTTCAGAAATTCATAACCTTATATCTTCTATGTTGAGGCACCTAACAAAGAATAATTTTAATGTTGGACTTTTGTTGCTTTACAGATCAATACATAGCGTGAGTTTGTATACTGTTCTATTTCAGTCAATCATGTATAAAGTACTTTTTAAAAGATGCTTGATCGCGTACTTGATAATACAATTTTAATCGATGAAATTAACTTTTCTCTCTTTATGTTTATACGAAAAGTACCAATTAAATTAAATATCAATTCAATTCTAAGTATCAACGTGCTTACTTGAGCATATCATCGAGCTAATATTCATCAATGGACGACGATGATAGATTAAACTCTGAGCTAAGTTTATTTTACCGAAACTAAACATTAAATTAGACGCACTTCTTAAGATTTTTTTTTCATTCAATGACACTGAAATATAAATATTCGAAGTAATTTTTATGCTGTAAGGACAGAATTAAATTAGACGATTTTACTAATTATGAAGCAGAGTAGTTTTAAATAATAAAATACGTAATGTTTATTGTAAATTAGCTCTCACTACTTAGAAAGTAAAATTCACAGTGATGCTCGAATATCAGTAATTTCATCAAGTAACTTTTTTTATCGACAATTATTAGTAGTCTATCAAATTTTCTATTAATCATTTTCGTTCACAGATTCGTCACTTTTAATATTTTACTCAGTTGCCTAAGACTTTAAGTAATTTAATTTATACGCCTTATTTAACTCTTTTTAAATTTAACATTACGAATATTGTTTAATTAAATTAATATCTTCAACTATCAACCAAGATGAAATAAGGTTAACGAAGACTTAGAAAATATAAAATTTGTGGAACGGTGGGTAGATTAAATATTGATGTACTTATTCCATAAAATTAAGTTTTAATGTTTTCATTCCAATAGTACTCTTTTTGACATTGTTTAGAGACATTTCTATTAATTACCAGATTTTTAATGTTTTTGAAAATTTTTGAATAAAAAAATCATCTTTTTTTCTATCAAGTATACGATTGATTATGTACTTACGAAGTAATATTTCGAAGATTTTATCCAGCGATTTACCACTAAATCTATCTAGTTCACGTTATAGTTTCTATTCTACTTTTATTCTAACGAACAACTCAGTGACAAAGGTTAGTAATTAAGCATTTTTGCAGTTCTTTTACTACTAATTTATGTGACTAATCTTAAATAAAGAGATCTAGTCAATAATTAATTGAGATATTAACAATATTTTGAAAGCAGTTCTTGACTGTTTTAGAGCGTGTGTATTTTAGGGCAACTCAATTCTGAATATCAGCGGATGTACAAGCATAACAAAATATTTAGTTACGCATATTTAGCAGAAGCTAAGACAAAATAACAGGATGTATGTTGATCACGTGTATTGTTAATTTTTTTTAAAAAATAGGACTAACCAGTGGATTCCGCGTTTCGTAACTCATTGAACCATCCTATTCTGTTATACTAGACCACTTGTGCGTATACTATTAACTCTAAAATGAATGAATATAATATTTATTTAATAATCTTCAGAACTTGGCAAGTTCTGAGTTTTTCTTTAAGCTGTCTCGATATTTTTAAGAATTTTGGGTACACATTAAAATAACATTCATGAACTCGTACATTATAATTTTTTCTCATTTTCTATCGCTTGGTCATGTAATACTATGTCTCTAGTACAACTGTAATATTTTTTCTTATCAGTGTATTACAAAACCGACCTTGATATTTATTTAGAAAACGTCTTAAACAAGATCTGAGATCTTGGAAATGGCCTTATGACTTGTTATTAAAAATATTAAAAGCGTCGTGTTTAATATCCAAAATTCATGGTACTATTATTTGATGCATTGATCTACTGCAATGATTCTGATTTTACAAATAAAGCAAATTTTTTCAGAAATAATAAGATTTTTCCATAACTTTTTATCAGAATATAAATAACAAAAATCTTTATCTTTCTTTTCTTAAATGATTATTGAAATATTTCTATATTCCTAATATCATAGAAATATATATTTGTATATTATGTAAACTCGCTACATTTATATCATTATCAAAGTATACTTCCACCTTGTCGAATTTATAATTTAGTACACTGATAGTTGATGAATGTAAATACATGTTATTAAATTGATGTTTATTACACAATTTTTAACAATGAATCACTCTATTTTAAAATGGTTGTACATCGTAGAGAATAACCTGTGATGTAAAATCACGTTAAAGAAATACGTTTTTCTAACTTTTCTTATTATCGATTCATTTTTACTTTATTTTATTTTATTTATTTATTTTTTCATTTATTTTTGTTAATAATTTCTAAATAAATAAATTCAAATTAATTTATTTAAATTAATTTGAAGAAAATTGAAACTAGTTAAATGAGATTTTACAAAGTTCTTAAAAATCTTACTCCTTTTGCATAACTAAGATCTCTTATACCGCAATTATTATTATACACATCAATATATAATTGTTTCTTTGTACATAGTAAGACATTCCGGAAAATTGAAATTAATTCTTTATTATCCAAACGACTATAGATATTTAACGTTATTTCAGGTATTCCATTTTAAAACTTTTGTCTATTGTATTAAAAGCGAGATAAATCAATTTTCAATAGTCAATATGATCTCAGAAAGAATTTCGATAAACAAAACTTTATACATATGGAAAAGCTTACTCATTGCAGTGGACGTCATTTCTGAAAGCCCTAATCATTGCACATATCTCTGCTCTCGTTTTTACCAAGTTTTTCTATAGCGGTTTATATTTCTCAACTCCTTGCGATAATATTGACATGCAGCCAAAGAAAAATCGACACAATAGAAACTCAATAAATGTCAACATTAATATATAATATTTTAAATATAATTTTTAAATTATCAATAAATTCGTACCTTTTCATTACAATATGAAACTTTTAACAATTAGACAATTAAAAACTTTTAATTTTCTAATGCTTGAACAGCAAATAATAATACACAATGACACATGCGAGCAAGTGAAAATTTTTAAAAAATTCCAGAGTACCGCCGTATTTGAAGTTGAATACAAACGAAATATTCAGAAACGATCGAAAACATTATTACAGAGAGCGTAAGAAAGATCTACCAGAAGGAGAGCCGAGCTCGCAATGAGAAAAATGAGGAAACTACCACAGTCTAATGACCCCGGCGGTGGCACCGGGGACGCGGATGAAGCCACGGAGAGCGTAAAGAATGGTGGTACACCGTTCGCTCAGGCCATCCTCGAGGAGATCTTCTACATATCGTCGAAACGCAATACCTTGTATCGGGTACGACTCACGGAGAAAGGCCTGAGCTTACACAAGGAGTGCAATTATGGTCCAAGCAAGACCGAAACCATCCTCGTCGATGATATCATCGGTTGTAGGTGAGGTTTTTGCTTAATAGTTTTGTTATGCTTTCATTGTTATTGGTTGCATTTATTTAAAATGTTGCTCTAGGATATATTGCATTTTTTACTATTTTAATGACGATTGAATGTACGTGGGTACCCACGTGCGCGTATGTGTATATGCCTGTGTACATCTATGGATGTGAAAGAGAGAGAGAGAGAGAGAGAGAGAGAAAATAACAAACTGGCGTGAGTCAAGGTGGGCATATAATTTGAGTGCAAAGCTTCTTTATCAAATGAAAAGTTGATGGAGATTCATGTTATGTAGAATTGTATTTTTGTAAAATAAGTGTAAGTACTCCAACAATCATGTCTGCGGATTATTCTTTGCGGGCTTTCTTCCTCCCTCTTTTTCTTTCATACATTCTTGTTAAAGGCATTTTTGTTTATGTTAAATTCATGCAATTTCGTTATTATCTATTAATGATCTATTATAGTATTATAAAGAAATACAAAAAGTAATGCTCTTGTTTGAATTATAAATTGGAATTAACAAATTATTCGTTGTTATTTAGTAGATTGTTTCGTAAGTTGCTTAACTTTGCGATTTTAATTTCATAATATTTACAATATATATAATAATAAATTTCCTATTGGAGGAAACTTATTTTCAAACAATTTTCTAAAATCAGCCTAAAATATATAAATTATTTTTCTACTAACTTCAGGAACAAAATTCTTTAATATCATTTAAGCTTTTAACCAAATGATATCCAAACATCTTTAGAAAGTAATTTAAAAATATAAATAATTTTAATAATAATAATAACAAATAGTAAGTTAAAAAAAATAAAAAGCATAGAACTATTTTTAGAGACTATATTTGTATATCCTGGAAATATAATTAACAGTAATTAAGTAAACTTATTGAGAGCAGTTTCAATGAATTTAAGTTGCTATAGAAAAGATAATACATAATAATATTGCTCATATAAGTAGAGCAATGATTTAGAATTTGTAAAAATTAATCCGAGTATTAGCATCGATGTAAACACATTTATTAATATATATATAAATCGAAATTATAAAGTTGAGAAAGTTGAATTCTTTTGAATACTAATACGACAGGGTTTTCTTAGAATTTTGTAACTAAAAAAAAGATAAATAAATGATAAATGATGTAAAAATAAATAAAGCTTTTATAATGCCTGACAAAATCATTTCATTGCTCATAAATATCTTTTACCAATGAGTTTTAATTAAAGAATAAAAAAAAAGTATGCTGTTGGATGGTCTAAATGTTTTATGTTGTATAAATCCTTGTAGCAAGTTATCTTTTTATCGTCACCACTTTTCCAAGGGATAATTAGGGCTTAGAATCATCTACGTGCGCAGTACAAACTTGACTCTTTGTTCAATGGGCAGAACTTTGTATCGAACGTAAATCCGCCCTACTAACCGCTTTCTTGTCTCAGAAGTATTATTATGATTTCAAGTGCAAAATTGAAAATAATTGTAAATAATTTTATCAACATCACTCGTATGTTTAAAAGGTTCAAGCTCAGTTATAAAACAATTTTATTTACTTAACATTGTAATTTTTTATTTATTTTTTATTTTTTGTAAATATTGTAAATCATAGTTATAGTACAGTAGTCGCTATAATATTTCTTTTCTTGTTTCGAGTAATGACAGTCAAATCGAAGATATATTAGTTTTAATTAAAATCTTGCATTATTATTTTTAAAAGGCTTTACCAGTTTCTACTTTGTCTGACGTCCAGCTATCCAAATAACCTCGAACAACTCCATGATTGTTAAATATTATGAATAATAATAATGATAATTATGAATAATAATAATAAATTAATAAAAAAATAATAATAATAGTCTTTTGCAGTATTGAAAAAACATTAATCTTTAATAAAGAGTTACTTTTAATTTACCTTTAATGATATTTACGAATTTAACGAGTAGGCTGTTTACTTAATAAAAAATTATGGGTTACTTTATTATTTATAGAGATAGTAGTAGGGTAATCGTACATTAAGTCGAATAATCTCCGTTCCTTGTTTGTCTTCTCATCTAGAGAAGTAGATCGCACTAAAAGTAGAAAAAAAGCATTTTTATAAGAAAAAGCCTCAATACGTCTGTAATATTGAAAGAATCTAGCCAGGATCATCGACAGCGTACACTAACATGTCTGTGATACAGTTTCCAATATTCCGAAAAAATCATCATGCAGAAGGGATCCTCGAACCAAAAATCTTGTGTTTTTGCTTGCAGGTGTATGCGTTCGAAGCGAAGCAGCGCGGGGAACTGCGCCTGCCGACCTGGCGCCTCCCGGGGTCAACCCCATCTTGTAGAGTCGACAGAGCTGCTGCAGCCACACGACGAGTACGACACCTCGGCCTACCTGTACGTCTACGCGTACACGCTGAAGCGACCAAAGTCCTCGAGCAGAGCGGCGCGTAGGCGCGAGCGCATGACCGTCACCCTGAGGTTCCGCAGCTTCGACAAGTACGAGGACAACCTGAGGGAGGCAAGCAGGTGGCGACTCGCGCTCAAGTGTCTAGTCAGCAGGCAACCCGTCCCCAAGGCCTACATGAGCCCCGCACACAGGAATCTGCAGTCATTACTCGGCGGTGAGGCTCTTCATTTAACTACTATTACTATGACTAGTGATAAGCGTCGTAGTTTTCTGGATAGACATCATGCGGGAGTATGATCTTTGAACCTCATTTTCAAAGATGAAACCACGAGTGAAATTGGACGGGCATTCTTATGAAGGCTGTTAAAGCTTTAATTAAAGTTAAACTCGGGTTATCCACACTGTACAGGAGATGCGGATAACGAATACCGTGATTTTAGACGAATCGTAAATTTTATCCGAAAAAGAACGCGTGACCTTTTTACTTCGTGGAAACGCTGAAAAAAGGTGTGAGCAAGTTGAGTAAACAGTAAAAAATAGCTATTTTTTGCTTATATTACTGAGTCAGGTTCGTCTCATTTAATTAATACAAGTACACGCTTTTAATATGATCCGATTATCCTAAATAATACACAATTCAGTTTTCTTAATCTTCAATAAATTGAATGTTCATTATTACGTTTATTATTAACGTTATATAATAATATTAAATAGTCGAAATATTCATTAGCTTCGAAAATAATGAACTAAATACATTCCAAGTAATATAGCATTATTTGATTATTCTGATAATTATTGTATATTACTCGGTAATACTTATCAAAATAAAATTCCCTAATTATTATTCTTCCCAATCTTATGTTACTTATTTGTAATTGATCAAGAATCTACAAAACTTCTAAAATCAAAACTTTGCTTATATACCAAAAGAGAAAAAGGACCTGAATTTTTATGACAAAGAAGCCTTAAATTTTAACATGAAATGAAACAGATAATTCCACCAAAGATTTATCTGTAAGGATATTAATTGTTATTAATTAAAATTGGTTAATATTTTCAATGTTTATAAAAAATTATTACGTATATGAGAATTTGAAAATTTTATTATCCTTCTTTACATAAATATATTTGAGTAATTATATCGCCTTCGTAAGAATCAATGATCAATGAGTAATACTTGTCCTTGTCTATACTCATGATCATTAAATAAGTGTTTTTGAACGATATTTAGAGGAATACATTAAGAAATTACTTACAATTTGTACTTTAGTTTATGTTATTACTATTTTTGTATTTAAACTTTTCCGTGTTAAATAAAAACATCGATAACAAGCGAATCCAAGCATATTTACGTAGCTTCAACAAGTAATAATATTTGCACTCCAAGATTCTAATGATTGTCAATTGGAAAAAGTAATTAGTATTGTAACGTTAAATTATATCAAAATATAATGGAGTTGTAACTTTATGTCAAAAAATAAATTAATTTGTTCCTTATCTCTTTTTAATGTAATCTTACGTTTTAAAATAAAATTTTTTATAAGCAGTACACATTTGATTGAAAAAGAATAATAAAATATAGTATAGTACGTTTTCCTGTACTCAGCTCAATAAAAATTAAAAAGTATATAAGCAGTATTTTTTGTTGAATTTTTATATTAAAAACAGTAAATAGCGTTATTTATATTATAACAGCGTGCAAGTATTCAACACTGATAATTATTTGTAAATAATTTGTACGTCTATTTAAAAAACATTGATAAAATGTTACACATTTTATCATTTTTTGTTTGATATCATCATTTTGTTTGAAAATTCTTTTACTCTTTAAGGCTTCCGGATATTAAAGACAAGATATTTAGTTCAACATATATGAATATTTTTAAGTAAACATATTCATTTTTATTCAATATGCTGCACTTAAAGTTCCGATATATATATTTTTTAAACGTCTTCGATAACGATTCTATCACAATAGTAATAAAACATTTATTGGCTGTCTATTCTTTGTTCATTATGTCTAATGCTATTTTTTTGTAAAGGAAATGTTATTTTAAATATATCTTATTTTTTAAATACTTGAGAAGTACAACAAGAAATAAATTTAATTTCTCATAAATAATCATATTTTTATTTAAGAGGTAGTGAATTATTAGACTTTTAGAATTATTCTTGTATCTCATTATGTAATATATCTATACAATTCGCCTCAATCTTTTAATGAATTTGTCTTGTGTGTAACGTTTTAACATTTAAAAGTATATATTTCAAAATACGAATTGATGTAAGGTGTTCCTGAACATTTTAAATTCGTTTACGGAGGTGTATATTCGTGTAAATTCTTAATTAACTAAGCTATTATTTACTTCTATAAAAGACTTTTATTTGTTATAATGCTTTATGTTTGGTACATTTGGTAAACCTGCTTAAACATATCGATAATAAGATAGAATAAAGCATTTTATAAATTTAAAAAGACGAGTGTGCGTTTATAATTTTATTTGATCTTCAAGCAATTCTGTTCACGTTTAAACACCTTGTAAGATAAAAGTATTAATCAGTCAAATTTTTTATTGTAATTTAATATTTTAATAATATTTCAAAAACAATAAATTAAACAATTCATAATTTTTTTAAAGCATAACAAATAAAAGAAAGCACTGATATCGAGATCTAGAGCGCGCATTTGTGAACTTAATTGCATTAAAAATACGAAGCGAAAACTCCATAGGATTTGTCAATAATCGACTTCTTAATGCTTTAATATGTGGCTGCATCCTCCACGTATAATTAACAATCCAGAAAAATAACGATACTGTTCAGGTAATAAGCGTATATCTACTATCAAATCGATAAATAATATTTTCAAGAGCCCGTCGATGACGATTTTAAACACTTCAATCACAGCAATCATTACAATGTGTGATCAACAACATAATGAATTTTTAATTAAATTGTAATTAAATTAATATTCTTTGTTATTATTAATAATAAATTAATCCTAATACCCGAAGGTCGTCTACCTAAAAGTGTATGTTTGGTATTTTCGTTACATCGAAAATCTCTATACTTATGTATCTTGATGTAGATGGTAGATAATGAATCAATAATCTTACAACTGTCGGAAGATATTGAAAAAAACACTCATTGACAAAACACTAAAGTCATCAGAATTCAAGCGACTAAAAACCGTGGCATATCGTGATACGCGCGCGATATCGCAAGTTGCTAGAAAGAAAAAATCAATTGATGCCAAATTCCTGTTGGTTTATTTGTAGCTTCATTCGCAGGTGATGATTACTTTACGTCGCGCTATCAGATGAGACACGTTTTCTTTTTCTCTCTTTAAAGTCTCTTTTGTAATAACTGTAGCGTAGTGGCGATCAAATTTAGACGCCGCTATTCATGCTCTGCTATAGACTTTAATTTTTAAAGTATCTTTTAATTGCACTGAAAACGACAAAGGACACTTTTTGAATTTCTAATCGGTTCGAGGTGAAATTCAGCCATTTTGTGATTTTTCCATGATGTAAATTAACGCTTATCGTTCACCACGCATTTCGCTGCGTGTTTTGAAAAGAACTGTTATTCCGTTGAAAAATGAGAAATGTGAAAACCAGTAATTCGTAACAATCTAATTAGTTGTCTGGAGAAAGGATCACTGAAGGAATGTAATTGCGTAGAACTGATTTTATTAACGCTAAGATGCAAATAATAAATTTCTTATTTATTGTCAAGAATTGTAGCTTGGGTCAACGTGTACTATTTATTTTTATTACTATTTATTTTATCCTAGATCTTTTTAAAAAAGAGTCAAAATTTAAATTCAAGCTTACGTGTACAACACGTAAATGAACGGATACAAACATTTTTTACGAGAATAAACTAGTTTGCCCATTGGCATAACGATTTTTAAGTCAATGCCATCTATTCTTTTGAATCATTTATTAGAGAATGATTCTTTGCGTAATTCTTTTTCAACGAGTAATAAGAATTAACACCAATATATAAGTTTTAATTTATTCTCTGAAATAACTGCATTTGGTGTAACGTCGTAAAACATGAAATTCTTGCAATAATTAAAAATTCTTAAAAACGTGTCTTCGATACACCTGCGCTTCAATACAGTTACAACATTTTGGCATGGCTCTCAAATTTTTTTGAATATTATTGACGACGCCCATAGATTCAAAAATTTGCTAAATCCATCTGACTTTAAAATGTCCTACACACTTAATGAGAGTCACGTGCAAGCAAAATCAAATTCAAAAAAGCTACTTACAAGTACTTCCTTTTTTCCGTCAATGCGTACATCATACTCGTGTATCGGACAGCGTTTACGAAAAGTCAAAAGGAGCTGCATTCATTATGTAAAACTTGTATAATTCTCAGCAGAAACATCAGTCGATAAACATAAAGCCGAAAAATCGCTTTCACTTATCGCATTAATCGTTGCGAAAATACTTGAGTATCGCTGGGTGTTTCAATAACGGACGGGTGTAATTTCTCTTTGTAACGAGTACTTTCACCTTATTTCCCGGATAACTGCGGCAGCGCTGATTTTCCGGGGCAAAACTTCATTCGAAGCAGTAACTCGCCTGCGAACACAGCCAAACGGATAAAAAGGATAAAAAGAGGATAAATAATAAAAGAGGAAATTGATAGTGGCCGGATGGCGAGAATCCTTGACTCGTGAAAAACTGCCACTTGCGACATCGCGATCATCAACGTATCTAGATTTGGACTTCGATTATTTCTAACTCATATTTTACGTTGCTCAAGTTGCCCCTCCAGGCTCCTCTTTTTTCCTCCCACTACCACGAGTGAAAACTATTCGTGTCGAGACTTTCCAGCGATCGGTGAACTCGTTTGTTTCCAAACAAATCGCCAGTTAAGGAGAAAGGATTCGTCGCGTATTCGCTTGCTCCGGTGTTACTTGTACGTGGGAATGTTGTACGCGTAACGTGTGTCAACGCGAATTAAGAAAAAACGCAAGTGTGTACGTGGAATAGACGTAACGGAGATAAATGTCTGTGTATCTTTATTATTGTTCCAAGCGTAAAAGATGTGTAACAGAGTAGAATAAAAATGAGAAAAAAGTTTCCTCTGAAAATCGCTCGGTTTCTCCTTTTATCGGGTATTTTTCGGTTATCTACGTGTCTCTTGTTTTAAGTCTATCAATGTAAGGCATTGATAAACTGAGTTATTCCGAACGAGTGAGAAATACATTGAATGGTTGAAATCATTATCTATCGATGGCACAGATTAACGATAAAAAATAAATTTAATGATGGACGTTGTGTATATATATATATATATATGTTCGATAATTATATTTGTTATTGCTTCTCGATTCAATCGATTTTCTTATCAGTCGATAAATTTTCTTAATAAAAAAATATCTTTATTGTTGATAAGCAAAATTTATTTATTCAAAATTTGGATCCAATTTTTGATGTTTAACAAATCGTTTAATTCTTTGTTTAATTTAAAAATTTTCCAATTAAACAATTGAAAGTTCTGTGAAATTATTACGATCATCCGATATTTATTATTGACATTCTTTATATGATATATGTACAAATATCTTGTACATATTTTTAAAATAGTATTAACCAATACTGAAAACTTATGTTTTCAGTACTAAGAAATCAATGTAACATTAGTGTATACTATCTATGAAACTTATAACAATTTAGATTAGAATATAATTCTTCGAAAGTTTATTGGTGAAATTATTTTTTAATTATTCAATTTAACATACTTCTTGAAAAATATTTATAAGCAAAAGTAAAATATTTACACGAGTAAACATTATTTAAAAATATACTTGTAATTAATTTGTAATCATTTTTATCGTTTAATATCAGCATAGAGTAGTAATATTTTTTGTAGTACACTTTTTTCTGTTCATTTCAGTAAGAAAAATTTAAACTTTAGACAAGTCATTAAAATTGGATAATTGAATAATAAAATAAAGTGTAAAGAATCATTAAATATCTTAGCAAAATATTACGTTACGAAAATATTGGTTTGTAATTTGTAAAGGGATTTTATTGAAATCTAACGGAATTCGATTTTAACAAATTTCTATTTTCAAGATGGAAAATTAATGGCCCCTCTAACGATATCCGTCATTGAAATTGCTTATTGTCGACGTTGTCGCCTTGCTGAACGCTGGGAGATCAATCGAGTCCCAGAGAATTGACGCATTCGTAAATTGTTGTTGCAGACGCATTGGATTGAAGTAAAAAACTTCTCATATTGCGCAATGACGTCGTCACGTCATGCCCCTGTTAAACCCATCAATACTCGTTGAAAGCGGCTGCGCACGTGGGGGAGAACCAAAGCCGAAACCGCTTTCGACGGCTATCGCGAACGTCACCTCACAAACGACTGTCTCCGTAGCTTTTTATTATTCTCGCGTTAAGTTAATAGGTAAATACTAATGAGAGACAAATGCCAGAGCGACCTTACGCTACATCGGTAAACTTGGTTTTTCACTGACTCTTGAACAACAAATACCTATAAACGTCATTCATACGTTTAATTATGCCAACTTCAGCAATAAGTCTTTAGAAAAATACTCTTTATTTAAGGGTAGTTAATTTGAAAATGATTTAAATTTTACCTGGAAGGTAATTTAGGCTGATCGTTCCAAAAAGAACGAACGCCGCTTCAAGTACGTGAGCTAGATTCTACTTCACAGCGACATTGAGTGAACCTTCTTCGTTGCAACACTGAAATACAATTATATCTATAGGCAGTAAGATACGAAGTGAATATTACATATTCCATATAAGACTGAAAATATAACTGAAAGCAGTGGATATGGAAAAAATAATTTTTCTGACGAAACTTCCTTACGAAATATCCACTTTAGTATTCTTATTGAAGCATAACAAATGCTTACATAACGAACGTCTTAAAAACGCATTTTCCTCTTAGTCCACTTCGTGCCGTAACAAGTAGACAAAATAATGAACGATCGAAAATGATTTTTTAACTTGACCGTGTTCGAAAACACGGTTTATTTATCTCTCTATGACTCTTATCGCATACGGAATTCCACTGGCTACGATAAGCCGAGCGGGTTAATTACAAGCGCATTGCCAGAGCAGGTAATCCCTCATTGCGGGATTTTCCTTTCTCGAGTTGAGGCAATTCACGCTTGTCCTTTTCCTCCTAGTCTATTAAGAAAAACCACATTGTATATTTTTATTTCTTGTTTCTCCTTCGATAAATTAAGTTCGTGCACATGTCGTCGATCAATGAAAGATGAAAAACTTGATGTTGCGACAGTTCAAAGCTGATAGCTCTTATCATCTCGCTTTTTCAAATTTCTTCGAGCAAACGTATTTTCACGTATAATATAATACTCTTAAGGGTGTGTCTTGTATACTCGGTGATGTCTATAATTGCTTTTTGTTCGTATAATGACGCTTTATCGTTGCATTTGACTTTTCGAATTCATGCGCAAGTTTGCAACAACGACGATAATGATTGTAGTAACATTTATAGTATATATATATATATATCCGCGTCGATTGAACGGATGCAATTTCTACTCGTATTCCTTACCCGTTTTTTGGTGATTATCGCATTGTGGCCATAATTTCACACAAAACTGAATACACAAGTTAACATTTTCTCGTGGAGGTCTTGCTTTTCCAGGAGTTCATGCCCTTGTAAAGAAAGTTATCCACTAGAAATGTGTGTAAAAAAAGAAAAAGAAAAAAAATATATGCCTAAATCCAAAACCATCGTATCAACAATCAAGTAGCTTCGCTTAGATGTGTCACAAGGAATAGTTTCTCTCTATTCTTCTATCTTTCTCTTTCTGTCGTACTGTCCAACCTTGAACTTTTCCTACACTCGGATTTCTCTACGAAAAGCATATGAGATTTTTCCAAAACTATAAAACTATTTAATAAGCGGCGCTTAATCGTGTATCTATTGATTAATTCTCGCGTGAAAGTGATAATTCAGTCTAAAGTACACGAGTTTTAGTAGGAATTTCGACTTTCCTTTACTCGCTTATGCTTAATGTGTTTATTTACGAGAAACTCTTATTCTGCTTTTAAGGATTTTTTATTGTTTTTTATTGTTAGCGTTAAATCTTACTTTTTAAGATTTAAATGGCAGTTTAATTTGATCGAGACAAATAATAAATTAATATGAAAATTTCGATTCTATTATTTTATTTTTCCATTTGAAATATCTGCGTTCGGATATTTATTATCGTCGAATCATTTCGAATCATTGTAGGTAGTGTATTAGAAAATAATGTATTTGCTCTTTGTTGAGGAAAATAGTGTTCAGATTTTAGACCTACAGATGTTTCAGATAATTAAATATGCAAACATATTTTTCTTTCTGACTTTTCGTAATTATTACTTACAAGTATTACTTATAAGTATTCTGTGCCTTATGGGAAGTTCTAATACACATTTTCAAATATGTCATAATAAATATTCTAAATCCTGTACGTTCAATAAAATTATAAAAAAGCAGAAATTGTTACAGCTTATTGATTTTCACGCAATTTATTTTCTAAAGTTGTTAAAAATTAATTGCTCGACATTTTAAATACTCATGATCAAGAATTCGAATTTTCATATATGCCACTATGTAAATTTGGTTAAATATTCAATTAAACTCTCCCCATCTCTCTCTCTCTCTCTCTCTCTCTCTACCACAACTCTCATATTTGAGCTAAAAAACAAAATATGTTTACACCAGTTGATGTAACGATTATTCAAATATCTTAAAATAAAGCCTTGAATATAACGTTTTATAAGAGTTACTCGATAAGAATTATGACATATATTGCGGAAGAAATTAATATTTATTTTGTATTTAAAAATTTCTTTTTTAAGAAACTCATAGTAAATATTATATAAAAATGAAAGTGAAAAACTTTACTTCACAAATTTGATAGTATGTCGTGAAATAATTTATTGACGTATATTGATAGCATTCGGTTCGATGGAAAGTAAATGAAGTAAATTGAAAAATTTACTTCGAATGGTGTATTTAATATTATACTCCGAAATGGTGACGCTCAAGGCGTACCTGAATGACATATTTATATAAGTAAGAGAACTTTTAAATTATTGCTTACAGTATTATGTATTATTCATAAAAATTTATTTCTGCATACACTGAGTCCTAATACACACTATTTATTAAATACTTTTTTCCAAAAAAATGAAGAGTAGTTTAGATTCTAATTATTAATATTAAAATAATTTGTATTTTTCTATTTTATATCAATATATAGATTTATATCGATGGAGTTGTAAGAAATATTTTTTTAAACAAATCAAATAGCTGCAATAATGTATTACATGAAATATTCCGTGCAATAATGTATTACGTGAAATATTCCGTAAATTCCGAAAAATAATATTTTATAATATTCACTTACGAAAAATATTATTCTTTCCTAAATTTTTTCTTTATCTTAATAATAAAATCAAAATACAAGGCGCAATTGATATTTTCTCAAGCAACTTATGTAAAAATTTTTGTTTTTATGAAGTATTGCCGTAACAAACATAATCAGAAGAAATAGTCGAAAATTATATCCCATTCTACCGAAGCAATAACATTTACTTGAGATTTATGCTTACATGCGTGTACATATGATTGCAGTGTACAATTTCACATGATGATATGTCTCATATCATAGTAGTCTCAAGCATTACAAAACCAACGGCAAGCAATTAAATGTATTTTGAAGAAAAAGATTTTCACTAAAAATAAACCAAGCAATGAAAGTCATGGTGCTAAGAAATATACTATACTCTTCATATATTGATCAATTTTACGTTTGATTTAAATACAATTGATTTAAAAAATAGTAGTTATATTATTACATATATAACATTGCTAACTTTGTATTAGAAATATGACATATACTAAATTCATATATTATACTACACGTACTATACAAAGTTATATCGAAATATTATGAACAAATATATCTGCATAATATAAACTTTTGTCAAAAACTTTAATGTAGATGTATTTTAGACAAATATATATATTTTTTCTAAGACATACTCTTAGGGTATGATGATTTTAATGTTTTAATATTTATATGATTGTGGTAACTGTTCACTAGATAGAAAAATCTGATCGTAATCTTCCCTACGTTTAAGGCGTGCCAACAGTTACAAATTTTACGTGGTTTTCAACGAGTTCCTGGTAAACCTTTATCTTTGATACAGTCTTTCAGATGAAATTTTCTCAAGCCTCTTGAAATACGTTTTCGACTACGAATTGCATTCCGTAGCTGTTACACAAGATCTTGAGATATCAAAGGACTTTCCGTACTTGCTATTTCATTCGGATTAACAACCCAATTACAAGCAAACTTTCTTGCTCAAGATCAGAGAGGCGGGCTCCTTCCTTCTTTGACAATTCTGACCTTTAGAAAATCACTCCTCGTCAACGATCCGAAAAGTTTTTCTTGGATTTTTCACTGTGTTCTACTGCACAGACCGAAAACAGTTTACGATGCGTACAAGATCTATTTAGAATTATTTAAAACATAAATGCTTGTCATTTCGTTGAATTTTGAAAAATCCAAATTGTACAACAGGATTCTCAGAATCAGTATTAGGTATTAAAAGTCCCGTACAAGATCACTGCATCTTGTTGCTCACGCGTCTAGTATTGTTCCAGATAATGCTTCAGAATTAGTCTGACAATACAGTACATGAGTACTGTAGTACATAAGTACAGCGTAAGACTATGTAAGCTGGTCCTTGAATTTATTCGCTATTGATGCTTTATTTTTAAAGTTTTTTTGAATTTTTTAGAAAAGAATGTTAACACCAGTGAAGGCGAAAATACTTTGTTTAAAATGATTGTGGGCAGTTATGACTCAAATGATATTTAATTTATTTTTTAATCGAAGTATAGGTATTCAATCTTTACTTGACTACTATTAATCCATTTTAAACGCTCTACAAATTTACTGCAACAAAACAAGAATGTATAACAATTACAAATCCCATTGATTATTATACCATTTAGTTTGAATTCTAATAATAGTTTCACAAATTGGTTCATATTAAATATACGGTTTATTTAAAATATAAATGCTTAAAATTAGAATCAAAATTACTCTGTGTCTTGTTGAATCTTAATAATCTAATTAATCAGTAATTACATTGATACAACATATAACGCACATATTACATTCATTAATGTCAACGCAGAAAATACACTTGGTTTCCATGTAAAATATACAGTCAGTGCATTATTTCAAAGAGAATAAAAAGGAATTCTGTAACTCTACTGAAATTAATGTCTTTTGTTGGTTCACAGATTTAAATAAAAACCAAATTTGTATTGAATACTCATCCGATGAAAAGAACCAACATTGTCTATCTTTCATCGGAGCTTGCGATACTGACCCGCGTTGGTTGTGTTGCAGCTTGCCAGGACGAGTCAAAGAAATTGCTGGTGTTCCTAAACCCGAAGTCGGGACCAGGACGGGGTCGCGAGAGCTTTCAAAGGCGGGTGCACCCGATCCTAGCGGAGGCTGAGCTTCCGTACGATGTGTTTATCACTCGGCACTCAAATTATGCGCGTGACTTTGTGCGTAGCCGCGATCTGTCCCAATGGTCGGGCCTCGTCCTCGTCGGCGGCGACGGCATTGTCTTCGAGGTGATTAACGGCTTGCTGCAAAGGCCCGACTGGGAAAGCTGCACTAGACGACTACCCGTTGGCATCATCCCTTGCGGATCCGGCAATGGACTCGCAAAGTCTATCGCCTTCTCTAAACAGTGAGTCACTAAACTGCCGAAGTGAACTGCCGAATTTACAATTAATTAACGTACAATGATCTCGTTAATCATGTCGATATAATTGATCGATGACAACTTAACGCGAACCCCATCATCTAACGATAGTCAATATTTCTCACGTCGTTCATGAATCTAGTTGATCTACTTTAATGCGACAATTTGGTTAAATGGAAAAGTAGGAATTCATTTTTATAAAGAATCAAAGTTGTTTATAGCAGGAGTGAAATATCACTTTTGTAGCATTAAACACACACTATGAATATTCTTTAAAGTCTATATATCGATCGTAATAGATATATCGATCATAACTACGTTGTCATCAAATTATTTTTATGAGCAATTTCATTGATGTCTTTTATAATGATAAATTATTAATAGTAGTATTAATAATTAATTAATATTGATATTAATTTTATAACATATTAAAATTTACAGACTTTAAGCTCTATAATAAGTGGGAAGTAAAGACACCTATTAATTACACTGAAATAGATATGTTGAGAAAATAGACAAAATAAAAAAGAAAAGTAATTATAATAAAAGTAGTTGTAAAATCATAATTTTTCATCTTCTGGTGCAGTGTTTGAATTCTTTATTTTCCTTGATATATGTAAAAGAAATTTCCAAATGTCCATGTTAATGTTGATACGGATCTTGGAGTAACAGTTTTCTTATTATTAAATGTAAAAGTATATTGATATATCAGTGACTTTTGACGCATATCTCCATTTACATATTTTGATTACAAGTCAATAGTTACATTTTGTTGCAAACTGAAGTAAAACCCGGTTGATAATTAATATTGTCTCATATACATAAATAAATATATATATATAAGAAAAACTGTCAGCTTTTTTATAAACCTTCATATAACTTTCTATTAATGATTTTAAAACTATTATTATGGCAATTCCAATTACAAAATTTAATATTGTTTAAATTTATTATTTTATGTTATATTTAATAAATGAATTTTTCAAATAATAATTAATATTATGAGCTTTGTGTACGGAATTTTAGAATTGTATTTTAGAATAACGTTTTAGAATTGTACTGGATACAAATATTTAATTTTATAGTTTATTGAAAAATAATTAGATAGGACATCTACAATATGTGCACGTATTATACAAATTTAAATTGTACTCTTATGCATCACGTTCAACTTAAAATTCTATCATCAATTCCTTTACATAATAATATATTTAATACATTTATTATTAAAAATATTAATATTTGTATAAAAAAGCTTATTATATATGTACCTTGCACTTTCAATCGATTTATTAAAAAAAAAATAGAATATTTCAAAGATTATTTGCATTTTCTTATTTTTTATAAGACAATAATTTTGAAATTTCTCAATCTTATGCTTAAGTAATTCATTAATAGCATCATAAATTTTTTTATGTATTAACAATATTTATTTATTATATCATTTGCTCGAGTAAATTCTAGAATTTTATATCTTCATTTAAATATTCATTAAAATAATTGCTTAAATAACGTAGAAGTTAATTTTTATTACACTAATAAAAAATGTCAATCCAAAATAATTTTCTGCCTAGTAATTGTGTAGTCTCCGTTATAACAACAACTTCTAAACAGTCGCATTTCATTTTTTTCTTTTTATCTAAATTTGCATTCAGTCCAGCATTATTAAATTAACGAACCTCTACTTTATTATAAATATTCTAATACACGTATTGTCGCTTTAATTAATGTTTCAAATGTAATTTAATCAAATCAGCAAATGTATAACGTATTTAATTATAAAATAATTTTATGCGTACAATTAATAATGTTATTTTTCTATTTTAAGTTAAGTAAATTAAAACTTTTTTATGTAAAATTCAAAATATAAACTTAATGTTTTAATTTTTATTTTATTACTCTTACTTTATTCGTTCTAATCTATTATGTTATACAGTAAAAATTCAGATTTTTACATAGTAAACACAACTTTGGATTTTTCAGAAATCAAAGTATAACCAAAATAAACCAAATATAAAAATTAGAAGTATGATAATAAAGCGAATGAAATTATTTAAATTATAGTTTAATAACTAATCATTAACTCTTATTCGTGTATATACAGAATTTCTCTCAAACAACAAAAAAATATCAGAAATAATCGACTAACTGGAAAAATATCAAAAAGCTGTTTATTAATTTTTTTATTTCTTAGATTGTACAAGATTGATGTTCCTGTAATTGATAGTCTCTTTGCCGTTTGTACTTAAATCATCCTGAATTGGCTATTAAACTGTAATGAGAAATTAATTGAGAACTCAATAAATATATTTTTGCATCTGAATATATTTATTCATTAAATATAATATCTTTATTATTGTCGATTATTGAAATAATTCAAAATTATGTACGGCTTTACTCAGATTAAACTCATAGTTTTTTTGAACAGTTAATTGTTAAATCATAAAAGATGTTGTTCCACTAATAAGAGATACTAATACTAGATATGAAAAGAAAGGTGCAATTAATAATTAAAAATGGTTGATAAAAAGGAATCTTAAATTTTTCTGAAATGTACAAAACACTGCATGCAGTGTTTTTTTACGTATAAGGTACGCACGTGTAAACATATCGATATAATAACGATGTAAAATGCCGATTAAAATTTATAACAAACAATAAAGAATAAAGAACAAACAGTAATATCACAATAAGCCCCAAATATCGATTAGCAACGAAAGAAAAGTATGTAAATCAGGTAATTCATAAGAATCTTGGACTCTTTGAAGAAAAAGAAGACCAGGGCTAAGAATGTCGAGCAATTCTCTAAAAATAATCAGCCTCTGTATAAAGGAACTTGTTTCACAGGGAGCCGTTCGATCAGAATCCCGTGTTGATAAGTGCATTATCGGTGGTACGCCGCAAATTCAGTCAGATGGACCTGGTGCGAATCGAGACGCGCAAACAGACCCTGTACTCGTTTTTATCAGTCGGATGGGGTCTTCTCGCAGACATCGACATCGAGAGCGAGAGGCTACGCGCTATCGGTGGCCAGCGCTTCACTATCTGGAGCGTTGCAAGGCTCATCGGATTGAGGACCTATCGGGGCATCGTGTATTACTTACCCAGCGAGACCCTCACCAACGATGCCAAGATCAACAGGGAGACATACAGGATGCTCGAGGATGCACGGATCACGCACTCCAAGAGCTACGGGGACGAGCTTGATCGGTAAGTAGCAACTTGCGAGCTCTTGTTTCATTTGGAGATTTCTTCTTCGGAGGGAGCGTAGCGAGATTGTGAGTTAAGCCTTAATCGTTAAGTACACGAGGCTCCAAATGAAAAGAAAACCTGAATGAAAAAATGAAAAAATGAGCTCCAAAACATGAAAACCTTGGGAGGGATGCATAAGAACTGTAATTGACTGCTATTGCGAGATACTTGGCGTTATCTAGAGCGTTCGACTTTAAAATAGACATTTTTTATTGAAAATGATTATAGCCTCATGTGAATTGTATCCGTAAGGCATTTTCATATATAAAATGCTACTGTATTCTTTATTCTTCTTTTTTGATTATTTTTATAATGAATTTCGAAATCTTCTTACCTCTTAGAAATGCAATGTGAAGTATTTTAAATGTTACGGAAAGTAATTATTTAGAGAAATAAAAATAAATCTTAAAAATCTTGTCTTGTCATTCAGTGACGTAAATGATTTTTTTAATCACTTTTATGCAGATCAAACTGAAAGGAATTTTATTTTCATTTTATTATTTAGTTTCATGTGTTTTTTACTATTTATCTGGAGGAAAAAATTCATAAAATTTATTGTTTTTTGCAATATAACACTTATAACAACTTTTATGTAGATAATGTTTTCTCGTTAAAAATGTATAATCAAGTAGAAGATAAACAATAAAAATATTAGTAAAAAAACTTGTTTTAATCATTTAGGATATGTAATACGAATTACTTTTTTACCAAGATATTATAAATATCTAAACCCTAACGATTTGTTAGGGTTTTAGAAAGTAAAATGTAACTGCTTGTTAATATTTTTAACTATTCGCTTGTTTTTTTTCTTTTCATTTTTATCCAATAGCATTACCTATTATCAATGAGTATTTTATAAAATTTGTTAATTTAATTATGCTTGATGTTAATGATTATTGATTTTCTTATTCATTCTATTATGTGTATTGTATATTCTGATATACATTTACATATATCTATATGTATGTATATGCACCTTTACAAGCTTTTTATAATTAAATTCAAGTTACATAAAATATTTACATAAATATTTAAACTATAAACGCCAAATATTTAATATTGTTAAAAAGAATATAATTCATAATGAGTACAAAACTATCGTGATACCTTTCCTTAGAATCACATTTTGTTTATTTGATGTTTTAAATAAATGATAAATATTCACGTGTTAAATTTTTATTTCATTAACTAAATAGTATAACTAAAGAAAACCAATAAATATACATTCAATATGCGTATATTTAAACTAATAGCAATTGACTCATATCACACAGAACATTACTTTATATATTTTAACAAATCTTCATATTCTAAGTAATTAATATTGAAGATTTAATAGCTACTTCATTCATAATACAATCAATATTTTCTAAAGTAATATCATATTCAATGCATGTACATTTACATATAAATACATACAAGTAAATGTAATTCAATTTTATAAACGAAAAAATGAGAGCATAGAAAGTCTGAAACAAAACTATGGAAATTGTATTTTAAAGTTACTCACTTAAAAGTGAATAGATATTCAATTTCTGTGGATCGTCGTATATATTATTTTTAAGGAGAATTATTTCTGACATTTAGAACGTTCCTAAATTTATTGTTTGTTATGATTATTTAAGGCAGAGTTGATTGGTTCTTCAATCATTTATATTGATAAAATAAAATGTATAATAGTGAAAATCACTTCACTGACGAAATTAAAATAATGAACAATATGCTACGATCGAGTGTCAACTTCTTATTGTCTTAGCAACAAATGAATACGTCTAATAAAAGGAAAAATGAAAAAACAACAAAAAATCTCTTTACATGATTCCTACAAGGCAAGTTGAAACTGTTCAGTATCGAACCGATTATACCAATAAATTATTCACATACAAAATCAGGTACACTGACGAGATTCAGGAATCAAAGAGTTACGATGGAGTATTTAGCCAAGAGGAGAGTGGCTATGAGGCGCGCCGGATACACAACGGTGTGGACGAAGATGAGCGCGATGCTGAAGAGCACCAGATCATTAACGATGCTCTGACTCTCGAAACCGAGGCTATGGCAGCGTTTACTGGGAGACACAGATGCGACAGCTTCTACTCGGCAAAATCTCGCAAGTCCGCCTACTTCAGCACTGGCTCTGGCTCCATCTCTAGTACTTATCACAGCGTCGAGAACGTTAGCAGTCCGACCTCAAGTGCGTATTTTTTCCACCCTTCTCACGGCTCCTTTTACTTATTTACCTATAACTATTTTCTTATTAAAATTTTTGATGGTTGCACAGTAACCTAGTTGACAATTTTTATTCTAAGTCATTTTTACTCACCTTACGTTATTCCTGTTAATAGACTTGGATAATATTAAAAAGAACGTCACGTATGGACCGCCATCGTCTCTTCCTGCGCTCACGACAAAAGTCCCGAGTTCTTGGACAAAAATTGAAGGTAACCGAATAAGTCAAGGCCTCTTGTAAAAACTATCTTTGTGATCGATTAAACTCAAAATAATAATAATGTTTTCTAACTTCACAGGTGAATTTATCATGGTTCAAGCTGCTTATCAGTCACACCTGGGGCAGGATTGTTATTTTGCTCCGCGGGCAAAACTCGCCGACGGCATTATTTGGTTGCTGATTATCAGAGCAGGAATTAGCCGAACAAATTTACTTCAAGTACGCGATAATATTTATAATCCCTCGAAGAGATAATAGTACTGTTCTCATATATAATTCAGACGCGGAGCTTAAATCTGTTCTCTGTTCCAGTTCCTTCTGGGATTGAGCACAGGTGCGCACCTGTCATGCCCAGGTGTGGAGATGATTGCTGTGCAAGCATTCAGGATCGAGCCGGATGAAGAGTCAAGCGGCTTGCTCACCGTCGACGGTGAGAAGGTCGACTACGGACCCCTCCAGGCCGAGATCTTCTCTTCATTGGTAACTGTTATGTGCCCTTGACTCGCTGCCAGAGAAAACCATCAATCGCGCCCATTGCCAAAGCGTGATTTACCAATATTTTCCTATCTGTTGATTAGTGTGTAAGTAGTGTACGTTAATTTGGCGAAACCGTGAGGAGAGTGAGAGTTTTATTTTATGTAAGGTCGACTTAAATCATTAAAAACAGCGTATAAATATCCGTACAAAGCAACATGCACATATGTACGTCGACACGTATAATTATTTTGTTTTTGTTTAATTTGTGAACTTTATTCAAATACAATAACGTATGAATATTGTAAGTTGTTAAATAAGTATTTAAATTTCGTGGTAATGATTCAAAATTTCAACAAATGCGATCTTACAAATAAACTTTAACTAATAAAATGAATCTATAATTTGAATGTTAACCTTTTTAATCAAATATTCGAATCGCGAAAGAATGTTTGTATTATTGATGGTAAAAATATAATATATCAAAATATCAGAATTACATTTTTCGGTAGCTTAGGGAATATATTTTTCAGTTTTGTCAAAAAATTTAAGTTTCTAATACTAATTAGTAGATCAATGATCTTCTAACCACTGTTTGTTCAATGCAAATCATATTCTGTGATGTTATATCAAAATTAAAATTATAAATATTTTTATGCGATCCATTTACACATGTAAATTGTAAATAGATTTATTTGATATAGTATATAATGTTAATAATGATTTCACATATAAATATACATTATTTTGTTACCTGTTCTTCATAATTATGATTTTATTTAGAATTTTTAAGTAGAGCTTACACTTTAGGAGGATATACAATATCCCCTTCATCATGCAATCTATTGTACATACCATAATGTTCTTCTATTTCTAAATGACCCGATTTAAAATGAATTCAACTTATATAAAATTCATTAAATTTTTACTGTGAATCAAGTACAATTATGAAAAGGGTCAAACAAATATTATTGTTTGCTGTTAACCTTTTATTTACTGCATTAGTGAAAGCAAAATTATTATTATCTATTGATTTTATTCTTAAAACAATTTTAAGCCTTCATTGGTATATTTACTTAATATTTTGTACAATAAAGTATAATGATAGAGAATAATAAAAAATAATAAAAATAATTCATAAATAATAATAAAAATAATAAAAAATTTGTTGTTACATAAACTTAAATATTTTAATTTAATTATATTTTTTATTGTTCTACGTTTGACATGAAAAATGGTGCGGTTAAAGTCGATATTTTCAATCATACAATGTTTAAATCTGAAAATATCAACGCTATACCTACTTATCAATTTTTATACTTGAAATTGTAATATATATATATTTAAGGAAAAGTTTAAAAGTAATTGGCACACATTTGTTTATTATAAATGTAGCCTATACACCTTCTAAAAATGTTTTATTGTAGAGTAGATGTGCTCTGAATACTATACAATGTTCAAAAGAATTGTAACAATTTTTTTGTTCAAAAAGAATCGATGCATTGTAATTACAATTTGAAAATTAAATTAATTATAAAAAGTTGTTTACATTATTTTTGCACTTATTTTCTAAACATCTACTGAACTATAAGATGCTGTTATTATATACAATATATATGTAATGATGACGCAATTTTATGCATAAACAAATAATAAATCGTTTAATGTAAAAGGTTTTAGTTATAAAAGAATAACAATAGATTAATAAATTTATAAAGATATATCAGCTTCATAAAGACTTATTTGCATATTAAAAAGTGTAAAAGATTTCAAGTTTTTTTATACTTGAAATCGACAAGCATTAATTATGCTGTAATACGTTAGTTTGTGAAATCAATAATTCGGTAAGCTAACTTACATACGCTCATTTACTAAACGCCAGACTTATGAAATTAATTCGTTAAAGTGAGCGAATCAATATTGGCCAGTAAGTTTCTTACATCATCTTGGATCTGATCAGAGGTGTTGGAAAGAGAGAGCCGTGAGCAGAAGGTGCTTAGTGCCTCCACCTGTTCGCGTGCGTCTTTCTGTTTTTGCAGATAGGCGAGCAGCATGACGATGACGTTGCGTACTTCATCCTTGATTTGATTCATGTCGGAGCCTTCGCAGTTCTGCAGCACTCGTAACTTTGTCTGTGCGAGCTGTAGGGGATTATGTCCTCGGTAGTCCGAGGATAAAACATCTGTACCTGCCATCAATAGGAGAGTTACCACCGATATCTTGCTCGTTACTGCCGCTAGATGTAACGGTGTGTTACCGAGGCAATCACGTTGATTCGGGTCCGCGCCATATGTTAGCAGGAGACTTACCATTTCGCTGTAACCCCTGAAAAGAGAAAAGTTACTCTCTAATCTGCTAAATATGACTAAAACGAAACAATAAAGGGATAATTAAAATTGGCTTGGTTTGATTGTACATTTTGACCATGATCATTATTCTAAGGAACGTATTAAATGATTTTTAATTTAGGTAAAGTTTTGACACTAATTTATTGAAAAATTTTGTAAATCTATAAATTTCTTTTATGTAACATATATTTATTAATACCTTATTAAATTATATCTATGTATATTATAAAATATTATTTTTCAAAATGCTTATTGGTATAGACGTATACAAAATTATTATCACCACAAATTAACCATATTTGATGTAAAACAAAGTTTAATAAATAAAAAATTAAATTTTTTTTTCTTCATTAAAATCTCGTAAATTCAATATTCTAATTTTAGAGCTTATTTCTTTTATTATTTAAAAACGATAAATCTTTAATGTAGGATAAGCACGGAATCCATTGGTTTTGATAAACATTTATTTTTCATTTTTATGTCTTAATTTTGTTTTTTTCTTTATAAGTCCAGTTTACATAACATACATTAACATTACATTAACATATATCACAATAATCCATAATTAATATCAAAACTATCTACTTTTCTCGTTAACAAATTATTAAATAAAATCTTTAAGCTATTTCTCATTTAAATTCATTATTCACAACTTATTAAACCTATGCATTTCAAGGATTTTAAATATAATAATTCACCAAAGCTAATAAATTACCTGCAAGATGCTAAATGTAATGGAGATCGTCCTTGTTCATCACAATTATTAGGTGAAACTCCTAAATTTAGCAATCGCTGCATCATTTCAATGTTGTTTGTTGCTGCGGCAAGACGCATTTTTCGTTCATTAAGTAAACCTTTAAAATCTTTGCAAACCAAAAAATGATGTCTTTTTACTTTTGGAGTATAATATTTAAAAGGTCTTATTTTTCCATGATTGCACAATTCTACAAATAAATATATGTAAGATTTTTAATAAGCTTTCATTTTATCATTATACTTTAATTTGAACTTACTGGACTTTAAGAAGTCAATTGGAGCTGGTAGTGGACAATCACTATGATATATAGGAGGAATTTGAAATTCAAATATCTATAATTATAAAAAGAAATCAATTAAGAATAAGTTTAAATATAAGCTAAATAAAAATAAGAGATGATATACAATATATAAATCATTCAATAATAAAATATTTATATTTTACAAATGGTCAATAACCCATTAATAAATATGTAATAAGTTTTAATTACTTTAAATTGTACATCTAATATAAAAAAGGCTTATATATTTCATAAAAATGGATTTGTGAAGAAATTTAAGAAATTTAAATTAATATTATTGATTATTAATATTGTATATTACTTTTCCAAAAATAAAAATTATAAAATCAAATACGCTTGATATACTAATTAACCTTTGCTTTTTCATTAGCTGGAACAAGAGCCAATGAAAAAAGAGGACTACTATTGAATGAATTAACAGTGACTAAATTATTGCTCAGTGTAGTCTCGTTTGTTTCTGATACACCTGGTAAGGATTCCTGACTTGTAGCCTCTGGTGTAACAATTAAATCTGATGAAATATTTGTTGAATTTGCAATTGTCATAGTAACATTCTCAGAAGTATTATTAATGCTCATCTGTATTTGACCAGAATTATTAACAGAAGTCATTGCCACAAGATTATCGTGCTGAGTAACTGAACTATCATTGGAATCGTTTCCAGTTTCAACTCCCGAATCTACAAAATTCATTATGAATCATAGGCTAAAGTTTACACACACATAGAAGAAGTTAACACAATTATAGTGCTTTATTAATGTCACGTGTAAGTTTTCAAAGTAATGATTAACAAATAATCAATAAAAAAATTATTTAAATTGTTATAAACAAGAAATTCAACTAATATGTTATTTATAATATTAAAAATTATTCAAAAACCAAAAATTTTTTGATATTTTTATCATATTGTATGTTTATGTGCACAAAACTTTTGAATGTTCTTTAAATATTAAAAAAACTTCATTAAACTATCTTGTAACAAAAGAAATTTAATTTATAAATATGCAATACCCATTTTTATTTTTCGGGAAGTACGTATTTCAGTGTATTTGGTTGAAGTTTGCTACACTTGTCATCATAAACGTGGATGCAGCAAAATTTTACTTTTCTTTTTTTGGAAACTTCTCTATTCAGTCTGCTTTTAATGTTTTTATTGCTGCTTCTCTCCTTCTTTTACAATACGTATTTATTTAAAGCCTAAGTTTTTGTTCGTGTAAAAGAGATCAGCTGCATGCTGCACTAGAAATTCTGCGCATGTGCACAAAGGCCATTTAAATATTACGTCTTAGGAAGTATAGTTATGACTTCTTCCGCACTCTGGAATCACATAAATTTTCAATTTTAAAATAAGAAAAATGGCTTGGTGTATTTTAAATAACAACTTCTAAAAATATTAAAAGTTAATTACTGCTTGAAATAATAACAGCATTTTTATTAAAATAAAAATACTGATATCATATTAATTACTAATTAATTGGAACATTTGATTGTTTTAAAAATTTCATCCCAATTCTTTTTAATCAAACAATTATCCAATTTTAATAATACTCAGTATTTATCATTAGAAAAGTACGAAAAATAAGAATTCAACAAACTTTTTGGACAATGGGCAAGTAAGATCAATAACACATGCAGATGCAAATGCAGTCATAATGCCACGATATCTAAAATTTGTTAAATTTTTATTTACATAAATTATAATTAATACACAATATAAGAAAGTATGAATTATAATATTAGTTTTAAAAAAGTATTATTCACTAGTTTTTTATTGGATCTCAATTTAAGAGGTTCTTTATGATATAAATGTAGAATCCTAAATTGTATGTTAATTATAATGCACACGTTATAAACGAAAAATAACATTTTTAATAGAATACCTTCCTCAACGTGTCTTATTTAAATTATATAATCTTATATTTATATAAAAAAATTAATAAGATCACCAAATCATCAGAAATTTTTTACTTATTTATTATTTCATTTTAATTGTAAATGATATTTTCTAAAACAAAAATGTAAAAAAATATAATAAAATTTTTTTCTACAAAACTAAAACTACACTATGAAAATAATGGAAATTGAATATATTGTTTATATTATGTTTGTTCTTTTAAGATTTTGTCCTTAAGTAACATCAAATATTTATTTTAATTTGTATAATTATAAAATTAATAAATTTGCATTAGTGTAATTTTGTAATCGCGCATGCGTGTATTGTCATTAAAAGTTTGAAACGTTTCATTTTTTACGCAATGAAATTGTAAAGCGCGAAGTGAGCGTGATTACTGAGGGATAAAGAAGAGGGAACTTTGAATAAGTAATTATTTGATATATGTAAGTTGTGAAAGAAAAACATAAATGAAAAGTAACCCATATCATAGATAAGCTCTATTTCTTCTGTATTGATTGACGTTTCTCTGCGGCCTTCATTTTACAATGAAGTGAGGGAGTAGTTCTCCATGTTACAACCTCTTCGACATTTGTTTTCCTATCATAGGATAAATGGCCTAACGTCTCCTTTCAGGTAGACATCTCGACCGTTGCTTACCCATAGGCTTCGCACATAGAGCAAGATATTTTATACCCACAAAAATGTTAATACCCGAGATCGGCGAACTGGTTAGGATTTACTTGTTCTCTGTTTTATGACTTAAAATTGTTTCACCATTATGTTTTACAAATATGTTTACTTCTAATAGAAATTTATTTCGAATTATATTTTGAGTAATAATTCTAATTGTACATTGAAATATAATTATCTTAACACAAAACTGTACATTTGGATATTTTAAATTATTACAATCGCGGGCTATAAACTAGACTCGGAACGCAAAATTTATTACATTACAAAATATGCATAAACTGCCGAAGAAGTTATATGCATACATATATTTATAAATACTGAGTCTTATTAATTTTTGGCGAGGATTCGTTAAAAAATAATTAAACTGATCATTGCAACTTTTAAAAGAAAAAATGATTTTATTTATTAACATTTAACAAAATAACTTAGTTAACTAATAAAGTTTAAAAATAAAATATTTTTTAAATAGGTTTTTTATTTAAAATAAATCAATAAAAAAATTTTTTTATAAAACAAAAACTTACTTGTTTGTTAATATGAAAAATTAACTAACCGTTTTAAACTTTTTTAAAACAAATTTCTTTACTTATTTCAGATTAATTTTAATTTATCGCATAATGGTTTCATAAAACACATAACTCAAATAGAAATTAAGATAAGGTTAAGAAAATAATATTATATATGCACATTGATCGACAGATTAAAAATATTTAAAAATAAGGCTTTAAAAAATAATTCTTTTGTATATACATACTATTCATATATTTATTATTGCAGCATTCCATACAATATTTTTATTAAAAAAATTGTTTTCTTAATTTATTTTAATATTCCTAATATTAAATACTTAACATTTTTTTTCTTTCAATTTTGCATAAGATCACATGATATTATTACGTGACCAATAGCATAAAGTCGTAAGCATTCAATACCCATAGTTTTTTGTAATAAAGAAACAAATGGTATTTGTAGAGTTGATATTTTGGAATCGTCCAACAAATCAAGTTAATAACTTTCATAAAATCTTAAAATATTTTTTATTATTATGTGAATATATGAAAAGGAAATGACTACAAAATGCCTGTTGACATTAATCGTTTAACCGAAGGTTGGCTTGAACTTGAAAGTGATCCAGGTACAAAATATGAATATATCATTTATGTATTTTGTTACTTAATTTTTAATTATATCAATCAATAAATAATAGTTATATTTATGTTTAAAAATTTAAAAGTTTAAATTCTTTTTTTTACATGGCTTGTTTTAATTAATAGTATATGCACTGAATTTTTTTATATCTATTGATACTTTACAAATAAATTATAATTTTTATATTTCAGGGTTATTTACGCTTCTTTTGGAAGATTTTGGTGTAAAGGGGGTTCAAGTAGAAGAAATTTATGATCTTCAAAAATCTCTTGAAGGCCCTGTGTATGGTTTTATATTTTTGTTTCGCTGGATAGAAGAAAGACGATCACGGCGTAAAGTTGTTGAACAAGATGAGAGTTTCGTCAAAGATGAAGATATTGTTAATAATATATTTTTTGCCCAACAAGTAAGACAGTTTAAAAATAATTTATAAAATTGCTTAACTATTATTGCTTTAGAATAGTTAATAGCTTTTATTATTTATAATTATTGTAAAAAAACATTCATTATTAATAATTAATTAAAAATGAAAAAATAATTAATAAATTTAAATTTATCCATTGCTATAGGTTGTTCCAAACAGTTGTGCAACACATGCTTTACTCTCTGTTTTATTAAATTGTCCTAACATTCATCTGGGTACAACTTTATCACGTCTCAAACTTCATACAACTGGAATGTGTCCAGAAAATAAAGGATGGGCAATTGGAAATACACCAGAACTAGCATGTGCTCATAATTCTCATGCAATGCCTCAAGCAAAAAGACGTCAGGATAAAAACACAGCTGGTGTATCGACTGGTAGATTTACTGGTGAGGCTTTTCATTTTGTAAGTTACGTACCTATCAATGGAAGACTTTTTGAATTAGATGGTTTAAAACCATATCCAATGGATCATGGACCCTGGAAAGAACACGAAGAATGGACAGAACAGTTTAGAAGAGTTATAACAGATCGTTTAGGTATTTCTACAGGAGAACAATTGCAGGATATACGATTTAATTTAATGGCAGTTGTGCCAGATAGACGACTGGCAATATCTCATAAATTAACAATGTTAAAGACTAATAGACAGATAGTTCTTGAAGCCTTACAGCAACTTGTTAAATTAACCCACCAAAATAACTCTGAAAATTATAATAATAAGAATAGTAATAGTAGTAGTAACAATACTGATAATGAAAAAATAGACAAATTAAATGAAAAAAAAGAAAAGACTGAAGAAGAAAATAATGTTGTAATAAAAAATGAAACTGAAGGTACAAATTCAATACCTGTTACTAGTGTAGAAAGATATAATGACTCAATAAATGAAAATGAAGAGACTTCTAATTCAAATGTAAAACCTTCAACAAGGTATCGATTTTTTTTATAAATTATAAATTAATATTCAAATTAATTAGTTATTTTAGAAAACTATAATTTTGATGAGAAATATTAAAATTTGGAAATTTTCATGATTTATATCCCAGTAGTTTATTTTAAATTGAATTATAGATTATAATTATTATATACTTATTTAATAATCGACAGTGGGATTGAAAAAGTAGTCAATGTTTGTGCATTAGATTATGCAACACCCCTTCAAATCCAAACATCACCTGCACATAGTTCATCAAGTACTGATACTTCATCAGAAATAGGTTCAGCTTTTAATTCACCAACGCAAGGTTAAAACGATTTTTTATTGTGTATTCTTTGCAATTATTTGTACATTTAAATTTTCTATTATATTTCAGCTTGGGGCTGGAATTCAGGACAAATTAGCCCAACGTCAACAAAAGATTTTAAAAAATTTGTTGTGATTAGAGTAGCAGGTGATGAAAAAAATGAAAATGGATTGAGTATGATTTATTATAATTCAAATACTTTCAATTTTAAAAAGTAAAATTCTTTAAATGTGTATGGATTTATAATTTATAGGTCGTTCATTAGGTAATATAAATATTAATGGTAAAAGGCTTGTGTCTGATAATATACAATTAAACAAAAAAGTGTGCTTATCTGGAGAAGTTAGAATTCCACATGCAAGAGTTAAAACAAGTAATGGTGATACAGTTACTGAAGAAAAAAAAGTTGAAAAAATCGATCCAAAACTTTGTTCTAAATACCCAGAACTTTTTGAACCACATACCTTTGCTCCAAAGGATTTATTGGCATTATTAAAAAACTTAGAACATGAAATTGGAATTTGTGAAACAGCTTTAAAGGATGAAAATGATAAGCGAAATAAATATAAGGTACAACAGCATTTTTATTCACAAAATAACATGTATAAAAAAAGCATTTACTAAAACATAATTGAAAAAAATTTTACTCAGATCGATGACTGCAGAAGAACTCACAATTATGATGAATTTATCTGCACATTTTTATCAATGTTAGCGCAACAGGGAAAATTGGCTGAATTAGTACAACAGCATTTACAGCTAAAAAAGCAGCCTACAGTTTCAGTTAATAGAGTACACAGGTATTTTATTAATATATATTTTTTAAGCACCTACTAGTTACAAGAAGGTTTATATGCTTTTTGTTTCCTTTAACCAGATAAATTCCTTAACGTTTCTTAGGACATTAGTCATGCTATATTTTCTTCTGTTTCTTTTAATAATTATTGTATTAGTATTATAAATATTTTTTAATATTGTAATCTAACGATTTTATTTAATTTTTAGGTATTTCAAACGCGCTTCTAAATACTTATAAACTTAAACAATGTTACTAAATAAAAAGGGCTATTTTTAAAGAATTAAACTTTGCTGTTGTTTTCACAATTGTATTAAATCATTTTCTTTGTTTTCCTTTGTTATGCTATGTAGACATTTACATACAATCTATACACAGAATAAAAATTATATCATTTTAATTAGAAGTTTATATAAAAACAGTATCAGATTTACTCTAATTAAACTATTTTTTATTGTAGAAGTTCAAAGAAAGCAGACACTAGTCGTACAACAGCTCCTCGAAGACGAAGAGGAAGGACAAAATGTAAAAGACGAAAGTAAATACGTATACTCTTACTTTAATATTATAATATAGTTTAATACATAGAAAGCTTATGCGAATTTGTAGATATTTCTCTACAATAATGCATATACTTCTCACCATTTCAAAATATTTTGTTAATATTTCATTCACTTAAAATATTTTTAATTGTAAAAAGCAATTATTATATATTAAAGAGTTATTAAATTAAAATTTGATATTTTTAGTATATAAATTTAATAATTATTTATTAAAATTAAATTTTTTATATGCTATAGATTAAAATGTATTTTGATATTCCTTAGAAAAAAGAATCTTTAAAAGTATGTATATTACAATCTCTTATTTATTAAATACTGTACTTTTTAATATGTTTGTATTACATTTCATATTTAATTATTATCTAATTAGTATTTTATTTTACAATGTCAATATCTCATAATAATACAATAATTATTTTATTGTAACCAAATATGTTGCTGGATACAACAAATATTGAAAAATATAAAAATTATGTATTTTATAAATCGTCTAAATAAATAAAATAAAGGAAATCTTTTTATCAATTATGTTAATATAATAGGAGGTACTGCTGATGGTGGCAATTCATTTGTTTCTTGCGTTTCAATAATTTTACTATTAATTACATTTCCATGCTCATCGATTTCGTCAATAGATATTAAAATATTTGGAATTGTAGGCATTGATTTTCCAGATTCTTCATTTTTATCAGCAGCTTTACTCATCTTAAAATCAATTTATAATTATAATATAAAATAACTAGATTGATTAAAGATGTAACATCATTCAAATATAACATGGTCACTGTACATAAGCTTTTATATATATGTATAACTTTGAAAAAATTTTTTCGTGAATTTTTCTAAAAGTAGAAATGACATTTAATAAATTCAAATATTGATTTTTTAAAATGCATATATGGCAATACCTTTTGATAAATTGTACATACCATTGAGAGCTTTAGTTTTAAGTCCAAAACGCGTAAAATTGATTTTTGAGAAAAATGTATGCATTAAATAATTTTGGGTAAGACATCAACTGCATAAAAAAGGTAATTGGGTATTTGAATATTAGAAATATTCAAAACTTCTTTTAAAAAATAAAAATATAAAATATAAACTGATTATTCAGTGAATACATTATACTCAAAAATTATTAATAATAAATTCTTTGAATATAAGTATTAGAAATAGAATTTACTAAATAATAATGATTCATAAATTTCTGTAATTATTATCTCTAATTAATTAACTAATATACTTTTTATTTATTAAAACTTTTTATTGTATTGAAAGTAATAAAAATATATTACTAACTAATGGGAACAGTTTTTATAAAATAAGTATAGCTACTTTGTGTCAGTACGTATTTAAAATATTAAAATTTTAAATTTATAAATTTATTTAAAACAAAAATTACCTCTTGATTAAGAGTAGATGAATCTTCTTTGTTATTTCTATTAGAAATATTTGATTCTTTATTAGCTGATGTATTCTCATCGATACTTTCATATCTTATTGTTTGAAGCCTGTAACAGCCGTCATCTTCAAGTATATACTGAAATCTCTTGTGACCACTAAGCCATTGTAGATGATGTGCTTCTATTAAATGCCTAGTAAGTCTATAACTTTTTCTATATTTTATGGGACATTCGTGACAACAGTACCAACGAATTTCTAACTGATGAACTTTTTCAACATGTCTTAAAGGAAACAAAGAAATATATTTTTTATTTAATTTTAATTATTTTCTAAGATTTAAATAATTCTAATTAAAAAAAAACATAATTAAATAAATATTTTACCTATCTAATGTATATGCATTTTTACAAGAATATAAACAGCCTTCAACATTGCAAACATAGTTTGATCCAGTTGAATGCAAAGTCATATGTGAATCTAGATCTTGTTGTGATTTTGCAGCATGTGAACACATAGTGCATGGAAAATTTCTGGTTGTTGTATGTCTATACAATACATGCTTGGCCAAACCAGATGGAGATTCACAACTCATGTCACACATACTACATTTGTAATGAAAGATATGATTTCTCATATGTTCCCTTAAAATACACTCAGTTGGATAAAATTTATTACAATGGGAACATTGAAATCCTTGTACTAAAAATATACACATATACATGAAAGATTAATTTATGTATAAAATGTAAAAAGATTTTAAGTAAGATATGAAAGAGGTATTCATTCCTACTTTTTTTGTAAATTTGATGTAATAAAAATTAAATATGGATAATATTTTTTCCATTTTATTATATAAATTTACTTATTATTATTCACTATATTTTTAAATGACTACTTTTCAATAATGGTTTTGAAAAGTTATCATATTTTTAAATAAAATATCAACATCTTTGTAATAATTTTAAATATAAATTTATTTAAAATTAACCTTCTAAAGGGATTTGTCGTTTACAGTGATCATGAAATTTTGTATTTGAAGCAAATGTAGATCCACAGTCAGGGCAAGCAATAATTTTTTCCTTGGTATGGACTCTCATGTGTTCTCTGAGTTTATATAAACTAGGATATTTTCCTTTACATCCTTTCCAAAGACATTGTACTCCACCTGCCACTTTGTTACCTCGAGGATTATTTTCAACATGAGTCAAAACGTGATAAAGATAGAATTGATAATTATTAAAACATTTTCCATAACAGTCTTCCCACTGACATTCATGTGGAGGCAATGAATCCAAAATGTTTTTCCAGTCTGTATCACGCCGACATTTCTATAAAACATTTTTTAAAATATATAAGTCAACATCTATATTTCTTACTTAAAAAAAAACTTAATTTAGTTACTTATTAGTTACTTATCAATATAGACTAATCGTTTTCTTTAATTTTATTAATAAAATCTATCATATTTTTAATCAAATTATTTTCTTTTGTATTAATACATTATGAACATTTGATAAAACATTTATAATTAGTACATGTTTACAAATATAATTTATAATGTAATTATGCCTAAAAAATTTTTATATTTATTTTTATTGTTTAAAGACCAAGTAAAGTAAAATAGTTATTTTTAATAACAAAAAATATATGTTTGTACGTGTATATGTGCATGGGTAAGCTTCTTTACAATTCTTTATAATTTCTTAATCAACTTTCTTGAATCGTGTCAAGATTGAGATTGACTCGTGTCAAGTTTGAACTTGTGCTCAAGGTTCTAAATGACATCTTTGTGGTATGTAATGAAAAAATGATCTGGTACTCCTCGATTACAAGTTCGAACTTGTTTTTAAGGATTCAAACTTCATCTATTCTTAAACATCTTAATTTGCCACACACCTATATTATTATATTATTATTATTTTTCAATAAAAAAAATTTATCTTTATACTGCTTAAGATGTTTGTTTTAATTTAATAATTTTAAATTAAACTATAAAATTTAATGTTTGAAATATTTATATAATTAATTGGAACAAATCCATATACAATAAATAAGTTGCCACAGACAATAAATATGTTACCAATTAGTTAGTTCAATTTTTTAACTCTTAAATTAGAAAAAACATTTTATTGAAGTATAAAAATAATGAACCGTAAATAATTATCAAAATTGAATTACTTACAGGAAGTTTTGTTCTTCCTCTAGTATTCATTCCAATACACTTCAATTTTGAGTGAAAAGCATGATAGTTAACATGACGCATAATTTCTACATCAATTCCACTTTCATAAATACAGCCAGACCATGAACATGCGTAAACTTCACTTTCATCTGTGATTTTTATATCTAATTCAGTAATGTGATTTGCAACATGTTTAATAAAAAAATCCATAGATTTACTATTAAAATTGCATTGTTTCCATTCACAAACTAAATTTAACTTTTCAGCTTTCAATTTTACACCTAGTTTTCGTCTTTTTCTACCACATTCAGAAACAGAATCAAATTCAGAATCTGTTTCAATAAATTCTTCAGATTCACTTTCAAATCTAGGTTTGTTGCTGCTTTCAATCAAAGTAGAAATTTCTTTGACATTTTCTACCCAGTGACTGCATCTTTCTTGAATATCTCTACTTGTCATAAGCTGTTCAACTGTTTCATTCATTATGCCTAACTGTCAATATGAATAAGTTGTCAGCATCAACTATAAATTTGCTCAAAATTAAGCCATGTAAATCTAAACTAATTACATAAAACATTTTTTTACTTAGAATAAAATTGTATTGATTTCTAATACATTTTACATAATACAATAAAACAAACCTTACACATTGAAGTATTTATAAATTATAAAAGAGGTTAGGAAAATAAAATTGTAGTAGAGAAACAAAAAACATTTTTGAATAATAAGATTACGTAACAAAGTAACTTAGCAAACCTTTTTTTAATACAATACATATATAACATTTTTAAGACGACCAAAATTCTCCACTACATTATTTTACTTCACTTAAATTTTCTAAAATCATTTCATTGGATGGAATGTTGGATATGGATTATTTGCTTTAATCTTAGCTTGTGTGCCTTCCCAATCTACAAATTTATTAGATTTTCCATTGAATTGTCACCTAATTTATTGTAGTATTCACGATGCTACTATCAAAAAGTAATATTATTATTTTAAAATAATATTTTAATTTACGAGTATTTTACTTTATGAAATTAAATAAAAGTATAAAGTGTTTTTAAATATCTAAAGATTAAATGGTTATAACCTGAAAAAATAGTTACAATCGTATTCAAATTGATAATTTTTTAAATTCTTTATTAGATGTGAATTTAACATGTTAAAATTAAGTTCAGAAGTAAACCTAATGCAGTCAATTTTTGATAATTCTTTATTATTCTAATTTATTAATTGTATATGTAATATTACATAAATTGTGTTATTTTTAAAATATCGATATTTAAACCAAACAAATAGGTTGAAATTAATTATTTACTTGCTTTTTACAGTTTCTTCCTTCAGATATCCTGCTCAATCAATTTTAAAAACTCTGGTTCGTAATAAGTACTATTATGTTACGAAGTATGAAAATTCAGATGATTTAACATGGAAAGAAATTACAGATAGAGCTATACTTTCAATATTTGCCCATGAACTATTTCGTGGATTGGGTTTAACATTATCTTATTTCTTTAGAGAACCAGTAACCATTAATTATCCTTTTGAAAAAGGACCATTGAGTCCAAGGTTTAGAGGGGAACATGCACTAAGAAGGTACTTAACATTTAAACAATAAAAAATACATAATTTTTTTAATTTTAAAGTAAATTGAAAATTTTAATTAACTCAGAAAGTTATTAAATATTTTTCACTCACTTAATTTAAGTTGCTTTAGTTTATATTTTTTTAACTGACTTTAATTAAATAAGGTATCCATCTGGAGAAGAAAGATGTATTGCTTGCAAACTTTGTGAAGCGATTTGTCCAGCACAAGCTATTACCATTGAAGCTGAAGAAAGATCTGATGGATCTAGACGCACAACCAGATATGATATAGATATGAGTAAATGTATCTATTGTGGTTTTTGTCAAGAGGCATGCCCTGTGGATGCCATAGTTGAAGTATTATTTTACTTTTAAAAATAAATTTATTTTAGAAATACATAAGTATTTATGAAATTATAAATTTTATACAAATAAAATTTATACTTTCTTTAATTGATTTATTTTTTTAGATCAATGTGTTGATGATTAATATTTAAATATTAAAATATCGTTTATAATTTTCTAGGGGCCAAACTTCGAATTTTCAACAGAAACACACGAAGAAATGTTATATAATAAGGAAAAATTGTTGAATAATGGAGATAAATGGGAATCTGAAATAGCTGCAAATTTGCATGCAGACCATTTGTATAGATAAATATAATTAATACAATTTCATTTCATATTTATAGAAATATGTAGAAAAAAGTAGAAACGAAATTACAACTAGGTAATAAGGATTTAAAATGTATAAAAAAAAACAATTGTTTTAAAACGATGATGTTAAATTTATCCAATGCATTCAATTATGTAATAAAATAAAGTCAAAAGTGTTTTATACATTTTTGCCTTCTTTATAAAATAAAAATATAATTGTAGAAAAGTTAAAATGTAAAAAGAATAGTTAATTACGATTATATGCATTGAAGTCTAATTTTTATTTAAAAAAAATTTTACTTGTACATTAAAATGATTTAATTTTTTAATGTGTTTAACCGCCTTAAATTACTAAAAAATATAAGTGTTTCATATAATTATCAATATTTATGAATAACTAAAGCAACCTATAAGAGTATTATTAAATTATTACTATATTATACAATGTGGTAATAGTTACATATAATCAAAATAAGATAATTGTGATATAAGAAAATGTTAATTGGATGAAAAAATACACTAGTATTTATCTAAGCTCGATAACTTGGATTTTCATGTGCATAAAGATTCTTTTTAATAAATATTATTGATTTCATAACAAAAGACACAAACATCATAATTTATAATCACATAAACTATACACAATTATTTAAATCATTTACTTTATAATCGAGATGGGCAAGCAATCTCTGTAATTCTTGATCAAATCTATTGTAATTATTAAAAAAATAATCATTAAAGGACTGAATATAGAATTAGGTACAAATATTTTTTCTCATTTATATTTGATTCGACTGACTTGGATTAATTGTCAAACATTGAGCTTCCAGAGCTCTCAGTCTTTCTAACCTATGTATTGGATCCATTAAATTTTTTCCATCTTCATTAGAACTTCCTAATCTAGGACCAACTGTAAAGAATTTAAAGTTATAATTTTACATAGTATAAATATTGGAATTAAATATTAGAATATTTTTTTAACATACCAGTATTATGCTGATTATTAGCTTGCCCTGATAAGATATTTTGATGTTTTCTAGTTTTGTCTATATCTTTAAGTCCTTGTTCTATAAAGTCTTGAAAATACTGATGAGATTTTTCTAAAAATGGTTGTACATCAGCTTCTGGGTATTGTAATTTAAAATCATACAGTTGTGCAAGTCCCTAAAACAAATATGAACATTCATTAGATTTTTCTACTGCTAGATTAAGAACAAGCATACATACTTCTTGCGCATGATGCTTTGATCCTATCTTTTTAAATATTTCTGATAACTGTTGCTGCGTGAATTTTGATACGTGCTTCTGGCCTTGTCCTTGGTTATTACAAGATTTTGGTATTGTTTTAGTAACTGCATTGATGTCATCAGGTTTAAATGTCTAAAATATTCATTACATAAAATAAACTTTATACTATTAGAGTAATTAAATAAGTGTTAATTTAGAATTTTATTTTGTACAAAATTTTGTAACAAATTTTAAAATAAGCTCACATTGGAAATGTAACATTATAAAAATAACTATTTTTTTCAAATTAATTTATTAAGAACTAACCGTAATTAGTCTCATCAAATAGGATCGTAATTCTGATTCATTGGTATTGTTAATTTGAGTTAAATGACTGAGTATTGTACTGCCTTTTACTCTAGTCATACTATGAAGTACTGTTTTAATTGTTCGCATGGGGGTATCAGATTTCTTCTGCTTTTTCCACCATGATGTTGGATAATCCTATAAATAATAAATACAGTATAACATAATTAACAAGAATTAATTTTTCTTTTTGTAAAAGGGAACTATTAAATTAATTAATGTATCTTTTAAAAAGAAAAATCTGCAATTTGCAGAGATATTTATTTCAATGTTAACAATAAATTTTATCTTCTTAATACACATTAAAAACTACATTTTTTAATAAAATATTTAATTTATAATATCAATTAAATTTCTTACTTTAAAGAAATTATGCACTTCTAAAAGAATCATATCATAATTTAAATCTCCTGCCCAATTAGGTATTGTTTTCACGATTTTCCATAAGCACTTCATTATAAGTTCTTCATATTTTGCTGGACCATTCGAATTGGCACGCTCATGCAGTAGCTTTATAAGCACACTGTAAAATATAATTTTATAAAATATCATAAAAACATTTTCATTTTATAAAAAAAGAAGAAAGTATTATAACCATATTATTGTAGTATGATCTGAATTATCAATAATTTTAAGAACAATTGTATTAATAACTCTGATATAAGCTTCTGCATCGTTTAAATGTTCAAGTTTATTTTCGGCTAGAAATCCTATCATTTGATCCACAAGATCCTTAAGCTGTTGAAGTGATACATTTTTTCCCAGTAAACCGGTGTCATAAAACTGTACAATAATTTACGAATTTTAATAATAAATTTAACAATAAAGTAATATTGACATTAAGACTCTAAAATTTAGAGCTATTTTCGTGGACTTAAGTATCACTTACCGTAAGAATAATCATAAAAGTTGTTCGGAAACCTTTTGATACTTGAGCACTTCCTTGATGTAGTGGATAGGTTTGCAAAATTTTTAACTGCATATTTACAGAACTGATGAATTTGTCTTCCTTCGGTTGTAACATAGATACTTGATATGATTTTAAAAACTAAAAATGAATGTAAAATTTATTTCTATTGAAATAAAAAAAATATTTAAATACTTATAATCCTTGATACTAACAGATTCCATAGTATTCATTGACTGCATAGCTGTTGTAAGGTCCAAACTAGCCATGCCAAGAACAGTTCGTTCTAAACTGTCTTCTTTGCTAATAGATAACTTTAAGGGGGAAATACTTTCAGAATATGGCACCAATAGTTTTGGAGGCGATATTGGAATTACTCTAACAATATAATTAATAAATGTAAAAAATTTAAATCGTGTTTTTAAAATATTATCAAGAAACTTACTGTCTTGGATGAGTTAGATTCAACATTTCTACTGTTTCATTTAGATCCACATTTGGTTCTAATAACTTTGGAACTCGACATCTTACAGGGGCACTTGTTTCAATTTTTTGTAATAATTCCATATCTAATCCAAAAGGCCCAGATACTTTTATTTGTGTTTGTACTGGTATATTTCTGCAAAAATAAACTTATTAATATTATATAACTGTAAATAAAATAGATTAAAAACACAATTTCTTTTAACCCTTTAACATACAGTTGTTGTTTTATTAACTTATAATAATATATTTTTAAGGTTATTAAATTTAAATGTTAAATAAAATTTTATGTTTGAAGTATCCAATAAAATAATCAAACATAAAGTAAAAAATGTAATTATATTTATAACATCAAAAAATGCAAAAAGGTCACAAATAAAGTACACTGCTGTAAAGGCTTAAAGCATCATTAACACATTAAAGGCTTGAGAATATTTTATATAACTAAGAAAGTAAAATGATTAAATAAGTTAATAACAAGAATGAGAATGAACTAAATTTGTTTCAAGGGATAGAATATTTTTTATCATATACAGTAATAATAACAAGGGATTTATAAAATTTGAGTTAGAACAAAACTTTGAGTGCATAAAAACAATAAAACATCTGCATTCATTATTTACTGCTCTTCAAATACCCATCACCATATTATAAAAAAATGACAGAACAAAAGTAAATGAAAACAAACGTTTCATGATTGTTAAGTTGAATGTTATCTGAAGATGAAAATTTTGAAACTGTTTCATGAAAATGAAACTCTTCTCTTAATTTCAAACTCTCATAGTCGCTTTTATTTTCACAAATAAAAGTTGTTTCCAGGTTTTTGTTCAAAGCGTCTTCTGGTGTTTGTACTTCATTATTTTTCCTAGATTCATTGATAAAATATCAAAATACAAAATAATAAAAAAAGTTTTCCTAATTCTTTTTAACAATATAATTTAAAAAATTAAAATATTTAATTTTGACTGATTTTATAAATATTTTTTATATTTGTCATGAAATAAGAATGTACTAACTCATCATTTTCTTCTTCTATTTTATGTTCGTCTTCAGGTTCATCAATATAGTTCGTTTCATCTAGATCATTAATATCATTAGTAGAAATAGGTGCCTGCACTGAAGGAATTCTTATTTTTGCTGAAGGTACTGTTTTTGTAGGTCTATTCTTTGCTGCACGCTTGATCCGTTCATCAAGTAAAGATTGGTCCTTCTCTGAAATCTAAATTAACGAAAAGATTTTCAAAATTATAAATTCTGAAAGAAAGAGTACATTAAATTACAAAAACTGAATATTCAATAAGAAATTTAAAAATCTGTGTTTCTTTAATAATGTTTTAATAATGACAAATGTTTTACCACATTATTCACTAATTATAGTAACATTTCTAATTTAGTTGAGTATTTATTCAATAAATAATAATTAAATCTTTTTATTTAGCTTTAGCTCTGAGATATTGACTATAGAACGCACTTGTCCAATTAATTTGTAGACTCGCTCTCCTTCTAAAAAGTAGGCTTGAACTATGCAATTTAATGCTGCATTCCTAACAGAATTATCACGATCTGCTATCTGTTTAGCAACTTCTTTTAGAGCTGCTGATGGAGATGGCTGGCAAACTGTTACGCCATAACTTTCAATGAGCGCGCCCAACTGATCCAAACATTCTACATAAAGGAAATATAAAATATTATATAACAGAAAATAAGTAAAATTTTTGTCTAAATATTTGAAAAATAAACATACCTGTTCTTTGCCTAGCGTTTTTCGATTTGAGTCCTTCCATGACATATGAAAATAATTTACTAACTGGATATACTGACGCTATTTGCTTAAATAGTGCTTTAACACCATTTCGTACTGCATCTTTTGGATCTCCAATCTGTAATTTGATATGTATTAAAAATGATTATAAATGTAAAATAATTATAGAATATTACAAAATGTTTATTACTTTGATAATTAAATAAGGAATGAAAGAAGCAGCTTCGTTTTCTAACATGTGATATTGATCTTCTATTAAAAAGTTAAATACAGTCTGTAAATAATCTAATCCCTTTAGAAGTACAGATGGATTTGTGTCAAAAAATCTTAAAGTGAGCCATTTTAGTATTAGATCTAAATTGGATACCAATGCCTTACTATTATCTGGTAAATCCTGAAATAATACTCATAATATATTGAACTTCTAATTTATAGTAAAGAAATTATGAAGAGTGCGTATAATAAATGAAATTAAATAATTTGTTAAGTAAATTACCTCTGTTAACGATTCAATAGCCTTAAGATGATAACGAAAATCAGAGTGAAACATATTTGACATTAGCGTTTTATTAACATTCGCTGTTGACATTAGCTCTTTTAATAAATCAACAAACTCTTCTCTAGGTGTCGTGAAGTTCCACTTCAAAATTTTTAATTTTTGTTCATCAATCGAACGTTGATGTTTCATATTATTGACAGCTAATAATGGACTGGTGTCAATATCGTCATCTTTCTTTCGAACATTAGAAGGTTTTGTCCCAGAAGCACTCTAAAAGTATAAATAATTTAATAGTTTTCATACTTAATTTTCACAAATTATCTACTAAACCTTTCATAAATAAAATTTAATATTATTACACTTATAAAAACCTGTAAGAAACAAAAAATATTTTAATTTAATTTTTATTGAATTACGATGACTCAATTGCGTTTTTTATTTAAAATTCTAGTCACATATACATACATTTTTATGAGACCCTGGCAGCAAAGTTTTCATGTAAAATAAAGTTATTCTCTTGGAATATTTACATATAAGGTTTAATCATTTTGCTTAATCAAGAGATGAAATTAGATCAAGTACGTATCTATAGAAGCGTAAATTATATCAATTTTTTGGTTAAACCTTTCTTATCCTTTAAATAATATCGAATGAGAAGATAATTATTGCGTTGAGCTTCCTTGGTTGTAATGCTACTTTAACTTCATATACACTTTTTATCAGTCAAATCACAATAGTTAGCCACTTTAAGTATTTTAACTTTTATTTCGTATTTATTATCAGCATTCGGCGATTAATACAAAATTAAATATTTTTATTATTGATCCATCATTAAAACTAACATTTAGTTTCTAAATGTAAATTTTAACGTTAAATTCTCTGTATAATATTTATAAATACTGAAGATATTATAAAGGATCAAAGTAATCATAACGATATAATCATTTTGATAAACCTTTTGAAATTATTATTTCTGTTTATTACTTTTTAATTCTTATGATTGCTTGATTTTTTACCCTCTGATCTAAATTAATTTTATTATTGATAAATAAAATAATCTTAATTAATATTACCTTTGGTTTAACACCAGCTTTTACAGCTTTAGTAGCACCACCACTTTTAACAGTTTTATTACCACCATCATCAATAACTGTTTTTTTTGAAGGTGGCAATGGTTTTACTGGCAAATTTGGACGAACCTTGTCTAAAACGGCAATCACAGCTGTTCTTGACCCAGGCTGACATTAAAGAAAAATTTAAGTACTTTTTATGTACGTAAAGAATTTAATACTAATGGTTTATTAAGAATTTCTCACTTTTAATTTTTCAGTATGCCTTATCAAGGCTTCATATGACAAATGAATCATATAACCAAGTACTGCCTCTTGAGCATTTTTTCTGACGTCGGAATTACGATCTTCTAAATTATTAAATAAAATGGGTAAACACACAGTAAGTTCCTCTTTTGATAGTTGTTTTGTGGGAACTAAAATAAAAAATTATAAATTTTTCTGCGATATATATATATATTATGATAATATAATCAAATTTACTTCCTGGTAATTTCTCAGAGAGCCAAGTCCAAAGCTCATTTCGTAAAGTTGGTGATCCTGATTTCAAAGCATCACCGATCATTTCACCATCAAAAAATTCTTTATAACCACATTGATCTCCCCAAGTATTTATACAAGAAATAGCAGCTGTGCGAATCCACGCCTAAAATATCGTAAAATAATTAAATAGAATTATCAAAATATAAAATACAAATTATAAATCTGACAACCTTCGAATCGCCAAGACACTGAATAAATCCAGGAAATAGAACTCGTATATGTTGTTTTATTGGTGATCCAACAGCTACTGCTAAATTTTCACAAAGACCTAATGTACTTTGGGCAATTTTACTGTTACTGTCAACTAATCGTTGGGCTAGTCCTTGAGGTAATTCTCCAAGAGAGCTTTTTATAAATTTTGTTTCACTCAAAATATTACTCACTTTTTGAAGGGCTTCATTACGTACCTTTGAATGAAACTCATATTTCAATCATATTCATTTAATAATAAAATTTTTATTTTATTTTTATAATTGCTTAATAATAATTCTTTTTTAAAAAATCTTAAATTTCACATATCAAATAATTCCTACCTTCCAATTCTTGTCAGATAGCTCATTTAAAAAATTTTCCGTTATTTGATTACTAATATCAACTCTTGGTAACATATCACCATTATAATTTTGACTCATAGGTATTTTTTCTTCTACCTCCATATCATCATCTTCAGATTCTTGATTTTTCTTACCTTTAGTCTTACGAATAGGAGCAGGAGGTACTTCACCATCAAACTGTAAATTAAATAATTTATAATTGCATAATTGATTTCATTAATTAAAGCAATAGACTAATCTATTTTATAAAAATACCTTTTCACATTCCTGTTCTATTTGTTGTCTTAACGTTGGTTTTTCATTTTCAAAAAATGTTAATAATGGCCTTCCAATATATACGTACATAGTACCTAATAACGTTATAGCAGCAGTCCTGATACCTGGATTTACTGCACTTACTGCTTTCTTGACATTTTCAATCAAATATTTAGTATTTATCCTAAAGACCATATATTTCAATTATTAGTTTTAATAATAATAATGTTATAGAAATATATGTTTCACTTACGTAAAACCGAATTCCGTTAATGCCTTCGACAACCAAAGAATAGTCTCTTGTTGCACTTTAGGATTTTTTTGATTAAATGCAAAAGACATTATTTCATTTGCTACTAACTCGAAACTAGTAGCTTCAGCAATAGCTGTTAATGTTTCTGCAGCTGTTGTACTATTTTTTACATCACCCAATTTTTCCGTTACATCCATTAAACAGTATTCAGTAACAGTACTAGATATAATATTATAAAAATAAATTAGAATAAATGTAAATATTGTGTGATGATGTATATAAGAAATTCTTGATGTACCTTGAAAATGGATAATTTTCTGCTAACATTTTTACAAGTTCCAAACGAAGTTTTAAGACTTGAAAATTTGTATCTTTAAAACCAGGCTTTTTTGCTAATACTCTCACAATAACTTGTGTAGATATTTGAGAAGGATCTGCTTGCTTTACGAACTAAAATCATAACAAATAAAATTTGTATGGTGAAAACATCTAATATTCTATTATTATATAATAAGTAGACATTAATTAAGTTTTTTACATCAAACAAATTTTCAACGGCGGCTAATCGAGTTTTCCAATTAGTATCAACAAGACCGGATAAAATTTCTTTATGTAACATTTCGGAACTTATTTCATCCACTTCTTCATTACTTAAATTTTTCTCAGCTTGAATTTTTAGTGCAGTCTTCCTTGAGCCAGCTGAAATAAAAATTTTTAATATATAAATTCTTTTTTATATAATTATTATAAATGATTAAATGCCACTCTAAATATAAAAATCTTATATTTATTTATACCCAAATTTGTAACTGATGATACAGTGAGTTTCTTAGCAGCTGACTTCTTTGTTGCTCCTGTTTTAGGCCGTTTTGCTTTCGCATCATTTCCTGTTAATTTATTTGGAGATTCTATTTTAGCTGGTGCTGTATTTGGTCTTTCATTGGCTGCTTTTCGTAACGTTGATACTTTTACATGAATCACAGCTTTATCAGCACTTTCTTTTATCTACCAATTACAAACAAATTTAAGGTTCAGTATGTTATTTCAGCTAAACGTCAATATTACACTAAAAGCATAAATTCTAAAATATAAAGTACCTTTGTCATTTTCAAGTTGTCCAAATCAACAAGAAAAGGTGACATTGCTTTTTCTCCGACTAGTTTAATTGCTGTTCCAAGTGCATCAGCAGCATTATCTCTAACTAATGGATCTGGTTCATTCAATATTTTAAGTAAAGGTCCTGTGTATGCTTTTAATAATTTTTTGGTTAGACTAGGCGGTGGTGTTCTTGCAAAACAACGAGCTAAGTAAGATGCAGCTTCAGCTTTTACAGATGGATTTTTATTTTCAAATGCAGCTAAAATATCTTCTAAAATTTGTTCAATATTAAGCTGTAAAAAATTATGAATTAAAATATGTTTGATATTTACTTATTTCTTTTATACAAGAAATAATATTTTTTTGTAACGTTATTATAAGAATGTTATTATAAGATGTAATTATTATTGTACTAATTTTATTTTAATTCCTCAAACTTTAATGATAACATTTTTTATTAATAAATATTGTCAAATTGCTTTATACTTACACTAAGAAATATTGCATCGGCACAATCCCTTAAAACTATAACAACATTTTGTTTCTTTTCTTTAAACTTCTCCAGAATTGCAGGAAGACAAGTTGTTGCATAAGACTGAAAACGTTTCTTTAAGCCGATTGCCAAACCAGTCAAACATTTTCCAGCCAAAGCAACTACAACAACATTTGAATCTTTTGATATTACCTAAATATAAGAAATAAATATTTTTCAGTTTAAGTTGAAAAATGATCATAAAATAATTTAAATTGTAATACTTTTTTCAAAGCACGAATCACTTCTCCATAATCTCCACTTTCCAATTTTGGACTTTTTACTAAGGCCTCTAAAGTTTCAAGAGCTTCTTTTCGTTCTTGCCATTTTTTTGATTCGATTTTTTCAAAAAAATCTTTTGATAATTTCGATAAAATGTCAACAGGATCAAGTAACTCATAAGGATCAATTTCGGTTTGATTTCCATCAAAATCTTCAATTTCATCATCTGAAAAAATAATTTTAGTATTTTTTTCAAATTCAAATATTTTTACTTGAAAAGTTTAAAAAAAATTACCATTGTCAACTTCACCAGAAATGTGATCTACATGACATGAGACTTTAGGCTTTTGAGATCTTAAATAACGAGTAGGAATAGCCTTTTCATTACCTAAAGTATTAAATTCAGATTCTAATTCTGATAACTGAAGAGGTTTTAAAGTATTTAATTGTTGTTTTAAAGGAGGACCTATCCACCTAAAACAAAAATTAATAGAATTATTATAAATTACAAGATTGCAGATATTTATTAAAAACAGGTAATATACCTGTATATTTCAATAATTAAAGCTTTTGTTTCATCACGAACGGCTTTATCTCGATCTTCTAGTAATGCTGGTATTTTTTTCATTAAAGATTTCACATTAATAACTTTTGGACCAAACTCCCTAAACAATTTTCGATGTTAAAATCATAAAAAATTTATATATAAAAACAATTCTGAATAATACCTTAGGGCAAGTGTTAAAGTTGTAATGCATGCGGCTACAATTTTTGGATTTTTAGCTTCAGTTCCTTTCAAGAGTTCCTCTTGAACTGCTTCATGCTTTTCAATTTCAACATACATTAATGTTATTTGCATAGCTAAATCTTTTGTTTTCACTTTAGGTGCAGCAATACATTTTGTAACAATTCCACTCATAACGTCATTAGTTGTTCTAAAAAGCAAATTAGAGCTTAAGAAATATATGATTATACTTTTGAAATGTTCACTTAAAAAAAAATATATCCATTGCATATTATATCATGTTTAGTTAACTATTTTAAAAGTTATCTATTAATTAAATTTTATTATTCATAAAATGATTTAACAAATCATAAATAACTTGTTTAAATACGAATATTATAAAACCACGTATTTATGCAAGTTAAAAAACATACCATTTATATTTATAGTTTTCATATATTAATTATAAATTGATATCATTAATAATTATTATTGATTAAATAATCAAGACATTTATAATGAATATATTTAAAAACTGGAGCTATTCTGTTTATACATTTTTTATATGTTGATGTTGATTATTTTTTGTCCAACAACTTACCTTCCAGCAAAAGCTGCATTTTCTACAAATGCAAACACTGCTTCTAAACCTTTTTCTTGTGCAGCAGCATTACTGTCAATAACAAATTTTTTAACAAGGCCAAGGAATTTGTTCCATTCAGGTGATTTTTCATCGTCAATGCAACGAAATGTCTTTGTACATTCTTCATATCCATGCAATCGAGCTTTCCATAGCTGACAACAATATTAATACAAATATAACGTGTTAAAATTAATAAATATGATTAAAAAAAGATAATCTCTCACTTTATGCACACAACGATCTTCAATTGATAATTTTGTATATTCTGTATCTTCTTCCATTTTTTAGCCTCTGAAAAATTATGGTATTTATAGTTGAAAACTTTTATAAATACAAAATTTTAAGCATTGAATTATTAAATACAATTTTATAACAATTCAAACTTTCTAAAATGAATCTTAAAGAATGTGGAAAAAAAGAAATAAAATTAAATAATCAAACTTTTATAACTATCAGTAAAGTTAATCACGTTCGTTATTAAATAAAAAAAATTTTTGAAATAAAATGATCAATACAATTGGTATACGTTCATAACCCAACAAATCCCTATCGAGTTTAATTTTCTTGTATAAAAATGTAAATAGATAATTGTCAGTCTATAGATAAAGATTCTTGAGAAAAAAGTAAAGTTCTGTTTTACATCGCTACGAAAATCAAGGAACGTACAGTGTACACTTTAACGATCAATTCAACTTTGAACCCATTTGACAAAATTGATCGTAAGTAAGAATTTAGTACTTACTTCATTAGTCGCAAACTTTTCTATGTTGACACTTTGTAAGATACGTTGCACAATTCAATTGAGTTCAAATAGATTTAATCGAAGAAAGGTTCGTTTTATGTCTTCTAAGATAGCATAAATTTACTAACCGAAAGTTCGCAACAGCGACATTTCGGCGGCCATTTCTTTAGTAAATCCGTTTGGCATTTTCAAATATGGAAATACCGTAGATGATAATATAATGAGTATATATATCCCGTATCGAATATATAATCGAATAGATAGTATAAAACTCTTATACCGAGAGTGCAGCTAAAATATAAATGAATGAAGAAAATATGGTCTTAAATAATATCCCCTTTGTATGAAAGACCTGCTTTCATATTGCTTCTCCATGATTCACAAAGTGAATTTTTACTACTCTATGTCAACCTACAAATTGTTAATTTTAGAGAAAAAAATATGCATGTATGTATATATATATATATTTAATAAGATTCTCTGTAAATATCTTTTTTTTAATCTGTACTCCTTTTGGTTTTTTAAATAAGAAACATGATTTTATTCTTATAAAAATGTTTATTTCAACAAATTTTAAGTACATTGTTACCAGTTTTATTTAAAATAATGCATCCATCCTGATTTAACTGCATCTTCGTCAGAAGTTGTTTAATTTGAATATCTATTATTTAAAATTTATAAAAATCATTAACCATTATGTAGGATAAAGCGCAGGTGAAAATACAAATATCAAAATCCAGCGAGATTTGAAAATTAGCTTTAAATATATCATATTTTAAAAGTATATTATAAAATATAAAGCTGCACATTTACTTCTTTAATTGCAATATCACCATAAGCTGTTAAAACTGAATATTTATTTATTTTAAAAAGCTATAAAAACTACTTGATATTAATAGAAATATCAATGTACATAGGGATTTGAAATGTATTATAAAATACAGACTATAATAAAGCTATGTATCATTTATAAACAAAAACCTTAACGAAAAGTAGACTTTTATAAGTACGAATAAATTATATTAATTTTTTATGACTAAGTGAAGTAGATATTAAATAAAAGGCATTATCTGAGGGTAAAAGAATAGATGTATATAAATATAAGAGCCTTATTTCTTTCCTTTTTCAACCATTCTCTCGCTTAACACGACGCACACAAGCACAGTACGCAGTCGACCTCGCGAGTATCAATAAAAACTTATATGCCTAAGTAGGATGTTTTGTTTCTTACATAAGGCTTTCCTAAATCCTTACATACGTTGCTATATATTTGCGAAAATTATAATTGTAAGCAGGTTTATGTCGGCTTAAGCGCAAATTGTAGTAACATTAAGGATTTGTAGAGTTGTACTAACTTCATTGTGGATCATGGCCGGTGATTAACCGGATTTTTTGGTCATTTATATCTGATTGATAAATTGTTTTTATATAAAGTATGGAACTGTCACGTATTGCTTTAGGTAACACTTTCAAAAAATCACTTCTTCATATAACAAAAAATGTTTTTTCTGTACAAGTAGCAAAATATATCAGGTAACGTTTTTATTACGTAAATAAATGTAATATAACCTCAAGTATGTTAACATTAAGTAATCTTAGAGGTCATTTATTAAACAATAATAGTTGTTTTCTTTTAGATTGGCAGAGGTAGGTAAGTTGGAAGCACCAAAATTAGAAGGAAAATATGAAACTGGACAGTTGATTTTACATAGAATTTTTGGTTATCGTGGAGTTATTCTTTTTCCATGGCTTGCTAGAGTATATGACAGAGATTTACCAAACAAACAAGAAGGGTAAACCACAAAATCGTTTTGTTTTTTAGAAGATATAGTTACTAATAAAAATATCCCATTATTTATTGAAATTATGAAATATTAATTAATGATTAATATTACACAGTTTTTATAATATATTGTTTACTTAAGTTTTAATATATTTAATAGGTATATTTGTATATTAATTCTTGTTATGATTCTAGTAATGAAACTGGTGATTTCAGTGGAGTAGGAAAAGAAGTAAAAGGAAAAACACATACTTTTTATCAGGTTTTAATTGACCAAAGAGATTGTCCTTATATTGTAAGTATTTTTTATTTTGAATTATAAAAATTTGAAAACCTTTATTCTTTTTAACATTATTTTGTTGATTGTTTAGATAAAAAGTAGAAAATATGAAGACGTTTATTTAATTTATATAGAGCTTGTTAAAATAAACCATTTTAACTAATAAATTATATTTATAATATAATCCTTTTAATATTTTAAAGCACTAAAATAAAGTTAATTAGACATATCTAACTTATGACTATGAGTATATAGTATTTTATTAAAATATTTAAATTACGATAATATTTAAAAGAATATATAGAATTTATTAAATTATATTGATATCTTTAAATTATTTGATATCTTATGAAATTAAAATTCTTTATCTTTTTTAATTTTTAATTAATATATAATTTTAATAATTTTATCTATTGATTGTAATCAGAGTTGTGTTCAAGTTTATTATTAAATAAATTTCAATATTTAAACAATCTTTCATTTAAGAAAATCTATTAAAAAATATTTACATTAATATAAGAATAGGAATCTATTATAAATAATAAAAAATATATTAGTGAGTAGAGTTAAATGGAAATATTATATCACTTAAATCCAGTAAAAAGATGAATATTTATACTAAGTTTGTTTTCTTAGGTATACTTAATTGTTTAATTACTATAGATATTTTAATATTTTAAAAGTACATATTATCCAAAAGTGCAATTTTTAAATGAATTAAATTAATTTTTTCATTAATTTTCATAAATTTCAATGAATTGATTTTTATGTTACTAAAAATATAATATTAAGTCAATACATATAAAAATTTTAAATATGAATACAAATACATACAACACAAAAATTAATCTTGTGTCATAATGCAAAAGCATATAAATATGAAAATAAAAAATTATTCATAAAAGATGTATGGAAAATCTAAATTTTCTTTTCTTTCATTTTTTGTTGATAATTATTATATCGTTTTTTAATTATTAAAAGAAATAATATTGCAATAAATATTGTAATAACATAAATAGTGTCATTAATTAAAAGTTACTATTTATTTATATTTAGCAGATTATTTTTGACTTACTCAGAAAAATTAAATGGTAATAATTGCATTAATTATATCACATTTATATAATACATTAATATTATAATAGAATAATAACTACTGTGTTATTAGTGACAAAATATCCAATACTAACTTTCTTAACATGATTTACCATACTAAGTGTATATTAGTAAATAATATTAATTAAAATAAAATTTCAATTTATGCAAATATTTAACTTTCTCTTCCAAAGTACATTTGCATATAAAAATAAAAAATTTTAGAAAAGAAAAATAAAATATATAAAATAACAAATTTTATAAAATTTGTTTTGATACATTTTCTTTAAAATTTTGTGAAGTAGTTGTACATAAAAAAGTATTCTTTAAAATAGAAAAGTTTATAATATGTAATTAATAAAGCAATTTTTATGATGAAGATTTATATTATACATTTTTTAAAAACTCTAAACAAAGAATTTTATTAATATGTACCATTTTTATTACTGAATAATTATATAATTACAGAGAGCTCAAACCGAAGCTGTAACTTTTCTTGGAAATCATGAAAGCAGTCGAAGTCTGTATGCTATACCGGGACTCGATTATGTTGCTCATGAAGATATTTTACCTTATAAAACAAATGAAAAACCAGCCTTGCAGCATGAACTTTTTGATAAATTTCTCTCTTATCATTCTGACAAGGAACCACCTTTTTTAGCACAAGAAACTCTTCGAGCATGGCAAAAGAAGAATCATCCATGGTTAGAACTTTCAGATGTTCATAAAGAAACTACAGAAAATATAAGAGTAACTGTAATACCATTTTATATGGGTTGCAGAGATAGTCAGACTACATCAGTATACTGGGTAAGTTATGGATTTATTTAACTATTAAATAACTACATTTAATAATAAATTTTACTAATTATATAATATTATAAATAAATAAAATCTAAAAAATACTTTTTTTTAAGTAAAATTATTTTATTAAATTTAAATAATATTATTATTACTTAATTGGTCATGACAAAACAATTTAGTTTTTCATAAATGCAAAAAATGTAAAAAAAGAAACACATTTTTCTTCATTTTAAATTTTATCTATACAGAATATTCGTTCTATTAATTTTCATTGTAATTACAAAATCTGTTAATTTTATTCCATATGTTTCAAATTTTTACACTATATTGAGTAAAGTATTTAATAATTATAGTATATTTAATAATTATAGAGTTTCTGTATTAAATAATTATATGATTTTTGACCTTCTCTTGTTTCTTTATCTTATTTTGTCTCAAATATTTTTCTAGATCCATTATTTTATGTTCTAACTTTGTTTTCTATATTTTTACATTCACATATTTCGTATTCATACAGAATCATGGGTAATTTTATTTTATAAAATTTAAATTTTAAGTTACATAATAATAATAGCAAAGATTTCGAAATTAAATTTGTTTTGTTAGAAAAAATATGTATTGATTAATTAAAAATGTTTCTTAATTTGTTTCTATTTTTATTGTTTAAAATATTTCAAGAATTTTTAATCTATTTACCATATTCAAAATTTATATATTCCTTGTTAAAATAATACTAAAGTAATTTAAAATTACTTTTAATTATTTATACTTTAACTGAATTCATTTACTATTTTTCTCGCAAAATTTAGATCTATCACATGCTATTATTTAAATTATACCATTTAAAACAATTTATTTTTAATTCTCTTCTAAGAATTAAGTAGCATAAATAAAAATCTAATTGAATTATAGATACATTTTATAGTATGTTATATATACATTAAAAAGGAAAAATGAAATGAATCACAACTTTCTAATATGTTTAACATTTAGTTTTTCTCTCTTATTTAAATAAAAAAAATATATTTCCTTTAAAAGAGAAATATAAATAAATTTTAGAACAATTTCTTTTTTTAGATATACAGACTTTAACTGAAATCATATTTAATGTTACAATGATATAATGATATTTATGCATTAAGATGTCCCTCAATAACATTTTTTAAATCGAAAAACTTTCCTATTAATTATATAAGCTTATAGGTTATTGTACTAAATAAAAAATCATGTTTTAGTGGCGTTATTGTATTAGGCTAGAAAATCTTGGTGACCTTGGTGTTCAATTAAGGGAGAGACATTGGAGGATATTCAGTTTATCTGGAACATTAGAAACAGTAAGAGGACGAGGTGTTGTTGGTCAAGAACCAGTACTTTCAAAGGCCTTACCAGCATTTCAATACAGTAGTCATGTCAGCTTACAGGCTCCAAGTGGTCATATGTGGTAAATATTTTAGAATAGAAAAAAATGTGAAAGCAATTTTTCCATGTTATTGCATCAATATTCTAAAAACTATTCATATATTAATGTTATAAATTTATTTCATTTAATACAAGCAAAATGAAAAAATAAAGTTATATTATATTTTTATCAAAAGCATTTTAACTTATTACTTATATTATTTATATTATTATTTATTACTTATTATTATTTATAGGCTTATCAGATAAAATTATTGGAAATTCATACTTGCATATTTCTTTGTATTATTGTTCATTATTAATTTAAAAAATATGCATTTGTTAATATATTTAATAATTTTAAAAATTACAGGGGAACTTTCAGAATGGAAAGAGAGGATGGATATGCCTTTGACTGTAGAATTCCACCCTTTTCTTTAGAATCAAAAATAGACGAATCTGGAAATTCTAATAGAAATACCTAAACATCATACAATATAAATAAAACTTGATTTAGGTTAAGAATAATTGTGAAGAACTAAAGTTATTATTAAGAAAAAAAAATTTTAAAGTTACTTTTGTTTGAGTATAATAAATTAAGCACTAATCAACTGTTAAATCACTTGTATTTAACCCTATATTTAATAGTTCAAAAGTAGATGATGGTGTATATTACAACTTCATAAATTTCAAGTATAAATTGTAAGATTTAAATATTACAATTATTAAATTTCGTTATTCATAAGCAAAAAATTAAACAAATAAATTTAAGCAATGTTTACAAAATATTCTAATAATAAGAATGAAAATATAAAAACTACTTCTGAAAGTATAGATAAAAAGATTTATTTCTCGAAATTCCTTAAATATAAATGAATAACATAATGCATAACATAATGAATAACATTTGGTGTAGCTGTTCTTAAAGCTTATTTTTAATAATTACTTGTAGACTGGTTCATAATTAATGATTATTTGAAAATTTTACTACTATTACTATTACTAAATATTACTATTACTATTACTATTACTAAAATTTTACTTATAATAATAAAAGTGCAGTATTACCTTTTGTTGTAAAAAGACAATTATTTTCTTCTAAAACAAAATTATAAAACTTAAATGTTTTAAATTCTAAATAAAATTTGATTAAAAATCTGTAGATAAAATTCAAAAGTGTTTATTCTTATTTGTATTTTAAAAACAAGTAAAATCTGTATCATAATTTTAAAATTCATAATAAATAAAATTAAAAACAAATTAAAATCAGATTAATAACTAATTATCCCGAATCTCATGTTGACATTTGCAATTTTTAGTTTTTTAATCAAAAATTAAAAGAATGTATATGTAATTAATTTAATATTAAAACATCTTAATATTTAACATAGATAAGGCAAAGATTAAACGTTTTTAGATTTGTTTAAAAATTTGAAAATTAGTTTAATTATTATTTGTCATTTTGTCACAAGATGTCACTGTACACAGAAATTGTACCCGGCATCTTTGGTTTTCTAATGATTCTCTTTCTTCACGTTTTCGCAGTAGTGACTGGTCGTATTTGTGTCCCCGCTTGAGTTTGCTGTGCATTTGTAGGAAGTCTTTTTCAAACTTAATATAATTTTTCTTGGCACCTTAAAATCACGCACGAGCTATGACTGCTAGTAAGTAATTTTATATATAACTTAACTTTTATTCAGTTTTTCTTTTTGTTTTACAGTTTTATTTTTATTCCGGTTAAATTTTCGATTTTTTCGTATAAAAGAAAAAAAGCAATATGCCGCCATGTATTTGTCACACTTAGCGTGTATCTCTTTTGGCTTTCAAATTTCTTAAAAGTTTCTTTACTTTAGTTCTTTTATTAAATTTATCATATGTATAAAATATAATTTGAAATTATTTATGATATGGATAAGTTAAAAATATTCGCCAATAGAGAAAAAAAGATCGTACTTTCTCTAAAGATCTAAAATATCTTTAGATGTGATGTACTACCATAAATTCATGTAGATTGTTGCAATACACTCGTTGATTTTTTGTATTGTTCTTTTTACCTCTTTTTTTTAAGAAAGTAAGAGGGAGAAGGCTAATTTGTCTAATATCGCCAATAGACGGAAAATATTGAACCTCAGTAAGTGCACTGAATTTTCACGAAGAGAAAAATTAAATTCATAACTAATTGAATTATTTTAGGTTTATTGTGAAATTAAAATCAAGCAAATCTTAGTTCTTATTTGATCGACTTGCAATCAGTGATGTTGATGTCGATACGCCTTGTGTTATCAATAATGGAAATACGTCTATATTAGTTTAGGTTTAAAAGAGTAGAAATCATCGATGTAATCTTAAAGAGTAGCAGTAAATTCGATTGAAATGCCTCTAGCGGCGAAACTTCATATAAATATATTTTGAGAAATACGCGTGAAGCATTGAAAAAGAAATATGTTGCCAAACTCCTAATCTGTTAAATACATAATAATGAAATTTACGATGTAAAAAAAATTAATTTGATTCTCTTAATTGTTCGATTTTTATTTTTTTCTTATTTAAGAAATAATTAATATGTATTTGATGCTTTTTTAGTTCAAATTTTTTAGTACGTAGCTTTCATTAACGTTATATATTTATTTACTAACGATAAATAAAGGATTATTTTATTAGATAAATAGTTTACTTGTTACCTTAAACTTGTTTATTCGTACGTTTATAAAATATTATTAAATTGTTTTTGCTATTTTCAACCCTATAAAAAATGTGAAAAAGCCTTATGCTATAATTCAAAATGTTTTTAATAACTTAAATAAGAAACTAATGATTTTTCAATTATGATTTTTATCAGAAGTACATATTATAAAGAAGTGACGTGACCTGTAATATAAATTAACCTTTATTATTGAAATGTTAAATAATTATTATACAGATACATTACGTTAATACTGTATTTTCATTAAAAATATATCCATTAAAAATATACAAAATTTTCTTTTACTTTTTTCATAAATTATTTTTTATTTATTTTGTAAATTTAATGGCTGTCAGAATATACAGAATATATTTATATAAATAAAATAAATGATATCGCATTCAATTTCTGTGACGTGCACTAAATATTTGCACACGTGTACGATTTTTTTTTAATTCTCCGAATGTTTAAATCAATTATTTTCTTACAAAAAATTAAATAAACGAATATACTTTGAAAGCAGAATAAATTTAAGAAAATTTTTTTGGATTTTATATAATAATAATATTTAACAATTAATATTTCTAATTATATGGATAATATTTTCATGTATACGCTGCACTACATATTAATGCAATTAATGTAGTACATTAAATAGATGTGAAGGTTTTAATGTTTTGAGAATTTATTTGTAGTAATTGCTTTTTAGAATTGTACACTACATTAATGTGGGTACATACAATATAATTTTCCGTAAGAAAGTATTGTAAATATGAATTACGTAAGTCTATTTTTTCTTCATTTTTTCATATCAATATTATAAACACGTGGAAAATTATTTTTAATAAATTTTTTTTCTATCGATTATTAAATTCTCAAAACAAGTTAATCGATTAATATTATTAATATTATTTTTCTGAAAATTTATATAAATGAAGACGAGCGTTATCTTCCTATATTTGATCGTGTTACTTTAGTTATATTTTACTTTTTGATTGAACTTTTTCATTCCAATGTAATAAAAAGTTAATGCCTTCTATTTAATAGATAAATAAAATCTATATTAAAAATTATAGAATTTTATTCTTACTAGATTTAATCAGAAAACATAAAACATATAATAAAAGATATACATATAATTTGCATTTACTCTATTGTATTTAAAAATAAAGCATTGAAATTGAGTATTTTAGATATAGATATAGGTATTAATAATTAAAAAAAATAACTTAATTGTTTTTTGTACCATTAATAAATAAAACGTTTTTTATTTAATGATGTATCAACACATTGTTTTATAAAAAGAGATTAAAATTTTATTTTACGTATTATTTTATATTGAAGGATTTTTATTTCATATGTTAATACTCTATTAATATTCTTATATTATTTGGAGTAATAAAACTGTAAGAATAAATTTATAATTGGATTATATAAACGTATTTTTCAGTAAAATAAATTAAAAATTAAAACTGAAAAATGAATATAAATTTATTAGTAAAATAATGTATCAGAAATTTTTATTTTGCGTAGCGTGCAATACACAATACTGGTCAAAATTAAAAGTTTCTTTCCTCTAATTGATGTATTTTAGTACTTATGAAATAAAATAATAGCTTAGTTTAACAATAACAAGAATAAAAATTACAGCCAAATAAAATGCTGATTTATTTAAAAAGTTTTAAAGTTAAAATTTACTTAAGAATTGTAACGTATGTATGTTAATGGATATTAAGAGTATCAAACAATTCACTATGGTTGCATTTTTATGTGTTACCATTGATTTTCTAAAATATATTATTACAAAATAATTTTCTTATCTTTTATAATATAAAATTTTAATTCTAACGAAAAGCGCATTAACTTTACATTATGTAATATGAACTTTCTTACCAACACTAGAACGCAAACAATATTTTTACACGTCCATATAAATATTATAAACTTTATTTAAATGATTTCTAGTAATTATAATATTTAATTGTAATTAATTGTAATTGTAATTTTATTATTATTAATTTGAAGATTTTACTTCTGTAAATGAATTGTAAAAATGTAAATCTATATTGAGAAATTTGTGAAAGGAAATTTTTGTTATTCGATATTGTAAAATTGTTTTAAGTTATAAATATCTATTATAGAAATCACTTTGATTGCAATTCTTTTATTAACAAAAATTAAGAATTCTACGTTGTTTATTTATAAAAAAATAATACTAAATTCTAATTAATGATTTATGAAAAAAGATTAAAAGAATTATCTCGCTTATTTATTCAGTTATAAAATAATTTCAGTTTTTATAAAAAATAAAATAATATTACTAATTTATTGACAAACAGTTGCAAATCCAGCGGCTCACATGCCTCTTGTACTTTTTTCTGTACGTAAATTTCTCAATTTCTTCTTTCATACTGATAATTCTGCTCTTTCTTCCGGCCTGATCCTGAAATGAGTATTTTAATTAAGAATTTGCTTACTAAAAATGTTAGTTCATAAGTAGACGCATTTTTTGTTAAAAAAAAATTATTAAATTTTTATTAAATCAACCCTAAAAATTGTTTTGTATTTGCAGCGATCTTTTTTTTCTGTTCTTATCGATGTCACTAATGTTACAAAGTAAATATGCAATATAATTAGTAGTTAGAATTGGTTCTCAAAATGTAAATTGAGTTTGAAATGAGGTATTGAAACGTTTGGTAAAATAAAAAAATAAAATGACTATCTTTATTAAGTAAACGCCATGAAAAACGCTTATCAAATCCGTAAATTGCAACTCTGTAAAATGCTAGTGAAGATGTATTGAAATTATTTAAGTCAACAAAGAATTTAGGTTGATATTAATTATTTTATGAGAATGATCATGTATTCGGAAATGTATTTCATTCAATTGCATATTAAAGTAAAATAAAGGTTGATATTTAAACTTTACGAAAATGAAACGAAGTGTATTTACAAAAGAGGTTGTAGACACATAAAGTAGTACTCGAGTGAGGACGCATATCTTCTTGTTCGAAAACGCGGATTAAGTAGTTTAACCCTCAAGACGAGTTATCTATGTAAGGTATGGCTCTACTTGAAGCCTCGAATGCTGTTCATAGGATGTTTCTCGAGTAACGTGGCTGATTTAACGGCACTTTGCTGAGGTATTCTACAAGCAGACTATGCATCCCTGTCGAGCAGAGGATTCGGAAAGCGGATGCGATGTCAATTTTGCCAGACTCCTTGAAATGTGATTGAGGAGGTCTCTCCACGAACCGAGACATTCATGGTCCCTCTCGTATGTTTTCTTTGAAAAGAAATTAAGATGTCGACTTTTCCGTCCGGTATTTATTTTGCTGAAAACAGATACCGTACGGATCTTCTCCCTCGGTCGTAAAAATGACTGGGAAAGACCCGAAGTCAAACAGTTAAGGCACGCTCTGTCTGGTCCTGTTGTTTTATAGTCAGATTGAATACACGGCAATTATATCTCCTTTTCGGGCCTTGACGTGCGCGTTACGCAAAACACGAGAGAGAAGAAATTAACAAACGGACGCCCACGCAAATGCACATAATAAAATCAAATATTAAAGAGGCGCAAAAATTATTTTAACTAACTTGATAATTTGTTAAACTAGAATAACATTATGATTAACTGCAATATACTTCAATTTTGTTAGTAGAGTTTTTGAATTAACTTAAATTAATTTTAAATATAAAATGTAAAATATTATAAAAATCTGTTCGCTTAAGTAATTTATAATTTGTTTGTTTTAAATAATTTGTAATAATAATAAAATAAAAACAAAATTTTTTAACACTAAATATCCTTGTATATTATTTTTCAATGACTTTTCTGAGTTTATTTTAAATAAATAATACAACGTTTAATAATAATCATTCTAACTTGATATATATTTATAGAAAAATAGCTTTTTTATGATATATTAATATGCTCAATAAACTTATGTATACAAATTTTCTGCTCTTTTAAATTGAAGTCTAGAATAACATAATCTTGTTATTTTTTGACTACAGGTTTACCTTGATTTATAGATAATTGTCAAGTATCTGAATTCCACCCACGTAATTGAAAGAAAGTTTATTGTGTTGTAAGCATTTTGAAATGTCATCCTTGTAATGTAAAGTGGTTAATTAAGTCTAAAATCACATTTACCTTGTAAAAGCGATCATATTTATTATGAGCAATCTTTACAATCAGATAATTGCGGAACATTCGAAAATGATTGAAGGTAAAAATATCATTTACAGAAAGTTATTGATTATTTATAATAATTATATACTGATAAGTATAATAAATCTTTTTTTGTATATAAATTTGAGTATACAGTAGCTTATAAAGAATTCACTTAGAAAAATATAAATGAAAAATTATTTGCCATTATTCAAGATTGTTATTCATTTTTTTAACGGAGTTGCAGGCGTTTTGTCGAAAGATATCCTCAGCCAGATACGTAGTAAATTTTACTCGGACCCGCGGAACCTTCAGGCTCAGAATATATGCGTACGGGTTGATCCTTTTGATGCTTGCCTCTCGCGGAAGACCGTTGAGAATACCAACCACGTCTTCCAACATAAAATTGAAACCGAGGGAAAGCCGGTAACCAACCAGAAAAACACCGGACGCTGTTGGCTCTTCGCCACACTCAATGTCATTCGTGTACCCTTTGTCAAACAGTACAATCTCGAGGAATTTGAGTTCAGTCAAAACTATCTATTCTTTTGGGATAAGGTATTATGATTTTTTAATTTTCTTTATTAGTTAATTTATAAGTAGATTTTTAAAAATGTTAGAAGATAGCTCAGTAAATTTTAATCAGAGTTAATTTAATAATAAATACCTTCTTTTCATATTATGACACTTTATAATACACTTTTCAATGTTCATTTGAAATCTACAAAAGCGTAAATTGATATAAAAGGATTATGCTTTAAAAAGAATAAGTATAAAAAAATGTTAGATAGTTGAATAATTACTATATTTACAATTTTATTTGTTCCTAATTATTGAGTGAATTTTTATACCAATCTGTTATAAATTCATTAAAAAGTAAATTTACTGTTCTTAAATTTCTTTAAATTACAACTAAATATTTGTAATGTACTAGGGTGGTAAGTTCACTGCATATATTTTTTGTATTATATTGAACAAATCATTCTTTTTTCAATTTTTGAAACTTATATTTTGCTATTTTTAGTATAACCTATTGTTTGACTTTTTTATTGCTTATGATTTGGTAAACAAAATACGCAGTTTACAATGTAGTGATAAAATTCCATGTTAACTGTAATATAGGTTTTAAGTATGTTGCAATATCATTGATGATATTTTAGTTTAATTTACCTGTTATTGTTATTGATTTACTTTCCATATTGTAAATTTAATCGTATTAATCAATAAAAAGTTTTAGTATGTGTAATAATCTTTACCATCGGATGAAAATCATCGAATGCTTGCGCTTAAATATGCATTAAAAATGTGACAGTTCTAATAAAAGAAAAAATTTGGTTACGTGCAGATTGAGCGAAGCAACTATTTTTTGAACAACATCGTGAAGACAGCAAAGCGCGGTGATACCGTGGACAGCCGGGTCGTTAACTTCTTACTCAATGACCCGATCCCTGACGGTGGTCAGTGGGACATGGTGCTTAACTTAATAAATCGCTACGGTCTCATGCCCAAAGCCTGCTTTCCCGAGAGCTTCTGCTCAGAGGCCTCGGGACGTCTGAACGCCCTACTCCGAAGTAAGCTGCGCGAGTATGCTCAGGTCCTACGCTCTCTGATCGATGCTGGCGTTTCGGATAAGCAGGTATGAAGTACTTAAATCATAATAGATTCTTCAAAGAGACGTTGCAATCGAAGCTTTTTCTAGTTTGATTAGTTCGAAATCGTACCTACTGTACGAAATATACGAAATATACGCTTAAATTGACGACGATTTCGTTCGAAATTTACTTTCGAATCAATTCGAAAGTTTTACATTATTATACTTTTCTAGCCACTTTGAAATCTTCTTTTTAATTTTTAATATAAATCTCAAAAAGCTTTTAAATATGTATTTATTTCAATAACAAATTTTTTGCACAGAAACTCTTAAAATCAAGTTTCTAAAAAATTTAATTTTCTTTTTCTGATTGAATGACACGTTTTTTCACGTTATTGACGTTTACGTTTTATTCACATCGGATTAATTAATAATTACGTTTTATTATTAGAAGAAAAGGAATAATAATAATATTCCAAAACTTTATGGTTCAGACTTACGTTCCATTAAAATATTAAGAGAGTTGAAAAAAATATGCATGGATATTACTAAAGCAATTGGTTTATAGCCAAAATCTTTGTCGAAAATTTTCTCTTGTGTCACTATTTATTTTAAAAATTATTTTATTGCTCTCCATTCTCTCAAATTTCACTTTACTTTATATATTTAATTTTCACTGCACTTAAAAATCTATTCAAATTTTGCACTACTATCATCATTGACATAATCAATAATATCTATTAAAATATTTAATATATGACATAAAATATAAGTAATACATGCTTAATTTAATTAGTTAAAAATTTAATTAATTAAATTTTTCCTTCAGAAATAAAAATTTGATAATATGAAAAAAATATATAATTTATGTTATTCTATGATTAATTATAGTACAAAAATTACAGTTTTATTTTATTATTAAAAATTTTAATTTTATATTTAATAATAACAATTTACAAAATTGGTGCCAAGATAAAATATTGCTAGCGAAATCATTTTTAAACTTAATCTATAGAAGAGTACTTCTATAATAAATTCTCGAATTGAAGAATAAAACATTTTTAGTCAATTGTATAATAGATTTTATAAATATTTCTGAATTTTATATTATCAAAAGTTAAATTAAATAATGATGTATCAATGTCAGTAATAAGTGTATTCGGTATTAATAAATTATGAAGAGTAAAGAGAGAAAGGGAGCCTATTTTTAGTTGTTTTATGCTTGCTTAACGCTTACCTAATTCCGAATGTTTACCTTACAATATGTTTTTTCAATTAGCTTATTATATCTTGAAAATATATTATTAAATAATAACTCTCAACTTAATAAATAATAATAAATTGATTTTTGTACCCTAAAAACCAGAAAGCTGCCTTGAGTTTAATGACTTTTAAATCTTAATTGATCTACAATTTATTTTGTGTTTACAGTTTTACGTATAATTATATTAAAATGAATAAAATCAATTAAAGTTGAAATAAAGTGAAACTTCAAAATGTTTAGTATTAAAAATTGTGACATTTTTAAAAAGTTGATATATAAGATTTTGATTTTTTACAATAATTGTTTTCAGTTTTATTTATTTATTTGAAAAGTTGTAAAAAGTTTATAAAAGTAAATGCAAGTAATTAATTTCGAAATATTTTTTTAAAGATATTGAATAAAATTTTATGGAAAAAAGAACCCGAAAAAAATTCATAAATTATATACTTTACAGTGTTGTAAACGTAATAACAATAATTAACATCTCAGTATACATTTTATATATTTTATTTTGATGGAGATTATATTTTGGAATAATATCTCGTTCTTTATTGATATTAAATTAATAATAAAAGCTTGGCTGGGTGAGACCATAAAATCGCATAAGTGCACGGAAACTTATCTAGAGACGAAAATAACGATTAATTTTTTGTTGAACAGATTCAGGAACGCATTGTTGATCAGATGACGGTAATTTTCCGTATAGTTGGTATTTGTTTGGGTGTGCCGCCGGAGACCTTTCTGTGGGAGTACTATGATAAGTCGAAAAATTACAACACCGTCGGTCCAGTTACGGGGCTCGAGTTTTATGAGAAGTATGTAAAGCCGTACTTTAACGTCGACGATAAAGTTTGTCTCGTGACAGATCCACGCTCAACAAATCCCTTCGGTAAGATTTACACGGTCGATTGCCTCGGCAACGTCGTAGGTGGACGACCTACTATCTACAATAATCAACCTCCTGAGCTGCTGATGAAGCTTTGTGCTGAAAGTATAAAGAGCAACGAGCCCGTATGGTTTGGCTGCGAGGTTTCTAAAAGGTTCAGTAATAAGGCCGGCATAGAGGATATATCGGCTCACGATTTCAAGCTCATGTTTGGCACTGACATACAAGTCGTAATGTCGAAAGCGGATAGACTGTTGTACGCCGAATCTTCGATGTCTCATGCCATGGTTTTCACCGCTGTCTCCTACGATGTGAGCAAACTATTTTTGTTATGTTATTTTTTAATGCTCGATATCTAGATGTGTATTCTTCGCGAACTTTTTAATTTCCTTTTGCATCTATGTTTTCGCTTTATCTTACTGTTGTTAGTATCAAAAACTTTGTATATCAAGTATATAATTTATACAAAAACTTAATATATAATAATATTTTAATTCTTTCTACACAAATTGTAAACGTAGTTTCTTTCATTATTAACAGTCCAAGGTAATAGAACCGTCAGTATTAAAATAAATCAGAGAAAAGTTTTATATTAATATTTATCACATTACTCTATTTCGTTTCTTATTTAAAGTTAAATCTTTTGTGTTTCATAAATAAATTCATGAAATTTTATTTTTTAAATTGAATACTTGTTTCTTTATTTTTTTTTTTTTAATACTTACTTAATAATTTTTTTAATGGATTATATAAATAATTAATAATCTGTCAATATGAAATATTTTGAAAGTTTTGTTTATGCAGTTTTGAAAAATTTTAATAAAATGAATTTTGCTAATACAATTAATAACAACGTATATTTAATCCCATTGATAATCATAATTTTATATTCGTAATATATTTTTTAAATCTTATATAATTAATGGTTACAGTTGTTTGTTCTAATTTATTGATTATTTATTTAATTTGTGTATGAAGAAATACCTCTTTTAGTCTTATTAATTACAAAATTAATTCAATACTTACTGGTATATTTAAATGCTGCACCACTTTTTCTGTATAATATTCTATAATTTTTAGTTTGTAGATACAAGTATCTTAAATATAATAGATATGACAGTATAAAAAATGAAATGTTATATTATATTGTAATATATACATATATAATACAAATATTTAATGTGTAAAACATATTTAAAAAATATCTAAAGGTTCACATTTCCTAATCTGCAGTAATACATAAGAAAATATTATTAAAATTATTCTATAAATATTTTTAGATTACTGTAAAACTTTAAGAACACATGAGCTTCTCAAATTTTTGAGCATATTGTTTGGAACTTTATAATTATTGAATATTATATTTTCATTCTAATTTTATAATTGAGCATTATTGTTTACTAATTTTTATTACATGTATTTGCCTTATGACATTTTTAATTCTATATTTGAGTCAAATAAAATTAAATATTCTATATATTTGATCCCTATTGTAATGGTAATTATAATAATAGTAATCATTATGGTAACAATCATAGAAGTAATATTAATATTGAAATATTTGGTAAAATGTATGCCATGTTAATTGGGATACAAGTATTAATAAGCATTGTAATTTTAAGGTTTTGCATTTGTTATATGAAACGTTATTTAACAAAACAATAATTTTAGAATAATTTGATTATTTTATTTTAACTTATACAATTTATTAATATATAACCTATTTATTTTTCAGAAGGATGGTAAGATATCAAAGTTTCGTGTTGAGAATTCATGGGGAGATGATCGTGGAGATAAGGGTTATCTTGTTCTTTCTTCTGACTGGTTTAATGAATTTGTCTTTGAAGCAGTGATCGATAAGAAGCATGTACCGAATGATGTGTTAGATATTTTTAATCAAGAGCCAATTGTCTTGCCTGCTTGGGATCCAATGGGCACACTTGCACAGTGATAAATTGTAGAACTCTTAATTGTACATGTTTTACACATTTTTTGTAACTGAAATGAACTTATAATCAAGAAACAAATGACTTATCCAAATACAAGTGATATTTACTTTAATAAATTTTATATAGATAAATTGGTACTTAAAAATTGAAAAATAATGTCTAATAAATATTGAAAGATTCATTACAATTAATTATTATAATTGAACATCAAGCCATGTTGAACAAGATTTGAATAACTTGATGAACAGAAGATTGTCATTTATGTGAATATTATGTAGATGAATAGAAACAGGTAAATTTATCTATAAGATTGAGAACTGGATGTAATTACAAGCATTTATGGTGCATTTTTTAACTTCTGAAATAACTATTATAATACTTCAGTGGGTTAAATAAAAATCTGATTATTTCATTATATTTTGTAAAAATAAAGATCTTAATATTGCAAACAAATAAAACAACTATACTTTGAAAAAATGTAATTTATTTACAAAATATTCTTCTTATTCCTATAAGCCATATGTATTTCACTTGTACAATAAACTTTTTTGTAATTGTTTATTTTTTAGCTTTCTTTGACTATAACAATACTTCAGTTTTGCCCAGACACCTTGACACATTCTTTGCAACCTTACATCATTATCAACAACAGCAAATTCATAGATTTTCTTGACCATTTTTCTAGTAATTTTTAAATAGCCTTGCTGTAATAAACTTAAAGCTGCATAAATTTTACAACGAGCAATTAATTGTGGATCTTGTAATTGAATTGATAATTTAAATTGCTCCACTGAAATTTGCCCTGCTATTTTAGCCTATTAAAAGTGAAACTATTATATACAGTTCTAGCATATTGTTTTTCAGTTATTTTACTAGAAAGCTTACACAAATATCAAACTGATCTCCTAACGATGAGAAAGCTCCTCCTAATGTTGACAACCATGACATTCCATTATCAATATTTTGTCGTATCATAAGCATCCGAGTTAATTTTTCATTCCTAATTTAAAAATATATTTTACAAGGTATTTTCATTTAAACTAAAATACAATGACACAATTTATTTATGCTAACCAGGCATAATCAAGAAATTGATATTTTGGAGTTTGAAGTTTAATTAAAATGACAGAATTTATTCCATCTACATTTGTTTTCATTTCAAAGAAATGTGTAATCATATTGCTTATTAATTTTCTAAAATCACTAGAGCGATACATTGTATCAACAAAAATTGAAACTAAATATGCATTAATTCCTTTTTTACGTAGTACTACTGGTTCAAATTGTTTTCGAAAACGAAAATAATCGGCTTCTGAATACACATCAAATTTACATGCAAAATGTGGAAAAACCAAAATGTCATCATAAATTGATTTTTTTTTATAAATTATTAATCTTACTCTATCAATCATACTTATATTTAATTATAAAATTTTTAGGGTTATGTAAAATCTTCGTATAAATTATATATATTCATTTGATACTTTTTCATGTAACTAAAAAATGTGTATGTTATAAAAGTTAAATAATAATTTTAATATATGAATTAGAAAAAGGATTCAATTTAGTTAGTAAATGAAAATAATAAGTATCATGAAAAACTAAAATGTTCAATTCCGATACAGCGATGCACTCGCAAGTATATAATTTTACTCTTATTTAGAACTGTATTTATGCTGTTGTATGCAAAGGACAATCACTGACGTGTAGTTAGTACTACTAATATAAAGTCGAGAAACGGCATAAAAGCAACGAATATATTTTTCAGTGAAGGGAAGTAAAAGAAGAATGACGTCATACTAAGATTTTCGTTTCGCCATAGATACAAAGCAGATAGCGCGAATTTATAAACTACCGCTTTCGATAGACATCACTTTTTGCTTATAAACAAATTAAAAAATTCTATATATAAATTAACATAGAGTAGACAGTAGGACAGAAACAATTACGGTAATGCTAATATGTCGCATGCACAATGTTTAAACTACCAGGGAAGGACTAAAGCTCTTAGTAATGTAAATTATTTTGCAACTGGCTACGATATTGTACAGTTCATTTGATTAATGAGTATACAAATAATCTCTAAAATTAAAATAATATGTATTTATGCAGACTAGAATACGTGGGCTATTCGCTGTGTACGGTCGTACTAATCCTCCACATAACTTGCAATATACACGGTCGCATATTCCCTATGTTACTTATATTTACAAACATCCGCGTACACCCATATACAAAAATACTATGTGACAGAATCGACAGATCGAAACAACAGCGTCTTGCAAAGGATTATTAAACACTTTATGAAATTCAAAGATGTTAATATGAACTTATGCCGAGTATTGGTACTGTTACATAAATGACATAGCGCCTAATTTTTTTTTACTATCGGGACAACATGAAAAACAAATTCGATTTTTAGTGGAGTACTCTAGTGTGCAAGTTACATTCAAGTTCTTTTAAAACTTTTTTAATTAATATCGAGAAGCAAGTTGAAAACCATAGTGAAAAAAAACAATCATTCCATGTGGCATAGTACCAGATTTAATAAAAGAAAAAGACGTTGAATGCAATTTATTTACATAGAGTTGGTAGAACTCATGTATTTGACGTAAATGCACAAGTATTTAGTTTCCTTGTTGTTTTGATTAAAATATAAGAAAGATTAAAAAATAAAGTATATGGAGATTGGTAATTCAATTGAAAAGTGCATTTGACGCAAAAATAGTAAATTTTGTATTTTATTCTTGGTTCAATATATCCCCCTACATTTTTTCTCAAGCTTTTTTAGAATTGTTTTCTATAGATTTATTTTTTTATTATTTATCAGTGTTAATTTTTGAGTTTGAAACCACAAAGAAAAGAATAGGATATTCGTTTTAAAATTGCAAAGTCGTTAATAATTAAAGTTTCACCCAGTGGTCAAACCCGCTTATGTTCGGAATAAATTTAAATAACAAATGTTATATCTCCCAACATTATAGGTTTTCATGGATCTGAATAATAGATAGTGATCAATAAATGCTTTTAAGACATTAAGTAAAGTAAAAAGTTGCTGAAAATAAGGTACTCAGTATTGGTATCTCATATGTAAAGTAAATCTTATTAACAGGTATTTTTCTCTAATAATTATTCTGTAAAAACAAGTTCATTTTAATAAATTACATATTTATATTGACTTGTGATGATTTTAATACTTTTCTTCTTTGTCAATTTTTCTCCTCCTTGAATCGACTTATGTTCGGGAGGTTTGAGGCCTAGCGGACAGTCTCTGCAGCACTTTGTTAACTGCTCTCCGAAGTGGGTGTTTTAATAGTGGGTTAACGTATAATAAAATTATAATCACAGTTAATTAATAAATATATCATATAGATTTATTTATTTATCTCTCGGAGCCTGATCACATGACGCTACAAATAGAAACAAACATAATAAAATTATAACAAAACAACGTTAAGTAAAATGTTAAATGATACTAACAATGAGTCCGACGCACACAACTCTCATCCAAATAACATTTGCTAAATAAAATCACACTATACACAACATACACACACACATTTCTGAAGACCGCTCCAATCCATTGCCGGCTTAAGCATTCGGTTCTTGAGGTCGATGGGTACGCTAGGGAGAGAGCATGCGAATCTCTGGTCTTCGCAGACTGAAATAGGTACGGCGAATCGCTTGCGTCGGGAAGGCAAGGCGCGAATCACTTCCCATGTGTTAGAATAAGCACAGCGAATCACTGTTACCATGGACTGGGAAGGCTTCAATCACTGTTGCCCTGGTGTGGGAGAACTAGAATCACTGTTACTCCGGAGAGGGAGGACTCAAATCACAGTTATCCTGGAGTGGAAGGGCTCGAATCATGTCAATTACTGGTGATGGTCAGGATAAGCGCAGCAAATCATTGAAGCTCTAGGAAGAGAGCGCGTGAATCGCGTTACTCTCGGATACGGATGGGGACCGTACCGCAAATCACGTATGTCGTTGTTGGAATCAGATTAGAAGAGTGCGTAAGTAGTTTTGGTGGTCGCTGAGGAGTCTATTCCGAATCCGGTATGCACGACAATTTGTAGCCCTTTCTGTGCAGATCGATGCGTGATGGATATCAATAGTATCGTTATTATTATCATAATTATACGAGATAGATATTATGAACATGCTGCTTTTATCAACTGATCTATTATGATCACGAGTTCCTGATTATTATTTTTGAAAATACACTATCATTTTGTATGAATAAAATAATGATTTTACTTTATAAATATCTCAGTTTTTAATGTGTATTTAGAGTAACTCTCTCTTATGTAAAAGAATATTAGATCTTTCTTTTAAAAAAGTTGTAATCATAATGAAAAATGCAGATTGTGAAGATTTGATTATGTTTTTAAATAATATAAATAATATTATTTTTTGTAACGTAAAAGTTAAGTTAAAACATTTAGGTTAATATTTATTGAATAAATATTTATTCAACTAATAGAAGAGTAGCCAGTCAATAAAGGAATAATTATTTTTGACAAATTTATTTATTTAAAATTATATTTTTGAATACTATTATAAATATGTTTAATTTTATTTAAATTTTTAACATAAAGCTAATTGATTAAATTGTCATGTTAATATATTACTTCCTTCTTTTACTTACTAAGCGAGAGTTTCTTCGTTGAAATTTGAAGAATGTGTCAAAACTTCTTATTTATTCGATTCAGGAAGAAAGCAGATATTCACAATCCATGATTCTAATTTTAATTAATTTAGTAATGTAATAAATTCGAAAATGTTTTTGTAATTTACATCTTTAATTTTATTTTATATAATGCGTAATTAATAAAAAGGTTTTATTTCACAAATTCGTACAATTATATTTATGTAAATTCGACTAGACTACAACTATCTGAACGAACGATTTTTAGGACAACATTTACAGGGGCAGAAAAGAGGGATCTTATTTGTTTTAAATAAAATGGAATGAGTTCATTCCCTTCGACCTGAAAAGGACGGAATTAGTTTGTTCCTTTTTCGCCGAAAATAGAATGCATTGTAGTTGTTTCTTTTTCGTTTTAACAATAACGGAATAGTTGCTCCTTGATATTCAGCTCAAAATAAAGGAGAAATAATAAAAACGCGATAATAATTTTTATCGAAAAATTATAACCGGACAGCACAGGCGGTACGCTTCCCGGTTCCATGTGTGATCGGCAACAGATCGCGGAAGAGAGCTTTTGCTTCTTTATCCCTTACTGCTCCACTGATACTACAGTCCCTGTGTTCCTATATATATTAAAAGCATTGAAAAAATGACACCCCAATTAGTGTAAAGCATTCCCATCCATCGCCACCCAAACCAATCGGAGATTTACTCGGCAGAAGCAATCACGGGTGGCCGTACGAGAATTTTCAATCGTGTCAAATGGGAAGGAAACCCGGAGTTTTTCCTGCGCGTGGCGTTCCACCTTTCTGCACTAGGGGATTTCTCTCACCCACGGTATGCGTTGTCCTGGAAGGCTTCGCCCGTGCGGGTCAAAGCTTCACCGCAATGTTTTTAACTTAAAATTAATAATTTAAAATAGTTTAATCTTTACAATAGATACGATTTTTCTATTTATATTAAAATAACGTTCTAAAAAATAGCAATTAATATTTTTAAGATCTTATTTTATTTATTTATCTTAATTTTTCTACTGTTTCTATTTTTTCATTATAACTAGTATTCATATTTTTAATAATATTAAAATAATTAATTTCTACTACTTAAGGGTTTATTAATCATCATGCAAAAAACGACGTGTCATGAATTCTTGTAGATAATGTAAATTTTTTAATTCTTTCATTATCAAGTATTTTAGTAATTCATGATGCATAACAAATGCAATGCTAGTATATTGTGACGATAATGTACTGTAAGAGGCTCAATTAATTTCTGAATGAATACAAAATACATTGCAATATTCCAGAATTATAAGATGTTATAATTAACATTTATATTAAAAATTTGCGTATTAATTCTTGAATAGCAAATTTCCATTAAGAACTATTTTTGAGCAAAAAATATTCAGGACAAATTATATCTTGTAACTGGAGTCGTTATATAATATAATCAAATTTTACTTTAGTTTAATTTTAAAAATATTTTAAAAAACATTTATGAAATTTATTATCATTTTCGTAATTTCGAGAAATATTTTACACGATTGATGCAAAAGACTATAAATAGTTAAGAAGTTGAGACTTTGATTACTAGCTTTTTATTGCTATTATTTTGCTTAAGTTTTCAATCATTTATAAAAGTACTGAAATTTAATAAATCTTTTAATTTAAATAGTTTCGTAAAACTTTATTTTATTATAATTTATGAGTAATTAAAGATAGTTAGATGCATAGAATACAAATTTTTATATTCGTTCAGATATCTTTAATGATTTTGAAGATAAGAAAGTTACTATTACATTACTTTTATAATCATTTTTTTCTTGTTACAATATGTTTTTACGATGAAAAATTAGATCTTTGTATTTGTTGCGAAAGGGATAGTGAAAATTATGTGTAATACATAGGGAAGTATGGTAACATAATAGAATATAATAAATATATTTTAGTTGATAATTTATATTAGATGTGTGATTTTGTGTTCTGAAATGAGTTTGACAATAATTAAGTGCCGAATGATGGTAAATCCGAATATAAACAATCTGTGATAAATTAAAATATTTTAATATTTTTGTTTAAACGAACTTTTAATTGTAATATCACAGTTTTTTATGGCGAAAATTTTATTAATAGCGAGGAATTTCGAATATATAAGAATACATTTATTTTAAATCTTACTCTACATTGATTTTAACGTACGGCCATGATGAATAATTTTGTTTAAGTTTTCATTATATTTTATATTTTAGTGTTAATACAATTTACAATATGTACTGTGCCAATCTCAGAATTATATTAATGTAAATTTTTTTTAATTTTTATTTATATTATAAAAATGTCACACGAGTTGTAATTAAATATAACAATATCTACATATAATTTATAAAAAATCGGTTTAATTAAAGTATTTAATAAACAGAAAGAATCGCACATTTTTAAAAGAAATTCTTCTTTACAAATATGCTAATTTAAATTAAATTGTTTTTTTAATTTCTTTTACAACCTTCTTTTTAAAGATATTTCATATATATTCATAAAATTAAATTTTTTTTTCTTTACATATTAAAATAATAATATTATTGTGTTGACTTATTAAAAGTACTTAATGCGTAACTAATTATGTATTTTATTGGATCTTACTTAACAAATATATCTCTTAAATCTTTTAAATTGCAAATTTTTATATTAAAAATTATGTAAAAAATAAAAACTTAGTAAATTTATGAAATTGAAATCATATGAAAAATAATGTTTTATTCATTCAAGCAGTGCAGATATTTAACTTTTTCTTATATCTCGTATCTATTTCTTCGTGAATGCCAGTATCTACCAAATATAATTTTAGCATTCATTCTTTTTTTCTCTACGTCATAGTTACCCTGTTTAAAGATCGAAAGTTCATTATTCATACAGTTGTTTCGTAGTTATGCAATGATGTAGTGTGCTTTTCGATATTTTACAAGTATGTAATCCATCTCTTTTTTGTTTTATAGATTCCGCCTAATTTCCTGGGTATTTTTCGAAGTTATTTTTATATATAGCCATTGTTCTTTAATGTCAATATGCAAATATATATTGGTTATTATTATTCACAAGAAATTTATTGAATATTTGAGTTTTTACGTTCTTATATTTCATCTTTTAGGGTTAATTATGCGTATCATCTTTTGGTTGTTTTTGAATAAACAAGAATTACCATTGATCATAAATTTATTACCATCAATAAACTCGAATACACCTTTTACAAATTTTTTATTTACAAAACGAATATATAGATATTTTATATATTTCTTCATATTTTACGACATGTTTTCGTTAGTAAGAATAATTAGTAATAAATTGAACTTTTATCAAAGTAATAATATTGAGCACTTATATATAAGTATATATATTCGAATTATTTAATTATTTGGTGATAGCTAAAAAACAGAACAATCAATTTAAGACAATATTATTAACGAATAAGCTTTTATAAGTTGTGAAATGCAAAAGTTAATAAAAAAAATTAATAATTTATATTTATTTAACTTTTTACAATTAAATTTTTTTCTTACGTTAACAGTTTTAATACTTCTTTTTTATCATATTAATCATTATATTATAAGATACAAATATTAAATATATATTAATTTCAAACCTTGAATAATGATCAGCAATCAAAAAATCGTAATGTGTATTCGTTCTTGATATTCGGTCTATTAACCCACTTTGTTTCATTCAAATAAATTTATATGCTAATTTTAATTTCAAGATCATAATCATCGCAATAGTAAATATATACATGTACAAATTCAAATATTGGTTAATATATGTTTTAGTTTTAGTCCTAAATTTATTATCAATTATTTGTTTTAAACAGAATACTAAAATTATAAAAGTAAAAAAGAATTAAATTAAATATTTTTGTGGTTAGTTACATTTCAAGTTCTGAAAGTTATTTAATTTAAAAGAAAAGTTTATAGTTTAAAAAAATAGCATAAAAAAGCATTAAAAAAATTAATAGGACGGATTTTTTTGCTAAAAAATGTTGATTATTAAAATTAATAATTCATTACAGAAAAAAAAATTATTATTTTTAAAGAATAATAATTTAATAACGAAGGATAAAAATTTTGTAATAAATAACTTTTATACTGGTGTTTTGAATAAATATCAAAAAATTTTAAATAACAAATTATTTCTGGGAATCGTACTCTATTTTATATAGATAAAAAGTTTTATAAATCTATATTAACTTTCTCATATATGTAGTAGTTCTTGGAATTTTAATAAAATATTATTTGTTAAGTTTTCCTTGAAAAGAATGCTTGGAAGTAACAAATGACTGTTGTTTATGGATTCTATACTGGTTAAATAGGTATAATTAAGAAAAATTGACTTAATGAATATATTGTGCATATGAATTCAAGTATGCATACATACATAGCTATAATATGTTATTAATGCTATTATTAATACTTATATATATATATATATATATATGTATATACGTAGCTAATATAAAATATATAATTATAAATATATCATTGTCAATATATATTATATAATTATTATATATATAAGTATTTTGTCGTAAAACAAAATCATCATAATTTATTTCTAATTTTATTAAATTTTTCAAAATTTTTCTAAAAATTATAAATTACTTTTGTATGTATGTGGCATCACGTAATTTAATTTTTCGATTTAAATAAATTACGTATTTAAATGATTATATTTTGAAGAAGAGTAATGTAATACTAAAATAAGCTACGGATAATTCTCATATATAAATAAAATTATATTAAGGTTAAAAATATTATTTATAAAATTTTTTTATTACATATTTTATATATATATATATAAAACAATGATTTCAAAATTTAGTTTGTGATACATAATCCGTTTATACATAGTATTTTATGAATGTATTCTTTGGTACATATATTATATTGTAACATATTATATACGTGTCTTATAAAATAAATATATTATACGATTTATACGTATGCTTCAAGTAATATATCTGGTTAATTTAGCAAAAAATATTAAAAAATTGATAGAATTCTGTTTGCAATATAGATAAAGTTTAATATCATTCTAATAACATATAAGTGTAAAGATTGAGTAAGACCAAAATGTTTTTATTGATAGTTCTGAAATCTTGTAATATAGATAATAAATAATACAAATAATGGAGCAACTTTTTAATATGACAATTATAAACTTTTGAAGTATATATATTTAAAACTGCATTTCTAATATTACTAGAGCTTAATATCGATTCAGTAAAACACAATTAGTAGAAAAATTATAATGCTTTCTATTTTTCTTCCATTTCCTTTGTTTACTTAAGTGTTTTCAATTTTATACAAAAATACATAATCCTATATTTAACTGGACATAAGATAAATTTTTTGTTAAGTGTGGGGATCCGATTTTTATTCGCTTAGTCACTAGTAGTATAGGTCAAGAATAAAAATAACACCGAGTAAATAAGTATTATTTAAAAGTTCAAGAAATCTTTTTATTGATCGAGTATTATGAGACGATCACACAGTTGGATATTGGTTGAGAGTTGGGCCTATCGAGAGTAACTATGCTTGCATGATAACGGAGTCTGTTTATAGTTGGATCGGCATTCTGTTGAAAGCTGAGCAATGAGCGACGTATCTATTTATATTTTTCTTATTTTATCTCCTTACCTAGCGCTGTTTTGTCGTCATAAGTTATATATTCAATGATTTAATCAACAATAATTATATGTATACATGATATACGTTAAGAATACAGATACGTGTGTATTCAAGTATATAATTGTATTTAGTATGATGTAAGAAAAAGGTTTTAATCCTTTTGTGTAGATAGTTCAAGCTGAGCCAGAGTTCTTGGTGTCAAAAAAAACATGATTTTTGACAGTGGTTATGATAAATAGATGAATTGTATTGTTATAAGATTCCTTGATATTGGACGTAAGTGCATAAATACATTTTGCGGGTTTCTGCAACTATGCCAATTAATTTCAAGATCGGTACATCTAAATTCAATGAAACATTTTTATTCTGTGACAAAAGATATTTAAAATATTATGCAATAAAGCTGTCGATGATAAAAAAGGATTGTTGAAAACAGAAAAATAGCAATGCATTTTTCACTGTTCAGTATTGGATCAAGAAAAACGTCACTTCATTCATTATATAATGTGGTTATTTTATATAGTTTATTAGAAGTTCACATATACTACGAACCTTGTCGCCCTCAGTTCAAGCTCGTACCGTCGCTGCACAAGCTTCGACTCAGTTAGCAGTACTGTTTCACCTCGTCACCGTTACTGCTTGCCTTTATTCTCATCCACCAATTCGACTCTCCCCTTTATTTTTCCTTCCCGTGGCAGTACGTTATTTGACGTTCTACCTTTCCTCTCTTCCAAGTAGAACGTTATTTGACGTACTGTCTCTCTTTTTCTCCTCCCTTTTCTATATATTATACATATCCCTCGGCGGGCTAAAAGTCGAAGAAGCTTATGGAGTTTATTTTTAACACTCCAGAGCTAACCAAAACCACCGGTGGTTGATCTGGACAGAGCGACCAAAGAGTAAGATTTTGCTATCAGCTCCTATTGTATAGGGATTAATATTGTGTAGTACTGTTTGTCAATTTTGGCTTATTAAACATTTAAATTATTGTAAAAATAACTTAAAAATTCAGAGCGAAGATAAATATAAACCTCAATGCCAATTTTATACGAACCTTATAAATTTCGTGCTTGGGACTTCGTCGTCAAATGTTAAGATGATAGATTTGTAAACCCCGCAGCATGTACACCATCTTCTGGTCAAAGAAACCTAACTTCAACGACAATTCTATATTTACTCTGAATATACTTCCAAATAAAATGAAAAGTTTGTTATATTTTATGCGAGGTATTTTGTGCGTTCCTTTAAATAACATATTATACATAGATTTTTAGACTAATTCAACATATCGTTATTTATCTCAACTATAATTTATTTGCAATAATAATACATAATATATCTTAAGAAATAATAAATATGAGTTTATTTGACATTTTTATACATTTCAAAATAAATCCAAAACAATTAATATATAGTTTTAATTGGAATGAGGTAGATAAAACTTTTTTTAATATTCTTCAATCCGTAAGTGTACTCAAGCATTTATTGTAAAATCAATGTGGTGAAAAAGGTATTCATTAATTTTTGCAAAATTTATAAAATATTTTAGAGAAAAAAAACCAAAATAAAATTGTTTTTATGTGATCCACCGAATGCTGGTAAAAATTATTTTTTTGATACAGTATTACACGCTTTAATAAATTTTAGTTAAATTGGTAATTTTAATAAATTTGTTTCATTTCCATTGCAATAAGCAATAAATAAAAGAATATTATTATGGAATGAAACAAATTATATACGAGATTTGCGGAAGAAGTTGACGCGTGCCGGGCTACCCTGATCAGTGGCAACTGTCTGGGCGACTCACCGAAGCGATGCGTGACGGGAGGAAAGCGCTCCAGGCACGGAAAAAAGGGGTAAACTGACGCGCGCGTGATGAGGACCCGGAATTTCCTGTCAAAAACGCTATGCGCTGATTGGAGCAGTGAAGCTGGCTTTTGGAATATAGGAGCGCGCGCGGATAGTTGCCGGTCAATGTGGAGAGTGGAAGGCAAATGTTAGCGAATTCTTCTCAACGAAATGGATCACCGCTGATGATGAGTTAGACAATTGAGATTGTTTTAGTTGTCGTTTCTCTCCCTGCCATCTCATCTCCCTTCGGAAGTAGAAACAACCCGTCCTTATTCAGAGCAAGAACAAAGAAGACGATTCCGAACGGAGATATGGGTGACCTTGAAATTTTTTAACGTAGAGAAAATAGAGAAGTACGCCTTTCTCTCATTGTGAAAGAGGTTACATACCTTTTTTAATTAACTAGTCCTGGTGTATTGTACACCATGTGTCGTGGCTAGAAGTTCCTAATTTCAATGTCAATTCTTTCAAGAATCCCGTAGCGTTCAAATTCAACATGAAGTTTGGTGTCAAGTTATATGACTCGTGTTTTTTCAATTTTCTTAGTATAATAATTTTAGCCTTTGCTTCAGCAAAGGCTAAATCTCTCATTTTGGCACAGCTGAGAATTAAACTAAAAAATATTATAAGCTGTTTTTGGCTCAAGCGTCAGAAGCTAATTCTGCAGTAAATTAAAAACGCCATATTTCTGATTTTTCAGATGTCCAATCACTTATTTTAGTTAGGACACCATTTGTTGTCTACATGGCGGAAAATCCTTTCTTGTAATATAGGTTATTTAAGTTTAGCTGCAAATTTGGAAATTAGAAAATATTCAAAGACATGTTTATCAGTAGTGCTGCAGAATACGTCGCTATTGTTAATCTGAAGTGATTACAACTACTATTATGTCTTTAATGTAAGGCAGCGATTAGTTATATAATATAAGCATGATGAAAGAAAACTTCACTATTAAACGTGATTCTGCTAGGTTGCGTGAGCATTGTATCCACCAGCACGAGGTCTATACACATCAGTTAGTCCACCATCCCACATATCCCCACGTTTAGGAGAAAGAACACCGAGAACGGGTTATAGATGGACGGCGCAGGGTGTCGCCGTTTTGAGCTCGGAACGCACCATACCTTATTGCATCGCAAGATTCGATACTCAACCGACCGAAAGAAATTTTGTTATACGACTTACTGAACAAGACAAATTTTGTTACGTCATTATTCAACATAATTAATCTTTGTTCCATATCCTTGAACATGAAAAGCAATAAGTTGGAACTTATATATAGAAACCGGCATTACTTGATATCTCTTGATTGCTTGTAGGCAGAAACGAGCAATGTGTACCTTTCCCAACTGACGTCTGCACGATATAAGTTATTAAGGTTGCTATAACGAGAAACTGATTAGTCTAGCAAAAGACAATAGGAGAAATGTTTTTGTGTATTCATCTTCGCCTGTGAGTAATTACGCAATACACGAAGGAATTCGGGTGTTACAAACAAATATTATGAGGACTATAGTACTAGATGGTCCGAAATTGAAACTCAGTAAACATGCATTTACTCAACAGTTTATATAGAAACTCTTAGTCGTTTGAAGGAAGACCTTGAAAATTCATAGTAAAAAACAATAACACAACATTCATAGTAGTATGAACAGAATTAGATTATATGGATAGATCTTGATCACATGTATTTAGATAATATAAGCTATCTTCGGAAAAACAATAGAAGTTAGAAATCTTTCATAGCTCGTAGTTTGAAAAATGCACCTGTATTGATGTTAACAGACTCGTACGACTCGACTGTTCATAGTCGAAGCCATTAAATGTTCATTGAACACGAGTTACATAAAGTTTTTGATCGTTTGTAGTTACAGTATAGGTACTTTGGATAATGCGGACATCACATTAAAAAAATTAATCTTTTACAGTTGGCAATACTATCACGTATGTACTTATATTAAAATATTTGTTTCTCCTACTCAAAGGAGCTAAGAAAGTAATATACGATGTAGTATGTACGGACAATATTTTGACCGATCATTATCAGAATATCATTTAATTTTGGTAAAGTATATAGGATATTGAAAAGATTGTACCACTCAAAAGCAAAATTATCATTAACTTATATTGTTTAGAAAAGCTCTTGATTGTAATTAAAGAGAATAAGTACTCAGAATAACAAAGAATAAAGTCCGAAGGTTAGGATCGTTCATAGTTTGAAAAACAACACCTAAGATATTGGAGCTCCAAAGGACATTATAGTTCCTTATTATAAATCTTAGACTGCAGACATGTGAGAATATTATTTTCATCTTTGACTTATTATTGCATACTACAATTAATTCATAATCACTCGCATAATAATATATTTACTTGTAATTAATGCAAAATTTTAAATTGATTATTATTTATATATTATGTTGAAAAATAATGTTTCTACTTAAATTTAACTGCGGAATTAAACCGTCTAGAAATATAAAAAAGAAATACTGCAAATATAATCCAGTTTCAAGTACAGATTTTTATCTGTAACAATTTCTCTATCTAATATATTGAACACACGCTAATACCGATGAAGATTCAATTTAAACTGACTTTTACTTTCGCGATCATAGTTTTTAGGACGTAATATTTAGTATTAGCAATTGTCGTCATTATTAATGTGTTTATTTTGTTATTTTGTAGCGGTGATCAATGAGTCCCAATTGGGTCACTAAAAATGAACTTATTAAAAATTTAAATAGTAGTGTTTTTTTTCAAATTGCTACTACTTTTGCTGTTAAATAACCCCTGACTGGCGACATTTTTCGAAGAAAATATAGTAGGCACGGAGGGCAAGTGTCGAGGTGTCATACAGGTTTCAAATAGTCGCCAAAGAAAAGCGAAAAGAGAAATTATCTAAATTACACTACTTATGTATATAGTTTATAGATATTTTATATATCTAGAGGGCAAGGCATATCTGATTTAAATTGTATGTAAACTATTTTTATACCAAAACTTTATATAATAGATTTTAAAATTTAAAATTTTAAAAAATACAAATCATTTTTTCAATTAATTCGTAAATTGGTAACAGACAAATTCATAATGTCAATAAAGTTAAAATTTTCATGTTCTATTATTAAATTATGTTTGTTATTATCTTGAACTATTTATTATTTTAAATTTTTGTTATAAAATAATAATAATTTTTATTTATTATCTATTTTTTTAATTTCATTTATTTATTTTTATTTTTACTTTCATAGCTATTGTGAAAGTAAAAAATAAAGTGTCGCGCCCAGCATATTTTTGAAATACCGCTATCGTCTCATCCATACAAGAATGTATAAATTCATTCTCGTGACTAACGCATACGTGTCCAGCAGGCAAGCAAGTCTCGCTTGGCAGCGTGATACAGGAAAGAATAGAGTGAAGAGGGAAGTTCTTCTAGATTAGAGCGGTGTAACTTTGCTTGAAGGAGAGAAGCCTTCTGGTTGAAGCGTCGCAACTCTAACTCAGAGAATAAAGGAAGACATCCCTCTGGAGTTTAGAAAGAAGCAGTCTTACAGGGATGAGAGCAAAAAAATTAAGATATAGGGAGACAGATGTGCAGAGTCGATGAGACAATGGACGCGGTCGATGAGGATAAAATGCCGTGCAATTCTACTTTTTAATCAAGAAATCATACAATTTATAATAAAAGTCAAGTGGTGGACATCCCGAAAACATGTTTTGGGCATTTCTGGCAGCATCATGAAAAGAAAATAAAAAAAAGGAAGAGGTCTCGAATAAAATTTTTTACCGGTAAAGGATAGAAAAATTGGATAAAAATAAAGCGTTGGCCTACCCTGGAAAAGCAAGATCGCGCCAAAAATCAGTAATCAGCTTTTACGCTTGGTGCGTACAAGCATTAAAAGATTTGAATCAGAACTTAGTACTAGACCGGAAGCCTACCAGGCCCAGGAAGTTATCGTCGGTGATACCTCGTTGGCAACCTGCGAGACGCTCTGCCATGTTGGAGATCAGCATCATCCCCGCTCTCGAGCAGACCATCAGCCGGAGAGTCGAGACTCGCCGCCAGAAGGCACGGCGAATACTCACTGACAACTGGCGACACCTCGCAAGTAAGTCAAAAGAAGCAACACTTGACTTGCCTATTAAAAAAGGGCCATAATGCCCTGATCTACCAGCAGATTTTGAGGTCCTACAATCAGTGGGTTTATCTCTGACAGAAGATAGAATAATGTATGCGATATCTGCAAAGGCTTTTGTTGGGCACATATTATATAAAGAGTATGTGATTGTAGGTGTTACTCCTACAGAAATAATTGACAAGCTTGAAGGTGCACCTATGGTCTTTAAGAAACTGTAATAAGAAAAAGTAATTTTAGATCGCAAATCATTTGCATTAGATTTCAGTTCCCGCATCATCTTTGAAGTAGACTCTGAAACACGCAAGATGAAGAAAGGACAGGCTGACAAACTTAAACAATTTATTAGCCTGATACTGTCTCGCCTCCTTTGCGGGATACATACCCTAAAAATCGATTTTGTTAATCTTATCAATTGTTTCTATGCGTTATTGTTTTGCTATTGTTTTTATTGTTTATTATTATATGCATACTCTACATTTGTTATTTGTTATTATTTTATGTTACATACATGTAAATACAATTATATTGTATTATCTAACTTGTTGATTATTTATCGCATTATTTACTACTTTATTTACATATTTTAATTTTAACTTCTTTTTATGACCTATAACCGACTGTGTTAATATAGGCGTTTACCTACTTAGTATTTTATAATAAAATACTAAATGATAAATATAAGACTAACTTGGTGAATGCGCTCCTATTATCTACATATATATTTGACGTGCGCCAAACAACTCGCAATGACTGCGCCCTGCGGATCTGCTCCAGAAAGAGTCATACAGTGCAAGTGTACCAGAGTGACGCGCACCGAGGAAAGTAGGCCCGGGGTTTCCCGTCACGATCGTGCTGTGATGATTAGGACGATGTTGCCAGGGGGGGGGGAAATTAGCGGGAAAAATCGTTTTCCGTGCGGCGGTATGGCGCGTGCTCTAGGGAAGAGTGGAGCGAGCGTGGTGAAGGGTTGGAGTGGCAGCGTCTGTGGAAGAAAAATATAAGGAAGCGCCGCAAAGGCCAGTAGTTAGTTGAGCGGAGGACAACGAAGGGGTTAAGACGTGCCTAGACCGGCCGTCAATAGGAACAAATTGTGTTTGTTTCTTTTTCCACCCTCTCCAAGACCCAACTTTTAACGTATTGTACGAAATGACGAACCAATGACGAACAAAGCAAAGGGTCAAATCGACCAAAAAAAAAAAAACTCAACTGACCTGAGGCGCTTCACGGATTTGGAAAAACGTTTGGTCAGAATCATATTGTTTGATTATACACCAAATGTACCTGTGTTCGTGTTTATATATATACTATAATCTATGAATAAAAATATAATAATAAAATAAAGTGAAAATGAAATAGACACTAAATGCAGTACAATAAATATATATTTAAGATGAAATTAACGTTTAACAAGACTTCCATATGAAAGCCGTGTACTTCACTCCTGACGACATAATTTTTTATATACAAGTTGAAATGCACTAGCCACATATCACATGCTATGTATCACCTTCAGGGTGATATTCATTTATGGCCTTTTGACCAAATAAAGATTATATAATTAAATAACCGACAGTAAAACTATTTCTTTTAAAAATAAAGGAAACGTCTACACCATCATTTTTAGAGTACATTGTTTTTTCTTTAAAAGAACCCAGTTTCAGTGCTTAACTATCCGTTCGAATGAGGAAGGACCTCAAGCACGAGTAAAGGTAGACCGGCGCAATAAGATGTCGCCCACGGAGGATCAATTTTCCAATCTATGCAAGCGCAATCGTTATAATTTTCTACTACACAGACAAAATGAAAAAAACAAAAAATGTTTATTCTAATTTGTGTCAATATTCGAAATTGAAAAAAAATTTCAGAATGAAACAATTGGTTTAGCATAAATATGAATAATGCAACTCATAAGAAATCTTCAGTGAAAACGAAAGTCAATAGAGTAACCAAAACGACCATGGACCGCAAAAAATAAATAAAAAAGTATAAAATCTAAATATGTTTACTTTATCTTGCTTAGATAATTAAATTTCTTATCTTAATTAGCATAGAAAAATGTCTTTTGTTAGAACTGTCTTACTAAAATATTTATAACTATTTAAAATGTCAATATTTTAATCTATATATTTAAAATAACAATATTTGAACATAGTATATTATGGTCTATAATAATTATAAAAGTAAATATATTTTATATGTAGATTTAAAAATAAAATCAAATGTTTTTTTAACCTTAAATGCTTCTAACTTCTTAAAGAAAGATATAGCGTGTTTTCTTTTTACACACATATTGCTTTTTAAATAGTTCTTCAATGTATTGAATTGAAAAAACACAAGTGCGGCCGAAACCGCGGTACGAGCTCGATGTAGTCGGCGTCATGTTGGGTGACAACAGAGGGCGTGTAACACGAAATGAGTGAGCAAATGAATACGAGGGAGGGAAGAACAGTTACGCGTCACAGCAGGATCGAGCGCCCGCTTTACCGTAGTCCCCTCACTGACAAACCTGCCATCTACTGTAAGGAGGAAAAACTAATTTCTCCCCGCTAGGTGGCGAGGGGAAAAGCAAATTAGGGGGCCTTTTTCGTAATACAAATGAGTGATAGAAGAGCGAAGGAGAGTGAAACGAGATGAGATAAGAAGTGCCACAGAGTACAAAACAAAAAAGTAAAGTAGCACCAGAATCGGAGAAGGTATAGTAAGGAAGTCCCTTATCAATCCGAGAGAGATGCGATTCGCGCTCTCCCATCCTGGGCGGAAGCGATTCACCTCGCCATTCTAACTACCCTCAGAGTAACAAGCGTTCTCTCCTTCTGGCCATGCCCACATCCCTTATTGCGAGGGATAGTGATAATACTAGCTTCGGAAATCTAAGCGATGTAATTGGCATCTTAGAAATCCACGGATATTGTGAATATACTCGGAAACCCACAATTATTGTATTACCGACCGAAATAACGTAACTGTAATATATTTAACACGTGTAAATTTCTTGTTGTAGCGATGAACCATGGTGAAACAACCAAATAAAGAGGCTACATTTAATTTTTATATAATTCATGCATAGTTATTTGTCGACCCTTTTCTGAAATTCGCTTCATTTCCGCCTTAAACGAACCTTGGTCGACGAGCTAATCCGGTTATATAAAGGGAAAAAGGAGTGGATAAAAAGCGCCGCGGGGGGTCTCACCAAATTTTGAGCTCACCCACCAACAGAAGCTACAGGAAGCGAAACGAACAACCGCAACGAAAGAGGGCAAACCGTCACAGAAGCTAATGGAAAACCTAAATTAAAAGGAAATTGGATAAAAGAAAGAAGAAATTCAAATATTTGGAGAACTGAATCCAGGATCATTAAATTTAACGATCTTAATAGAAATTTATGTTCTTTACTTCAAGATAGACATGAACTAGCAATAGTCAATCATAATGGAGAGACACTTTATTACATTTCCTGATGGTACAATTCAATTTACTTTACATTCTAGTAAGATAGAACCAACCTGTAGAATATAAGATGAATTAATTTATGAAACTGGAGGTCATTATTATCTTTAAGGAATTCAAAAATGTTTTCAAGAATAATTACCAGATATAACAAAATCGATTTTAGTTCTAGACTCGAAAATAGAGTATAGATTTAATAAAATTATTGATTACACTAATGAACACGTACAGGGTATAGTAACTGGAATATGTAAATCAAGATTATTGTTGTGGCTATGTTAATACCTCCTTTTTTTAGAAACAAACGTTGCTAGATTTATGTTTCAAAGTCCATTTTCAACTAGTATTTATATTAATTATGTCTATAAAATCTTAATTCTTTCAGAACCTTACAAGAAAGAAATAGAAAAATTAGAAGATAAAGAAATGATTGAAGGGAAACTTTTAATTTATATCTCAAGTGAGAAATATTATACAGAACCAGTTTCAGGAATATTAATAAAAGATCTTTTAAAATGAAAATCTCCTTTTCTAGTAATATGGATTTTTTTATCAAATTTCCATAGATATGAGTATTATTCTGGTAAAATTCATTCAGGCCCATCAATAAAAAGTGAATTTATGAAAATGGAAAAATTTTCAGGTTTTTCAGAAATTGACAAGATAGATATGGGTTATATTAAGTTTAGATTTTTCTGAGGATTTTTCAACTCGAAAACATATAAAGGAAAATATACTAAGATCTATCTGGGATGACTGGTTCACATTCTGGACAATAACAAAAATTATATTTTCTTTTCTTCTAATAGAATTAACAAGTATTATATTATCAAAGTGATATAAATTATGTTTTGTTATAAAATCATAAATTGATTTTACAGATATTTAGTTCTCTCTATTGTTAAATAACCACCCCAAATTGAATATTATTTAAAAGAAAGTAAGAAATATAGCTATATGCAACAACTAATTAATGTTCCTTAGAACAAGCAAACAATTTTTGTATATTGATGATGATGATTTAGAAAAGATATTAAAAAATTCCTCAAATACTGAATATAGTATTCACACATATTTAATACAATGATTACATTTTGAGAACTATTCATTATTAAATTGTAAAAAATATATAAGGAAATAAGAAAGATATAGATTTTAAAATACCAGATAAATTAAATTGAAGCATTTGTTACAAGTATTTATTACAAAATCACGTAACAGTAAATGAAAAAAATATAGATTTTAACTTTAGGAACTGTATTTACTGCAATTTATAAATACTTATTACTAATAAAACTTAGTATTAATTTAAAATAGATATTATTTTACTACTCTTCTAATACCTTGATAAAATCTTTATTTCTAAAGATCTTTAGTATCCACTTTAACTGTGATTAAATAGAAATGTGATAAATGAGCTAATATGTGTAGTTTTAAATTTCTGTCGAAATATATGTTGAATGCGGCTGAAATTTTATGCTAATGCTGAATACAACCATCTGATTATAACCTGAAACATGCAAGCAATATTCAAAATGTATATAATTTTCTAATATTACTAAATAGTATGTTAGACATGCTTTATTAAACTGAATACAGTTATAATGACAGTGAGTTCTATTTAATGACCACTCCATTTATTTTGAATATAGAAATGGGAATAGTGTTGATTTCAGTCCTACAAGTAGATGTACTAAGTTTTACTCAAAATGTTAAAATCTTGAATTAAGGTTTTCCAGACTAATTAATGCCATTCAAGTACATGCTCTAGAATTTTCATGAGATCTGGATTGCTTTTGTGCAATCAACGATTTTCAAATGGTCATCCATACTTGTAATAATGTTTTAAATATTTTGCTAGTCAATTAAGAAAGAGTTTTATAATGTCTGACTTTTGTCAATATTTTAGAAGTTTGAACTTGTAGCATGAACTTAGCATAGGTAAACAGGTTTTGGAAATATTTTGAACAAAAACAATTAGTTTTTGATATATTTTTTAATATTTCATTTAATACCAAATGATTAGAATATTTAAAAAAAGTTCATGTTGTGATAAAACATTCCTTTTTGTTAAAAATACAAGAAATTAAAGTCAAACTGAATAAATTATTTACATTTACAATAAAAGAGATATAAATTTAAAAGTATATATAAGATATTTCATTTTATCCTAGTTTTTTTAAGTTCAATTCAATATTATTTATTTTTTTAAGGACTTTTTTTAGAATTTTCTAAAAAAGATTTTTATATTACTTTTATTTTCTATTTTATTTACAAGCTATGTATGTTAGATAAAGGTAAAATAGATTATAATTATTAAATAATTTTAAGTTTGCCTTTTAGTTTTACAAAATTGTATAGTTATATTTTCATTTTTATAATTACTTTAAGTATTGAATTTAAGTAAACTTAATATTTTCTATTTCTGGATTAAAAAAACATATCAGATATTAATGGCAGATATATGATAATTAAATAAAAGTACTAAAATTGGCATTTTGAAATCTATGTGATAAATACATTTTTAAATATTTGCAATTTATTAAATACGATATTTTTTGTAAAATAATATACAAATATTAACTTATATTATACAAATTACAATATTTCCTGCAAAGGGAAAAATTGAACTGAAAAAGAATAAACAGAGTTTCATATTTACAAACATTTGGGTTTCTAACTAAAGAGAGAAACTAAAGTTTCAATATGAACTTCAGTTAGTTATTTAAATTGTATAATTATTCTATATGTTAATTTTAAAGCTTTTATATTTAATATTCGCAAAACATTATTTAGCCATTTTTGTTTTTGAATATCTGTCATTTGAGATATATATATATATAATGAATCTATAAACTTGTTTGATATATTTAGTATAAATTTCTAATAGTTTTGTTGTTTTTAATATTTTAGTTTCTTCTTTCTTATATATTATAATCTAAAAATCGAACATAAAGCATACCTCTTGATTAATTGCGATAAAAAAATGCCTATTTGAGCAACCATTATACATGGCTAGATTTAAAATTGTAAATTCTCTGGATCTTAAAAATAATTTTGTGATTTATCATGTGAAAAATAATATTAACTGCTATTATGTAGCACTTAAAAAAAATAGAATAGAATAATTTAAAAAATCAGTTACACATAGCCGTTTAATCTTAAGTAACTGAAATTGTAGGTAAAAGTGTGAAGACACCATCTTCATTGTAGAATGCAAGATGGAGCAAACCTGTAAAGCATAAATAATAAGTTTGTAAATTAAACGGGGAAAAGAAATATAAGAACATTTCCTACTTACCTTCGAAAGCCGAAATACTTATCATTGGGGAAAATTAATTATATTGGCTCCATACTTGCATTATAAGAAATCCATATGCTTAATATAATAATGGCTATGTGTCTAAGCATGAAAAATGTATTACTAGATTAGCAACGCGATATGGAACGCCTTTTTGTTGCACATGCGTTACAAAAGTAGTTTCATGCTCATTAGCCCTTGCAAACGCGCGCGATTTGAGTAATAAGTAGTACAAATAAATATATCAACCATCAAAACAAAATTAAACCATTAACTCTTAAAAAAAATTCATATTTCAAAATTTATTGAGCTTATTATAGGAACAAATACTACGAATAAAATCTGTAAAAGAAAAATAGATAAATTTGTTAATAAAAAGTATACTTATACAATACTAGAATACAAAATATTTATTAAAAAAATATTTTCTTTAAAACAACTTTGAGACCTATTTACATAAAATATTTAAATAAATTGATTTCCAAGTTTAAATAAAAAATAAAAAATAATATTATTTTAAATTTGCTTTTCTCCGCAAACCTTAAATAAACATATTTTTTTGATAAAAAATATTAAATTTGTTAGAAAGTTAAAGATATTACGATTAAAAATATCTCACAGAAAAAGATTATAATAATCTAAGTAATTTTCAGAAATTTTACAATATGTATATATATGTAATATATTTATATATATTTATCAATGTATAATGGTTCGATTCTTAAATAATTACCGCTCTTCTTCTTCTTCTTCTTTTTCTTTTTCTTTTTCTTCTTCTTATTATTATTATAATAATAATTATTATTACAAAACCAATCTAGTAAAAGAAAACATTATGATCCATGAAGACCAAGGATATTTTAAAGAAACGTTTGTTTATAATCATTTGGTTTTCAACTGACAACTAATGAATCAAGATATCATATGTCTCTTGTTTATTTTCAAATTAGAAATTTAAGTTTGTTAGTAGAAACATAACTTTTAAAGCGTTTTTATTAAACATAAAACCTTATGGAAAATTTATAATATAAACTTAAAAAATATTTATAGGCGAAAATAATATAGGCATAACTTTAAGTGAAAAAATTGCTTAATTTTTTATAATTTACAGTTACAATGAAAAAAGATGTAATTAACATTACTTTACAAATGGAACAAAAACTTTTATTGATAATTTTTACTTGTAAATATTTGTAAAGTTCATTTTAAATTGAAGGAGATGTGATTATATGAATCTTGCGTTGACCATGTAATAATTTGCTATTTGGTATTCAAATATTCTGCATTTTAAATGATCTTCAATATTCTCTAGTATCAATCTTATAGGTACTTCTTTCAAAAATCATAATTGAATGTTTCAAACAAAAGCCTACTCGGAGTAATTCTTATTCAACAGATGGGTTCAGGCAGTATAGCTTAAAATTAACTTTTAAGCTTTCATTTTACGGTAACCATATAATCCCCAAAATGATTATATTGTATTATATGTCCTACGCTAACTTAGATCTATTTATGTACAATGAGCTTAATTTTATAGAGATCTATATTGAATTAATTGATATTAATTCAATATCTTAATCTATTGAATTTTGGACATTTTGATACTTCTTTAATCAGAAATAAATCTGTCTACTCTAGTTGGTGAGTGGATAAGGCCGAGGATTTTACACTTCTTTTATAATTTTCGATATGATATCAATATAATTGTCTTCGAAATGAATGTGACTCCACGAATATATAAGTACATAAATTAAGTAAACAAATATACATTATAAGAGATACAGTTAATTAAAAATAATTATTTACATGTTGAAATATACGATACCAATTTTAAAATGGTAAAATTTTTATTATAATTCTTTAATTTAGATAATAAGATTTATAGTATTTTATTTCAGCATGTAACAATGTGTTTCAATAGCAATCATTGAATAAATATTGGAGTAATTATTGTAAAACAAGTAATAATAGAAAATCTGTTAAATAATGTTTTTTATTAACAAACGACTTTTTGTAATATTTATCATAAATATGTAAATGATAACCACATATTATTTAAATTAAAAGCATTTTTAATTTAAGTTAAATAAAAATTAATTCAGATAATAAAAATATTTAATACATTTTATTATTACTTGAATGCTTAAATATATTTTTAATTACAAAAGCTGCACATTTATCAAGTATAGTACCATAACAACAATACAAATTTTATTTTTGTATTTTCACCTTATATTAGCATAATTATTTATTATTAATTGTTGTCAAAATATACTCTAATTTTCAACGTGAAGATATACAAATGAATAGAGTACAAAATAGATCATAATTTGATTATTTTAAATGTATTATTTATACTATATGTAAGAGTAATTATCTACATAATTAATGTAATATTTGTACTGATAAATTATTAAATTTTTTAAAGAATTTGTAATATAAATAATTTTTAATTAAATATTAATTTATGTTATCAAATATTACATAAATCATTATTATGCAAAATTTTTTTAGTGATAATTTTGAGTCAAAGGTTTTTATATTTCGTTGAGAAATATATCTCTGTATTGTTATAAATAAATTTTTAAATTAGCATTTGGTAAAGCAGAAGCTAGAGAAGATTACAAAGTCAGAGTTTTTGTATTGTAAAAAATACAAGTAAAATTATGAAAAAATTAGTAACTTCAGTACTTTTTGATGATAATTAATAATTAGAAAAATTTTTGTAATGAAGTTCGATCGCAATTTTAGTAGCCTTGTTTAAAAATATTTCAGCAGTACTGCCATTCTCAAACTTTTCGTAGATTTCATATTTTTAGCATCAAATAAAATAATAATAATCTATGAAATAAATTTCGGGTCGTTTGGAATCCAAATGTAACACATAAAAAAAAAAGTACATGAATGTTTGCTGAAAATATGGAAAAGAATGAAATAAATAAATGGAAATAAGAAAATAAATATTTTATATTATATACACAAAAGAAAAAAAATATTTCAAGATACTTAGTTCAACAAACTTAAACTAAGTTTTGCATACTTATTAAAAAACTATATAAATAACTGTTTGCGTTACATAGTAATATCGTTTGTATTTTTGTGAAATTGGTTATTAGTTTAATAGATGTGTAAATTTATATAAATGTATATAATGCATATACAATAAAACGCATTAAGTTTCAAATTCTGCGCCGATTTTTGATTTCTTGTGTGTGTGTGAGCGCGTGAATTTAGTTTATGATTGGACATCCAAATATATAAAAATATTTTGAGTAATGTTTTTGAAAATATTATTATATGTTATACGTAGTCGATATCTGGGTATATGTAAAAAAGTGCATATGCATGGAACAATAATGCAATAAAATTGGTATTCGGCGTTGATTTATTTTATGTAAATTTTTGTGAATTGTTTTTAATATATATAACAATTTTTATTTTTAAGATTTTGTCTTGTATTAAAATTAACTCTGTAATGTATTTTTGGAAATTTCAATCCCTTCTAAGGATATTTTTTTAAGGGTAAAATTTGGCGGAAATGTAATATTTTATTATTTTATGACGCTTCATTCAATAAAATGAATAAAATTTTAACAAATAACAATTAATATTATATATTATTCAAATAAATAATTGCTAAATGTAGAAAATTAAAGAAAAAATACAAGTTAAAATTTGGAGAGACTTCTATTTTATTTTGTGCTTTAATACTTGAAAAAGATAATAGATATTTTAAAGAAGTTTTATTAAGCGTAACCTTTATCAATTAATTTTACTTAATTTTAATTAATTCATACATAGAGTTTAAATTGCAGTACTTCGAATTTACTCTAAAAGTATCTATTTCAAAATATATTTGATGTACATATTAAAAACAAAAAAGATGATAATATATTTATTTCTAGTATGTGCTGTGGTAAATTGTTATTTTCTCGCAATAGTTTTAGAAATGTGTAAATATTTATTTAATTATTCAAATAATATTAAATCACCGTTATTTTAGGTTCTGCAACATAATAGCATTTATATTTTATTTAAGTCATCAATCAAGTATCATTTATAAATATTATATTTTTCCAGCTATCTAAAGCAAATTCATCATTTCTACTAATACTGTTATTAAAATAAGTTTCTTTTTACTTCGATTATTAGCGCCAATTTTAAGAAATTCATTAAAATCCCCACCAGTCTATTGAATAATTAATTGTAATACTATAAATTATGTTATTTACAGAAAAATAACACTTTACTTTTTTTATTTTTCCTGTAGTATTTAATACTTTGACTTTTTATTGTATCAATACATTCTGTATCAATATTTAAAAAAAAATTTCTAGATATTAACTATTGAATTTATAATATTAATTTTCATATTTAAAAATGATTTATCCATTAAAATTTAAATAAAAGAAATATTTGTATTTTGTAATGTTACTTGGTATATTTCAGTAAATATTTTGTATTTTTTTATATAGTTAACTATTTGCTCAAATACTTTGTCAAAACAAGTTTATCGACGACAAATTATTTTAATCTATTTAAATATGTATTTGATAGTTTAATATTCTTTGTTTTTATTTACAATATTTTGTTCGACAAATTTTCTTGCGATTTATCTATTTTTCTAATTCAATGCTGATTCCTTAATCTATATCTTATTTATAAGGACTCTTAGTTAAGGAAACCTTTAAAAATGGAAATCAATGATTAATTAATTAATAACTCTTGTCAGGAACTGTAACTTTTCTTGCAAGCACGTAATGCTATAACTTGTGCACTTTTATAATTATAAATGTTAATTTAAATACATCCAAGTACAAAGAAATAACTGTAAATGTTGATTAATAAAAAAAGATCTTTTATAAATTGTTAACATAATCTAAGAATTGTTTTAAGTGAAATCAGTTTTTAAATTAATATGGATTAATTAGAGAAGATTTTAAAAATCCTATTCGATCTGTATAAAAATAAAAGATCTACATAAAAAAGTGAGTGTATTTTAATTGATATTAATACATTAAAAGATCTTAGTGTCACTGAATTAATAGTAGTATATCGTCAATATGTTAACTAATGTATTCATTAAAAGACAGTACACCTCCACAGAATAATTTCAATTTACGAGTGATTATCAAATTACTTGTTTTTCTATAATTTTAAAAAGTTTATGTTAATAAAAGAAAAATTATATTATATATAGAAAATTATATAAAATGAAAGCATTTTTATTAAAATGAAAGGCATTGTAAATAGAGAAATATCTTTATCATAAATTATAAAACACTTTTAAAAGCGACAAGAAAATTGTAAACATTTTTTAATAATAATGATTTTGACATAAATTTATTTGATACTTCTTAGAGAAATATAGTTTTCAAATTAATCAAATTAAAATAACAGATAAAACACGTAGATTAATTCGAAGATAAATATTTGAAATAGGAGTATATTTCAAATATATATGAGTGATGATTAATCAGATAAATATTTATATGGTTAACCGTAAGCGATAGTGTCGTCTCACCAACAAGGATTTTACAAAGGTATTTTAATGTATACTTAACAAAATTCAATGTTTTTCATTAAATAAAGCAATGGCTTTGACAATAATCCTTATTAAAATAAGTTTACTTGTTTAAAAATTTACTTGTTTACTTGTTTTTTATAAAAGCAAGTTTTTAAAATAATTATAATTGTATAAAACTGTAATTATTAATGATAAATTAATAAAATATACAGATTCGATTTTATCTATGTAAAACAATTATGTAATCTGAATACTCGAAGATGTTTAAATTAAAAAACCTCTTAAACACTTAAACAATTTAAAAATCTCAAACTCCGCAATTATTCGATATGGTTTTTATAAAAACTAATGAATATGAAATTTATAATATTGTATATTAATAATAGAAGAGTTATGGATATGGTCAGTTTGGTTAACTTATAGGAATGAATAATTATATTTATACTAACTTTATAGAACGATCGTATAATATTTATAGTGATTTTAACTATTCCGAAACAATAAATAAAAAATAATTAAAAAAATTTGTCTATCAAAATTTAATTATCTACTTGGAGTAATAAAAAATTACTGACATATTAAGGAAACAATTTAATGGTACACTTATTATGAGAAATAGAAAATTATTAACAAAATTATTAAAAGATTAACTATTGCAAATGACTGCCTATCATTTAAAAAAAAAGTTACTTTTAAACGCATTCACTAAACTGTAGTCGACGATTTAAAATATTATATTAAATTAATTGGAATAAGTATTTATATTTGTTTTTGTTTTAGTTTAATACAATAAAACTCTTTGCTATTAGTGATATACCAAGTAAAGTAATATTAAGAGTAAAACTAACTTTACTTTCATAAATTATAAGATCATACGAATTTTGTATTTGTATCATACGATTTAATTTATAAAATATTAAAAATTAGTGAATTACTGAGGCAAAAAAAGACGAAAATTATCATGATAAAAATATGGAATTTATTAACTATAATATAAATAGTAAAGTTTATGTAAAGTTTAAATCATTTTCAAACTTAATGAAACTTGTATTTTTTTATACAGATCTTTTTGAGATGATAGATATGATATCACTTTCTTACTTTGTCTTCATATAATTAATCTTCATGAGAGTATGCATTATTAAAGTATATTTATTTACTATTTATTTATTAGTATACTGTTTTTCGCTTTTTTATATGCCCAATTATATTTTTTATTATATTTCTTTTAGTTATTTATGTTAATTTTCTCCTTTCTTTTTTATTTCTCAATTTATTCTCAAGTTATCAACTACTAGTTTCTACTTCTCTTTATCTTGTTCATTGTTAGTTAATTAATGATTCTCCGTTTGGGAAAACTAATTGGTTGAAATATCTAAATAAAATATTTAGTGTCTTTTATAATCCAGGTATATTATTTTTACAAACAGAAAAGGTATTTATAATATTTATTAAAGCATACACGGGAGATAAGCCTTAATATAAGTTGACTAGTGTCGAAATAAGCTAAATCATTTTCATAATAATATTGTTAAAACTGACTTCATGCTTTATTTTACTATGAATATACGTGCTTCTAAATTTAATGTTTCAATGTATATCTAATAATATTTCTAATGAAAGTCAATTTATTAAAATTAAGATTCTTTTACACCTTATATGAGAGGCACAATATCAAATTACGCCTAAAATATGGTGCAGCTATATCGCTTACAGTAAAAAACTTGAAAATATTATCTAATTTTTACATTAAAATAAACTAAAATATTGATATATTTATGCATCTGCAGTGTAATATTTTATTTGAACAATTGAAATTGAAATTTGTTGTATTTTCAGTTTTTATAAACAAACATTGAATATTAAATTTATCAAAATTGTACACTAAACAAATAATTTAATTAAATAATTCATTAATTTCATTAAATAATTTTGTTATTACATAATTTAACATGATGAGATGTTTACACATTATTAATCTAAAATATTTTAAAATAATTTGTGTAAATTTAGGTATGTGAGTTATCGTTGAATGCTCTCAATAGGTAAAGTCTTGCTGATTGTCTGAACTAAAAACAATTATTATTTCGATATATTTTGAGACGTTTCTTCAACTTTTCACCAGACGATTAAGTTTCTATTTTAGTGTATTTAGACGATTCTCGAAATTGATAATATTAGCTTGCAAATAGTACTTACAGCAAATTCAAACAAATTTGAAAATTATTGTGAGTTAATGAAATGTGTTGTTTGATTTTGTATTTTGAAAAGTATAAACAGAGAAAGATTATTAAAATTATAACTTTGATTTATTTTCAATATGGAGTTCAATATGTATCGAATACTTATATTTTTATAATGAATTATATTGTAAACTTTGATAAGAAAGTGAGTGGGTGGGAGGGTGGGAGGGAGAGAGAGCGAGAGAGTGTGAGCGGAAGAGATAGATAAAGCACTTTTTGATATAGCAAAAATCTTTAGCAAAAATCTTGAATTGAGGATGAAAAATATTTAATTAAAAAAGTTTTCTTTCTCTTACTTTTTTCTTAATCTAGTGCGATTAAAAAATTTGGAAAGATTCTCTCTTTTGTAGATTGATTTTGGCCTTGGCAAACATCCTTTTGAAAAAGTTCACGCACGTAAGAGCCAAAATAACTTTTACAAACCTGGATATTAGCGAAATATTATGAATATAAGAATTGAACTGGAGAGAATTCCAAGTGATTTATTCTTAATAGAATTAAATTGGTCGAATGCGTATTTATCACATTTTTAATTTATTCGTCAATTTAGGAAAATACACGGAACAAATATATACACGTTTCTAATTAGCCATGTAAATATATTCAAATTATAAATTTCAAGATAATAAGTAATTAATTCTAGGTTATTGGGGCAATAATGCCTAAAGCTGTGTCTGTTCAAATGCATGCAATGCAGCGATATCTCCTAAGTCAAAAAAATAGTTGGTGCAATATTGCTCGATGTAGAATCCATTACAATTGTTGTACGTGAATACGTGAATACGTGAAGATGTTTATTATTTTAAGAGATATTTCGATTAATTATTTCTAGATGAACGGAAAGTGTATGGTTCTGTTGCTGCTGAGATTATGTCTCAGACTATGAAATGTTATAAATAACCAAGTATTTTTGTTTCTATTAATGATATAAAATAATAACTTTTTGTAGAGAAAATACACTTAGCACGAAGAGCGCGAGAAAAATGAAAACTACTATACTTGATTCAGTTAATATAAGAGAAAGAATGATGAGAGAAATTGTACTTACAGGGGCTTCAACGTAATCGGTTTCTGGCCTCGACAATGTCGTATTTCCTTTGGATACATTCAGTCATGTTATAAGGGCTGCTATAAACATGGGCTGAGCACGGTTCATGGATTTGTAGCACAAAGTAAAGGGAACGCGTAACTCGAGAAAGTTCGAATTCGAGTGGCGTAATTCACGAATCCTCGCAGTATCTTATACATAAACTAATATAACTAGTGCGGTTTACGTCATTCTACGATACTTCGTCTTGCGGAATCTGTCGCTTGCGATTTGTCCGCGATGACTTTTAATTATTCTGTTATCTTTTCCTCGGATTTTCTTTCCGTTGTGCCCGGCGAAAAGTGTTACACGCTGCAAAAACTATGTCTCTTCAACTTGTTATTAAATAACATACCATATGTACAATTACAAGTTTATATCTAGTATAATGAATTTGTCATTGAGAAGAGATGAATAATATTATTATACGCAAATATACACAATTAATGTCTTTTGAAATCACATGTTATGAATTATTATTTATTAATGATTGAAAGTAACATTCGATTTATACATCCTCGAAATAGTAATTTTAAATATTTAATATTTTAATGTTTAAATTAAATATTTATTTAATTTTAATATTTAAATATTTATATTTGCTGCTTATGGGATTTTTCTGAAATAGCTTTACCTTCGTATTAGTAAAAAATGGTCATCTGGAGTATTTAACTTATTGCGTTTGTTGTTAGAAAATTTATTAAAGCTACGTAAGATTCTTCACAGGCCAATTTTTCTAAATAATCACTTAATATCTCTGTTTTAATAGAAATGGTGATTTTTTAATTTATCATAACAATAAAATTTTTCGCACACGCGGTCTATTGAATCTCGTCCAATGTAACGCAATAAGAAACTGTGGGTTAATTTCAACAAGTGAATAACTTTGTGATTATGTTATCCTTTACACCTTTTTAACTTGAAATTATTTTTACATTTAAATTCATCGTTCTTTTATCGATAACATTTTCAGAATATATTATATTATAATATATTATATTTTTTTGCAATAACTAGTAATTCGCGATTTTGATATTAGAAACTGAATTAATTATTCATGCGTCTTTAATTTACTTTTACAAAAATAATGTCAATTAGAAAACTGTGCCTAATACTTTAAAGAATTTTCTTTTCAATTATTGATGTACAGTTTTGTAAGTATTATAAGTTTTTTATTTATTTTCTATTAAAGATATGACGATTTATTAAATACTACATTTTGTTTTATTACTTGCTAAATTCTTACCCTTTCTAATCATAGTCACTAATTTACTCAGTAAGTAAACGAAGCTGCGAGTTACTTTATTCATTGTAAATAGTATTTATCCCTTTTAATTCTACATTTTAATAACGTATTTCCTTTCTTGAAAAATTAAAATGGATTGTAAATAAAATATGATTTTTAATCAGGTTTAAGAATGGATGCTTACACAGTAAGACGAATAATATAAAAGTCCTGTATAAAAATATATAAAAATTATTTATGAATTTTGTTTTTGCTCAACATTTTATTGAAACTGTATACTTTCTAGTATAAATATATTTAATAGAATTTAGTCTAGTTATTTATTAAGACTAAATGTATTTATTTACTTACGACATTTTTATAACTGGACCCAAGCAATCCTTATAATTTCATTTTGAAGTAATGATAGTTTTTAATCATATTAATTACTTCTTAGATTACGGTACATTATTATGATTTCTTTCTCGTATTCTTAATGTAATATATTCTGTTGCATGATGTTTCATTCTTTTACGTTCTACATTGAACCATATTTTTTATTGTAATTTTACGAATATTTACTTATACCTTCATAACTTTTAGAGAAATGTTCCTTTTAGATTTTTATGTTATAGGGTATATTTTAAAATTATATTTAATTAGCCTACATATATGTACAATAACAATACATATATAATAGTACATTTATATATTTCTTCTGCGATCTTAGAAACATATTAGGTTAATTAAGCTTAAATTTATTTAAATCATTTACAATAGCAATGATGAATGCAGCGTGTAATACATTATAAATTTTTATTCCATATTAAAAATTAAAAAAATAAAATTTTTTATTTGATTAATAGACACTCATATAAGACATTTAATATTTATTTTCTTTACGAGCTCATATAAGTCGTAATTAATTAGTTGTGTTGCAGTATTGTGCAAGTTCATTTTTCTTGTAAATAATTTCATTAAGTTTATGGTACCGTACGATTGTCTGAACCAGTCGTACTCATATCTCAACGTGTAGATGAAGTTTAGACATAATAAAATTCTCTTAGATTCATAAGATTTGTACAGTAGGGTAACCATCTCCACTGCTGAGCGCTAAACGGGTATTTATAAGTATATGTACATAATTTGATGTTGCAAGAGTTAGTTTGGTCTTAACCGTTGACATGTAAGGATGCTTTTGACATTTAAAGCTGATATATGACTTTTTGTGAGATGGTTTAATAAATAGTACTCATGATAGTATTCATATAAATTTTCAAGCATGTATTATAAGGATTGTATCAAATGATGACAAAGCAGGATGAATACGTATGGGAGTGCTGTTATTATGGAAATATCACCATGATGATTACAAGTACAAACGTAGAAAGTAAAAAAGGTCAATAGGCAGGAAAGGAGTAAAATTTCATAACCGCGTGTAAGCAATTCTCACGAATATACGTTGAGACAATAACGCTAATTTCTACCGCGTATCGACGAACTCCTGGGGAGTCATGACTGGAAGCGCACCAATCCACTCTTAAAAATATCTAAGACGCCTTCTTTTAGCGAGTGTCATCTGGACCTCATTCGTACAAATCAACCAAGTGAACTTGAAGATTAAAACAAATTGAAAACTTCTAATTTCAAAATTTGACGTATGTTAATCTGCAGTAAATTTGAATAAGTGTAAAGTACATATAGTAGGGATAAAATAAAATTCGTGCAATAGAATATTAAAGTGAGATAAAATTTGTTCATCTACTGCAATAGTCTAATAAATAACCTTATATAGTAAATTTTATATATTTATACTATTTTTTCACAATTTTTATATGATATGCTTTTGCCATTTTTTAAAGTGTACAAATTATGTTAAAAATGATTTTTATAATAGTAGTTTGAAGAGTATTGATGAAAAATTTAATGAATTTATTCTGCTTCATATTTTACATTGAAAGAAATAAATATTGAATTAAATATTGAAACATTCATTTATGAATTCCTTGCCTTTGATCTGTTTTTATTATTACCTAACTAAATTATTAAAAAATTTAAAAAAATGCATTATAATTAAATTTCATTTCATTACAAAAATCTCGTTTAATTTATTTTTGTATGAATTTTATACTTTTTATGCCACTATAAATTACTAAATTTAATTTAATTGTTGTAAATATTTTAGAAGTTCTATTCAATTTGTAAGATGCTTTACAAGTTTATTAATTTTTTTTTAAATTTCTTTTCTCTATCTATAATACTAGTATTATATTTAATGTGAGTAATAATAGTATACTTATTAACACGTATAAAGAAGCAATAAAATAAAAACCATAAAATGTCGTATGCTATTTTTAAATGAGAAAATATTAACAGACAATTAAAGTCAGTTAAACGAAACATCAAGTTAAAAGCACATTGTTTGAATTACAATTTTATTTGTTTAAATTGTAAATTGCTTTTATTAAAACTATTACTTAAACAGTTTTAGCAATTTATTTATCGTATTGAGTTTTTCTATATATATATATATATATATATATATATATATATATATGTATTGAGGATTTTAAAAGATTATTTATACCAGAAACCGATCCCACACACTGCAGTTACATAAAATAGTCATGTATATATACATATTAATAAGATTTTAACAGTAATTGTATTACATATTAATATGAACGAATTATTTTGGCAAATGAAATTGAAAATAACTATTATTATGTACATGATGGTTTGTGCATCATGTGCATTTGTTTTATACAGTGTATACATTGTTTTTACGCTTCAATTAAATTCGTATCCTTCACATAACAAGCGTACAAAGCGAAACCTTCTGGGTAATTTTACTGAAAAAAATATCGTGTAAAAAAGCTGTTTAAAAGCAGGGAATGAAATAACTTTCTGTGCAAATACTAAATTTAGGGAAAGTTTCTGAGAAAATTGTATTGTAAATTTGCATGTACTATTGTAAGTTCATGTTTTGAGGTTAGAATTGTGATTATACATTATATAACTTTAAATACTAATAACTAGGCCTTCTTAAGAATCACTATTGATTTTGTAGGCAACCGAAATATTCATTTCTGTTGTCTTGCAACTTTTTAAATCGAGAGGTAAAAAAAGTCTAATGATTTTTTAGAAATTACGTACAATTATAATTGCACTTTTATTAAAATATATTTATTAGACGTTAAAAGTCTTTTAAACTAAATTAAATATATAATGAAAGAAATTTATCACTAGGGTAAGATTTTTTTCTAAGAAATACACGACGAGTCGACCACATGTTCGGCATGATCCCGAAGAAAGAGAAAAAAAAATGTACGGTTAGTGCGCGCGCGCAGGATTTGTCGATATACGAGGAGCGAAAGGCAAAAATCGATAAGCCATCGAGAGGGTTGCACATGTGTAGACGCACGCCCTAGCGTTCACAGGTTGTATGCGAAGTGCATTAGGCCCAATTCAAATGTCAATTTAATGTTATACTGTTTTAAATAAACATTCAATACGAACGACACAGTAATCCGGTGATAGGTAATCAACGAAGAGTTGGAGGATAAGGTGAGGCGACGAAAGGGCAGGAAGCAGAAGTGCTTAAATACCCGTTTACACACGCAGAGCGGAATTCTTTCGGAGGGGTTTTGCTTTCATTCGTGGCTCCTGCCTGCGCGCGCGCACACATACCCGCTCTCCCAACTATCCCGCACAATCTTGCTAGTCCCCACTTTTCGACCGAATCCGCGCACGCGCCACACGTTTCCCTTCGTTTTCTCCTTCGACTTTCCGTGAGCGGCCAAAGGAACAAGCAAGAAGCTCCATCCCTTCCTTTCTATTATATATATATGTAACTAGATCACATTTAAACGCTTATTCTCTTTTCCTCTACTAACTCTCTCTATCTCTCCCCCCACCAATTCTCTCATTTTCTCTTTCTACGCACACGCAAACATATACACATATTTACGTGGATCCATGCACACATGTATATATAGAGACACATATAGACATACATTCATACATACATACACACTACTTGCGCGCGCGCGCACGCAAACACATAAAGATACAAGAATATATTATATATTATATATATATATATATATATATATATACACAGCTGGCAGGCGAGCAGAAGGTGTAGTGGAGCGTTAGACGACGAAAGAGCGCGACGGCCTTTTAGAAGTTCGTCGTCGGCGACCGTGATAGTGTGCTTTCACGCACCTTAACGTTGAGCGTGCGCGTGATTCCGTTTTTTAACCGCTTACCTTAGCTTCACACTCTCGTTCGCTACCGCGGCCGAGAATCTAACACTCCGTGTGCCTTAGAGTGCAGACGGCCAGTCGCGGCTTCCTCAACGCTTTCCGCGTCTCGACCCTTCCGTCGCTCGTCGCCGGTCGAGGAAAAGAAGCAGCGGGCCCCGACTGCACGCCAAACAATGGCGTTCCTCAGGAGGCTGCCCCGCTGCTGCGCGGCCAAGCAGCTTAGCCAGGTGGTATGTGCGCACCTGAGGACGATCTCAACGACGGCCATGATACAGGCCGAGACATCGACGACGCCCGCGAGACCATCCTCGGAGCAGCAATCACGTCAGGTCGACTCACTTGACCTGAAGTTCAACGATCCTGTGGCCTCCTTCAAGAGCAAAACGATGACCGAACTCATACGTGCATATGTCGTCTACCAACTTTGCTCCTTCGAGATCGTCGTCGAGAACAACATGAAGGTAAATGGGAAGGGTGATTTTGGGGAACATCGCAACATCGGTGAACCGGCGATTCCTCCGGGTTGGTTAGGATTCCCGGGGCCACCACCGTGGAGTGGACATGCCCTTGAAGTTGGCAAAGTCTAGCGTTTCCTCTTTCATTTTTTTTTTCATGGTACTTGCTTACGAGACAATCTAACTTTTTTCCAAGGGCGTATCTTTTTCTGCAGAATCTATTACGAAATCAAAAGCACTTATCGAGCAAGACGTATAATTACTTTTATCGATGCATCAAAGTTAAATCAAATGTCTTTTTCAAAGGGTATTTCTCTGAGTCCAGCTTTTATCGATGTACTGTTTTGTCAGGTTAATCATGCATGCCTTTTTATTTGTCGAATGCTCCTAAGTACAGTTCTGATCTCTGAAAGGAAAATGATATAAGAATATTGGAGTAATATTTTAGTAGCACTAAAGTGTTTCTGAAGCAAATATTATACTGAACAAATTTTTTACAATTTCAAAAAACAATAATTATTCTAATTCACTCAGATTTCTTTATTCTTCCCTTTTGTTCAACAGTACTGAAACGTGATGAAAAGAAAATATTAAGTCTCAAGGTTTTAATTAATTTTTCTTCAGATCAATTTGACCATTTTATGTTAAATCACTCTAAATGTCAAATAAACTTGAATTTCCTGTAATTCGAGAAATTAGTTTGTTTGTTCCCAGTTCTTAATACGAGGTTAACAAAAAAGTTTGAATGAATTATAAATTGTTTTAATTTAATATACATAATATTTTGTAATCCAAAAAACAAGAAAAGTTAATATCGATAAAATTTAAGCCGGCTATTAGGCCGCCGAAAGGTGAATTTCTATTGTACTTTTTACTAGCCATACATTTATGGCACATGTGTACTATTGCTGTGTAAAATAATTTTAAGACATTTTTGAATGGACATTTTTATTGTATGGGCATTTTTTTATAAGAATTTAAGAATTAAAACTTAAGTTCGAATGTGCCGCGTGCTTAATTAAAGTGCCCACATTAAGTTGTATTTAAAAGTCTTAATTCGGTTCAAATATTACAATTAAAATTATTAAATTTGATTTAATAAAAATTTATTAAATTAATTCACAAACTGATAAAAAATAATGAATAACAGAATAATAAAAACAATTATTATTTTTATTATTGTTCGATATTGGGTGCTTTTATGGAAAAATGAAAATTCATATTTGTTTAAATATCGCTTGTAATAACGGTATATGTAGCCTATAAATCAGCAGCCTTTTAATGATACGTGTACAAGATTTAGTGTTGAAAATTCGGATGATCAGAATGTCTAAATTTATCTAACACCTAACGTACAAATATGCATACTACAATAAGCCATGCTAGGCATTATCTTAAAAAATATATGCATTCAGAAGAGCTATTGGAAAATTCTCATATAAAATGTCAACTAGAAGCCGTGTTACGGTTGACGAATTTATTGACAAATATAATAGTTAAAAAGGAAGAGGCAAAAGCAAGTTAAAAGAAAATTGACCTTAAATATTGCATTGAATCCTTATTAAATATCGATGATTAGTAATTAAATGACCGCATACCGATTTGAAGGTCTAATTTCTCTTGTAGCCTTTTCCTTGTAACAGGCTTACATGTCGGAATAAAATGTGTTATTCCAAAATTCGATTATTACTGTTCTTTCATTACGTCGAATGTGGTGCAGTTGTATGCACCACACACAGTTATGAGTACGATTCAGGAAATTTTCGAACAGAAAGGGGAGATGTGGAAGGTTCGAATTCTTTGAATCGATGTTCGATGCTTAACATACATTGTCAAAGATACCAAGAATTTACGATCGTAGAACAAAATATATTCTAATGAATTTTCTTAGACCTATTAAAACTTTTAAATCAAAGGGAGGTTATGTTTGATTTTCCATCGGAGTGCTTTCATAGTACGTTTCTTAAATATAATAAGTTATAAAAAATTGTATATTCAAAGGCCATTGTATGGCTTAAGATGACTTATGAGTCTAATGACCGCTTTTAGTATTATGTGTGTTTCTTTTTTGCTTCGAACTAAGTGTGTTAAAGTATTTTATCTATGCGCGAACTTAGATCTTTTAGCTTTAAAATGTTTGAAAAATTTCGCGCTTTAATATTCTTAAAAACAATAGGATCTTTCGACATTTCAATATACTTAAACTTTAAAGATTCTAAATTTAAAGAAAAGAATATATAAGCAAGATCTTACACGGGGTTTAAGCAAAAATTCTAATCAGTACAGTAAATTTACATGACTAATGTATTACATTATATTTACTGTAAGAATTTAAATTTTATATAATTTACTTAACCAAAGGTGAAAAATACACTATATTCTTCTTATAAATTTCTTATTTTGTAATAAATAAAATAAGGTATGTCTATTTTTATCTTGAAGATTTCAAAAATATGCTGCAAGAGGATTTCGTTTAAAATAAAACTTATTATATAATATTGAAATATTTCTTTTACTACAAAGAAGAATAATTTTTTTGAATAAATTTCAACAATATTTCATAAGCGTTTATAAAGAATTATTGTTTATACTTTGAATTTCAATATAATAGATTTAAGATTTATTTTTTTCAAACATCAGTCATTAAAAAGCATATTTATTTTTCGATTTTTAAAATTATCTATCTAAAAAAATACAAAAATAAAAAGCTTTAAGAAATATATTAATTCAAAGATATCCCAATTTTTAGGAATATTTAACAAATAATTTATTTTAAATTGTGTATGGGTTTAGTAAAATATTATTTCGTTCTTAGAACTGCAAGAAAAATAAAATGAAATTTTATTTCATTTATATAAATAAATTACAACAATGAAACAATATTTTCCTCGTCTTATTAAGAGTATATTGTTTTGTTGTTGCGTTAAATTCATGTAAGCTGTACGTTGGACGTAGTTTGATCATTGGATCATAATAGTTGGTTCAGATATTCGTGGGTCATAATTATAAAAACGAATGGGTCAAAAATAGCTAAAACACTATATTTTAAATTTAGAAAAATCTTAATAAGTGTCTCAAAAAAATATTTTCAGAGTAGCAATATAAAAATGTTTTTTTCTTGTATTTTCTAAGAAAAATGATATTAAACATAATTATAAATATATTTTGTCATTTCTTGATCCGAATAGTAATGTATAATTTTTGAAAAGAGGTCAATAGGATTTTTCTAAAAATTTAATATTTAAAAATATATTTCATTTAGGCTTCAATATTAGTACATTATATGTAACGATGTCATAACGTCATGTCATTTAGTCGCAGATGAAAAAGTTTTAGTATTTTTTCATCTTAAAATAAAATTAGAAAGAAGCTGTGTGTTCTAACTCTTTCAAATTTTTACATTTTAAACTCTATTAATATGGCAAAGTATATAACACTATTAATATATGTTATAAATGTGTCTTGAACTATGAAAAATGTAAAAGTTTTTTATCTCGAATCATAAAGCTCAGATAAGTATTGAATAAAATAATAATATAAAAAATATAAAATGAAATTATTCATAATTTTGAAATACAATATTAATTGTAAGTTATTAATAATTGAAAATGTTGTTTAATTTTTTAATTCATAATTTTTTAAATTTTACATAAATTAGAAGAATACCCTTGTACAGTAAATAAACAAGTTAAGTTTAATAGGCAAGTTTTGATTCTTAAAGTGATTTCTTTATTAATTTACGACGTAACTTTATATTAAATATTTGATACATATTTTGTAGATCTTTTATTTTAATCATTTAAATAGAATTAACTTATCGAAAAAATGACTAAGGTTAGCCTTTATTTAAAACCCTATTGAATGCATGCAATAAGTGACAGTATTGTTGGTATTTAAAATTATAAATTTGAAAGTACAACTGTAGATACTTTAACAAAAATTTTCATTTTTCCTTAAAATTATAAGTAATGATGAATTATTATACATTAATGTTTTTCTTTTCTACCCATTTTTATATGAAATATGTAAAATTTAAAAAATATTACCAATCTAAGTAAGAATGTATGTAGATATATTTAATATATATTAAGACTGATTTGATTTATAACTTTCAAGAGTGAAATATATAAGATTAATCATAAAATATGCATAGAATCAAAATAAAAATTATTTATGTTTGTGATATCTTACGACTTTTTAATCAGTTTTTTTTACGCTATAAATAGTATGTAACAGTTGCTTCTATAATTGATAGATTTGATTAGATGAAAATAGTAAAAAATATATTTTAAAATCGTTTATATATTTATTTTCTTAAATTTTAGTTATTAGTATTATAAATGTGTAAACAATTTTAATAAATAGATAATATTAAAATTTATATTTTTAAATTCAATTTTTTCAAAATTCAATTTATATTTCAAAATTCAAAATTAGAAAAGCTATATTTAAGGCCACATAAAGAGCATTACATTATGAGAGAACAAATATATCTTTGTTTTTTAAAAAATTGTTTTTTTACATTATTGTTGCCAGTGGTAGAATATTGTAAAAATTCTTTCAATTTACGACTTCGAATTACAAGACATAATAATAATAAAGAACAACGGGATACTGAATATAATTTAAGTAATATATAATATAATATAACATAATTTGAATTAAATATTTTGAAGAGGGAAATATCTTACATAACAGTAAAACATAAACATTATTTATTTATTAACTATTTAAACTTTAACATTAAGCTTGAAAATTTTTATAAAAATTTTTAAATAAAGTTTGTTGAATTCGACAATCCGATTTATGGTTATTAATAATAAATGTAAATAAAAAAAACGTTAAGTAGCTAATATCAATTAAGTTCTTGTCCTATAATTGAGCTTGACAGACATTATGATTTAGCGACTATTAAATTTTTTATAACGACAAATGTAATAATGGATTGATTCGTATTATGCAAGGATATGAACATAATCCAGCAATTTGAGAAAAGTGGGTAAATGTGTCACAGAAGCGTAATTTAGAAAGTTTGCTTTTCGGCACTGCTGGTTTTTCACGGTTAATTTAGTTTCAGTCCAAGTCCGATCCCATAGCTAATGTCAAGTCGTTAATAAAATAGCAGCAAAATCGTGCGAAAAAATTCAATAGTGAGGTCGAAGTACAAAAGATAAAGCTACGCTTCCTTGTAAGCTGAAATTCAGATGAGATGCCGTCTAAAAGAAAAAAAGCGGTCGACGTGCAGTCGTAAAACAATTCAGTGGGTCGAGCAAGTGTGTGCAGAAAAGCGAATCGGTCCATGGGAATTCCATGGCTGCGTCAAGTGACAGGGCCATCATCGCTTGCTGAGGGGGGTGGGGGGTGACCGGATCCTCGTCATCATCAACGTCGTCACGAGCGCCACAGTAACCAGTGGCTGCAGGCGAAATCGCGCAGACTTGAACTGGTCAATGAACCAGTGCACCGCCGCCGCCGCTATAACCGTCGGTTCGACATGTCCGCATACCTACAACCTATGAGCGTCTCTGCTCGAAAAAGATTTGAAATTTTCGAAAATTTTTATTTCGATGTTCCTAGGTGTCAAGAAACATCTTTAAGCATTGTATCGTATTTTTTAACGTCAAGTAAGTATGTATGTTCGTTGAACTATTGGAATAAACATATTTTTCAATGCCATATTTTCAATAAATCGGTTCGATATGTTACACGATTAAATAATACTTGTTCATTATTGTCAATATAATATATGAACATTTGTGAATTATTGTTTTAATTTTGCATAAAAATAATGAGAAAGTTACATAAATATAAGAACTAAGAACAATAAATTGATAGTTAAAGTTATCAACATTTCAAATGCACCTAATGGGCAATGTTAAGTATTTGATGTGAATTTAAAGTCTAAAGTTTGTTAATTTGTAAACTATTGTAAAGTTCATGTCATGTGTAGTTTGAAGTTATAAAATCAAAATCTAATTATTTTACGTTGCTATTTAGCACAATAGGAAAGTTTTGTTTATTTAGAAATCACATTAGTATCGTGTGATAGCATAACTCTTCGGACATGCATTTTTCATGTACAGCGTCGCCGTAAAATTTATTTAGGAAGTGCTATTATTTCCAGCACATGTTTGAACTCAGGCAAACTTTTACACCACACGCAACAACTACAGCGCTGAATCACCGGAAGTCTAAGGAGGTAATAAAAAATGTTCCTTAAACGGGTAAAAGTGCGTCTATGTACGTATAGTGTACACTCGCCGGTCTCTATATGCGTTGTAAAGCTTTACATATGACATCGTGAAATGCGAAATACAACTCTAACATATCTACCTGATTATATTATGCCGATGTCGAAGTAGGAATGTTACGCGATGAAATTGTCTCCGTGAATATTATTTTCGTATAAAAGATTACCGAGGGTATAGGATACACGCAAACAATATGCAGTGTGAACATACGTAAAATTACTTAGGTTAATTCATTAAGTAAAGGCAACCCATACACATTATATTAAATTCATTGATTGAATTTAATTTTGGAAAGCATCTTTAGTCGTATTTAGTAATATGCAAACTTAAACCTCGTATTAGCATTATTTGTTTAGTAATCTGTGTAAAGTAAGTAAACGCGAAGCGTTAGTTTTGTTTTTAATATACATATACGTATACGTATACGTATATGCTGCATAGATGCAGTGCTAAAGTAGTACCAGAACGGGAAAAACAAAAATCCGTTACATTCTACTCTATGAAATTCGTTAACTTTTTAATCTTTACTTTAAGATAAGTGATGACCCTAATATACTATTGTCTGATACGGTGACGAATCTCTAAATCATACGTGGTTTAAATGTCACGAACGTTTGATACCGATTTAGTTAGAAAAGAAATTAAATAGTTCTATATAGATTTTGCTTCTTTGCTTCGCTTACTTCTGAGGTTTTACGTAATAGAATTATAAAAGTTTTGTTTTCCGTCATCCAGATTATCGTACTTTAATCTATATTGACGCATTTCAGAAGTTTAGGTCATGATTCGAGTACTACAGAACACAATCATATATTTGGAATTTGAAGGAATGGAATAGAAGGTACACTGGACTTCATGTGGATTTTATAAATTAATTATAACAGATTATAGGAAAATTAATCTTAAACGTCATTTTATGCGTTTATGTACTTTAATATTTTCTAGTTCTTTTTGTGTACCATCTGCTAAATTTCGTTGTTTATTTTCTTAAAATGAATAATTAGAAAGTGTATTTTTTAAATTTTTCTCGAATTATTTATTTTGTACTATTATTATTTTTGAGGCTTAAAGTGATATGAAGTAAAATGATACTTATTTCATTTTGATTGGAACCTTTTATTTTTTTTTTTAATTTTAAGATATTACTTTAATTTATTTATCTTGCATGATGTATTTAATAATTTATTTTGATAATATATCTGCTATTAATGTATAATTAACAATCGTACTATGGATTATTTGATAAATTTAAACAAAAGTAAAGTAAATTTAATTTTTGGGAATAATTTATTTTTATTTTTCAACATGATTTACTTTTAATTTTATGTATTTTGTTCAATAGTACACACATTTTTTAAACATATGTCTTTAACATAATTTATCCGAATCTACAAAATATACAGTTATTTTGACGATGATTTCAACATTTGAAGCTAGTCTTTTTGAAGGAAGTAATTTTTCCTATTAGTAAACAGATAATAGTTTAAGGTTGAGGAGTTTCAAGTTTTGCAACGTTGTTGTCGTAAAGAAAAATGAAAAATTTTAAAATCAAATAATTTCTTCAAAAAACTGTCACAAACTATTAATTATGTCACAAAACGACAAAATAATGAGTTTCACAAAAATTTTACCCTTATAAGTCACCCTTATTAAGGGTTGAAATTTTTAAAAATTCATAAAACAGTAAATATTAATATTGCACAAAATTTCTTTTTAGAAAATCGTTAAATATATGAAAATACACTCGAAGAAAATTTTTTGAGAAAAAATTGATGCGGAACTTTGACTTTAGTGCACTTATATATCATGCATATACCCACGTATAGGCGTGTAGAATATTTAATAAAAACTTTTACAAAAATATTTTACAAAATCCGTTTTCAGATTCCGATGTATCATTATATATAAAATGTAGCTATAAAATTTCATTTCGAAATTCGAAGATGAACTTGAGTTTTAATGCATTTATATACATATTCAGTCTTATACCTATAGGTATAGGAGGACGTATATATTTGTTAATAACAACTCTCACAAAAATATTGCACAAAATCTCTTTTCATTTTCGGATGTATTTTTACATAACAAACAGACAAACAAAGTTTCATTTCGAAAATCGGATTGAAACTATGTGCTCTTTGCACTTGAATGCATATGACTCTTATACGTATAAGCATATGCAAGGCGTATAATATTTAATAACAATATTCACAATAACATGGCACAAAATGTCTTTTCACATTCCGACGTCTTTTTACACAACAAACAGATATACAAATGAAACATCTGTGTCTTTTAATATATTTAACGATTTTCTAAAAAGAAATTTTGTGCAATATTAATATTTACTATTTTATGAATTTTTGAAAATTTCAACCCTTAATAAGGGTGGATTATAAGGGTAGAATTTTTGTGAAACTCATTATTTTGTCGTTTTGTGACATAATTTATAATTTGTGATAATTTTTTGAAGAAATTATTCGATTTCAAAATTTTTCAAGACGTTGTAGTGTAATTCATAAACATAAATCTAAAGTAATATTATAAATTTATTTAAGTGCTTTGCTCATCTTATAATTCACAACAAAATATACATATGATCATAATAATTTCTCCTTAGCCTTAGATAGAAACTTTGTCTTATTATTTTAAACTGTAAAAGAAATAATAGTTACTTTAGAGAATGAAATATTTCTTGAGAAATAAATGATATATAGATAAACAGATAAATTGATGTAGGAGGGAGGTAAAAGATTAATTCAGACAATCGAGCCTCATTGCTGAAAAATTTGTAATTCGAATCTTTCATAATCTCGAGTTCTTTTCACTCATGTCACTTAATTTCCCCCTCTCTTATTCTCTTTCTGTTCTACTCCGTGAAACTTGATTACTTGCATTGTGACCTTTCTTATCAATCTTGATGGTATGCGTGATATATCTTTACATTTTTATTTAACACTATCATAATAACGGCTCAATTCACTTGTAATAAAATATAGCACTAATTATTGAGTTGTTGTAATTACATTCAGCACCAAAAACAGAAAGAATTTCTGCATCAATTAATATCAATTTGTCAAATACTATGTTTTTGTTTAATATAATAACTTAAAAAATTTACTTGCTTATTTTAAGTTATAATCATATTGTATTTCGAAAAAATGATATTAATAAGATTAAGCAACTACGAATGTTAATACAACCAATTCCGTCATTGAATAGGATTCTTTAAAAAATATATATGTATATATATAATTATAATATATTTATAATTAGATATATTATTTCATTTCATAAACTAATAGACAAAAATATTTAAAAGTACATTCTATCAAGGTAATGGGGTTTTTTTTCTACGATTTTACAAAGCTTCATAAGATTAAATATTGATACTAGTAAATGACTTTTGTAAATCAACACTAGTACTCTGTCGTATTTAATTCGTTTCATATATTTATTTTATTTTCTTTATTACATGGAAAATTTATCTAAGTTATTTAACTACGAATTCCAGTTCAGGATATAAGTTCAATCTAAGTGTAGTTCATTAATTCATGTAAACATATTTTTAAAATTTAATATGAATATACTATATATTGTATATTAGTAATTTTAATAATTATCCGATTTTAATATTTAATTATTTAGTTTAATAATTTTATTTCCATATTATCAGTTTTCTGCATTATATTTTTTATATATTATTTCATATTTTTTATCTACTTTCTTACAGTATTTCTTTTTTTAATATATACATTATGTTTTTTTATGTTATGTAACTATCTATATTAATAACTTAATTTATTATTCTATATTATAAAAGACATAAATATCTCTCAACATTATTAGTAAATTTATGATATTTTTTATTATATACTTTTTTTGTTTTTATAGAAGAACAATGTATCATGTCAATATTTTATTTTATGTGATAGATATTTAATATTATACATGTATTCACTCTTTTTTACGTGTAATTCGAAAAATATTTTTTATATAAATATTTTAATGCATTACTCTATTTTTCTAAGTTTTTGTGCATGGTTTAAGGAAATCAAATCGTCATTTTTCAAAAAAGAAAATTTCTTCTTAAACTAAATTGAAAAAAAAACGAAAGTAAATACGAGCTTTTCTATCTAATAATTATTGACATTAAATACATTGAAAAACTGCAAAACTTATGTACGTGGACAGAGTTCCATTGAGTTAAATGTTATACTATTTTTCTATGCTTTTGAGCTTTTCTGGAATTAAAAAATCGAAGTATAAATACTCTTTGTAAATATATAGTTCCATAAAAAATCTGAGTTTTGACAAAAACAGACTTACTGCGAAAATGAAAAAATTTTTGTTAAAGAGTGTGTTTAAAGGTTTTAAAACATATGATTTAAATTCTGTTACCGTTTCGTCTTTTCTATTGTTAAATTAAAAGATTTTATATTCTTCTTATAATCTGAATGAATGATATTATACTGGCAGAGTTCTACTTTTCAAAAATGTCTTCTCCATGAAAGATAAATATACATATGAGATGAAATTATACATAGTAAATCTAAATAAATTAAAACTTTCAAGCTCATAATTAAAATTTCCTATTCTTTAAAATTTTCTTATATCAAATACATGTTCCGTAATTATTTGTCTCTACTTTTATGTTTTCATAATTAAAATCTGATATTAATTAGTTACTAATAAGAAATGTTCAAAATTATAATCCACATAATTTAAGAATTTAATGCACAGATTATTTACATAACTTTTTTTACTTAGATGTAATGGAATTCTAATAAGTTTTACAATTTTAGCTTTATTATTTATATTATACAGGTAATTATCAGCATAATTTTAGAAAATCGTTAAGAAATCGTGCTTTATTAATTTATTCTTATCTTACCTTAACTTAATGCAATAAAGATTATACATAAATATTTTTTAAACCACTGTGTTCTTTCTTTACAGTAGTAAACGATTATCTATTATTGAAGAACTTAACGACTCATGGTTATAAACTATTATTTTAGTTATTGTGGGACCTATTATGTATTAGACATTTTTTACCATAAAAGAAAGTGTATTTATAGAAACTTATCTATTTTGTTTTAATAATTTTATTTTTTAAATTTTGATTACATTAATATAGTTTCTATTTATCTTGTTTATAATTTGTGTACATATCTATTTATAAAAGATTACGGAATGTTACGTTATTTAAGTATCCTAATTTTTATTTTACGGATATTGGAATAATGGATTATTTACTTTTGAAATTTTTACTCGAAAGAAGATTATGACCAAGTTCAGATACTGAATTTCCAAATTTCAGTTTATTAGCATAGGTTCATTATTTATACGTATTGTCTAAATCGGCACACTGTATTATTTATTTGTAAATTCTTAGTTATCCTCTATATTTTAAATTTGAAAGCTCTGGTCGTTCTCTAAAGATTTCTATATCTTTAGATTGTCAAGTTAAAGAAGAAAATTGGATAAACATATATTTTGGAAGTAATTGAATTCCAATTATGATTGATTCGAAAATTGTTTCACAGAAAATGTTCACAATTATTTACTACAGTTACAAGTCGGAATATAATATTATGGCAATGTTCATGCTATAAATATAGTAAATATAGTGCGGTTTGCGACTCAAGGTGCTTCGCATATATTTAAAAAATTTGCACAGTTATATGCTAACTTCATGTGAACATTATACATGAAATATTGAAAAGATTCAAAATATTCTAAAATATTGTAAATAAAATAAAAGAAAATAAGTAACGGGAGAAGAAAAAAGAAGTATAAAAATAAGTATGAAGACTTCATTTAGTTAATATTAAGTATAACAAAATTTAAAAGTCTAAAATATTTAAATAATAAAAGTTATATTAATTGTTATATATTTTTCAACTTTAACTTTAATTTTACTTTACTTTGCTTTATTTTTGTAAATACAATTAGTTTCCTTTAAAATACAGATCAATTATAAAGGAATTTCTGTTTCTTTTAAATTTGAAATACGCAATGTCACAATATTTATGTAATAAGTTTTTATATATATTCAAATTTTTTTATATTTTTAAGACATTTAATCTTTTAAAAAACTTTATTATATAAAATTTATAAACTTTATTATATTATATAAAACGTTATTCTTATACTCGATAGATTAATTAAAAAGACTAATATAAATACCAAAACAAAATATTTCCGAAATTAATAGAAAAAGACATCGTCAAATTGAAAGTATACTAGTTTTTTAAGTCAACCGCATAACTTACTTTTGTAGTGCTTCTGATACTGCTAAGACTGAAAATAGTTACGCTGAATAATGTCACAATACACCTTTAAAACTTACAAAATTTTAATATTTACAAGAAAAATTAGGTTTAAAATTATACAAATACAGAGAAATTGATTTACAAATTTCATAAACATGAACATTAAATCTTACATAACTATATTTGAAGAAAGTTCATAATTTAACACAATCGAAAAACGAAGTTAAATCATATCTGACTTTGATTGCTTAATTTATTATAAATACTATTGATTTAAGATATAAAATTTCAAGAGATAATTAATTATTAATTATTAATTATTAATTATTAATTATTTACAAGTATATTTATGAAAGTAATTTTTTTAGATTATGAAAACTTATACATATCAAAATATTATAATTATTTATTGCCAGGTAAATAATAAAAAGAGATTTATCATATTATGCCTTCAGTATAACCATATTTAAGTGTATTTATATTTTACTCATTTTACTCATTTATTGAATTGTATTTTCTTACCTCTTAATTAATATTAAGTGAAGTGTTATGGTTATTCCTTTGCATATTAAATTTTTCAATGACTTTTCTTTGATAATAGTGGAAATACTAGCATGTAAAAGACATATTTCGTTATAACTAACTAAGATAATTTTCTTATTTATTATGAGCGATGTATAATTTTAATTTCCTAAAATACGAAAGATTCAATTTCCATATTTCCATTTTTAGTCAATTGGACCAAACGTATCATTTTTAGAACAGATAAAAAATATCCACGTTTAAGGTTATCCACGCTATATACTGTTTACTACAAATTACTTATCATCCTGATGAATTAAAATAGCAAAGTTTTAATATAATTTATGCTTTTTCTGTCACTATCAGTAAAAAATTATGATGAAAATAATTTGAAACAATGTAATAATAAGATGATCTATAGTCAGATGACCGTGCATTCTTTAATGCTATTTGCAACTTGTTAATCAGGTATGAGTTTTCATCACGTTATGTACAATGTTGCCAAAATGTATTTGCTAACATGTCTAGGGCAATAATTTGTCCGTGGTCAATGACGAATACGTACACTTGTATAAATGCTTTTGTAAGTTTTATGTTTCACTTGTAGGTGGGTCATGTCATTGTCGTTTAATGGATTAAAATGTACTCGACTGAATTACGTATTAATGTTTTGTTATTTTTTGCTTGCTTGAAATAAAATCGCTTTTCTAAGGTAGTTCCAGTGTTTTCTGAGGTCAGACGCTTCTTACATTTATTTATTTTCTTCGCTAGTTGATTGACCAGTGTGATGTATACATTTTCATAACGCTGTAAGTCCAACAAATTGTTTCATGTATTCCGCTCATCTCATCGCGTAATAACAATGAAAATTTTTGTTGTTGCAGCAGGGCAGAAGTGCACGCATTGAATGTTGATCTGATTTATAAACAAGTATCCTTGAAATTTGTCTTTTAGATTATATTATTAGCATCCTTCAACTATTGTAGACATGCATCTTTAATCAAGTTTTGAATTGAAAAAGAACAATACAGTATGCAAAATGTATAAAGAAACTAAATTTATTACAGTAATTTAATATTATGAATACTAAACATAATACGATAAATATATACGGTGCCATATAATTCTAGATATTTGTCAGCGACAAGTCAGTTAGTTATTTGCTTATGATGTGTATATTTAATGTATATTTTTGTAATGAATTATAAAAATAATGAAATTTGATGAACGTTTAGAATTAGATATTGAATTTATTTTTAATTCAGATATATAATATGTATTAAAATGAAATGTGTTTTGATGTAGATCCTGAAATTTATTAAAATATAAAAACGTGTATTCGTCCTGATTCCAAACTCAAGTTTTCAATATTTCATTTTTCAGTACAGTATTTATTAAACTATATTTCCTGTAGCGAATAATTTTATAACTTCAATAAATAAAAAATGTTATGTAATGAAAAGGGAGGCAAATATCTAGGTTTCAATTCTAGCATATGGAAAGGAACCTTGTAACTTTTAAATATTTTCGACTCATTGGAACAATTATGTAATTAATTTTAAGAGCATTAATAGCAACAAAAGTCTTAGTTTTGTAAACTACAATTTACGTTCTGAAGTGTAAGTTTTTTTATGTAATGATTGTTGTTCATGTAGCCATAAATAATGCAATTATTTATGGCATATCCAAAACTGAGCTTCAGATGTACGTTGGCATATCTTCATTATTAGTGTAAGGTTATTGCTAGCATCGTTTGTAGCTTTTATTAATATAATGATATTGAATAGATCATTTCGTGTACAATAGTGAATCATCAAGTGATGTGATTAGAGTGATTCGTTATTTGAAAACGATATGCTATTCTTATTTCGCAGCACGCTAGAATCCGTACAATAAACCAGTGTATTTCATTGATGATAGAATTGCAGAATTGATCGATTATGTTTTAAAGAATTTCGTCATACAATATTTAAAAATAATAATAGCATGTTATATCTGCAACATTATAAATATTAATATTTTCACAGTATTTCTACTTGCATAGCTTTAAATTAAAAATAAACAATATTTATTATACATATTTATTAAAAATGTTCGATAATGTTTTACTCGATATTAATAATTTTTTATGTTAAATACGACGGAAGATGCTAATACAAGTATTATTTTAGCTAATAATATAATTTATTGGAAGAATTAAAAGAAATTCTTATTCCGGTTAGCTGATTTTTTGTAAAAAAATTCAATAAAAGTTCTGTAATATAGTTTTATAATCGTTTTTGTTAATATTCTAATTAATTTTATAACAAAGCTTTATTGATTTTGTAGATAAATTTTATATTTGTATGATTTTCAAAAAATATTTCAATTAAATATCTATAAATATTTTTTACAATAATCTATTTATAAGTAAAAATAGTTCAATTTACTTTTAAATAACCAAAAAGATACAAAAAATATACTGGCAAATATTGGTTTCGATTCAGGTGAATTAAGTTGACTAAGCATATTATAAAAGTGAATAACGTCTAGAAATTTATGTTTAATTATGACTATGTTAGTGTAATGTCAAATATTCCTTTAGGTGTCATCAACCTTCCGTACTAGTTTGAAGTTAGAAAAATTTAAATTTATGTTAATTTTAGTCTGAAATACTTTTATTTGTAATGCATAACTAGATAGATATGTAATTAGATACATAGATAGCCATTTCTAGTTTATGATAATATTTTGACTCGCATAAATTAAATAAAACCCTATTAATGTATTTCAATGCAACGTAATGTGACTATTTGTTGTATGTCGTTTGCATATACGATATTCACGATTGCAAAACAATTAAATTTGCAACAAGTGAATAACCGAGATGCGATATATAATCTAAATGGGATTTTCATTCATCGAGCGATTGAATATTTCCTCTGTCTTTCTTCTTTTTGAAGCAAGTTCGAATAGCATGTTGCGGTGTGCTTGTGATCTGGCACGTGGTAAGTCAAGATTCTCCAAGGCTAACCAGTCGTCTGTTACCTGACTTTCATGTAACTTTTCACGTGCGAACGAATGTATTGGAAGCGAAGATTTGCTTAACAATACGAATTAAAATCATACGTGATGAATTTGACATACATATGTTGCCCTGTATTACATTTTCGTAAAATTTGTTTCAGTATGCTTTACCTCTGTATTTTATTTTGTTTTATTAAGGTATTTTCAACATAAATATCGAAAAATAAATTAGGCTATCATAAAGTGAAATTTAAATTTTTATGTGCATCGATTAATGATACATTTATAATATTTTATTTATTGTAATCATTATTTTTCTTTTTCATAAATTCACAGAAAGTTATTTTATAGCATTTAAAATACATTTTAAAAATGTTAAAATAATTACAGACATGAGACGAAGAATAATACTGTAAATAATAATTGGAAAATGTATTATAATTTAATCCCTGTAATATTTTAAATATTTATTTCAGAAACAACTATACTTAAAAATTAAAATACTTTTAAGCTTCAATCGTTATTTCTTATTAAGGCAGATTTTTTTCCTTACTTAGAAGCATTTATAAATTTTTTAATTTATAAAATAATGAAATGCGTCTAAATTCTATTTTTAACTTTATATTTAATAACCGTTTTAATGAGGTTACATAGTAATTAATAAATGGTTGGATCTTCGTTTTTTTTTTAGTATATTTGATCTAATATTGAGATATTCATTCCGATATTTAAAAATGGAAGTATAATTATTAATTGTGTGCCACTGTTGTGATAGATTCATGAATAATTCAATATTGTTTAACTTCACTACATGTATGCATAAATCATTCTTTACTTTAATATAATATTGTAATATTATACATTATATAACATTAGCGATTAATGTTATTTTTCATCTAATATCTATCATTACAGAAATGTGCTAATATTTGATAATATTTTTCATACACGGATTATATTAAATTATAACAGCGTTACTTTAGAAAATGAATATTAGTTTCGTTGAATTGTGAATCATGGTACATTTAAGGATTAATTAAATTATAGAAAACAAGCTTTTTTAATTAACAATGTATTGATTCATAAATCACTAGATAATATTTTACATTTTTGCAATATATTTTTTAATTTTATTTCATTGAAAACATGTATTATTGCAATAAAGTACATTTAGTATTGTCTATTTGTGCTTATTTTGTTATGATAATATAATAAATAAAGTTGTTTCGAAATGTGAAGTAAAAAGTAGAATATATGATTTTTAATTTGAACTCTACTTGTGTGCTATGCAATTTACTGTATGAAAATAAAGTTGATACGAATGCAGATCCATAATCAAAATGGAGACACGTTATGATGTGGACACGCGGACATGTATATCCATATATATTTTTATTTGTCTGGTATTAATAATAATGTTATAATTGAATGTAATTTTACATTTTAGATGTTTTTCAGAATTTTTTTTATTATTAAGCAAATCTTATATTTTTTCTTTAGATTAACTCTATATTAAAGCTTTGTAATAATTTCTTAGATCGGTAAATATGTTATTGTTCTATAGTCATTTTTAATAATTTAATACAAAATTCTTCTGAATTATATTGGCCAAAATAATTTCTTTGATATGAGTGTATTTATAAAATTTAAATTTATTTTTATTTTTACATGTGCTAGAATACAGTATAATTTTAATTACGATATACAATATAAAAATTATAGTATTAAACAAGCAATATTTTTTGTTACAAAATAACATTAATATTGTATTTACATATAATTTTCTGGAAGATGATTTTAATCTACAATTTTTTAAAATAAAATTGCACATTTGTGATGTGAATTTCACTCAAAAAATGTTGAGGATACTTTGTGGATTTAGTGGATATATCTAGGAGCCAATAGATTATTATGCTACATCAAATTAAGTTCTAAATTACGACAATTTGGTATTATTATTATTCGATCTAGCAATTATAGTTGAATTAATATTAATAAATATCAATAGATATAAAATACGTGTTAGTCGATATAGTTGGAAAATAAAAAGAAATTTCACTTATTCGATTATTATGGCTACTGAAATTACTTAACAAATCGTATTATCAATAAAACTTGAGCTTAAAATTTTATTGGAATTTCAATAAATACATAAAAATAAATATATAAATACAAAAAACACATATAACTCTAGAATCAGTCATGTAAATGAATTATATTCTTGTCTATTTATAAATATTCGAAATAATTGTACGATACATGTTTACATTATTATGATTTATAATTTCTACTATTATTGTTTATGATTCTAATTTGCTGCATTCTTTTTAAAACAGTTCTTTTACTTCTTTTAAAAGATTGATCTTCTCATATTATTAAACAGAGAATTAAATTTGAGATAGGAAACTAGCTGTATAGTGAAAACGGTTTGCTTAACATAAGTCAAATCATGAGACTAGAAAAAAATGAACTAATGCGACGGTTTTTCATGAGAATGAGCGTAAGCTGTATTTACTAGTATATATATTACTATTATCAGTCATGGTCAATGTCCTTCTAATTAGAATAACGTACTGAATTCTGTAAATTAATAATTTACATTCTGTAATATTTAATTTGACTCAATTTAATGATCATTTAAATACGTCAAATTGTATGCTTAAAAGATTCTGCTTATATAATTAAAACATGAATGAATAATTTGAACACTCATTTTTAAATATATTCTAGGCTAAATTTTCTTCTTTAATCAATATTAATGTTTAATCGAATCTGTGTTTAAAGTAATAAACTGCATAAGCGATGGATGTGGATTTATTCAAATAATCAAAAATTTGTAATTAGAAAAGAATTTTTGAAAAAGTTTATTAGATAAAAAAAGTTTATCGAAAACTATTTTTGAATTATTCTGAAATTCTTCTATTACTATCTGATAATTAATCTCTTTTTTAAAATACGTATTGAATTATCATTATAACTCTTGATTCTCGTATTTCTTATATTATATAAATTAAATGAAAAATCTGCTCATCTAACTATATTTAAAGAAATATTATGAATGATTAATTGATATTTTATAGTTCTTCATTTAATACATTATTTTATTTTCTAAAAAAAGAAGAGAAAATGAGTCTGCCTAAAGAAGCGAATAAGTACATCGCAAATAAAAATGATTAATTTTTGATTGCTTAAATTTGAAAGTATTTGAGAATTTTTTATATTTCTATGCCATATAATGGTTCGATGTGAATCTTTTTCCATACACTTAACCGAATCGTATCTCCCGAAATGAAAAAAGAAATACACCTCATGAGATTGAATTGAAACTCCTAAGAAAAATTAATAAACGTCAAATTAGTGATATGGCACGTATTCGCGACCCTTGAAACGACGCAAATCATTCTGCAAAGGTCGTTCGTTGCATTAACACGACGTAACTAAGCAGTGTGCGTCTCTGCTCTACAATGCCGCCGGGTTTGAGTCTTTCTCCACCTTCTAGGAATACTTCTAGCCCGTAATATTAGCCCACCGCGTGATATATTTATCCAACCTGGCACAACGTTTTGCGACCCTCTGGCGAGCCTCTATGTAATATATAATAAACCTGACCCGGGGACGAGTAAACGCGCACCCGCGGTGGTGTGTGTAAGCGCTACAAAGGAAGAATAAGATAGAGCGCGAGGTCGATCAGAAAAGATCGAATTAGAAAATGATATTGCGCGTGTTTTGTTTATTATCGTATACAATTATTAAAATCCAGTTGTTTTTCTTTATTGCTTTTGTACATTTAATCGGCGAGTATCTTGTTGCTATATTTACGTTTTGGATTATTTTTATTCTCTAAAATTTATATCTTTCCAAATATTTTAAACATTTACGTTCATTAATATTTAATAGATATTATTTCAAAGTTTAAAAAATTTGTATATAAAAATGCGTATATTACGTAAAGCAAGCATTAGGTTTTCTAAATATTCATACTTAGCATACTTATTGGTGCTAGTTCTCTTGAAAATAGACGAATTCTTCAATAAGTGAACATTTTTTTATTTTATAAAGTAGAACAAATGCCGATGAATGATGAGAATACAAAAGCAGTGAAAGATTTTGTAAATTGCTTTACGATTCATGATTTTCCTATTTTTATTCTTCATTTACGTAATTATTCGATCAACAAAATAATTTAATGGAACAAGTGGTTTATACCAGCAGTATATTTGTTAATAAATTCAAGGCAGACTTTACAAATCATCAAACTACATTTGTGAATATTATTAATATGTTCCAATTTACTAATTTCTTTTAACATCAATTGTAAAAAGAAGATGTAAGTGAAAGAATTCTAACACGTTGTAAAAGTTATACATGTGAATTACTAATGAAAATAAAATATAAAATTGATTCTAATTTAATTGGCATAATTTTTCAATACGATAAGTCTGTATTCTGTAATTATTAAATGAAAGTTCTTTAATAATTAAAGAAATGCTATTAAGTTTCACGAATATCCGAAGAATAAAAATTCTGTTTTATTTTAAACAAATCCGTTCATAAAGTCAAATTTTCAAGTAGTTCTCTATATTTAAGACTTAAATCGTCATTTGAATTGTCACGCTTAATTTACGGCAACCGTGGCATTTGTTTTATTATTGGCGTTTGCCGTAAAACAGTTTGGTCGCAGTTGATGGACGTATATGCCTGAATTTGGCACACGTTAGTCTTTATGTTGAACGATGTAACTACATTTCATCGTGATCAATTTTTGTTTGCATTTCATTTGTTTGAAGAAAAATACAACCCAGTTTTTAAAGATTTTTCAATTCACTCATGTGCTGTACAAGTTTACTGCACGTAAAGCGAAGTTTGATGCGGCTCTGTGGTTTTTAAAAGAATCAAAATGGCGATTGTTCGTTAAGTAATTAGGCGGGAAATTTAAAAGCTACATTTTTATTTTATAATTAATGTAGAACCAGTTACGACTAGAATTTTAATCAGTCCAAATTATTTAACTTTTACCTATAAAAAATATACATTTCATCTTGTGACAACATTTTTCCAATACCTATTTACAAAAAGGTATTCTATATTTATTAATAATATTTTAATTTATTCGAAAGCGAATGAATTAATTTTTTTTATAATTACAATTTAAAACAATAAAAGCTGAAGTTTAAGATTTAAACTGAGCAGTATATTATTCAATTATTATTATATTATTCAATATTAAAAAGGAAATTGGAAAATAATTATATTAAAATTTTAAAAACAATGTTATGGTAAATATATTCTGTTTATAACAAAAGAAAATATATACTTTTGGTAATTTGGATACTTTATATAGTAAAGAATAATTGAAGTTACGAAAATCCTAAATAGTTTTTAATGCAAATAACTTATTCTTTTTTTTATACATCAGAATAATTTTGTGTACATAAATAGGAAAATAAAAGTTAAAATGAATGAGATAAGAAGGAATCTTAATAAATATTTAGAGACATTAAATTTTAAGGTATAAAATTATATATATGTATATGCATTTTAAGTAAATTATAAAAATATTATTTAATCCTTTGTCGTATAAAACATAATTTTTAATTTTTATTTAATTTTTAAAATTTAATAGAATCTATTATTTATTATTTAAATAATAAAAGCTATTCTATTATTTAAAATTAATAGAATTAGATATACTTATTATTAACAGAATCATCAAGTAATTCGTGAAACATAAAGAAACTTGTTATTAATATGTAATTCTATAGAAACATTCTGATAATATAACTTTATAAATTTTAGAGTATTTATTTTCTCAATCAATAAATAGTACTCGACGATTTATTTATTAATAAATAAATTTTTTAATTTTAGAAAATGCATAATGGTTTAAATTATATACAAGAAGTAGTATTAAAGATTGTGGAATCAAAATTTCAAAATTTTATTTGTTTACTACATAAAGTTCAAGACTTTCTTAAAAAATAATAAATGAGGAATTATATTTTTTGGTGTAGAGGAATTATATTTTTATATACAACAGAATGTTAACAAATAAGATGTAATTACTAATTAAAGATTTTTTATATTAACGAATAAAGAGGGGACATAATTTAGTTCATTGGATTTTATGACAGTCAGGTAAGACTGCAGCACAATGCGTAATTATAATTAAATAGGCAATGTACTCATTTTTCTTAAGATAAAAAGTTCTTCGTAAGACTTATTTATTCAATTGAGTTTCTTCAAATTTTTTTAACTTCTTTAAATGATTTTAAAAAGTTGATCATAAGATTTTTGATTATAAGTATTAAAAATTCCTATTAATAAAACAAAATAACTTTAGGTAAAAAAGTTCAACTTCAAAGTTTTTATAGTTGACGTATTTTGTGATTCTATAATTTTATAAAAACGCGGATAATAGAATACAAAGTAAACAAGTTATTTAACTGCTTAAGATCTCTTTCCTTACACACTAAATCATAAATCATGATTTTATTATGATTAATACAAGAAAGAAAAATAGTTAATTTAATATGATCAACGTAAATTAGATTTTCAATCCGTAGATAAAAATAAACTATTTTCTGATACAGACAATTATTAACAAATAATTATCAAATAACTAACTAAATAAATAATTAACAAATAAATAATACATATTAACAAACTTATTTGATAGAGGATCATAGCTTAATAATGCAAAAGTCATAGAAGATAAAAATTATTTACTATGATTATAGCACTCATACCATTTTGTTAAAAGTTAAAATACTATACTTTAAGAAATTTTACTCAGTCCACAAAGAATCATATTCAATAAAGTCTTAATATATTATTTTCGTGTTTAAACTTTATGTAATTTTATCTAAATTATTAATTTAATTTTGCAAGTTTCCAATAAATTTTATTATGATTTTATTTATTTTATTATGATTTTACAATACTCGTTTTTCATAAATTATTTTTTAATTAATTTTCTAGTTGATGAAATTAATGCAAGCTGTCTTAGGAGAAAAACTATTTACAATATCAATGAAGTCGACATTTTATGGACATTTTGTTGCTGGAGAAGACGAAGTAAAAATTGCTCCAGTACTCGAAAGATTGCGACAGTTTGGTGTAAAACCGATCCTCGATTATTCAGTAGAAGAAGATATTTCACAAGAAGAAGCTGAACGTCGAGAATTACAGTAAATATATGGAATTAATATTTTTTCAAAGTTATTAATCAAAAAGTACTTATTAATATTCCTTGATAATTTATTAAAAAAAGCAAAACTTTTATTCTAAAATTTACAATGCAATAATTTTAATTTTAATTTTTGTTCTTTACAATAGCATTATTATTGTAGCTTGAACGTAGAAAAATCTCGAACAATGCATTTCGTAATATTCATCTTTATGGCTGCATTATCAGTGAACAATAAATAATATGTTTATTTTCTAAAAGTCAAATTTTGAAACGTTACGTAGTAATGGTTTAAAATATTTACTAGATTAATAAAAGTGATGCGTTTCTGAATCAAAATACATTTGATAAAATTACTATAATTTAGAAATAATCAAGGTAGATTGGACCCTTAATTAGAAAAGATACATGTGTTAGAAAAAAATCAATTCATAAAAATTTTGGCAATTACATTTTTCTTTAGATAACAAGATTAAAAATGTTGAAAATGAATTTTCTATTTTCTATTGTTAAAAATTCAATTTGATGAAAAAATGATAATAATAAATACTTTTTAACATTCAATTCTTGACATACTATTTAGTAAATTAAATGTAAAAGTTTCTGAAATAATAATAAGAAATACAATTATAATTTAGTAGGCAAGTAGTTATTTTTTGTAAAATATTATTTCAACATATTATTAAATTAATTACGTTTATTTAAATCTAAAGAGAAATATACATTTTTTATTTTACAGTTTTAAATTATTTTGAAAATAGTTATTTCATCTTATAGAAATTTTCTTATATTATAGAAATTTATCTTTGAATATATTTTGAAAAATGTAATATCTTATTTAATAATAAAACTATTATAATTTTTTATTTATGTACACTAATAATTTCTTAGTAGTATGATATTAAGAGAATACTGTTACAAAAATATATTTATTTACATAATTATAATTTTTTAGGGCAAAATATTTACAAAAAAGACATTAATTACATTTAATTTTATGACAATTGTTGTTTTAATTTCTGTATAACAAGCACTACTGTTTACATTTTTTTATAATAATTACTTTGATAACGTTAAAAATTGAAAAATTATATTAAACGTTCTAATCTCATAAAATGCAAATATAAATATTATTTTAGAAGAATAGTGATTGTTTCTTAATAATAATTTAATTACACATTCAATAATGCGTAATTATAATGTAATTATTGATTTAATAAAAAGTTTTGTTTGTGTTGCAAATTAAAATTTTTTTTAACTACTAAGTCTTTGCTGTACAAAATAGACTTCAGAATAAAATTTATTTCATACGAATTTGGAAAATAAAATTTCTAAGGAAATACATTTAAAGTTTTAGATTCAAATACTTTATAAAATGCGTGAAATTTATATTTGTAAAATCTTGAACTGTATTAATTAAAAATATCTAGTCCAAATTTCTTTTTCAGAAATCCACGTGTTATTTAATGTGGTTTAATATAAGAACAATATTTAACATCTGTTGATCAGTATATAATCAACTACAAAAACCGCTTTCAAACATTTATTTTTTGATTATTTCTAAGTATTTTAAGTGAACTTTGATTATATCTGTAATAAATATTACGGACTTTATAATTTTTTATTATTTTTAATTTTCAAAGGGCTTCGGTGTCTGAAGCCGGTGATGAGAAGAATTCTGGAACATTAAAAAAATATCACGTGGAAAAGTCTTTCGCCGATAGACGATACAAAGTTTCGTCTGCGAGAACATACTTTTACCTGAATGAAGCTTCCTGTGAGAGAAACATGGATATTTTTATTAAATGTCTTGAAGCAGTAGCAAGTAATTATTTTCTTTATATCGTTATTTTAAATAGATATAAGTTAAGCATTTAACTTGTTATTTGAAAATGTTTACAGATAATTCACATGGAACAGGATTTACAGCGATAAAACTTACTGCCCTTGGCAGGCCTCAACTTTTGGTACATAAAGTAGCATTTTATTCTAGAAATTTGCAATAAAGATGAGATTTTTTTCTTGAAAATTATATAGAAATTAAAATTCTTTACTTAAATTAGATGAATGTTGGGTTGCTTAAAATTGATTTTAAATTTTATTGTGTGAGTTGAAAATAAATTTGTTTGAACATGATTTTGAAATGATTTCAATTTTGATAGATAATAATTTTATGTTATTCGTTTTATTTCTAAAACTCATTTTTTTATTTTTTTTGTAAAATTTTTTATTCGGATAAAATGCTTCAAGAGACATCATCGTCAGTATATTTTTGTATAGAATGAGGAAACATTATAAAAAAAATGTATACTTGACTTATAAGGTTTCGCACAAAAATTGCAGGCATAGCTCAAAATTTTTTATTTTCTTTTCAAGTCGATAATGTTTCATAATTGTGTTTTCAGCTTCAATTATCAGAAGTAATTATGCGTGCACGTCAGTACGTTTCGGATGTCGTAGGAGGTGAGGGCGCGGTATTGGCACACCACGCGAAACCCGAAATTTTCGAGAAAAAATTCGAAGAAGCACACATAAGAGAGTCTGCTCCTGTTCAGAAATTCTTGGAAAAGATTCAATCAGACAAAGAAGGGTATGATACACAAATAACATTCTGTTTTTTTTCCGCTATATTTTTATAAATGTTATAAGTAAAGTAAAGTTTTTTATAAGTAAAAGCGCACATATAAAAAAATATAATATAATTAGATGTATACAGATTCAATCAGTAGCTAGAGTTGTTTATAATTAAAAAATATCATTGCTCTAATAAATCATGTTTTTTTTATTACATGGATGCTGTCTTTGGATGTGAAGAAAGTAAGAAAACAATTTTAATACTGCAATTTTTTCTATAACATTCATTTTTCATTTTTTCTTTCTTTTTTATATTATGTTTTCCAGTAGAGCAGTAGAGTATTTCGTTTGAAATAGAGTTAGATGTTCAGTGAATGAATGTTTTCACTGAATTAGAGAAAGTTTGAGTAGAACAAATTTTTAAAACTTTTTTATAATCTAATTAGTGCAAGAAAAGTTGAGAAGTTATTTTAGTAGCTGCTACTTAATATTTCTTAAATTACGATAATTTTGAATTATTATTGTAATATTTGAATGTATTAGAAATTGCTAATATAAAATGAAATTAACGAGAGTTCTATATAGTGTTCTACGAATTCTAAGATATTTAAAAATTGGCAATTTACAGTAAATAAAATAACTTGATTGACATATCTTATTAGTTAATTAATAGTTTTGAAATTTTATATTCTTAACTCAAATGTTTTATCATTTAGTAGTATCATTTTTGTGATTTTGTTCAGTGTTATTCATCTATTTCCATGGAGCGGAATTCTTGACGAAAACTATGAGTTAAGCGAGACTTTTCAAGTACCGGATATAAAGACAGGAAAAATGGTGAAGTTGATGGCTCAATTAACAAGGAAAGAAGAGGAAATGTTCCGAAATATGGTTAGACGCCTCAATACTATTGTAACGGTAAGACTTTCTTTTAAAATACATTAAGATGAAATAAATATTTTTCATATATTGTGAATATTTGTGAGAAAATCGTGTGAACTTTTTTATTCTGCGTAGCTATAATATTTATCAATTAATAAAATACTGTAAAAATTTTAACTGATATAATTTTAAATGATATTTAAAATTATTTTCTTTTGAACTTATAAATATAAGCAAATATTCAAAAAAATTTTAAATAAAAGCGACTGTTCCAGATTATCGATTTAGGGACTTATTTTTTCATTTATAAATTGAAAACATCGCTTAATTTATTAGTTTCAATAATAACACAACAAACTCATTGGTTATAGAAAACAGATGGAGTTCGTATTATGAAATTTTATAACCGAAATTTAATTGAAGTCATTTCAAATCATTATTTTATTTTTGTGATACTGTATCACTTTCTTGAGCGATAATTCATTATTATATAATGTTAAACTTAATTATTTAATTTTCTTACTTTTGTTAATTAAATTTTTTGTCTTTAATGATAATATTGCAGAGAGAAAACGTAATCAACTAAATTTATTTTAAATGGAATTAAGTAATAAGTGTTTTTAAATCTTATAATTTCCTTGTGTAATAAGAAACTGTATTTCTGTTACAAGTAAATATTCATTTAATATTATACGAAGTTTGGTCATTAGATAATATTTTCAATGCATAAAAATTAGTCTATAATATATATAATAAGTTTTGCTTGTTGAAATATGTATTTATTACTACAAACTGGTATTTTGATAACATAATAAAAAGTTGCTTTTTTTTGTAATGTCAGACAGCGGATAAAATGGATGTACGCATAATGATCGACGCGGAACAGACTTACTTCCAGCCAGCAATTTCTCGATTGACACTGGAGATGATGCGCAAGTACAATACAAAGAGGGTAATTACTCGTGACCATGAGAATAGTTCCATCACATGTGTATCATTACAGAGGTTATCAGTGAATGAGCTCTCAAATCTCAATGTGTGGTCTACCCCCTCCTAGGCCGTGGTCTTCAACACATACCAGACGTATCTACAGGATGCCTTTATGGAAGTCAAGACTGATCTTGAACAAGCTGAACGTCAGAACTTCTACTTTGGTGCCAAAATTGTGCGGGGTGCTTATATTGAGCAGGTAAGCTTGGTAGATGGCAACATGGAACATTCCAGTGTCCCTCCCCGACATTATACTACTCATTTCATCAGGTTGGGTACTTCTGTTTTTCATTGCATATTTAAGTAGTTCTCAATTTTTACAGGGTGTACGATCTGTTTTTGGTTGTGTATTTCAGGCTACTGCATCGTGCTGCTTTGGATTTTTTAATGCACAAACAAAAATTTGCATAATATTTGCATTGTTTCTGAAAGATTAAATTCGCAGTTGAAACACTTTGTAATATCACTTTAGAGAATTAGTTAGCATTGAAATATCAAAGTATATTTTTTTGAATTAAAGATTACTTTTGATAATATTTTTATTCGTTTACAATGTAATCTGTCACTGCAGATTGCATTAAAAGATTCAGGGCTAAAGTGAGAATATGATACTTTCTCTAAAATATTATTTTTAACGTGAATTTGGATGCAATAGTATTTTAATAGACATAATTAGGAAAACTTAAGTAGTTCAAGTAATTGCTATAAAGTTTATAAATTTAAATTTTCTGCGAAGTAGTGTCAACGCAGATAGTACGATATCTGTTATTAACTGCAATTAGAAGTATGAAAAATTCGCAATCAAATTTTATAAAATATTATACTATATACAAAATATTCAATCATGCTTAGCTTAGCTATAATAGTAGCTGTATTATGGCGTAAATTTTTTTTGGTAATTGTTACATTAATTATTTTTTCATTTACTTCAAAACTTGAAATAAATTGCTTAAAGTTAAATAATCATTAAACATTGTAATATTAGAAAAAAATGCTTCCTAATTTTCAATATTGTTTCGAATTAAAAAGAGTAAATTAAATATGTAATGATTATAAAATGTATAAGTAATATTCTTCACATCATAAACTTTTAGCAAACGTACAAGTTTTCATTTATACACACATATTAACATCAGTTTTTAAAATAAATATTTAAAATTTAATAATTCTTTTAAAATCTGTTTAATAATGTTATATTTCGTTTGAAATAAATCATGTTTTGCACTAAACATCATCGTTTGCAAAAAACTTTATCGGTGAGTTGTTAAAGAGGAATCATGGGCCAGTGTCTTCACGAAAAAGCATAATATGCTTATAGTGCATCAGTCATTTTAATTTTACTTGTGTATACTATATCATTATTTTACTTGACTCATAAATAAAGGAGAGAGCTCGAGCCGCAGCGATGGGCTATTTGGATCCAACGAATCCAACCTACGAAGCTACATCGGATTCATATCACAAAACCCTTATGGAGTGTCTACGTAGAATGAAGCAGTACAAAGACAAGGGCGAAGATCCCAAGAAAATTGGTATAATGGTCGCTTCGCATAATGAAGATACAGTACGATTCGCAATTGAAAAGTAAATCGATATAATTTCATAAAATAACTTATTATAAGGGAACAAACATTGTATTCAGCTTTTATTAAAAGTAATGTTTATTACTTTTTCTTATTATTTATTTAAGTTTTTAGAATATACATATTTTTATAAATAAGAATTATTCTGAAGTATTTTAATTAGTTTTTGAAACGAATAGAAAAATGATTTTTGAATATAACGTTAAGTAAATAATGTAATATATAAATAAATTACATATAATTAATATTAGTGTATTAATTTAAAAAATGTCTCAAGAACTTTTATATTTTTACATATCCTTGTAAACTTAAAAATTAGTTTTTAATGTATAAAAATACATCGTTCCAATTCATGAAAATGGTTATCAAATATTTTCGAAACACATTATAAGGAAAAATATCTTATGGTTTATCATTTTATTTCTTTGTTAAAATATTCGTAAATTATTTGAGCCAATGCTTTACAAGATATCGAATTTTTAGTTCTTTCTTAATATTTATTAAAACAAGTTAAGTTTTAATATTTAATACACAATATTTCTTCTCATTTAAGTAATGATTACTTCTGAAGTATAAATTTTTTAATTCAAGATATACTTTTTATATTTCCTCATTTGAATAAATTCGTCAAAATAAAAACTGAATTATTTATTTAATTTAGACGAAGTGTTAATTAAAATACGTGAAAATACTAATTGCTTATGCTAATTGTAATTTTTTAATGAAGCTGAATTGTTTTACATTCATTCTTTATAATAAATTTTTTTGTTTGATATTAATTCATAATCATTGTATTAATTCATAAATATTTACCTAAAATCAATTAACTTAAATTACAGAATGAAGGAAATCGGTATTTCGCCTGAAGATAAAGTTATATGCTTTGGTCAATTGTTTGGCATGTGCGATTATCTGACATTTCCACTTGGTGAGTAATACTTTTAATATTTTTATAATTTAGGATATTTTTTGGATTTACTTAAGTATATTAATTATAATTTTGGAGAAATCTATATAGACTTTGTTTATTGTATACATAAATTAATAAATGAAAAATTCAGTTTATTAAAATTATTTATAATGTATATACAAAAACCCTACTTAATGGATAAACACGTGAATAATATATTTTAATTGTTATTATGAATTAATGCGTCAGAAGAGTTTATTTTTTAACTTATTTTTATGTTTAATTTTTTTAAATCTTCCCGATTTTCAAAGAAAAACCAATCATTCATAAGTTTTGTATGGTATATGAATGTATTTAAAAGTAAATAACTATTGGTAGTATTTTCATTTCTTTTAAATACATTTGTATTCTATTTATAGTAAACAATTATTAAAAAAAGATTAAAAAATAAGAATATATATAGTAAATATTGTATGTTCTTTAATATTGGTTCGTCACTACAATTAGTTCATTTATTTACATAGAAGTGATTTTAATACTAAAATGAGCATATACTGTTAGTATAATACCAATAGTAGTTTTTTTATCTTTAAAAGTGTTTAATCATATATTGGAAATTTTTATACTTGTATATCTAATTTTTTTTTAAAAACCGGTTTGTAGGTCAGTCCGGTTACTCGGCGTACAAATACATACCATACGGGCCTGTGAAGGAGGTACTGCCATATTTGTCTCGACGAGCACAGGAAAACCGCGGCGTACTTAAGAAGATCAAGAAGGAAAAGAAATTGTTGCTTATGGAAATAGTTAGGCGTATCTCGCGGGGCGAGTTGTTCTACAAGCCTAAGGGCCATTACACTCCGGTCTGAACGCCTCAACGGACCGATATCGTGTGTCGAGCATGCGACCCGGAGACCCTAGTTAGTGTGAACGTGGTTTAAAATTCGCAATCGAAATAAAGAATAGAAAAAATAAAAAAAAAAACAATAAATATAAACAATAATTACGATCGACACGAATGAAATAAAATGAATTTTACGAAATTAAGCGATAACGAGGGTAAACAGCAAAAACTCCATAGAAATGCAGGTAATGAAGGACTCATACACGGACTTTGATGAAACGCGTCAAAAAAACCGAATTGGGACATAAATTATCATAATTATAATAATACTATTATAATAATAACAGTATCAGAAATTAGATCATTTGAAAGTGCTGCCTTATCCTGTTTTTTTGCGGAAAATCAGTGGGAAAACTGTTTGTTTTCTGCACTTGTCTCGTCTCCCGTCTTAACCACGGACTGCATCGTCTAATAAAATTCTTTTTAACTGCATCTCTTACGTTTCTTGAGTATTTTTTTGTTTTACTCTTTCTTTGTTCAATAAGTTACGTAATAAAATGTTTAATGCATTGTTAAAAAAGCGTTCGTCCTCCTATAGTGAATCTCAGTGTTGTGCAACAGATTTATGAATGTTTTGCTATATATTTATTATAGGTTGTCATTATAAAAGATCTTGTTTGAAGAAAATAAGATAGTGAAAGAAAAAGTAAGAGAGACAGAGAGAGAGAGAGAAAGGGATAGCGAGAGAATGTATTATTATTAATAATTTCACAGTGCGATGAGAGGCTAAGAGGTGTTCGATGGATTTTGACGGGAGAATGTATGAGAAAGAGAAAGAGAGAGAGCGTGTAAACGCGCATTTTACGCTCCCTGCATTTGAGCGAGTTACCTAGGACTAATATACATAATAAAAACGAAAATTTAAAAAAAATTGAAGACTTTGAACATTATAAATACTGGAGCATGTTTAAAAGAGGCTATCGACAATTATGATAGCGATAATGATGTCTATATGCAGGCATGATTTTTTCAGATGTCTGCTACATGAACAGCTATGTATTTTAGACACTTTAAAGGCGTCGATCGATTTCAACCTATTGCGGTTGAAATACTTGCGCAAGTATATATATTTTTAACCCTTGTTTGTCACGATATTTGTTTTTATCTTATACGTACCAAAAAAATATCAAAAACATAAAAAATATGTTTTTTTTTCAAATTGATTGATTCTTTTATATGGTTTCTATTATATCTGATATATAATAATATGAATAAGATTGTGGCAAATTGTTCAAATATTTTTACAATTTACGTTATTTCAGTGTCTCTAATGAATAATATATTGTAGAAGATTTTAAAACAAATTTTAAATAATTTAAAAATATGCTTAAGTCGGGATACAAACATTTTAAATAAAAAAATATATACTAAAGTTTCACTAATAAATATTTGTTTTATTAATTATTAAACGTTGTGTTATAAAAAACTAATTATGGCTTATACTTTGAAAATATTTTTTGTAATTTTTAAAAGCAATTTAAATTTTAAATATATTTGTTGTTTTCAAGTTTTCGTGATTTAATTATATCAAGATATAAAAACAATTATTATGAGAAACTTCAACTTTAATTTTTGAAATATGAGACTTAAATTTTCATCTTACTTAAAAGTAAAAAATAAATTTTATCATCACAATGTTGAAAAAAAGAAGAAAGTGGTACTTTCTGTTTGATTGAAGAAGATCGATGCTACTTAAAAGTATTTGTTACTCATGGCTTTATAATATAATGAAGTGACACGAGTGTCAGTTTTTTTAGCAGAAATTAAATTACATTATGACTGAAACTTAATAAGGAAGTACAATGCTTTATCAAGACTATATTATTTTAGACGTATTGTTCTTTATGTATTAATTTTCGAGTCAGCGCGTATAATAACTATGAAAAATTCCGCCCCAATATAAGGAAACTGTTTGCTTTCTAAAAATTTAATATGTAGGAAAAAAATCACCAATGAATGTTCAAAACAAAAAATTTAAAAACAAAAAAATAAGGAAAGCAACTTGTTTATATCTCGCGCATTTTTTATAATTTCCGTAGAAAATTTTGTAATCTTTTCAACTGACAATGCAATTGTGCTTTTTTAATTGTAGAATATGAAAGTACTATAGTAATACAAAGAACATTAAATCTCTGTATATCAAGTGAGAAACGCCTAAAAATTGCAAGAAAAAGGAAATTTAATAAAATATGTGAAAACAATCTGGCGAAAGAAGATTTAATTTGAGAACTAATAAAGGGGCATTGTTAAAGTTACTCAAATTTGCTTTCCAAGTATTTTTTGTGAGATTGTGAGTGATTGAGTTGCGAATTAATAAATTGTATGAATGATATTCGAGTTAAAGGTATAGTGCATAGCCATTGTGAGGTATATATATATTTCCACATAAAATCGACCACTCTCTCTTCAGAATAATTTTTGAACAAAAAGCATCTTTTAAGAAACAAAATATGTATCAAATATTCAGTATTACTAAAATTTATAATATTGTAATCGAAGACACTAAAAATAGTATTTTTTCACATGTGTATTGATTTTGATACAAACATAGCTTATTTTCATTAGAAATAATCTTGATTTAAAACTTTCTTTCAGAAATCAAAATGTAGGTATGGTTCTAAACTTTTTGAGTATCGTTTGGTAACTTTTAGTAACTTGCCATTACAGTTTATGACTATTATTTAATAAAATATTTTCGAAACTCAAATTATTATAAGGTGATTCAATAAGTTAAAAACGTATTTATATTTTGTCTAGAAATATAGTTTGTTTAGCCAAGAACTTCTGAACAGGAGATTGATTGATTTCATATGGAATCATTCAGTTATATAATTCTATTTGTTATAGTATTTATTGTTTATTCTTAAAATATCTAACGGGAAAAAAATAATGAAAAGAAATCTTACAATATTTCTTGTTTTAATTTAGGTGTTGACAATAATAGTTTATGAGTTTTAAAACATTTATATAGTGTATAAACACATAGTGTCAATATACCAAAAAACGGAAAAGTTATATCAACGTAGTTCGTCATAATAGGTATATTAAGATTGAATGAAATTCTAAAATAGATATTTTAATAAGATGGTTAAGTTCAATATTTCATGTATTCTTTTTAATTAATTTAATTCAATTATTTTCAAATTTAAATACATAAAATTTTATTTTATTTTACTTTGTATAAAGATTAGAGATATATAATACAAAAATATACACATAGACATAAGAAAGTAATTTAAAATTAAATATTACTTTATAGACTTAAGTTAAGTAATTATTTATTATTGTTTACTTTATAGAATAACTAATACATAAAATAAGCTGTCTTATTCTATATTTATAGTAACGAAAAATAAATATGTACGTACATAAGAAAGTAATTGAGGTCTAAAGTCGACTTTGTTGTCATAAAATAAGTGATTACTTATTGTTACTTATATTACTTATACTGCAATACTCTTCGATGTGAAATTCGTACACAACTGGTATTTGTGGATTTTAGGAAAAGTAAAATATATAGTTTGAGGTTTAATAATATCCATGTGATTATCAAATAATTAAATATTTATTACTATTTATTCGGTGAAGTACAGATAGCATACTTTTATTCGACGTTACTTTACAATATTTAATTTTTTCGCTGATTAAGAGAGAATTTTTGTATCAGTTTATTAAAAATTTGAAAATATTCATAATATATAACAATCAAAACATAATATATAACAAAATAAAAGGTGAGATTCATATTTATTTTATTTATATTACACATATAAAATTTTTTTAAATTATTTTGCATTTAATGTACATGTAGAAAATACATTCTGTAAGTTATGGAAATAAAACCTAAATGATTTGCTTAAGACAAACGAATATTAGTTTGTTAAACATCTGTTTATTTTATAAGCTAAGTCTTTTTTATTATTGTTTATCTTAAATACAACAATAATTTAGTCAGCCTCACAATGGAGTTGAGAAATTAAAATCAATATAATAAATGTTAACAAATATCATTATAAATATCAGTAGGTGTAATGTTTCATCTCAACAGCAACAAAGAGCGAAAAATATACGATGCAGAATATTTTCTAACAAATATTATCTAGAGTCTTTGTTTTAATATTTTCATTACTCATTATAGGTAAAAAATTTGAATGGTAAAGAGTTTCCTTCAATCGAACAGAATTGAATACAATATCATTTATTTTCTTCATCCTTATCGAAACTTGTAACAACTTTGATATTTATTTCAGTTTACATAATTTGCTATTTATCTGAATTTGAATATATCGTATTTGTTACACATTTCTCTTCCTTCGGATATTGAACAAGAAATAATACTAGAATTCTACTTGTTTGGTACCCTTACTTTACTTTAAAAGAAATTAATAAGTATTTCTAAATTGATAATTTGCATAATTTAGTTTTTTTGTTTAATTCGATTATAAAGTTCTATATATTTTATATATTCTAAATATTGCAATATTTTTAGGTATTTAATGTTACGTACTTGGTTTGATATTTGTATGCGCGTGATTCCGAATGACAGTCACAGGGAATATGGGCTCGGGATAAAGATTACATCGTTATTTAAGGGCAAGACCGTTTATTCTCTCAGTAAAGAAATTTATCATGGCTACGTCTATGTGACAATAGTGAAGATATTTTACTTATACTCTTTTTATCTAGTCTCCCTACTATGTGTTTTGGGAAGAGAATCGCGTAGCGTCTTGTCGAAAAACGCATGAGTCTATTCTTTTATTTTTGTTAAAAGATGAATGTGTTTTCATTTAATAAACATGATTCTTTCTAATTACAGATCGTAAAAAAGGATCACACTACAGTTTCAAAAAGTATGAAATGTACTAAATGTCAATGAATATATTCAAAATGTTTTTATATATGTCATAAAGGAAGATTTAGCTAAATAGTTAATGTATAATTTAATATTGTTTATTATTTTAACAAGCTTATACTTAAACTTCTATTTAAATTTTACTAATCGCAGTGACGTGATGAAAATATTTAATAGCAACTTAATATTTAAATAATAAATACGTAATATTTTTTTCGACATGTACATTACACAATATTTTTCAGCTATATACTGTGAAAGTAAGGACTTTCCTAGACATGTACTTTTAAATACTTGATAAAATTAAGAGTTAATTTTTATTTTATAGGTACAATTTCTTTATTAACTAATTAAAAACAAATCATTAAAATGTTAATGAATTACTTTGTTATATTAAAATGATAAATCTTTTATTTATTTGAATTTTAAAGTAATTTTGTTACAACAGAAGTAAAAATTAATTATTGATAAATGTTACGGAAAGAGATAGAAATAATTTACATGTTTATAATAATTTAAATGTTGAAGAAAAAGTTTATTTGTTGTTTTAATTATTAGGTGTCAGTAATTAAATGTACATGTATATTTTCATAGTAAACATTAGTACTTCATTATCATATGAATAGTATTGTCTTAGATTAGTGAGAGGAAAGAGAGAGAGAGAAAAAATTCCAATGGAAAAATTGATTTGACAGGTGGTACAATTATTTAATTTTAATATATATTACACATTATGCTTAATAATTTTCATTTCTTTACAATTGTAAGTATTACATTAAAAATTTTTAAATTCAAAATAAACGACTTATCTTTATTATAAAAAAATTGTATTAAATAAATATTAAGTTTATGTACGTTTATATACAGAATTGAAATAGTTTATACAAAATGTGTTGAAATAATTGAATAATTTGGTTTTTTTTTTACTAAATTTTTACTAAAATGTCACTTTGATTTACATATTTTCAAAATTACAAATTGATATGTATGGATGTGTGTACGTATATATATATCAGTATCATTGAATGGGAATTATATTAGAATTTAAGTTATCCTATGAAATAATCATGTAGAAATTAATAAGTAGAAGCATTTGCAAGAACTCACCAAATAAAATATTAATCACTTATATGTACTGTAGATAAGATTATTAAATTTTATTTATTAATTATTATTAATATAGAACCAATAGTGTATACGATACCAGAAATACGGACAAGTTATTTACTAATATATATATGAACATTGTTATTTAAATCGGAAACATTTTTTCATTTTTTGTAAATAATCTAAATAAAATAAAAAAGTGCTAGTTTTAAATTTAACTTTTAATAATTGATTATATTCTATTTAAATCTTTGCAATTTATTATATAATTTTTCTGATTTATATATTTATCCTTTGACCTGTAACTCTTTTACGTAAACTACTATAAGATTTCAAAAACAGTAAATTAATAGCTTTACAATTGTTATTAATTTGAAACATTATAGAGTAAAGAATTTGAATAGATTTGGTACTACTTATAATCTCTTTGAGGTTCTTTATTAGACTGTATATTTTGAAACAAGAACAAATTCAACTGAATTAAATTTATCTCAGGAATCCCAATTTTATTCCTGATAAAATAATATAAAAGAGAAACGATCTGTAAATATCATTATAAATAAGTTATCTATATATGTATATATAACTATCATATTATTCAGCAGAAATCTAATATTTACATTATATTGATCTGATTATCGAATAAAATATACAATAGAATTTTTCAAACTAATTGTTAATTATAAATACCTTCAGAATATTTTTAATAAATTTTTTTTATTCTTAGAAAAGGTTATTTTAAATTATTATCTAACGAATATATATGGAACATCCATTAGATTTGTACAGCCATAGAGAATTTGTGTATTGCTAATAATGAAAATATCATTCATTGATCCAATTAGAAAACTCTAAATCATACACTTTTTTCTATGAAAATGAGGTGTTAGGACTAATTAAATAAAAATCATAAAAGATTATCATAATTTTAATTTGTACAAAATTTTAATATAATCTGTACTTAAAATTATAAGAGAAATATATTTTCTTACTTATCGGAATAATTATGACATTAACAAATATGATATAGATTCTTTCTCACTAATACATAATTTGTAAATACTACATCACGATTTTTAATTTTGTTTTCAAATTTCTATGAATGTAAATGATTGAAATTGTTTATTAATATTTTATATATATTATAGAATATGGAACTAAATATTTTCAAATAAGTTCTACTATTTTTTTATTACTCTTGATTATTACTATTATTTATATTATTTATTTAATTTCTTTAATAATGCTTACAAATTTTATAGCAAAAAAAGATTGTTGTTAACGAAAATGATATGAAAAATTATTTATACTGAGGTAAATATTTATTAAATCTGTTTTTACTATTCTACTAATTAAATTTAATTCCAAAATATTTGGTTTATTTAGAAATACAATATTTTAGAGTAAATCTTATACCATATTCATGTAATCTATCGATTAATGAAAGATTTTTTTAGAGTAAAATATTTTAAATGAATAAGAACTAATATACAAAAACTAGATTTTAGCATAAATATTATAGACTTAATTGATAACTATAAGTTATTTATACTTGGACCATTAAAAATAAAATTTATAAGCGAGATTTTTTTAGTTTTAATTTATACAGAAAAATATATAAATTGATTAGCAGATCAAACTTGTATAAAATCTTACCTAATCAGTGGCTCATTCTTTTATTTGCAGGATAGTAATAACAATTTGAATTACGAAAATTATATGTGCTTATATTATGTATTAAATAATTTTTAATTATGTCAATTTAAAAAAAGAAAAAAAATGTTTACTCAATATAGAAGCTTAATGTATTAAATCATTTGAGTTATTTTTGCATTCATTGTAAAAATTATTTGCATAGATTTAATAAGTACTATTAGACAAGGTCTTAGACGAGGAAGAAGAGCTTGTTTAAAAAGTACTTTATTTGTTTATGTATTTTTTGGTGAGATTTTCTCTCTAAAACGTTTATTTGACAAGCATAATAGATAAAATATCTTTCTTTTGAGGAACATGTACTACTACTTAGCGTTACGATACGTAAAATAAAATACCTATATTGTAAAATTAGGCATCCTATTCCTGAAATAATTGTTGATTAGTAAATTGTAATATACACCAGTATAGAGAAACAAACGTTAAGGTCGTCTTGGAGTAGCAAAAATCTTATTTAGTTGCTCTGTGAGTTATTATAAGTAACTTATACATTGAAAAATCATTTATTTAAGTCTTTAACATTCATAAAAGGTCCGTTAACTCTTTTAAGGAAGGTGATAAGTTAGTTTCGTGTCACTAAATATTGATAAGTGGTGAGAACTTGATATTTAGACTGTTGAAAACAAACAATAAATAATTTCATATGTATGTAAAATAGAGCAATAACTTTAAATCATTATCAATTAATTCTCAGTTGAATGCAGTATCAAGTTTAAATGAAGCTTGAAGCACGATAAACATTAAATATTATATGTGTAACTTAACCGAGCTTAACCGTAGTATTTTGTAATTTCTAAAAATATTCTGCACTTTTTCTTTCAACGAAAGGAAATTATTTGAATATACTATATAAAAATTCTAAAAATTTCTGAATTTTCATATTTCATAGGGTGTATATTTTAATAAAATACTAAACCAAATTTTGACATTTATCTGCAACTTATAATAGCTTAATTCATATACATTTCATGATAAGTAATTAAATAAATTTCAAAATAATGAGAGTTCAGTACTTAATATCAAATACGTAAAAATATCAAAATAAGAAAAAATTACTGTGTAAATATAATTTTTTGTAATTGTTATTAAAAATTTCATCACGGCTTTTTTTGGTCAAGCGTATACTATTTTTTGTATTTTTTGAGTATATAATAATAATGTATTTATTATTCTTATGTATTCTGCTATTTTATCGATATAAACTTTACAATGATATGGCTAACAGGATAATCGTTCCATCCAGTTTCAAGGAAATAGTAAGCTACATCTCGGTCCGTTGGTTGCACTGACATCGTTTAGATTTTTAATAAATTTTTCTTAATTTTTTCCAAATTAATGATTCATAAATGAGGTGATTTAATTCATATAAATAATTAGTAGTAAAAATAAAATTTTTTATTTTAAGCATTGACAGACGTTAGAAATTGTTACTTTGTGCGATTTTTATAAGTTAATCAAAATATTACCATTTTATTAAAAGAAAGACTTTCCGAATTACTTTAGATTAATTGATAGTTAGCAAAATTAAATATATGAAGCTAAATAATTTCATTTAATAGTACTTCACAGCCTTTTTGATTCATAATAAAATAAATGAAGCATTATGCTGCCAAAACCGTATGCTTATAAAAAACAATATTTCAGATAAGAATAATATCCTAAATTTGCATATTAATAATTATTCTTATATAAAACAGCAATTATTTTTTATTATTATATATAAATTTGTTTCATAAACGTTAAATGAAGAAATGAAAAATGCTCGAAATTGGTTTCTGTTTGAAATTTTAATAGTTATTTTAGGTGTATATTTTATGGTTAGGAAAATCCAATTTAGCGTTTAAATAATTAGTATTTGGAATCTCGCACAAATACTGAAATTATTTGTGCGATTCATCAAAAAATTTCATTCGTATATAATAAGATTTTCTATATTTTATAAAGGTTCATGTATTTTAAGAAAAATTAGTACTTGTAAGAGTTATATTTAAATTTTTTGTTTTAAAATTATTAAGAAGATTGATTCTTTATTCAAAAATTTTATTAAAAAATATTAAAATTACAATTGTTCTCATTTTAATATGTAACAATTATATTTTATTTTGATGCAAACAGATTGAATACATAAAAAGCAGAAATTAAAATTATTACTTTAAATTTTTATTAATTCCAAAATCGAGCCATTTCTACCTTAATATATAATTAAATATAAGTTCATGACTAACAAAGGTGTAATTTAAAATTTTGTTTATTTTTTAAGATTCACTTCTACTTTTGACAGTTCGTAAAAACTAAATAGGAAGTTCCTTTTAGGTGATTTTAATAAATTTGATGCTCATCGTTTCTTCCATACAGTTCCTAGTCGGTAGAATTACCCTAATCGTAGAATTTCTTTTATACGATTTGTCCCTTAAGTTTTTAGATAATTTAATTGACATTTTAAAATTTTCTAAAAAAAATTGAATAAATTCAAATAAAAAGCTCTTGTGTTATCATTGATTAAATGTAATAATTGGAAGAAAAATAAGGAAGGCAAGTCAGCTACGCTGACTGATTATGACTTGTCTTACGAGTATTTTAATAACTACATTTATATTTGAAGTTTATCATGTTATGTTTATTTTATGAATGCAATTATTAAAAATAACGTGAACGTTATAAGCGAGTTAAAAATTGTGTTACCTATTTTCATTTTAGTAAATGATTGAAAATAGTATTTTTAGTCAACTTTAAAATATAATTTCTCAACATTGAATGCTTATTTAGAAACGTTAACATTTCAACATAAATGGAGAAAGAGGATGTCAGATATCAATATTTATCTCTACATTATCTCTCATAGCATTTGTGTACATCTTTTCTTTACAAAGCCCCTAAAGTCTTAATCAGCAGCATTAATATCATTTTATAAATAGAAGTTAATGTTAACAAGTATGTATGTAATGCATTATAGTTATAATGAAATTATAAAATTGTCAATCTTCATTATCAGTCTAATCTTTGTTATCTTACATGTATTTTTCAACGTATGAATAGCATTATTTATACCTGAATTTATGCCAAATGTAATACTATAGAAGTCAAAAATAAACATTGATAAAGTAGGAACTAACCTACAATACTTGACATTTCTTTAAAATTATTAACATGCAAAATTCTTAAATAGCTTTAAATGTTACACAATTGAAACTCTCGCATTTAACTGGATATATATTGATGCAACAAGTCACAAGAAGTCGGTGTGCGAAAAGTCGATAAAACAAGAAATAGGAAGTCAGTTGTCAGCCCGATAGGCGACGCCGGTGTTGCCCGTATGGCAGATGAAAACGTTTATGTTGGGTTGGCTGAGCGCGGTTGTCAAGCTTTGCTGCAGTTTGCCTCTATTGAGACTGTTGAATCGAGTGTTCCTCCTCCATGTGCCGGATGGAACAAGCCTGCCTCAGTCTGCGTGTGTGCCTTTTCTTCTCAGTGAGACCTGACTGCTTTGGGCATCACACGGTCACAAAGGTGGGAGACTCTTGCCGCGTCTGGCTAATCGTATCTCCAGCCAAGTATAGGGCAGCACCGAAAGCAGTAACATAGCCGCGAGTCCGAGAACACGCAGCCGAGTGCAGATGAGGCCGTGTAGCCCGAGGGCCAGAGACAGGCCCAGCCAACGCCAAAAAAGTGATGTAGCCAATGGTCCCTTACACGAGCTCGGATGTAGGCCCAATAGTAAGGCTGTTGACAGACGATCCTTAGTTTTTTGTCATTCTGCTTATACATATCTAAGAATATGTACATGCGCCTATCGATATTTCCCGCGTTACCAAAAATCGTTTATTACGATATCCTTCATAGTTTTTTAGATATTTTGTTCTCAACATAAATCAAGCTAAAATCTTCTTATATTTCATGCACATTTTTATAATTTAAAAAAGTATATTCCACTTAACTTTAGTTTTTTATTTTTCAATTTATATTTATGAATTTGTTTATTAATTTATAATTAATAACAAATTTATTCATTATAATAATAAACAAATCTATTTTATCCATTATTGAATAATGGATAATGGCATTGCTTTTGTAAATCTGTTAGTTTGAGGATTAACTTACTGTGTATAAGGACTTCCCAAATAGCATTGCAAACACCCCAAGCAGCGGATATAACATGAAAAAGTGCTGGATCATCCCCTGCTGGTCTCCATGTAACAAGAACCAACAATAGGCAGGCATGGAAGGCAAAACCTACGGCTAGTTTAAAGAATTGAAAATATTTTCAGAATAAACAGATGCAATTTAATTTTACAATTTTATTCGTATGTTAAAAAAAGAAATATTATTTTGTGAGTAATAGCCTTTAGTTGTCACAATAATAGGCTGCTGTTGAAACCAACATATTTAGTTAAATTAATGAAACTATTGCAATAACTAAATTTACCTGTAATATGTAATTTTTTTTAGTATCATTCTGAATATACGTCTGAAGTTATTTTAATTTTATTCATAAATTGAATATTTGTATTTTGAAAATACGCAAGACCTTGCCTTTTTCAAACTTACAAATACTTGTAAAGCAAATCTAAAATTTCTTATGAAAGTAACGTCTATGTTTGTCAATAGAAAGGTATAATATCAAATTATTATAAAAAGAATTTATGATATGTGAAAGTCTTACCAATGACGAAGTATCGCTTGATATGTTTCATTAACATGGATAGCGTAGCCCCAGCGAGAGCCTGAAGTAATCCGAGGCTTAAAAAACTTAGTGTTACTGTGCCAGCACCGCCTAATGCACATGCAACGTATGCCTAGAAAGAAAGGATTCATCTTGATTTTTTTTTTCACTTTTAGACACTTTCTTTAATGCGAATCCCCTTAATTTTTCAATAGTGAGCTGATGGAAATTTTGTTTATTTGATATTCAAAGTCAAATTTATAATACCTTCTTTTAGAGATGGAAAAAATTATTACATCAATTTTTAATCTTGAAATCCTTCTTATACTTTATTAAAATTGATAATATTAAAATTGATTTTTGAACAGTTAGTTTTATTATTTCGTTGATGTAAAAAGTTCGGTAATTAAAAATGTTTTTAAACTTAATACTTTCATGGATAAGCCTTAATCAACCTTTTCATTAGTATAAATTACATTATTAATATTAATTTATAACTATTTCTTCAATTCCCTAAAAAATGTTTATAATAATATTTTTTTGATATTTTATTGAATTCTGTTGAGAAAAATACATTTTAAATTGCATATTCCCATAATCGTTATTATTTAGTATTAATAACATGAAAGTAATAACGAGTTTATTAACAAAAGCGAATCAGTCTAACTTAATTTAATCTAAATTTAATCGAGGTACTTTATTATACTTTTTTTTCATAAAACTCATTAATATTATCCTCCGATTTTGTCTTGGTTTACTTAAAAAATCTTTTACTTTTTAAGATTTCTACTAAAACCTCATAATTTGTTCTTTAATTTTCTACTCTATGCATAAGTGATTTAGTTACCTCTTATAATATTGAAAGACTCTTTCTAGCTCATAATTACATAATCTCTTATTATTTAGCTTTCCTTATTTTCTTTTATTTCGTGTTTTTTAAGAGTTTTTTTTAAAGTATTTTTTAATTTTATTTTATCTTATAAGAGCCTATGTTCTTCTATCCTTTAAGTCTATGGATTACATTATTGTTTTATAAATTTTTATAGAATTATTTATAATCGAGATTTTAATTATTTAATTGTTATTATACTAAAATATTTCAATTTATGTGTCTTGGCTGAGATTATAATAATAAGTTTTTTATTATCATCGATTAAATATAAATTATTTGCATGCCAGAGTACTCAAGATATACCGTTTGAAGAAGCTCTTTTTTAATTTACTTGTATGAATCTAATAGTTTTCTCGAAAACCAAATAGAATAAGGTATTAATAAATCAGCTTGTTTTAATCCGGTATGAATCTCGAATTGTTCTATTAAATTATTCTATTATTGTTGCTTTTACTATGATAACTGTTATTCTAGTATATTTGTATTAATTTAATTAACTTTTTTAAAACTCAGAAATGAATCGAACTATAATATATCTTAGTAAAAATTTTATTTTCTAATATAATTATTATAGTAGATTGTTAAATATGAAGCAAATAATTAATTATTAACTTAAATATGAGGTATACATATAGTACTGTTAACTTTGAGCAAAGTTATTTTCAAGTATAAGAATCACTAGAATACTTTGATACTTATAACTTATCACTTGATATTTATAATAATTACGGCAATAAAAAGTTGATATACGTAGGAATTTTTGTAACAAATTGAGTTTTTTATGAAAGCCAATTTTAATTCAATATTTTCAAACAAATTAAAATTCTGATTGTGAATTAAATTTAATTTTATTTAATTAGAACTGAATATTTTTTATATAATTATAAACAAAGTTAAAAACAAATAAAACGAATAAATACTCATAAATAATAATGCTCTAGTTTCTTTGAAAAAATATACTCACTCAAATAAAACGATTAAAAATACTTGTTAATAATAATTTGTTTGCAATTTAAATTTAATAATAAATCTATTACAGTTTTTATTTGGGATCAAAATAAAGTATTTCATAAATTTTAATGAATTAAATATACATTAATTTTATTAATTCAATATTATTTCGATGTGAATATTAAATATGTATTTAGTATTTAAATGGAAAATGAATAGTTTTACTCTTATTTTTATTTTCTTTCTGTAATTAATCAACCAAAAGATATAAAAATGGGATTTTTTGTTTATATAGAATTTTTTATTTAATTCCATAATAAATAAATAAATACATTTAAATGTAGATACGCGTAGAAATATTTATGGATTCAAAAAGAATAAATGAATCGTTAGTTAATTTTCGATAAAATTCATTAAATATTTTCAAACGTATAATACTGTAAGCCAAATTTTGCAATTGAAGTAAATATGCCATCATTAAATTAATTAAACTCATTTCTCCTTTCTTCTATCGTAAATGAATACATCAAAAGAAATATATCATGTTACCAGGTAGCGTAGAAATAAAAGGTAAAAGAGCTTAATAAAGAAAAGAGCTTACTTCGGTGAAGTCTGTGAAAATAAAACCCTGTTCGAGGCCGATAAAGAGGGTGAGAGGAGCGGCAAGTTGCATCTTCGAGTCCTGAAAAGCGTTCTTCACGGACTTGAGGATGGCCTCGTTGCTGAGGCAATCTTGCACACCCTGGGGTTCCTTCATGCGGGCATCAAGAAATGCGCAGGAAATACTAAAGGCTAGCACCGCCAAGCCCAGCCAGAAACTTACGATCATCTTGGAGGTATTGGGCGCCATTGTCGGGAGGAATAACGTCTCATTGAACGAGTATATTTCCTCAGGACAATACTCGGCACCGCAGATATCCTCGATCTCGTCCTCCTTTATCACCCTCGGAAAATCGAGAGATGTATTCGTTATCTTTATCAGCACTGATGCTATCAGACAGCCTGTAAAACGTTTCCGTTAATTTTAGTGGACGTTTTTTTGATGGTACCCTACGTCATATAAATGTATATGTATAACTGCTTGCCGTAATATGGGAAATTCAATTCTTAATGGAAGTAGTTTGAGTTATGTAAGTTAAGACTCGTTCGACAAACATAATTTATTAGTTGACAACTAGGTATGTGCATTGATGGTTAACATTTACATTTTAGTGTATATGGTTTTATTGTATTTACTTAATATTTATTATTAGCTTTTCTTACATTACACATATTTCATTCGCAAAAGCTTTTTATCACTTAAAATTTAATTCAACGGAAAAATTTACATGTGTAATATATAAAATAATGGTTTTCAAATATCATGAATAATTATATGAAACACGGTATGTTTACTATACTTCTTTTTTTAATATTTTTTATCATATTAACGATAGTCATTATAATAAATAACCTAGCTCGCTATCCTAAAACTGTTTGTAAAACAACAATATATACGTATACATTGTTTCTATAAAAACAAATGAAATAAATTTAAATTGTTTTCATAAAACATTTGTCCAAAAAAACTCAACATTCACTATAAAAAATGAAGAAGTTTTTACTACTATGACTTTATATTTTATAAAAGTATTTCATTAAATAAATAATATTGATATATTACTATTTTTTCCTAAATATTGATTCTGTTATTATTTGATTACAAGTTAACATAATTAAATAACATTTCACATAATTTGTTGAAACGCATAAATAAAATTTTATAAAGCATCGATAATGGTTATGAAATAACAAATAATGGTTTTATCTTTAACAAAAAGAAATATCAAATTTATGTATAAGATTCTACTTTAGTATGTTATAATTTATTTAAAACTCAATTAATTACGTTTTGTTCAGTGCAGTCACGTCTTAACTTTATTTTAACTAAAACATTAAAAATATTAACATTATAAATCCTGATCAGACAACATTTGATTATATACATTTTTTTTATAAAAAGAGTAACGAATCAATTAAATATTTTTGCTAGCTTTTCTTTTCTAATATTAATATAAAAATTAAAATAATTATAAACAAGAATGTCTGTTTTGTGATGTAATTTCAGCTCATACGGTAAACCGAAAAATTTATTGAATGAACGAAAGTTGACATTGCAAATATGAGGTACTGGTACCAACCAAAAGCGAGGCCCACATCTTCGGCGAGTTTGATGCCCCTGTTTAGTCGTCTAAGGATGCAATCGCGCCTGGTCTCGTCCGGGTCTTCCAGGTCGGAACATACGAGTCCGAGGTTCTTCGCTGAGATGTTAACATGGGAAGTGCGTGCGAGGAAACTAGGACTCACCCAGGCACCTAACAGTGCATAGCTGATCAGCAACACGTACCATCTGCAAAATTTAAATCATTGCTTCGCTAATGTTTAGCGTTTTGGAAAATAAGAAATAGATCTCCAGTTGATTTCATCAGTCAATAAACGAGATGACTCATTTTCTATTATTTTTTTACAATTTATTTTAAATTCTTTATTAATTTATTATAAAAATTGTTTCTCTGTTTAGCGAGCTGCAAAATATGTCTATATGTCATTACTTGAAAATGTATGAACATTATCTTTTATTTAGAAAAAAGCTATAACAGTTTTTATTAATGCTACATTCGTAAAGTATTTTTTGAAATTTATTTTTTTCTTTTTAATATAATTTTTATACTAAACGAACTTTGGCTGCACTACACTTTCTAAGGAATTAAATTAACGATGCATATAGATTCTGGTATTTTATAATTCTTAAACCATTTTATTTGCTAAAGACCAAATTTTGTAAGACAAAAATTGATAAAAATTAAAATTTCTTTATTGAAATATACATGTCATACAAAGTTATCGTTCATATTTATACATTTCAGAAGATAAAAGTATTGCTACTTTCTTAATTAAAATAGAATAGGTAAAATAATTACTAATAAAACTTGATTTCAAAACAACTAAGACTCAATCTCATTTTCGGTACTATAATCTAATATTCAACGACGTATTTGATTTTAATTGATATATATATATATATATTGAATTATAATTTCCTTTTATAAGTATACATAAGATTTCGGTGCATTTTCATGCTATTGAACCTAATACAAATTAGATTTTGCTATATTTTTATATTTTTGTTCAAAATACAAACACCCATTAGTAAAAGAAAAACTATTGATCCATACTTGGGATAAAGATGTACACCAACGAAGAGGACGGTGATAAGGTGGCCAATGCAGATGGCGAGGTTCGTGCCAAGCTTCTGCGTGACGATCGGGGCGAAGCAGCTGGTGAGAGTCGCAGTGGTAAAGAGCATAGCTAACAGCATCGGACCCATTTGGGGATCGAAGGCTCCGAGGCCCGCCTGCAGTGGGAACAACGGCAGCGTTGCTGCAGACCAACTCGCATGGCCCAGCAAAACCGCGGCGCAATGGCGTAGCACCGCCTTCTTCGGTGGCCTTGGACCCGATGGGGTCCCACGCACCGCTGCGATCAACCGACGCACCGAGGACGCGCCCGCTGACGAACTCATAGAGTCGTGCCGGCGCCAGGACATGGTCGAGGTACGCGCCGATCGGCAAGAGATCGGTGAGTAGGTCGCCATGTGCTGAAAAGTAGTTGTTCTTATTAATCTTTTTAAATGACTACCTTCGTTCTCGACATACTTGCGTAAGGAGTTATAGGAGTTCTCGAGAGCTTTTACTCAAATTTTTAAATTTTTCTTTGTACCAATTCTACAGTCGTTGATCGAGCATTATTAAAACAAACTTTTAGTTGCTTATTATATCCGAGGCCGGTATCAAAATTTATTAAAGTCTATTAGAATATCGCACATTTACTAACTTTAGTATTTGGGAACTCGAATTATTTTAACAAATTATTATTTGCAAATAATATAACATATTGTAAAATATGTTATTATCAAAACACTATATTATTAAAACATTTATTTTCCTAAATGTTTTATGAAAAATCTGTATTGGAAAATCTTCTGCTGTTAAATTAGATTTTATTAGACAGATTTTATAGCATTATTTTTATATCTGTACGAAAATATGTACATTTTATTAAACTTTTGTAAAGTTTCAATTATTAGACCACATAGATATTCAATACCTACATTTAAAAAATTTGCACATAATACCGATTTCATAATAATTTGAAGAGCTTAACATTTGTAATTACATGAAAATAATTAGAGTATGAACATTAAGTAAGTTTTTTAATATTCAGGATTTACTACAAAACAGAAACAATCTAAATACATGGCATAATGTAATCGAAAATTACATATTTAAATAGTAATCGAAGAGTTTATAATCACAAAAAGCATTTTTACAAAAAATTATCATTTAATCCGTACGTATACCTATAAATCCTATATTTGCCTATATTATTAATCAATTCAAAATATTTAATTCTGTTAACATTCATATTTATACAGTAGGTTTTTAATAAAACATTCAATTCTTTAAAATATGAATAATATAAATTAATAGTATCAATACAATCTTTTTTCTTATAATCTATTTTATGTTATCCAATTTTTTATATTATACTAGAATTTATTAGTTATTAATGATTGTCTGTTTAATAAATAAGCATTGAATAGAAATATGTATTTAAATTATTATAAACGTATCGAACAATTATATTCTAAAATTATTATATTATTATATTATTATATTCTTAAATCATATAAAAATTTAACTCATTGAGTTATTCCTACTTATAATCGAAGGGTATATTATTTTAACTAAGTCTAGTTATTAGTTGAATTTTTTCATAACGGTTAGCTTTACTTTATCACATTTTTAAAGAAGAAATTAAAATTTTTATATATACAGTTGAAATTAATCTTAGAAAATTTATGTCTTACAAAAGAAATTTCTTAAACTATATACATGGAAAGATACAGTAAAAAATATGATGTAAACATTATATGATTCTTTATTACATTTAGTTGGCAATTAAATGAACGATTGATAGTTTAATTTTTACTACATTTACATTCATTGATGAATAATATGCGTATAAAGGAAATAGTTTGATATATATATATATATATATATATATATGTTTATAGTATTTGTTTGAAATTCTTTTACAATTTTCACATTTTAAATAATTCATATTAAGTGTAAAAATGAAAAAGTTTTCTTATTTTTAATTTAAATTAAAAATAAAAAAAATTTTCTTTTTTTATTAGAATTTTAAATTTCTGTAACGTACGAACATTTAATTTAATGTTTGTTTTATTTGTGTCATAATGTTTAATTTTCTTAACTCATTTTAAATATTTTTTATTTTTTATTTTTTATTTTATATATATATTTTAACTAAACTTTAATACATTTAATCTATTTATTAAAGAAATTGTAAAAATTTCACTACTTATAAATAATTTAAATAATAATTTAAAAAATTGAAATGAAAAATATTGTTTAATATTTTAGAACAATTAATCCTTGATTAATTTTAAAAAAGTCAGAAAAAAATATTCAAACAAACAGTCATAAAACAATGTAAATACGAATCTTTATATAGTTTATACCCAGTAGAATAGAAAAAAATATTATGTTGACAAAGTTAGCTTTTGAAATTTATAAATACTATTATAAACGTAGATAAAAATTATTATTATTAAACAACTTTTATAAATGAATTAAACTTTTTAGTTAAAAAATGATAATTTAAAAAAAGAAATTGTTATTGAAATTTTCGAAATAAAATGATATATATAAAATAATCTAATATAGAATGTCTAAATATTGGCGATATATTCATTTATAGATTTAAAATTTTTAAATATGCACTATCAAAAAAATTGCACGTTTCTTGATAATTACAAACATTTTATGAAATTATTAATATAATGCAAGAGTATATTGCAGAATATATACGCAAATTGTATCATGTGTAATTTAATACACATTTCCATTGTTTAAATGTTTATTATAGTATAAAATAATTAATATATTGTTAGTAACTGGAAATTATCCTCGCTACAAACCTTTCTCAATATCACGCATGACTACTGCCGTACGCTAATATTATTAATATTAATAATATCATTACTAATAATAATGCTTCAGATTATGGTGATTAAAAATAAAAAAAAGTGGAAGAGAGAGAAAGGTGGTCCGCTTCATTAAAGGGTATTGCGTAAGTTATTTCTAAAAATCTGTAGGCTCATTTATAATGTTTTACCATATTGTTTAAATTGTTTACCAAAAATGTATTACATGTTTATATTATGGTTCTCTCTTATTATCTCTTATAAGTTGAACAATATTTGTATGTTTATCTTTCATAATAAATTCATAATAATTTAAAAATATACTGTATGCGTACCGAGATTTTCTAATAGCGAATATTTTATATGAAAGACTTATTTTTCTGTCTGTTATACTTAGTTTCCATTTGAATAGTCATTCTCTTGTAAAGCTGCTCAAAATTAGTCAATAAATTACGGTTAAAATGTTTTCATTACTACTAAATAACTCATTAAATTAATTTTTATTTTTATTTTTTCAAATATGTAATCATAGAAATTAATTAATGTATATATATATTTATATTTAATATGAGAATTTTAATATTCATCATTCATAATAAATTTGTATAAAATAATGTGTAAAATATAGTGAATTTGCAAAATGCTGAATCTTTGACAACCAAACTAAAATTGCACGCTTTGAGATATATTTTAAATTAATTTAATAATATTTAAATTTGATGTTACAATTTAAATTATTTACGAAAACCATATACTATTTTACAGATTTACAATTGCTTGATATATTATACTAATTTCTGTATCATTGCGTACTTTATAAAAAATATGAATTAAAATTGGCATTGACTTGTTGAAATAACAAAATTTTATTGTTAAAATTCACAAAAAAATTGAATATTATGAATATACATACATATGAAGTGTCTACCATAACTTAGATTATTACCAACTTGCAACGTAAATTTTGTAATTGCTATTACTTTTTGAATTTGATCTACGGTTCGTAAATTACGTTTTTCAAATATAAAAATTTTAAATAGTCTATAGTTCTAATTTTTTCACTGAAAACTTTATTGTAAATCACATAATTTGACTTTAAATTAATCAAAGAATAATTCAAATTATTAATCATATAGTATACATGATTAATAGAAAATTATTAAGACTAAATCATAACTTTTTCTTACTTCAATTTTTGTTTACATGAAATTAAATATCAATTGTTATTGTATATCATTTTATTTTATAATGTAGTTTCTAAAATGGATAACAAATTATAAAGAATATTTTAATTACTTTGTTGTGTTTCATTTAGTATGTTTTTATTTAATTTATATTCAAAAAGTTGTTCAAGTCATTGTAGTATATTTATACTTTTATACTTATTTAAAATATAACTATTTTCTACTTAGCGAGAAATGTATCACTGGATCAATTAGTTTATATTCAAACTTTTATTACATTTTTAGTTAATTTAAAAAGTTTTACTTAATAAGAAAAGTAAGACATAACTTAAAAAATATGTAAAAAGTATTTCTGAAAGAAAATTTATTGTTTAATATATGTTTTTTGTGTTTAACAAGAAAAATAAATAACGTCAAGTTGAATAGAATAAAATTATTCAGAGACTTTAAAATATCACAAAAACTTTAATATTAATAGTAATTACATATCAGTACCTAAAATATGTTAAACTCACACACACACATGCATTTATCTGCAATAATATTTTAGATTAAAAAATTTTTTACAATAAATTTTAAGCGTTTTTTGAAAAATAAAATTCTATTATTTATTATATGTAAGATATTGATAAGATATAGTGAATGAAAACTCAAAAAATTTCAATATTTGAATCAATAACTGTAAAAAATGTAAGTTCATTGTAATACCAACAATCTATCTTAAAAATAATTGTTATTACTGCAAATTCTATGGCAAATAAATGTAAAGTAAAAATCATAAAATATGATCTTGAGGTGAAAAAAAAGTATATGGCATGTAAATTTAAAAATTTTCCAATAGTATATCGTTACGATGATTTAACAATGTTAGAAAGATTTTATTATTGGTATTTTACACAAGTGACTGTACTTCGATTAAACATAAAAAACATATAATGCATTTCAATTGTCCCGAAAAACAAATAATTTTCAATTCTTAAGATTTACTAAAGTAAACGTAAATATGTACCTGATGAATACGAAACGGAATCTTCACGCTCATAATGCCTCTGGAATTTCCATGCAATTCTTAACAGACCTGACGCGATCAATATATAAATTTTAAATTTCAACAATATACACCACTCATCTTTACATGCATTTTCCAAGGACCAATTTAATTGTCATAGTTTATTTAATAGTTGATACTTTGATTACAATAACGACGAATGTTTATGAAGCCATGGTTACGAGAGGGAATGCTGTTATTGCAACCAGTGACATAGCGACCCGGGTGTATCAAACTTAGCCTCGTTTCGGACGCTCTCCCAAGGGATAGAATAAAGGAAAAAAAAGAAACTAGGACAGCTCACCTCGAGCATGGCATCGTTGTCCCAGAGCTGAGTTGCGTGATGGTGATGTCCGCTGCTCCTGGCGCGCTTTTGCGTGTAGGCGAGAGGCAGCGGCTGAGGCGGAAGTCTCATGGGACCAGAACCCTCCACGGGCACAGGCCTGTGCACCGGACTCGAGAGCTTCTCCCGTGAAAGCTCGTGTAAATTCGGCAGCGAGCCCATGGTTTCTTAGGCTCTCCACTCCACTCTTTCTACTCACTACCCTCGCTCCTAATCCAAAGAATAGATGTCCTTTTCGCAATATTCTTTTTGTACTATCTTTTTTACTACTGTAATTTGTTTTTCATTACTTTTTTGGCTTGGAAAGATCGATAAATTTCATTTATTCGTGTTATTGGCACGACGTTGTCAGTTCATAAATTAGTTCTTTGTGTCCTTCTGCTGAGTTAAATTATGGCTTATAAAATTATATGTAAATTCAGTTGGTACTTTTGAGAGCTTTCATTCATGGCGTTCGTGCTGATGATTCTTTACCATACAATTCTTATCAAAATAAAACATAACGAGTATTTGAATAAATTTTTTATTACCGTTTTCAAATACTTCTTTTAATGCTAATACGCTGATATAAGAACGAATACTTTTATTTTTTTAAGACATGACAGACATATTTTTTTTACTTCTTTTAAAAATGTTAGTAAAATTAATTTTAGTAGATCACGTTTTATAAATTTAAAAAATTTTCTTTAAATTTTTTAAATAAAATTCAGTGTTTGTCTTAAACAAACATTGTTTATTTTCAAACTATCTAAAAATATTTGATATTTGAATTCCAAATACTTAATTCGATCTGTTACCAAAAATAGTTATAAATGACTCAGCTATACTATTGTTTACAGTATAAAAAATCGAAGGAAACAATAATATTAGAACAAAATAATTTTTCTAGTTTAATAAACTAGTTATTGTAATAGTTATTTGTATCAGAAAAAGAATGTTAAACTTTATTTTAACTTTATAAAACTAATAATAACTTACTATTATTATAGTGTTTTGTTTCATAATTGTTAATCCAAGTAGCTGAATAACTTTTTCATCGAATATAATATATTACTATTTTTTTTTGTGATTGATAGAGTGTGTCTTAATAAAATTAATAAATATTACTTCGTTTTGCATAATGATACAATAACATTTAAAATTATATTGTTCAGTTTAGATTATTCTTTTGGTTCTCTTCGTTATTTAAATATAAATGTTGTTTTTAATTTACCTAAGAACTTTAATAAATCAACGAAACAATATTTCATGAAGATGATATTCATTTATGAGATTGCATTTTTTAAGTAAAAATGAAATACGAATTTGTTGCATTATAATATTTTTTACGATAAATGTTTATGGTCAGGAATACCTTTAAAACGATTCTGAAAATGACAAATATATATGAAAAATGGAACTGGTTTTAATATCATCGTTAGATCAATTGATTATCATTATCATTAGGTCGAGAAATTCTTGTTATGTAAAGTACGCCGATGCCCATGAATTGTAATAATTGTGACCTCAAAAATCTACTTACATAATATGTACCATTTTTTGGAGTAGAACGAAAAATTTGAGTAATTAAATTTTATTCATAATTAAATTTATATTTTATATTACAGGCAATGGAATACGTTACATTCAATTCTGTTAGAGATTAAAAATCTTATATCTTATAGATATTCTCACTTAATGACAACTGATATTAGATATATATGCAATTCATACAGAATTTGAGTAATTTACTAATCAAAAGCAAAAAAATTCAGGTTTCATTATATAAATTTCTTCATTATATGATACTTTTAATAATACAAATTATTAAAGAAATAAGGAAAGAAGTTAGTAAAGAATGATTTTTAATATTTATGTAGCTTATTTAATCTGTATTGACTTAGTAAATAAAAAATTAATACTTGATCTGATTCATTGTGTTTTTAATAATATATATTATTAAAATTTTATACGTCAAAGAAATTATTTTTACTCAATATAAAATATATACAAAATAAATATATAAATTACAATATAAAAATACAATACAAAAATACAAAATGAATCAGATGAGGTATTAATTTTTTATTTATTATGTCAATATAAGTTATATGAGCTACATGAATATTAAAAATTATTCTTTACTGCCTCTTTTTGTTCATTTAAATCTTATAACTGGTTTTTTTTATTCCGACACACTTCTGAACTTTTGAAACAGCTATAGAATTATATATAGATTTCAATATTACATAATGACATGAGATTACAATAAATAAATCAAAACTAAATTTGAAATAATGTGATAAAGTATAAAAATATCAAATGCAATAGATATTGTGACTATATTTGATTTTAATAAAAACAAAATTTGCTTGTAACAAATTTGATAAGATGAATAGTAGAATAATATTTTAGAAATAATTTCATATAATAGTTTTTAACATTTTGGTTAAACTGGTTAACTGGTAAAATATACGGAGTAACTTTTGGAGATTTAGGTGAATACATTAGATTTCAGGATCAAATTCTTATTCGAATTTGAATTTGAATTATTTAATAAGAAGATTGTGAACTTACCTTACTCTAAGATACTTTTTGTTTATTTAGTTTTCGAGTTATATTTCACAAAACACGGGGGTCGGTAAAAATTGTTGTACACCTATTGCGATGCATTTATTAAATTGACCATGGTGTTGGGATTTCCATCGTATGACAAATTTATACGTAAGTCCGTGGGCTGCTTGGTACCGATCAACTTGTCGATGATATTTTTCCATTTCCTTATATCTGCAAGCACACAAAATATACAACAAATATATCTTACATGTATTTAATAGATATAAAATATCATAAATAATATGGAAATATCAACATAAGTGTGTTTATATTTATTTATTCGTTTGATATTAAAATAAATTCAAAATTATTAGCTTCAAAGTGAAAGATTTTCAGTCATAACCTGGAAAAAAATTTTTTAGTAAACACGATTAAAAACAAATTACAATAGTCTTCTACAAAATCTTTTATTAATATAAAATAATATTTGCTTGAGTAATTGAGTTTACTTACGATTAATTCATTATCACTTTAATGTTTTCTCTTGAACATGTATAATTATTATATACGCTTTTATTGCATTAATTTTATTTATTATTTATGCACTATATTTTTTGTTTATGATTAAAGTATACAGATGTAGATTAACTTCTCAACTTAGAATTTATGCAACTCGTACTCCAAAATGTAGGAGAACTGATAACTTTGTGTTGGTAATTTTTCCCTTGATTTATTTTAGATTTAACAAAAATAACTTTTTATATCAACATTTTTAGTTATCTTTTAAGTATATTTAATGATCATTAATATGATAGTCATGATATTTGAATTATATATGTTTATTATCTAATTTCTAAATAAATACATTTTTCTACCGAAAGGTATCATCAAGCGATTTGTATTTTTATAATTAAGTAATTAAATTCTTCTATTTATTAGATAAACTGCAGAACTAAAGATTTAATACAATAGCCTATAAATTCAACTGTGTAGTACAATCAGTTTAGAATATTAGCAGTAACATCTTCAACAATTATTCTGGATTATTATTACTATTCGTATATACATGAATTTGATTGCGAATATTATGCTAATTTTTATTATAAAATTTACTTTGTTTGAATTTAAATTAAAATTAAAGTTTAACGTATACTTTTTTACTAATAATGATTTACTAATATTACTACATTTACTAATAATGATAGAAAAAGCAAATTGAAAGTTTTTTTTAATAATATTCAATATGACTCCCAAAAATCTCTTGGATGTTTTTCAATTACATATAAAAATTAATAAATTTTGATTTGAAAAATAGCATCAAACTTGTAAACAAATGTTAACATTATTGAAATTGTTTTCAATTTGGTTATTGCAATGATTGTTAAAAAGAATTTTGAGCAACGTCTATAATTTAAAATAAATTGAATATTTATATATTATGATAATTATAAGTAAATTGTATAAATTAATTAAAAAAAATTATGTACATCAATTAAACTGTAACATATCCTTATAACTGTAATATATGAAATAATATTTCATTATATTTGATTAAATATTATTTATAATTCTGTAAAAGGTTAAATATTTGTCCGATCTTAGGTTCAACAGGTTACTTCATTCCCAGTCTTATCTTACATAATTAGATCATATTTCAGTAATGCCTACCTGATCATTCTAATAAAATAATAAACAATAAAAATAGATTTAGTTTTATATCAAAATCACATACTTTTAGGTAGTTTCTAAAAATTTTTATTTTAATTATCAGAAGTAGGAGTTACTCTAGAGCAAGAAAAATTTATTTTAATAAGAGAAAAATTAATTTTACACTAAATATTTAAATTTTCTGTTAATTTTCTTTTGATATAACAATTTTCAACTTTTTAATGTTCAGTATCAGAAGGAAAAGAATCAAGTTTACTTTAGATTATTTTTCGAAATAATCTTGAATGTAATAGTTCTATATATTACGTTTTCTTTCTTTGAAATTCAATCATTTTTGTAGTAACCTTTTTTCCTACATAGTTCTTTGTATACATCTTTCAAGATCTTTTTTTATATATATTTATATTTTTATATTTTTATACATTTATATATTATATATTTTAGAAATTGTTTTATACTTATTTGATATTTTTTAACTTTCTATACCAGTTTATACAACTTATTACTAATAATTTTTCAGACTTATTATGTAAACAATATTTACTATTTTTCGTAAATTTAAAACATATCGATTATTTGTTTGTATTACTGAAAGTCAGAAGTTTGATTAAAATATTGAAGAGAAGTACAGATTATTCGTTTAGAGGGTCCAGAGAATGTGAACGTTTTTCAAGATGAAATATTTATGAAATATACGCATGAAACATGTTGTTTCATAATCTTTTACCGACTTAATATTTGCTAGATGTAAGATAAATTATATACAGAAGGGATAAAATTCAGATGAGCCTGTCTATACATTTTATTTTTTGACTTATAAAAGGGCGCAATTTGTTAAGAGTCGCGTATTTGACGGGGATTTAACGGCTGTGATATGTAGGAGTGGATTGGATTCGTCACGTAGTCGTATTTGATGTTAGAAAATATATGGGAATGCAAAACTTTTATTCAAGGTTACAGTCGTTCTCATTGCATAAAGTTTAAGCTTTACTGCAGTATATTCATTTTCTATGAACTTTTTATATATATGTTAAAATCAGCATAATTTCACATTTTAACTGTTTAACGAACAAAATGTATATGTATGGAGATTAAAAAAGTATGTAAACTAAAAATGCGTTTAAAAATAATTTCATCTTCATTATCTTCATTCAAGTTATGATTTTTAAAAATATCGTTAATACTGTAATATGTTTTTGTTTATGTTATGCGATGAAGAAATGAATATATATTTTTAGATTTTCGAATAATACTGGAAAAGAAGGTTTAGTGGATAGACTTAAATATTCAATATTAAAGCTAACGCGTACTTATAATACAAAGAACATAGATATATATACAATCATGATATACACGTAAACAGAAATATTACTATTCATTATTGATAGTCCAGCTAGTAAATGCATCTCAAATAAGACTGAAATGAAATTTAGGGCAAATTAATTAAGAATTTTAATTTACCTTTTTTTATAACAGTATTTAATTGTAACAGAAGATTCACCTGTAAATTGATTAATGAAGTGATAAAATTAATTAATTAATTATTAGTTAATATTTAAACAGAGTTGTTTGTAAATAATTTTAATTAATTTATAAAATTTTTAGAGTATGAATTCTAATAGGGAATCAATAATTTATGATTTTTAAAAATATTTAGAATAATATTTTATGACTTTCAAGGCGTTTCTTATTAATGAGGATCATGGATTGCGATAAATAATGTTTATGTAATTATTTGTTTAAGGATAACTTTTGAATAATTAATGCTATAAGCTATCGAGTGCACAACATATTAACGTAAGTCCAAACTTGATGTTTTTTCTTTTCCTTCTTTATCTCTAATTATTCTCCCTCTTATCGGTCTAATCCCCTAAAATATGTAAAAGAAACGTTTTTAAATTCCTTTCGGTATTTAAAAATTGAAAGAACCACCCTATTGTCTCATTTTTGATACCAACGTAACTTTCTTTGGACAAGAGATAAGAGACAAGAAACAACAAGAGGTAGATATACCTTTACATGATACTTTTTAGAAAGAAATCCGTACATAAAATGCAAAATATTGAACTCTAAAAAAAAATAATTGATCATTTTTTTTAATTTATGTCATTTTACATAAGATCTGCCATCGGCTTGTTACCGATAACGACTGAATGTGCAAAGCTTCTTCATTTTATATTTCTCAACACGTAACGCTTGCAATGTGATAAGGTTATAGAGTTTATATTAATTTATGAGGATACTTAACGGGGTATGGAATATGTGGGGTATGTAAAATATATATTCAGCAATCAACATAATTCTTAAGTAATAATAATTTTTTTAAGTTATATTTAATGTATGTAATGTAAACGTAAAAAATTGCTTATAAATGAGATCTACATTATCAAGGTAAAGGTTTTGAGTAAATTTTTATCATAATTTGTAATATAATATATATAGAATCAGTACTGCTTATAACTATTAACTAAATGAAAATCTTTTAGATAGAGGTCATTTATTATTATTTATATGAAAGTAGAGGTGAGCCCAAATAAATTCAAATTTGAAACTATTATAATTAATTTTTTGTGAATAAGTTTAGATTATAAACGATCTATTTTTTATTTTATACTAATATTGTTACCTTTTATGCTTCTTTTGACAATTGATTAAATTTAGATATGGTAAATAATGTATAAATATTATTTCTTCTTAAATATTTTTTTATACAAAAATTTAAGTTAGCGTCTTTTTTTTGTAAAAATAATATTAAAATATAAATTTCGTATTTAAATTTATTTAACTGCGTATCATTATTACATTCAATTATACTACCTTTTAATATTTTTCTATTATTTTAATAATTTTCTATTATAATAGAATTGTAATAGTTTTTAAGAGAACAAAAATATTTCTTGTATATTTTATATTAAATTTCAACTTATAAATATTTATAAGTATAAATAGTTATAGTAAATGAATTTTTTGTCAGTTTTCATTAGATTGACGAAAATAGCAAAGTAAAATAAAGAATAATTAACAAAATTAGGCAAGAAAAATTTATTAAATTCTTATAGATTATAAATCGCTAATTAAAAATTTCTCTAAATATAATTATTGAAAAATTTGGAGTAATGTGGATCGTAGATAATATTTCTACATTTTAAATATTTATCATAATTATTGAATTTTTTCAATTCTTTAGAGAAAAATTATTATTCTATTTGATCTCAGAAAAAAGTAGAATGTTAATTGATAACTTATTAGGATTTATAAGGCTCTATAATTCAGTAATATCTTAATAATTATTATGGTTTAATATATAAAAGAAATAGTGAAATTTTGTGTTGATTGTAATATCATTCGCGTATTTAAAAAAAGGACTGGTTTATTTTTTAATTTCGTTGTTCAAAACTTGTTCTTTTTTCATAATGTTTTCGAGAACAAAAAGAAAAAGTCTAAGTAAACCGAATTGTAATTGGAGAATATCAGGCGTGTCAAAAATATTGATTGTATAGTCAATACTTCAATTTTTTCATTAGATGACGTTTTTTCTAATTTTTTAGCATTGTGGAAATTGCTGCAGCTACAGCGTTGAAGTAAATTAAGTATTTCGGAAGGCTGTATTAGCTCGGCGATAATGTAATAATTTTGTCGAGTAAAAAACTTAATAAACCGGGAATCTCCAATTAAATTTTCATATAATGTCTTAGGTAAATATTTCCTTATACATTTTTTCTTCTTTTAGTGTAAAATGTTCTTTTTGTATTATGATTAAAATTTCGTTTACTACTAGTTCGATGATATTTTTAAACAAAAGAAAATTTATTCTTCCATGCAACAGCGATAAAAAATGAACTTTTAAACAATTAATACATTTCAATAATACATTTCAATTTTATATTATTATGATTATATTTAAATAATTAATTTTTATATACAAACCAATAGTAACAACGGATTTTTATATTATATGTGTTTAGATATTTTTCATAGTCTTTGTTAAATAGTAATTTTTTGATCGACACATGAATGAAAATAAGGAAACTACTTTTTAAAATGTGAAACAACATTTATTAAAAAATGATGGTGTTCGATGAATCCAATCGATTTTATCCAGTTAACTATAATTTCAGCGCAGACTTTTTTCAGACCTAATCAGTGTTTAGATATTTATTTTTTGGCCAATTCAGGCCACTAAGAAAAAAGAGCTTGTGTCAAATTGTTACTACGGGTCAGTGTTCGCTGAAAGAGATAGAATGAATAAAATACCATCGAGCCATGGAAGTTCCATCACGTTTCTTCAGATGTTGATGCGAAATCGCTAAAACGAAGGCGCGACATCGTTATCTGACGATTCAAATTTCGAAGATGGCAAAGAAATTATAAAAAAAAATGAAAAGCAATGGATGTTCACATTTATAAAAACAGGTGACTGTTACGGAGTTCGTGGCTCGGATAACAACGACGTTATTTCTCAAGAGCGTCCTTGATCGAGAACTTGACGCAAGCGTCCACTCGACGGAAGCAGATACTACCTAGGCGTTAATTGTCTCGAGAGAAGAGAAAAAAATTGTGTCTTTTTTACTTATTTTAAGACGCCTAGACTGCGCTTTGCATTCAAACGAGTGTTTTTTCGATATTGTTTTTATTCGTGTTTCATGAAGAGGCTGGAGTTTTTCTTTCTGCAGGCATTGTTCTGCATGCATTAACATGTTATTGTTTAATCTTGATGACCTTCATCAACGTGATTCGATTTCGACATAATTGACAATCATATTTATTTATTATAGACTTGTCTGCACTGAGGGAATATCAGAATGATGGAGTAAAAATTTGTTGTAGCATCGCAGCCTTTATTTGGAAATTTTCAGAGAGTGACTGATATTGTTTCCTATATGTCGAAAATTGATTAAATAACGTTTTACTGTATAATACGAACGCAATTATTAATGTCTTCAATATTATTGTAATTGTAAGTAATTTGAATTAATTAATTAATAAGGTAAACTGTAAAAATGTTGATGAAATAAATAAATCATAATAAATTAAACTTTAATTTTCAACAATAGGATAAACATCATAATTGCTTAGCTTTTTGATGCATAGCCAGTTATTATATTAATTAAAAATTATATTTTATTCATATTAAATGAATGATTAATAAATTGCCTGTTTGTTAAAATTAAAGTTATTATCTATATTATAAAATGTTGATAAATTAATTGACATTAATATACATTCATAGAATGGTAAAGCTATTTTCTTTATGTACACATGTCACACAGATATGAATAAAGAAATATATATTATTAACTGCTTGACATTCCATTTGTACAATACAATTATAATAAACCTAAGTCGATTTTGGAGATTAATTTTAACTTATTTAAAAATTATTATTTTAGAAGAAATAATAATTTCTTCAGAATTTCTAAATAATTTCAGAAGCTTTATTTTATTCTCAAATTTTGAATATTTTAATGAATACAAAACTTGTTTCATTTTAAAATCGATCGATCAAGATGTAAAAATGTAATTTTAAGCTAATAGCTGTTGCTATCAACTACTCAAAAATATTTTAAACAATAAAGGAGTTTTTGTAATAAGTCTGAGTGTATTCCTCATTTACGAGCGACAGTTTCTCCTTTCGAAAAATTCGTTCCCACGAGTACCGATTCCTGCTCCAGATTCAAAGGAGACTTCTTCGCAGTCTCGTGTGGCAACTGCAGGTAAGAATATAGTGCTGAACTTTGCTTGGTTGAGAGAGGGGCAAACGAGGAAAAAAAGCACGTGCACAACGTGACTCGTCGGCGAGGGAGCGCAAGAAGTCACATGCGCACAATGCACGCGTTCTACGGTACACGCCCTGATAATAACTACGAATGGCGAGAGCTGACAACAATCGTGATAATATGCAAATTCTTCTCGATAAGTCTATTTCTATGATTTATATAAAATAGTAGCACTATGCCATATATCTTACATGTTTATGCAATGATTTATTTTTCGATTAACGACTTGAGAAAATCAAGCCTACCAATTTTTTTATCATAGTCTGCCTTATAATCACAGGCACGCAAAGGTATATTAAATAGAGACTTTGGAATTGTGTACTAATAAGTTATTATGCCCCTCATTCTGGGGGTGTTTTCACGAAAGTTCGATCGATTCCCAAGTTTATTCGTAAATGTATCGATATTTTGAGTGAATTTGACAGAGTATTCAAAGTTATAAAAACTTATCCGTTAAATGGAATTTGCTTATAACGATGAATAATTGGCCTCGCGAAGATGCAAATATCTTTAGTCATGACATTAGCCATAATGTCTAGCTCTTTTTACGTCATTATAAAAACTCTAGATACCGCTATGTAAATGAATTATACAAAGAATAAAATATTCAATGAATGAAAGAAAACAGAGCATTGTAAACATTATTATTGTTGTTATTATTATTATTAAATAGATTATGTTATAAAAAAATTGATAAGTTAAAATTCTCATATAAATAATAAACTAGAAAATATTCCTACCAATAAAATAAACCATTACTTTAATCTGTAAATTTAATTCGTAATAATTCTGCTAAATAAATCGAACTACTCCTTTTTTATACGATATGCAATGAATAAAAGATGGAAAATACAACTTAACAAAGAAGGAAACTTAGAAAATTGAAATTTAAACTATGTCAAGTTTTATTTGATATAGTTTTATTTGTATACAAAAAATTACCTACAGTTAAATAATGGAATACTTGCGAGTGTCAAAATAATTATTTTAATAATTGAAGAGTTTGTAGAACAAATAAAAGGAAACAATTTAATAATATTGAAACATTTACAACTGTATTACTTGAAAACTAAAACAATTATAAGATATTCTCTAATCTCATATAAATAACAAATATAAAACGTTTTGCGTGAATTGAAATAACTTCATTCCGTCTTAAAGTTCACCATTTTACAAACAATATTTACTTCATAACGAAACAGAACAGTCCACTGTCAACATTTTATTATGAATATTTTATGATTAGTATATGAATATATTCATCGGAAAATTAATCAAAAAGATTTCTTATAACTTATCTTTAACTTTTTCAATAAAAAATAAGTTTAAATTGTCAAATTTAGTATGTTAATAAAGTATTGTTTATATTTTAAAGAATTCTTCATTATAAATATTAGATTGGAAAAATAATCAAGTTTTGTTTTAATTATGTTGTGAATAATTAAGGGTTATTTAAATAATACAACTTTTCTTTTTTCGCTCTAATTGTTACTTTTAGAGAAAAGGTTATCACGATGAGATTTTTTGGTATCGAATATCTAATTCATAATGAATACAAATTCATTATGAAAAATTTTATAAAATTGAAATAAAAAGAACAGAGTTATTTTATTAATTATTAATTAATAATTTGGTTTATAATTAATAATTTTGTATCTTTTTCAATAAATATATATATATAAATGTTGATTTTCGATGAAAATTATGAAATTTTATTCAGTCTATTTTAATAATATTAAAATGATTTATTTAGTAAAATATATTTCATACAGATCATGAAATTGGGGTATTTAAAGATTATTCATGTTTATGAATATTAATAGAATCTGAGCATATATTTTTTTAATAAATACATATATAAAATATTTTAAATATTCTTTAATTTATGAAGCATTGAATTAATTAGTTTGAATATATTAAATAAATTATAACATTGTTATAATATATGTAATATTTATACGTCTTATTCAAATACTTACCGTATATAACTAGTATGAAAGTATGTTTTACAACTATTTTATGCATGTCATAAAATATTTGTTTTATTCTTTCCTTAAAGTTTTTTTAATGCAAAAATTAAAACGATTTAATACACCTATCCTGAATTTATGTACTTTTTATTAATCTAACTTTTATCATATTTTTATATAATAATATTTACAAAAAAAAATAAGATTGAAAAGATTGACAAAGTCTCATATCATATATCAAATAAGTATTAACTCTAAATTACTTCTTAAAATTATGACAATAATTTAGAATTATTAGAAATTTTTTTATAGTAATTGTTTATAAATTATTTTTTGACTGTATTATTTTTATTTTAAAATACATGACATCTCGATTCTATAGTATACCATAAAACATTTATTTCACCAGTTATAAATATTGTTCAAGAGCTGATAGATATCCTACTTTATTGTTTGAGATTAGTTTTATCTTCATTTTTAAAATAGGGCAGCTTATAGTAGTGTAAAATTACATGGAGTAATATCTATTAATCAATGAATTTAGTATTTTTTTGATATAATAAAAATATAATTTTATATACAATCAAATGACCATTGCATATTTTCCTGCTTGACTATGGTTAACTTCCTTTGGAATAATATTCAGTCACCTAACGAAAGGTAATAAAATATTAGATAAAATAAAGACAAAGTACATAAATTTAGAATAATTACAAAGATATGTATAACAAAATTGTGATCCTGATAATTGAGAAAGGTCTACCATATTGATATTAATTCAAAGATAACATGCCATGATTTTCGTAATATGGGTGTTGTATTGATAAAATGTGACACAAAGTATTGTTGAAATTAATGAAAGTAAATTATGTGCATAATTAAAGAAGGTAGGTAATACATTTGTACGGGATATAATATATTGAAAATTTTTTTGTTTCTCTGATCCACTTGACAATGATATAATACATTAGTACCTAAGGCGACAACTTCCTAATGCTGTATTAATGCGAAAGTAAATTATCTTTACTCTGTTTTTTATAATTGACTATTCTAAAATTGGTATTAAATACAATAGATTATCTTTTGAATTTTTCGTTTGATGTGAGTTTTAAATATATAATAAAATTATTTTCCATATTTTTTTTACATTAATTTCTTTTCTTCTATACTTAATATTTTTAAAACGTATATAAATTAAAGTCTATTTTAAATTTCTCTATAACTATATATACATGGATGAGTTAACAAGAAAATATTTTTGCAAAATATTTATTTTTTGATATTGAATATGATTATAAATAAAATATAGAAAAATATCTTCATGGATATTATTGTGCCCAAATATGTATAAGAAATTTCTTAATAGGACATATCGAAGAAATTTTCTTTTATATCTATGCATAACTTTTCAATTTTTTAACTGTGTAGAAAATTATTATATTGTGACTATTAAATGTTGGAGATTTCAAAATATAATTATTTCGTCTTTTGGAAAGATTTCTAATAATCTCAAGATTAATCAATATAATATTTATTATGTTACAGATAAAAGAATTGATTTTCCTTCTTTTACAAATAAATACTTTTATCCTGTAAATACTGACATAACTTTTCGGAATATTTATATAATTTTATGTAACTTAGTTAATCGTTGATTATAAATTATGTGTAACAGTATAATTTATATTTCTGACTTTTCTCTTTATCATGAAAATAATATAAAAATGAACATTGAAATAAAAAACTTTGTGAATTGAACATTTATAATTATAATTAAACTAAATTAGTAATTTTATTATTAGCAGAAAATATGAAAATAAATGAAAATATTGTCTCAAATCGTTTCTCTGTAAGATAAATAATAAAAACCTGTATAATTCTAAAATAATTTTATAATTCTATAAAATTACAGTCATTAGGAAAGCATACTGTGATGCGATTATTATACGATTATTTATATTTATCGCGAAAAGTGAAAAATGAAATCGAACTTACATTACACAAGTATTTATTTCACCATGTCGTATTAGTAGATATTTTATAATATAAATACAACGAACAAATTACGTGAACGTGTGGGTGTAGTATTCAGATCCGAAGGCGAACCTGTTTCTTGTAATCGCACTACTAGTATTACGATAAGGTACGTCTCGAAGTTTATTTTTCTCATTAATTACTTATATATAAAACCAGTTTCTTTCTTTTTTTTCTATTTCGAGTTAGGCTTTTAACAATATCGATGTATAATATCTTTCCTTGAAAAAATTATTTAATTATCGTAGAAATCTAAACTTATTATAGAATGAATACATTTACAATAATATAGAGAAATAATTTCTTAATAATATCAAACAATATAATATCAATTATAATAATAATTTATATTCCACGATATTAGTAGATATCGTTATTAGAAGGTGATAAATTTAAAATATTATTTTAACTTTTTACCAAGTCTTTTATTATGCTTTTTGTTGTAACTTGTATTTTTATTAATCCTTTACGTTATTTTTTATTAACTGTCAAATAAGAATAGAATTTACGTAAAAATATAAAATCGAAGATATGTACTTACTTTTATTTTCAGTTTATTCATTATATACATTTTGTTTGTATTTTGAATCATAGCTATTAATTTGATACAAAGTTATATGAAAGTATAGTGAAGCACATGAAATAGAAGAAATATATAAATAAATGATACATCAGAATGTAATTTGAAAATTAGCATACTATAGTTTATTAATAAATTATAATAAATTATAATAAATTATCATTATTTTAATTAGAATTAGAATTTATTTTATATCTCATAATTGTTTAATAAAATTGAATTATTTAATAAAAATGTCTAATTTATTATGATACAATGCTTCAATTTTAATTATTACTAATATTATCCAATAAAGTAAATATTCATGTAATTCATCTTGTATTACATTTAACATGTAATGGAATGCATCAGATGTTTTAAGATACTATTTTATATTTTTGCCTGATAAAAATTAATGATAAGTTACAATATAATAAAGGAGTTACAAAATTATTAACATAAGAAAACTGTACATTTACGATGTTACAGAAAACATCAATTTAATAGATACAAATTAAATTTTTGTGAGAATAATTATATACTTTATATAAATATTTAGTAAACTAATATATATATAAGCTTGATATTTCAGTTTTTAGAATATAATTCATTCCATTACATTTGAATCTAAAACGATTCTGTTATATATTTCTCATATAAGTGAATTAACTAAACACTAAACTTTTTGTAATTCAGTAAATATATTGTATGTTAAATATGTAACTTATAAAATATTAAAAAGGTAAGAAATAAAAGAATAGGAATTGTAACTTGTAAGGTAGTGTCATCGTATCGAGACTATCAGTGCATTTATTTCATTTATTTTTTGAAAACAAATAAAATAAATGGAAGGAGGAAAAGTAACCGAATTTATTTTTTGACTTAATATTCAATACGTAAAAGCAGATACTATTAAAGTAAATTTGCGTAGGTTTTCCAGTTCTCAATAACATTGTTATTGAGAAGAATTCTTTATACATTTCAGAATTTCTTAGTACAAAAAGTTTAGTATTTTGTTTTATTTTAAGTATTTTTATAAAGTTATGTTAAAAAAAATTTAAAACATTTCCATAATATATTAAAATTGAAATAGCCTTTCATTTACTCATTTTTTTCTTATGAAAAACTTGAAGTTATTTTTCAAGGGCTGTTTTGATGAGCAAATTTCATACTTTAACTGTGGTTTGTAATTTCAAAATTGACTTTAAAATTGAAATTTTAAGTTTTATATTTTAACGTATAAAACAGAGAATTTGTGGCTTAAAGTAATTATTTTCAACTAAACATTTATATTGTAACTAAAAATAATATTGAAGATTAGTTCGTTTCATAGTCTCATATAGATGCATCAATACAGTATGTACATTCTATAGAAAAAAGTATCGAAAAATTTCATGATGAAAAAAAAATTATTAAACGTATACCTAAGAGTTCCTAAGTAAAATATTGAACAAGAATTATTAAATTATTTTAATTTAATTAAATTGAAGGTACATTTATTTAAAAAGTTAAATTCTGTGCAATAAAAGTTATTAATCTATATGAAAAGTAAGAAATTTCTATTAAAGAAAATAAAATCAAATTTTAATTATGAATTAAATGTGCAGTAATATTATCGGAGAATAGACAAATCTCGTATTTACAACATGTATTAAAGGAAAGAGAATTAAAACTGAAAACATTTCGTTTATAAAAATACTTCGAAAGACTATGAAATATTTACTTCAAGTCCAAATATGTTCATACTTAAAATAAGATAAAAAAGAAATATTTACTTTTTTATTATACTTATGATATGCTTGAATGAAAAAATGGTTTAAAGTATAGTTTTGATATTTAAATGACAAACTCCTACGAAACAAAAATATTCTTTATATATGATATTTACTAGATATAAATATGTAATTGTATAAAAGAAAAAGAAAAAATAAATAAAAAAATAATATTTTCTGTGTTTTCAGAAGTTTATAGATAAAATTGCAAAGAGTTTTCAAATTAGTGTTCAGTAATTTTCGAGTCATACAAATTGATTAAAAAAAATCAATGTTGTTCGAATATTAAAGTATATTAAAAATATAAATGTTACAAAAATTTTGTTTTAAATAAAAAAAGAACCAAAAGAATAATTCAGTATTCTAAAAAATTAAAAGTTGTTACAAATAACAAAGGAATAAAATTAATGCTTCAACTAATGAAGAAGTTCTTAATGCTGTATTGTATTATTTTTAATTGTAATTATATTTAGAAATAAAATTTACATATTACATTGATTAGTGAAAATATTGGAATCCGATAAACCAGAATAAAAGGACAGGAAACTAATAATTCATTATTCTTTTCCCTTTTTTTAAATTTAATCAGAAGTAATAATGATATATTTTAAAATATTTTCAAAATAAATATATTTTATTAATATGTAATAAATGAATAAAACTGAATTATTTTAATTAATTTTTAATCTCTTACGTCCTAGTGAAATTTGATAGAGGCACTTAATAAAAATGAAAATTAAAATAAAGAAAGAAGAAATTGTTATTTATATTATTCATAAGCATAAATAAAAATTTTTTATTAAATTTGTAATTATATTTTCTAATATTCAATATTTTGTAAATTATTAATAGAAATATATTAACAGAAAAGTTCGTAAGTAATTTTATTTATTTATCGTTACATTTTCATTATTTGGTTATGATCCTGTATAATATTTAATAAATAAAAGTAATCAATATATATTCGATTATTTTTAAAAATGTAAACAAAGAAAAATTTTCATTGGAGTATACTTGGATGTATTGATGAGATAAGGAGACAGGAAAATAGATTTGCTAGCTTGTATTACTTTATGTTCCATTTTATTTTTCAATGTAACTATAACTGAGGGAATGTTCTCACATTAATTTAACTTCTCTTAAAATTGTAAGTTTTAAATTAAATACATCATAAGTTCATTTGAACAAAACATTTTCAGTAAAATTATTGTTGTATTTTACAAAATCGAATTACATGATTTAATATAAAGTAAAAGTTTTTATTCAAATGATAAATATACAAGATAAATCTTACATTTTTTAAAATTTTTGTTTTGACAATAGGATAAATACGTTCATATTATGAAATGATTCCATAATTAATAAACATCCAAGAGTAACTTTTTTATTGTTTTTTTTTAATTAAGTAAACCATCTTTAAAACCATTTTTAATAATTAAATTTTAAAAGAAAATAAAAGTCTAGTAGATGTATAATTAAAATTATCCCGACAATGAACGGATAAACATATTAATTTTGAATTGTAGTATAAGTATGTTTTTTTTAATGTAAAATTGTTGTATTAAATATGTAAAAATTAAAAAATAGTTCAAATTCATTTTATTAAATTTCATTCTGAATTTAATAAAACTGCAATAATAAAATTAACATAAAAATTATTTTCATTATTGAATGCGTTTCATGAAATATATATTGCTCATATTGTTAGGTATCGAAACGTGCTGTGTCATAAAAAGTGAATTAAGTGAAATTAAATAATTGTCATTCATTAATAAACTCGTGTTACATACATGAATTCCTAAATAGACAAACTTAACAACTGAAACTTCTTCGCGACTGCAATGGATCACCTCGAACTCTTTATTAAAATGATCTTTTTCTATTGGTATACACGCCCCTCAAGAAATACCCGCCAATAGTAAGTAACAACACCAAGACAAGCCTCTGAACGAAAAAATATTCGTCTATCGAATAGAAATATAAAATGACGATATCCTGATAGAAGCACTTTATCGTTTATGGTAAGTGTATAAGAAAGATATATTGCTAAGTCAATTAAGTATCATTGGATGGATATTACAATATAAAAAATTTTAATGCAGCACATAAAAAGCAAGCATATTAATTATTAAATAAATTTTGATTACCTGTCAATGCCATTTTATGAAGTAATATGTAATTATTTTAAGTAAAAATAAAAGCGATTTATATATTGTAAGATTTATTCGTTTCAAAACAAAATTTCGATCGTTTATTATTATTATGCAATATGTATTATATGCACGCATGTATGGTAACTGCATGTTTATGCACACGTATATATACATAAAATTGAAAGTTGATATAAATATAATTTTTAAATGGAAACCATGTAAACAAATCTACATTGGAGTGTTAAAAAAGAGATCTTTAACTGATATTGTTCGTACTCGGTAGCAAACTAGTAATATTCATTTATTAATGTTTTTTATGTTAATTTCGATTATGAATTGTTTCATATATTATAATCAGACATAATCAATAATCAATTTTATTTTCATAGGATAGTGATATAAATGGAAGTTATTTTTAGAAGAAATTGCATATTTCTGTATTAATAGTTTCCTAATACTGATTGTATATATTAATTAAAAAAATTAGGAGTAAATATCACTGAAATTTTTTTATAATAGTCGAATAAATTAACTAAAATTTATGGAACTATAATAAGCTAAAAATATGATCATTATATTGATTAAACTTACAGTAAAAATAAACTATTGTAACGCATAACCGATAATGTGAGAATATCGTGCGTTTGTTTCAATCTGATAATGAATGAAATACAAAATCAGCGGCACGTAGTTTACATAGTCTGATACAATTCATTTTTTGTGTTATTTATTAAATACTATTTCAATAAAATACCTCGTATTTTAATTACTGTTCATAGTGTAACATATAATTTTATTCGACATTAAACTAGAAAATTACAGTTTCATCTCTTAATGAATCAAATAGAGAATTTATTACTTAACATTATTATTTTAAACGGAAGTTTCGTAATATACTTTAAAATATAAGAAAATATGGAGAACATTTGATAGGTACATTTATTATAATATAAGTTACTTTTATCAGGCACATTATACTATTACTTGGAATTATACTACAGTACTTTTAATAAAATAGTAATCTATAAATTTTTCAACAATTTCCTAAGTAACTGAAAAATATTTTTTTACTCAGTAGGACATTTTGTTGCCAGAAAAGTAAATGATTTCATCTATTCATCTGGCTAAAGCACGTTTTCCACGTATAAATATGCAGACCGAGGAGAATATCTATCTATATATGTGCTTACATATATTTGTGCTCATTACTAAACTCACAATAACTTAGAAGATTGGTTCTCTTTCACCAACAAACCTCTTTTAGAATTCACTTTTTTGTACTAGATTAAAATTACTATGTTAAAAAAAAATGGAAAAATGGTACGTGTATGCTATGAAAATATACACTCATCAAAGAGAAAAATAAACTTACGACATGGTCCAGACACTGTCGCTCTGCAATGGATCTTCCACAAGACAACATTCAGGCTTAGCTTACCAATACCGGCAAATTGATGATAATCTCGTGTACCTGTTCTCTTTACGTAAGAACTTACTTCGATTATGACTTGCTACGCTTGCCGGTTATCTCTTTCATGCTTGCCACATGACGTACTCCACTGGGTTCGTTAACCCGTGATAGCAAATCGTCGTCGTTTAAACTCTTGGTATTGCATCAGCGGCTACTGACGTTGGCAATGTTACTGCGGAGGTGGTCACGTTTTATCTGGGATATTCAGAAGCTAAAGATATGCGCGCAAGCGTATTCTACCTTTCATCTTCCCATTCGTTCCCTTCCTTTTACTTTTGCTACGACCTTCTCCAAATCACCCTCTCGCGGGATTCTCCACTTTCTCTCTCGCTTCCCCTCTTAGAAAAGGATATGACAGCGCAGACTCTCTTTATCCGACACCGCTCTACTTTGCTTCCAAATGAATAAGCTCATCAGCTTGAATATCATTAGATATATAACCTATGTCTCAAATTACTTTGAATAACTCTTGTATGCAGTTGGATAATCACACTTAAATCACAGTAGTGCCTTTGCTGTTCCTTTTCGGTTACTAGCCAAAGTAATCTCTTGTTTATACTATTTTCCATCTCTTCTTTCTGCTATACTGTTTCATTTTCTTTTTTCTAGCAAAATCTTTGCATCTTTGCTGTTCTTCTTTCCTCATCGTGATTATTTCTTTTTTCTTTTTGTACTATTTTGGTATCTCGTCTTTCATGAATACTTAGTTTATCATTTCTGCTTTACACATTCACCCTCGTGTTGTGCCGTTGGAGTTGGTTGCTATTTGGATCGATAGAAAGGCGATTGCGTAGTAGTAACTGAAGCGAGAGAGAGAGAGAGAGAGAGAGAGAGAGACCGTGTATGATTTTTTGAAAAATCCAACAATGAGTATAGTCAATATTGTGCAATTCTTAGCTTCCTTTTTTTCCAACCTTCCTCCCGCTGTGTCTTCTCAAGCAAACTCGAAGACCATAATAAAATGGAAGGAGCATACATATATACATATGCACAGTACCTGTTGAGTGCCGGTTTACCAGTGAAATTAATCTAAAATAAAGAAATTAAGTATACGAAATCATTTAATTGGAAAAATAACAGGTCACAATCAATATGGCATCTTTTTTCAAGTTAAAAATTTTCTTGTTACTCAATTAAATATTTTCAACTTAATTAAAAAAAATTAAATTCTTGTTTTGATAAAATATCTCTACATAAGAACAGAATTTTTATATAGTTTCATAATTATTATAAAATTATCAAATTACCTTTACTTACAAAGTAAATAGCAATACAGAAACTAAAGTTGGTTTTGTATACTATAAAACAACGACATTCGTTCTATAATCCAATTTTTAGACTTTACTAATACAAAAACAGTACATTTGTTACTATACTAAAAGTTATAAGTCTGAGGATACATCAGTTGCTACTAGAAAAAGCTTTTTCAACTTGAATGATTATAGTTTTTAAATATGAGTTTAAATCATTATCATTTATTGTAATCTAAATTTAAAACTCATAAAAAATATAAAATGATTTTATTAAATAACTTTATTATTGTGAAAAAATAAATTTAAAATTAATTGAGAGAAGTATTAACTTTACTTTTCTGTATATTTTATTATATTTTAAATCGAACTCAAATCAATAAAATAAATTGAACTCCTATGATTTTTACGACTTCATTTATATTATTTAATTGTAATGCTTCATCATCAAAAAAATATTTAACAGTTTGTTGATGAATACAAAGAGTACTTTAGCATAAAGGTCATTTATTATATTTGTTGTAATCGTATAAATTATATGTAAGTCATGTAAATCAATATAAAATTAAGATGAGTGCTCATAACGACGTTTAAAAGTTAAATTTATAGGCACTCACGAAAGAATGAATTTTTCAGTTTTTACGTAAGTAAATTTATTCCAACTTGAAAGTCACTGTGACGACTATTATTGAGAACAATTCAAGAAATTGAAGCCTCATTTGCAAATTTAAAAATATTAATATTTGTAGCTAAATATGTATTATACTCAGATAAACATATTTTTACTAAAGTAAATTTTATTGCGTTTGAATGAAATAAATTACGTAGAAAATATGAAATTATTTGTTTGAAAAATCTATGAATTTATCAGTAATTCTTTATATTGCTGAAATTTTGATTGTATTATAAAATTATTCATAACAATTTTTACAACATGTTTCTAAAGAATTTAAATTATTATTGAAACTTCTTTATTCTGTTTTTCTTTTTACAATTTAACGTTTCTATATTTATATATATTAACTAAAAATACTAAAGTTTTAGTATTTTATTTTATACTATTATAGTTTTGATAGCTTATTTCCAATGAAGAAAATTAATTTTTACTAAGTTAGAATAAAATTCCAAAATTTTATTTCAAAATATTTAAAAAAAAAGCAATTTCAAAGAAGATCGAATAAAATTTAAGCAACTGTAGGTGTATTTCAATGTAATGAATCAATTTATAAATGTAAATAAATAGTGAAATTCTATAAATTTAATTTAATAAATTTTTGCCATTTCTAAGTAAGAAAGAAGCTTCTTATGCTTTCAAAATAATACATTTAAATATCATGTTCATAAAATGTGGATAAAATATATTAATTAAAAATGGATGTACGTGTTATCAAAGTTAATTTATTAACATTATATTTAAAGTATTAGTTATAAATTTTGTAACATTTATTATCTAACAAAACCGTATTTAAACTCCAATGATATAAATGAAATAAGCTAAAATACGTTTAACTATTGTATCAAAATTAATGAGAAAGAAGTTTTAACCCGTATATAAAATATATTTAAGTCTTTATTTTAAATATAATTTCATTAAGCTTGAAATATTTATATTTAGTTTTAATTTAGTTTAGGCTTTTACCCTTAAGCAACCTGTATACAATCTATTTGGAGTTTACTCCATATGCAATAACAGGAGAAAGACGTATGTGTTCATTTGATTTAATCAGTGAGACGAACTTTGCTCCATATTTTATACATAAGTAATTTATCCAAGATAGTGATTTTCCCTTTTTTTATGATATATAAAGATCCAATGATTGAAGATAAAGAAAGAAGGGTTAAATATCATTCACAGGGATATCTTGATCAAAGATTAAAATTGATCAATGAGTCTATTTGGTTTGGTGTAGTTATCATTTACTATTTATTTTAAATACGTGCTTGGACGTTTATAATATTGCAGTTTCATTTTAAGATGATTTCATTAAAGCTACTGCTGTAAGTAATATTTATATCTGAAAGTATACTATACTATGAAAAATTTCTAAATTCATTAAAGATCTGATATATTACATTGGTATTTGAATTTCGCTTGAAAATGACTAATATAAAGTACACAAGTGTTTATCATAAACAAGCTCATAATTCTCTAACGTTTATATATTTATAAATTCTAATTATTTTTAACAATATCTAAAAATTATAACTACTATTAATTACAATTTTTTAAGCAGCTACTTATTATTGTAATCTAAAGTGTGTCACTAATAATTTAGTCTACTCTTCACATAACTTCATGCAATTTAACCTTTTTCTTCTTCTTTTATTTTTTATTTAAATAATTTACATATTTTGCTACCACATTTTCTTTTATACTAATCGAAGTGACATTAAATATTAAACAATGATATTTAATTCCTCAATTTAACCCTCGATTAATATTGTCCCGTTTATACTGGTATATCTAAAAACATCGTGACGTTAACTGTATCGCACAAAATCGGCTATGCATAAATCTATATTTTTAAACAAGGAGAAAAGATAGTGTAAGTATGCTTATCTTTATTGGATAAATTTTATGAATGTTTTTATATTGATAAATGTATCTCGTCACGTGTAAGTCAAAACTTTAAAATGAATCCCAAGCATAAGGATTCCGTGATTGACAGAAAACTCAATAAATTGACTTTTCTCAACTCGATGTTTATAGATTCTGGGAGTTCTTCACATTATTAGTTTAAAGCGTATAAAGTTATTATTCTCTAATTTTTGAAAAGCTTTCTTTTTTTCTTTGAACGGTTGCACATGAACAAATTAAAAGGTTAAGTGAGATTGAATCTGCAATAAAAGTTTTGTTTGTACAAGAAGATGATTAAAACTCATATTATTCAAAGGTAAAAAGTAATATTTATTGAAAATATTAAGCAAGATCTAATAAAAATAAAAATCAAGATAAAATTAGTCTATAAAATAGTAGTTTAAATTTATATTTTAAACTTATGTAAATTTGTATTTAATTGAATTTGCCAAAGCACAGACAATATATGTTAATATAGAATTCCATGGTATCAAGAATACAAGCATACTATGCAATTAATATGAAAGCGTTTTACTAATATCAATGGTTGATACTTTAATTACCTATACTCTGACAATGTTACCTATACGTATGTACAATTTAAACAAATTTATAAAATACAATTTTCTAACAATTTTACAATATTGTTCAATAATAATCTTGAATATTTCTCCATGATATTTTATTTGTTTCATTAAATTATTTGCTTTATTGATTATTACGAAAATAAAATAAATTAACGAGCTTTAATAGATTCACAAATAAAATTGAAAATTCAAGTTATATATCTTGAATAACTTATACAATCTTATATAAAATATATTATTTCATATGCTAGATATATTTTAAGTAAAGTTGCATTAATAAAGTTTCTACAAAAAATAAAACCATAAAAGTAAATAAAAAATTATACATAAAAGAATCTAAAATAGTTTTTAGTAAACATAATATATTTATATAATAAATTTAATTTTGTCTTATCTGTTTGGCTATATTGATCATAAGATAAAGTGACTCAGTTTATTATTAGAAATATCACGTAATGTGTACATTAATGGATTTGCATCTGTAAAATGCTCACTTTAATTCATTTAAGATGGATCATTTTGTACACTTGCGAGAATCTCTCTTATTAGCCAAGATAATTATCAACTTTTGTTATTAAATAATTTCTTGTATGGAATAAAAAAAACTCATAGAATTGCAGTAGAGAGCTCACAGATACTTTTTTAATATTCAATAATATCCTGTGAATTGAAATAAGTATTCGTATTCAAATAAAAAATTAAAGTATTGGTTAAACGTTTTGTTAAAGTTAAACGTTTTTTCAGAAATAAATGAAATAGTTAAATAAAATGAATAGTTATTTTTTATATGTTTGATATAATAATATTAATATATGACTTCTTATACATCGCTTATGCACATTACAATGAATAAGCACTTTAACTCCAAAATATTTATATCTTATACTCTTCCTTCTAACGTTTTATTTAATTTGTCTTCGTATTTTTACTTCCTTTTACTTTGAAAAATTGTGAAAGTTATTTTTCTGTTTTTAAGTTCATTTTACGAAAAGTTCGCAAGAAGAAAAGAGATAAGAATTTATAATATTTAGTTTTCTTTAAAAGTTTAAAACGTTCCGAAATAGTTTATTTAAGAGTCTCTTTACTAAACAGTTGCAAGCAGAAGCGCTTACTTTATTAACAGAGAGCAAGTGAATCATTTGAAACTAACATAAAATATATACAAAAAGAAAAATAATGTAAAGGTATAAAAGTACTTGAAGTAGATCTTATTCGCAAAATGCAATAGCATAGTATTCCATGCACATTTTTCTTAAATGAATTACTTTAAAAGGGAAATTTGAGCTTTGACGAGGCACTCAATTCCGAATAATCAAAGAAGATACAATATCAGTACCTTAATTCAAGATAGAAATCTGTTGGTCCCGGGTTAGTCTATTTGATGTGTTTATGTTAGGATTCGACAGAACAGCTCGAGTGGATACATGTACTTGATCAGCTAGCGTTGTACGCTATAATCATTCCTTCGATAATTCATCCTTGGTCATGTACAGACACAAGGCCGTATTCAGACCTTTCCACATATCTCTCTCTTTGTGCCGAAACTCTGACGCCTCGAACCACGATTATACACATGTATCTGATCGCATCTACATTTCTATGGATGTAAGATACATATAAGATATATATGATAAGTAGACATCTATATTTATAGATTCATCTTTGTGTTGGCTATTATGATTTTGTTTTGGATGTTTTACCTCCCGGGAGTACATGACTGGCATTCTATCTCAGTCAATAATTTTCTTTTTGCTTTATAATATACCTTAATTGTATTCCAACATTATGTCTATTTTAAAAAATTGTTAGGAACTTTAACCAGATTCTTGATTAATAATACGCTCGTGTATCATTTTCTAAAACCGACTAATTTTTTCAGTACTTCGTGTATATATTTAGATTTATTATTTTCTAACAATAGCAATGGTAATCATCGTGTATATTATAATAAATTAACCTTGATATAATAAATTATCTTGAATATATTAGAAAGAGTAATTGATATAAATTTTCACGCATTTATTTATTTTTATTATTCATCTAATACATTTTACGACTTTACTAGAATGTACAAGGTTTCTTTTGTTTACTTTTTTTTAGGTCGTGCAGAGTTAGACAATTAGTTGATATACTTAATAAAAATAATTTTCAACTCATATAATAATTATATTTTCATGTATCATTATTTTCTTTTACTTAACTCTGTTAGTACGGGAGAAAAAATTTATTTAATAATAATTAAATTTGATCATGAAATAATAACCGAAATAAAATTGAACACTTTACATAAATATAGATGAAGCTTTATATTAAAAATATATTATAAAGAGTTTAATTAATTTCAACGCTGGATAGACAAAATAGAATTTAATTATTATCAATATGGGATAGAATTCTCTGAAAATTTAGTATTGTATTAATTTTCACTGAAATTCTAAGTAAAATATAAACATAATTAATTGATATTTTTCAGGCTATTTTTTACATCTCGTATTCAGTATTTTTTAATTTCATAGCTTATGATATTTACTAAATCAAAATCGATTGACCATTAGTTCTTCACGAAATAAATATATTCCTAATGTTTTAAAATAATCATTTTTCTAGTATGTACAAGTATGTGTTTAGACGTTAATTTTGATTATTTTAAAAGAATCAATGTTTCTATAAAGAATATTTGAGCTTACATATAAATATAAGTTATTAGTTGGAATTAAAAATTATTAGATTATAATTTTTATTGAATAAAAATGTTTATAAAAATTTCTTGGCTTCTTATATTTGGTATAATTGAATAGATATTTCATAATTAATGTAAAATAATTATTAAAAAACTTTTTTCTATTATAATTATTTTTTTGAATTCAAGAAGCGTATATTAATTAAAATCGATGTTGATATCAGGTTAATTAGTGAAATTAATGAAGTTATTACGTATAGTCATTGTAATAGTTTAAACACGATATATTTCTATTTTAATTTCGTTATTTTATTATTATTAAATTAAAAGTTTACAAATATAATTACTATAATATAATACAAATAATTTAAGTTTTCATTTAACCTTTTAATAGTTTGAATACAATGAATGCGGATGATTATACTTAAACAATTTTAACTGTAATATTGCAATTCAACACTACATATTTTTTTTATAAAACCAATAGAATATTATGTACTTATTTCAAGCCTATTAAAAAACCATATTATTGTAAAAATAAAATTTAAGAATAAGTAAATAATTTTGTCAATTATATTAAATACAAAGTTCTAATATTTGTTATTATATAAATACTGATAATAATAAAGTACTATTTTCTGCAAATATAAAAACAATATATAAGATTTAAGAAACAAATACATAAACAATATGTAAAATATATAAGTAAATAATTAAACATTCTATGTTACTCTATTAATCGAATTTTGTTGTAATTATGATTCGAAATTGTAACTTAGTGTTATTATTGTTGGGAGAAGTTAAAAGTTTATACTGCTTTTGTCTACCCTGAAATCTCTGCATCAAATAGTAATTACTTGTAAGAAGATTCTGTGACCTTCAGGTCACATAATATAGTCAGAATAATAATCTTTGTTTTCATAGATCATGTTGCATAATTCTAAGTAGTGTTTTAGACATAAGTTAAAAATGTAAAAATGAATTCGCCAACATTTTATAATAGGGTTAACTCTTTCATAAGCTTTTATCATCATCCGACAAAGGAATCCAAATTTACACATAGCGTTATGATCTATCGATAATTTTTTAAAATAAAGATTAGATTATTAATATAAATTTTTAATTATTGCTAGTAATTAGAAAATTAATTAAAGATGTTTTTAAAGCATTATTTTTCATAAATATAAATTTCGAAAATCTGTAATATCGATAACAGCTATTTTCTCTTTAAGCTGTGTTACTAATAGAGCGTAAAGGTGACAAAGGATAATACGTTTTTAGATATATTTATGACAACGTTTATTTCATTAGTTGTTCGATTTTTGCTGTGCTAATACTTTGCATAATAAGCACACATACATAACGATAAACATATTTATTGCAAAAGTTAATAACACAAAATGTATTATTTTTAGGGATAATTTCGACCAAAAAATGAAATTAATTCATTACATGTATTTAATATGATAATCCAGAAATTCATGCTTTCATATTGTTTCCTATATCTTTTTTTGCTTAGCAGTCTTTTATCTAGTTAATTTTGCTTTATGAATTATTCATAGGCTATCTTTAAAAGGACACCAGTTTAATAATTCTTAGTACTTTATTAAATATATTTAACATATTATCATTGGAAAAAAATGATACTTTTCAATATTCAGGTCCAAGATTAATATCTGAGCTTAAGAGAGTTACCTTTTAATAAGTAATTAACTTATTTTCGAAAATTATATATGAAAAATTATTTGTTATTATATGACAATCATTAATTTGCATGAAAGACAATCATTTTAAGATATTCATATTCTTATCACATAAAAAAAATAAATTTCATTCAAAAAATCTTTTGATAAAGTGATTACATAACTAATAAGACATTTTCTGCGAACGATTTGAGCTTGTATTATTATTTTTCCAACTGTTTATTACATCTCAATTCAGTTAAATAAAGTGTCATGTGATTTTAATTGTTTACAATTCTATGTAATATGTACATACGTGAAAATTAAAAAATACTTTTATAATATTCAATTTAAAAGTACTTTTAAATAGTCAAGCGTAAATACAGTTATAATATTACCTTGTAAAATACTTCAAATGTCAGGAGATATATCTTTCTGCGAATAGCAAGTTAAAAAGAAAAGTAGTTAAAAGTAGTGCAATTAAGGAAAGGAACAGTAAAAAACTGAGTATAAATTAATAAATCTAAGGATAGCAGTTGTACAATAAGAACAATTGAATTACTTTATTTAACTATAAATTTATCATTCTAAATTGAATAAACTTTCTCTCTTAAAGTAACTTTTATTTTTTATACTTTTCTGTCCGTATCTTATGTTAAGAGAGTTTCCGAGAAAAAAACTGCACTTAAAAGAAGAAATGATGTTGCTTCAGTTACTGTATACCGGTAAGTGGTTTCGCTTGTCGCACAACTCAGCGCTTTTCTTACATCAATTAAAACTTCGCCTTCTCGACATCCGATCTGATATTTATAGGTCATTTAGTATTTGAAGCAGTCATCATTTTGGCTCCTCTTGATAAAATTGATTACTACATGCTTCGCGAAGGATAAAATCACGGTGCGAACCCTGAAATTTTGGAAGTGAACCAGGATGTCAGGCGTACACTTGCGTACATCAAATAACGAACGCGTGCGCGACCTTGAAAGTTTAAGATTGAGAAAACCCTCCCACCATCAGAACGGCGCATGTCCTGATGCGGGTCGCACATGTACCGGCGCCGAGTGTCCCCTCTCTTGTTCCTCCCCGCCATCATGATCGTGAACTCGCTCGGTAACGTAGGATCGAAGCCTCCAGCGGCGTTCTTTCACATATAAATGACGCTAAGAGCAGACGTCGAGTTCCATTCGATCCATCAACCCTCCGCAGGGTCAGGCGCGAGCAATCATTGTGAAAAAAAGATAGAGATAGAGAGAACTAAATCTCACCTGGTACTGATGCAACGAGAATCCTAACGGAAGCCTTGGCTTCTTCGAAATATCGTGCTCTTGTCCACTTGTGCATTGACGAGACAGTCGTGAACATATCGATCCGAGAATCAGTTAAACCTATCGAGAGGACAAAATCCAACAAATCGGTGAGTATTCGCAAATATTACGAGTATATCTCTAAGCGCGCGCGTCATGAGTATGACGGGGTGAGTGGATATGAAAATTGCGTCGTGTAGTGCATCGATTCAATTTTCCTTTTTTTTTCAGTTTTCGCGATTCTAGTTTTCGTATTGCCAAAGAAGAAAAATGAGCGAAAGCTCTGATAAGAAAAGCACCTTTTGAATAATTTTGGAAGCTCCTATATAGTTTATAATTTTTGTTTATAATGCCTTAGATATTTGAAGAAAACAGAGACAAAACGTGACTTATGAATCAATCTATTAATTTATTTAGTATTTTGAGAGATACATTTTTTCTGGCACCTATATATCTTGAATGTAAATTGTAAAAATAAATGTAAAAGAAATTTGTCTGTTTCCTAATCGCAAAAGTTTTCTTTTATTCTCTCTAAAACGAATGAAAGTGTATTACTTTCAATGCTACTGTAATCACGAAATATCTTTTATATATGTATATAATAGTAATGATAGATCTAGTAGTAGTAGTAGTAATATTACAATGTTCTATAATTTTATTTGACATTAAGATATTAAAAATAAATAAAGATTTCGTAGAAATATTTTTACAGCAAAAGTCAATATACTTACATAATTATATAAATTTAAGTCGAATTTAAATAAAGAGAATAAATTGTACTTTCTTCATTTATTTCGTTAATTTTATTATTACAAAATGATAGTAAATTATAAATAGAAACTAGTAAGTATTTCTTTATTTTAATTTCAAACTTAAAAGATAAGATTTCATGAAAATAAGATTTTTATTATTTTCTAAAACAGTTACTACATTTTCATAGATTATTGGTAAATCGTATTTATTTATATTTTCCAATCGTTATTTAATATGTTAAACTTTTTAATTATTTATATTGTTAATAATAAGTTTGATGTAATAAATTTACATAAAAAATTATGAATAAAATATATTATGAATGCAGTTATCATTACTGTGAAAATGATACAGCCTTAATCCACCGTCTTATTATGAAAATTCTTTAATTAACTATTGTAGTAAATACTTTTTTTTTAGTACAACTTAGTATAAATTTTATAACTATGTTAATGAGAATCTAATATCTTTATGATGAAAGAATCGATTTAATTCCATAAAAATATGTTCTCTGTGTACTTATATTACTTACTTGCTCAATACATTTTCTATTAAAATATTTTGTAATGCATGTAAATACGTGTACTCAACCACTGTAATATCTTTAAATACTTCATTATTGCTTCTATATTCTCAATAAATCAGGAGATATTATGTAATACAATTTGAGATAACTTCAAGCATGAAAAACGTAGATTCTTAATCTGGATTGAATTACGTATTTTATGAGATGGAGAATTTATACATAAAATTATAACTATATATTTATTCAAATTTAAGCGATTTTACATGACATGCAATTGGTTAATATAATAAAATTAACATAAACGATTTTCAGTGAATATCATTATTTTCTGGCCAAATAGTATTCTGAAAAAAAAAACGGTTTACCTAAATTTATTGACAAGTTAGAAGTAATTATATCTATAGATATATTCTTCATTATTTTCTACGTGATGACAAAAATCAAAATTAATTTTTCAAAACAACTTTTCTGGTTTAATAGATAAATTACAAAAATAGACCACGATAAAAAGGATACTAATAAATAATATCTATAAATGTATTTTATTGTAGTTCGTTAAAAGGAGACAAAAACAAAATCGATAAAATAAAGTAAAATATTCCCAACAAATATTATGAATCTTTAATAACAAACATTAACAATTTTCAATTTAAATGTAATCCGTTCAAGACAAAGTAGCGTAGAAAATAATAATGCCTTGCGATCGCTTTTACTCGTAATTTTATAGACGAGTGATTGTTATTTAATCATCTGAAAAAATTCACGCGAGAAAAGGTGTCCGTCTTGTTTACTGTTCCTGCACGTTTGCATATTAAGTCACGATTGCGCGATATTTTATGTTGCATGTTCTAGTTATACTTGCAATAAATACTATTCAAAAAATTAACTTTTATAAATTATTTAATTAGCTATTTTGTAACGATTTGTGATAAAGAGTTTTCGATTTCCAAGTATTGCGATAAAAGTAAAACGTGTAGTGTTACAATACTAAACAAAATAGATATTTGAAAATTAATCTCTTGCATAGAATAAGAATAATTAATGAATAAAAATAGGATGTATTAAAATAATTAAAACAGCAACAAGACTTAGCTTTAATTATAGTAACAATTTTTCTTATTAAAATATCAAAAATTACGTAAATATATAAGTAGCAGTAAAACATTTTAATTTTTCTTCAAAAACAAATAAAGAATATTAAAAAATAACTCAGAAATTTCATTAGTTTGTATATTTTATTATTATCTAATTTAATTTGATATTTACAATGAGTACAGATAAAATAAAAGACTCGAATTTTATATTTTTAGGTATCTCCATTAATATTGTTATGTTTTTAATAATTTTTCGGTTCATAAATTTTGTTCTACTTTTTTATATGAAAAGAAGATTTTATTATTTAACAATCATTTATATTCTGATTAATTTTTTAAACCTAATAAAATACTGAAGTATTAGAATCATTTTGATAATCTTACATTATTTTTTGGTATCTGGGTAGGAAGAATTTAAAAATAATAGATATAAATGATAAAAAAATAAAGTAAAAAGTATGATTGCTATAAACATAGGTGCGAAGATACCTGTAAATATATTTATGTGATATTCTAAATTCTTTTCATTGTGAGTCATATATACAAACAATATTAGCACATGTGAAAAGTATAATCTCAATGAAGCTACAATTATTATTACTTGTAAAATGTATGTTTATTGCATTCATTTACACTTTATTTGTACCTTATTATACGTCAGCGCATTAGAATGATTGAATTTATGCTCAAACGAGTCTTTTTATTCTACTAAAATTAGCAGACAATGTGTGATGATTAGAATAGTAATAAATTCACACCTTAATAAATAAATTAAAGTACAAATTGCTTTCACAATATTTTTATATTTTGATTCATGATTTCTCACTTAAGTTATGATTTTAGAAAAAAATTTTATTTAAATAACATACATATTATAATTAATTTGGTACAATAATAACCTATGTAATTAATATGTAGATTCACAGATCAAATCTATCTTGATATTTTTTGTTGTTATATTTATTAGTTATAACAAACGAGATGTCGAAACTTATGAAAGTAATTTTCTGGCAAGCTGCCGCATAATAATTTCATGTATTGTTGGATAAAAATCTTGAAGGCTGTTATACATACAAATATCGCATTATGATGCACGCAGTCGCACGCCTATAATAAGAAGGCGATATGAATCGGAGGACAGGTATAATGTCCTGAAGAAGGACAATGATGAAGCTCTTTATGCAGATCTATCGCATGATTTGTGCGAAAACTACGATATCTTATAATACCACTCGCGAGATTTTTATGCTTGTCATTGGTTTGTGGTTTGTTGCGTGCTTCTTATTATTCAGTTGTGTACGAATGTATATATGAAGTAAGTTAAATAATCGATCTTCACTAAAAGAGTGTGCAGATGTATAAGCTTGCTTATTTTTTGAAAGCTAAACTTCTAAACTTTAGGTTTCACTAATTTACTTGGACATGATTGAGGATTTTTACTATATTAAATTGAATCAAACAGATAATTAATCTGTTTACATTTTTATTTCAAGGAGCTAGTATATCGAGACTTTTTGAAAATATTTTAAATTAATTTTGTAAAGATAAATGCATTTAATAATGTAACGAAAATGTTTGATGGACTGAAAATATTGAAATAACTTTTCCATAAAAAATCATAAAATATGTAACTTTTATATAAATAATACTAAAATAATATTTGATAATAAATCTTTTATACATTGATGAGAAGATCCATTTTAATTGATAAAAATTAATTTAAATTGTTAATAAATTATACTGTAATAAATTAATAACTTTTTGTAATACTGTTTCATTACGTAAGCTAATGATACGATTATGTATGTTTTAAAAGAAAATTAGAACAAACATCTTAAAAATATTGTTCAGAAAGTACTTTTTGCAATGCATACAATTACTTTATTCACGAAAAAGTAAATTTACCGAGAATTCTAATGACGTTATTAAAGTCCTACTATTCATTTAATAATAAAATACTAAATTTCTAATACGAGCAAACTAATTTGTATTTTTAAGAATATTTTATATTAAGAGATACTGTTTACCAAACATTCTTCATATTTTTAGTAATAAAAAATCTCATAATGTAACTTAAAATGATTTACTATAATTTAATATATATATACACATATTTGTAGATTATTTTCATACTGAAATATAAGGTATTCAGTGTATTAAAACAGAAAGATCATCTTTTTTTATATTTAATTATGATTAAAAAAGTAAATAAAAATTATTACGAGATAACTTTGTTTTAATTTTGAAGAGGATCTTTGTTGAAAAAATTTTATTTTAAACATAAAAACTAAATTTTCATGATCCTACAGTAGTTTGTTTAAAAAATAAATATTTTAACGCGATTTTAGCAATTTTTGAGTTGGAAGCAATATTACGAACAAACTCACGTTTGAAGAATAAAAGAAATAATTTTATATTAAACATGTGAATATAAACTATGTTTTTGTAATCAAAGACAGAGACTATTGTATGATCATATTGGCTATACAATTTTAGTACGAAACAATATTATTCAAAATCTTCTTTTAGATGGGTTTAGATGGGTACTTTTCACGAGAAATGTACCCATTCTCATGAAATGCAATACATATATATTTGGATAAAAATATTGAAGTAAGATATTTACGTATAATTTAGATTGTAGTATTTAAAGAAGTAGAAAAAACTCTAGAAGTTTAAATTATTAAGCTTATTATGTTATATTGCACTTTGTACTTTTGATTCGTTTTAATGTATTATAAAAATAATTAAAGTATTCTGAAACTGCGAAAAGAAATTTTTAATTAGTCTACATAATGTTTGATAAACTACTAAATATATCTTTTAAGAAATTTGATAATATGTAAAAAACTTCTCTGATTTTAACTCAGATAATTAGTAGATAATTGTAAGATAAATCAAGTAAAACTTAACTAATGTTCTTACTAGCAACTTTTTAAATCTCGTGATGTCTCTAGAGAAGAATTTGCTCTTTTCCTTACATATGACTGATGTCTATTTAAAAAATATTTTCCCTATATTTATATTTATTTCAACGAAACTTTGTATAATTCGGTTTTATTCTTTTTAGCAATATAGTTGTAAACATTCATATGTATTTATTTTTATTTGTTTTATATTTATATATTTCCAAAAGTAAGAAAGGTCTTAAACTCAATATTGAATAATTTAAAATATTAAAACTATTTTATCAAAGATTAGTATTTTAAAATATTTTATATCTGACGAATTCGTTTATTAAAATAAAAAAAGATTTATTTGATCAACAATCAAATGATATTTATACTTTAGAGTTATTAATATCATTGAAGACTTTAAAAGGTCATTATTATTTGAAATTTAACAATTATTTTTAATTTTCTCAAATTAAAATTGATAAAATCAATTTTTAACGTCAAACAATATGATTTTAATTCAAAATAAAAGCTGTGAAAATACCTTGATATATTAAATTCAATAAATACTAAGAGTATTAAAAATTATTATATTCAAAGTTGTTTTAAACGATTTATTGTATAAATATATTTGATTTCTATTATCATTTTAATTTTATATATTTTACCTAAATGCTAGTTAAAGATAATTGAAATAAATTTTATTTAAAAATAATTTGATAATACATTTGCATGATCTCACAGAATTTGATATTTAACTATTCCTAAATTTTACATTTCTTTTTTTCTGGTAATTTATGAAAATTCTTAGATAATTTTGTTGTTACTAATATATTATACTTTATATTATTTCTCTGTTTGATTAGTAGTTTCCCAAAGCTACCTTAAATTTGAATAGAATTTTTTTAAATAATAGTTGCTTGAATATTTTTATATATTTTTTAATTAAAAAACTTAAATATTATATTTATATTTAAATTTTTCAAATTGATTTTGATATTTTAAATAAGTCAGTGACTAAAACTAATATCGTAATTTATTCTATTAGTATATTTGAACTAGTATATTTTCGACATTTTTTTAAAATAGTTAATTTTTCATCTCTAAATATAACCACCTTGTTTTTGTAAAAACACAACATGAAAATTAAGAGTGTTGAACATTTTAAACTGGAGAATAAAAATTTAATTATTTAGTTTTAGGATTAGTTAGAATATAAAGTAAGTTTAGAATAATTCTACATGATAAGTTTTATTAAGGATTTGTTTTAATAAAATTTAAAAAACCTATATTTAATGAAAATGTATTATAAAAATAATTTTATTTATATTAATAATTTTTTATGTAATCTCTTAACATAATAATTTTCAAACTAGCTGTGGAATTTAAAAAATTATCACAACGTAAAAAATATCAATCTTTTTTCTTTCACAGCACGTTTATTTATACCGTTGCTTATGTTAAAATTTTACGTAATTTGATATTGTATCATAGTCTGAGAATATAAGAACTTTAGAACAGATAAATATAATTTATCGTGTAATACTTGTTTAACGATTCATATATATGCCCTAATGGAAACTTCATTTGATAAAATGATTGTTTAAGTTACTATTGATGACATATGACAATGTTGTAGGTATAATTAAACTTAACTAATTATTAAATTAAATATTATTTCAAATACCTTTTGTTCTATGGTAATTGAATTCTATTTTTAAGCTAATTTTAGTCAGTTTTTGTCTACCACTGAACGATTAAAGTATCTATTTTTAGAATAGCTTAATTATTAATTTTTCTTTAAATAATATTTTCTTTAAATTAATTATTTAACAATGCATTTTAGTACTAATTTATAATTGGAAAATTATAATCTTTGTAGATTGAATCATACAACGTATACTAGATTTTTAGGCATTAACTTTGTGAAATATTTCTGGTTCATAAAATAGAAGAATGTATGAAATCTATATTAAAAGTAATTCCTAACTGAAAATACTACGCTTACAATACTTTTAAATACTTTAAATACGCTTTAAATACTTATATTTTTTAAATTTATAATATTAATAATTTCATAGTTACAACAAATTTGTATAATTTAAGTATGTAATCTATAACACTTATGAATTATTTTGTTTAAAAGAATATATTTTGACAAAAGTGAATTCGAATAAATTTAAAAAAAAATTACAGTGATTAAATTATATTATTACTAACTTTAATGCAGAAACTTTGAATTGTTTATATTAAAAATAGTTTTTTTTGTCACATACCGTGACATTATAGTAGTCTATGTTTCGTGTAATTTTATAAACTAGAAAAATTAATAATGAATATTCATAGATATTATTGCAATTCAAACAATTGTTTCATTCCATTTTAAATTGAATATTAATTAATACGGATAATCATAAATTATTGATTAGTTAAATCAGAAGAAAATACGTATTAATGAGGAATATCTTGGGCACAAGTTATTGTCGAGTTGTGCGTGTATACGCACATGCGTGGAATCGGCCGAACTATTAATTTGACTCTTATCATTCCATTGTTTTACTGTTGTTGAAAGTATTACAGTCGTATTTGCGTTTTCACTCATCAAAAAGCGATAAAGTTCAGGCTAACAATATATACTCCTACATAAATATGTTACAGGTGACTTGCGAATCATTGGAACCTTGATATTTAGCGTCAATCTATTGACAAGATCTATCTTAACACGAGCTTTTCGAAACAATGTGAAATATTAAATGTAGGATGCTAAATTAATGCACATTTTATAGAATTTTAATCTACTCTGGGCATCAATACTCAGCAAAATTTTAATTGCTATAGTAAATTCCCTTATTTTATTATTTCCATTTTGAATTTCTTGAAATAATCTCTAGTATTTAGAGTGATAATGTGATAATTGAATAATTTTTGTTATTGTTAAAAAGCTGTTTAATATTATAAATGCGAATATTAATTATAAAATTCACTTATTTTAATATACATATTATTATCAATTTTTAATGTAGATCTAAATATAAAATATAAAATACAGGAATAACTTCGTTTAATATCTCTAGAAATGTGTAATTTTAAATTAAAAATCTGAAATGAAACGATTTGTAAATAAATTCTTTCTAAATATACAAGTTTATTGTCTCAAAGTATTTAATATTGTCAATTAAATAGATATAAATTATATGTATACTGAAATACTTAAATTGCAAAGAAAAATTAATAATTAATAAATTCATTATTAATAAAATTATTAATAAAATATTAATAAAAAAATTAATAAATTCGTAATCGAAACAAATAGATCGATAATAATTAAAGTATATTACTCTCGGTAATTATTTAAAATTCAGTAACTCTTGCGAAGAAATCTTAAGGATATGAGCCTGAATAGTGATAGCAAGTAACTTGTATGTTAATTGGAGTATAATAGTGAGAACTTCGTTTGTTTGAGATTTCTAACAACCATCCAATGCTATCTATTTTGGAAGTCTTCATTTTGAAATTCAGCTGTTGAATGAGCTGTTCAATAAGACTCACTAGTTAACTTGAATCATTAATGTTGAGCATTAATTTTCAGGACATAATGTATACAACTGAGATGATAAATAGTTCTATATTTTGACGACTACAACCAAACTTCACTGAATTGAAACTGCATTTGATGTGTGATTTTAATAAATAAAACTTGTTATTTTATTTGTAAGATTGTCATCTAACCGAGATATCTTTTTTCTATCATACGTAGCTTTTTTCTATCACAATTATTAGCAATTTGATGAATGAAAGAAATAGAGAATCAACTTCTGCATTCTAACTAATTTCTGAAAAATCGAGTTTTATTTTAATACTCAACAGCTTACAATATAATAATACCCGAACAGTAATCTCATAGATTTGCTACTCTAGCTTCTGACAATTATTCTGAAGCTTGAGTAGTATAATGAGATGCACTTTTATTATGAGGTGTCTCAGATAAACTGAAAAAATATGAAGATTCTTACTTATTTGAGTTATCTTCAATATATTCAAGTATTATAGCAAGAGACATAATAGTAATGAGCTATTTAAGAGTTGGAATTTCTTGAGATATGTCTTAGATATTTTTTCAATATTCTCGAGTATTTTGATTAAGTATGTCAGTATGAAAGTCCACTAACAGTAAATTGTGGCTCTTTAGGATTTTTAGAGACTTTAGCACTTTTTTGATAATATTTACCATTTTTAATTGTGAGCTAAATTTGTGTTGACGCACGTTGATAACCTTATTTAAGTCAGATTTCACGATCAGTCCCTGATTATTCAACCTTTTGTTAAGAAGAGTACAAACCCTTACATAAGAGACTAAATAAATCTTTAATGGAAGGTAAATTTGTGATTAGCTCACTAGTTTTCTCAGAGACATATCTTTTCAAATATTAAATTTATTAAAATCAGAGATATTTTTACGCTTCTAGATTACAGAGCTGGATGTATCCTTGATATCAGACTATTTGAGATAGTATATTTAAATATAGCTATGAGAATTCATGAGGGGATTTATTGAGTAGGAACTGTAGTTTGAACTAAGTGAGATAGCAGGGTGTTGAGCCTTGAAATAACTTAATGCTCTTTTTGCCTTAGAGAACTAGTTTTTTCTCTTGCACACTTTTCTTATTTGTAAAATACTTATGACTAAGGTGTGAGCGCGGTCAATGAGCATGCAACTACATTCAATTTTCAGCAAATCTGAAAATCTGATCTGCGCTGTCATTTAACCGATGCTAACATTGTATTAAACTGTATTGGCATAATGTATTCAGTTAAAACTGTTAGCAGCTTGACTGAAGTTAATAACACTTGCTATTTGTAAAAACAATTGCACAAATAATACTGTTTTTAATCCAAAGATGTAGCAAATAAAATAAAGTAATTTATACATATGAAAATAGTTATTTATCATTAAACTTATTTCTGTTTTGTACAAAATTAATATATTACAATAATATTTTATTTACTTATTGAATAAGCTTTTAAACACCATATGTAAAAGACTCGACGCAGCCGTTGGGCATAGAATTTCCTAAAAGATATATGATTCTCAGATTCAGTATCATACAAATATATGTATATGTATATATATAAATTATATTAAAAATTTGTTTCTCGAATATAAAATTTAAATCATGTATTTATGAAGTATATACTTTGTAAAAATTTATAAATAAATCAATATTTTATTTCAAAACCAGTTTCTTTGATAATGTATAGCATTCTAAACACATTACGAAAATTGTTCAAACATTATCTAATAACATTATACTATTATTATTCTATTTTAAATGTATTAAATGATACCTATTTTTATATTTAAAAATATAATGAGTTTGAAAATATTTAGCTATAATAGTTATATTATACTGTGAGGATAGGACGAGTTAGGCTAGGATTTAAAAATAATACACGAGTTAATATATAATATACGAATGGAACATCATGTCACCCCGCACACTCAAGCTAATAATCATCTCGTTCGCTTTCGGTATTACAGTTTGGTTACAATCTCATCGCTATCTGTAGCGATCTTTATTGACCCTTTGACCTAAAAGGAGATGGTTGCTTTTCTCCGCCACACTTAATTATCTTATAGTTACCCTTCATTCAGAATAATCATTACAATATCTATAAAATAATTATTACTAGAAATATAATCATTTCTATTCAAGTGAAAATAAAAATATTGTATTTAATAAAAACATACATTTGAATTATGAAACATTGTTTTGAATTATTATCTATTTGTTTTTAAATTATATTGTATTCACATTTTATAGCATTCTAAGCTTTAGAAAATAAAAGCTTAACAAATTCATAAAATAATATTGTATAGATAAGATATTATTAAGTAATATTTATTAAATGAGAAAAATCTTTATTTTCAAATGCGATCAAATATTTTTCAGAATTTATTGAAAATATGAGATAAATGAATAATGTACTTATAATGCATTGTAACTATATGCAAACGAAAGATGAATACTATGATACGCTTGATTTTGCTACGATCAATTACAGCGCAACAGTGTTGCACATATATAATTAATGACGAATACCTTTTTATATTAAGATAATCAAATAATCAATCAAATGTGTTATATATATACAAGGTATTTCATGTTAAATGGTCTAGTTAAAAAATAAATTTATCGAGATTGTAAGCATTGTAACCTTTTAGTAATTAAAATTAAAATAAATATTTTATGTATTATTATGTTACTTTGATATTTTTACATTACAGTATTAGTAGAAAATGTTGTTTATATTGCTAAAAACACTTCTAATTAGAATTATTCTGGATCATCTAATGCAATTTTAAAGATATAAATTTTATGTATAACCAAAAATATTCCATGTTATTTATAAATTTGAGAATAGAATCTTTTTCTCATGTTGAAATAATCGATAATTGCTTTCAAAATTCTTATTTATAATTTCTATTACAAGCAAATATTTGATTCTTAAATGAATACAAATATTATTAAATGGAAATATATCGGTTTAATCATGCTATAAAATACTTCTCCAGAGCGAGAAAAAAAGTAAAATAAAATGAAATAAAATATAAGTATTAACTAAAGGATAAAAATTGGAAAGGAAAACTTGAATCAATTCTTGCATTGGACAACCCAACGGCTAGAATAAGGCCGAGGGTAAGACTTATCTAAACCTCCTTCTTCGAATTTTTTCACATGAACTGCAAAAGGAACAACTACATCGCTGACACTACTGTACACCTGTGAGAGATTTATTTATTTTTTTTGTCTTTACGCCCACAATCGCCTACATTATTTCGCCATGTGTCGTATCATGCGTTGTGATCTACATTCTCCAAGCTTGACAATAGAACACAAGAGAAAATTTTTTAAGTATAGTCTAAGGCATGCTTTTGTAAATTACTCTTGTGAATTATACTCTTGATCACCTGAATATTATTCACCATTGCTGGATTTTGTGTAAAGGCATTTACCTTGTTGTATAATTCGATGTTAAACGATTTTGAATTGTCAGTTACTTTTTTTTAATGATTACGCTTCTTCTCTTTTTATTCTTAAGGTTCTGTATATTTTTTCTAATAATAATATTTACTTCGTGCAATAATTGAGCTGATAGATATTTTTAAAGAAATATTGTTTACGTCATTATGTATTTTGCTTTTATATTTTATGTAGTACATATATTCAAGTTGAAATATTTATAACGAGAAAAAAACAATTGCAAACTTTCGACTGTTTTCATTTCCATTTATATTAAAAATAAAGTTTAAAATTTAAATGTCACAACAACAATAAAGAAAAACTTAGATACTCTATATGTTTAGAAGATGAATTTCTTTTTTGTTTTAAACGAATTAGGTTACTAAAAAAAGTGTCATTAGTAATACAATGAAATTACTCGAATGACTGTAATGACTTTCATAATTTACTAATAACTGTACAACAATCACACAGTGCAATAAGTTTTATATAAATTGCATCAACTAGAAACTCATAATTTATTTTCAGTGTTTGTTTGTATTCATTATACAGTTATTGATTCTTAATCAGATATTTTTTAAGAAAACTTGGTAAACTCTCTTATATTATTCCTGACTACTCCTTACTAAGAATTTGACATTCTTAGCGTTTATCTAACGAATATAAAATAAAATTACTTTAGATATATATTTGCTAAGTTTAATTTGATTACTTTCATAGAACCATTGTACACGTACCCATATAAGTTGATTAATTAGCTTTAAGATAAAAATATGATAGAGGTTGTATGGGCAGTTTTACTCTTATAAGATTGCAATTTTCCTTGGAACCATTGTATTCTTCTTGAATCTGCGTTAATGGATATTTATAAGTGCATAGTGCCATTCCGTTGTAGTTAATTAAAAAAATAATAAACTGAATCGCTAGAGGATTGAGCAATTTAGAAATACGTAGCTCCTTTAATACTATCTATACAAATGTTGCTATCTTACATTAACGAAGTATTCTTTAAATAAAATAAGAAAGGTTGAAATTATCATTGAAAAAAATAAAAATATATTTATTCTTCACGTATTGTGCAATAAATTAAATTATTTACATATAATATTAATAAACTAATTGTAAACTTATAAAAGTAAATTGTAAGCTATGTAAATATGTAAGCTAAAAGTAAAGATTAGTATTTGAGAAATACAATATTTATTTCAATATTAATGAATAGTGGAAAAATAATTTCTTTTAATAAATTGATGAAGTCCAATATTTATTTTACTATTTAAAGACATCAATTAATTATTAATAAAAATTTCCATTTCTATTAAACAAATTTGCAACATGATGTTGCGAATTCATGGAAGTTTAAAAAACGCTTTTTATAACATATCCATTTTTAATAAAAGAAGTGTAAATAATTTTATTTTTAAATCTAATAAGCATAGGTAACATTATAGTATAAGTTTTCAACTCTTATTAGAATTTTGATTATAAATCTCTTTAAAATCTTTTATTAATTTATAAGATTATCTTTGTTGAAAATATTATTCTTTTCGAAAAGTGAAGTCATATTTAATTATAATTAAAAGTCATAATTTTTTATTAACATAATCTTCAAAGATTATAAAAAGACTTGATATAAATATTTTAAAGTGTACAACATAATTAATATTGCTAAAAGTATATACTAAAATATACTTTTTTTTGAATATTTTTTAATTGCTGTAACAACTGGGAGAAATAATTTTTTCTGAGATTTACTTGAGCTATCAATCGATTTTTATAAAACTATTTGTATCTAATGCTCTTGAATTAATTAATTAATTAATATTAATGTTTATTTGACATACACAGCTTTCAAAATATCAAAGAAGGAACCATGTAACTTGAAATATAGTTCTTATATTTTTTATTAATAATCAGTAAACCATAAGAAATATTAATCAGTGGTTTATATTTTAAAATTTTTATTCCTTGAATAGATTCATTCTGTATAATCACTAATTAATAAAAGAAATTTATATTATAATTTATTTGAATATATTTGCGCGGCGAAATGTAATTCTACACTTGCATGTTTTAATTGATATAACCTTCCAGTTTTTATATTTAAATAAAATAAATATTAATATTAAGTTTTAATATTAATAAGTATTAATTCTTTCATTAGCTTTTGAAAAATGTCAGTATAATAAAAATCTTCAAGTTATTATTAAAAAAAGTATTTCTTTTTTATTTAATTGTAGTACCATTAAACTGATTCTTCGAACACGTTATTATTATACTAAAACTAATTCGTATCTATGTTATACGTATGAAATATGTTTAAAAGAATAGTAAATAAATTCATATTATTATAATAAAATAAAAAATTAAATAGCAACATTTCCAACTTATTTATTTTGGTTGTTAATTGTATGAATAAGCTGGCTCTTATTTTTCCAAGGCATTGAAGAGTAAGTAAGAGTAGTATAAATATTTTTAAGCTAATTATAATATAATGAGTAAATAGATTAAGAGATCCAAGCAAAACTAAGATTAATAAGGTATACTAAAATTGCTTGAATTCGTCTTTTGTATCAAAAAAATAACTTCTGAGTACCTAGTAGATACAGTAGCTTAAGAATTGTATATAAAAAAATTATTATAACTGTTTTATATGTGAAGTTTATTGTGAAGACAATTTTAATTGTGAATTTTTTTTTAAATCAAATGAATTCACAATATTTTATTGTGAAGATATGAGAGTTGAATAAGTTGTATAACTAAACTAAATGGTATATAATAGGATGATAATATTTAATTTATACATTTTTGAACGTTCAAATTTCTAGATCCAGATGATTTTATTTTAATATTTTAAATTTGAAGTTCTATTTAAAAACTTATTAATAATATATTTTATATAAGAATAAATAAATAAAAGATTTACTTAATAATTTTAGTAATAATTAAACCATAAAAAATTCTAATATTGTCTAACTAGTATAAATTAATTTGACATAAAATTGTCATAATGTTGTCTAAATGTACTTATGTTTTCATTAACATAAAAGATACGTATACAGTATCGAATAAAATTCTATTAAAATTTCAAAACTTGTTTTGAAATTGTTCAATAACATTGAAAATTTAGAGATTTCGATTGAGATAGAAGTTTTATTTTAAGCGCTTTAATGAGAATTTGAATTACCGGAAAAGTGACGATAGAAACATCGATATTTGTAACGAGATACAGAAAAACAAATAATGCTCCGAAGTAATGAGTGCCAATGATACAAATATTTATGCTTATTTGAATCGTTATTTCACGCCGCAACACCGACCTCAAGAGAATCGGAAAAGAAGTTGATGCATGTCGGAGTGCCCATATATAACCTTGTTTCTAATACGAGAGGATTCTTCTATCTTTTCTCTTTTTACAAATACTCAACATCAAAGGCGTCCTTGATCTTTTTATATTGCCCCTAATTTGACTTTTTTTTATATGCGTATTAACTTTTCTTTTGCGTCTTCTTTATTTAGTTCCACGAGGTCTTCTCTTGAGAAAAGACTGTAATTTAATTCAGCTTATTTACTTCTACTATAATTTAAAACGTCTTTTAGAAATTTAAGTGTAATTGAGTTTAATTTTTATATATAATATTATATAAAAATATGAATCATATAGTAGAAATAATTGTTTGCGTTAAGAAAATATTAAATAAATGTTATTGTTCCATTGTAAATAATACAGTGACTATAACACAGTGACACGTAAAAATAATTACAATTAGTTTTTTCTGATGAAGTAAATTTTAGTAAATTTTATTTTATTTTATTTATTGCCTTCTTTAAATATTTACATTGATATTTTGTGAAAGACGGAATCACAACTTTAATATACCCAGTCAAGAATGAATACCTAATATAGGAAAAAATAATTTATTTATTTTTAAGAAACTTTAACTTTAAGTAAGTAATTAATTTATTGATCAATACTACCAGTATATTTCTATATTGTATATTTAAAAATCTCGTCGATTAATTTGATCTTGGGAAAGAATACGCTCTTATGAAAATGTATTCATTAGACAGAAAATACATAATCTTTTTCTATGACAATGCATTGTTATTTTATTTTTCGCATAGTATAGTATATATATGTATATGAACTAATAATTGATAAATTATCCTTATTATGTATTTAAATTATCAAAAATATTGTATATTATTTTGTATTTTTTAATATACATGAACTTGAGTTAAATAAATTTGTAGAAAATTAAATCCTTGTATAAAAAAGTATAACGTACTAAATATTATAAACAGTAAAATAATCGTACTTGATAATATTTAGCAATATAAAGTTTTCTGGATATTCAAATTATTTAATCGATAAGATTCAATTTTTATCTTAAACTTCTATACATTTTGTTAGATCCTTTAGAGAAACATATTACTAAAAATTTTTAAAATTGTTTCCTGTATTTTATTCGTTTTATTTTATTTTATTATAAAAGTTTTTTCGAGATTGTCCGGTCGATATTAGAAAAATTTCGTTTATGAAAATTATGTCATATATTGCGAATTTTTTCAGTTCATAATTCCATAATCTTTTTGAAAAATTGTTATTAACTAAAACATTAACTTTTATATTAGTTATTTAATAATTACTTAATTATTAATCATGTTTGTTAAACAAAGATGAATTTATTTAAGTAAATATACATATTATTAATTATTAAAAAACTAACTTAATAAAGAACTAAATAAATGCCAATATTTAATATTTTCTTGTACATCGTTAATGATTTAATTCTCGATCATGTGTAAGTTTTCAAACAAATTTTATAGAAGCACTTAATCTCTAGAAGTAAAAGTTTTTAACAGCTTTTATAATGAAATGTAATTCTATTAATATATGCATAACAAAAATATTAACTATAACTCGAGGTCATGTATGCAAGCAATATATACATATATATATATAGCCAAAATTTCAGATGCTTTTACAGAAAAACTTATTTCCTATGCAATTCTATAAAAATTTATTACATTTTATAATTAATAATATATAATATAATTAATAATATATAATATAATTAATAATATATAATATAATTAATAATATATAATATAATTAATAATATATAATAATTATTAATAATTTATAATAATTATTAATAATTTTTAATTAATAATTGTTTTAGATATTTTTACAATTATAACGAAGAAAACAATGTAATTTGAATCTCTCAAGGATCAGATCCAAGTATTTTAAAGAGCTTGCACATATAGCAAATTGTAATGGCAGATCAATATTATGCTATATACCATACTCTTTTTTACCGCTTCAGTCGTAACGATACGGTGACATACGATTGAACTGCAATAAGAACATTCTTTTAGGTTTACCATACAGATTGTGGATAACTAAAACCTTGATAAAAATATTAAATTAGTAATAACATATAATATTAAATTTCTATTAATTCCCTTAGGAGAATTATTTGCATCAAAACGAAAGTTTGCAGATATTAAAAAATTAATTCTGTATGATTTAAAAAATGTTGCCGAACTAATTGAACCGAACATATCTTAAGATGCTATTCTGACATAGAATTTTAAATGGTACACTTTTGTAATGTCAAGTGAATTTACTTGTTGACGTAAAAAATTGTATTTAATGTGAATATTGTTGTTGATATCTAGTGTCAAATTGCAGAATTGTAGTAAATTGGCGATAATTTACAAAGTTATTGCATTTAATTCTACCAATCAACAAAGTCAAGTTATGCTTTAGTAAGCATACCGACGCGAATTCTTCAGTCACTGCATTAAAAGATACAAATATACTTGTAAATTTACATGCTTAGTGGTAAATTAACCGCTACGATAGTGGTGCTTCGTGATATATATCTTTACATAATTACGCACATTTGACTTTGAAATCCGCTAGTTGTTAGATCGTACAGTATTAAAAATTTTAACGAAAATTATCGGTCAAGGACCGTTTTTGTTTTTTTTTTTGTTGCGTTGTAACAGTCTTGAATTCACTTTTCATTACTACAGCTTTAATATACACGCAACAGATGACTGACTCAATTAAGCTCACGATTAGTTTCTTCAAATCATCGCTGATCAGTCCGTAGATTTATATTCTGCTATTTTATTATTTTCTTTTTTCCTTTTTATCCTACGCGATACTAATTAGAGTCATTTGGAAAGCGCTCACTCATACGTATTCATAGTATTAATAAATTAAAAATACACTTTGACCATTATTATATAAACAAGATATTGTCAGTCGAGAGATTTTTTAAGTATCTTTCTACTACTATGAATGATTCTGCTTCTTTTTATATTCTTTGAATCAAGGCTTTCGTTGCCGACTCAAATTTTGCTTCGAAAAGTCTACCTTGAAGAATATTAATAACATAATTTTGTTATTTTAAAGATTACCGATTTAATTATAATTACTTCATATTCATTTTACTTTCGAAATGAAAATTTAACTATGGAATAATTCAACTTATTTCATAAATCAAATTAAAATTAGAAATAAATTAAAATAAATTTAAATAACAAAATAAGAAAGATATACGAACAAAAAGTATGAATTATAATAAAGTAATTAAAAAAATGTAAATAAAAATGTTTTTTATTTGTCTAACATTGTAGCGCATATGTATGAAATAAATGCTTGTATGCTTTCTTAAAAAAATGATTGCATTAGCAGTATTTTGCAATGACTTTTTCTGTTTTTCGATTTTTTACTATTATTGGAGAATTCATCAATTAAAGATATTACATCATACAAAAATTTTAATTCGATAGATTGTTCGTTAAAAGCCAGTTAGTAATTTAAAAGACACAGGCATTCTTGTGAATGGTAAGGTCACAGTGTACCTCGCGAAATGATATCCAACCACTAAAGCGCAAGACAATGTAATACATTTAATTATACTCTCTCTCATTACATTTTATTAACTCTTGTAACTATTTCTAGTTCAAATTTATATACGAATATAATTGTTAATTCATTTTTGTTTCATAAATTTTTTATAATTATATTCTTATTTCAAACTAGCAATAATTAATAATATATTGAAATAATATTTTACATAATATTTATAGTATTATATCTTTTTATATTATATATTTTAAACTGATGAAGGGTTAATTTACTTAGTTTATTTTAAATTTGTTATCAATTGTAGAGCGGAATTTGTATTTAATAAGTGAAGTTTTTTTAAATTCCTAAAAAGTCGTGTATATTTCATCTGTTTTCCTTAAGACATTATTTACTATCATTTTAAATTTCATTATAATGTTAGCAAAGCCAATTATTACTTTTACAAATGATAAATCTCAAAACGAATTTATTTAGAAACTTCATTCTAAATTGTAACAAATTTTAAAATTAGAATATAAACAATACAAGTAATTAATTTGTATTAACGTAACATTAATTAATTTGCTTTACAAAAGGTTTACTTAAAATTATTGTTTATTATAATAAAAACTGGATAGCAAAAAATATTCCTATCTAAAATGAGTTTGTCCAACTTGCCGAGAATTTAGCTGGTACAAGATTAAAAGTTCCTAACATAGCGGGCTTGCAATATAAAATGAAAGCACAATGACACCTTCATAGCAGCGGCTAACCTGAAATTCGTAGTTTTTATGAGATTGTGCAAGACGCTAAGTTCTCGCATCACGACGTCTGACTTCTGTGTTGGAACGCGTGATTGCGTGCAATCGACGACAAGAGTGAATCTTCTTACACATGACCTTGTACTCACACTCTTACCTTCTACTCGACTATTTGTCGTCCATGAACTTTGCCTCTCTCCTCTATTCTTCATGACAGCGTTCGAGCGTAAAACTTACACGTGTACATATACTATTTCTCGTACCTTTCAATCTTGCTACTTGCTTCATATATGTGCCTGCGTAGTTTTTGAACATTCCTTGTTTTCTATATCAAGGATAAATTATATATTCGTATTTTTCAGTAATTCTATGAAATATTTTTTCCTATCGAGTGAACATTTTATTTATTGAAGATTGTCATGTTTTTTTCGCCTAGATTTACGACGAATCATAGATATTGCTGATTTGATATTGCATATTGTATTAGTGATTTGTGTAAGGTAAGCCTCAATTAGTTGTAGGTGTTGTGAAGTATAAAGAATTATATAGATTTCAATTATAGATAATTGTGTATCGAGTGACAAAAAATTACGTTTTTAATGCACTACAATTGTATCTAATGTGAGCTTTGATTATCGCAGTTGTGCAAGAGCTCTCAAGTAGTCATAATTATATAATTAATTGCTAAAAAATTTTGATTAGGTCGATAAGTGTATTCCTTGTATATATTGATATATATTTACTTAATGGATTCGGAAGAAATATTAAGTGAATCATTATTAGGTACCTTAATAATATTGAACTGTCGATGAATATTACCTAAACGTTATTAAATTTCTTTTAAGATCGTATTAATATCCGTAAAATATCACATTTCTACATAAAAACTTGTTTTATATCAAACAAAAGAATATCGTATCAATACCAATACCTAATCGAATTAATAAATTAAAGAAATTAAAAAAATTTTATTTCTTTTATATTGTATAAGTTTATAGTTACTACTGTTTTATTACCATAATTATTGCTATGGTTATATACGTAATGGTTAAATACGTTATATATATTAATATAACGTCATATATAAAATTTCAACAATTCGCCTCAACTTAATACGAATAAATGTAAGTAATACATACGTAGTAATTTATTTCCAAAACTAGGCCTTCCTACGTAAACAAGATCAAAAATATCTTTCGCAAATTCTATCAAAGCTATCAATGAAAACGCTATTTTTTAAAAATCGGTGGTGCGTTCCTCGGTGTAAGATCTTATTTGCGATGTAAAGCAGCCCAGACAAGCGTAAAGTTGCAAGCGTGAAAAGGAATAAGAGTGTCTAAGAGCATCGCATCAAGCACGCAAAAACCACTAATCGCGTTCCCATTACATTTGATTAATTAACTTGCACGAAGCCCGAAACGAGTAATTTCTTTCCGTTCTTTACCAACGCGATTGCATGACACGTGGAACGGATGACGTTGTAGGCGATTCCGCACATGTCACCGCGCGAAAAACAATGGGACCTATCGAAGCGCACGCATAATACGAATCAACGTTATTACAATGATATTCCTATTCCGACTCAGCGATTCTGGCTCAAGGCGATCGCACACAGCGAATCTTTCTCCAATGCGTCTTAGGACTCATGGTGATAGACAAATTTTCCGACTTTCCAACCGACCAAGCCTACAAATTTTCTATTTTAGAGAAACCTACTGAATATATCTTACTGGTGTGATCTGCAACTAATGAAACGTAAGCCAGACTCAATGAACTTTCGTTCAGCATACTCTTTCATTATTTATAAAATAATGAAAGATTGATTTGTATAAAAAAGTAGAGTTTAAATGTTTTTCAATAAGCCAAGTTGATTATTTCGTTGGCTGTAACTTTTTCATTGATTACACTATTTAATTAATTACCTGGATGAAGATGAGTCTTAATAAAACGTTAATGTTGTTAACTGCTTCTTTAAATTGCGAGAATATAATAAAATTCTTATTGAGTTTTGTTTAGCGATTATCAAGGTATTCTTAGGTATTAAAAATTAATCATTTATAAATAAAACATATTACTACAAATTAAAATTCATGTTGCATAATCCATTTTTAAATCATGTCATTTGTTCTATGGAAATTTTTTTTTTTAATAGAAGTATTATCGATTTATATAGTAGAATTTTAAATATTTCAATATTTGTATTTATGTTTTTATATAAATTGTTATATAGAAACATCGCCATTGCATCGTTAGAATTTCACACTAATTGCAGTCTTTCATTCGAGTATTATCTGAAGACTTCAGATCTGAATATTAAGTCCTTTCAAGATGTTCCTCTTTGCTCCCGAATCTGTAATTTGAATCTTGCGTTCATGAGTGAAACTCTAATTGCAAGTAGTACGTACAACAGCGTCATGAATACACGAATAATAAGCCGAGTTATAAAGAGCCGCATAGCATGTCGAATTAGAATTCAATTTCCTGCAAGTGAGTTTGCGTACTGTTACCGTAACACGGATTTGATGCAGGAGACCTTGAGCTATCTAACCAATCGTGGCAGTTCGACGTCGGTAACGCCTTGCAACTTTTCATGAATATTAAAATGAGACAGTTTTATAATTCTGGCTTGATATTTTTGCGCGATTTTACCTCGTGTGACGTGGTGTTACGTCAAATGCACGAGCTTTTCCTTTTTTACGCCACACTCGTTCCTGTTTTACTCTATACGTTTTGATACCGAAATATACCGCGGGTCGTTGATGGTTTAATGCGAATTAATGTAGATTTTATTGATTTCTGAAAAATAGTGCATCAATATATGGAGAAAATTTTTATCTAGTTACGCTACTTGTTTTCTGTTTCGTAAAAACAAAGGCGATTAATTAATGACATCGAACGAACATAAGTTATTCAAATACAATTTATGTATTATTCCAAAGTACCTATTTTATATTTTTAATTTTCTTTGTAATGATGAATAATTCATATATCAATTTGGAATTCCATTTTAAAAAGTACACTAAGAAGCTCCTGTAGTTTATTCTATTAAACATTTTAATCTACCTGAAACAAGTATTGCAATCGAATAAATAAATATTTTAATATGCACAAAAATACATTTGAGTTGAAATTTTACTTCTAAATACAATAAGAGTCTTTTAACATGCTAAAGGATTTTTAACAAACAAGAATATTTAGAAATTTTAAAATACTATATAATATAAAAGAATAATATTAATTCACAGGGTTACAAGAAAAAACTATTCTTACTAAGACTAATTTTTACTTATTTGTGTTGTATTTTAAAATATTATCTTAGTCGTTTCTGCCAAGTTGACTAATTGTTTTTTTGCCTTCTTAGATCCAAACATGTTTTCAACTCTAGTACAGAAGTTTAAATTTTTCTACAAGCCTTACGCTTTGGCTGTCGTATCTCTCGGATATGTTCTAGGAGAATTAGGACATTATTTAATAGGTGAGTTTTAGTTAAGAATATAAATTTAAATTACTTATGTCATCTAGAAATATTTTTATTGTAGTGAATACTGAATTGAATTATGTTTAGTTGTGAATTATAATTTTCAAGTCACATAATGAAAGGGTGTATTTAGTTCCAAAAAAACTTTAGCACCGTTAATTTTTAGCTTTAAATTATAATTAGTTCTAGCGATATTTTATATTATAATTACTAATTATGTCCAAGTAAATTTTTAAAATTAATAATACATCATTAAAATTATTTTTAAGGTGTTACGAGTAAAGCAACTGCAATTGATTTGCATTATGGTGACATAACTTGTCAACTCAATTCCACCACATTAGCTCTTATAGATCTACCAGTTCAATGTGAAACAGCAAATACTTCAGAAATGTAAGCATATTTCTTTTACATTTATATATTAACATCTACTTTAATAATTTTTATATATTATGTACATAGTATTAACGTATTGCTAATCTTATTAAAAATAAATTATATGTAAATAACCACGTTTACGTTTTTAATCGTTGTGATTTTATTGTTTTTTTTTCTATGAAAAATAACTAAATTGATGGAGGTTATTAAATTGTAAACATTATAGTATATAGTATGAAATCAATTCGAAGAATAATTTAGGATTTTAACAAAATAAGAGATCGTGTTCTTTTCTATTTTAAAAGATAAAATTAATATTTTGATAACAAATTATTCTAATATAATTAAATAGAAAATAATTAGAATTGCATTACATGTAGTATTATATCACGTTTTTTTTTTGTAACATTTATAATATTTAAATTTAATGTAAAGAAATACTACGTAATCGTTTACTCGGATATTAAACTTTAATGAAATAATAGGTGGTGTACAAAGTGCGAAAGTCTTGTATCTTTGATTGAGATATTTGTAACGAATCATGTAAAATTCACGATAGAGTGAACTAAATTGACAATGTGTAATAAATATGACTTTTGACCCAAAAAATCGTATACATTTAAATATCATTAAAGATTTGAAAATCTTAACAAAGTCTAAGATTTCTTTTAAATGTAAGGAAAAACAATAAATTATTTAAATAAAATATGCAGAAAGTATAATGTAAATAATATTATAAAATAATTTTTCTAGTATTTGTAAAGTACACTTTTAGATAAATACGTATAAAATTATACAAAATGATCTATTTAAATCATATCATTAAAGTTATTTAACTAATATATAATTCTTAAGTTTTTAGAAATGTTAATTTTGTACATTGGCTTAATTACTCTGAATTAATTCAAAATTTAATGTAAAATAATAATTTATAATCATAATACATATTATTTTTTAAGCAATACAACGAATTATTTTAAAATGAAATATGGAAAACTTTTAAAAATATTATTTAAAATCTTTTTATACGGTAAGAACCAATATTTGTTTTAGAAAGTAAAATTTCAGTAGTGAAATTTAAATTCAAAATAATCCTTGAAAATAATGTGTTAACTTTTAATATCCAATTATACTTTTCTCATTATATGCGTAGCATGTTGTATCTTTCTATAGAAGTACATTTTCCTATGTCTTAATTACAGATTATTTGATATAGTGAAAGTATTTTTCTGTATATCAACAGAATTCTCTACAGGCATCTGAATCTCTATTGCTATCATTTTCAAAAACTTTGTATAATTTCATATCAATATTGTTAATAAAAAAATACAGTTGCATACTAAAACAAAGTGTAGGTATTACTAACGTTTGAAAAAATATATAAAACTGCTGATTTAATTAATATAACAATTGCGATCACACAGTTATCCATGCTGGACTTGAATTTCTGTTGCAATTCAATTATCTTCGTAACACATTAATATGAGAAGGATCGATGCTTAATATCGTTATTTTATCTCGTGATAGTTGCGAATCACTGGAACATAATGGAACACGCTACTGTGAGTGGAACTACAATGGCTTGGGACTGGATTATCAGATACTGGCTGGGCCCAGCTTTATTGCAGTTTTTACTGTTATTGGTGTAATTCTGGGAATTGCCGCCGATCGTTATAATAGGTGAACAAATTTGTTGTTATCCAAATAATCAATTAAAAAAATTACTTGCAAGACTTTAAGCAATCCAACCAGATTCAAATTTATTTTTAGATATCTTATCTGAATTATTATCTAATATTATTTCTTTAATTTTTTTATTAGATATCTTTAATTTTGAACAAGTCTGTAAATTAAATTTATTAAATACAATATAAGCATTATTAACTGTCAATATTTATAAATTACTTATGAATTATATACATCATGAATAGTATTTTTTTTAATTCAAAAGAGAATCAGACACACATTTTAATGTATTACTTACTGTTTGAATAATATTTTATCATTATAATAATCTAATTTTATTAAAATATTTAAGTATTTTAAAAGAAAATATAAACTCGGAGAAGTTTCCATTTGGTTAATAATACAAGGCACGTAAAATATTATTCCTGACTGTTATAACGTACATTAGATATGCGTAAGTAAATACCTGATTTAAATATACATTAGTTATTCAGTGCAGATATAAATATGAGAGATATTAATTCATATTATTATTCAATATGTTGCATAAAGACTTATAACTTGTTTCTATTTTTCTCTTACTAATTAGCTAATATTGCATCACTAATCTAGATATTTTCTTAAGTTTTTATTTTCTATCCTTTATCACTATATAAACATTAATTATATACAGTAATTATATAAAGAAATTAATTTTATGGATACAGCCTATGTAATAAATCGTAATGCTTAAAATCACTATTGTATATTTTAATTATAAATAAAAAAATATTTGTATATATCTATTAAAGATTCTAATGGTTGTTTTTCTTTTAACATTTTAATTCTGTCAAGTTAAAACTAATGTATGATTTCTAACTTTTATGTGTTGGCTTATCATTAGAAAAGATATTAAATTGAATTATATATTACCTATTACATTGATTTCATCATATACTAACATCAGAGAATTATTTTTGAATTAATTGATTGTACTTACAATCCAGAATCTATAATTTTAATAATATTCAATTAAAATATTAAATCATTATTTTAAGAAAATTAAATCATACAGTGTAAAAAACTATTAAACGTTGCTACGAAGTAACAGTTAAGTATCGATCAGAATTAAAGATAAACTTGAATATTAATCGATTATAATACATACACGTTCATGTAACTGTAAATAAAGATTTTATTTTTTGAGGTGTGAAATGTGATATATCATGAGAATTTACAAAGATATTGATTATTATTATTATTATTGCAGAGTTAGACTCCTAGCCGTCTGCACACTCACATTCAGCGTCGCAATTATTCTAATGGGATCCGTTAAAGAATATTGGCAACTGGTCGTCCTTCGAATGCTAGCTGCGGCAGGGTACGTATATAATGTAGTGTGTGCTATATGTTTGTTGGGTACAATTGTTGTAATTGTTTTTCTAATGAGAGTAGCAGAAAGAATGACCAGGTTAAAATGAAATTCTTCAATTTTTTATCTTGGATACTTATCAATTGTTGATGATATTGTTACTTTTACTTATGTTGAAAAATTTTTTATGTTTTGCTATACTACTAAATACTGTTTACTATAAATAAATACATAAGTTTAAGACACGATTTACAATATTTACAAATACGTTAAATAACTATTATGGCAAAAAAATATTTATAAATATAGTTTATACATTATGCAAACTTTCTTGTTTTCTTTTTCAAATAATTAGATGTTTTTGTATGTGCATACAATGTTGATGGAAAGATTAGATGAGGTAAAGATTGAATTTTAAATTTTATACATTGTATTAATAATATATTCATTATAAATTACTTAAATTTATGCACAAACACGTAATATTGAATAATTAACTACGAGCTATCGCATCATGAAAAAATGTAAATATACATCAATTTACTTTGAAAAATATAGTACAACTGTATTTAAATGCATCAATAAATAATAGTTTTGATTTATGTTGTTATGTAAAACATTAATAGAGAAAGCTGCTTATGCAGTTAGAAAATTTAATATAAATCCTAATTATGATATAATATTTTGGTAACTAAATTTTCAATAATTATCATTAATTTAAAATTTTTAAAGTTCAGTATAAATTTTATTATTATATGTAAATTAAATATAAGTACCGAAGTACATTCTTTGGATTCTTTTAAAACAATAATTTCAACCCATTAAAATTAATCAAATCTCGTTTATTGCTTTTATGAAGAAGTACATTTGCTTAATTTAAAATTATAATGAATTAAATAAATTTTGAAAATGGAAATCGGAAAAATATTATATTTCCATTCAAATTTAACCTCTAGTTATGTTATGTATTAATTAACAGAGAAGCCGGTTGTAATCCATTGTCTACTGGTCTTTTGTCTGATTGGTTCGTAGAGGAAAAACGAGGTTTAGTCATGTCAATCTTCAATTGGGGAATCTATGGTGGTTATGGAATCGCTTTTCCAGTTGGACGGTATATTCCCGAATTGAATGCTTGGGGATTAGTAAGATATTAGTACAATTTTTTTAAATTAATTCTAGGAAATTTTGTTTAATAGATGAGTTAATCAACATTGAAAGTATAGTAAAATAGTTTTTGCAACCTGTAGGGTTGGAGAGTGTGTTACTATGGTGCTGGTATAGTAGGACTAATTCTAGCATTTTTAACTGGATTTACACTTACGGAGCCGGAGAGAAAAACAATCGGAGAAGAAAATAAAAGCGAAGGAAAGAAGGATCCTCTTTGGAAAGTGATCCTCCAGCCACGAATTATTCTTTTGTGCCTTGCAGCTAGTATTAGACATTGTGGTATGATATTATTCAAATAAATTTTTAAATAATAAACAGAGCATCGAGATAGAAAAATGATTAATTAAAACTGATTAAGTCTTATTTATGGAAACAATTTCTTGCTTTTATTATCAAATTTTACATGTACGTTGTAATTTTATAATAATAATAAAATTATACATAAAGTATATAAAAAATATTAAAAAAAATTTGTAATACTTTAAAATGCTGGAAAGTAAACACTCAATTTCATGCTCAATCATACTGATGCTTTGGAAACCAAACATCAGTCTTAGAAATTTTTTTCATACTCATTAAGGTAAAACTTTTTCTTGATGAAAAATGTTATTAATATTTAAAATAAAAAATATATGGAACAAAAGGAAGAAATTGAATTGACTAGTTTATTAGATGATTAAAAAATAACAAAAGGTTAATTAAGTTTTTGTTCAAAATATTACGAAGGTAAGTGTATAATCTACAACCAACGAATTTTAATCAGAGTTTAAGAAGTATTTTCTAGTATCTAGTTTAGATTTAATATATGTCAAATTAGCTTTGAGTTTTTGAATAAAATTCAAATAAAATTGTAATAAAATTCTAGACTTAATGATTAAAAATAGTTACTTTCATTAATAGTTATAATTTATTTGATAAGTAAGGTAAGACAAAATTTTATTATTAGACTATATACATATCTTAAAATTAAGAATTTATTAAATCTATTTACTGCTATTGTATATCATGTTTAACTATCAGAAATTTAATAAATACCGATTTTCTGTAGAATTCCTAGTACTTGGCTTATGATTAATTGAATTTTACATATAGCCTTGAATTTTGTTTTTAATAGCTAGTATTTATGATCATTTCATATATTTATTTAGTTACATATTATTTTAACCCGTATATTTTTACATAAATTATATTTTATTTCGCTTTAAATTTTATTTTTTAAGATCTCTGCATGCCAAGAATAGATTATAAATATAACTTTATACATATGAAATTAATCTCGACGATTGTTTCTTCCCTTATTTTACTGTTACTACAATGATAAGTCTTTATTATTCTTTGATTCTAGATAAAAATAATATGTTTATTATTTATATTTATTGTTACATATATATCGTTATATATATTTTGGCAGTGTATGCTTAGTATTTTTAAATTATAGTTTTTCTACTTTTTAGGAATTATTGTAAATAATTTTTTTATATACTTTTTGTTATATAATTATAATTTTTAAATTACAGATACTAAACGGAATGAATAATTACTTTACCATTTTCATTATGATGTGTATGAAATACGGAGATCTTGTGAAAATTTTGATCTAAATTTCTGCTACTTTTTTTTATATATAAATGTTATTTTTTAATATTAATGTAATCATTAATAAAATAAATAATAATAAAAGTACAAATTATATATATATACATATATATTGACAAAAATAAATATATATTTAATGTTTCAAAAAACTATTTAATAATACAGTTTCTTAATTGAATCCTTGGAGTCGACTAGAAAGCCGCATAATTATTGTTATTGGTATTCTTTTAATTTCAACCAAAAACCCTTTGAAAATATTATCATAATATTAATATTTATTTATCGTAATATATTAATAAAAATAAACAATGTGAACGCTTGCAGGTGGCATGTGTTTTGCATACAACTGCGATCTGTTCTATCGGGAATACTTCCCAGATTACGATCTTGGCTGGTGGCTTTTCGCAGTGACGATTGTTATTGGCAGCATAGGGGTCGTCGTCGGTGGAGTCGTTAGCGACAAATTCGTCGCCAAAATGGGCATCCGTTCTCGAGTCGCCGTTCTCGTCATCAGTCAACTCATTGCCACGCCCTTTGCCTTCGGTTCTGTATACTTCACTCCGCTATGGGCGATGATCACCCTTGGCATTTCATACTTTTTCGGTGACGTATTTACGTAATTGAAATTATATGTGATATATGTGTTAATTGAAATACCGCGTACTAAATTAAATGAATTTTAATATTAAAATGAATTTACAAAGAATATCAGATTATAAATTTTTTAATGGCTTAGTATCTCTAGAGTATCTCTTAAGAGTTTTGTAAAGATTTTAATTCAAATTCATGAGACTGTATAAAATTTAAAACTTACAGCAAATAAATTAAAAAAAAATTACAAGTAGCCAATTCTAATAAACAATACCTTTTGAACTATTAGGAGAATACTATAAATAATGATAAAACAATTTAATTTTTTTTAATATCTTTAATTAATATTCTAAAAATTATATAACATAATAATAATACAACCTGAGAAAGTGTCATTATTGTTACATAAGTATCTAAATTACACAAATAACCTACTAAATAAAATATAAGCTGGAAAATGTGCATCACATTAAATTAAGGGGTAAGATATATCTGTTTTAATAATAAAATGGTATATATTAAAAAATTTTACAAAGGATTTTACATAGAATAAATTTCAAAACACAATTATATTAAGTTCGCCCATTTCTTTATTGTTCGTGTAGGTAATTAATTAAAAATTATTTAATAAGCAATAATACATAATTAAAAAATTATTTGCATTAAATTTCAATTTAATCTAGATTTTTTAATTATAAAAATTATTATCTAATTACTTCATATATACATATATTGCAAACGAATAATTAAATTATAAATAATAAATCATCGTTAATGTAGATGTATTAAGGAAAAATTTTAATTACGTTGAGAATAACTCAGCCGCATTTGGTGCAAATAGGATAATATCAGATAAAAGGAGGTGTATTACTCCCGTGGCTCTTACGGTACTAAATCAAATTCTCGAACAATAATGTGGACGCAAACAAGAACATGCTACAAGGAAACGAGATTTTTCTCAATAAATATTAAAAGAAAGGAAAAGTTATATATTTGTACTCTTCTGTTATCTATTTTCAACCTAGAGATATGACACAACATACAATTCATAGCTGCCGTACTAACGATAATCAGATAAAACATAACTATCATGCGCTTGTCTTGTGATGAATCATTCACTGAATTATTTGATATTAGTTTATTAATTTTGAATTTTAATTTTATAAAATTTTTAAGCAAGATCTATTTTTACGTAGCAGTGAACTTGTATAAATAATAATATTAACGAACTTAAACAGTTACGTATGAAGTAAAATAATCATAGCTTTCTAAAATTTGAAATAAAATATCTTAGTTCTTGTTTTAGATTTAAGAAAAATATTAAGTTTAAAACTATTATAATATCTAAATTAATAAAAATCTTTGATAAATTCTTATAAAGAAGGTCTAAAATAGTAAACTTCACTTACAGCTGAAATGTGGTTTGGTATTGTTTTTGCTATCCTCGTCGAGATCGTTCCATTAAGCATGAGATCGACAACAGTTGGCATTTTTCTCTTTGTCATGAATAATATAGGCGGCAATTTGCCCATACTTGTAGAGCCGACGAGTAAAGCTATTGGCTATCGAGAGTCCCTATACATCTTTTACGCTGGTTTCTATGGAATAAGTAAGTTATAAAGAGAATCCCTCCTTATATTTATTGTGAATTTTATAAATAATTAGTTTTTTTATAAATAGCTATCTGTACTTATATGCAAATATATATAACTTTACCTTAAAGTAGTAGCCATTTAATTTCACGATGTAAGCATACGAAACAATTATTATTAAATATTAATTCTTCTAGTAGTAAAGAAATTTTACTAGAAGTATTCTAGATTTAATTTTATTTTAAAGATAAATTGAATAAAAAATTTGTTATAAATTTTGTAAGTTTCATTAAGTGTAAAAATTCTATATTGATTTGATGTATAGAATATCAATGATCACGCCCAACGATCTATCGTCTAAATTTATGACATACACACACACGCACACGAACACGCTTGCATACAGAATTACACGAATATACTTTTTTCATAATATCTTTACATAATAAAGTAAAAGTCTATGTTCTTCGAAGTATTGGATTAAATAAAAATAAATTTTGCATATATATGTATACATAGAGGCTTATTTTATAAAAAGACTTAGTTTTGTTTTTACTACTATCATTTAAAACAAAAATTATCTAAATTTGTTTATTTCAAATGTCTATAGATTCTATTAATAACTTGTTAACAATTTTTATTTAATCGGTTTACTTTAAAAATATCTCATGAATAATGTATTAGTAATAAATCCGTTTAATAATACAATTTTAGCTATTTGTATTGTCATTAAATTCAAATTTTTTTTAATATTTAATGAAGATCAGTACTACGGAAGCAGATTTCTATAAGCGATATCTAAGATTTGTTTTGTTACGATTATAATTAACTTTCTAATATCATTTTATTACGTTTCTCAGAAAAAACGTTCAAATATATTTTATTATCGTTTTCTCGTTTTTTTCGATATTATAATTACTTCCTACATTCATAAGATGTATAATAAATAATATTTATTGTGGTCTACCGTATCGACTATAAATTACTCAACGACTTTAATTTAAAAAATATTTCTATATGCGTAAAAAATAATTTACATGTACTTTTCAAATATTAATCTTTCATAATGCAAAATTTTGGTAGTCTTGCCATAAACATAATTGTATTTGATGATTTATATAAGTTCCAGTAGTATTTGTAGAATTGTTTAAATATTTATTTGAAAATTTGTTCGGTAATATATCAATTCTTGAACAATGAAACTATTATTATTATCTTTCATGTCCTTACAATTCAATCCTTCTATTTAAATCTATGAATCACAATATTCTTCGTTTGTAGAACGCAGATGATTAAATAATAATCTCAAATCTTATACCTGATAAATTAAAAATTCAAGAATAATTGACCGTTAGCAATTTTTTAGAATGAATGCTGTAATAAGATTTTTATTTATTGATAAAAAAACTTACATATAAATTAATTAATTTGCTTTTTGTGAGAAATTTACAATTATTTGCAAATTTATCCTTTATTTATAATCGATTTCTGCACTTTATGCAGTACCAAGGAAAGCGATGTTACAAATTAATCATAGGTTGCCCATGAAGATTTCGATTCTTCAGTTCTTTTAATGTCTAAAAAATTTGATGACACAGGTTCGTTCGTGTTCCTCATAACAATGTTCCTGATGCACGGTCCGAAAAAGGACACGGATTACTCGGTCGATAGAGAGGGTCACGATAACAGAAACTACATTGACGACGAGGGCAAATCATCGACGCTTGAACTACCAAGACTTCCCGCTAGGACATCCTTCGGCTATGATAATAGCAATCTCTGAAAATTTTTGACTGATTCGCATGTTTTCTGTCAATTACAAAGAGATCACGCTCGATCAATCATTTAGTGAACTCGTATCAGCCTGCGATTATGTGACTTATTTCTTGAAATGAAATGCTTTCACTGCTTTCGAGTTCATTCTTCAACGTAATCCTTTAAATACGTTATCAGAGATTTTTTTCTAAGGTAAGCTTAAGCTCAAAACTTGTTAAAGGAGTTCTGTAAATGTGATTGTATAGAATCAAATAGGGTTGCAATTGAACAATATAGCACACTTTTATGTTGCAAATATAACTAGTAGTTAAAAGAATCTTACAAGAATAGCAATTATTGGAAAGATATAGTATCGTTATTATTAATTTTTGATGTGTGCTCTATTATAAAAAGTATAAAAATTTATTTGAAGTTATTCTTGTATATAATTAACGCTAAATCTACTCAAGTAACATTAATATAATAAATCTTTGATTCTAATATATTGATTTTAGTTATTGATATTAAGAACAGTTTTACTAAAATTATTGAAAATTCATCAAGTAAATGTGAAATTACACTCTGCTTTCCTTACATATATTTTTATATAAAAGCTTAATTAGTACATATCAGATAATGTATAAATTGTATAAATTTTATAAATTGTTCAATATTATATGATATCTAACAAAGTGATTTTTACATGTTTCAGAATGAATATTTTCTGTTTATTTGTGAAAGTGCACATTTTTAATGAAGTAAAAGAAGTTTCTACAATTTAACTTAAATAAAGAAATATTCATTAAGTTTAATCTAGAAATGATATTATTATTTAATCTTAAAAAATGTTCATATTATATAAAGAGATAATACAACTACTCGAATTTATAGCTTATTTAGAATAAATAGTAAATATTTCTTTTTTTAAATTAGTTTTAATGTGATCATGAAAATATCAATGCAAAACTTTGATTATTTAAAATATAATCTCTTTTTAGAGAGAATGTTTACGTTCAAAAGTTTAGATAATACTGGTACATCTGTCATTTGAACAAATATTTATTTTAATACTACATTTTTAACGTATAAAACAAAATTCACCTTCTGATTAACTTATAATGATACTTTAAACTGATATTTTACAATTAAGGGAAAGTTTATAATAATTAAAAAAATCATAATTGTTTATGATATTTTATACTGTATATTAATGTACTGGATATTAAATTGTAATAGCTAAGCACGAGTATTATTACTAATATATATAAACGTATGACTGAAAAAAAGTTCGATTTGCTCATTTATTCAATAAAGAAATTCAATATTTTGTTTGATTTTAAGTACTTGTTACCTGAACTTAGTTTTTAAAATACTGATAAGTATTTTCAAGCAGTTATTTAAATTAATGGACAGTTGTAGGCTTTTGTAATTTATAAAGTTATAAAGTTACAAGTTATAAAGTTTTCAAGTATCAGTTAATAGATAAGATTGAAATAATTTTTATTTAATAATAACGTTTTTATTTCATCAATTTAATTGTAGTAATTAACTGCATTTAAGAAAATCTGTTACTTCAATCAGTATTATTCAATTCTTTTAAAAAATTCAAAAAAATTTCAAGGTAATTTATGAGAGTAAATCTTGTAAGAAACCTGTATTATTATTAGCTGACAATCAAAGAACATAAAAAATACCTGCGCTCGCATGACCGTATTATCACCAGACCAATAAAAAACACGATAACTCAAATATATAAGAGCAATAATGTACAGAAACGGAAAAGAATAAGAAAAATATTAGCATTCAAAATAGATAATATATATGCAATATATGAACATACGTTATACATAAAAGCGAGTAAATTTCAGACATGAGAACTCGTGTACTTTTTTATAATGATGATGATAAATGCGCTTTTACATATATCGAATAAATGATGCAATTCGTAGTTGCATAAATCGGGACAAGCACAATGAGCTTACTCTTATACATGTTTAGTAGGTGTACTCAGCAATACTTAGTGCCAAAATTTTGTTAATTATGCCTGAATAATTTCAAAGTTATTAATTTCTTATAATATACATTATAATGTAAATTATTTATTTAACATAACCTGTACTTAAATAGCTTATAATTTTATTAAGGTATTGTCTGTGATAGTAAAATAATTACAAATTATATTTGGTGAATTAAATTCTGAAAAATTATAAATTATAAAGTAAACCAGTTTGAAATAGAAATTAGTTTCAATTTAATTATTTAATAAAATTAGATTTATACTATTTACATTCATTCACAAAGAGATTTAATCGAATAATATTGTTTTCAAATTCAAGCGTAAAAATATTAGAAAATGTAAATTAAATAATGTAAATTAAATAGCTGATATTTAATAAACATATTAAAAAGTTACTTTGTAATGTTTACAGATCTAAATCATAATGGTAAATGAAATATTCTTATATGAATATTATATAAAATCATATGAACATAGATATTTTAATTAAAAAGGATGTATTCATTGGATCATATTTTCGAATTTGCTGCGATTAACGGTAGTTAATTCTATTTAAACTTAATATTTTTCGTCTTACCTGATTAGAATACTACACACATATATATCTGATATTCTTGAAAGATGCTCTTACCGAGATTTTTTATATTGCAGTATAAATAGTGCTGTTTAAAACAAGAATTAATTTGAAGCAATATATTTAATTAAATTCAGTAAGGAAATATGAAAACTTATATTCACGGTAGAATTTATCTACTAAGAATACTGTATTTAATTAATAAGTTTTATTAAAATCATAAAAATTACAATACCTTATGCTTTAAACAAGCAAATATTCATTTCTTGCAGCTGTATAATCAGAACAGTATAAAATATCTTATTTATTAGGTACAAATAATAAGTTTCTTGTAAATTGATAATATTATATTTATTTTTATGACACCTTAAAGTAAAAAAATATAATTAAAATTTTAAATATAACTTATTATATATATTAGTAGATTTGATAATATATAAAATATTAAATTATCAATTAATTTAGAAATCGTCTATTATTTTTCTCTTAATATCTTATACTAATATCAATATTCTTGTAAGAACTAAATGAATTTACCACTTTGCGGCAACTAAATACTTATAAAAAAGATTCAATAATTAATAATATAGAACAATAAAATGCACAAGAATTGTTTCTTTATATATTTTAACATAAAATTAAGTTTAAGACTTCTTACAAGTCAGGTAATTTAAAACAAATTTATAATTGATCAAATACGTGCAACCGATTTAGATATTATAATCGTAATAAAATTCATTTAGCGATTCATTTGTAAGGTTCTTATGTTGCAAAATGTATGTATAATTAAGTGTGTTATATTGTTAAAATATTTTTATAATTAAATATTTAGAGTTTTAACGTGCATATTTTATTATAACTTTATTTTTGTTATAATAATCGTATATTTATTATAACCGTTTGATACTACGTATAACTTGTAATATTAATAAAGATACTTCAAAAATATGTTAGAACTAAAGACTTATTTCTTATATAATAACATTTTTGATTTTGGATTAATTTAATATTTTCACTTACTATCCTTAATTTAAATACATAATTTTTATGCTTACTTATCGTTTTTGAAAATGAAATATACTATTTATTTTAGAGTATTTTTTATATAATTCCCAACATCACCGGATTGAAATCGGTGACGTTACTTTTAGTACTAAACCAAAATATTTGTCTACAATATTTCTTTTATGATTACATTCTATTAAATATGACTAGTATTATCAAGATATTTACATCAACTTACAATTATTTACTTATGATAAACAAATATCGAGTATTTAGTTGCACATGATTACTGCAACATCAAAATAATAAAATCACAGAGTTTAAGATTTTCACCAATACTAGTCTCATCAACAGTATTTATTTCACATTTATAAATTAATATATTAATTTATATTATTATTATATTAATATATTAAGAATATTAAATATAAATTACATACAACTTCTTCATCGTGCAATATTCTTTAAAAATAATGAAATCGTTGATAAAATTTGAATGATAGTAATAGTAATATTCGATTACTAAATATATACTATAAAGTTCTTTTAACATAAAAATTATATATATAATTAACATATTAGTTAAAATTTAACTAATTAATGTATAAACAGATATTAAAATTTGTGATTAAATGGTAAAACAGGATTTTGCACAATTACATGCAATAACTTAATGAAGTGTGTTGAAAGAATATTGAAATTTTACTTAGACATACACTTAGTTCTATTAATCTTGACAAAAAATAAACGATTCATTATATAATTATAAAAATATTGAAATGTTTTCTATAAATATTAGTAGTTATTTTGAATTTATTTTCACAGTATTTTAAAAATCTATGTTATAATATTTTAGTGGTAAATAGCGTATTTGTATTTTTAATAAAATTTTTTAATAAAATTAAAAACTTTAAAATTTAAAAATATGAATTTAAAAACTATTTGATTTTACTTCATCTACTTCTGTAATTACCAGGTCAAGTTGCTTCTTTCGTTCAAATATTTTTTAACTTTTAAGCGAACTATTTGTTATAGACTTTTACCCTGCTTATTTTTATAAATATTGTGACTTTTTAAAATTATTTAAAATCTTTTAAAATCTCATCTTAGTATGAAAATATTAAAAAGGAAATGGCAACGTCAGATGCCATCGGAGATCGTCTTAGTAGTTCTTGGATATCAGCCAAATTAACTCAATAATTTACTTTGCTTACATGGTCACATCTGGAGTAGAAACAGACAATAGAGACAGAAATATTGTGGTGCTTTTTATTTACAAATACTTTATTATACGTCTATATAATATGATCTATGAATTCTATGAATTATCTAATAAATTAAATTGGGACAATAAAATTGTAAAAGTCATTTTATATACTGTACACATAAAATTGAAAATGAAATAATAATATTCTTTTCAGCGACAAATTTTTTAGACACTAGTTAATTATAATATTATATAAAACAAGATTTAATTCTATTGTACACCAGGAAAATAGTATCTGCAATTACTTAATATTATGGATTTATCTACACTCATTTCAAATGCAAGTTCGATAAATAAAATAAGCTAACTAACCAATTAGAAGCTTTGAATCGGTAACTATGATTGCGTAGAACTCAGTAGTTTTGTTCACGTAACGAGGTTAAAATTCAAAGATATTTATTATTTTACGAAGTGTAATATTGTGTTTTAATTGATGTTTCATTTTAAATGGTATAATCTCACTTCTCTATTGGTAACTGGAAATACATAAACGTTAAATATTATCAACAAGCGTTTCTGTATTCGTAAAATTACAATGTAGTGCATTGGAACGGTACTAGTGCTTCTCTTTAAATATAAATAGAAGACAACTAAATATAGAATTTTGTTTATAAAATTGTGGAGGTAAACCACCCACTCAAAATACTGAGTCTACAATTTTACGAGAAATTCAATAATGTGATTAAAGATGTTCACATTTTTAATGCGTAAAATTGTCAATTAGTTGTATCACACGCGATTTTTTACTAAAGGTTACATAGCGTCAATTCTAACAGACTTTGTATGTATTTTGTTCAGTTTATTTTTTATCGCGAATAATTGACTAGGTTTTACCTAATTTTATAGTTTTCATTTTATTTTTAGGAAGTGGTTTCAAGTTACAATTAATAAAATGATTAAAAAAATTTTTTAATTTTTAAAAATGAATATTAGTATACATTGTATACGTAGTTATGAATGTATGTAAAACAATTATAAGAATTTTAGAATTTTAAGTTTTCTTTTGTTGAAGACTAGACGAAAATTAAAATACAAGATGCAGTACAACCTAAATATAATGTGTATAAAATGTAATTCTTTTCTTCTAGGAGAATGTTCGTCATTATTAATCTTGAACAATTTAATATTAGTTGGCAATTGCCCAACAAGATTTGCACAGATAATGCATATTTTTGCAATTCTGTAAAATTAAATGTAAAATTCAAATACATTTAGTTATAAAATGTACTTTTGATAAAATAGACAAAAATATTTTCTGTTAGGTTTTTGAACTCTTATATTTATTTACTGTATTAATTATAATTATTATTGAACAAGAATTGTAAATTATTTTGATTCTTGAAATAAGAATAAAATCTAAAAGTCAAAGAATTAATTTTCTGTAATATTTGTATTTTTATATAAATTTCTCATAAATTATTAATAATATTAAATTAATGGGTTTTTTCTTTTTTTATTGCAATTTTTATAAATTGCTTCGCTAATAAGTCATACTGTGGTTGTAAGAAATAGTACATGGCATTAGTCATTGTTTGGAAGATTGTAGTACTACAATCTAAGAATTATATCATAACGTTTTAAATATAATATTTCAAGCGGAATTATTAATAAATACAAGCAACTACTAATATTTATTAATCTTGTAAATCATTTATACTTAAAATTATATAAGTTTCTAAAAAACTTACGACATCATAATTCCTTTACGACTTAGTAATTCTTAAACAATAAATACTTGAATATATTCTTGATTAAAATTTAAAGAATAAGACTTATTAGTATACTTTGAAATATTGGCTAAAACGAAACACATGCGCACACTTTAATCCTTTATTCGAAGCTAACATAATAAAACATTTGTAACATTGAAGAATTTTACGTAATATCAAATGTGTAGTGTACAAAAGAATTAGTTCAAAAAGATCTCCTTACATAGCATGTTTATAGTCGAACATTCAATTTGAAAGTAGAATCGTGTATTTAATTCACTTTTTTGAAAAGAGCGTCTGATTTTTAAAATATTTTAAAATAACTAATAGCACTAATTATTAAAATTTCATTAAATTATTATAATTAAATTTATGTACAGTCTAAATGTTCTAAAATATTCTAATATTAATATGAATAATTATGAAACATGAAACTTCCTTATTTCCAACTTATGTGATAAGTTTTTTAAATATGTATATAGTATTATTATTTCCGGATGAAAGTATTATATGTACAAAATATATTTTAATCAGATGATACTTATTTAAAATATCTTATTTAAAAAATTTGTAGTTTTTTTTCAAAACTAGTAGTTAGATGATTATCATCGAAAATTTTAAATTTTAAGATTAATAATATTAATATCATCAATAAACGAAAATTATTGAAATTGAAATGCTAGATATAAAATTTAATTTGAAATCATGACTGTAAAGTTTTGTTTTGTTTTGTTCTTGTTGGAACAAATTTATTTGAACTTTTATGTCCAATTAAACAAAACTTTTGCCAAAGTGAAAGAAATATTAATTATCTTGTAATAATTATTGATTTTTAGTTCAAATGTAGAATACATTACAAATTTTCAATAAAATTATTCTTGCGGTATCAATGAAAAATAAATTCATCATAAATTCCTGCGATTAATAAAGAATTTTTTGGTGTTTTAAAAAAAATCCAAACAGTATTTATTGGAAGATATCATTTATTAATTAAATTGTATAAATTAAGGAATTCTTAATTTAGTAATTAAGAAAAATTAGGGCTGACTCGTTATGATAATTGGCTGATGTATGAAGGTATATCACAAGTTGTAAGACTCCATTGATTAAGACGATGTCGAAAGGTGCAACGCATCTTTCAACATTATGACGTACGTCTGCACAAGTTTACAAAATATTGCATTTTGATTTTCTGCAAGTACTCCATAGGAAACTGTCTGTTTTACTTAGTTTTTATTGTTTTCTTCGATTTGATTTATTGACTTGATATATACAGAGCTGAGTACATATTTAAAGTCGTTAAAAAGAGAGATTGCATAAAAGAATACTAATTAATTTAAAGTCGGCATATTTTAAAGAAGATAATATTAATTGATACTTGCTTTAGTAGAACCACTAATGAAAATTCGAAGACATCGTGAATCTGAATTAAAAAAAATATGATAAAGAGACGTAAAAAAACTTGTAAAGTTTTTTTTTAAACGAATAAACCGTTTAAATTATGTATTCAACTCCATTCATGCACACAATTAATGATAATATTTGTCTCACGTTTGTTTAATATATTTAATATAAATAATAATGATAACAGACCACTTGTAATGTACAAAGAAATTTGGGAAGAAAAGAGAAAAAATTTCTTTTTGTATAAAAAAATTCCTAAAGGCGCACTTGCATGAAATATCTACAATAATATTAATATGAAGAAAGAAGTATTAGATTCTATAATTAGTTATGCATATTAATTGATACATAAATATAATGTAAAAAATGCTTGAAATGCTTTTCAATTTTTTGGAAGAAAGTCTCGCTCTCTCCTCTCTTTCTCTCGTTTAACATGTAAGAGAAAAAAGATACGTATTACAATGCTAGTGAGGGTTTCTATTTACATTTTCTTTCTTTCAATTCATTAAATTAAAGCTTAGTGTGTATACCCATGATCACATCACTCAAAGGGAAAATCTTATTAAATATTTAATGTATCTGCGCTAGAATACATGATAATTGAAACGTTAATATTGTGATTGTTCCGATTTCGTCCTTAATCGTCATTAATAATTATAATGTATTTTGATTGCCTTTTGTTTGTCGTTCATTCATTTTTCATAAGATTTTCACATAGTACAGTTATATTTAATACTTTATCAAAGATGTAAATAGAATATTTACTGTAGATATTTTAATTAATATTTGATTATAATATTTAATATTTTATTCATTTTCACTTTTTCATTATTTTAAAAATTTTTTGTTTTTTATTACATTTTTATTAAACAGGTAGAATCCATCATCTACTATAATAATTTAGAATCTACTACAGGATGTCTATGATGTCTTATTTATTTGAATGGAAATATGTATTGAATAATTACCGCTTTCATCTGAAAATTATTTTGCACAAATATCCCAAGCTCTGCAAATTTAATTTATAACACTTATTCGACATAATTATTAAAAGTACATCACATTTATGTCTAGATTTCCTAAATTTCCATGAAAAATTTAGTATCCTTTTCTTTAATAGACTGAACTTAAAATAGTGTTGAAAAAACGGTTGAGTAAATATTGAATATTGACTTTTTACGGATAACCTAAAGTGGTAACGAGTGATCATGGCTATGCCTCGACATTCTTACATACTTAAATTTATAACATTGAGAAACGAACATTGCTGTCGAATTATACCGAAAAGCTTATGTCGAAAAACATGAAAAATCAAGACACCTCATAGAACGCTTATAACATTGAGGAAAATGAAGATGAGATAACCAATTGATGTGCTCATAAACTCAATTTTAGTCTTTGGTTAAAAGATAATTGATAATTTTTTAATACCTAAATATTCAATTCTTTAATCAACTTAATTAACTAAACAATCTTTCGATATAGCATGATTAACTGTGTTTATATAATCGTAATTAACTTTATGAAGGAATCTACAAATTTGTCAACTATAAAAATTATGTTCTCAGTTCGATGAATAATTTATTATATAGTCGTTTAACGATCTATTTTTATCAAGTTCTTAGATATTTTTATTAGGAGCTTAATTTCTTATTATTTTATTTTCCAAGTAGATTTATTAATATTTATATTACTATTTTATTGTTTTCAAGTAGGTATATTTTATATGTTTTGATTTAAACGTTAATGATTTAGTTTTATCTATTTTTGTTTATTAAGTTTTCTAAAAATAATAAGCTTTCTTATAATCTATAAGAATACCACATTAATAATTTAAGTAGTTGATTTTTGGTTATCATCCTCATTTTGATTTGACTAGTATGTGGTAATTTACTAGTCCACTTATGCTACTTTTAATTATAAAACAAAATTAAAAAATGAGCGTTTACGAATGTTCTTGGTGTTATCTTGATCAATTGCTTCTTTCAGCTTACTTCCCAAATTTTGTTCTTCATCCATACACACAAAATATTACTACATTATTCTTATACTCCACACAATGTACGTACAAACTAAATTAAAAAGAATATAAACTAAAAGTTTTTATATACTAAATAAAGTATATTTAACTATTCGACTTATCGCACAATATGTACACGAGTTGTTTCAGCTTCATTTTACATACAATAAATTTTACTAGAGAACAAAAGAAAGTAACGCGTCGCAATTGTCATGGAAATTATATCAAAGTTATCTTTCAACCGAAAAATACTAATACTATAATAACGTGTTATTATACTGGACAAAAAATACGCATGTTTTTGAACAATATAGCGATTTAATGAATTATATAACTCAAGATTAAGAAATCAATTTATTAGAAAAAATTACGTTTTTCTGTACCGATGGTTATAAATGCATCTACGGGAAAGAAGCCAACTTATATACGATGATTTTTACAATAACATTTATGCATCGAGTTCGAAGTGAAGAAAAACTACAGAATATGCTGAACTCAGTTTTGCTGATTTTTTTCTTAACTTAGTTTTTTTGTTTTATCTTTCGATGTAAATGCAGAGTATGGTGATTCATACACGAACCTTAGTTCAAGCAAAATATGATAACGACGAGTAAATGTTTCCAAAATGTTTTTTTCTTTTAAACGTCTCCTCAACACTGCTTACACAGATAATAAAATTTCGTGAGGTAAGCGAACAACTGGTAACGATTTATCCGTTTACAATTCATAAATATGTCAGGACAATTGGACTTTCGTTACGTAGTTGAAAGATGGAAACTCGATCGACAAACATAATGCTAATCTTCGCAATAACGTCATGGTATTCGATTATTTCAATATTGATTGATTGCATGCGTCTCATATAAGGATATTTATATAAATAGATATGTTTTCAAAATACGAATATTAGATAATTTTATCTAAATTTGAATTTCTAAAAGTATTTCATTTCAAAATATTAAAATTCATTATCTGTACAATAGAAATCAATACAAGGAATGATGACTTTTTATACTGACACTCTTTCTTTGCATAAACTATAAAATGTTACTATGTCTATAAAGTTTTTAATAAAATAATTTTATTAGTTTTTTAAAATTTTCTAATTAATTCATTATAAATAAATTATTTCTACACATGAAAAATTATTTGCAACTAGCTTACGATGCTTTTGTGCATATTTTTTGATAGGTTGATTCAAAAATAGTTAACTTGGTCCTTTATAAGCAATTCAATCCTAAATAATTTTGTATTTAGTATTAAATATGGAAATCACGTTTTTAATTTTCGCATATATTACAGTAGTTTCAAAGAACAATTTCCATTTAATTAGTATCTCCATATACAAACAAATAAAATCTGAATTCTCTACACAACTATCAGAATTTTTAATTGCATTACATTAATATTATGGTAGGTTTGAATATTTGAAAATGGTCAATCAACATGTTTAAATAATTTCTAATCGGCTTAAGGATATCACTTCATGTCGTTCTATATCTAATTTCTAACATTTAAAATATTCAATAAAGGATATTAATTAAGGAAATTAATGCGTTACCCTGTATTAGATAAAGATATTGACTCCTTCAGTTACCATGCATTCATGCGTAGTATCATAAGCTCGTATTTTTGTTATATTTTTTCAAGACTTAAAAAAAAATGATTTTTATGAAATTGTCTGAAGTCTTTTAAGCATTTACTTAAATCAATACTTTTACTTACAAAGTATATACTACGCTACATATAAAAAGAGAATAAAAACCATACTTTGCAGGAACACAAGAGAGTAAAATAATTTTCAATGTTAATTTTATAAATAACAATTGTTTTATACAATAATTTTCCGAGTGCATGAAATTCCTTAATTGCAGCACATTACTCGTTAATAATAATTGATACAAAAGTAAGACTAACTTTCTCGATCAAAATCATTTATAGTTCTTGCGCACGCAAATTGGTAACATTCTTCGACCGTTCGATTACCAGAAGTGAGTCCGTTAACACAAACTATTCGATAAATAACTGCCTTCGGGGCAGAAAACAGGCGTCTGATCGTAATTAACACTCGTCGGTCGACGTGCTGGATATCTGGGTACTTGCACCACTGCTGAAGCTGCTCCTACAGGTTTCCACAGCGAGGGCCGTGTCGGGTACCTGCACAAAGTGCACTTTGTCCTTAGGCCATCTGACCCTACCATACACGCAGTTGAGGATGTTGTAGCGTGTATTATCGAGAGTGGACTCTCCGCCGATTCCCAATTGACCAAGCACTGTTACACCACTCTGTCGGCGTCGCAGTACTTTCTTTGCCATTAGGCTGCGGTTGTTCCTGTAGGCAAGCTCACGTCTAAAGCAGAAGAACTTGCGTAACTCTCGCTTGATGCGTCGTGATCTGTAGCCGAAAAGCAATGGACTCACGTATGTCGCGAGTACGAGAAAGCCGAGAGTACTTGAGTCGATATTCGACGCCATATCCTGATCCTGCTCTTCATCCTCGATATCGCGCTCAAGTAGATTGCGCAACACTAGGACGTATACATAGGGTGTCCAACAGATCAATCCCATGACGATGACCAGAGCGCTGATACGGGCTGCGCGCGTTTCTTCCCGGTACTTAAACAACGATCCATTGCTGATTCTGTACCGCAAGTGCTCAATGTAGCTGTGGCTGCTCTTAACGCTCGCGAGCCTCTGCAACGTTACTGACGACCTTCGACCTGGAGGTGTGACCGTCACTATAGGCAGATCCGAGGTTGACTGCTTCTCCTTCAAGTCAAAATTGACGCTGAGGACGCCGCTGGGCTCGCTGAGTACTTCCCCTGAGTTTCGCTTCCTAGTTGACCGCTCGTCCTCCTCTTCATCTTCGCTCGAGTCTTCGAGTTCATCATCATATTCGTAGGGATGCTTGCCAGAACCCAGCAACATGCGGCCGTACATAGACGCCCGCTCTTGGTGCCGATCGGTCGACCGCCTTAAAAAATTAGCCTCGGGTATAGAAGCTATTATAGGAACTGTGGATTGAGTGCTTTCTTTGGTACTGTCATCGTTGTCGTCATAGGTATCTTGGTCATGGCAGTGTCTTGTATCGCCGACGGTAAAGATGACTGTCTGGGCCGTTTCGATGCCGCCCGCAGCCTGGGACTCGATCTGATTACTAGGATTCGCCTCGACGCTCTCGTCGATGGATGAGAGTGAGGATATTTTGGGTACTTTTTTGCATTCGTCGAGCGGGTGAAAAAGGAACGGAGGTGGTGGTACAGGAACCTCCTCGCAGAAGCTCTCGGAGGAGAGTACGGGCCGCGAGCCGGTGCGTCTCGTCCTCTCGGAATTATTTCTTGCCGCTTTGTAGATGCTAACGTAAATCCAGATAATAGCGAAGACTGGCGCAAGGTAACCGAAAAGAGTGTACGTAAGGGCGTAAATGCGACCATAGATGGCGTTACCACGCTGGAAACTGATTTCGTTGAGGATCTCGAGGTTTGCGCTCTCCGTAGTGTTGCCATCAAGCACAAGGCTTGCTTGAACGCTCAATTCGTTTGTCATATCCTTGTCACTGTTGTTCGGTGTGCAGAACCGCCAGAGGCTGAGCGGCTGGGGATTGAGACTTGCCACTGCCCCGAACCCGATAGACACCAGCCACGCAGTCAGGATTAACAAACCGCAGCGTAGTTTATCGATGCGCGCTCGGTAACGTAAGGGGTCGACGACCGCGAAGTATTGGTCGACACTGATCAGCAGCACCGTGAGGATCGAGGACGTAGTGAAGAGAGCTGTGATGCCCTCCGACGGGCCACAGAGGCTTGTCGATCCACCCCGACTCTCCATTATTACAAGAGCTGCGAGCACTATTACGGCCAGCAAATTCGAAGCAATCAGGTTCATCACGAATCTGTGAAATAAGAAGTGAGTGTATTAAAGTAATCTTTTATATGAAAGTGTATTATAATTATAAAAAATAAAATAAATTAAAAACTTCAAATATTTTCTTTTCGTATTTTCTTTTACGGTAAGACGGTATTCGATATCCTCTCAATCATATTTAATATGATAAAATTGTAATATACCACAAGTACAAATAATACATTATTTATTAATTATCATTGTAGGTCTTGATAAAAGAACTGTACTAAAACTGTCTTAATTCGAAAAAGTAGACTAATTTAGCGAAAAAACTTATGTTGATTATTACGTTTGAATTTCCTAAGAATTCTTCCAAAATTAAAAGTTATTCTTAGAAGCTTTAAATGTTATCACTAAACTTAATACATAATTTCCATTTTTTCTATGATGAAAAAATAAAAAAACAGCCTAGATTTCCGTTGATTCTAATTTTAAATACTTGTCCATCAAGCTTATTAGCAAAATGCGTCACTGAGTGAATAGTTCCATTATTTTCCTGTTCTACTTGTGTAATTTTTTCTTTTTTATCATAGTCATATGTGTACTAATAGAATTCTACCATAACTCATTATTTTTTCTATTAATCTTATTTGTAGGTAAATGCATTATTTTAATATCCATTATGCTTTTTTCGTTATTTATATGTAGATGTGAAATTATTTGGTTGAAATACATATTGTCAGAAAATTATTATCAATAATTGTAGATTAACGATACACTCAATTTTTATCTTTATTTCATATATTTTCTTCCGACAGATTTATTAAGTTTTTTAAGAAAAGAACAACACAATATATAAGCTTTCGTAAAATCCTGTATTTTTTGGTATTTTTAATTTTTAAACAAATTAACTTTAAATTGCAATAAGAAACAATAAGTGATAAAGAGATTTTATGCTTTACTTAATACAATTCTTGAAAAATCAACCATGATTTAACGCGTTAAAATGTTTTTTAATGCAATAAAAGTTTTGGGATGACGGTGAAATGATATCTTCGATTTTACAATCACAAATTCACAACTAAAATCGCGTTGCAGAAATATTTATTATAAAAGCTTGCGTAACCATCAAAACTGAAGGATAAATGTATTCGGGAGAATCCAGAAGTTCTAAAAACTGCTTCGATTTTAGGGGTTTTAATTTATATGAAAGCTTAGAGCATTATGAAAACGAGAAAACGAGTCCATAATCCGTGATTAACGTTGCGTTGTGTACAAACGGGAAGTCATTGACGTTTTCGTACAAACATATTCATACGTTAGGCATGCTGAAACCAGGGTCGCAAATTCGAGTAGCACATGTTACACTACGCTTTCCTATATAACATGTTATTGTCTCGGCTTCCGCTCACTGACTTATTTTCATTGGCGAAAACTGAGAAACCGAAAAATCAATGAATTATGGCTTACTTCAGCGGCATAATCTTTTCTTTTTTCTTTACTTGTTATTTTTCGGGAATTAATAGTTTAAAGATTCGTCGTACAATGTTTTAAAATTATTTCTATATTGAGAGAGATTGAAACATGTTTTTAACTAAATTTAAAAGAAAATTAAACTCTGGAAATAATTGCCTTTGGCAACCGGGTAGTTATTTTCTTTTATCTTAAAAATATATCGCACATTTTATGAAACGGATATTATTTCTTTATTCCCATGTTGATGAATTGTTATAGAGACTGCGAAGAGAGATTGGATGTAATCCTAATAATCTAGCTTGGTTAAGTATTCTACAGGATTTAAAACTACATTGAATTCAATTGTAGGCACTAGTGATTCAATAATGAATTATAGATACCTTAATCTAATATCTTATATTATTAACAGTCATATAATTAAATTTATTCAATATTAAGCATAGTAGTTGGATTCTAAGTAATAATTAAAATAATATATTACAAAGCAAAATACTTAGGAGTTGAAATTTATATTTATATAATGTTTAAAAATTGATTTTTATCATATAATTTTTGTAAATATGTGGCTTTGATATAAAAATGTATTTATTAAACTTTGAACAATATTAATAAAATGTAATTATTAGATAATCATAGGTAATTGTTAGAAAACATGATTTGATTATAAAATGTGATCCGGTAAATATAAAATCTTATCGTGAACATCACGATAAGCTATAATAAAATGTTTCAAAGCTAAAATTATTTCTTATTTGGATCAACCATCTTCAAAGTAATTTATTAGTCAGTAAAAAAACGATATTTTATCTTCGTTAATATTATGTTAATTTGCAACTTAATCAGTGCTTTAAAAAAATGGCAATAATTAATGTATTCATTTATTCATTATTAAATTTTAAAAAATTCTATCAATTGGTTTCTTATATTTATTAATTATGACATATTTCAAGACTGTTACATTACATATAAACTTAAAGTAAATAAGTTTCATAAACAATTATTAAATAATTATTGACTAACTGTATAATTACTTTAAATCAATATTATATTATTTAACAAAAAACCATTAGTATTTAATGGTTTCAATATTATAGTACTTAATAAAAAAAAAATTTCCTTCAGAAGATAATAGAAAAAATTAGAATTTAATCATTTAACTGTGTTTTCTATGAGAATTCAAGAAACACTGTTTTTTAAATAAATATATGAATTTAAAAATGATATTTCATGCCAACGGATTATATAGTCTCTATTTTTTTTATTTATTCATGGTTAAAAATTATTACTGATTTACATATTAATAATAAAAACCAAGAAATCGTAAAAACAAAATTGAATAATAATCCAATATTTTGCTTTTCAAATCAAGCTCATCTAATATTAAACATATTATTATAAAACAAATATTTAAAAATGAATCAAGCATTTTTTTGACTCATTCCTAACAGTTAAGTTAACTTTTTAATTCGGATTAAATTTAAATCAAATAACAAATTAATGTTAGCCCTATCCTTTTTCAATGACCTTTATTGAATTTTTCGCAATATATTTCAAACTGCATAATTTATTAGATAATCTGTTTCCGTTATTTTAGAAGTATGACATAAAAAACTAAGAATAAAATATTTCCATAAACTGAACAAAATCTAAAATATTGAAAATATAGAAAATGTAGTTGATAAGTAAAAGAAACAAAGAAACAATCGTATGATATTATAATTTAGTGTCTATGAGGCTACGTATTCTTTCACACAACACTCACAACGTTAAAAAAAAGAAAAGCAATATGCACAACTACGTGAGCTGCCGTGGCTACTAAACAATTTCATACATAGACAAATGCTTAATCATCGTCTATAGATAGATAAGAAATACAACAGAGGTTTTACGATTCGATTTTAATATTAACGATCATTTATCTTAAAATAATTTAATATATGGATATTGTTATGGATATTGTCATATCTTATTTGTCAAATATATTTTGTATGTAAAATTAATTATTAACATGCTAATATACGTTATTCGATTTACATAATGTAAGAAATATTGAATAATATAAGTAAGCATTTGCTAGTTTGATCTTCTTACCATCGCTGCTAATAAAATGAAACTAGGACTTTACTTTTTAATTATAATTAAATCTTAAAACTAATTTTTAAAGATTAACGTGACTTACTTATTATTCCCTATAGAGTATAGACGTTTAGAAAATATATTTTGGATATTAAAAATATCCATTTTAAATTAATGAAACTTTAAATAATCTGTAATTTAATTAATCACCTTAAATTTGAAAATTTTGAATTTAGTTTATGTTGATTTTTTTCATTTTTGTACACATTCTATTAATAAATTAAGCGTAGCAATTTTTTTGTAATTTAATTTCTAACTCTCATTCATATTTTTAATAATTATTATATACCAAGAACGGTACTGACTTGCTGAACTAAAGATTATGACTTTCAACAACTTAAAATGTATACATTATTTCATAAATTTCAATATTTTTCATGACTTTCAATATTAAATATCAACACACTATTTTATTTTTCAAGAAAATGAGTTTTTTCCTCTTTATAATCATCTTTATTTTATTTCTCATATGTAATGCAATGTATAGCCACTATTCAAATACAAAAAATTTATAGACGCTCTTTGTGGTACCGTCAAGTTTCCTGGTAAAACCGCTAGAGAACATGTTACGCTATTGAGTCCCGTCGAGTATTGTATAAGAGTCAAGAACGCTGTGGATTATCCTTGTGATGTTATGAAATCTTTTTTCCATTTTTTATTTTTAATTTTAATGGACAAGGGCATGTTAATAATAGTACTTCTTAATAATACGCAATGCGCCTCCGCTAATGTCGAACGAATTATGATCGATGTGCGTGGGTTACGCACATGCCACTTTAGAGGTTATATGCATTAAAAAAGGAGCGTTTTCGCGTTACAGGTTTCCTGGATACAGGTACACTTTATGACGATTTTTAAAGTAATCAACAATTAATTACGAATTACTAATCATATTAATTTCTTTTATATTAGTTTCGATTTTATAAGCTCTTCTTACAAAACCTTTTTCTATTACTACTTTTTTAAATCTTTATATTTATTCTATAAAGTAATAAAGTACCGACTGGTTCTACCATTTATGTAAGTTAGATTAAAGAATTTTTGCACGCAAATAATTGTGGATTTACTAAAAATCCTCTACATCACACCAAATTTAAATCTAAATTATTCTTTAGCTTTATGTAGTCGTAAAACAGGAAAATTACTTTTAAATTAAATATATTTTATCTTTAAAAGTAGCAAAAGAATATTTATTTAGAACGAGATAATGATTATCTGATTATAAAAACTACTTCAATTATAACCAATAAGATAAAAATTAATGGAATAAAATAAATTGAATATTAAAATTGTACGGCTTGACAATTTCAATTGCTATTTTACAAAAATGTATATTTTGCAAGGATTGGTCGATAGTTATAAAGTAATAAAGATAATGAAAGATGTACGAATATATTTAATGCACTTCTTAATCGAACCAACCTGTTGGAGATGGTTCTTAGTCCGGGCCTCTTTATGAAGGCGATAAGGAGGGTAGCATTTAGCAGCATGGAACCGCAGAGCACGAAGCACCAAGCAGCAATTCGTAAATGAGGTCGCCATCTTTCTGGACCTCCCAAGACCGCAAACGATCCACCTCCTGTGTCCTCCGTCGAACCGCCATCCATTCATAAATAATTCCACGTTCCTGCAACAAGGTAGACAAAGACATTATGTACGAGTTATCTGATGCCTAATTTAGAAAAGTGAAACCGACGTGTACAGAGAAAAATATGAATATAAGATATTCGTTATTCATAAAATAGCAACATCGATTTTTGCTCACTTACAATGGTAATTTGCTCCCTCATATGCAACATGGTATCTTATTATTGATAATGCAACTTTATGTTCAAATGCTCTTTTATATTATTTGAAGCAATAATTTACTGAAATATTTTTCATTCTTTTTATATGTAACTTAAATAATTTATGTATTACTTAGTCCATTGGTCAAAAGATCTTACAGAAAAGATAAGTAAAATGACAAAATCGTTTGTAAAGTGTTAAAATAACCAAAATAATTCTATTTTTTTAATATAGAAACCACTGCTTGATCAAATAAATTATTTTATATTTATTAACTTGAAACAGTAGACATCAGCTGACGTATAAAGTTTATTTGTTAAAAGTACAAGTTTATTATTATAAAATAAATTGTATTATCTGGGAATGATACACAAAGTTGATAAAAGTACTCTTAGCTGATATCATTCTTAAAGTGTGTTAAGAATGCATCGAATAAGTGAAAAAGTAGGTTTCATGTAGAATTTATTATTAGATTATAACTTCATATGATCAAAAAGTCGTTCATCCAGCTAAAACACATGGATAATGCGGCAATGATCACTGGTTAATGTAATGCAACATATTAGCTGATTCAGCTCATACAACTAACCAGTGATCGAATCTTGTTTATTGATACAGAATATCAGAATTCTTTTATATAAATTATTTTGTGCAGTTCGCGATACGAATTGCTCATGTAAATAAATAACTTTTTATAAAGTACTCAGATACTTTTAGAAATGTGTATTTTGGATGAAAAAAAGTAACCTCAATTTTATAATTGTATATATTAGGTATTAAGTATTATAAGTAAATATAATTCATAATAACTATACAAAGATTAACATAATTTGAAAAATATTTTAGCCTGAAGTACAAACTTAAAATAATCACTGCTCTGTAAAGTTCTTGAACTGTATTAAGTTAATATTTAAATTTAAGGGGAGTATTCCGAAGTTAAGACTTAATTTTAAATTGAATCTAACATTATATTATTTACCTAATGAAATTAAAATGTCAATTATCTACACTTCAAAAATACGTTTACATAACTTATAATAATAACCTTCCTAATAATATTATTACTTTATTATAATATACAAACTTATTTAAAGTTAAATTCAAAAAATTTTTAATTCTGTGCTTAGTATCAAGTCATGAACAAATTTAAAAACGTCACTTTAAATTCAATAAAATATGTTTAACTATCAAAGAAAATTAATTTACCCGAATTAAAGGAACTTTCAAAGTTCGATCATAAAATGAGCTTCTTAATACACTTCTACCTTGATATACGAACATCGAACATAAGTCGGTAACATTACTAAACATTACTCACTTGCAATACCACTATATGCACTTAGTCGAAAATACATTGATTCTCCACGTATTCACGAGCATTGAGTGAAGGAAACATCGTAGCGCGTGCTACGAAATAATCTCGCGCCGCTTTTTCTTTCTCTACTCTACAATATACGATTTAGCGCTTGAAAATATATGTACATACTGAAAGTACGCGTTGCAACATTGACGACATTAAATATCAAGTCGTCGATTAACTGACAAACGACTTCACGCTCTACCAACTTATCGCGATTACTTAAGTATAGGTTAAAATAAAGAGTGATAACATTCCATCATCGGATATTATCGATTCGTCAGATCGCGATTTTCTTTACAATGTCAACTTGAGAGTTTTGAGCTGTGCTTTGATAAAAACATATTAAAAACGTATGCTTATATTCGATGTGGGTGCGAATACAGATTTAAAAGGATAGAGATTTTAAAGTATGGAAAATAATACTACGTAAGAGTTTTTTATATACTATCCAAATCACGGATACAGAGCTTTCGTTTTAAATGCGAGAAACAGATCGAAACTTATATCTAGACAGAACTCTAGGTCGATAAAGGAAAGATAATTTCACATGCATTATAAATATATTTTCTTGCGCCATATCTTTTATAATGTTACAAACTCAAGAAGAAAATGTATGCGTCAATTATATATCTTAGAATAGTAATACTATATATTTTATTTATATTTTTACAAATGCTTACTTTCAATAAGTAACCAACAATATAATTTAATACATAATTTAATAAAATAATTTAACCATGACTTGAGACATATATGAGTTTAAAGTACTATTAATGTTTAAAGTCTCTTATCTGGAATAATAAGAATAATATAGATTTTGAATTTCTCAAAGCATATAAATTACTCAAAATACTATCAGTCATAACAATGTTGGAATTTGCTCGTTTCGTAGCTTTCGTATATATTAGTTTAACATTTCAAAAAGCTAAAGGAATTTAGTACTTTACACAACAGATTTCGTAATGTATTAAGAAATTTCCGTATAAACATAAGTCCTTTTATCGAATAAAAGTTTTTTAAATACAGATATATTCATGTATTACGCAAAATAAATAATAATAAAAGCAGCTAAAGTGGTCTTACATAGATTCTTTAAAATTCTCTGTTTATTTTGAACGTATTTATATATTTCATATAAAGAAACCATTGTTCATAAAAATTTTATATCCCATCTATTTAAGTGGATTTCTTTTCTTGGCAAGTGATTTTCATCATTCTTAGTCAATGATTCTTCAATACAATACCACCATCAACATTGACCTATCGCCTAATTATAATTTAAACTAAAAAGGAATTCATACTTATGACCAAGTTATCTAACTGATAATCATTATTAACGTAAAATGGCCTTTAGTGCAGATCGTATTCAAGTTTGCCAGATATCATTTTTATTGATTATCTTTCTAAGATGTTAATAATAAAATACGCGAAAAAAAAAGATATTCATCACATTCATGTTCATATTTATGGTTTCCATATTATTTCGATATCATGTTTTATTGATAAAAAATGCATAAAATCCATTAAATGCAATTCTTTGCATTCATGGCAAAGAAAATTAAAGTGATAACATTCGGATACTTCAATAAAGTTTTTAATAAAAGTCGTCCGCTAGTTGAAAGAGAAAGAAACGCTCACGCTACGGTAGAGACAAAGCTCGGTACGATGTTCGAGCATAAGGTCAAGTTCCTCATGAGCCAGAGGTACAAACGTGATAAACAGCGCGACGACATCTTCGCAATTAAAGAAGTTCGGTCTCAAGTGAGTGAGTAATTGCAAAAATACTTCTAGACTCTGAATTCGGTTAAACAATCGACAATTCTTTTGTAAATTTGTTTTTCACTCTTTGATCAACTTACTATTGACTCCCCTTCGAGTAAATTTCGCTGCTTTAACCGAAAAACAATTTTAACACTCCAAGTATTAGAATGATGAAAACCTACATATAAATAAGAATAGATTCTAGAAGATCTATTATGGCTTTGGAAATTAAGAGTGTTAGAAACGGATTTTAGTGTACACACATTGTTGTTTCTAATTTATGTAGAAAAATGTTTACACTTGCTATTTTATCTCCTTTTATATAGCAAACGTTTGTTTTCCGAGTGAATAAACCTTGAGGAAACATTATAAGGAATTATTCAAAATTCTATTATACACAAATGTATTCTATTCTTTGGTCTATTCATATCAAGAATACATATATTTTAAGAAGTGATTCTATCTTTTTTGCCTTATTTTAATAAATGTACAATGTAAACAAATGTATGCTATTATTGGATAAATTAATCTTTACTGATAAATGAATCAGTATAATTTTAATCAATACATAATGATCAAAATCTGATTCTTTTAATATTTATAAAATTTACTGTACATTTATTAATCATTATACACATAATTAAAAAATTTTACCCATAAAGTGTTTTTACATAATTCATTAACCGATTAAATCATTAGTTTTTTGCGCATATTTATTACTTTTCAAATAATCATTATATTATTTGTGAGCATGTTTGCTTAAAAATGAGAAAAGTTATATCGATATTATAACTATATTATTTAGTGATCATGCAATTGAGAATGTGAAAGAATATAAGTACAAGAAATCATGCATGTTTACCTTGCATAATTCCTTGATTATTAAATTATGGGAACTGAAATATTACTTTATCGTTGTTTTGATCATGTCTTGAATAATACACTCCAAATGCACATTTAATTTTTTAACATGACAGGAAATAAAACTTGTTAATAATCAAGAAATATTTTTATGCTTTAGATGTAATCTTCAATATTGTAAATCAATTTTGTTTTACTGTGAGAAGAAAGTTTTGTTCACTTTTTTAGCTACATTAGTTTTTGTTATTCAATGATCAACGAATACTTTTTCTTATTAATAAACTACTATGATGGAAATTGATAAAACGACAATTCAATAAATTTTCATATTTAAAGTTATAAATAAACTATTCTCTAACTTTGATGTTTATTGCGAGAGTTGAACCAATCAAAACTTCTTTCAATTTTCTTAGTTAATTATGATACAGTGATTATTAAAAATAGATTTTTAATCAGAAATAAAAAGTACCAGATAAATATTGAGACTATATACGTTTTACTTGGTTTTATATAACCAACGATATTCCGAAATAAATTTTGTAGAATCCAAAAACTGTAATTGTTATTAATTTATAAGTGAGATACATGAGTAAGCATAGACATGTCATATGATTTTGTTTAACTTGTACAACAACGTTCCATTTTATTTTTATTTTATCTAAGAACCGATAAACTGAAAAAATAGTTTGTCTAATATAAAACTGTGTTAGTTACTAACAATACCTACAGTATAATTATGTATGCATACGTTTTTTATTTTATTTAACAACGAATTTGACAATGTTCCAGATCGATCTTAATATTGAGAGTATATACATTTTCTTAGTTTCATATAAGGAACCATACTCCATAATAATATTTTGTGGAATCCCGAAACTGTAATTGTTATTAATTTATAATTGTGATGCACGGGTAAGCATAGCCATAGCATATGGTTTTGTTGAACAATGATAACACATTGTTGGTGATAGATTTTTTATACGAAAATTTGTGTATACATTGTACTTCATAAGAGTCACGATATTTTGCAATGAGAATTTATGATATATATTATATTTACAATTAAAATGTTGCAGATATCTTATTACGCGAATAAAAATTTGTGCGTTTATATGCTCATATCGTGGCGTTCGGAATAATATTGTAAAAAATTATGTTCCGGATCAATTGTTGATATGAAAATTTTTTACATATAGTTTTTTCGGAGCTTAATATTAATAAAAAATAAAATTCTCCTAATAATTTTGGACTTGTTTTTTTCAAATTTTCAACCCTTTGTAGGGATCATTTTTAAGAGTGGAAAGATTATTCTGAATACAATTAGTTAATGTTATGAAATTATTAAGCGTTATTAATCAATTTCGTTAGAAATTATTCATTCTTGAAAATTTTTATTGAGCCAACCGATTGAATCTTCAGACACATGTTACTGAAACTAAATGAAAAATTGAAGCAGCTAAGTAAATCTCTAAAAGATTGCAATTAAAGTAAAGTACATACAATGTTGGATAAAAAAGATAAAATTTTTTTTTTATTGTATTGAAGATTATTACTCTATTTTCAGAAATTATATTCATACAGTTTTATTCCAATTAATTTATTTTTACGTATATTTTTTAGTAATTTGATGAAGGAAATTATTAATTTTTCAAAGTAAAAATCACGCTTTTTCATAAAATTTAAGCAATTATTTTTTGACTATGTAATAATTGTTAGATGACATTTTAGTAGCAATATATTTTTCATGTCATGTTTCTTTAGCAATTACTTATAATTTTAAAGTCAATGAAAAACCACTTTTACTTAGACCATAGATGCCGTGCTAGTAATTTCCTATTTTGAAAGTTAATTAATTTCAGGTACGGATTGAGAATGGATAAATTTTAAATGAAAAAAATAGTAAAGAATGTAGACTACGATGTTGAATTTTATACTACAGTGTTAAAAATTATTTCCTTATAATATATCATAATTGCAATTTGAAAAATAGCAAGGTGTGGTTAAGAACAACTGTTTATTCGTATATAATTAATATATGTTGCTTTTATATGCTTTTATAACGTAAATATATAATATACTGCTAAACGACGCGAAAGCTAAAATATCGTAAGTTTTTTATTTTACAATAATTATTGCGGTAGCTCAAAAATTAAATTATTATTTTATCTATTGACTATATAATATTATAATAAATACCCCCTTTATATTAATTTATATAGTATAGGTAGTACATGTTGTATAGGTATAGGTTCATTATATATATTATTTAATTTATAGATCTCATAAAATAATATAGCCATTTGTCAAAGTTTTAAGAGAATTATTAAAAATGATTAAAACCTGGTAATCATTTACTATCAATAAATGATTGACCTTTAATATTAATTAATAAAAAAAAATGGGACTTCTATCGCGCTCTTGTATAAGTTCATCTTAAACTAAACTTTTTGGACTTACTTAAGAACTTTTGCACGAGCTCAACTTAATTAAATTCGTATGTTTCATTAAGAGATCACTGAACAAATAAAAGTGAACTTTTTTTCTTGACGATAATTGTAGATCTTTCGTGAACGAGTTCGAACTGTACCTTGCATTCTCGAGTCATGACACCAGAAAGTTTCGAACACAGTAAAAATAAAAAGCACGCTCGCTCCATTTGAAATACGAGAAATAAATAAGCCTTGTCCAAATATTTATACGAAAGACGCGATCGTATATTAACTTGTGCGGCCTAACAAAAGAAAAGACGATTGGCCACGACTTCGCGGAAAAGTCATTAGGTTGACCTGGCAGCTCTCTGCTCTCTCGAGTAGGCTTTAAAAGCTCGGCACGGAATCATCCTTAAAAATAATCGCCGAAAGGGTCGAGTTCCAAATGTGAATCTATCTTTCATCGCGGGTGTTCCTAATCTCAAACTTTCCACCAGACAGTCATTCGGCTTTTGCTGGTCAATTAGAGCCAGATAGAATTGTAAGCCACAACCTTGCCTGGCGCGTTAACTAGACCTAAAATTACGCGCGAAGAAAGCGGTGAGAAAAGGTGGTGGTGTGTCAGTGAATAATGAGAGCAAGTATACATACGCAATCGTGCCTTTATGATATTGAAATCAAGGAGAGATGCGTTATGTTTTCCTTGTTTTCTTCTTTTTTTTACATGATATCCAGATCTAATGATGTAGTACAGACAGCCGGGTGTGATTTGTATATACTCCAGTGGAAGCGTAAGAATATAGAAGGCGATAGTGTTTCGTTAGTCAAGTTTGAATTTGATCTATGCTTCAAGAGAATACAGAAACTTGATAGATGGATTGATCGCTCAACTTAAGCGAATTACGAATTGAATTTCTCAACATCTGAATCACTACCGACATAGTGTTTAACATGTGATTAAGGCAATTAAGAGAATTAGGTTGATGATGACAATAAGTCGTTTTGTCTCTAGCCACTTATCCTTAACTAAAATTAAAAATAAATATCGCTAACAAAACTCAAAATTGTATAAAAGTATGGATTAATAAAAATCGATGGTTATAGTTTAAGACAATTAAATTATTTAATATATCAAATACATGTTAATTTGCAAATTAAATGTAAGCATGCAATAAAATATTCAATTTTACAAAATACAAAAAATATTACGGATATTGCAGTATAAATAATATCTAGAATGTATTTTACATATCGTATAATAAATCCTTTTAAATCCCTTAATGATTTACATTATTGCAATAGCTAATTTCAGCAAATTCTAATTGATAATTTTACGAGAATATAAATTATTGAAAGCAAGATGTACAAGAGTTCACTATCGACCAAATATTAAATACAAAATTGAAAAGTTAGCGTAATTCTATCAGATCTTGAATATGATAGTAATTTTATTATTGAGATGCCAATCCTATAAAAATAAGTTATTTACAATTTCCTAGTTTCTTGACTGTACAATATTTTTTTTCTTTACACCGAACACGCGATGAGAAAGAAACCAGAAAATTTTCCCTTATTGCACGTACGTATGAAAAAGCTCGCGTGTATAAGTCTATCTTATGAGCACTAAAGTATTATAGGTTTTAAAGTGGGTGCGGTTGTTTCAATTTAGAATACACGAAATTCCGAACTATTATAATTCTTTGATCGAAAACTATTAACACGCTGAGTTATTTAAAGTTTTGGCATACGAATCATTGATTGTTAAGTATTTTGGCATAAGATGTTTTATATTTCTGTAATGTGGTATTTTAAATACAAAATTGTTGAAAAATCTTTAAATAAATTCTACTTTTATTAGTGCATTACAGAAATTTGTGAAAAAGTGGCACTGAATGTTTAAGTTTCAAAAATGACCTGTAAATCACTTTTATTATTAAAGCGTTGAATATAAGAAAAACATTATTTTGAAAGTAGTTACAAAAACTTTTAATTATACGAGTGTTTGATTTTCGACTAAATTGTACTTAGGCTATTACTATTATTGATCAGTATCAACACAAAAATATTAAGAAATAATCTTCTACATTTATTTGTCTTAAACAAATATAGAGCATGGCTGGTAAAACAGTTATAAAATGTGAATACGTTTCGTCCTAGGTCGGTTTACTGGACTCATCGATAATGCTGTTATAAACCAATTCTGCCTTTTACGCTGAACGAAATACGGAGGACTTGCTTAGGTATTTATCTAACAGTAGTCCCGCGCTTGAGTAAACCTGTAACACACCAGCATAGATACGCAGCCACCTGATGGTAATTCCTTATATTAGCTCCGTTTTCTTATGTACATTTTGTTTAATGATGTATACGCATTCCAACCCTACCTTTACATAGTATATATATTGTATTTTTTCTGGTGATTTTTTTTACAGTAATCTACTTTTCTTTCCTTTCAATTTTGATACTAATTAGTATGTCATACAGTGATGATACGTAAAGAAAGTTACAAGCAAATGAGGCAATACTATACTTAATGTAAGAAGCAAACTGTAATACTTGAATTTCGTAATATAAAACGCATAATCACAACGCATAATTATAATGCCATTTCATCTGTTTGATGATTGTTACGTAAGATACACATTTTCTACGCCAAAATGAAACTTCTGGAAAGTTACATTGTACGTTGCGGTTCTTGCAAATTTCCATTTAATCGAACTTATATAAAAGTCCGTTGAACAATCACGACGAGCCGAACGCCAGCGGATAAACTAGTGGCGGCTTTCTATCGTCTCGCCAACCAGACAAAAAGACAACCAATCGCTTTGTGCGCTTCGATGAAAAATTAGCCACAATCAACAAATAAAGAAACACCGATGTTGAGGACTGTGTTAGACCCTCGATCATGATCCGCATTCGTGTGCAGCTATGAGTCTTGCTGGCTCTTCTTTTTTGCGAGGGATCATTCGCTCTTCTATTTTTCGCATTTTTCTTTGTTATGCCTCACTGTAACTGCCGTTTGCGGAATACCGAACGTCGCATCAATACAACACGCAAGCGAGTCGCAATGGCCAAAGTAGTACAAACCGTTTTATTATCAACGTGAAAACATTCATATCGAAAAAGCATGGTATCTTTGTTCAACTGACCTTTTAACATAATACACAACAATGAGAACAACAGACGATTTTTGTCGAATGTATTACGTATTCATAATGCAAGTCGAAGATATTAAATGGGCATTGACTGTTCACTATTTTCATACAACTTTAGAGTGTAATTATGTCTCATTATTTGGAAAAGGAATTAAGAACAAATTAAGAGATAAAACAAAGCATTTATTCTTAATAAATTAGTAACCTCATATTCTTAAATTTACTAGTTTTCTTAAGAATTTTGCAAATTGATTTATTAAAAATAATTATAAATACTTTTTTAAAATTGTATTAAGTAAATTTTTTAAAAATAATTATATAACAGAATTTGTAAGTAAGTTCTTAGTAAGTTGCTTCGAAGCGATTTTTACATTCTTCAAATCATTTCTCAAATTTCTACAAATAAATATGGAATATGCAGCAATCGCTAAAATAACTTATGTTAAATATTAAACGTACTTCTAAGCGCTGAACTTAATATTAATATTGTTACTCGAAAAACATTCTTATAAAATTATGTCAAAGTAGCTATGCACGGATATTCGAATTTGTACTTGTTTCAAAATGATCACAATTTCAAAAACCCTTTTGAAGTTTTAGAAATTAATTTACTACTAGAATTAATATAGACTTATATTAATTTACTACTAGAATATAGAAATTAATCTATATCATGCAACACGGATGTATAATGTTTATATTGATACGTGAAAAAAATCATAAAAGAGCCCCGATGAGCCGAAACCAGTCAAGTTTTACTTTGTCTTTTTTCGAAAATAAGTACGCTACGTGCTAATGCTAATTCGAAGCAGACAACTGTTAATACGCGTTTTTTTAAGTATTCGAAGCAGATGTTTTAGACGATAGTTAAGTATTTATGTTCGAAATCGTTTTTTTAATATTTTAAACTTAATTTGCGTATAACTGAGAACAACAAGAATGAGTTTAGATATTTAAATAATTTTTTGTTTTACTTAGCTATGGCTTCAGCTATTTAACTAATTAATAGATTGTAATAATCTATAATAATCCTGTATAATAATTTTATCAATTTTAATTAGTATTTTAATACTAAGGAAATTTTCGTTTATAATAAAACGGTTTTATTTTAATTGAATAATTTTGTAAATAGATTATTTTTTACCTTTACTAACCCCAATCAATAATTGGAACACGAAAGTGAATTATAATAAGTAATATCTGTTAATACAGTTTTACTTTTACACCCAATTAAACATTTATACTGGTATTTAATTAAATTAAAATATTATTATCTTATAGCAATCTTAATATATATATTTCATTTTTAGTTTGAAAAATAAATAATGTAATTAATGCACGTGTTTAAAAATATATATTTAAATATCATTTAATTAAAATAGAATCTGGTGCTTAATACGCTTTCCTTGTTTATAATTCTCGTAACCAGTGCATTAGTAAATAAATGATTGTTCTGCTTCAGTATAAAAATCATACAACATATTTATATTTGTGTATATATATATAATATTTACCAGTAAAAACGCCCATGAAACTATAAAAATATTTTTAATGTTTACAAAAATAAGCATGTAATCTAATATTTTGTTGATAGTACTACTTATTATTTCAGTCTATTAATGTACACTAATTAACAAAAATAACTTTGAACACGTAATAAAAAATTTAAAAAATCAATCAAGAATCGAGGTTTATTGGTAAAGCTTAAAACTCAGTAAAAAAAAGAAATAAAATTCTCGTTACGACATCCAAAATAAAAACGAAAACGGAAATCGGTGCATTGATGAGATAAAAGAAACTGTGTTCTGTCATCATAATTAAGTCTCGAATCTCAAATACGTCGACTAATCTCCGTGCGAAATTTTGCTCAATCCCTGTCGCAATTTTCGCGGCTTTGGCTCGGGACTGAAGGACTTGCATTTCGGAGCACGGAAAAGCTCGCGAAACGAGAGAAAGAGATGAATATAGGCTATCACGTACGTGAAGGCCACTCGCACGAGCTAACGAGCTTTAATGAAAAGGCGACGAAACCAATTTTTCATCTGGGCTCCTTGTAATTTCATTTTTTGGAATCTTTCTTAATCGCTTAGTTTGTTGTGAATGGATGTAATTGAACTAAAATTGAGATGGCCCAGCTACAATAGAAATTTTGTAATTTTATGACCAAATTTCAACGGATTAGCGTTGAACTACGAGTTAATTAGCAAATAATATTTTTAAAGATGATGTTTTTTAAGCTTTTTACACAATATCATGAAAAGTATGCAATCCACAAGAAAGTATTTAATAAGTAGATAAAATGACTAGAAACAATTAATATATTGACAGACTTTTTTAATATCATTTTAAATATCTTATCAGTAATCATTTTCAATCAATCAATTAATAATTTTATCGTTAAATTCTCTCAATAAGTTATATATATATATATATATATATATATATATATTACTCAAAATATAGACATTAGATAAATTATTTACTATTTTATATATATGTTAAGTATTTTTTATAAGTTTTTGTTAAAGTAGATTTTAAAGTATTTTTAGAAAAAAGTTTTTTAGAACATTAAATTTTAATAAGGCACATTCTGTCGTAAATACGAATGAATGTAGTTTATATATACAAAGTTTAATATCATAAAAACACCTTGTATGTATTAGATTCCACAAATAATAAACACGTAAATTACAAAAAAAGCAGTGTTATTGATAATTGTGTTTAAATATATCTTACAAAATGGCTACTTATTGTACGTAACTGCTTAATTATTTTTCATAAATTCAATATTTTATATTTCTTGATTATATTTAATTTATTCTATATTTTTTGTATGATTATACTTTTATATACAAATAATGCGTTACTTTAGATATTAACGAAGAGTAGTGTCATTTGATTTATTGATTAATTTAGTTTATGATCATGGGAATTTATTATTTGCAAATCCTTTAATCTTAATTATATTTGATATTAATTTGCAATTGTACATTCTATTAAATAGAAGGAAATATAAAATATTTTTATGATGTAATTACATGAAAAATGACTACATTAGATAAATTATAATAAAATGAATGTTTATAATAATTATGTCTTTATTTATGTTTTTAGATTACGACAATGATCTGAATAAATACAAATCATTGTTTCTTTCTTATTACCTCTTGACAATTTAATTTTATTTGAAAAATCAGCGGCAGTTTTTTTATATTAAATTTTACTTTTATTTTACTGCAATTAAAACTTTTGGTTAATGAAACTTGTACATATTGACTTAATTTTTTTAAATAGGTACCATAAGGATATATATGATGTTCGCATAATATTATTTTCATTCATGATTAAACTAATTGATGCATAACATCTTTTTCATCCAAGTTATTTATATGTAAATAATTACCTTAATCTTAACTAATTTATTTCTTTGATGAACAATATCTATAATGAAAAAAATCAGCTTAAAATGAAGAAAGAATTTTCATTGCAAGACTCGCTAATGGAATAAGTTTTCTGTACTTTTATGAACAAATAAAAACAAACATAAATTTCTTTCAATTTGTATGTTGTAAATTGATGTCTAATGATACTTTTTGCAACTTTAGATTCGTATGAAAAAATAACGAAAAATAATTAGAAAAATAAACAAATATTATGAAAACTTTAGAAACTTCAATAAAATAATATTATGAGAATTGAAAGAATATAAAAATTTATGATTTGTACACAATTTTGTAATCTTTACTGTTATAAATAATAAGAGGTAGCAATTTTATGCTACTACATTTTATTGAAATGTAGTATAAATATTTAAAATGGGTATAAATATTTTATAATTATTTTATATTGTGAAACTTTGCTTAGGTTTTTGACTTATATTTGGATTCATTTATGCGTATCAGATTTACCGAAGTAGTGTTAATATCGTGTTTGTGAAAATAAAATTTTACATTACTTATAACATTGCAAGTTCATCATGTTATATTTCCAATGATTTTTCTTACAGTTATTTTAAATCCACACTTCAAATTAACGATTAAGTATTAACAATATTAATTATATTCGTTGTAAAAGTATTTTCTTTTTTCGATTTTAAAAATCTGATTAATAATTCAAAATTATCATATTCATTATGAAAAAACATGAATTGTTACTGTATACATGCACAGTAAAGATTATACATGTTTTAATGCATTTTTTTTCAATAAATTGCTCATGAATTGGTTGGTTACTAATCGATACTTCATCCAATTCTCCTTAAATATAGTTTACTTCAATAATGAATAAATTTTATAGTGAAAAAATTACTGATAACGTTCAATAAAATTTACTATCCAAGTACAAATAAACTTTATACTAATTAAAATTACTTAATTGTATTATTTTATTGCACGTAACTTTAGTTAATCACGAACACTATGCATAGAGGAATTTCATTTACTTTTATGTTAAAAGCATACCAGAGATAGTGCAAGCATTAAAAGCAAAAATGAAACACATTCTGATCGATAATCCAAGAGAAGCACTAGTATGTGAAGCTTTATGAAAAAATTCAGTTGCCTCGTTGTCTTATCAATTGACTTTGCCTTTATTTCCATTGCCGTTGCAAAAATATCTTCGAAATAAAATTCATCCCACTTCCGTGCAGAAAATATCGGCCCGACTAACCGGCGCCTTATCATAACAGCGAAAAATCGCAATCTTACCTCAAGTGGATAGTTCTTCCTTACGCTGTATAAGATATCCACTCGAGCCGTGCAGTTCGTCTTTGTTCGTTCAGTGAGCCTGCAGGCATAATTGCACCATTACATCGCTCGAATCCCCCGCACACGAGCGCTAACATCCGCACCACCCAAATCCCGATACACATTCAGTTCGTGACACTCCGCAGTAGCGAACGGTACTTTATCGACTTGGTGCCGACGACGGCATCGATGCAATAAAATCGCTGGCGCATCGACGCCGCCTCTCTAGTCTCACATGAGGCTCGTACGTCCACCCCCTCCCGGGTACCACAGCGGCGAAAGCGGCGGCGGCGACGAGATAAAACGACGCGCGCGCCTTCGAGCTTCTCGAATTTCTTAGGGGCCGTACCGGGACTGTCATTCGTGTGCTTAATCCTTTGATCCTTTGAATTTTTATTTTGTTCGGAAATGCGGAATCGCGAGGAGGATCAAGTTTCTTTAGGGTTTGAGACGCTTGGATTTCGATGCACGTAGCTTCGAATCCACAGAAATGATAAGAGTAATTTTATTTGTTACTAGAGGTGATAAGATATTTAGAAATAGCAGACTTAAAACTTTCTGAGAATGGCTGACTCCCTTGAAGCTCAAGGAACGTCTTAGATGCACTGATAAATAAATCGTTGCAGTTTTTTCATTAGATGACTTCGTTAATAATTTTTAAACAAACTTTTTTATTCGATTGTCAATTGCCATGGTAAAGCTATTTGCGTTTAATTCGTCTTGTAAATTTACTTAAATAGTAAATTTCTGTTTATGAACAGAACGAAAGAATCCCATTTCCGCAAAATTTTCCCTAGGTGATGCGAAGCTACTTTGGTATTGATTGATGTAATGACACTTTTGCAAAATTTAAATGTTTAACGCAGAGATAGATGTTTGTTAAATGAGACATAGCGCCGAGGAAGAATATGGCACTATTATAAAATTAAAATATTAAAGAAAACTTCATTAAAAAAATTGTTTTAAATGTCTAGATTATTAATTACAATCAATACGCATGCCTTATTATATGTATAAGTTAGCTGATATTAATTACAATTATAATAATTATTTTATAAAATAATTGATTAAAAGTTACGTATTATATAAATATCCTCGAATTTTGTTGTTGTTGCATTTTAAACTATTAAAATTAGAATTATAAAATATGTAAAAAATGTCTCGACCTCTTTATTTGTAAATTTTTTACCGCCATCACTGTAAGTTTCATTTATACTTGATTTGAATTGATTATCAATTTCTAAACAACATTTTAATTTCACAAAAATTTCCGATTTAAGAAAACATATGTTCTTCAAAATTCAAAAAATATTATCTTTTATTGCAAGAAAATATTCCTTTCTTCCGAGATTCTATTTCCATTGGGTCGCATATACCCGCGTAAATAATTTCGCAAGGTTTTTTAGCACGATCCACTTCTGCGTGAAATCCGAGTCTGTAATACTTTCCGTAGGCATAGCCATCACAGAAAAAGTTTTCATCATTAACGTTAACCTTATAATTTTTCAAAATGATTTTTACATGTTTATTATTCTAATGAAAAAATCCAATTTTTCACTTAAACGACAAATTTTGGATATTACAACAAACATCAATTTTATATCAATTTCCAATATTTACTCCGTGTGATCTTTTTTATAAATTTACATTGTGTACTGAAATTGGTAACCGAAAGCTCAATATCCTTTTTCGTAATACATTTGACAGATCATAAATTTTGTTTTATTTCCGATAGAATTAATACATCTGTTAACGTTCTTTGTAACAATTATTTGGAAGGTAATCTATTTCTATCTTACTTTTAAAGTATGTGGTCAATCTTCATAGCTGCTGAACCATTCTCGATGATGCATCACGTAAACTGATGCTCCAGAATCTATCAACCATATATCATTTCTATCGTTTCGATTGCGCGGTTAATGCTATCTTTTGATCTTTTATACTGAATATTTTTAATATGTTGTTACCGTACCTATTCTATTTTGATTCTTGCGGTTTGAGTTCTGCTGAACATTTTTTCACTTGAAGCAATTTTTTGGGGTGTCCTTTCCTTTAGCATACGTAGCATCCATAACAGTCCTTTTTCGTGTATTCGGACTTTCCACAATTGAAACAACTGAGCGCTTGATTCTTTTTACCACTTGCATTTTGCTTATGTTGCTTGTTATTATGCTTATTATTATTCCATCTCTTTTTAGCAAAAATTGCAATTATATCTGCTTCTCGATGCCCATTGTCCTATCCTTGACACCGCATTTCTCCTATCCTAAGTCTTGCTGTTAAGTTATCAAGATTTTCTTGGTATAATCAACTGAGTGCCACGCACTATGAAAGTAATTGTACTCCCACGACAACGTTGATAGTTGGGCGTTAATAACATTTGGCTTCTTTGGCTCTTCACAACCTAGGTTTTCCATTTTATTTAACAACTATTGCAGATTTGACACATTATGTACTACATTTTCACTTTTGTTCCATTAGTTCCATTTGTACGAAAACTGTTTCGTACCATTTATCAATTTTCATCCGACTTCATGTCATACACTTCTTTCACATCTCTCTGGCAGTTGTACAGTTTAACAATGAGACAAGAGGTTTTTTTCCACTGTCATGATAATCAACTTTCTTAATACTTTGCCAACTTTCAAGAATATATACATCTTTCAAAAGTGAGCGTATTATTAAATGTCACTGGAGACAATTATCTTTGTCATGCAGCTTCTCAATTTTGAAACTTGTCAATTCCATTTTTGTTAATACGACTTTTACTTAAATACCTTACACTTCACACTTTAAACATTCAAAAAAAAAACTTTCACAAGGTACACTGAGTCCGTAACCTGCTGAAAGATTTTGTCTTTGAAAAAACAACTTGTGAAGTTTAAAAAAAAATATATATATACATGTTATAAAACTGGATTTTCTTGGAAAAATAATATGCAAATGAAAATACGCAAATGTTTACTCAATCTGGACGATACAAACGTACACGGCGAACGACCTGACAGAGAACACTGTCTCCTTGGCATGAGTTCACATCTTATATTCGAATATAAACCTTTTATTGGTTGCACCCATTCTATAAATCTGCTCAATAATTGCAGATTTTCCCCAATAAAAATTCCGCAAATGAACACGTATTGAATGTATTAATGAAGTATTCTCTTTGAAACTTTTTAGGATTATTTTAACAAAATACATATATAAGTACTATAGTTTAATCAAAAAGTTGTAAAATTTTTAAATCTAATACACATTTTTATATTTCAGTTTCTTAAGTATTTCGATTGATTTCTTACTTTTGTATAATGAAAAACTTATACATGTATAAGTTTGTACTTTTATAAACATCCTGAATATTTATATTTACACTCAAAGAACATAATCTAATTAAAGGTATAATTTCAAGAAAAAGTTCATTAATTCCAAGAAATATTTTTTCTTATTCATTTTCTCCCGATGCGCTTTAAATCTGTAATACTATTCACATAATAAGATTAAAAATAATATTAAAATTATTTGAAAAATAAAATGTAATAAGAATAACTTTTTTCTAACGAGAAACTCATAATTGTTCACATGTTATATAAACTATTAAAACAATCATAACGAGATAGATGTACCTTTGAAAAATTATTCCTATTATTACTATTTTGATTTATGTAAATATGTTTTAAATAATAAATTTATTATATAGGCAATGGTGTCTAGCTCAAATCATAGAACATATACGACATTACTTATTAGGTAACATTTATTCTTAATTTATAAAATGAAAAAAATTATAAAATTTATCAGAAAAATATTAAAGTTAAACGTTAAGAAAAAAGCAAAGTTAGTAGCGCATTTAGTCTCTTGAACACTTGTTGAAAATGTTCATATATTGTTCGTTTTCGACTAAAATTTATATAATGCAGTGTACGTTCCTACGTAGGTGCTGAAATTAAGATTCAAGGACGAAGATATTGGTTGACTCATAGTCGTTTTCTTGGGTGTAATAAAGTGAAGAGAAGGCAAGAACAATAGGGGAAGAATATAACAAAATAAAACATTTCATTTTCCACCGGACAGTTGTAGTTTATAGTGTTTCATAATTATTCATATACTCAATTAAGATTTGTAATTTACTACAATAATAATAAAAATATTAATGAAAAATATAATAAATATTTTATAATTCAGTTTTCATTAATTGTCTATCTTCATGATTTATTCATAAAAAGATCACGAAGCACCACTACATTTACGGAAATGACATATATAATATATAATATAATATATAATAACTCTAAAAATGAACTTCCCTTCATATCAAATTCCTCATTAAAATGAAAAATTACCTATTGCTGCTTTTCAAGTATTATGTCAACTATTCTCACGAAATAAATAAATTATTACGAAATGTATTAGTAGTCAAATATTGAAAATGCGTTTAAAGATTTGTAAAAAATAACGGTCATGGATTCACAATTTATACAACGATTTCAATAAGCACCATATACATGCCTGTGAACTAATATATATAATTTTTTTTGAGCTGATATTTCAAACTTGAAACAACTTATACTTCAAGTAAATATATTATATGAATTTTATGAAAGAAAAAGAGCCAGTACTTACAAATATAAAAATTATAAATTGGGTTCACTTATAATTATACAAGAATTTTTGTAATCAAAATTCTAATAATGATCATTACTAATTTAATAAGTATTATTGTTGTGATTCTAATTTTACTTCAGATTTGTTCAATTTTATAAGTATTTATTACAATCCAGTAATAGAATAGTAGATAACTTATAAAAGTCAAAATAAATCGATCATTAATCTTTATTTGTATAAAAATTGTGGCGACAGTTTTTATTTACCAATAGTGTATCTTACATATGAGTAAGGCACTCGAAAAATTTAAAATCTAGAAACTGTAGACTAAACTATGACAATCAGTTCTTTTTATCGTCTTTATAGAATTTTTAGTAATTGATATCTTATATGAGTATCCATATTGATTGTTCTTGTTACTATATAAATTATTATAGAGTTCACGTCGATAAATTATTAGCTGATTAACAATATAACCACTCAATATTTGAATTAAATTTTTTTAAAATAAACTTAAGAATATTTATAAAATTTTAATATCGTGCCAACCGAAGTGTATGATTATTTATAAACGTACACGCTTGTGCGGTATACATACAAAATCATTGTCTCACGCGTTATTGCATAGGTGCATGTTTAACCGCTTATTAGTCGATCGATAAATACATGTGTACCTGTGTGAGCATTAGTTTTATAGAGGTTAAGAAATGACGATAACGGTATTATCTGGTCTTATGATATAAAAGGTATCAAACAATTTTGGTGGATTATTGAAAAAAGCGCTACAGTTATTTGACAAATACATCTTCCGTTTCACTGAGAGACTAACCTTTTAATGGTAATGGGCACCAACGTATACATCGTTGAGCTATTTAAAAGTTCAAGCATTGCGCATGTGATCTAAATTTGACCTGAACGAGCAGTATAGAGAATTCCAGATAATTTGAAATTTCAGATATTTTCATGCCTCAATTGATAATCATTCACTTTTATTTCTAAGTAAATACGTTTATATCACCTTTAAAAACTTGATCTACATTTTTCAAACATGATATTTTATATCAAAACATGTTTAGAATTTTGAATACTTTTTCTTTTAATGTGAAATGAAGGGATGATTTTTGTGATTGATATACCAATGTTGTAAAATGCAATCCAATATTATATATAATTCAATTCTGAGAAATCCTCACAGATTATCAATGTTTAAACTATTTTATTAAATTCAGAAATAAAATTAATAAATATTATTATTCGCAAAATTCTAAATTCTGTATTTTTAATTATTCTAATAACACGAAATTATCAAGATCGAAACGAATATATTTTAATTATTGGTTTTAATTTTTTAATATAATTAATCGAATTACATATTTTTATTAAGAAATTTTTATTTTTCATAAATATTTTATTAAATTTAAACATAGGTGCTTATAGTTTTATTTTCGCCTATTCAGAAAAAGTGAAAGTCACATTTCCCGGTTTTTATTAAAAGTAATTCAAAGTAAAAATAGTTTTGTATATGTTATTATTTACTATTTTACTTTATATATTAAATTATCTTAGTACAGGAAAAGTACAGGGAAATGGAAATGGATTAAAATTTTTAACGATATAACTTTTGTTTTCAAAGTACATTAAAGTAAATATTTTTTGTGATTAATTTTAATAATCAAACATTATTTTCTTTTTTTTTTATTTAATGTATTAAATACTTTATTTTACTGATTGAGGTAAATAATTTTCAATTTAATTTTAGGAAAACGTACTATTTTCTCGTGATAAACGTTTGAGTTAATTTATTTACTCTGGTTTTATGAAAAAAGTAATATTTTTTATATTTTTGATAAATTTTATGGTCTCTTTTATATTTGTATCTACTGTATAGTTACATTTTTATTGAAATAATTACTTGTAACATAAATATGTCATTATTACATAGTTAAATAAATCGAAAAAATAGTTAAATTAATTGTTCACCTTTGAATATCTAATTTCAATCATGTTCGTTTTCATATCAATAAAAACTTTTTTTTAATTTAAAGTTAAATATAAAATCATCTTACATCCATTCACTTTTCTGTCAATTAGTTGAAATCGCAAGAGCTAATAAATTCGGCAAGAAAATAGTATAGCAGAAAATTTCTGCAACTCCATCGTCTGCTTGTCGAATCTTTACATCTACATTCGTAATCATACGTATTTTTTGCGATTATGTAAAAATTAATAAATATATAATCAAACCTTGGCAAAAACCCTGTACGCACTCACTAAAAGCAATCGAAGAATAGTCGGAAAATAAAAGTAAGTCCACCCTGAGATTATTATGACTTTTGATTGACACTTTTCAACCACCGTATAGCCATCTTATTTTATTATACAATTTGAAGCATACGTATTTATGGACATCTACGCTTATTCTTCCATTGAAAGAATTTTTGGCAAAAGGTCAAACAAAATTGTAGTTGAGGATGAAAATAATTATAAGCACGATGAAGTAAGTTGTTATTTGCTTAAAATTTTAATAGTTTTTTATCAATTTCTATATAATAGTATTTATTTTAAATTAGTCAATTTGTATAAACAATTTTCATAGAACTTACATTTTTTATTATATTTTTTGTATTTGCGCTCGAATGATATTTCTTATTGTTTCTTTATAAAAAAATAATAAATAAATAAATGTAAAAATATTCAATACTCTTTATTTATTTACTTTCTTGGAAACATAATATTCATACTACGTACAGAAAAAAATTTTTCAAATGAAAAGTTAAAATGATAAAATCAAATATTACAGAAAATACTTCTGAATTTTATTCTAAGAATTTGTAATTTTCACCAATAACAAAGTAAAATCGTTAAAATTTAGGTTACCGTTCAATGCATGGCTAGTCAATTTCCCAGAACTAGCATGGAACGAGTGGTTCAAACTGAATATAGACACTATGTATTAATTAATATATTAATATAAAATAATTGAAAAAATTAATAATTTTTAGAATTATTATTTTGTATGATAAAATCTTAAAAGTCTTGTTGCGATATATATCACATATTTTTTTTGCATTTCAATAAATTATTTCTTTTAATATTTAATATAATCATATAAATCGTGTTCAACTTTTCATATCGAAATTTGTGTTAAAAAACTACTATCTAATATATACAAATATAGTTTTTTAAAATTACATTTATAAAATAAAAAAGATAAAATCTGTTCATTTATATAATAAATCTTATGATTTTTGTAATTGCATAACACGAACATAAATTTTTGTACTTTTAAAAAATAACTTTGGAATAAAATATTATTCAGATAGCCTATTTATCATATTATTCAGTTAGCTTAGCTTACATAAAGAGCTTTATTTTGTAACCTAAGAATATCAAATGAAAATGAGTATTTGTTGTATAAACTTTTATTGCACCTTATACTATAAGCCTTTAATTTTATTATATTTATTAAATATAAAAAAATCAAAATCTTATATTTTTTATCGTTACAAAGTCCAATGAATACCTATTTTTATAAATTAGAATACAGCAACTAAAATATAAATTGAAAAATTTTATAGTAAACACCTGGGAAATTTTTATTAGGTCTTTGTTAGGTTGCACGAGTAATACATAGTAGAACAAGTGACGCTGTTTATCCTTCCTTACTAATAGAAACAGCAGATACTTCAAAGAGTAACTGCTTTTTTTAGTCCAACAATGCATATAATTTGTGCTGATAAAATTATTAGCTATAGAATAGAGTTATATATGTCAATCAACGGTAAATTTAGTAAAGTATTTTATACGAATAGTGATTCATAAAATTTCAAAAGACTGCCATTTCTCGAATTTCATAAATCTAATTTACCCTTCATTATTATTACTAATTATACATGAAATTTTCTGTTACAAACATAATTATAAAAATTGATTTTTTAAGTATAAAAGAGGAAAAATATAATATAAACGTATAACGTCTTTTCAGAGAACGTTTAAAAAGTAAAAAAAACTGTTTTATCTAATAAAAATTTATGATACGTAACTACTTATATTACGTACATTTCTCTCATAAAATTTAAATTTTTCGTATGTCAACTGACAAATGACGTCAAAATTCGCAACAAAATAAAATTGTCGACATTTCATCTTTTGTAAGAAATTCTTCTATTTATTACATGAAACATTTGTTAAATGAACGATAATATAAAGAAAATCGAAAGTGAATTCAGAAACAATATGAATTTTTTAATAAAGTTCCCGAGTTTAGGATCGTAGTAACAATTAGTTGTTACATGTAACATTGATTGTAATTATATACCGATGCCTAATCAACCGTTTCACTTGTACTAGCAGAAAATAATGCTCAGACCATACACGCGAGTATATCATATGAAAGTGCAGTCACGTAAATTTATTTTAAATATGATTGTGACTACCACATAAGGAAACACTACGTCATATTTAGAATAAACTATATTTTAAATCTCAGTTTAGACGAAATTAAGAAAGTCAATACGGAGTAAATCTAAAATACATAATTATATCCTAAACTGATTCAAGTTCTAAAGAGTTTTCATTGAATAAGATTGAAAAATATGCATATAGTAATAAATATTTAAATAATTTAATTAGTTGTAAAATAATTTTATCTAAACATGAGAGAAATTTTTGTTCTCTTCATGATTTCATTTTATTTTAATGAAACATTTGAAAATTGTGAATTATAGAAAGTACTGTAATTTAATTTAACTGTTAATATATCTTAATAAAATACCTTTATAAAGATAATATTGATCAACTTGAATTAATTTATAAGTTTAGGATTTAGATTATTAAAATAATTGATTAACATTCAATTACATGAAAGACTATCTTATTCATCAATCTACTTCGGTATTACTTATGAAAATATTTATTCATTTATCAGCAATTTTAGTTTTTATATAAGAAAAATAATCTTTGACAATCTTTGCATAAACTCATAATTTTCTCGTGCACTTTATGTATTTTCAATCATTTTATATATATATATATATATTTAAACTATATATATTTTGTTTTAAACTATGCATATATTTGTTTTGTTCTTTTATTTTTTATTAATATTTTATTGTACATGAAAGTTTCTATTGTGAAATAAGAAAGTAACAATAATTTATATGATGTAATTTATAAAATATACATTATGTTTATTATCACGTAGTACCTTGCTTTACATAGTAAACGAAGATTTATTTTATTAAGAAAAAAATAGAAACCGAAATTCTGAATATGAAACCAGCATATGTTAAACAGAAGTTAATTGCAAATAATATTAAAGCAATTAGCATTTGAATTATTATATTTATTATTTTTTTTAAGAACAAATACAATTATACTTCGTGTAACTGTTTATATGATTACAAAATTTTTTATACTTACATATTTGATTCATTACGTGGATTTTAATGAATATAAGCAATTAGATTTTCTTAAATATGAAGAAAAGTATTATTAAGAAGGCAGGAAGTTTACTTTTCGTAATAAATTAATTCTTATTTTATCCAATGTATAAAATTGATTTTAAAAAGTTGATTTATCACAATTCAAAGCCAGAAAAAATTATTGTTAAATATTATTCTTAATTAAATATTATATTATATTATTATATTATATTATTATTCTTAATTAAATATTATATTATATTATTATATTATATTATTATTCTTATAATTAAATATTATATTTCATATTCTATACCTACTTTAGAAAAATTGTCCAAATCAATTAATAATGTTATTATTAAACAATTTAAATATCTTTTGTTTATTTGGACTATATATTACTGCGCAAGTTATATTAATACAAGCAAATATACGTATATTGTCTTTACAAATTTTGTAATTTATAATTTCTTGATTTATAAAAGAGAATTCAAGCTTATGCCCTAGATAATTTTTTATATTTCTAATAAAATTATTCGAAAGCATTTATCTTCACTTTATATTTTTTCACGTTTTACTATGCCTTACTTTTCAATATTATTTTTTTATCATTTTCAACTGCCTAAAAACTTTTACTGCTTACTTTTTTTAATGAAAACTCTAAATATTCTAAATAATTTAAATACAGTAGAAAGTTTTTCTATCTTATGTGCATCTGAAATAAAAATCATTAATTTCTAGTCGTGTTATTTCATTCAAATAGGTTTTACAGAGAGTATTTTAAATGACTTCAAATTTTAATTATATTTTATAGCTTCTATGTTATATAGGCTCAGATATATTGATAATGTTTTTATTCTACCATTTAAACTTAAAATTGCATTTGAATTACTGGAATAACGGTTTACTAATAGATCAAAATATATATTTATCATTTTATTTCATGCATAGGCATTACTTACCTTCAATAATCGAGTACAAGTTATTCAAATAATTTTGCACAAAATTCCATTTACGGTGTAATAGTTTTTATAAGAACTATTATTCTAGAAATAGTTTTTCCCAAAATTTTTAAATTAGCTTTAGTTTTGGTTTTCATAAATTATTCGCCATTTTTCATAAAAATAAAAAAAGTTGCAAAAGTGGCAGCTCATTGATCTAAATATCACTTCAGCAGCCTTAAACACCTATACTAGGACAAGTGAATGTCATATTTCATGATATAAAGAACTTCTTGGATATTTCTCACAGAGCGAAGGTTCTCAAATATAATGCATTCAAAGCGATTTGTCGACTCAAGATGAAAAAAGAAGAAGAGAAGGAAGAGGAGAATCTAAAAGATCACTCTTGATCGTAAACTTAGAAAAAGAGTCTGCAGTGATTCCAAAACACGTACTTGGAGAGCTTATCCTAGATTTTGATGAGGACCAATTACAATTCATATTTGACTCCAATGAAGCAATATTGCCGAAACATATAAAGCCCATTTGAGAGGCATACCAAGCTTGATTTATAAATGTGACAAGGTTTCGAAGTAGCTTGTAGGTACTTCGGTACAAACGGGCGTTTTTGCTACTGTGTACGTTTAGTAGCGCGCTCAATTAGACAAATCAGTTATTGAAAAAAAAGTAATTGAGTCACCACATATTGTTTATAGAAACATTTTTCTTTTGTCCTTTCTCCCTAGGAAGTTTAAAGAGGCGATCTAAAACAAAAGAAATTTATACATAATCCACGATCGCGATCAATATATTTATTCTTTGTTCTATAGCTGTGGCCTCTTTTTTCTATCATCTACGTAGATTTTCGTTTTTCAAGGAATGTAGATTTTTTCTTTTGATTTTATTATAAATAACCTATTAACCTACATTAAGTATTGTAGTCAATATAATTAAGTTCAGAATGAAAGAATGCATAAATTAATTTATTATGTTGTTACTTGTTACGCTTTATTTTAAATAATTAATTAATATTTCTTAAGATTAATATGTTTATATTGTTAAATTATATTGTTCTGCGCAGTAATTATTATCATACAGAAGTCCTTTATTTAATAATACTTATATAAAGTTGGACCTTAGTAAGACTTAAGTCTCTTGTATATCCAATAACCAAACATATTTTCATTAACTTTGATTGTCGATTAAATTCTGCACACATAGTTGTCTTAAGAATCAATATAATAAGTAGATAAGACTAAAATTGACATTAAGAAATTTATACATGTATACTTGTTTTAATTGAAGAAAAAATTGAAACCATTTTTTAACTATGAGTTATTAGTCTGTATATTCTATTAATTACGTATTTCTTTACGGACTTGTCAAGAGATATGAATATATTTAAATAGCATAACGTATCTTTTAGGAAATGAAGAATGTACTGACACTCTGCAATTGCAGCCTGTAACATTGATACATTTTTGAATGCGTGATTATTGTATCACCACTGAAAAGATCGGAAGAGCGTAACAATGTCTTCCGATTTTCCTGCATACCTTACGCACATGTGTCTATTACACATATGTAATAGCATAGACCAGTGTTAAATTAATATATTGTTGACATTTGAAATTCTGAAAGTCGGCGAACGCGTAAAATATATACGTCATCATAATTAATGTTTTGATCCATTATTTCGCACGTGACGACGATGGAAATGTGCGTCAACTCTGGGCCAGAATCGATTGGTTCGTTGATCGCGAATAACCAAATTATTATATGCTTACATGTGGAAGATTTCAAATCATTCGTTTTCGGTAGTTTTAGGGTTTGGTGGAGTTTGAAAGTATAAAAATATTTCAGAGAGAAAAGTAATGACTAAAATTACCTTAAATTGTATCACTAGTATAACAATTTCAAAATCAGCAAAATAGAAGATATTAGTTATTCCAAATTTTTTTAAATAATTAATATTTTAAATTCCTAAAGAGTAATTTATTATAAAACACAAAACTGGTTCATTTGTTGAATTCAATATAAAAACTGTTTCTATTATAACCAAAAATTTTAATTATCTTATAATGTAGTTAAAAATTTGTACTTTTTAATATTAACCAAATTTAATTTTGCTTTAGATAAAATATATTTAATTTGGTACTAAATACAATTTAAATGAACGCACGGAAATGTTAAGGATGAAAAATAAAAATAATGGTTGATTTGTAATAAAATATTTAATTTCGATCTTAAGAGATCGAAGTATTGTGAAAGACTTTCCAATTATTCATAAAAGTATAACTTGATTTTTCACACAAGCAAATCTTGTGATTTATACGACAATTAAAACTTAAATAAGAAAGTGAAAAAATATATAATGAAAAATTTAGAATGAACTCAAGACATTTTCGTAAAATTTAATGCATTTGTCCTTAATAAAACAGTTTTACCATGTCCAATGTATGTACAATTATAATCTTAATTTAAAAAGATCTTAGTTATTTTAATTCAAGATATTCCGCTACAATTATTTGTTAATTCCTATGAAAAGTTATAGTTCATGAAAGTGAGTGTTCAATTTTTCAAAATAATTCTCTCATAAGTGTAAACCGGAAAAAGTAAATTTCACTCAGAATAAATATAAGACCATTTACTTTGGAGTAATCAAAATCTATTTGTTTACTCATTGAAGATTAATTATTCATATTCCTTTCCAGATGTTAAAATGTAGTTAATACAATTAATTCCGGAAATTTCCATGACTTTTGTTAGTAAGCTTATTCGGTGTCTATTAAATATAATTACATAATTTCTCATTTTAATATCTCGCATCTTACGAGGAAGAAGTTGCTCATAAACCGAACTCTGCGGCATTATTTTCGTCCCAGAGAAAGTAAATACGCGCTAATTGCGCTGTTCACAATGTGGGACGAAGTTTGTGTCATTTACATTTTTACACAACTCTGTATTTTGAACTTTGTCTTTTCAGTCAGACTGTCCTTTAATATAATAAAAGAGCAACAGTTCCAATACCATACTCACTTAAGAAGGCATGCAACAATTAATTGATATGACATCTGCTTACATTGAGTCAGCTCCATTCCGTCGAGGGGCAAAATCAGCAGTAGAGCTTACAATCGAATCTTATCTCATCACATCGATATCTTACTCAATAAGATTTTTAATCTTTTCGCAACGAGTAATTTATCATTTCGTAATTAATTTTTAAAATATCTTCAGCTCGAATCTGTATTGTTTAAGGTTCTTCTTACGCGTTTATTTTCTTTTAACTATCGCTTAAATGTTTTAATATACCCTACACTTGCAATTTCAAAGAAAACTTACATCATGGCAATTTCTTTGTTAAAGGAAGAAATAAAGGCTTTTCACGTCCTACATCCTGCACAATGCTAAACACAAATATTGTTTTCTTTGAATCATAATTTAAAAATGAGATGTTTTGACATTATGATTATCTTCGACATTTTTAATACGTATTTGCATGGGTGTGAGGTTTGTTTTTATCAGCCAAAGATTTTCAAAAAAAAGAAAAAGGATTAATAACAAGAAATTCTAAAAATCAACACGAATCGACAGCCAAGGTAAAAATATTGCGCCGCTATAGTATTGCTCACACTCCCTTTCCCTCTTACTCTTATGTATAACGCAAAAGAAAAACGTTTCAGCTGTCGTACCGTCCCGAATAGCGAGTGATGCGGAACGTTCCACTCAAGGTCCTTCCACCCGGAAGCAGAGGTCGTCGATTCTTTTGTCGCGCGAGTTGGAATGGAACATCCAAACACCGGGGGATTCCCATATCTCACGCTTATTCATACGGGCTACGTTTATAAGTGTTTTCTAGGTAGAATTAGATAATGAGAATTAGTTTAAGTTTTATAAATAGCTATTTTTTCCATAAAAAATTAAGTTAAAGGTCTCTTTATTTTTATTTTAATATTGAGGAAATATTTTACACATCATATCTGCCTTTATAAAGCTTTTTACACTAATGCATCCATTTTTCATTATTTATGTAAGTTGAACTGTAGTTAGTTCTAGATGCAGTGATGTACGTATTAATGGAATGAAAAAAGTAAAGATTTTCAGATATGCATTACTCTTCAATAAAAGAGAATCGCAGCATTATTTTAAGTCCGAATATTTTCAAGACTAGAAAAATAATAGTAAATTAGCTTTTTTGTACAAATTATATTATGATTTCATATATACCTTTTAACAAGGTTAAGCCATTATTAAAACTGCAACAATGACTTTGGATCGCTTTAAGTTCTTTTCTTTTTAATTTTGCTCTAGAGACATTATTGTAATACTGATTCTATTATCAGCAAATAATTCTATTTAAATACAAGTATGTATTTAAATAAATATTATCTAAGATGATTTTCAATGTCTATAATTATGAAATAATTTCACTCACTATGTCTGAAGTCTAAAATATTAAATTGTTTGCAACTTTAAAGTATTAAATAAGTTTTATTATAATTTAAATTTTATACATATTATCATTAATAATTACTTATTTTAGCCAGTTATTTTATAATGAAATTATAAAAAGACTAAATTCTTTGAATATGAAAGAATTGAAAAATAAATATGAATATACAAAAATTATTTTATTTAATTGAAGATGTTTTAGGTAACAACAAATATGTTCTAATTGGTTAGGTAAGTGAAACATTAATATTAATTCAACAAGCGTATTCTAAATATTTCTTCTAAAATTTTTTTCCTTAAAGTCAAAAGATTGTATGCGAAATAAAAAACTTATTCTTTTAGTATAAATGTAAATATCGTGGTGAAAAATTTTAATTATCATTTACTTATTTTTTTTAACAATAAATATGTGTATAGTACTTTAATAAATTAAAATAACAATTTTCAATGTTCCGCACATGTATAAACATTTATATTATGTGTAAAAAATAAAATATTTAATTTAATTCATACGTTTTAATATATATAAGATCGTTACTTACTGTTTACTTAGGGTATTTTGTAAAAATTAGTAAATTTCACCAACAATCTTATAGTAAGAAATGTAAAAATCAATTTTCCATCATATATATGAATTATCAGCAAGCGAATTTATGTATCGTACATAAAAAATTAAAAAGTACATTTTAAATATTCATATGTGACCGACTTTGGAAAGTTCCATGCAGAGAAAAGTATAGCGATGAATAAATAGCCTTTGAGGAAATAATGTTTAGTGAATTCGATGAATATTTCTATAAAGGATCCACATACTAAATGGTTAATGTCATACGTTCGTTTCATAAATTATATATTGTTAATGATATTACATGATTTTTATTCTTAAATCTTTTGTAAAAAGAAAAATACTCAGTTTACTACGTAATTATAAACCGATAATTTCACGATTAAATAAGGATATTTTTAATCAAATAGATTATAATTACATGAGTTTATTTTTTATAATTAATACAAGTCTTCAGCTTTTATTTTAAATTAAAAAGAAGGTATTTTGAAAGTAAATAATAAAAGGTTTTTCAAACTTAAATGGTTTTTGTTTTTATTAATAGAAACAAATTTTTGCGATACTTCTGAAAATACTGATTTCGAATCATTGATTAATAATTTATAGAATTTAGATCTAAATATAAATTAAAGATAAAATGAAAAGCTTTTATTGTGCTATTAATGAAAAATTTTTTTTATTAATCAAATTCCATAATTATATAAAAAAAAATTATTAGAAATTTCTGTTGAAAAAAAAAGAACAAAACTTTTCCGGTAACAAAGAGAAATTGCGAAATTCGCTAATATTAAAATCACGTATGTAGCGTAAACTAAAATAGAAAAAATATAAAATAAAATCAGTACGAAAACCATAATCCTAGTGAAGGGACCTTAAATAAATTTAGCAACAAAAGAAAAACAAGTAGGTAAAATCGTAGAGCATCGAAGAAACGGGTACACTTATCGTCTATTCAAAATATTTGGAATGCGACAACGGGTCCAACTTCGCTTATTAACGTACAAATCCCGGTACAACTTGGAGCTTCTTTTTTAACGCTCGTACTTCCTTTTTAGTGATGTACGTCTCTCCTACATTCGATTCACGTTTTCTTCGCCCTTGGATGCATGCGCCTTCGAGAATTTAAATGGCAATGCGCATCTTTTTCTTTTTCTTGATGCCGACCGGATGCTTTGTGATTACAACGTAGACCATGTATGGTTTGTCCCGAAAATGGGCCTCCAGACTTCTTCAGACATTTTGACGACGATTGCTTTGAGCGCGTAAGTGGTGTTCATAATGAGACGATACGGTACTTTGATTCTTGTTTGTAATCAAGTACTTTAACAAGTTTCGCTAAGAACATTGAAATTGACAGTTATAAAATAATATCCGCTTATGAAATTTATTTTTATGCGATGAAAATATTTGTGTATATTGAAAAACGAGCTAATTTTTTATATCTTATACTGTTTAATAAATATCTTTTTTTTTCATATTAAAAAATTTTTTTTTACATTTTCTTTATAAATTTATAAAATTATATATTTATAAAAAGAAACAAATTTTTTTTCATATTAAAAAAAATATAATTTAAGTTCAAGTTATAAAATACGTGCGAAAACGACAAAGAGCTATTGATTTTGTTCAATGATAATAGTACTATTCATATAATACTATTATAATATACATATAATACCATATATAATATTACAATATTTGCATTAACTATACATTAAATATTTCTTAATGTTTAGCATATTTACATATATGTTTTGTCGAAGACCAGATTTTATGAGCTTTTAAATTGCACGCATATAAGTTGAATAAAATATTTTATAAAATATTATTTTATAATAAAATATTTATTTGTATCTAAGTAGCCGAAGTTATATATACGCAAAGTGTATAAATTCAAAAAATGTACTGATTCGCAATAAGGTTTATAGCGAATTTTATGTTTTATGTTAAGAAAACTATGATGTATACTATTTGATGTTCTAATTATGGAAAAATAGATTTATATTATTCTATTATTTTTCAAATGAAACGTAGAACTTTTTGGTCACAAAATATTTTTTCAAAACACTTATTGATTTATACGTATTACCTTATTATCAACACTTTAATTATAATTTTTTAAAGATATGAAATTATGCACGTATTGGCAATATTTACTATCAAATAATACAATTAAATATCGAAATACCGAAAAAATAGTTCATTATATTATCATGAATATGAAACTTATATTAAAAGTTTTTATAACTGTAATTTCATTATATCACGATATGAAAAATATGGACTTCTTTTTGTGTTCTAATCTTTAAAATAATGTAACAATCAATTTAAAATTAAAAAAATTACAACATTTTTTCCAAAGAATTTAATTTATTTCCTTTTCATTTTCATGTAAAATGTATTTGGTTAACTATTTATTTAAGTTAAATGTTTGAAATTATACATGATTTTTATTCATGAATAATTTAAGAAATTGTTTTCAAATCTTTTGAGTAAAAAGAAACTTTAATATTTAAAAAAATAGTTGATAGATTTTTGTACAATTAATAAATCTTTTACGGAACAAAGATGTTTATGGTACAATAATAAATCATTAGTATGGATAAAAAAAGTTCATGAATCTCCTTGGTTTTCATTTTATTAATATTACCGTATTTGGAACATTTATTCAATCAAGCACATCTACAGACTTAGCTGTTGCAAATTAATATCTTTTTAAGCTCATAATGTTTCTCTTTATTTACTTATGACTATATGCCTAATCAAATGATATGTTACGGTTTATCTATTTACTATTATTCATCTAAAATGATAAGTAAATATTTTAATATTTAATTTAAAAGAAATTAATATATGAGTAACTTAAAAATGTAAAGAAAAAGCTACAATGTAAACATAACTATAATAATACTTTGATGAAAATTAAAAATAATGCTAGAACTTACATGACAAATATAATTTAGTAAAGTAATGATTTCGTCAGCTTACCTGTAACAAAAAAAAATTTCAATCACAAATTTTACGTATTTAAATTTGAATCATAGAGAAATTTAGTGGTTTTAATTGCGTTAGTAAATTTTATTAACAAATTTACGAAATAAGAAAATCAATAAAATTTTCAATATTTCTATCATTTTTCAATAAGTGTTTTAGAAATATATAATAGCGTTTTTTATAAGTTTGTAAACATTTTGTAAAAATCTTTACAAAATTATCGAGTATCTAATACTACCTATTTTTATATCCATAAATAAAGCATAAAAATTCATGTTAGGCTTTACTAAAACATTGTTGAGTAAAAATTACTTAAACTATTAGTAGAATTTTTTTGGTAATAAGTCTAATTTTTTTAATTTTGATAAAAGTTATTTTAATAAATTATGTTAAGTATATATTGGAGATTTTTATATAGGTAATTTATATCGCTAGACCTACTAGTGACGGAATACAAACTCGAATTTTCGTCGCTTTTCGAATTTACCGAGTCAAAGTTTATTATTTTATGGCACAAGAAAGGTACATTAACTATAATCGTTTCTCAAGGTTTAAGACCTGGAGGAGATCAAACTATGAAGACGGAACACTTTGTTTTCGTACAAAATACTCTCTCGGCGCATTTCATTACATTAAACTTCACACTGTAAACGCATTTCATACCTTCAAAGTTTATTCAAATTTACCTTTTGTACAAAAATTTACGAAATCCTTTTCCGTGAAAGTAATTTTCGCTTAAGGCACCCTAAAGGTAGTGTATGTATATAGTGTAAATGTTAATACGTATATAGATGAAATGTTAATTAAAAAGAAATACATATAATTGTTCAAAGAAGCCCATTATTAATTAAAACAAGATGTCTTTTATTAAATATGTACTATTTATTATACTTTATTTTTTAAGTTGAAACTAGTGATTTTAAAACAATCACTAAAACAAAGGCTTGTTTTGATATTTTACGTATGAGAAACAGACGATTTGTATGAAAAAATATACAAGAAAGTTTAGAATACGGGCATACCTTCTAAATATTTCCAAATAATTTTAATTCTCACATAAAAATTGAAAGTTTCTGTTTACAATACTCATCCTTGTATAGATTATTAGTGCTTCAAAATAGCGAATCATTGCATATCATGAAATTTGAAATACAAATACTGTTTTTAAAAAATTTATGTATTTATTATTATTTTTCTAATATTTGTAAAAGCTCATGTATATGGTTATTTTTTAAATTATAAAGTTATAATTTTAAAATTATAAAAAACATTTTCACTGAAACTAAAATTATAATAGCCTAGATTAAAAATCAGATATATTTTATTTTAGTAAATGATACTATACGTAAATAATTACTTATTTTTAAAATAAACTTTTTAGTAACAATAATGCATATCTTATTTACCAAAAAATTTAACTAAATAGAAACATGTTATACAACGTACAACAAATAGTTTTCGTTCACTCTATATCAGTTAAGGAGGTGCGAGTAGCAGAATGACGTAGACAAACAATTGAATTGCATTACGAGCGCAAAGAAAAAAAGCGCAGTATCGATTGTATTGATTTTTCAATCCTCGGCATGGAGGAATCGTGTCTTAAGCGTCGCTGAACATCCGCAATACACTTGTTATAAAATAGTTTATCACGTTTGATTATTGAATTCTTGCTTGTGATTGCACTTTTCGAATATATGAAATCACGCTATCGAATTGGACGCATTTTATATCGAGTAATAAGGTCTATTTAACTTTCACAAGCAACCGCCTTATTTTGTTTATTTTACGTTTGGAAATTTTCTCTTGTTTTTTTCATTTTCGTAGCTAATAGTGGTTCTAACGCAATACCCGCTAATATTTTAAGTGTTTTCTCTGGGTAAGAAGAATTTACGATGAGAATTTACTTTAGGATTTATGCGATGTTCGTGCATGCTTATTTGTATATTACTTCACTGCATTTTTGAAAGTCTTGTACAAGAACTTATGAACATTAGTCGCGGTTTTTTATGCTAAGGACAATATGAAAATATCATTTTAAATTTCTGTGTATTTTTACAATGTTTTTACTTCTAAAACTAATGTAAACTTTTAATTTTTGTTAGTAATAAAAAAGAATAAAATATTTAAAATTAATAATTTTATTTTTTCTATTAATTTTAATATACAGAAAAATACATTGAAAAAAATTACTGTATTTCTTTTATAGTATAGAACGCAAATAAAGTTGATTTTAAATGTTTATCGGTTCTATAATTATAAGGATTCTTAAATCTTTTATATTTCTTGTTTTAAATATAAAATTCTGTAATATTAATATATAACTATTTAAAACCAATTATAATAGAAACAAAAGTATTACTACTAATAATAATATTAAAATTTATTCTAAGAGAAATGAATTGTAGGGCAAAAATAAATTAATAAAAATTAAGATAATCATTCAAAATTAAGATAAACATTTCTTTGATTTTATTAAATGACTCAAATGGTTAAAAAAATCAATTATCAATTTCTTATGATAATATAAAAAATCCAAATTATCTAAAAAAAATTATAAACCTTGCCAAAATATAAACATAAACTAAAAATAAAAAATTTTATTTATATTTAATTTATATACACAGTCTTTTATAAATTTATGAGATAAGATTTGTACTTCTTACCATTTTTTCAAGATAAGAATAATCAAAATATATGTTGTTGCATGTAGATGAAATAAGCTGACAATGTGTTATACTTTTTTTATAATGAAAGAGTAGAGAAGAATATAGAAAAGTCTTTCAATAATTTACATGAACATATGCACAGCCTTACGCACACTCATAGGCACACATACTTCACGGACCTTGTGACGAAAATAGAGAAAGCCAAATCATGTGATCTCACTAAAGAAAACATTAACAAATAGAAAGATATTTTACTATATATTCTTCGTTCCTTCTTTTTTTATTATGTTATTATTATAAAATAAAGTATCAAATTTTAAATATATGTCCATAGAGAAATTTCACCAAACAAACGAGGGAAACATTAAAAATAAGTCGCTGCACGGAAAAAATATTGAGCTAATACATGTTGCTATTAAGATATAAAAATGAACAGAATATGGAAAATATAATTCGACACACCAGCTAGAGGCGGAAAAACGAAAAGAGGATTTGCTTGCTTGTCTAAAGATGAGTGATCGTCTACTACATAAAACATACGTGTTTGGCCGTCCGCCAGTTGATGATTGAATTTTATTTATTCAAAACTGGTAAGAAAAAGTGGAATAAATTTAATACAAAAAAAAATAAATTATTAATATAATAAAAAGTTCTTCTCACATTATCATTCATGTTTTTCATTATATTTAATAATTTTATACATTTTTTTAACCGTAATTGCAGTTAATTTCAACAACCCACACTTAATTTTTTGTTATAATTAAAATTTATACAAATATTGTGTATGACTATGTGATTTAATAACTATTAGAGCTATGCTAATTACCGCTATATTTTAGAAAATAATTACTATCATTAAAGCTCACGTTTTCGATAATAAAAAACTAAATTCGAAAGTTTGTTATTTTTCATGCAAATGTAATAAAGACTTACTATTTATAACATAAATCAAATAATTGCTTTGAAATCGAAGCATTACAATTACCTATTAACTCATTAAATAATAAAGTGTTGAGTAATTCGAGATGGGTCAAGTTCTCTTATAATTGCAAAGATTAGCTTACTTTGTGATTTTCACTGCCATTTCACAATACTGATCACATTAATTTACGTTAATACCATATATGCTCGTATGTTTTCAATATAAAGTGTGTTAGGTTAATTGCTAAAGTCATAAAATTTTCATAAGTACGTGCAATATACACTGTATTAAAATGCACGTATGAGATTTACTCTTTACCTGGCAAGAATATCTCTAAAGTCTTAAAAAGTTCGGCTAATAAATATTATCCTTAACATTAAAAAAATCGTGCAATTATTTAAATTTATTATTATTTTTCATCTATTAATAAATAACATACGATCTTTTAGATGAGTTTTAACCGCATAAATACAATAAAAATTTTTAATTTTATAACTATTTCTTTAATACTTCACTTTTCTCCGATCAGTAAAAACTGTATTTTTATTTATAAAAATTTAAAATTTTTGGTCACCTCATAAAAAAAATTAGAATAGTTATTTTTTATTTTATGGTTAATAATGTAAATTTTATATAAAAAAATCCTTCCTATTATGGTTTTGCAAGATCTATTGATTTTTTTAGATAATAAGTGAGATTAAGAGGAATTATGAAAACGTCAATAGACTGATTATTTTAATCTAATAGGTATTATAATAAGAGATAATATTGAAAGTCTCATCATAGTTTAAAGATTAAATTTAAATACTAGTGCTTATAAACGGCAATGATATTAATTATTGTATAACAATTTTAAGTTCTCTTTTAAATTTACAATAAAATTATTTATTTTATCTAAATATAATATAAAATAACCAATTAAATGTTTTTTAGTGATTTAATATTATTTTTAATACAGCTGAATGTTATTTAAAATATACATAATGTTTTTCGATCAAATCATCTAATACTCATATTCATTGTAAGAAGAAAATATGTTTTTCATAATTAAAGCATTAAAATTGAAAAGTAAATATCAAAACAATTATATTATCTCGACATATTTTTATTAAAAAATTGATATTAAAATTCTACAAAATTAAAATAAAGTTTTCTATATTAATAATTAAATATAATAAGGATATCGTTTGCAAAGTTTATTTTAACATTTCTTATACTTTAATCTTACAATAACATCGGTTATTTTTTCATAGAATTTATAAAATGTTATATTTGTTATTTATGATATTCATACCGAAGAATTGTTATTGCTAGCTGTATAGTTAACCTCGTGAAGATGTACGTGCTGTATTTACTTGTATGGTCGCTACTATTATTACAATAATGGATTCCTCAGTAACAATAATAATAATGCGTATATTTGGTAGCAGTCAACTCCATGATTTTTCAAAAAAGGTAGGAAGCTAATAATACACGCTGAGGCGTGGTTGCGAAAAATGTTATAAGGATGAATACAGAGTCAAATACTTGTCAAAAAATGTAAAAGAAAGTAACTGTAATTAAAGTATTTAATATTTAAAAGTAATTTTTAATAATATTTAAATATATAAAAATATAAAAGTATTTAATATTTAATTAAGAACATAAGAAAGACATATTAAGACTTTTGATATCTTAGGATTAATCAGGGAAATTAGAGTTTTAATCCGCGATTTTTTAAGTACACATATTTTTTAGTAATAGAATATAATTTTTATTACAATTATGCAACTTCAAGTATTTTAAGATAAATTGAAAAAGGATAAAAATCGATTGAAATGTAAGCCAAGCACTTTGAAGTTATAATAGATACATGACATAAGTAAAATTCATTTGGAGCAGAATTACATGCCTATTTTTTAGAATTTTAGATATCTGCCTTCATCTCATTATTTTAGACCAGTAAATTAAAGCGTTGAACTTATACATAAATCAATAATATATAAAATTAAAACTTTAATTTATAAAAAACAATTTGTATGCAGTATAGTTTTATTGATCAAAATTTAAAGTTTTTAAAATCTGATAATATTTCAGATAAAAATAATTTGGCCTTGTTTTTAATAAAAATATAATGAAAATCGGTATTGATAACACTAAAAAGAAGAGTTTATTGAATTTCCTTAAATATAACATATTCTCTTATCAAAATTTTGTATGATAAAATCTTCAAAACTTCTGAAGTCATTGAAAAAAATCAGTTTGCAAAGGTAATAATTAAATTATTTTGAGTTCTAAATAATACATTTATCATTCTCTATGCAAATAAAATATTATCTAGTCCTAGAAACTTCCACAATCTAATTTTAAATTATAACATTTATTTACTTAATATTCTAAATGAATTCAAAATAAAATAAGAAATAGTTTAATTCGAATTAATCTTAGCACAAATACATCAAATAACCAATAATATAATATTTTTCTAAAAAATTAATACAACAACGATGCAAATGAAATATTATACTTTTATCATATTATTCATTTTATAATTTCCGAGATAATCTAATATAATATAATGATGCATTATATGAACTTGCAAGAAAAAAATATATTTAAAATCTATATTTTTTATTTATATTATTTTTATCTTATTTAAATGTTATAATTCTTATTTTTGATAATTTTATAAAGCGCATGGTAATTTTCTATATATAAGTTGACATAGTTGAATCACTTTGAAAATGTTATCTTTAATTCGATGTATTCTTTTTTCAATAGATAATATAATATTTTATACATTACCTTTTTGTTATGTTTTATTATAATATGCAAACATTTTTTAAATATTAATAACCAAAAGTACACGTTACCGCTATATATAAGAATTGATTATTGTAATTGAATATATATATATATATAAAAATTTAGTTAAAAACTAAACATGCAATAAACTATCCTTACAGTTCTATTTTTGCCACTCTTTCTTTCTCTGTAAAATGTTATATCACGTAAAAATTTCTGATATAAAAATATTAAAAAAATCGAAAAAGTACGTATTTACTTTTTTAGATGAGATATTGTGATAACTGATTTGAGTAATACAAAATTATAGTTAAAACTTAGTTATTTTAATTAACCTTAAAATTGATTTACATAATTTGTATGCATGGAAATTTTCATGTTTCATTAGTACGCATGTCTATTCTATGTAATGAAGTAATTTTAATTTAATTATAACTGTATACAAATTACTTTTAATTATTTCTGCTTTTAAACCAATTACTGTTTTTTTTAATTCAAGTAATAGTTTTCACGTATTGTATTTCATTTATAGTACATAATAAATTAATAAACGGAGATGCTAAATAATTTATACTATTGATCGTGTTGTTGTTGATGACATAGGTATTTATCAAACGGAAAATATCTGAAAAGTCCATTTCAAAGTAAAATACAAGAAACTTTAAACGTATGAGAGTCAAAGAAAGAAAAAAGGAGACAAAGACGAAGAACAGAGATGACGTATCACGTGCGTACACGTGAGTTTGCGCAAACTACTCAAGAATGCCGACTACACTCTAATTGCACTAAACAGGCGATTTGGAATAGGAAAAGAGACAACTGCGCTGTTAAGGAGATTTCCGTTCTGCAACATTAAGGCGTGGATGCGAAATCTATTTTTACATTCCCATTGTACATTAAATATGGCTAAGATTCTCGAAAGCTTCTAGTTAAGCAAAAAGAATTTGAATATTTGTTCGTCTATTAGACGCTTCGAAATATCAAATTCATTCGTTCTTTTTCCAAGAAAAATAATGGAATATGTTTCTTTTTTTAGGGTACAGCATACTAAATACTGCATAATAAAAATTTTAATACAGCGTAATAAAAAATCCACGATTGCATAAATAAACTGTGTCATCTAGCGTGGTGAAATCTATAGACAATTAATGCTAAGTATTTAATTGTTCAACAAATTCGATTTGTACTAGACAAGCGCGTACATCTCATTAGAAATTGAGGTACCTTGTTGAATTTACTTATTATTTTTTCTTAATTTTTTATAATAATTATAAATTTGATCATATATTGTACTTTTCCCATAAATAAGTATTAAACTTACAATACTAATGAGGATTGTGGGAAAAACTATTTATTTTATACATATTTCGAAATTTTTAGCAATAATTTTTTCATTATAACTTGTATCTACTCACATTAATATCGTCAATTAGATTTCGTATAAATTTTATTATTGCATACACGTGATTACATCTGCTTTTAATTCACAAAATACTAGAACTTTGATATGTAATATTGAATGCCGCAACTGATGGTAGAAGATACGGGTTGATTGTTAAATTTGGTCAAGCTCGTGCCACCTTCTTAGGTTCATAATTTATATACATTATAAAGCAAACGAAAGAATTCAAAAGTAAAATTTCATGTAAAATAAGCAAAGGAAGACTCGTTGAAATAAAAAATTACGAAATGTCCAGAGTTCGGTCATCGCGCGCTCGTCGTCTTTGCATCATACACGTTAAGGCAAAAGAAAACCTAGTATTATAGGTGAGCATATAATGTATAGAAAAAGCGTAGGTACAAGGCTAATGCGTTCTTTGAATTAATCAAAGATATTTATCAATATTATGTTAATGAAATACTTATTCAACAAATTCAATAAAATAAATACGTGTGAACTGTAAGCATTTCTGTCGGACTTCTAACGTTTTTAATGTTTTCATTGATTTTTAACAAAATCGACTAATAAATAATGGTTAACATTTACAACGATAATTATATAAGAAAAACACAGCACGTTGAGAATTGTAATAGTAATATTTTAAAATAGTTCTTTTTTATATAAATAAATAAATTCATATATAATAATTACAAAGAATTAGAAAAATCCTGCGTACCTATAAAATTATTTATTAATATTAAAGAAGAGTTACAGATATAATGATTGAAATTATCTTATTGAATATTATTTAAATTAAATCTAATAAACTAAGCCAGTGTCTTGAAAATATGACAACCTTTAAACAAAATTTATGTGCATTTGATAATATAAAATATTATTAATATACCATAAGTTGTAACACGAGATTTAGAAATATTTCAAATGTCTTTCATTCTGAAAAAATTTCGGAAATAAGGTCAAAGATCTCCAATTCAAATATCATAGTAAATTATTATTATTAATATTCATAAATATAAGAAATCATAACAAATAAACTCAAATTCAATTTTGTGTTCAAGAATGTGTTCGGTAATGATGCGATAATTTAAATATAATGATATATTATAATATTAATAATCATTTAAAAAGTATCGGGAACGAATTGCGTTTATTAGCCAACCACGTCATTTTTCTCTTCTTTTTTCGTTCTTTCTTTTGTCTATATACGATAAAGTGCATAGCAATATCACGCAAGGAATTGAGCGATCGTTCACACATGTAGCAGATTCGTACTGTGAAAAAAGGAACTTGTACTGTAAGGTACGGAATGTATTGATACAACTGAAAAACCTATTAGTTCGAGAAATTAAGGATAACACGCGTTTTTTAATCGATGAAAATGGACTCTAAAGTTGATTCTAATTGAATGGAAATATTGTGACGAATGACATGATTTAATAAAATATGTTCTTTAGATTATTGTATTCTGCACTATAACCTAGCGCTTGTATATTTAATATTGTTGGATTTTTAAAATTCTTTAGCGATTATTTAGTTACTTCGCCTTATTTTGGCATACAGTTATACTCTCGAAAATTTTATTATTTAATTTGAATCAGAATTTAAACATAAATCATGCAAATCTTGATTAAATGCTGGAGTCAGTATTATTTAAACTATAATAATAAGGGCCTACATAATTGGGTCACTTGCACTTATTGGGTCATGCAGCCTGTACACACATCCACATTGTGGGCGATTTCACAACGTCTGTATTCACATTTTTGCGTAAACAGCAGACTTTTTTATAGATTGACCTATTTCGAGGATAATTGTGCGCGAGAAGTATATGTGATGATATTGAGCATGTAAGATACCTGGGCTTGACACAAATTTTTCTTTTTCTTTCATTTCTGAAGAAGCGAATACTTTTGAGTGATGGATATTGATGAACGACGAAAGAGCGATCATTTTATATAATTGGTGAAAGTAGATAGTAATGTGAAATTATTTTTGGTTCTCAAAAGCATATAAAAAATTGTATTTATTTATTATTTTTTTATTAAATGTTATCAATTACAAGTATGCAGTGGAACTTTATATGGAACGGCTTTAGAGATTCTTAGTCAAAAGAAGTAGAAAATATCATAGACGATGGAAATTCAATAGCTAATGGTTTTTACAGAGAAAAATCTATTTCAAATGAAGATATTAAATATTATGGAAAAGTAGTATATTCCACTATGTCGTTTTATAACGACAGACAAAATATTGACTGAATTGGACGGAATTCACGGTGTCTGAGTCAGAGAGATATTTAACACTACGTTGAGCAAATATAATGGTTGTGGTTAAGCTAGAAAAAGAAGTGGGAATAATAATAAAATATTATGGGATTATAAATAAATACCACGAACTGATTTTAATGTTTGATAAAATGCATATCTCTATATGTTCAATCATAAATAACTTATCTATTAAAACTGTGATTCTTTTAAATTTATTGAATTCAGCTGTAGTATTTCAATCAGTCCCATTAATTAAGACTTTATTATGAATTAATTTTCTTTTTTTTTATTAATAGAAATAAAATATTAAGATTTCTTTCAATTTCATAAATAAAATGTTTGTTTAGATGCTTAAAATTTTAATAATTTCGAATTTATTGAATATTTCTATTCATAATGGGCTTTTGAAATGAATCTATATTCGTATCCAAGTATACCGTCATTTTCTCTTTTATTATTACTCTGAGTTTTTAATTATGTTGTCAGTTTAATTGAGGTATCACATATAATCTGAGCGTAACGATTTATTTTAGGTAATTATATAATTTTTTTAAGTTATAAGATTTATTAATATTTCATTAAATAATTTTAATACATAATCATTAAATTTTATTACAAGTTTATCAAAAAAGAAATTTAAATACTTTAAAAACATTTCCAAGGTATAAATTATATAGATAAAATGTATAACTGATAAATTTACAATGTTTAATACACCATCACTTACAGAGCTAATGATTAATTTTATTACTAAAATAGATATTAATTTAAAAATACTTTTGGGATTTTAGAATGCTGTTAAAATAAAAGAATAAATTGAAAAGTTAAAGTAAAAATTATACAAATATTAAGGAAATTAGTATACAAAAGGAAAGTTAAAATGAAATTGAATGTATTTATTTCATAAATAATATACATTCTTTCATTTGTTTACGTATTTCATAAGTCTTAATATTTCAATTGCAATAAATTATTTATTTGAAATTACTTAGTTATTAACGAATTTTTCTTATTCAGTAATAAAAGTAAAAACGTCAGAAATATGTTTGTTTTCTTAAAATAATAAGCTCAAATGTACAATAGTGAATGTGGTATTTAATATTAAAATTATTCTTTTTAATCTTTAAATAACGACTCTTACAGACAAGTTTAATAATCTTAATTTGTTTCGTAAAAAACGCAGAATTTTCTAAGTTTTTAAAATCAACGCTATTGTAAACGTTGTTTTTTTTTCATTTTAATTGAAAAACAAAAACATATTGGATTTGAATATTTCATAGTAATTATCATAATTATTTAAAGTATTTAAATTTTAGTTCTAAAATGTAAGTAATACTTTCATTATGAGAGAAAATTTTTTATCATAACCATGTAAAATTGATATAATTAATAGGCTATTTGTATACTATAAAATACGCTTTAACGATAACTGTCTTCTTTTAATTATTTATAACTCTCTTCGATTTTGTAAGTTGCAAGAAAATTTCATATCATTTTAAATATTTCAATTTGATTTATTTGTTACAATGCAAGAATATATTCTACAATGTTTAATGTATACTCAATGACACTGTTTCATCTGCAATTTTAAGAATTATTTACAGCAATCTTACATATCTATTATTTACCCTTATATAAATAAATATAATTTTCATTAAAGTATTAAAGTTAATTTTGAAAAGGATATTTACAGAATAATTAAAATGGTTGATAATATTTATGTTGAAAAAGAATGTCTTAAATAGCTAACATTTATTTTTTGTATTAGAATCAGTTCTTTATAAGAGTTTTACAATGACTAATGAATTTTCATAATTTTAAAATTTAGTTGTAAGCTACTGTCATTTTCACTCTTTACATTTTTATTTGAACTTATATATTTGTCGTTTTTAAATAAATCAATACTTTTGCAGTAGCTAATGTAAGAAATCATTGTATTTTGTCTTTTAAGTAAAAGAAAAAAGTTATTGTGATAAATAATTTTGAATTAAAATAAAAGTAGAGTTTGAAACATATTTATTGCGTCTGGCACGCGTAAGAAAATACGAAGATTTAGAGTAAGGTTAGTACATAGATAGACAGAGAAAAAACCATGTATTACGAATTTACACTCAGGGGAGGTTGCATCATGCTCGTGATTCGACATTACCCTGGAAAATGTCAAAAACCCAAGCGCACGCCGACGACCTATAAAGCTTAACTCTCGAACAGTCGATTTATGTAGTGAATCGTTTGCTTCGTCTAGTTTGCAGTTTTAATCAAATAAAAATCAATATGCCTTCTTAAATGTTATTCATATAAGAGTCTTTATTTCGTTTTCTCCAGATTTTAAGCTCGAAATATACATTTCGTTATTGTTTTAATTTTTTTCATTGTCATTTTAATGCAATAATAAACAATTTTTACTTTTTTAAAAATTAATTTTGTAGATTAAAATATTAATGTTTTTAACTTCTAGCTGTTATATTATGGATGTACTTTCCGTATTTTCATGCGATAAGAATATTGATTTCAGATATTTAGTTCCATGACAATTACATAACTCAATTGTTTAGTTTGAAGTTTGTATATTAGATGTAGTAACGTATACCTATTTCTAAGAAAGTAATGCTATAAGTTGGTAAGTGAAGCTTTGAATGAAAATATAATTAAAAGTGTATCCCTGCAGAATTCTTACATGGGTTGTTTAATATATATTTTTAAAATTAGAAATATAGTTAAGTAAAATTAATATTATTTTTTATTAGAAATTTTCTGTTATTAGGCAGTAGTACTTCTAGATTCATTAGTAATATTTATATTTATATTCTTATTATACAGAGGTTATATCATAGGTAAGTAAGAGCGTTTGTGACTTTAAAATCATTCAATATTGAATAATAAAATAAAAAACTTAGTGGTTTCTTTTTTGTAATTAAATTAGTAATACGTTAGTGTCAGAAGAAATAAGATTTATTATCATATTGTAATTTATATACACTATAATATTTATAGACACTTTGTAAGTAGCAAGAATCTTATTAAACACAAATGACTATCGATAATTAAAACAAAAATATATCGATTATTTTGAAATTGAAAGAATCAATTTTTTTCTTTATTATGTTACGAGTGTCTCAATTGACAGTTGTACAAGCATTAGACTTTAAAATAATTTATTCGATCAATAAATGAAATGGTAACTGACTGTCGACACTCGGAATTGGAGAGACTTCTTGAAAAACAGTTAAATTTTTTTCTACCAACTTTTTTACTATTGTCAGCGATTAATGCCTTACTGAGGACACTACTTATGACCATCACATTTGATAAATGGAGGATCAAAATTGATAAAATTTTTGGCAAACAAGAATTTAAAATATAAAATTAATGTTCAGTATTTCTATGTGCGTTGTGTACATAAGTTAGAATTTCGTAGAATTGTTTTTAAAATAAATTTTATAAATTGTGCAATAATTATATCTATGGTTTCGCATTGTCTATTATCAACATGTGTATGAACAAGAAAAGGATATAATTTTTATTGATTAAGTTACAATATTTGTATGCGTTGAAATACCAATCCTATGATTACAACGAATTGCACTTTAAAGTGATATTTTTCCAAAACATTCATTATCCATGCAAATGTACTTAAAATTTCGAGACATTTTTCAAAATTCGAATAATTTATGCAAATCAAGAATTTAGAAAAAATATTAAGTATCAGTTCAATATCAATTCAATAATTATATTAAAATATATTAAAATATATTATTTCTTCTTGGTTTACAAATAAAATAATATCAATTACAACGGTAACTAAAAGCAGAAAGTTTTTCTGTTGTTAATTTCAATTAAACAAAGAACGTGAGAATCAGTGCTAAAATACAATCATGTTATTAACTATTGAAAGATCACCATTCACAAAGAGATCAGCAACTCAACGAGCAGATATACGCAAATGTGCATAACGCGGAAGCTTCCGCGCTCACGCCCTCGCATAATTTGATTGTACACTTAACGTCGGCCAACACAGGCACGCGCACGCGTTACATGGTGCAATCCGCATTTCATATACGTATACTTGGCTGCACATGCTTCGCACGAACCGTCACGATGTGATTACTTTCCCCAGCTATATTCATCGTGCACAACGAATGCCAACATTTGCGTGCGTATATACGCGTACGCTCGCGACTTATCGCACACCGGAATTTACGATTAACTTCCCAGATAGTTTTTCAACATGGATGCTTGTAGTGCCACACACGATGGAAACTACTGTATCATCCTTCAAGTTTTGTTATGACTTCATTATAGGCAAGTCCAGACTTAGCGCGTCGATAACGGATTGGAAGGAACATAGATATTACTTAAGCACTCTTGGAATTCGTCGTAATAAGATTGAACGTGATGGGATTTATTTATAGAAAGACTTTCCAATGAAGAGGAATTTATAATTTCTACATTATTGCGTTCAGAATACGTATTGTACGATTAATTGCATTCGATTCTAACTTATCAATGAGTAAAAAAAATTATTAATATTATTCTTTTTTACATATTTTAATTTTGTGTGTGTTTTTTTACTCTTTTGCATGTATGTTTTTATGTTTATATTATTAAATTATAATCTATTGTAAAGTATTGTTATTCAATACATATTTAGTTTTTCTTATTTTTTGTCGCAATAAGAAAACATTTTGTTTACATACTCACCAGAAAATTAGAGGATATGATTTGAAAAATAAATAAATATATTCGTAAATTAAGATTGTGCACTATGTAAATTGTTTGTTAGCCAATTCCCAATAAACGACATTACAGATTTTTCTACATAAAATTTTTTATATAATTTGTCGGAAATTTTTAACCGTTAATTAAACAATAGCAAAAGTTTCGATGTAAGTAATGCGTTTATTTATTTCAATACTTGCATGTGTAAGCGATCTAATAGGTTGGGCAACGCCTACAAGTACCTTGACCCGAAAATCTGTTATGGTTTTAATATGGCGATAGATATTTTTAGAAAATGATTCATTGGTACATCCCAGTGGCAATTAATTTTTCGATAGTGTACTTCGAATAGCATGATATTTTTCCAAGATTGAGCACGTGTCATTTTAGCGCATCGATATAACAAAAATACAAATATAATACATAGAAAATAAAGTAATATTTTCACTTTTGTTCACTTCAAATTTTTTGTTATATTTTTTATAAAACTTATGTAATTGTAGCTCAAAGGTTTATCAGTAAATAGGGATTTTTAATCATATTAAAATGAAAACAGGTTTTTTAATATAATATATAATATTTAGTATAAATGTGTACAAAACAAAATAATTCGTATTAAACATTATTTACGATTTATATTAATAAATAAAACTCTCATATATAGTGATTAAAAAATATAATTTACGTATAAATTGTTTAAGGCTAAATTTTATTTTTTATAGTTTTAAAATTAAACTTGGCTTTATGTAGAATTTTTTTTAATTTCAATAAAATAATTGACATTCGTTCATATATTAAAAAACGTAAATAATGTAAGTAAATTAACAATCATAAATAAAAAAATGTCAGTTATGTTGAAATACAAATTCTATAGTTCATAGCTTAAGCAGAACTTCATTCCATTTAGAATTTGAATAATCAATAAACTTGAATATTTTAAATAAAATAAGTCATTTACAATCATTTAAGAGTTAAGTAACTACAATGACCAAGAAAGATAGCCTACCTAATTTGTACTTTATTTAAGTTAAAAATATGAAGAATATAATTTAATTTGAAAAAAATTATATTCCAAAAAAATACAATAAATTGTTTTGTTACGAGATACTTTTATTATGGTTATTCTGACTGCAATTCGTCGATAATGAGTAATTGTAGTGTTTACTAATATCTTTCATAGTTTATTTTTTTGTAATACATATAACTAACAGTTCTGAAATTAAACTTAAGCTATGATATAATTCATATAATTGCCATTAATATTTTTAATTATAAAGCATTTAAATTTTTTGTTCTCTAACGCACGAAATTCGCATGCAGGGGGTTTGTGGAAAATAAAAACTGCTCTTGCATGATTGTTTACAAAACACAATTACAAATGTTTGAATATTTGTCTTCGTCGTTTGAAATTAAATTTGTCCAGCCACTATTACAAATAAAATTATTTCCGATTTTTATTTGTTTCTGGCATTGTAATACCAGACTTAACTAAAATGTTACCGAACAATTTTCGTGTGGTATATAAGTAAATGCGTGTAGATTTACGGTTATTTCAAAAAAGGAATTTCCCGCAATCATTGCAATATATTCACATACACAACGTTTAAAAACAGCAAAGAATCATTGAGAACGACGATGACGAGTATTACGAGGACGCGACGTATCATTAATTAATACGAATTGCGTAAAATAGATATTGTAATTATACTAATGAAAAAATCATGATACTGATAGGAAAATCATTCTGTTATTATTAGTTTGAAGGTAAAGTAAAAAGCCTCACTTTTGAAAGAACGTATTTAAATATAAATAAGAATGTATATAAACTAAACATCTACTATTAAATATAAAAAAAGTAAATAAATTATGTAAATACTCATTCTATTAAAGAATTTATTGCTCAATAATTGTTTGCACTCCAATTTCATTGACATTTTAATTTTTTATTATTATAGAGGAAAACTCTTTACAAATAGTAAACTACCTAGTTGTAAGTATTCTAAAAAGTCATATAGTCTTTAAATAGCAAAGATTTTATTATTGTAGACAGAAAGAAATTGTTTTTAGATTCAACATAAATTGAAAATTGAATCTAACTTAACGTAAAGCTTGTTGATCAATATAATAGAAAAATTTAAATTTCTTTAGGCAATTATTCAGTAATAAATATTTAAAACAAAAAGAATGAACTGCTTTAAAAGTAATCTGTACTAAAAATACAATCGTGTATTTTTCAAATTCTTGAATACCTGTACATAATTCTTATAAATAAAAGGTATAAAATTTTATGTAAATCTATTGATATCTATACAATAATAAATACATCATTTTATTTACTAAGGTTAGGTATTTTCAGTTTACAATTATGAGAGTTTGTTTTTTATATATAAAGTTACAAAGATAATTTACGGTAGAGAAATTGTGAACAATTTTTAATGATAAAGCAAAATTCATTTATATATTAGTCGTGTATCATTTCAATTTTCATGAGGAATTTAGATTACACATTAATTATATACTAAAATATTATTCAATTATCATTAAAGACAATGTATTTAAATTTTCAACTTTATATATATAACTCATGTAACTCTATATATTATAGTTATATATCTTACTGATCAATAATATAATTTTTTAGAACAATTATTAGAGTGATACTCGATATTAGAATTCTCCTCCATTGCAAAAATATTCATGAAAACATATTTGATATATTTATTAAACGGGCCTTCTTGTATTTTACTTTCAGTTAAAAGTAATTATTACATATTTAAAAGATGAAATCCTTCTATAGATTACGTATACATGATTTTGTGTCAATTATTAGTGCATTTGAACGTATATCTAGGTTGTGATAATATTAGGTTATTTTATAGTTAAATTCATAACAGTTTAGCAAAAGCATTTAATTGATAAAATTCGACGATTCGAGAGACTACATTTAACATTGTGTAGCAGTGTAACGTATTTTAACAACACAATACATTGTTTTTGCAATATTACATTTAATATACTTTAGTAATCTAGTAAAGTATTTATTGCAGTGTCTTTATAAAAGTACAAAGCTGGTAGAACATTTATACTTATATATTTCATTGATGTCATAAAAGTCATTGTTTTAGGATGTATTTCTAAACTTTTTCAAATATTTCTATTTATCCGCGAAAAAAGAAGATAAATTACTTATACGATATTTTTTCATTTACAACACAATTAAATGAACTTTTGTGAACTGTATTACAAATGGAGATATTCAGAAAAATTCTTGCTCAGGTATAACGACTACATAATTTAACACTTCATCGTAAGAATTGCACAATTCGTCGGCTGCTTCGCGTAAAAATGCAATCGCGTAAAAATAAGTAGATTAATCAATAATTTACATACGATATTCATTGTTAATATTCATCAACTGTCTGTATGATTGATTGGAATTATTATGCGAATTTGAAACATATGAAGATATTTTGGCGATGCTACTGTTAAAAGATTGAATATAATTTGTAAATGAAAAGAATAAAATAGTGAAGGAAAATTACTTAAAATCTTAAGCGATATAATATACTAGAAAGTTCATTGTGAGTGATATTAACTTTATACAATTTTAACTTACTCCAGTTACATTAAATTTACGGATTTTTAGGTTAATCTAATACTATAGGTTTTCGAAAAGAACTGTTGTGATGCTGTTGTGATCGTCAGCTATTTAATTCTTGAGCTCAACAGAAAAACGTACGATGAACTGAGTTTTACATAATCACGTTCTTACATTTTTTAATGTTGCTTCACTATAAAATGTGTCGATATTTCTAAATATTGTTTTCGAGGTATTTTTGATTCCCTAGTATATTACGCTTTTGATAAAATCAATTTTTTATATGCGTCTATTTGATTGAACATAAAATCTTTTTCTATTATTATTAATGATTAATGATCTTATATCAGATAAATAAATTCTTAATACTTATATGTATATATATATAATTATATTTAAATTTAGTTCGCATAATTTATATTATACAAAGCAATGAGTATATGTCTATGCAGAGTATATCTCCATAGTGAAATAAATGTGCACGAGCTGAATTTTTCACATTTTAAAAACACGTGCTCTTACTTATATATACACTGCATATTTTTCTTGCATATAAAATCATGAATCATGCACAATTATGAATCTTTCGAGGCGAACTGTACAATATATTTCTCACTCCTTCTTTTTTGTACTAAGTAGATTAGTGCGTCGTAGAAGAAAAAAATTGTTAAACTTGCGATAAAAGTAACCCAAGAAGAAGTGATAGGAATTATGGATTAGCGCACACCAACGATTTTGAAAAAAGACAAAAAATGCACTTCTGCGCAGAAATAAAAAGTAATATATCTATCAAGATAGCTAACTATGACGAGCTGTAATTTAGCAGGACGAATTCTCATTGCAAAATCTAGTCAAATGTTTCGATATAGTTTGATGAATACTCTTTTCAAACATAATACTGATAGTTTGAAATTTTAAAATAAAATTGACGTGAACGTTTTGGAATAAAACGTATTTAATTATTACCCTGACATTTTATTGTGATTTCCTGAAAATGTTTCTATTTTATATGTTCAAAGCATTTATCGATAACGCAAACATTTATAAATATTACGACAATATAGCCAATAAAACTTATCGAAAATTAATTCTTATAATGAACGAAAACTTTTCTCTAACTTAATTATGAATGGGTAATATTTATATTCTTGAAGTAATATAGTACGAAATTGTTATTTTAAACTCTTATTGTTCTTAAATGAAAATAAAACAATAATACTAGATTTGCTTATATTTTCATTTTTATGTAAGATAATTCTATAAAAGCAATTCCTGATGACAATACTTTTTGTTCAATTATATTTATAAAAATATAATACTAATATTAATCACGTAAAGAATGGAAATACAATTTGTTTTAATATGCAAACCAAAAATGACCGTAAACAAATTCATTATTAAAGAAATGTTAACTATAGTTAAATAGGTGCCTCGCTTTTGCCTGTAGGACTTGGCAGATAAATGAATATCTATAATATGAGATCAAAGGTGACATGCAAGATTTTTATTACAAATAATGCGTTAATAGCTGCTAATAGCCAGATATATATCTCGTGACCAGTTATCCGAGTAATACACGCAAATCAGACCCGCGTTTGCGCACGCAGAGGTAACTGTGACAGTGGCGGCGCGTCCTGCTCGAGATATCATTTAATTATCAGGAATAATATTTTGTCAAATTCTCGTAAAAATTATTTCTTTTTAAAGTACATCTACGCTTTATAAAGATTATGTCAACATATTTATAGTTATTAAACAGATTTTAGCATAATATACCAATGTTTAATTTTTTATACACAATATCATCACGTAAAGTATTAATCATACGTAACAACAACGAAATTCGATAAACTTTTATTTTCATTCGTCATACGCAATTTTCAAAAAAGTTATTATAATTAGCTATATAAATTACTTTAGTCATTTTTAAGCTACAATTGTGAAATTAAAATTGAAAAACAGTTCAAATAAAAAGTGAGTCTATTTTAGAAGTATTTCATGCTGCATATTTTTTAATTCAAATTATTCTTAATAAATGTTTAAAATTTATTTTGTAAGAACATATTTTACGAAACTCCTAATTGAAATACAATATTATTAAGGAAATTTGCTTCTATAAAATTACCCAAACTAACATTAATTTCATTAAAAAATCGCTTTATTCCCTTTGTTCCAAAAAAAGCAGTAAATTTTTTATTTCAAAATTGATCTCATGTTATTTTCATATTATTCCATTTCTCATATTACAAGAGTGGTTTTACACACATTTAAATAACATAATTGTCCGGAATTAATGTAGTTGACCGAAAATAATTAGTCTTTTCTACGTTGAATAAATATAGAGGACTAATCTAATGTAAATTTATCTCGATTTCTCCTTTGCATGCAAATCGCTTTCTCGTGTATTTCGTCGCCCTGAAAAATACGTTCGCGTAATTCATCCGAGCGTAAACGGACGCGTATATTTCCCCATTGAAGCCCATGCGGCATTCATAGTTTCCCGCCGTTCGATTGACCAAACCGGAAATGAACTCGAGGCTCAAAGGGAGACGTGTACAGCGCACATTGCAGAAACGGCACCTACACAAACTACTCACGGTGCTACTGCGGTACTAAGGCTCTGACCCCCGTCCTTTTCATTGGATATTAATTTTCATTAAAAATGTTGAGGGAACGAAAGAAATAATTCGACGAACTCTTATACGCGGCCGATTTGAATTTCGTTGGTGTTTTCGGTCCGTATCATGTACGAGAAAACTTCGAGCGCGCGGCATGAAAGAACGTGGGTCGAAGGGTGGGGGGAACAAGAGGGACACAGGCACACACGTGCACGGAATTCGCGTAACGAGTTCGCTCGCTAAAAGTATGCCTCTGCGCACTCACCGGTGACTGGTCCAGTTATGGAGCGAGAGACACACAAAGAGGAGAGGGAGAGAAAGCGCGAGCATTCAGCCCTCGTATTCATAGCAACATTAGACGCGACCTTCCGAAGCTTCCCTGTACCGGACGCATGAGCATACCTTTCCTTTTGGCTCCGACGCTCTCCGATGACCCTCGCTTGGTTTGGAACGTCCTGCTCTCGTGTCTCCTGGCACGGATGCCGAGATTCGAGGCACGGAGGGAGTTGGGCCGATGTTACATTCAACGCGACATCGCACCTCCTGTCCCTGCTGATTCGCTTCTTTCCTAATCCCGATGCCTCTCCGGTTTCAAAAACGTATGCGTGTATAAACACATATATGTATAAACACATGTGTCCAATCAAATGAAGCTGCAACTGCATAGACGTATGCAAGTGCAAAGACAGCGCAGAGTGCTATTGAGTGCCAACTGAGAATGTTGCTTGGATTGTCGTAACCGCTCAGGAGAGCGTGCAGTTGAGCGTTGTACGTCTCTCCCTCCCGCGTGTTATTTTTCACTCACTTTCTCTCTCTCTCTCTCTCTCTCTCTCTTTCTCTCTTTCTCTTTCAAGCACGCGCGCACGCACCTTTAAAAACAGCGACGGCGTGTTACTCGATCGGATCGACTCGGCAATGTTCGGCCGCGCTCGAGTTACATGTGCGGCTCAGCTCCATCGTGAAATCGCTCGTGATGTGCGGGGATGTGGCACTCGAGGAGTTATGACGCCACGCGTCACCTGGACACATCACGAGTCTACTCGAATGTTTTGGAAATTTTCCATTTGGACATAATAATGCGACCTAAAATTATGTTTACTCGGTGGTTGCTGTGGCGATACCCACTCATCCATGTGGAGAAGCATAAGTAGAATGTTAGCACTTAAGTTACTGCTCTTGGGAAACGTTTTGGGTTATTGGGTTATTGGAAAACACGTAGAATATACAGTGGAAATCGTCGATAATCTCCTTTCAAATATATATAAATTTATATAAAAGACTATGACTTTTAAACGTACGAGAACCTAGTTTGGTATTTAATTTATTATTAGACAATTGTAGTTTTTAATATAATAGTATAATCATATTTAAAAAAATGCAAGTGAAAAATATTTTTTATCAAAATTATTCAACTTAAACTTAAGTAATGAATTTAAATACTGTTAATGCATTTTCATAATATTTAGAAATATGTAATTATTTAAGCACGTTTATAGCTAATAAATAAAATTGTGGTGTTTGATGTTTTTTTTAAGGCAAACGAAATTCTAGACTACACATGACTTGTAAATTATTTCTGTACAAGCACTTTATTCCATTTAAACATAATTTATTTTCGAATTTTTTAAATACTCTAGATCACTGTTTCGAAAAATGTATACTCAACATTATTACTTATAATAAAAATACAAACATTTCTATTTAAATAATGAAAAAATTTTTACTTCAAATTTAGTATTTTCAATACATTATCAATGATACATTTATTTTACAATTATAATAACGCTTTGTTTGTGATTATCGTTAACCTAGAAAAGCGAATTACGGTATTAACAATGACACGATAAAAAACTAGTCATGCAAGAGAAATTATTCTATAATTATCACATTATTTAAGTTGAATTTTTCAATTGAATTCATACATTACATTTAAATTTAGATTTATTATATAATGTTTTGTATTTTGAAAAATCTAAGTAACATGTTAATGCTCCAAAGATCTGGTATCATCATTTTCAATATTTCATGTAGCAATTATAGTTAATAATATTTGAATATTACATTGCCATTTTCTTAAAAATTTCAATTTATTTTTTACCGTATCAGTCAAAGTTCATTGAATAATTACTATTGAATAAAACATATTGTTGAACATCCTTATCCAGAAATTTTAAATGTACACTGATGAATCAACAACAAAGAATCATAACCAGTTGTATAATTATAACGATGTTAATTAGTAATATATACATATATGGGTGTCAATAGTAAGAATGAACAATGACGCATTTATAATAACAAAACTGTCAAAATAGGAACTATAAATTATTTATATTGTGATTTTTATTAGACGGGTTGTTGCGTTTAATTCTCTAATACAAATAATGTAACAATAAGTGTAAATAAAAAAGGTAAAAGAAGAAATAAAAAAAAGAGTGTAAGAGGAAGAGAGCAGATAGAATAGCTAGTTATGCAGATTTCATAATCAGATAATATATTGAGCCCGTCAAAAATGGTACATTGATAACTTTTTACAAACTGTGTTTTAGTATGAAATTATTTCAATGTTCATTGTTAGCAAAATATTTTTTAAGAATTATTTATATTTGAATATAAACGAAACTTATCATTTTCACAAGTCTGCAATTCTTTAAGGTCTACGTAATTGACAAATTAAAATGGCATGCATTTCCAATACTCTATAGTTTTATGTCATTAACAAGATTATTTATAAAAATGTTGTAAAATGTATCATTAGTAAAATTACTCGAAATATGGAAAAAAAATTTTTATAATAAAATTATATTCAATATACATATAGCATTGATCGTAAATATATAATACGATCAAGCAGTATTAAAATTTACATGAAAATTTATGTGCAATTTCTAGAAAATGTTATGTGAAAATACAGGTCATTAATTCTTATTTTTCGTATGTAAATTAGCCAATGTATTAGAATTGGAAAAATCTGAAGACTATATTTAAGGAGTTTATACAGATATATATTATTCTGTGTTCATTAATTATTGAGATTTCAGCGAATTCCTTGTAAATAGTTAGTTTAGTATCTATTTTGATAGCTTTAAAATCTTTTTTAATTTCAGTGCATAAGTATTGTATTAAATTAAAAATATTATGATATTCGATTTTTATTGTATTGATAGTAGTGTAATTGTAGTCTCATTTGCATTAAATACATATTCTCTTTTCAGTGCAGCATTATGAAATCTGAATTATTAAATGCATTTTTTTAAAGTGTCGCAAGTTCGAATTTAATAAAATATTATTTTTCATTTTACAGAAATGAAATTTACTTTAATTTTATCTCTTATGCAATATTTTTTGTTATACATATGAGATGAAATAATTCATTTTATTGATTCTTTAATAAATAAGTTTCTTCTATTGGAAATATTAAAAAAATATTTATTTATATAAGATGACATATAAGTTATAATTTTTATATTTTTATATACATATAGATTGATAATTTTTAACTATGCTCTTAAAGGTATTCTATATTTTAATATAAATATGAAACCAATTTATAAAGTTATTTACATATTGTAGAAATAATAATTTTCATAAATATTAAGGTACATGAATATCTATATATATATATATATCTGCTCTCAAATTAACAATTGTAGTTTCTTCAAAAATTTAATACATTATATATAATTTACATTATATTACAAGGCAAATGAAAGTCATATGAAAGTTATTTCTATTAACATAAACTGTTTTTTATTTTATTTTTAATGTAATAATGAAATTTTATATTATTTAATAATTTTTATAATATAATTGTATGCAAACTGTAAGGTAACTCATTTTTTTATTAAAAACTGCAGGTCCATTTGTAAGCATTTTTGTTGTAGTTTTTATAAACAGTTTTTCATTGTTATAAAGTTTCTTTATAAGACAATAAATAATCTTGGTAGTGAAACCGTAAACAAGTAACTTGTAAAGTTATAAATGATAAGATAGAGATATATATTTAGAAAGAAAAAGTATAAATGAAAAATGAAGCTTGTGACTCTAAGTTAAACGTAAGTAAAACGTGAAAAAAGACCGTATAAAAGAACAACAAAGAAAAATTAAGAAAAATTATAAAGAGGTAATAATGGCAAATTCTTATTCGTTCGATTATACAGCATGGCATGAATATTTGAATATTTCAAAGAAATTCTTCATATCATTTAGCACTTTATCGTAATTTTTCTCTTTGAAAATACATTTACATATGCACATTAAATTTTTGCATACAGGAATAAGATAGAAGCGGAAGCTACCAGCTGAGATAATGTTAATTATTATTAATTCTGTAATAAATTATTTTCACATTTACCGAAGTTTACTTTATATACGCTTAAAATCTGATACATAATTTGACAGTAAGTACGGTTGACGATTTTCGAAATATTACTTTCAAACTAACAAATTCAATTAATCTATTTTAATATGAACCACTGAAAATTTTATATTTTTTATACACTTATATGTTTTACAAGAAATTGAACAACGTAACTTCTGATAAATTTCTTCGATCAAATTCTAATAATGAATATTGAATTCGAATTAAAATAGTACGTGTTAGTAAAATATTTACCATATAAGTTGGAACTGAGAAAAATGTATCTTTCGTGTTTAAAAATAGCAACTTTACTGTCTTTAAAGCTATTTAGAATTTTAATATTCAATAAGTATCTCTATTTTATTGATTGTGATTGAGAATATAACTATGTAAATGTCAAAAATATGGCCCATTAAAATATAAAATATTAAATTTTATTTTGCTTGGATACTAAGAGAGCACGCACGATTGGATTAAATGTTTTGTTATGATCTTGCTACATATTTTCTTCTACGTATATTAATAGATACTGTTTAGTATCTATATTTCAAAACAGTAAAGTTTAATGTTCTTTAGTTTATTTGTTATTTCAGTACAATATTTAAAAAAAATTACACGTTATAAACGTTTGTAATTAATAATTATGCGTTCAGGAAAATATTACGAAATAAGAAATATTTAGTAGTAAGAAAAATTTTTGTTTGATTGAAGGTCAAGTAATAATTGATTACATAACAATACATGTATAAGCCAATGAAGATATTTCATTATGATGGATTCTTCTTACTTATTTCAGATCAGAAATAAAAGCTTTCTTTTTTTCTTTTTAACAGCAGTATAGTTCATGACGTATATTTTACTGTAATAGTAGATAGCACATCAAATGCATATAATTAATCTTCTGGTATTAATAAAAATATTCTAGATTTTCAAGAATATCTACAATGTAATTTTTTCATAAACCAAGAGTTTATTTGTTGATACTTTTTTCGTTAAAGATATTACTTGCTATTTAAAACTATTATGTAATTAGTTATTTATCTAAGCGAAAAATTATCTTAAAATATAATCATTGATTTCTTTAGTATTAAATTTTATCTAGCTATCATAAGGTCATTATTATATCTAAAAATGAGAAGAGTCTAAATTTATTCACTAAGCAACCTAGTTATTATAAGCAAACTCAAATCATCTGATCGCATAAAAATTTCAAAATTTGACATTTACTGCAAAAATACACCTACGTTTTTATCGATATATTGGGAATCACAGTATAAATATACGAACTAAGATTAATAAAAATTGACTGGTATATACCAAAAAAACTTCTTTCTCAAAGTTTTTTAAATACTATAGGGTATACCTATCCTCAACTTAAAACTAGTAGCTGATCTTTCCGCTTCAGGTGCTCATATGAATGCTTTTAAAATCAACTTTAGTCGACTAACTTAATCTACTGAAGAGCAGAAGAGTTTGCATAAAAGATTTTAGGATTTACTTCCTAATACCAGAAAATGCTTAATATTATTTAAATGCAGATACTTTGAAAACATAGCACTTCTTTCTGAGATTAAACGTACATGATTAAGAGTTATACTTTGCGAGATTTTATTCAATTTATTCCAACTATTTCAGGTGTTGATTCAGGTCTTATACTATATCTGAAACTATTTTTTGCCTTGATTTCAGGCATAAAATTTCCTTCTTAATTTATGATTCATAATTTACAAATATATGTAATTCATTTTTAAAAATTGCAAAGCGTCTTAAACTGTACGCGAAATTTGAATCTAATCTTAAACGTTAATTTCTACAACTTACAACTTAATTTACATACTTGACAATATGAATAGTTTTTAATAACTTACCAAAAATATTTAATATCTAATAAATGTGAATATTTACAACATACTTTTTTCACTTTTAAACACAAATAATTATGTTATTAAAATATAATTTTTTTATTTGTAAAAAAATAAAAGTATTTAATTCAGTTCTAAAATATGAGTTGTAGTATTTATTTTCAAAGTAGAAAATAAAAATAATTAATTATTTTTATAATATCTAATGCAGATAATTTCTTTTTATAATTAAAAGAATAAAATATTTGAAGCTTAAACAAGTATTGAATTTCTTACACAATTGATAAATATAAATGTAATTTAGTATAAATAAACATTAAAAATAGAAGAAGTCATAGAAATACAAATAGTCTAAATATATCATTACTTGTAATTTTTTAGAAAATTATGAAAACACTTTATAGTTAATTATATCATTAATTTATAGAAATATTCAAAAAGTCGAATTACTATTGAAAACTTTCAGATAAAAACTTTATATTGCAATGAGAACGAAACAGAAAGTTATAGATCGTTGTAACGATTATTGGATCATTCATTTATTCAAAATTTATTCTTGTTTTAATTTTATTTTATATGTAAGTGATAAATACAATCAAATTTTCTATTAGTTTTATAAAAACATAGGTTATTATTCTATATTATTATTTTTATTTTTATTAAACATAGGTTATTATTTTAAATAATTTTAAATTAAAAACATAGACATTATTAAGTAAAATGTACAATTATTTTGGGGCAAAATGCTTGATGCCTAAACAAGTTAAAATAAAATTTCATTACTAAAAGCAAATTACATTTGATATTTGCTATCGAATTATTAAAACCAAAGTGGTTTATTGAAATAAAAATAGTTATTTATACAGTCAAATTATCAAATTTAATTAAATCACATGTTTTTATGATAGAAAAACAATAAAATTTGAAAAACAATTAACATTTGATTATGATATTATACTGAGTTTAAAATTTTAAATAAATTTGATTTTATACTATAATTATGTGTATCTGTTTATTAAAATTATGATTCTAGTACGCCTAAACTTATAATTTCTATGTTGTTAAAACGATATTTTATTTTTTTTTAAACATAAATTTTTCAGAAATTAAAGAACATCTAAACATAACTTCCATGGGCTATTAATTTACTTCAAACTTCAATTTTATTCTATTTTTATTCATCATAAATTATAATAATACAACATTTACTTGTCAAATGTATAGAATTTGATCAAATACTTTTCAACTTGATATTATAAAATTTGTAAAATTTTAGTAAGTATTAAATGTAAAGAATTAAATATCAATATTTTTGTACTATTAAAAAATAATATAAAACATAAAGGAAGTAATTTTTGTAGTCAATGATTAAGGAATATATTTAATATCTAAAAACTCAGTTAAATAATTTTTCTTTTCTAATATGTTTTCCTTGTGAAACTGAAATGTTACAAAATCCTATGGCATAATTCTTTAATATTATTGTACTTTTCATTATCTGATACTCATACACATAAGTAAAAAAATTTACATTCTGATTTGTCATTCATATAATCCATTAAACCGATATCGATAAAAATGGCCAGTTTATAATAACTAAACGTTGATTGAAACAGTTCCAATATAAATATTATTAGTATAGATATAGATATTATTTACAACAAGATTTAAATGTAATGTGTATTGAATATAAATGAATTCAATATTAAATATGTATAGATATGATACATAGAGATATTATCTTTCCTCAGTAATTTAAAATTTAAAAATAACTACGGAAATGCTGAACAGTTTTTGTCAATTTAAGAAAAAAGTAAAGACGATGAACTAACCGAAGGTTATTAATAAAATATGAGAAGGAATAAGACAAACGATGCTAGTATTAATACTTGAAAAAAAATGAAGAACCAGAACAAGATGAGGTAGATAAATGTATATGAGTCATTCATTTGGAACTTTGCACGTGATCTCGCAAAACTTGTCGAATATAAATGCGAGAAGCATCGCCTTATGTTTATGTAAATGAATCAAGGATGTCTAGTGGTAATTACTCAGTACTGACATGTGCTCGGCGCGCAAGTAAAATGACGTTTAACATTCCTCGTTCTTTGCGGTCGCGATAATAATGCATATGAGCAGTGCAATATTGCATTCGCCGTTGTATTCTCTCGAGAAAATACGAGTTACGTTTAAAATGTGTAATATTAAGATGTTATAGCAAATCATGGACGCGACATGAGAAGTTTATATTTTTACATTACTAAATGTTTGTTATTTGTTTACTTATTTAGTTCAGTATAAAATTCGTCATTTTTTTATCTGTTTAAAAATAAAGCGCTTATCATAATATAACTTATTTGAAATTATTCTTAATGTGTATTCTTTTAAATCAACATATTTGCTATCCGATTTTTTTTATATATTTACTCTAGTTGTTTTATAATCTAAAACTAATAATTGAATAAAACGTGAAAAAAAGATTCAACATTTAATCTGCACATATTCATTTGTAGACCAAATAAAACAGGTCTCATTATAGAAGAATAGTTTTAATCAAAATTTAGAGATAATAATTATTAAATATTTTTTTTTAAATAATTTATTAAAAGTGAAAGATGTTTATCTATCCGAAAATGATTATTTATCTAAACTTATTAATAAATAGTAATTCTATTATTATTATGTAGTTAATGTAGTTAATTTTTAAATGAAGAAAAATTGTTATTTTCAGCGCACGTAACCTTATCTTTCTATGTAGTAGAATCACAGAAACCAAAAAACGTCTTAAAAAAAATGTCTTTGAACTTATATAAATGATTCGAAATTTTTTACAAGAATGGATATTATATTTATTATTATAGTTATTATACTTTATAAGGATATTATTGAAAGTTGATTTAATTGTTTTGTGGGTGTTTTCAGACACAAGATCATTTTCATTGAAAAAATTGAGATTAACATTCCATGTTTTTTCTTTTTTTTATATATTACAATTACAAAGTAAAACATTTTTTTTTTAAATATAATAAATAACTTACGTATTTTTATGAAAACTCTTTTCATCAATATAATAAAAATGAAACAACTAATGATACATTACTCACTAGACAAAATTATGGTCATAAATGTTTAAAATAATCAAAGAATATTCAGAGATTCTATTTATATCTTCTAAAATATTATATATATAAATGTATTATTTAGATAGATGTATACATTAAATACTATATTATTTACAAACCGTTCTGAATAAAACAATTGTTATTATATACGTAAATTTGGTGTGGATCTATTATATTGCTGTTGTTAATTGTCTTAATTGTCAAAATATTTAATAACTTATTCACGAGTATATTTCATCAAAGTGTAATGTACTTTATAATTAAGGGTTATGTACAATCTGCAACTTCTTTATTTTTTATGCACCTTAACATTTTTAAGAAACGAAAATATTTTCTTCTTACTTTGGTATCGTTTTTCAAGAGATTATGTATGTACAACTGTTATTGTTAATGTATTTAACATAAATTTTAATATATTTAACTTAAACCATCTTCAAAACTGAAGTACAGAATCATTCAATGGATATAATCTTCTATTTAGATTTAGATTTCCGTTTCGTTTCATATTGTAATAAGTGTCTTTATCAGGTAAGTAAATATTTCATTATAACAAGTTTGTACGGGTTGTCGATATAGTAGAATATGATAATTCCATTCTTATGATATATATATTCTATTATAACATCTAACAATATACGAAATGTTCAAGTTGCGACGAACCCGTTTTTTGTGTATATTTCTATAAATAGAATAAGATAAAAAATTTAAATGTGAAAGAACATAATTTGTGAAAATGAATGCATAATTTAGTCAAAATTAATTTTAGTTTTTCCTTACTTTTTAAGTGTGAAATGATTGAATTACTACAATTTTTATATTCTAATTAAATTTGCGTTATTAATCAGGAATTGTCGTTTATTATTGTGAAATTAGAGTAATATATTTTAATTTATCTTTTTGTTACTTTTTGATAATTTAGAAAGTAATTTTTTATTAACATCGTTTTCATTAAACAATTATTTATTAATATTTATCAGAATACATGCATGTATGTCCTTCGGTGAAAATTACAAAAAATCTTCATATTATTAATAATTAATACATATTTCATAAATATATAAGTTTTGTTTAAAAATATAAATAATAAATAATAAAACGTAGAATGAAATACCAAAATACCAAATTTTATGCTTGAAAGGATAAATTAAAGTTATATTATAATTACAAATATATAAACGTAGTTTTAAATTTTAATTTACATTAATTTATTTTTTACAATTATATAATTATATTATTCAAAAATTTAAGAATATGTAATAATTTTGGCATAGAGATTAATGGTGAAATAATTTAAGGTTATATTGCAACCTCGACATTCTTATAATGTAAATTTGTGATGTCAAAATATAGTTAGTTTATAAATAAACTTTTAAATTTCTGACAATTGTTAGCTATTTCCATAATTATATTATATTATTTAATTCATTTTACGATACAATTTAATTCTGAATTATAATATTAAATTATAATTTTTTTTAAGTTAATATCAATATTGATGCATATCGATTCAATATTATAAAATTTAATGTAATTTCTATTACAAAAATTTTTAATTAAAATTTGCTTAAATTGTGTGACTAATTGTTGATAATAATGAAATTATAATGAAATATCGATAAAATATGAAAAATTTAAAATACATAAATTTTACAAAGATATTTGTCATTGTATATTTTAAAAAAAGTTTTGCTTCTCTTGATTAGTTTCAGTTTTAAAAATTATTTTTGAAATTTTTATTTTTATTAACAAGATTGAAAACAGCTATTAAATAATAATAAAATGAGTAAAATTTTGCAAAATGTAATTATTCTTGATGTTATTAAAAATGTATAACTCTGTTAAACAATTATTGAATTCCATTTTTAGAAATATTTTTTGGAAACATCAGTAAGAACTTAAGGCCTGTAAAAGATAAATAAATTATCTGGCCTTTACTATCTCACGTAAAATATAAGCGTATTTTTTCATTTTAGAATATAGGGTACATTTTACTCTTTAACGGTGTAATTATAGAATTAACTATTTAGGAAAGTATATCAGAATTCTTTTATGATCAAGCTATTTATAATATTATATAATATAGAATAATATAAAATTATGCAAAAATAAATTCAAAAGATTTTTAAATGCTTAATAACAATCTATTAATTTATATATTTTTTAAATAATTGTAAGAAATCTTAATTTTTTTAACTATATAAAATATTTTATATTATTTCATAATATTTTTCATTCTCAATGGTAAATATCTGAGAAAATTATTAACATTATTGTTGATTATTTAACTTGTGATTTTTTCTCTACAAACTTAAGTAGATAAAATAAAAATATCCATTGCTATCAAGCTGTCTCTTGTCTTATCAGGCCTACGTGTATATACAAATATACAATATTATTTTTTTCCGTTGATGGTTCATGCATAATGGAATATGAATATGCACATTACGACTAAGATTTTGTGATAAAAATGATAGGTATAAGACGAACAAGAAAAATCAAGTAAAAAAGTAATAGAATATGTCGTTTATTTTAAAATAAAATATGTTCAAAATCTAAAGTCAATAATATATTTTTTCAATATTTATATACATATATATATTTAAATAAATAAAAATTTCAAATTATTTGATACAATTTGAACATTTGTATTTTTAATAGTAGATTAAATTCCTTAATGACTATTTATAGACTATGTAACAATATCTTATGTAGTTCATTTTATATTATAAATCTAATATTTAAGAAATATCTTTGTATATTATATTTGTATATTTGTATATCTTTGTATATTATATTATTAAAGAATTATAGTTAATTTTTTATTGCATTTTAAAGTAAAATTTAAATTAATTGATTCAAAAAGAATCTTCATGACATTTTTTGCGATAAATTATATCAGGAATTTATTTTATTTATTTAATAATTGTACAATATTCTTTAATAATTATGCATTAATAATTACGTAATTATTTATTGAATTGAAAGTTCTATAATTATTATTATTTGTACAAGTTTTGTTAAGTATATTCCATGTTGGTAAAGAAATACATATTCTTCGTGTTTCTTCTAAAATAAAAAATATTTATTTCAATCCTTTGAGTACTAATTGATAATTATTAGTAAAAAGTACTAATTTTACAATAAGTATATATTACATCGAATTATGATAGAACTACGTATTCTAGGAACGTCGATATTTTGACTGTCGAATAGTATGTATATGCCGCTTGTCAGTTTGGCTAAACACATCTTTTTGTCGAATTTGTGTGTTTAGTATTATTACTCATTGACAATTAATATGTAATACGAAAAATAATTAAAAACTTTTATGATATGCAGTTTAATTTAATTATATAGTTATATAAATGAAAGAAATTTGACATAAATATCAACTTAAAATATAAGACAGTTAAATAGGTTAAGTAAGAGTGGCTAAATATAAATTGACATATTTACTGTATAATTAAACCTACGAAACAAATATTAGTCGTATTAGGAACTGATATATATCTATTATGACAATACCTTTATTATTTTTTTAAATACACGATTGTATTAATTTATATAACAATACTATGAAAAACATTAATATACATATTTTAAAAATAAACTAAAATGCTGCTTAATTAATAATTATATAACCAATCAATGGCTCAATCATTTTAATTTATATTTATTTTTAGAATAAGTTGTTTTAGTAAAGCAATAAATTATTTAATGTATGACCTTTATTAACAATGAGAAATTTCGTTACAAGCGCAAAGAATGCATGGCGAAATACATTTATAGAATAATACTACTAATCGAAGAGAATATAAATTGTATCGATTTTTAACATCAAAGAAACATGTATTTTATAAAACACTAGAAGATCAGAAATTTCAACTAATCAATGTTATATTAAATATTGTTAATAAGCATAATATAAATAGCCCCTTTATTTTAAAAATATAAATATTTATAATAATAGTAAATACTAATAAACAGGTAAAACAATATTATAATAAAAAAAGGCACTAAATTATATTTTATAGCTTATGTAACGTATTTTATTCTAAAACTTATATCGATACAATTGTTATAATATCATACAACTGGTATTCACAATTAAGATTCACATTAGACATAAGCAAAATATATAACTCAGTTAGCGAATAAATACTGTTTTCTTAAAAAATGATAATAATTTTACTATATTATAATAAAATATGCTTATATATATTACAAAGAAAAATGACATCATTTATCAGATACAAATTCATCTACAAATGATTTTCTTTAATGTATTACATGCAGCATGATTTGAAAAATATTTTAAAGATCTCTATTATGTTATATTACAAAGTTGTATTAAATTTCTTTTTAAAAATTAGAAAAGTATCATAAATAAATAATATTAAAAATTTTTAAATATTTTTGAACGTTAATGATAATTTGATTTGAATTTTGAAATTAACGATCTCAACATTCTAAGTAAAACCTATTTCTGTTAGAAATTATGTCTTTTCTTAAAGATGATAATAAATTCAATAATTACTCAATTTTGGTACCTAAATTTAATTTCAAATTTCTGATTATTTATGGTAATAGTAGTTGTGAATATATGTATTTACGATTTAATAATAGCTGATTTTGAAAGGTAAAAAAGGCTTATTAGGTGACTAGATAGATATATTCGCCTGAAAAATAATATATTTATAATTCAGTTCTCAAAAATCTGAAGAAAATTCCATCTTTGTGTTTTTATTTTCTGCCTTAAGATTTATAGGTACATAAGAGATTCGTCTTTCGTATGTGCTGGATCCACTGCTTGTATTATGTCGTTTTTCTACTAGAAGGAACTGGTTTCGATTACGAGTTGCGCAGACAATGAACTGTCTTGACACACGTCCTTAATTGTAACTTGACACTTTAATGAGTGAAATGGCTGGCTTGCCAATTTATTTTGCTACGAATAATGGGTGTCTGATTAAGTGACTCCTAGCAGAACGATGAACGATGAAAAATCGGATAAGAATCAGTTGATGATTTCTTATATTTTTTCTCTTCGTTTTTTTATTATTATTTTTAACATGCATCTCACGTGTTATCGTAAGCGAATACGACAGGGACCGATCGATTGTGTGTTTATTTTCGTATACGCATTATATGAATTTTTGCAGGGAAATATTGTATGTGAACTTACTTTCGACAAAAATGTAATCATTATCTACATGAGATGAGGTTCTATTTATCATTAAATTTTAGTGTGTATTTCGACGTATATAATTACTGACTATAAAAGCAGATAACTAGCTCAAATGTACAACTTGCTTTTAATTACTACATTAAAAAAAAATGTTTTTTAATTATTGTAAATTTTTTCATTCTTATATTTTTCAATTGTATCTAATAGTTTTATTGTTTTCTCACTCTAATTATAGATTTTGTTTATAAGTCTTGAAAGCGTATACATCAGCTTGAATTATAGTTCATTGATTTGGTTACTAAATTTTAGTATATAAATTGAAAAATTTATTAGTTATTTACTATTTACTAATGTATTTAAAAGTAGTATTATAATAAGAATATACAGTAATAATGTACTTTAGGCATAGTTAAATTTGCGTGTTGAAACTTTAAAACTGACCGTCTTGTTGCTAAACGATGAGAATGGCTTAAATTTCCGTTCAATTTTTGTCAAAGAATATGCGATTGCACAGCAATTTTTGGTGAGAAAATACTCATCATGTTAAGGAAGGGAATCCGTGTTTATAATTTAGGAAATATGTAGAAGAATTCAATATGAATCTTAATTTAAGTTGGGGGTAAGTGATTGGTTTTTTTTGTTCACTATATATAAATTTGTACATAATATAATATATTTTGTCATAACATAAAAAAGAAAGCATTTATTCATTTTAAAACAAATACATTTCTTGATAATTAAATGGGTGTATAAGACAGTTTATTATTATTAATAATAATAAAAAGAGCGTCGTATCTTCAAAGGCTGAAATCGTGTAACAACAAGGATCGCGTTCTTTCAACTTACACGTGTAAACAAGTATCTTGTAAAATAAAGGTATTAGAAATCGCAAGTATACAAATTTTTATATTTTTCACGATATTACTAATGTATTATATAATTAATTTAAATGTATAATAGTAATGATGATTAAAAATAATCGCATAATGTTTATTGATTTATGTATCTATGTAAATTTTCTGTATAAAAAGTTTCACTCATAAATTAGACAAACATTTTGAATTAAGCCCAAAGATTGAATAAATTAAATAATTTGAAAATAGTTATATATATATATATAATACTTTTTTCGCATGTTAAATAGAAAACATTTACTTTATCAGAACTCGTTGTATTAAATGATAAATGTTCAAAACAGAGGAGCTTTTTTATTTCTAGTTGTATAGAAAAGTTAATGAAAGTATCACAGAATTACAAAAAAATTTTAAAATAAAATTTTTAGTTCAATGATTTTGTTGAAGGCTACATTTTAATTCGTTAAATTTTTTTCAATATCATGTTTAAAGTATAATGAGAGCATAGTATTTTAAACATTTAAGAAGTTAAAACTTATTTAAACTAATATAAAAATTCTTCTTTCGCATAATTTAATATAGAAATATGGCTTCTTTATTTAAGAAATTCTCGTATATTATAAATTTTTTCATAACTAATAATACACGATATAAATTTTAAAGTTCTTATTTCCGAAATGAGTAATTTTGATTGATAGTTAATCTTATTAATCATTATTTTAAAAGAAATTTAATTAATCTTTTTAATGCAGTGATGATGTTATTTGAATTTATGTTTTATTACATATGGATCAATTAATTTTTTCATAATAATTAAATTCTTTTCATTGCAGAGATATAATAGAAACTGAAAATAAATTTTACTATGTGTAAATCAATTCTACTCGATATGTTCATATGGATAATAAATTACTACTAAAGTTAAATAAAAATGCTCATAAATTACATCTAATCATGATCAGATACTTTACAGTTCATTATCATCTTGTTATTATAATATGTTCTATTGTTTTGTATACAGCAACAAATTATTGAGAATTAATTGCATTATGAATAAGATTCCTGCAGCGAAACTATTATAATTAATTATAAAATTAATTATAAAATCTATGTATACATTTGACAACTAATTTATAATACGATTGCAAGATGGATATTTTCTTATAAATATTTTATAATCTTCTTAAAATTAGATGAAGAAAGAAAAATTATTATGTTACTGGAATAATATAAATCAAATATTTATTTATATTAAAATTATATTAATTTAAAAATTATATGTATTAGCTTGCATTCAAAATAAAGTAATATAAGCAAGATAATTAGAGTAAAATTTTTTTATTTAAATTAATTTTATAATATTTACAAATAAAATTATATAATATATATATATGACCGAATTTTTCTTTTTTTGTGTGTTATATATTTTATAACATTTTTTATTTATTTAAATTTTTTTTAAATTAGATATTAATGCGAATAAAATTAATCACTTATTATTATTCAGTTTCTTTTTAGTAATGTAACACGATACTTAAAAGAAATATTACCTAGATAACAAACAATTATTTTACTTTAATCTAAAATATTTATGTTATTGTTTGTTTAATAAATAAAGTAAATTAAAAAATATACAATCTCCTTTAAAGTGATAGTAAAGAGATTAAATGTCTTTTAATGAAGATATTTCCAACAGAACTTTTAACAAAATGGATAGGTATATTTGATCAATTAATTAGGATAGTACTTCAAAAAGACATTAAGTGACCAAAAGATTGTAGAATTTGGCATGCATTTCTCAGCTATTAATTCATTCATTGCTTCAAACAGTTATTTATCACACTGCAAAAGCTGGAAATGAAAATTAGATAACGAGTTGGGGCAGTACATGTGCTGATACACGAAATGTTTGTTTCATGCTGATCTCAGTAAGCAAAATAGAACTAAAAATAACTAAGTACAAAGACAAATTAATAAATAACAACGTAATTGATGCCGATAAATCAATAAAATATCTCGTTTCTTTGTAGTTCATTAAGTAAAAGTTCATTAAGTAAGGTATGTATTAGAAATTCGAAATTATAAAGAAAAATTTACAGTGGTTTTTTACCTGGTAACGTAACTTTCAAATAAAGCCTTGAATGAACTTGAAAAAAATTGAGAATATTTTAAACATATATTGTCATTTTTTGAAAGTATGATAATTTGTAAAGATTTGCATTGTTTATTTTTAAAGAAACATTTTCGATTTTATTTTTAACAAAAAATCGACTTTTTTTAGGAATCTATTTTATAATATTTTATTTTATTTGTTTTCAGGTTTTCTATTACGATATAATTATAGAAAAGAATGCTACAAAGATTTTCGGCCTAAATTTTTTCTACTCGAAAATTTCGAAACCCAAAAAATATATCGCGATTTTTAACAACAAACTACTTTTTAAGACATATATAAATTGAAAAACAATTTTTTATAATTTAATTGTAAAAGAGACTAACACAAATGAGATTTTTAATGTCACATTTATTATCATATATATTTTAAGAAATTGTAATTGTTATAGATATATTAAAGGATATAAAATATACATTAAAGGAAATTAAGTCTCATCCATTTGCCTATTTTACAATTAAATTGTAAAAAACTTGTTTATTTTTAACAAAAACCACCGTGATCTCTTAAATTAATATAATCTTCTATTTGTTTCTCTTTACATTTTCCTACCTCTCTTTTTAAATATAAAATTTGCAACATTTATGTGTGCAAAAGAAGTTTAAATAAATAAAAATTTGATGTAGACTAATCTTTAATATAAAAAATAACTTCTTTAGGAATAAAAATCTCTGGTATTTCTAAATAATATCTGAACCTTATCATTAGACTATGCATTCCAAACGCGCGAAGATGACGTTGTGATAAAAGATAAAGGAAAAACGATTCCATACGTGCTGTCAATGAAAATTACATTCCGTTTTTATCTTTAATCAAGCTTGGCTGTTTCTTGTATTTATAACAATCATTCAGCTTAATTAGTCTAAAGCTTTAAGTTACCTTAACTCAATAATAATCATCTTAACATAAGCATCATTATCGTGTATCATATCGTTATTATAATTCTATCGTCGTCATAATTATCATAATTATCACCTTAATTGCATCGTCGTCATCAATATTATTATTATTATTTACTAAGATTTTACACTGTATTTCGATTTCAGAAATTTTTTTTTAGAGAAATGCGCGAGTACTATTTTTTGAGTCGGTACGTTGATAAAATATAAAGGCTATTTATTCGGATCATTTTAATTTAAGCTCGGCCAAACAAAGGCCGAAATTACATTCGTCTACATAGAGTACAGATGAAAATTCAAATTTTCGTGCTAAATTACAATTTAATACCTGGAGGATAATACGGTCGATCGACTCACGACTTATCTTCTGGAAGCATATAAGGAGAACAGCAGATGTTGTGATGACGGTTACGATTGTCCTGATAAGGGTACTACTTAAAATCAAATAACCACTGTCCTCTAAGAGATGCTTACTCATCCACGTCGTTTAATTTATTATCCAACGTTGAAATGTTATTTGATATGCTACGGTAAGAAAATAATGCAGTTATACAGATTCAGGAAAGTTTTTTGAATTACATATTCTTAACAAATAATAATAGAATTTGATGCTGTTTGTCAAATTCATTGAAATTGTAGTTCAATATTTATTCGAATTAATTTATTAAAAGAAAGTTAATCTTACTAAGGTGGAAGCCTAAGACATTGACATAAATTGCTTTATGTTCAACTGACAGGACAGATGGATATAATTTGTGATTATAATTCATTACCTTTGTGAAGGTAATGAATAGCAGTTAAAAAGTTTAACATTAAATTTTGATATTAAAAAGTTATTTACAGAAGATTTTTTAAAAACTGTACAAAATATAAAAGATGACGCAATTATATTTTATTTATTGCTATGGTTTTCTCTGCTTGGTACTTTTCTAAGTATTAAAAACTATCAACTTCTCTCTTTTCTATGGAACTCACAATACCACACAATTACGAAAATTATTAATACATTGAAAAACTAAAAATAATTTTTTAAATTATAGTCACTAATGTTAGTTTTAATTTATAAAAATACAATTAGAGGAACTTAATCTTCAAAAAAATATAATATAAACTTATAAAAAATTAAATAAAGTTTTTAAATCCCTGTACATATTTGTGTAATTTAAAAATATCTTTGTCATTCTTTTTTATCAATTCTACAACAATCGAATAATTAAAAAAATTAAAAAGAATTTTGGTAAGTTATTAAAAATAAAATTTATATTCTATACCATATGGCAGTTTTAAGGGCATAGTAAAAATAAAGTGTTGTTAAAACTAAAAGCCATACTGTTTAATCTTTCATTAATTAAAATTGATTATACACCATTCATGAAATCAGAAGCACATGCGCGACGGTTTTCGACGATTCTTTTATTCTACGCCGACTACAGTACATTATTGTCTAAATTAAATGGTTATTTCTCAGACATTCTTAATTATACGTTAGTTTGTATAGATAGGAAGAACAAGAACAAATTATTAATCTTTGTTCACACGAATCATCAAAATGAATTTTAATAGAATAAGCATAAAGTTTTGAATACTTATTAATTCATGTCTACTAATAATAATGTATTTTAATAGGTCTAAGAACATATAAGGTCGAGATTAATTGGATAAAATTAAAAGATTTTTGTACCATCTGGAAAAAAATTTTAATAAAAGTTTAATAATATTTATAAGGAGTAATATACTTAAGTTTATACACGCGAATAATATTGAAGGATGTTTTATGATTTAATAATTAAATTGATTATAAGATACTTCTATAATTGATATTTTTAGTGATTTTTATACATATCTAACAAAGAAATATTTTATAAAGCTGTAAAAGATCCGTAAATACTGAATACAATAAAAATGAAGTTTCGTGATTTAAAGATTAATAAAAAATTACTTTAATATTATCACACGATAAAAAGCCAAAACAATAAACAAAGTTTAAAATACTCTTTTTAAAGATACAAAATAAAAAGCTTTTAAATATTAAAAAATATTTATTTTTAATCACTATATAACATGAATGAAATAATTTCTGAACTTGTTATATCTCGTCAATATAGATTTACCAACTAGTTATTTTGAACATAAAAATAAATTAACTATAATTTCCTTATAAATATATAAATTCAAAAATCTAAAAATTAAATATATCATAAATTATTTTATACGTTTTTTCATTTGTTATAAATGAATTTTGTTATAAATGAAGTGCCATGTTCATGCATTACACATATAATTAATTGTGAATAAGAATTAAAATAGCTGTAGTGAGAATTTTGTTATAGTTTATGATATTTTTATTTAAGCTCATCGTTATTACTATATTTTATTTCGGTTTTATTACGTCATGAAATTCTCATGTCATCAAACTATAGGTAACATAATATCATTTATTACATAATTATATAAATATTTACGCTCTTATTAAATAAATAAATGCATCACATCATACAAACTTTATTGTATTATTTATTTTTATTACTGGAAATTTTATTAAATTATTAATTGTTAGAAAATTTTAATTTTTGCAGTTTTTTAATATTAAGTAATATAAATATTATAATTGTTATTAATGCTTAATAATATCTTATATAATTTTGTTAATAATTTAAAAAATGGAAATTTTTCTACTTATTAGTTAATTATAACTTACATACTAGACTTATCAATATTAACATATAATTTTTTTTAATAGCTGAACAATATATTTTTTAATATGTAAAATTGTTTATCATATTACGTATTCAAAAATAAGATAAAAATATTGCAAGAACTTTTACATGCATAATGTTTCCTATCATGTTTCTTTTTATTAAAAATATTATTCCATAGATTACAAATCATAAAATATTAAATAATTATTAATAATAAAACAACTTAAAGATTTTAAATTATATATTAAACATAAATAATTAATACATAATAGAATTATTTTCTACAAATTTCTGTTGCAATTTTGTATTGCAATATTAAAGCGTATTTCTATAAAATATCCGTATTAAGAATATAATTTGCAGCTAGTTCATATTTTATAAGAAATAGATAAAAGCGAATTCTTAAAAATTACGTGTTTTCAATTCTTTAAAAATATTGAAAAAGATGGTAATCGACATAATTAATAAATTAAAAATAATATTTGTTATCTTTGAATACAAAATCTATACAAAATCTTTCATGATAGAATTATATATAATAATTAAAAGAGTTTATTCGGTTTATTCATTTTACTTTTATTAATTTTAATAATTTTATACGTTAGTTATATTTATTATAAAATGTACATATTTATGGCGATTGTGAAAAAAGTGAAGTATGGGAAGAATTATATTTTGAATTATATAGTAGTTAAAAATTACAGAAAATATAATTTATTATCATTGCTAATTTTTTTTACATATTCATAAAAGAAAATTTTAGTTGCAAGTGAAAGATATCAAAATTTATAGTCGATTACAACATAACCATACTCTCAGTCTTACAATGAAATATGTAATTCTTCTATAAGGTATAAAATATTAGAATACACTGTAATATCTTTATAAAATGAATTTCTTTTATATTTATAGTAGAATTTTTTTACATTAACTTTTAGAAATCGATGAAACTTGTCATTATTATAACACAATAAAAAGTTATTTACGCAAAAAGCTAATAAAAAATTTTTTTGTTTATTACTTAACAAATTATCAAAAGGACAATAATACAAAGTTGAATGAGTTAATTGCATAATTGAAAGCCAATAAATTATCTGAAAATGATCAAGCATAAGTTAAATTTATTGAATAGTAAGCGGCCAATGAAGTTCATACTTCCGTAAATGTAATGTACATTTAATCGCTATAAAATACAAAATATATTCAATTAATGAATCGAGTATATAATGTTAATCAAAAGCATTTTGTCAAAATTAATTGTTAATAGTTCAAAATATTGTTATAAAATATATCTGTATCTGAGTTAACCATGTTAAAATACATAAAAATCGTTTTAATTAATAACATTAAAAATTATACTTGGCAGATTTAATTTAATTTATTTTTTAATATTTAAGAGTGAAAATAAATGAAAGCATAGTGTATATGATTTTCTGTATATTGAAGTTAAATTTCAAGAATGTGCTTCAATGTATCTTATTATTTTAATGGGAATCAGTTGGTTTATATTGAAGTAGAGATAATCAACTATAGTATATTCTTAACGTAAGTATATTAAAAAAAAATTTGTTTTCAAAATTTAATCAATTTAAAATGCAAAAAATCTTAGGAAATAATTATATACTTTATATTTCATTTAATACTCAAAAATACATACTTATGTAATTTTAAATATTCTAGAGCCTTTTATTTTAATTAACTTATAAATTATAAGTATTTGTATAATAGAATAAGTAAATATAAAAATATAAATAAATATAAAAATAAATATAAGAATAATGTCGAGTTTTATGTACATTGCATCTGTTACAAATGATATAATAAAAAATAAAACACAATAAAACATAATAAAACATAATAAAACGAGGATTTGTGAAACAAAGAATTTCATTAAAAGATATCTTTTTATCGTAAAATCATTCATTATAGTAGATATTTGAAAAGCGATAAAAAGTTAGAATTTATTCATCTACTTATTCGTAATTTTACAAATATTTATAGAGGTGATTTTTAGCTTAATATTTATGCAGGGCTAGATTATCTATATATAAATAAAATAACTTATATTTTTTTATTCTATTTGTGTCAATTCGTTATTCGAAATTTCTTTTTTTTTTTAAAGCAAGACTAACTTCATCTGAGTCAAAAAATGATGTCAATCTGTCCTCCGAATATGAAATTAAGGATGGTGTCAGATAAATAGTCATGCGTCTTTTTACTGTCTTAAAGGAGTTTAAGACGAACAGAGTCAATATAAGTCAATACATTAAACTGTTTTTAACAAGAAAAATAGAAACTGAGTCAGTTATAACTTTATTGAGAAAACAGAATGGCGTAATTTTAATCCTAGAAAGCAATTTGGCTTAATCATTGAATCGGATTTTTTTAGTTGTAATAGTTTACTTATTAAAGATTCCATAGATCGTTTGTACTCTGTAAGTACATCACTATTGTAAATTTGCGTAATTGTTCAGATGTGATTTTGTTCTTAGATATAAAATGCTTGTTTACACTAATATTTATAAGATTTAGCTGAATTTACACTAAAGATGTAGTTTATATATAATTAATGTTCAATCATATCAAACATAACAATAATCGGTACTCGTTATTTGATAGATCATAAATGTCCAGATGAACGGTCTGTTGACAATGGTAAATGTTGCTGAATTTTGAAACCACTAAATCTTTAACCACAATATCTTTAATAAAAATATTATTAATAACTAATATTAATATAAATATAATAAATAACTTAGTTATACTTATAAAAAGGTAATACCGTCTTTAATAATCACCCAAGAACATTTTTTTAATGATTAGCTAAATTTTTTCAATATATAATTATTTCTTTTTTGAATAAATTATTGTCTAAACTTCATAAATCATTTAGTCTAAACTTTTTGATCCATTATTAGAAATGATTTGATTATAGCAACGATTTTATCGATTTGAAAATTTTAAATGTTTTATTAATAATTCAGATTGTTTATAATTTTTTCTTCAAAGGCTTGAATGAAAAAAGACTAATCGTATTGATAATGAAAGACGTACGATCAAAAAGTGGGGATTTATTCCTGAATAAAGATTTGATCCAGGTATTGAGGAGAGCTTTTTTAAAACGCTATTATATATTTCGGAACATTTATAAATTGAATTCGTGGATAATTCATTAACATTTAACTTTAATCCTTGTAATTAGAAACTTCCAAGATAAATCTGACTTTCAAAATGGCCCCAGCTTATAAGATTTTAGCTCATAATTAAAACGTAACATCTTTCTCATTGTTTTTTCTAATAACATCCGCTTCTCCTTTGTTCATTGCTTCTTTATATGCATATGTTTGGACGCAAAATTCCTGTATTCGCTTCCATACTCGCCTTAACTCTGCGAAATAGGAGCGTTAAGAAAATATCGGTTCGTTGCGTTCATTTGTCATCGGCATTATTCATTAGCGGCTCACGCATGCATAAAGTTAACGCGAATTACGTGCCAACGTTCGCCCTCGCAATTCCCGGAAGCACAATACTCGCATCTCTTTCCCTTTAGCGTTGTTCTATCTAAGATTCGATCAAACAGTGTAGGCGTGTAATACATGATTCCGGAAAGCGTGTGGAGGTGTCGGTGAAGGCGGCAAAGGAGGAGGAGGAGAAGGAAGCCATCTTGATGGTGTATTGACGAATACTAACTCACCAAGCGTGGTTTTTCGCAATTAATCAGATCACGTTTACAACTGAGTGATTCTGCTCGATTTAACGTATACCATTCTTCCAGCCCTTCTAGGACATTTCACCTTCTACAGCAATTTAGCGTCGTTCTTTCAAACTGCTTCGAAGTTCGCTTTTGTTAACATTGATTGTGCAAAGTTCATATTATTATCATTCTGATTGTAACGTGATTCTGTTGAAATTCATCGAAGGAATGCCGTATCACCCGACACTACATTACGTAAGGATTTTACGCTGATGAATGCATAAATGCACCATAGTTTTAATAATCGATATGGAAATAAGTTACATCAAAGTTAATACATTTTCTTTTTAACTTCAATGATTATCATAAATAGTAATAAAAACCGTTTATTTTTATAATTCTTACGTGAAATATATATAATTCTTATTGAATGAACGAAGTGATGATAAATTATCAAATGATTTAGTTGAATAGTGAATATATTTGAATAGTGATGGGTGTCGAATTATCCTTTTCATCGTCTTATAATTTTTTAGAGAATTATATTTAAACATTTTATGTTATACGTTCTTATATCTACAAATTGTAATATTAAAGATACAAATATTTTACTTTAAGTGTACGAAAATCGAGAACCATTTAAAGCCTGGTATATTATATTCTGTCTATTACAATGATTCAACTATAATATTTCTTAGATTTTGTTTCAACATATCTTTTTAATTTGAAATTCTAGAGAACTATCCATCATATCCAATATGTTGGAAAAACCAAATTTATACATTACATAAATCTTTATACACTGTTGTGCTAAATAGTCATATGATTTCGTATTTTTGAAAGCAAGAACTCCTTTAATAAATAAACAATTTTGCACTTTTGTGCAATATTTACTTTACAAATGTATTTATTTTATTTTTTTTCTTATTTTGATTGAAAAGTCTACAAAAACAGCTACTAAAGTTATAGTATGTAATAAATAATTTCTTGACAAACCTACTCATAACAAGAAAAATATATAATTACGATACAAATATTTGGCCAAATAATAAACTATGATTTACTTGTTATGATTTTTTAAATGTGCCTAATGTACAGCGTTTGCAACTGTTATGAAAAAAGAAATATGTACATATATATTCAAATTTATTAAGCATCACAATAAAATCAACGTGTAATATTACGATACGAATAAAGCATCATATAAAATAAACAAAGAATAACAGAATATGTATTATGAGATCAATAAATTGTGAAAATTGCTGATAAAATTAACTAACAATATCATGAATTTATTCTTTTTTAATGAAGGTTTAGTGCTGTCTTCATTTATCTGTCTAGTTTAATCTGAAGTCTGACCTTGTGTCGTGTATGCGTTTCTCGTGTATGTGTAAGGTTCCTTCAGAGAATTTTAAACACGGAACTCACATATACGCAAAAAAGTAAACACATGATTTGAAAAGTTGAATATAATTCGATTTATTAAATAGTATACGTATAAGTGGGTAAAAGTGATTTCAATTAATAAAAATATTATATACAAAATGAGGGAGAATTTTGACAAAAAGATATAAAGTAGAGATTAAAATGATATTTTATAGACAAGCAATTAAAGGTGAAAATTAATTTTCTAACACGATAAATTTAAATTTATTTTTCAAAGATTAAAAAAGAAATAAATTCTTCCTATTTAATATACAGTAAAAAAATATTTATACTTAAAAATAAAAGAATTTACATTTACAATTATATAGAAAATAGTAATACCAACTCGAATAACTTCTTATAATATTTTTTATTCGATATAATTGAAAAAAATATTGTTTCAAGAAAATATTTAAGATCTTATTTTTAAATATATAGAGCTCAAAATTTGCTTGAAAATATAATCTAGAATGTGTAGAGCTTTAAAAATATAATGTAATGCGAATCTTTCTGAAGATGCTTATGACTTTAAAGCCTTTCTGGCTGCATAAATAAATAATTTAAATAAATTACTCCATAAAGTATTATTTATTTATAGGTGCAGACAAATCAAAGGTGATTTGTCTGCAATTCTTTTAAATATTTCTTATTTTTATAGCATGCATAATACGGCTTGTAATGCATAACGCACTATAAATCCACATATGAGTGTGGATATCAGTCAAACAATAGTCATGGTTACGTATATAATTATGCTGTATAATTATTATTCGAAAAATTTCTGATGTCATTCTTTAGAAATGGAATAAGCGTCCTAAAATACTGTTCATCCCATCACACCCTCATTATCTTCTACTAATTGATTTTTTATTATTTAAAATGCAGATTAAAAAGTTGAATTAAAATAAAAGAACTTATTTTTATATAAATATATATTTTAAGTATCAATGGAAAGTATTGTTCATTAAAGATTCCTTTCAATTCTTTACGGCTAGTATAGATTTCTTTCCATAAAAAAGCAGAAAAGCCACGAAGAGCTTTTCAGTATTATAGTTTAAAACAAAGATTTTAATGCATTTAGAAGTATATGTTTAGCGATGATATATCGTTAAACGAATTTTTCTTCAAACGATACTTTTTTTAACTATTAGATTAAATTGAAATGTATCCTTAAGCTATATCATGTATATAACTGTAGTTGTATGGATTATTTTTATTACTCATAAATAAACTATAATAATAAGTATATATTTTTTAATATTTTATTTTATATATATTTTATATATATATTTTTATATATTTTTCATATATTATTTATGTTTATATAATAAACATAATTAATAAGTTGGTTAATGATCTATGTTGTTAGAGGTTGAATGGTTATAGATTTAGGATGTGATATCGAATGGGTAATAATTCTTCAGAATGAATAACTAACTAGAATTAATCAAAAAAGATCTTTTTAGTTTATATCGCATAGATAACCTGGTATTGAGATTCATAGTACAATCTATCAAATTATAAACCTGAAACAGCGTGTTCTTACCGGTATGTATAGCTTTATACAGTATTACAAAATATAATAGAAACAAATTATTAAATATATAAATGAAACAAATACTTTATCGTTTAAACATTATAATTAGAAATAATCCCTATACATGTTAGATTGAATTTGTTTGAAATTAAGTTTAAATAATTTTGAAAAAATAAGAAACAGTTTATATAATAAGGCTAATATTATATTATAATGTTATTTTTAAATTTATGATTAAGGAACAAATAAGTATCTTAAATAAATTAATGATGGAACTGATTCATATTATCTCATTACCCTTCAATTAGACAAACAAATTAATAAGATAGGTTTTGCATAAATTTGCTCTAATAACTTAAATTAACTGTTTTAATTTGTTAGTTGATTAAAAATAATAAGTATCATTTGTTGATCTTTAAAAAAAATTAAGTAACATTTATCTGTGAGTTAATACTATTTATGCTAGTAATAGCTTAAATTTTGTCTAGGAAGTAAGTTTTTCGATTGTAATAAGAAATCATCAAGACAACATTTAAATATATAATTTCTAAAGTAAATATTTAATAAAAAATTTCCAGGACATTTGATTGTAGTGTTGTGGAAACATGTATTTGTGAATTCTTTCCTATCAACTTTAATAAGATTAGCTTGATCGATCTAGACAAATTACTTGATTACAGTTCTTTCTCATTCAAGATAAAAGCTTACACTAGGTAGAACAATGCAGTCAACAAAAATACAGCAGCATAAATTTGTGTATGCTTAGCAAAACGTTATAGAATTATGCGATGGTCACGTACGCTTTCTCATTAGGGATTACGAACTGCAGCATCTGTAAAATCGTAATTTAAGGCTAGCATTGCACACGCAACAGGTCGAGCTAAATAATACGTCAGAAATCGTCTACACGCCCGTCATTGGTAAACACGTAAGTACAGCGTCACTGCATTACACATCTATAAAAGGTTATTCACGCTCATTAATAAGATTTGGCGAAAATGTAACGCATTATTGTAGTACAAATAGATGGAATCACAATAAGATGATAATACCGTATACAAATGGGTCTAAAAATATACTAAAATCGCCTAATACGCGATCATACTCATCAAAGTTTTTACGGAGGAGTCCATAATTATACTTACGTTGGTGTATAATAATAAAAAGAAAAGAAATTTTTTTCATAAAACGAGACTGATTTTCATTCAATTTTTTTTTCGGATCTGGTTAAGTTAATTCTAAAAAAGATAGTTTGTGAATTTTTTACGACTCTGTTGTATTTTTAATCGAAACTTCTACTTTTCATTATTGAAAATGTAATTAGTTACATTATCGTTGTTTTAAATTTGTGTAATATATAATTAGCTAAAAAATTCTTTTTTTAAAAATTTAAGATATCAAGATTATAAAAGCTTTTTAATCTGCGCTAAAAGAGTAATATTAACATTATCATTACAGTTTCGAAAAAAATTATTAAAATTTATTGAAGAAAGGGGGTTTATACTTTCCATTTTTCCTTAACTTAAAAAAAGAATTAGATGAATAAATAAAAAATATGCAACACAATTTTTATAAAATTGAATAGTATTTAGTATATTTTATTATTTAATTGGAAATTTATTTTGTCATAAATATTTAAAATTTTTATTTTTCAATATTTACAGTTTTTAATAATTTAATTATAATAAAAGAATAATCTAACATAATTAATCTGTTATTATATTTCCATAATAAAAAACTTACTGTAACGAATAAAAGTCTTTAAGACAAATATCATTTACGTCAATATTTAACAGTTTCAATTGAATAATTCAAAACTTTTAAAGTAATTTAAGAACGAATTATTTCACAATAATCACTTTAGAGAGTCTACTTTAATAAGTCATGCTTAAAAATCAATATATACTGCAATGTATATTTCATATAAGAATTAATATATAAAATATAATATATTCACAAAAATCATGTAGTATAACAATTCAGTTATTAGTACTTAGAATAAGTACTTAGACCATAAGTACTTAGAAATATATGTTATAAATTTACAAATTCATTGTTCTTTTCTGTTTGAAATTTCTTTGTTCATGCGTAGCATATTGAGTTATATTTACGTTTAGAGATTGTATCAAAAAAGTTAACTCTTTTCTACTTCTGTAATTATTTATTGCTTTTTTTCTTACTTCCTTGGACTTTTCTTGTATCGTTATGTAGTCAGATTTTTATCACCTAATATTAATAATTGATTTCATGTTATATGCAATTTACTAGAGATTACTTAACTCATAAAAGGCACATTAATTATTTAAACTAAATATATAACATTTTGGAGAAGGTAATATTACTATTTATGTTACAAAAATTTTCAAGTATTTAGTATATTTAAATAGCATTCTTAACGATGATATTAATAATGATTTACTATACTTAATACTATTAATTTGGTTTTTATAATAATAATTAATTCTTTTATAAATTGCGTCTTGCAATTTCGTTTGGTTTGTACGAGTTTTTATGAGTTTTGTTAAAAAAGCTGTCATTTACAAATGTATTTTAATGGAAATACTATTTTATTAAGTTTCCATTATTATAATTTCATAATATCAACAATATGACTCCAATTAGATTTATTTATCTATTTTTTAAAGATAAATCTCTGAATACAATATTTATAGGTAATTAATATGTTTATATATCTGGGTAAGTTCAATTTTATTTTTTTACTTTGTATTAGTATTTTATTATTGCTTACTCTCTTCTGAAAAGAAATCTTACATTTTTTTTATTGCTATCAATAAATGCATCGATTAAGTTTTCAACACTTTCTGTAAATTTGTTTAAATATGGAAGTAATTTTCAGTATTACTTTACAATCTTTAGAATATCAATATTATATTATGTATAAAAGGAATTAATTATAAAAAGTACTAAAAATATAATGTCCAACAGATGATAAAACTTTTAAAATTTATGTAAAATTGTGCAATGAATTTCTCTTTTTTATAAATGTTGTCAAAGATAATAATCAAAAGAGTTCTTATTCGAAAAGAAACCATTGTTAACAAATATAATATTTTTTTATTTATCCTTTCAATTTAGCTCACTTTCTAACAAATTATAATTTTCTGTTAAATATGAAATAAATATTTTTAGTGCATTTCTTGTATTTTTTGGTAAATTTAATTATGGCAAAATAAATAAATCTTATATTATATTTATGTTATACTTTGAGTATTACCTTGTAATTAAGAATTTTGTTATTTTTAAAAGTAAGTATTTTGTAATATTCTAATTTTAGGAACTCATATTTATTGTGTGGCATCATTAATTTGCATTTATTATAATAATTAAAATTGATTACATGTTTGTTTATATTATATAATATAACTTTATAATAGTTTTGAGATATATAATAGATTAGATTTTAAAGAATTTTTAAATTTCCAAATTGAGAAAATTTTATTCTTTTTTATTTACTTTATAATAGAAAAATAATATATTTTTATTCATTAAGAAACAATTATAATTAAATAAAATAATTTTTATGCGTCTTATTTTAGAAAATCTAATAATTCAAGTTAACGATTAATAACTGATTTTATATATAATATAAATTTTTATTACAAATGTATCACAAATATTCAATGTTTTGTTTTTTTTAAAAGAAATTTTGTAACAACAAATTAGATTAATTTTATTGAAAAAAATGAATACTTTATCAAGAAAATTCTACATGATAAAATATATATATAGAACATATATCTAAACTTATAAAAAATTAAAAAAAATTATTATTTATATCAATATAAAATAAATTATTTATTTCTAATTATATATTTAAAATCTGAATTTTTTAAATGAATGTTTCGAATTACATTTTTTACTGTTATTTCATAAGTTAAATTATAATGTTGTATTTGTAAATGAATTGTTTGAATAACTAATATTTATATTGACATATTTGATATCCTGACACTTGTATATTTAAATTGCATACATATTAGAAATAAATAAATATATTATCTGAAAACCTGATTATTCTTCAATTATATATATTATATAGTTGAACAAATATGATTTTATTTATTTTATATCTTCCCTTTATGGTCCTGTTATTGTTTTATTTTTAATACATATGCTTTGTTATATATATTTTCTGTTAAAACATAAGCACTCAAAATTCATATTTTTCAAACTGTAATAATTTTTTTAGATTCTGAATAACATTTTACGTATTGTATGTATAATGGAAGAAATACAAAGATGAATTGTTGTTCGTTAAAAATCGCCTTAAAATGCTTTTTCTTCCGAATAGTGATAATTATCAATAAAAAATGAGACATTTACATTTCGTGCGATATCGGAACAAGCCAAATAAATGCTGGGATTTGTACTTGACCGTCACTAATATGTACAATATCTGAGTGAATAACCTCTAATGAAATTCTAAATAATCTAAATAATCTAAATTATTATAAGAATTCTTAATCTATTTTCTGTATCATCATTAATTGCGTGTATCTATCTGTATATGCATAAATCTTTTGAGTTAAAACTTTAGACCGTGAGTTGTGCAGTTCAAAGGACAGTCATTAAATTATTAACATACATACTTACAATATCAGCACGTGTTCGCAGAGCCCTGTAATAATTTCTCTCTCCTTTTTATTTTCTCGAAAAGTTATGATTAATAAATGCAAACAACTTTACACGAAAGAAACAAAGTTATCCTTGAACATTTGTCTAAGAAAGAGTAAAAATTAATAAAAACAACAAAAAATCAAAAAATTAAAAGGGATCCGCTTAAGGTAAGAATCAAGTAAATTTCACTTTTATTTTAATTTCAAATTTTTTACTTTTATTTGTTGAATAATTGCATAAAATATATTTGTTGATACAATTCTAGAAAATAGCTTTTTTTAAATCAACATTAATTATATTAAATTCTGGGTTTCTTTTATTACTGGCATAAGTTCTATTGTAAAATAAAAGAATATTAGTGCATAAGGTAGAGATACCAAAAATATTACTAGATCTAATTCTTAAAATTTTAAAACTAAAACGTAAAACTAAAGTAATTGAACAATTAAATTATCAAATAAGATATTGTTATGTACAAGTTAGTAGAAAATTCTTTTGTTATATTTATATTTATTGCTTATTTTTATGATTTACTAAAGATCATTCTTAAAAAAGAATATATTTTAATTACTATATATAAGAAATATATAATTAAATACATAAAAAGCAGTAATTTTCTTTTTTTTAAGTGTTTTGATATCATTATAATTTAATTCTAGTTCACGTAAAAATAAATTTTTAAAATATTTATTATCTCATCGGTGGTAATTCACTATTTTGATAAATAAAAGAGCTTGAAGGCTACTATTCTAAATTTGAAAATTTTAACTGGAATTTATAAACACTTAAGATTTAGTTTTAAAAGAATCTGATCAATAAAAATAAAATTTACGTGCATATATAATATTGTTTATCAAAAGTATTATATGCAGAATAAAGACAGCATAAGTAATTTATTAAATATCACTAACACTTATATAATTTTTTATTATTAAAAAAAATTCTTAATTCATAGATGTATCTATAATTCATATTCACAAGAATAAAAAGTTTTTAAATTCAAAGAAGTGATAATTTAAATAAGAAAAACTTAATATTTAATATTTAAGTATGTTTCGAGAACATTTTAATAAAAGAACTTCTAACAAGTGGTCTTATGACTTCTTCAAATTTATCTGGAAGCGTGATATCTTGGAAGTAATCTTGTAAATCATATAAATCGTGTAATCAGCTTCGCTGGGACCATGGTAGTGCAAACAGGATCTATCCATTCTCCAGCAATTTCTATGTTGTTAATCTCTAAAGCTACTAGATTACTAATTGGCTTATTTATTAATTTAAATGTTGTAGGAAATCTTTTTCTTTATAATGCAGTTTAAAAATTCTTCAAATGTTTGCTGTATACAAGACAATTTTAATAATTTTAAGTAACAGTTATAAACGCCCATTGTTAAATATATTTTAATTTTTATCCAGATGTATTTATTAAAAATTAAACTGCAAAAAATTCTAACAAAATGCAGTTCTTTATAACATTTGATTAATTTAATGAATCGATTGATATAATTATCATAATTAATTATTTTTTTATTTGATCATGAGTAACTGATTTTAGCATTCGTAAAGATTTGCAAAATTAACTCTTAACATTGAAATACCTTGCTTATAATTCATTTCTATGAATTAGAATTAATAAAAAAATAATGAAATTATATTAGTAATTTTGTTGTTGTAATATAAAAAAATGTTAATTTTGTTGATAGTAGATAAAAACTATAATTCGATATTTGTTGTATCACAAAATTTCTTATGTTGCAGTAAATATCTGCTAATGTTTTACTTTGTTTTGTTTCCTTGAGTTATGCTGAGAGAAAAATATCTTTCCTTAACAAAGTTATTTGAAATATAAAACATTGACAACTGAACTTAATGATTTCTACTACAGTTGTAAAGTTTGTTAAATAACAAATGCAAGTTTCTTTGCTATGCAGTTCTTATCGGTCGAGTAAGTTCTACCCTTATTGTACTCATTTTCTTGAGGAATTTGAGAATGCAGTTGCTAACCTGAAGTTAAAAATATGCGTAACCTTTCATGTTAACTTTGTATAACATTAACATGTTATATGCGTTAGTAAACATTCAAATATATGCCAACTGGCGCGTATACGGATCGTACGCGCGGGCGCACGCACGCACACACGCACACAAAGTTAATGCCAGAGAATATAATTGATCGGTGTTTATTTTCTTAACTGATGAAAACTCCTTTCTCTCTTAGTCTAAGGTTTCGCATAAGTTATTTTGTTGTGGCTGTCGCATTGAGCTTAATTTATTGATCCGCTTTATACTTACTAACAAATATCGAGGTGAGTAGTCTATTGAAGACATGATGTCAATAAAAGTCTCTGTCTTGTTTTTACTGGTTTCTTTGTTTTTAAATTCAAATTCGAATTGTCGTTACCTTTGATTCTTTATGCTTGTTTAATTGACAATAACTTATTGCGAAAATAATTAATCATCTATCATTAATATATATCTAACTTCAATAGTATATAGTAACTTCAATTACATAAAGGAGAATAATTCACATAGTTTTATATTTTAAAAATATAAAAGTACAGCTTGAAATCTATTTGTCAAATAAAATAAAAGAAAGTTTTACTGATTCATAAATATTATATCTGTCCGCATATTATATTGTAATACTGTTACATTAAAATTTTTAAGAATTATTAAATTTTAAATAAAACGAAAAAAATAATTAAAATATTTATAGAAAAAATTATATTATATATTTACTTTAATGTATAACTAATTTTCAATCTTTTATCTTAATAATACATAATTACATATTTAAAAAAGTAAGAGAAAATCTCTATCGATAAATAATATTATATTATTATCTCTAATTTAAAAATTTATAATACTAATGCTTTAAATAATTATAATTGGTTAAAATTGATTAGAATTTTGATAACATTTTCTTAGTCCTTCTATAGTCTGTAAAGAAGAAAAACTTTTTAGTTAATAGCTTTTCTCGAAATAAATATTTAATAATATACTTTTTAAAGCGATATTTATATAAAAACGTAGAAATATTTATAAAAAATGACGTAAAAGAAGTTTATTTAATTGTAGGATATAAAAGTAAATGCATTAATAATAAATACAATTAGAATAATAATGATTAGAGTATTTAAAAAATGCAATATTAGGAATACATAATATTTTTGGTTTTCTTTTGCATTATTAAAAAAATATTTTACATAAAAGATGTATTTAATATTTTATACTAGATAGTATAATATGTATGTATAAATAAAATATGTGTATTTTATTAAAATATATTAAATATACATGTTCATCTCTTTTATAGAAATACTTAAAACTATGTAGTATTTGTATGGAACGATAATTTTTTACATTGGTAAAAATTACTTTCTTAAAGGATTGATGTCTAAAAATGTTGTATTTTAGTGTATGTTTAATTCTCATGCGTTTAAATATGCAAAAATGATAATAAATATCCCGTAAAGAACTCATTTGTACTTAAATAAGCGTTATAACACATTTTTACTTTCGAGCTTTTCTAATTTTAAACATTAAGAGTAAATAAAAGGCAATTATTTGTATTCGAAAACAATATTTATGAGATTAAACATCTTGTATTTGTTATAATATTAAGATAATAATATTATTTACATTAGAAATTTTTTAAATTCACTTTGCCTTTTTTATGTTCTTTATAATTAAATTTATATTATAATATCTGGCTGTATTTTTATATAAACGGTGATGCTTTATGTAATTTGAATATTTAAAAATAAAAATTGTTATTTATAGTCAAAGTATAAAATATTATAGATAAATTTAAATTATTCAAATAAACCGATAAGAGACTCGAATACAATAATAAAGTAGCTGGTTTTGCCTATTCATAAACATGTATGTAGTATAATTAATTTTTAAAGCAAATAAAAACGAAGTATATTTATACATAATATTATATTTTTAATTGTTCTTTTTCATTTTTGATCAGATTTTTACCTCTTTTATAACGATGAAAAATAAAGAAAATAATTAAAAATGGATAATCAAGTTTGACAAACTAAGTAATTAATATGATAGAAAATCAAAGAAAAATACCAATAAAAATTTTTACATATTATTTATCATTTTTAGTCATCTTTGTAAAGAGTAGATTTAGGTAAATAGAAAGTATATAAAGTATGATCGTCCCAAAATCATGAAAATTTATTAACTTAATTTGTTTAAAACTTGCTGTAGTTAATCTCGTGGAAATTCCTTGTAAAAGTAAAGCCTACGAGTCCCTTTAAAATTTTCAAGTAAATTATTACTGATGCAATAATTACTCTGGCTTTAGCAAAAATATACTGGCTAAAAGACAGAATTCTAGGGAAACTGAAAGCATAAGAATATTTTTATTTGCAAGCTCTCGTTATACGAAAAATATCACTCGATGTTCCAGTTACACTATGTTTTTTAGCAACGCGGTGGATACGTCCAGATAAATGAAAGTCAGTCTTATCGCGACGGAGTCACGAAATTAGGAAGAAAGAACAAAATAAAAGAAATAATGAACAAAAAACTCGAAACCGACGAAGCACGCATTGGCGATGTAGTGGAGGCGCGAACGCGCTATGAATGACGACGAGATTAAACATGAGGCGACGCGTGCCCGCATCGTGGTTGCCGTTCTTCGCCACGCTTGTGCTCTCTTTGTCTATATATTTAAGTGCGCGTTGTATCGACTCTTTGCCCTCGTATAACGGATTATTAATTTGAATCGATATTATCTAGAACGTTCACTCGTTTGAAAATTAAAGAAATAGAGATAGATACACATATAGATGAAGAAATAGAGAGAATAAGACCATGCGAGAGACTTTTAGCATTACTAATTGATCCTTATTCTCATTCCTAATACTGCCAACTGCCGACTAAACATCCTTTCACTTCTCTCTTCCTGAAAAGTAATATGTATTTATATATTTAAAAAAAATATTTATAATTTACATTGTTCATATTTATATGTAAATTTGTTTAAAATACTTTTACGTGTTAATTACAATGTAAAAGAATTTTCAAACGAAAATTCATAGGCTAGATGCCTTTTTTTATAATATATTTTTTATTGTAATATATTTGGTAAAATATTGATATAATTATTCTTATCACTTATTCATGTATAAATATACGGCATGTTATTTATAATTGGATATATTTTACATTTTCGTTTCTTTTTAGTAGATAAAAATGTTATTCTTAATTTATAATCATATATAGTTGTTACAATATCTAACCCATACTTTTTTTGTACCTTTGTCCTTTAATTTTTAATTTAAAATATTAATGTATATAGTTATAAAATTTATAGTCAACATGCACAACCATTCAAATATTTGACTTAATTGACTGAATTTGATAATTTTAATATCTATTGTTAATTATTTAATATATTTCATGTTTGTCATTCACGTATCATCTAGTTAGTGAATATTTCAATATAAAATTATGTTTATCATTTTATGTTATGAAGAACTTATTTTATCAAGATATTTATTTTTATTTTTTGGTATAGAATACAATGTATTTCATGTTTTGAATCGAACGTATACTGTTTAATTTCTGTTTCCGTTTCTTAATAACTTTGATTTACGATTTTTTAATATTCGGAGATTCATAACGTTGTGATCATATTATTTAAAGTTTTAAATTTAAATATAAATTTAGTACACCGCATCGAATAAATAACTAACTTATATAAAAATAATATTCGTTTATATTTACAGAAATATATTTATATAATTTGATTAAAAATTTAAAAGAAATCCAGTGACGTAATGATTAATTGGTTATTAATGGGTTATTTCAATGAATCAGAAAATATTGTTATCACTCTTAATTTAAATATTCATATTATTCTTTAATATAAAATAGTACTTATTAAAATATGTCTTATTATATTATTTACAGTGAATCAGTAGACTGATAAAACAATTATAACTAAATAAATTATATATTCGGTATAAAATATAAAATAAATGAATATAGGAAATATGACGTAGATAAATTAAAAATATGCATTCATAATGAAAAAATAATATTATTATTTATTTAATTATTCAACTAATAAATAAATTTCTTAATTTTTTAAATTGTACTTTCAGATTGTATTTCAGTATAATTCTCAAATAATCAATATCTGTTCTGAAAGTTCTAAAATATACGTAAAAATAATTTAATCCACAGGCTATATAGACTTACTATACATCTCTATAAATATGTCAATAAATTTAAATATTTTGTTTTACAAACCTTTAAACTAAATTATTAAAACTAATAATTTAAATTGCTCGAAATATCTTTTGTAATATTGTATATTTGTAAATCTTCAAAGAATTAGATTTTCAGAGCCGAAGTACAAAGAAAAGTTTATCATAGTATTTTCAGTGTTATGATAAAGAATGTATAAATAGTATCCTTGAACTTGATACAAATATAGTTTAAATGATCTTTTATTTAGTAAATAGAATAGTAAATAGAAAATGATTTTTAGTTAATTTAGAAAAGTTGAAAAACTTTACAAACGAGTCTGGTCGTATTTTGTTTTAAATATGATAATTTTAATTTTGAATGTAATAAATTATTCTAATACTTCAAATTACACACAAGATTTCGAGTAAAAAATATTGAATCTCGAAAAAGTATTATCGGTAATAGTATCGGTAAACCAGTCAATTTAAGCTGCTACTTAAATACAGTTTTGAGTTTTAAATAACACGAGCTCTTCGGAAATTTAAGCTACTTACATAATTAGATAAATAAGTCTGATATGTTTCATAATAAAGCAAGAAAACACATGACTCATCGTGGTGTAATTTTGATGTAAGATTTGTTTGAGACATACTTGAGAATCCTATAAATGATAAATTGTGATGCCCTTAAATATTACTATATATATATATATATATATATATATATATATATATATATATATATATATATATATATATATACATAATACGAAAATGCACGTATGTATATGTATACACGTACATGTATGCACGCGCGCGGACACGTGCATATATATACATATACGAACACGTACGTGTACTGCGGGTTGCTGCACTTATGAAATCAAACAAGGCTCAAAATAAAATGACATTATTGCGTTCGGGACGATAAACTTTTCCACTACCATGTCGCTGCTCCGGTAAAATTAATTACGTTCGATACCGTCCTTTAATGCGATTTCTATATTGACGCTCACGCGCCTCTGATCGGTAGTGTTGTAGAGGTCTTTTTGTTTGCCGTTTAATGAGAGGTACACGACAGCGCCGTGTACAAAAGCGACGACGGCTGATCACACGAGTGAAATTAACTTTTCAACCTGCGGAGTGGCTTGTTACCCACTTTTACGATTATTGCATTGCGACTTTTTACAGTCACGCTTGGCGGACCTCTTAAATATGTTCCCCTCTTTTCCTTGCTCTTGATTCAGTATTATGATTATTTTATAATTGATTGCTTGAAATAAAGCTGTAATTTTTGCGATATTTATAAAACTTTGACACTGATGAATTCTAATACCCGTCAATATTATCGTGAATTTCTCATTTCTATTAATTCTTTTTAAAAAAATCTAATGAGTTTTGTATTGTAAAGAACAGTGCAAAAGTTAAGTAATTTACTTCTGTAGTGTGACACAATTCAAATTAGTCTTGTATTTATTAATGTGATTTAATGAATAACCATTTCTTGCTACTGAAAATCATATGAACTGTATTGCTACAGATTATAGTAGTTCATATTCTATATTTTAAAAAAGAATAAAAATATAATTCTACGAACTATTAGAGTATTAATCTTATTTTTAATATACTTCAGTGTTAAATATAAATATTAATATTAAGAATGTGAAATTCACTTACACGTTCCAAAATTAATTCTCACACTTATTAAATGAAATATTTATTTTGAAGAATTAAAATTCAGTAAAATAATCTGTTCTTTTTCTTGTAAATTTGACAGATTTTGCGAATATATCTCTAACTATGAACTAAATCTACAAGATATAAATTAATCATTAAACAAATAAATAACGTGTAGTGTACTTCATTCTGAAGTAAGACTTCCTTAACGAAAGAAGTTTCTTACTTTATTATATAGAACTATAGTTTCTAGTAGATGCACTTTTGTTATGATAAAAGAAAATTTTACCCAGAATATTAAATTAGTTTCTTTTTAAACAAGATATACAGATGACTGCGTGACACTGTGACACTAGTTTTAGAATTTAAAAATATATCAATTTATTTTCTTTCAATATATCAAATATATCAATCTATATAATTAGGGCCATTTTCCTTATAATGTTATGTATGTTTTCTATGCTTAATAAATTTATTCTTTTTTAATAAAAGATTATTAATAATTAACAAAGTTATTATAATGTCTTATTTTTACTTCATTTATACCTAAAATTTCATCTAAAATTATTCATATTTACTTTACATGAATTAGAATAAAAATAAAGATTTGATTACTTTATTTATTTATTTTTTATGAAGAATTTGTTATGTATAAACTACTATTGATTAAGTTAAATATTAAATTCAATATGAGAATTTTTTTATACGATGTGAATTGTTTTGGCGAATAATTATTTTGCGATGTTTGTATAACATATTAGTTTTTGTTTTAAAGGCCTGAGAGTATAAATTTTTTAATGATACTATGTAATTCTTTACACAAATATATAAATAGAGTAGTATTTATTTCTACAGAAACCAATATAAATAAATAAAATAAAATATAAAAGTCAATATAAACATTTAAAATCTTGAAGTTAAAGAATTGTACTTATTTATTTTCATTTACTTTTATTTAATATGTATATTTTACTTATAGTATGACTTTAAATTATTTCCCTTTTTATATTTATTTATAAATAATGAAAATAATTTGATGTTATATTTCGTTTTGTAATAAAATGGTTAGTATGTTATTTAAGAAAACAGAATTTTTCGATTATAAAATTCTATTAATTAATCAACTAGTAAACATCCTTCCATGTAATATATCCATTTTACCAGAAAATATAACAAAATATTTTTTTTAAATGTTAAACTAAACAATAACTTCAATTTTTAAATTACTGTTATTAGTTCTAGTGAAAAGATTTATTTTATATTTGTAAATAATTTATTTCTTAAGTAAAATTTGAATTACTTTTATCGTTTTTAAGTCTTTAAGACAATTATTTAATAAAAAGAGTTAATTATTTCCAAAACATAAACAAAGTAAAATTATATTTAATATTATTTTAAATATTTGTGAATATAATAGTTGTAATTATATGTAACAAATGGTTTATGTATTAATTTATATCATAAATTTTAAATATACTTTAAATATACTTTAAAACGGTTTCTTCATATGCAATTATTAGCGATATAAATAAATGAAGATTATAAGTAAAATAAATAAGTAAATAAAAGAGTTAAAATAAAAAAAATAAGTAAATAAAAGAGTTAAAATAAAAAAATAAGTAAATAAAAGAGTTAAAATAAAAAAAATAAGTAAATAAAAGAACTAAATTGGTAAATACTATTAAGTAATTAAAAGGAACTTGTACTTTTATAAAGTTAAATACGAATCGGTTTCAATGATTTCCCTTTCAACATGCAACATTGTATTTTTGGTCATATTTTATTTAAACATAATGAGCACATCTTTTTTATTCAGAAATAGAAAACAGTTTTTCTTTTGCAGTATATTATGTCAGAATTTATAATATAAATTGCATAATAGTAATATGTCTGCATTTTAAAAGGCATTGAAAATATAGAATTTCTCAATATATTTTTTTTATGTTATTAAGTTTTTAATATTAGAATATACAACATTACTTAGTTTTCAAAAGTTCAATTAGAAGCTTACATAGTTTTATATTTACATAGCCATATTATATTTCAAAACTTAAAAAATTAGTTGTTTCTCATTTCTAGTAATTTATATAACAAAATTTTATCATTTTGTTGAACAAATCAGGTTGCAAATAAACTATAATTGAAACTAAAAATGAAAATTTTTATTATTTTAAATGTAAACACTTTACATACGTATTATAAGTTTTTTTGTTTATATTAAATATTAAAATATATAATATTTATTATTTATATTAAAATATTTGATAATCAAATAAAATGCGAATAAATAAATGAATAAATGAGATACAGAATTAAAAAAAATTTATTATTTAAAAAATTTTCATTGCCAAATATATAAAAATTTTTTCAATAATATAGATTAACTATAATTAACATCGGAAAATAGACTCTTAGACCATTAAGTTTGAATACAATATTAGAAATACAAAATTTATAAATTTGTTTTCTGAAAATGTAACATCGAAGTATTTGTATTTCATTAAAACTTAAATACTTCTTAAATTTAATAAAAAAAGTATGATTAATAGTATGTACAAAAAAATTAAGTAAATCTAATGTTGAAAATTTCATGATTTAAATTTGAATTACTTTCGAAATTTTTATATCCTATTAAATTATTTAGTAAGAAAATTTTTCATTTAATCAGTTAAGAAATGTCTTTTACTTTGATTAGAATTAAGTTTGAACACATTTTTTATTGTATTCATCTAAATAAAGAACTTTCATTTTTTGTGAAAAAATATAATAGTTTGAAACAGAGACACTTGAAGATATTAAAAAATAAATAAAATATCAGCCACAGAAAATAACTCATATTATTATTCATCAAGGATTAAAAAAATCTATTTTTGTGTATTTAATATATTATATTATATTATCTTGAATGATAGTATTTCACTAAATTTTATAAAAATATATCATTGGCGAATTTATACCTAATTCTTTATATTAAAATGCAAACTAACAAAAAATTTTAAATAAATAAACTGTAAGAAAAAACGATTTTATTTATTATTAAGTTTATAAAAATAAGCTTTGAATTTCTTTATAAGAAAAATCTCTTGATTAATAGGTTGGTATAAATCACACGTTCCTAACTTAATTGTTTCAAAATTACAAATGCACATGAAATAATAAAATTATAATAAGTTTATGATTATACATTTATGGATTTTCAAATAATTATATCAATTTTTATAAATAATAAAACTTTCCTTTATAACTATGAATTTTTTGCATATTTTATGATGTATTATTTTTATTTCTTCATATATCGAATAGTTGCAATATGTATTATTTATTGATATCCTTTTGTATAATAAAAATAATTTTTAGCCCTTAGTAATTTATATGATTTTTAATAGTGTTCAATTTATAATTAATTTATTAATGAATTAATGTTTTAATTTAATAAATTAATAATTTTCGTTCCAGTAATAAATGAATAATTGTTTTAAAAAATAAATAGTTCAAAGCATATAAGCAAATTAATTAGTATTAAGTATTATTTTTTTTCTAGCAACTTACCGATTAAACAGAAAAATATATACGAAATAAATATATGATTACTATTGATAATGACTATGTTTTGATTTAATTGCAGGTTCTTCTACTCACATGCCATTCATGTAAGTTTATTGAATCAGCAAACGTAGTGTAACTACACGCAAACATGATTTTCAAATATCAGATACAAAAAATCGGTGTTAAGTGCATATTGAAGAATAGAAATGTTTATCTGTTTTAAGTTTCATGTTTTAAGCGATACGTATATAACAAGAAAAATTAATTCAGAAATTCAGTTTGAAAAGTAATTTATTAAGAAAATAAATATTTTTACATTTACTTCAAAACATAATCAATTGTTAAAATTTTGTACTCCTAATTTGCAATTTATTTCAGTTTATTATTTAAATTTATGAAAATAACGTTTAGAATAAAATTTATCTATTTTAAATAATTAAATATGTTTAGTTTAAGGAAAAATTGGTTTAAAAATGTTTTTGGAATAAAATTATTGTGCAAAAATTTTGAAGTGTAACCAATTAAGTAATATAAGGTTTCTAATTTATTTGTTAACTTATTGTATCAAGAAGTTTTAATTAGCAATATGAATCGATTACTTTTTATAATCATGACTATTCTTGCTGTCATAGAAACCTTTATAGCTTGTAAATGTAGTAGTTTCATCTATTGCACAACCTCTATGGTTTTGCAGGGGACAGTACTAATACAATAGAGAGTTTGTTATTATTAGCCAGTGGGACTCGAAAATTTTGGTTCGAAAATGTGGAATTTATAAACAATGAACTGAAAGATAGTACGCTGCAACTTGATGAAGAATATGATTTTATTGTTATCAGTGCTGGCACAACTGTCGCTATAGTATCCTCAAAGTTGAGTGAGATAAAAATTGTTACATTATTGCTTATTTAAGCTGTTCCAAAGAAAAATTTTTTTATGGATGTACTTCTGTTTGTAAAATATTTTGAATTCAGCGATGAATTGAGTCGGAAGTATTAAACCGAACGATCCAAGTCTTATTGCCAAGGAATGGAAAATCAAAAATGCAATTGGACGAGAGGTAAAGTTATGGAGGGAAGCAGTGTTTTGAAGTACACGATAGCGACTAGAGGAAGTACTATAGATTATAATAGATGAATTGCGATGGGAAATAATGGATGGTCTTATGAAGAATTATTAAAATATTAAGAAAAACTCGAAAATATTGAAATTAAGAATTTGAAGTGCAATACGATAATGTATAGTATAAATGGACCAGTTCACATAATTTATCCACCTTATTACATACTATTAGCGGAAATTCTCTTTGAAGCAAGACTTGAAATTGGGTATTCAATAGTGTATTGTAATGTTAATGAAAAAATTGGCTTTTCGTATATTCAAACTACAATGAAAAATGGATCAAAGATGAGTGCAAATAGGACTTATTTATATCCTGTAAGTAAAAGAAAAAATCTGTTCATATTAAGACTTGGCCATATTAATAAAATTCTTATAGACCCTTTAAGTAAAAGAGCTTAAGGTGTGCAATTTATTAAAATTGGAAGAAAACGTCAGATGAGAACGAGAAAAGAAATTATTCTGTACACTGATACAATCGGTTGATTACAAATTTTGATAATATCATGGATTGGTATAATTAAATATTTAAAGGAAATGAAAATTGAAGTAATTTAAGATACACCAGTTGGAGGAAATTTAATGGAGCATATTGCGTATGATGAACTAAATTTTCTGGTTTATCAGTACATTAATATCACTGTATATGATATGGCAAATCATCTAAAGTCATATTTGGAAAGCTTCTTTTATAAAAGATTAGGATTCTACACAGTCCATGGTGAGTGTAAAGCATTAGTTTTTATCAATGTTAGTGATGAAGAAACATTGAATAAATTTTCAAATATTTATTTTCAATAGTAATTTTTAAATATACGGTACTTTCGTCTTTTCTGGTGATTCTTTTCGTAATAATATTTACATATCGGAAGAATACTGTATGAAAATATTTTTCTGAATTACTGATCATCATTTATGGTCAATTTTTCCTGCATTAATGCGATCTAATAGTAGTGGTAAAATTTTAATTCGAATTAAAGATCTAGATTCTAAACCGAAAATTTTCGTTAATTACCTAGAAGATCAAGAAGATGTAAAATTTGGATAAAAGGAATACGGACTGCGATAGAAGTAAGTAAAATGAAGGTTATACGTATATTCTATTCACAATTTTATGATTTTATTCTACCAGGTTGGCAAGACTATGAATATGATTTGGATCAATATTGGGAATGTCCTTTAAGAACATTTACTTTTACAATTTATCATTATTCTGAAACATGTAAAATGGAACCAAAATATGATCCCACGGTTGTTGTTAACCCAAAACTACAAGTTAGTTGATAATTAATTTATCGAACATGCTTATATTTTATAAAGCTAACATAATGTAATAATTATGACATCATATTTTTAATAAGATGAATTACTTATAACATTAGTACTTACTTATCTTTATATGTTAAATAAAAGCTAAATAATTATTTGGACAAATTTTATTGTATTATGTTAATTTATATATACTTTTTAAAGTGTTTTTACTAACTTATCAAATTATAAAATTAAATAATTCATTAATATAAAATACTGTAATTTTAGTCTAGTAAATTAATTTAATAAGCATTTATAGAATATATTTTAAAATATTTTAAAATTTCAGAAAATAAGTTAGTAATTATGATAAAAACAGTATAATAAGTATTTGTTTAGTTAGTTATTAGCTTTACGCATTTTAATACATATATCAAGGTAATAATTTTTAGACATAATAAATTGAAACATAATTTTTAAATCATTTAATATTGATATTACAGGTTAGAGGTTTAATTATGAGTAGCTAATACATCAATAATGTTGACAATAACAACTGGAACTACGAATGTTCCAGTAATAATGAACGGAGAGAAAGTTGCTGATATGGTAAAAGAATATTGGGATACAACGAAAAATATTCATATTATTTTTTATATTAAAAGAGATATTAATTTGTTTGAAAAGAATATGTCAATCAATAGTGACAAAAGTACGCACAAAAACAAAATATTAGTTGTTCTTTTTAATTAAAAATCTTTGCTTGTAATATTACTTTTATAGTTATTTTAGTAGTTAACACAGCATTGTATTCATTTAAACATCTACTAAATTGTATGTGAAATTTATAGTTTCAAATTAATTTTATTAAAATATTAAAGTTTTTCAATGTTGAAATGTAAAACGTTTATCTAACTAATAAAACAAAATAAAAAATTATAATCATATATCTAAATTTTTCAAATTTTCAATTAGAATAAGAATATATTTTTAATAAGTACTTTGTTTAAGACTATTAAATAATTTTCTTTTTAAACTTTTCTATTCATTTAAATTTAAATATTACTTAATAATATTACTCAATAATATTATTTATGTGTAAATTTCAGAAAATAAGTTAGTAATTATGATAAAAACAGTATAATAAGTATTTGTTTAGTTAGTTATTAGCTTTACGCATTTTAATACACATATCAAGGTAATAATTTTTAGAGATAATAAATTGAAACATGATTTACATAGATGTACATACATATACTATACATAAAATAATATTATTTATGTGTAAATAATATTATCAATTATTTGTAAAAAGTAAAACTGATTTTGTACTAGCACATTCTAATAATTTAATAAGAAACGAACAAAAAAAGTGAATCAATTTTTCCGAATTTTCAAAAAAATAACTATACTATAAAAATATATTATTATTATTCAATATTATATACAAGAGATGCTTCGTAAGAATACAATATTTATTTATTTAATAAAAAATATAGTTTAAAAAGTATATGTATATTTGAGTGTAGTTATATGAGATAAACAAGACGTTCTTGAGATAAACAACACTTAATTCATATTAACATTATTCAGTAATATTATATTATTGTTTTGAAAAATACTTTTATATTTTACATCAATTAGACAAACTTAAAATTTTTATTGGAATTTACGAAACTTAAATTTAACACGATTTAAATATAAAATTACTAAATTACTAAGCTTATAGATTTGATAACATACTTCACTAATTAAATATTGAGTTTCTGAGTTATTTTAAAGTAATTTTTTAAAACCTCTACGTTATTATTTTATTGTAAATAATTACATAAATACTATAAAATTAAATTTAATTTTATGGATCATTTTAATATAAAAGTTAAGAAAAAAAGAATGTGTTCTGGAATTTAATGTGTATAAAAAAAGGTTTGAATGAAGAAATAGTTTTAATTATGAGTAATATCTATAAATAATATTCATGATGTTTTAGATATAAACTCATAATTATCAGTAAAAAGTTGGAACTTGATTAGATACATAATATTAAAATATTCGTGATATTTACTTTAACTTTATTAAATAAATTTTATAATTTATACTAAGCCATGATTTTGAAAATATTTTTATAAAATTTCAACTACTTATTAAGATAAGAAATGTTTATATAATGTATATAAATTTCCATAAATTTACTATGTTGTCATATATCAATATTTTAACAAATGTAAACTATAAAAAAAAATTTTATAAATAATAAACGTATACATTTTTATATTTAATCACATAAGAGAAGTCCTTTTTAAAAAATTTACCAAGTTTTAAGTGTCCACTTTATAAGTTTTGCACAAGACAAATTCTTTCATTTATTTTATCAATCAGATATCAAGTAAAAAATTTTATTTATTACAAAATGTTAAATTATACTTGATTGATATAAAACGATATTAGGAACTATTTGTGAACGAATAGAAAATTAATATAAGTATAATCCGAAAATTCAAATATTTCATAAATTAATATCCATTTTTAATATACTCGGTCTTTTATACAATTTTCTATGATTGATGAAATTATCAACATTGATGTTGCATAATTCTTTAATTTATAATTCTTGTTGCAAAATTTTCATCGTATTATTTCTATTATGTTTTTTACAAATTTGCATGTAATCAAAAGAATATAAAAGATTTTATATTATAATAAATGATGTAAAATTTTAATCATAAGCTGTTTGAACTATGGTGGGTTTATAAAAATTCCTTAAAAGTAGCTTTAAAAAGAAAAAATAAGTATGTGTTTTTATATATTTTAGAGTGACTGTAAATTTTATATTTAATCGATTTTACTACGTTAATATTTTGTAGCGTGATCTTCAAATATTATTATTCCCATAAATTAAATAAAAAGTTTTGAACAGCAATAAAAATTTATTGTGTATTTCATATAACTTTATTGAAATATACATACCTTACTTTAAATATGAACTAAGAAAAATTATTATCTTTTTGTTATAATTTTATATTTAATTAAAATATTCCGACAAATATTAATAAAATTTTTATTATTTATATATAAATTTATATTCTTATAGCAGTGACTGAAATTTAGCTGTATTTAGAATGTATTTTTTAACTATTGCAGAGTATCATTATGAATATATTATTAATTTTTGTTTAAATAATATAAAATGGCTATTGAATAAATATTAAATAATCTATTTATAAATTTAAATAGTTTCTGAATTTATTTTACTTGACTTTGTTGTATTTAAATTATTGAAGCCTTAACTATTTACATAAATGTATGCTTATAACATCTTTTTTCTTAAAATGGAGTCAAAGCAATAAAAAATGATTTCATTTCATAAAATATAGTAAAATTTTCGAATAGTTTTGTATAAATCTTTCATTGAAATTCTTTATCGAAATTATTATAATTAAAAAATTTGAGATTTTTTAGCAAAAATAATAATGTGTATTTATATTTAGTGTTATATCTGTATTAATTTATTATTCAAAATTACTAATAAGAAATTTTAGCAATTATATTCTTATTTATATTGATCTAATTTTTTTTTTATTTTATAAAATACAACAAGTGTTGAACATATTTTGCTAAAGAAATATTGTTTTTATCCATACTCAATTTTCATCGTAAAAAATTTTATTTTAGTTCTATCTTTAAAAATTATGTTGAAAATATTTGATTTTCTGGTTATTTTTTTATTGTAAGATGTTTTTAAATTACAATTAAACACAGTACATTATTCATTGCCATAAAACGATTAACAATCTTAAAATTATTTTATATTGACAAGATTATATACAATGTGTAACATTAACGTCCTTAGATTTTTGATAACACGCTTAATAAAACGTTCTGATAGTTTTCAAACAATTTCAGACAATAAATATTAATCATGTATATTTTTTAGTACATGTTTAATGTCTATTTTGGTAAACCTGTGGTGTTAAGGTTTGGTCACGATGATTAATACTTTTTTTTAATGCTCGTAAATTTCTGAATTTCATCGTTTTTAATTTTTCAGCTGAATTATAACCTCTTGTATTCTTTAACGTCTTTATTTGTCCTCTGCTAGTTCTCCTTTGATATCCATGAATTCGACCGCGTTGATAGCTTTGATAAAAACGTCTACTTTTACTTTTTTTTTGCACTGCTCTTCTTTTTGAAAGACTATTTATATTTTCGTTGATATTTACTTGAAAAGAGTCATTGCTTTCTTTGGCACCCGTTGACATACCTAATTGTACATCTGATGCATGACCACTTACTGTGGATTTCTTTTTCTTATTTAGTTTACCTTTACTTAAGCTAGCAATTAGTGGGCCAAGTCCTATGCCAATATTTGCGATATTTTTGTGAATTTTATGCTCAAGTACTTTTTGCTTGATCAAATTATGTTCTTTTTTTTCAAAGGAAGAAGCTTGCTTTTCTTCTTGTTCTGCTAGTAAAGCAGTTATTTTTCGTATTTTTTGCAAGCGTTCAACCTTTCGTTTACGATGTGGATCTCTAGTGCTACATAATTTAATAATAGTTTTCTTATTTTTTGTTTCATGTGAAACCAAATCTGTTGAAGTCGATTCTCTTGGTTGTTCCGAAACTTTTAAATTAGCAGTATTTTCAACCGAATCTAAGCAATCTTTTCCTGTACAATGCTTTTCCTGTTCAGATGTTGATGACGAACAACCGGGACCAGTACAAGGCTTTTTTAAATTTATTGGTTTAATTACTTCGCAATTTGGTCCATAACAAGCATTAGTAGGTTTTTCATTACAATCTTCAGAATCACATGCAATACCCGTGGTGTGCATCATTTCTTCTTTAGATTCAGTATTGAGTTTTTTAATTTTATTTTCTTTACAATCTTCATCTTTATCGTCTTTACAATTGCTTGAATTAGTAGAGCAATTTGACCCTTCACATTTTTCGGTAGATTCTGCACAACTTTCAGAACTACAACTCTTTTCACTAGAGCACATTTCCTTATCACAATTTTCTGATGTTGAACAGTCCGATTCACTACAATCTTCTGTAGATTTACTTTTACTACTTTCGATTAAGGAAGTGGTTGGTTGAGAGAGTGTAGTTGGTACTGGAGTGTTACAGTTTGCACCTGAACAATTTTCCGAGGGACTTTCGGAACTGCATTTTTCATCCGAACTGGATTGGCATTCTATAGATTGTGATGTTACTGAACAATCGGAACCATCACAAGGTTTCTCGCTGCTTTGTTCACAACTCAGTTCACTACATTCTTCACTTGAAGCAGTAGTATTTGTATTTATTTTATTATCTTCGACGCACTCTGGACCTTCACATGATTCTGTAACACAATTATCGCTATCTTCGCAATTATTACTAGATACTGGAGATTCTGTTGTTGTAATTATGCTATTTTCAGAAACTTCTTTTGAATTTATTTCCTTTACTTCTGATTCAACCGTAGTATTTTCTTCTATGATTGGTCTATCAGTCCTTTTACCTTTAATAGGATAAAATGTTGTATTTTCTTCTTTTATTACTGTTTGAATTTTATTGATATCTTCTGATGGTGTCCCTCGAATCTCTTCACTGTTCAATCTAATTGTAGTAGTTTCTTCTGGGGTACCTGTTGTTTCTGTAGCTTTTGTCATTACATTTGTGGTAGCTTCATCTACAAATTGATTTGGAATTTTCGTTGTAACAGCAGTAATTGATTCTACAGTTTCTGTTTCAGTTTTTGTAGGCCACATTGTGGTACTTTCTTCAGAAACCTCTTTTGAATGTATTGAATCTGGATTCGGTAAACTTGTACTACTTTTACCCAAGGGTTGTAATTTGACTACTTTATTAAATCCTTTAGGTTTGTCTTCGCTTAATGTACTTGGTTTATCGTACTTTGGGTGTTTTAGATTGTATTTAGTTTTTGTATATTTTGATTGTTCAGAAGATTTAGTTGTTGGTAATAATGTAGATACGGTATTTGGTCTCGGTGTATATGACATGTCACTTGTTGAAGGATTTTTTTCATAAAACTCCTCTTGAGAAGGTTTTTTTGGAATATTAGTATATTTACTGGTAGAAAATCTATTAAAAGACGAAGGATTTTCAGTCTGTAGTGTATTTGTTGAATGATGTTCTGGAATTTTTTGAGTAAGTGTGGTACTATCTTCGATAGAAATATTCGGAGTTGTCATTTTTTCATTTTCATTGACGTTTTCATTGAGATTTTCATTAAGATTTTCATTAAGATTTTCATTGAGATTTTCATTGCGATTTTCATTGAGATTTTCATTGAGATTTTCATTGAGATTTTCATTGACATTTTCATTGACATTTTCATTAACATTTTCATTAACATTTTCATTAACATTTTCATTGACATTTTCATTTGAATTTTCATTCACTTTTTTATTCACTTTTTCATTAGCACTTTCATTGACATTTTCATTGACATTTTCATTGACATTTTCATTGACGTTTTGATTGAAATTTTGATTGACGTTTTGATTGACATTTTCGTTGGCATTTTCATTGACATTTTCACTGACATTTTCATTGAAATTTTCATTGGAATTTTCATTGGTATTTTCATTAACATTTTCATTGACATTTTCATTGATATTTTCATTGACATTTTCATTGACATTTTCATTTTCATTCTTATTCACATTTTCATTCACATTTTCATTCACATTTTCATTCACATTTTCATTCACATTTTCATTCACATTTTCATTCATATTTTCATTTATTTCAGATAACTGGGTATATTTTGTACGATTAGGTTTCTCTTGAAATGAATAACCGTCACTAATTTTTGATTTATCTACAACACTTACATTTGGCATATCTGCAGTACTCACAATTATATTATCTATTATTTTAGTTTTTTTAGTAGGTCTTCGATGCATTTTATTTATTTGACTTTCAATTAATAGAGGTCTACCATTTTGATCAAGTAGTTCCAAAAATTTCGAAACAAGAATTTTTGTTTCTTCATCAATCATAACGCAATCTAGTATTTTTAAAAGAACTCTGTGCAAACAAGGTCTTGGCATTGTACACGTTAATTCAAGGTGAACATTTTTGGAGATTTTGAGTTTTTCTTGAATTGAATTAGCTAAACTAAAAAAGATTTTAAACTTTGGATTATCAATCAAGTTATCGTATGCTTTGAATAAAGTTAAAAAGTCAGCCACATTATCAATTGCATGACCTTTTCGCCAAAACTCTGCATGTAAACGTAAAGCTCTTACAATATTCGTAGGAAATAATATATACTTTGAAACTTTCTTCATTTGACGGAGAATTTCTATTAATAATTGATCAGGAGTCGCATGTTCGTATTTATCGAGTAGCAAATAACGGCTGACAACATTCTTTTTCTCCATTTCATATTCTAAGTGATCTCTAGCTTCGATAATATCTACATCTACAAGATCATTAGGAATTACAAGTTCGAATAAATATTTTAAGTTAATAGTTTTATTTTCATATGTTGTACCAAAATTTTCAATATTCTCACTTATTGAGTTTGTATCACGTTGAACATGATAAGATAGAAACAAAGCAGCTCTCTTTGCTTGAGCTGTAAATTGTTCAGCATTTGTTTCTAGTAAAACTTTTAAAAACTCGTCAATAGTTTTAAATCTGTTTAAATTTTCTAATTTAGAAAATAATTTTGAAATGCTCAATGAATCCAAATACTGGATTAGTACTTTTTCAGCCCTATGTACTTCATTATCGAAACTATCGTATGGTATATTTAAAAGTAACCCAGCAATCAATTTTGGTGTAATTTGTAGATTTTTTTTTTGGAGCTTTTTCAATAAAGCTGATAATGTAAGACCTTTTGGAAAGTATTTATCATTTATTTGTTTAGCGTTCTTCGTTATTTGTTGTGTATCACTTTTACGGTCATTTAGACTTTTAATACTCGTACAAATTTTCGAACTATCTTTGATGCATGAACAGATATTCTCTAAAACGGTCTTACAAACTTCGCTGGATTTAAGACCATGACGCTGCCATTTAAGTTTCGGAGCTACTTCGAAAATATTATATTTGCGTCTTAAAGTATCATGATAGACTCTATATAATGCCTCCAGCTGATCAATACTGAATTCATCGTAGAGATCGTATACAAGTGTACCAAGGGTTTCAAGAATTTTCGAACGAAGATCAGATCCATATTGTAATAATTCCTCAACTCCACTTTGAAGACCATCGACCTGAACTACAAGGTGATGCATATTTGTGTTGTGATTGTAATTGTAATTGTAATTATGATTGTGATTTTTCTGTTGATCCCCTTCTGAAACCATCGGGGCATGACGTGACGCATGATTGTACCTCGGTGGCTGTAAAAAAAAGAAAGACAATCGAACAATTACGTAATTAAAGTTTTTATCTATAAAACTGATTGTGGAGTCCAAAAAAATCAGTATATTTAATTTTTTAATACTCAGAGTTCCATATTTTATAGTTCTTCTAATTATAAATTTATATTAAATATATATTAAACAATAATACTAAATTATTAAAAAAATAATATTAAGCAGTAATAGTCTTTGAATATGATGTAGTATTTTTATTTTATTAGGTACATTTACTTTCAATGTGCTATATCTTATTTTAATATTTATGCAAGATATTAAATATTTTAAATTCAAAATCGTACGTATCAATTTAAGATTGATTTATTTAGCGCACTCGAAATAAAAGAAATTTCATTTTAAATACAATAATTATGATAAATAAGAAAATTGAAAAATTCGACTTTTATTTGAATACGAATAAAAAATAACAAACTTGGCTATTAATCTTGTTTCAACCATAGAAGTTTCTTAATTAAAAATATTTATTATGGTTTATTATAATATTAAAAAACTTTTGAAATACTTTATATGAAACTATTTATAAAAGAATTCTCTTAGATAAGATATTTAAATTTGAATCATAAATTGAGTTAGAAAGCTGTGAAGAGAATATTTAAATATCATGAATGATAAAAACAAAGACAAGTTTTCATTCATAAAGATTTCTTTTGTGTATTAGTACCTACACTTTCTTTACTTTAATTATTTTGCTTAATAAATAACTAAAGAATGAGATTTCGAAATATATTGTAATAATTAGTAGAATTTCTGGAGCTCTGAGCGATGATATGAAACTTCATATTTTAATCATTATTAGAAAATAATGGTTTTTCATTATATAACTTTTATATTTGCTTAAAAATGTTTTAGAAAATATGTAAGTTTATTGTTGAATCTTAAATAAGATTATTAATTGAAAAAAAATTAAAGAGTAAAATTTTTATTTTGTTTAGATATATTGTGAAAATAAAGACTTTAAAATATTGTGCTTACAGAAAGAGCTACAAGAAAACATTGTTTAACATTAGCATTTTTTAATCTAGATTATTACTATATATAAATTTTATTTAAAATGAATAATCTGTATATAATATGAAAAAATTTAGTTAATTAAATGTGATAATGTTTTAAATAAAATTTATACTTGCATATGTAAATAAATTAAAGTTTGCTAGAATAAGTAGAATTTTATGAAATATCTCTTAAATCTTCGTATAAATTAATTCCTTCGAAATAATTATTTTTTTATAAAATATGGTAAAGGTTAAAAATATTTATTAATAATTGAATTATAAATCTATTTGAAATTTTAAAAACTATTTATTTTTATTTGATTTGCAGAATCCTTATTTATTTTTTAAATTACTAATTTATAAAAATTATTAAATTAAAAAAATATGTTAATAAACATTATTTATATGAAAAATAAAATTAAATAAATGAGATATGTTTTTGGGCATTAGAAAGTGAATTATACTAATTATAATGATTTTTTGTAGGTTATAATTGATGTAATATAATTAATTGTAATAGATATAAGATATTTTTTTTTAAAGTCATGTATTGTTTATAGTTATCGAAGGATTACATTGAAAATTAAAATTAACTCAATTTTATGCGTTAAATTTCCACGTCAATAAATTAATTAATTTAAGTGATACTAATTCTAGAATAAGAAAGATTTTTATTTAGTTATGTAACATATTTCAAATATTTAAATATATTATTTTAACTTTTATTTTCTTTTGTTTCATATGAAACATTCAACTTTTAGTTGCAGAGTTATGATTATTACCGTTGACGTCAAGTTTACTGATATAATATAAATGTTGACCGTATTTTAGATTTCAAGGCCAATGAGATTGATTTAAGGTTAATAATTTTAAAGAAATTAATTTAATGAAAAATTGTTATATTCACTTTTAATTATGGTTTTTCTGTGAATTGTAACACACGTTTGAAAGTATTTCGTTGTATTATGCAGGTAGGAATTTGATGCATACATAAATACACATTATTCAGTTAGCTATCGCGTTGTATATGTATACATAACTATAATTTCTACAATCAAAATCGTTGCTCTAACTTTATAGCACCATAAAATTAAAATTTCACTATCCGCCAGAAACAAATGCTCTAGGTATTGTTATATCGACTATCTTTATTGAAGTGGAATAAACATGGACTTGTACCTACCAGAAACAATTGTAATAAAACACAATCGATATTGAGTTAAATAAATTTAGTTAAGATTTATTTAAAAACTTCTTTATAAACATTTTAAGACATAAATATTTATATTTGTCATACAAATTGTAAATAGGGTTATAAATTCGGATATTTAAAAAATTTATTTAACGTTATGCTGTGAATAAAAACATCTCTGTTTCAGCATAGAATTGGTGTTAATAAAATTTAAATGATTAAGCTCGTAAATAAAATTTTTCAAATTAAAAAATTGATCGTATTATAAGGTTCTCTAATGTAAACCGTGTAAGTCTTACGCATTTTCAGAGAAAGTTGTTATACAATAAATAAGAATACACATATATGTTTGCAAATTTTATTATTTATATATGCAGATATAATTAATGTGACATTCAAATTGGTTTTATGTCGTATTCTGTTTAACGTAAAGAAAGTTTTAGAAATTTATTTGAAAGAATTGGTTCAGAGCTTATAGAATCCAAAACCTTCATTATAGCACTTTCAACATTGTCCTTTTTAATTAAAAACTAATTCAGCTCAGAACTAGCAAGTGAACGTTAAAAATTGTAGTTTCTTTGTAAATTACATCATATCGTAACGGCTCCAGTGAAAGAAACAATTTGGTAATGCCATAGACAAATGGGATAAACATAACTGAAATGAAATTCATGATATTGCATTCTCTATTTTACCAAAAAATTGCTTCGGTCATTCGCTAACATGCGTAGCGAATGTTGAGTAATGGCGAGAACTCATTTAGCACACAGTTCTGTAATGAAATTGATTGCGCTACAACAATAGTGAGTTCAAACGTTATTAAAAATAACTGATTGCACACAAAGAAGTGAGAGACGAATAATGTGAGAATAACGAAAAGACAGTATACGCAATAAAGTGCATGGAAAAAAATGCTCACATAACCTACATGCGTTTCTGAGAAAGCGCGTAACGGAAAAATTGGCCCGAGAACTTGAGCGTCGAAGGTCTGAGTATTCGCTGATTAATCGGTCGTTTACCGACGCTAGGCAAATCCGAGGGCCTTAACGGATATCTACTAACCGCGTCTAAGGCTACGGCATTACCGAATCGTTTGTTTCGGCGTGCACTAGCACCGCATCGTCCGACTAACCTCAGCTGCGCTCGCCGAAATAAGCGCCAACACAATCACCAAGACTGCCGGGATTGCGCGGAGCTTCCTGTCCCTCGCCATCTCGTCAGAAATGTTCGACTTGCGCGCGAAGGCCCGAGGGGCTCGCTCGAACGTTCCAACGCGATCGACGGATCGATCGACAAACGTCTGAGCTGCGAGAAAAACGAGGCTGCGACTCTTTCGCTTTGCGCTGCCGGCTCTTTTATATCGGCTCGTTAAAAATTGCAAACCGCCTGGGCTTTTATGTGCGTGCTCAGTTGCGCGGGAGCGTCTGTGTGGGTGCGTAAACGCGTGCGTGGGAGGCTTCAGCGGGGGAGGCTGCGACGGCGACGACGACGACAGCGACGTCGAGGGCGATGACGATGCCGTCAAAGGCCGAGGTAGAGGAGAGCGTAAAAAAAACGTGATTCGGAAAATTAATTGGTCGAACGGTGCGATGTACAACGATGCTGATTACCGAATAATGTTCCAATCGTGATTTACTCGTCGGCCTATACGGTATTTTCGCTTTATGCGAGGTGTGCGAGGCCGATCGATTGTAAAATTTAAACAGCGCGGGCTCGAGTCTGAGTATTTTGCGGTGTCAATGAGATCGTTTATGTGTGTATATAATAGTGCGCATTGAATTAGCAGAACAACATCTAAACCGATATAACGGATGTGTGTAAACACTAGCATTCGGAAGGGTGTAATTATTTCATTAAATTCGTAAGATAAGCTCCAAGTTGATTTTCGTTAGTGTAGCTTACTCGTGGGTTAAGAAAAAAAGCGAGTCAGTCTATGTTTTGAGGAAACTACAAGACGATTATGCTATTGATTTACGGATTTCCAACTACACAAGTAAACTGAATGCTTATTTTCATCAAACACCATTATGATTTAATTCGATCACTCAGACTCTTTAACTAAATGTTCATTTTCTAATTAGTAAGTTTAACTGGATCGTTGTGTTGTTTTTACTAGTTATTAAATATTTTTTAACTAAATTACTTCATTGACAGCGTTTCTTTTTTTCTCTTTTGCTAATAATACTATTCAGATCTAATGCTTTTACAAAATTCACACTAGGCTACTTTTTAAATAATTTTAATTGCATCTTTATGTACGTAATTGAAGACTTCTTATTGCTTTATACCTTCTTAGTAGTACGATTATTCAACCATGAGAAATTTATACACTTCGAGTGGAAAGATCTATGCAGAAGCGCAATCAATTCGAAGTTGTTCCACATATCACTTCAACTACTTTCACCACCACACTATTTTACCGAGTAAATGTTAACTTTAATTAATAAATATTACTTCTTCTTTTGTCTTTACCAATAAGATTTTGTGCGTATTTCTATTCTGCTTAACAAAAGAATCATTAGGTACTGTTATTTTCTTCGAATGTTGTCAGGTGTAAGTAAAAATTCAAAAACGTAGGTATGAGAACAGAATTGAAGCAATGTATAATTTTAGGATATATCGTTAGAACGATGATATATTCCTAGTTATCTAGAATTGGTATATTTAACTCGAATCACAAGTAAGTACAAAATAACTTCTAGGAATCAATGGAAAAGAATGAATATATAAATTAAGCATTAATCAATTTTTAATTATTAATAATTTAAAATTTAGTTTTTACTTTAAGATTCCAGCAAACATCTACATTTTGCTATTGCATACTCACATTTCCGGCGTTGTTAGAACTGATTTTTTTTTTAATTCTTTCTCAAATATTTAAAACATTTACTATAATATAATCATATATTTCATGTATTTCTAGAATATTTTATTTTTGTTGCATGGGTCAAAATAAAGTTATAATATGTACCGGTGTGGAAAGGTTTTATTTTCACAGTAATATTTCTTTATTTCAAGTACTTGAGAAATTGCAGTGTACAACGAAATATTCTTAAGACTTGAATTCATAAGGCAAATAAAATGGTCTTTTATGATATAGTATTAAATTGAAAAGAAAATATCAATAGCTTTTTAATTCCTTAATATAAAATAAATGAAAGCACGTTACTTACTTTCTTAGTTATAGGTTTTAACTGTCCGCCTTTCTTCCATGCATTCAAGAAAAGTATTTCATGATTTAAGTATCAATTGGTTTTTTATTTCCTTTGCATGTATATTAGAGCTGTTAAAATGAGTTTAAAACTATCAAGTGTTAACGATTAATGAATTTCATTATAATTTTTTAAAAAAATATAACTTTGTAATATCAAAATCTTTTTTTCCTTTCTAGAAAGTTGAAACATTTTATTAATTAAATCATGTTAAGCCGTCGCCTAGTCGAAGATTACTTTGGTTTTAAACCTTATTGAAACAATTCAATTTACTATGTGTATATATATGTATACTATACAGTAGATACAAACTTTTAATCAAAATGAAATATTGCGAATATACATTCGCAGAATAATACAATTTTAGATAAAAAGTATAGATATTTTAATTAAACGTAAGAAATATTGATTTTCTATAAATTATTAATAAAAAAAACAGATTTTTGAAATATATGGTGAATATAATGTAATGAATATGAGTGATTTTTTATATTGTTTTTAATTCAGTTTTTTTGTGTTTTCTATTTTTCAAAGAAATTAACGTAATAATTGTTGACTGACTCTCAAAAAGTGAATTTTGTGATTCAGAAAAAAAGAGATTAAACTGGATACTTCTTGATAGTTCTGTAATCTTTAGAATAAAAATTTCAATATTAATATACTCTAATACATGCCGTCAGCACTAGAAATTATAAATTATGAATTGACATCTTTCGTAGAAAATAGTGATTCTACTTATACTCAAAACATTCCAATCATATTTATGTACTGTATCATTATTCTTTTGATTCGCTTATAACTATCAATTTATTACTCAAAATTCTCTTTAAATTTATGATTAAATGCATTTGGATCACATAAATTTAGAACAACGATATGAAAAAAAAATATATATATATATATATATATATATATATATGTACTGTACAATAGAGAAGAAATTTTTACAAATTCCTGATAAATTCACACTTTTCGAATATCTGATAATTTCATATTCGAGATCGGAATTATACCAACCCTAATCAAAATTTGATTTCAAATCATATATATGATTTGAACTAAGAACTATTCTTTTTAACAGAAGTAAAGAAGTTATCATTAAATTCGATATCAGGAGGGAAAATTATGAAAAAAAGAGCATAAACCAAGGTAAATGTGGAATTAAATTATTATTTTTCTATTTATCAATAAAAAAATAAAAATGATTATTCATTAAGAATTGTATGATTTTACAAGACACTAATTAATTTTAATAAAACTTCGTTTTGGCTTACCGCACTGTTGCATGTATGAAAAAAATTAAAAAATACATTTCCTTATAAATGACTATATCTAAAATTAAGAATAATTATTTTAAAGTTAATAATTTACAATATGATTATTGGTAATAAATAAAATGAAGTAAAATATTGTGTGGAAAATAAGATATACTTTCAAGTAACGAGTAATTAAAATTCTGTTAGACAGCATTATCATATTAAAACTCGTCTTTATAAAATTATTAATTTAATAATTGTAAAAGGTATAACCATGTGATTGAAAACCTTAAATTATAGTAAGTATAATATTTAGCTTTTATTCCTCTAACTATATTAATTAGTATTTTTTTCTTCAGAAACATACGTGAGACGGTTTATGAAAAATCATAAAAATTTTAATTGAAGTTTTAAAAAAGTATTTCTATTTAACAAAGGTTTAAAACAATAAAAAATATTTCAATAAATAAAATCATAAGAAATTACGATTTTTCAAAAGTCTAACAACGGTTTTATACAATTATAAAATTTAAATCTTTTAGCAATTACGAATTTAAAGATTTAGAACATTATATTTAATACGCATAATCCTTAAAAATAAAAATATAAATAATAATAAGTTTTATTTTTAATAAAAAAGAAAAAATATTTTTCTTGTTACTTTAAATTAAATAATATCTTAAGATTCAGTTATTATACTACTGTATATAAAAGTTACAGTGAATTTGTAAATATATTATTAAAATATAATTTTTAATTAAAATAAATGTTTATTTTATTTCATTATATTTTAAATTTTGTTTATTAAAATATGTATAAAATTTCTAAATTTATACATTAGTTCAAAGCATGAAATAATGCTTATTTATAATTTATAATTAATAAATTAATATAATTTAATATTAATAATTAAATTAAAATATAATTTAATTAAAAATTAATATAATTTATAATTAATAAATTATAAATAAGACTTCAGAATAAATTTAAATTATTGTATTTGTGTAACATTGAATTATAACAAAAATAAAATTAGAAGTAAAAAACTAACTTTTTTTATTGGATCCATTGCTTGAAACTGGTTATATCCTGATTCTATGTTCGTATTTCAATATTTTTAATTTGTAAGCATTTTGGAAATATACAATACAATTCAAAACATGAAGCCACTAAAATAATTTAATTTAAACATTGCAATATAAAATATTATCACACTTGAATTACTCTTATTTTTTCGTATTTTGGTACAATATTATTTCAATAGCATTTGAAATACTGCATCATTATTTTCAAATTGAATATTCGATTCTGGTTCTTTTTGTTATATAAGCTTTATACATCTACGTTAAAAGTTGAAATACTTATCTTCTCTATCGATTATAACGATATGTTAATATTTCTAATATTTCATAATCCAATTTTGAAATGCTTTTCAAATATTTTGATGAATTAAATTATTATAAATATAATTAATGATTCTATGTGTATATAAAATGTTTTTAACTCTGATCTATGATAATATATAATAAATAATTTATAACTTTATTAAGTGTATGACTTTTAGTATTAATATCGTAAAAAGTAAAATTTTATTTGTTATTAAATTCATCCTCATAATGAATAATAAGTTTTTTCATTTTATTGTTTAAAAATCAAATATAAATAAATAAATATATGAATCTAATTTATTCATTCTTTCTGGCATCAAATTTTAGGAATTTAATTTCTTTCGAAAAAAACTAATTTATAAAACTATAAAAAAGAATAAATTTATTTAAAAATTCAGAATTTGCTCGTGGAATTTGATTCATAATCCAAATCAATTAAAGAACAATTTAAGTTCTCCACAGTGCAACTGTTAGTGGCCTGAAACAAGATTCCTGTTTTGAAAATGAGTTAAAACTAATTATATGGTATGAATACTTTATAAAATTAATTATTACTATTCATAAGACAATTCAATTTTTAAATCATACTTTGTTTTAAAATAGTATTAAGTAATATAATACATTTAAAAGCACTGACAACTACAGATAATAATTACTGTATAATGTATGAAAGAAAATTTTGAGCCATTAAAAATTGAAAAAGTCGATTGAATTAATTGCAAGAAAATTTCCTCATTATAGGTTCTTATAGAATATGAAACAATAAATAATATAAAAAAATGATAAAATAGTTTTTATGTGTACGTTAGTTCAATAGATATATATTTAATTATTTTATAATTAAACCAATTGATTATATCATTGATTATAAATATAATTATCTCATTTAATAAACGATATACAATAGAAAATATCAAATTGTTTAAGAATTTAAAAAGCTATATATTCTTAGAAATTACAATAAAAAATATTCCTGTGCAAAATAAAAATACAAAATATTATATATTTTTAGTTCTAGATCAATTTATCTATTTAATTATCATGTTTGATTATTTTTAAATAAATTCTTAATAATTAAAAAATATTTATTATTCAAACATTCATTTTGCACTCTAATATTATATTTATGACCTTTAAAAATTAGTGAAAAACAGAGTTCTCTTGTTATCATAGAAAATGTAAAAATACTTTATCATTTAAGTATAGAAACGACACACATATACGTATATTCTTGATACTTCCCACGTATAATTTAAAATATAGTAGGGAATGTAGATATAGATATATAGATGTGTTATTATTAAAAAATAATATTACGTTATAACTTCATACGTTCAACAAATTTTAAATTAGTATTTTTTTTAAATTAATAAAATCTTTAAGTATCCCAAAAATCAAAATTTTTTAATGAAAGTATTTAACATTTTGTTATACTTTATTAATAAATAATATATTTTATCCTAATTTTATACATTAAATTAAATCATTAAGTTAAATTATAAAATAATTTATAAATAAAGTAATTAAAATTGTGAAAAAAATTCAAATTTATAACTGAAGTTATATCAAAATATTTTACTTTTTATTGTTCTTTAATTTTTAATCAATTTCTTATTTAGTCCTACTTTAATCTTCAAATCTTAATTTAATTAAATTTGTAACTATATATGTATTTGTTGATAAAGAAACAGTTGGCCACGATAATTTGTGCTGTCTTCAAGTTTATTTTTAAATCAATATCTTTTTGTTTATTCATAATTATACTTCATGCATTGTACTTCGTAAATTATGAGTATGTTAAATTATAAGTTTCAATTTTCCTTTCGCCTTCGTAAATTAGTTTTAGAAATATATTTTTTATCGTTAGAACTATCATGCTTTCATATTTTGCTTAGAAAAAGCTATTCTATTTGTATACATAAGTTTACCGATAGAGAAATAATGCTTTTACAATTAAATTTATAATTAAATTTTATAATTAAGTTATACAATATTATATAAGTTTTACAATTATTTTTATATAAGATTGTACAAATGATAAAAAAGAATTTTATATATGATACATTTCTTGAAAAAAATGTGCTGACTTCTTAATAAAACTTAATTAATAAAATAAAAAAGATTTAGGTAATCCAAATGTTATTGCATATAGATTATTGTAGGTATAGTGCATTATTTGGCCTGAATGAGTCATTGAAAAAAGTATGCAACCTTATAATTTACTGAAATGATATGAATATATATTTATAAGAATTTAGTTAATAAATTAATGAGAAAGTTCATATTCAGCGTCATCATTTTTTCCCGCTTAACTTAATTTTTCGCTCGTTTCTTATTGTAACTTGGAACTGTTTCAAGATATTTTTATGTATATAAAAATAGTTGATAATTACTTTGTTTGAAATAACAATATTTTTATGTGTAATTTTAAGTTTGTATCAATATCGCTATAGCTTTCAAAAATATCTAATTTTTTTATACAGATTATATATTACATAGTAGGTTTCTAATGTTTAAATTATTATTGGTACTGAATTTATTTATTTTGCTTATGACTTCAAAAGTATTTACTAAAGGACCGATTTAATCATAATTTAAAATTTTATTTTTTGTTTCTTTCAAGGAAATAAGATTTAACGTGGATTATTTGAATTTATGGACAAATAAATATATTTGTGGATAAAATGATTTCATATCTTTGAGTTTTTCTATTAGACATCAGTTTTAGTCATTACCATTATATCACATCTATTATCTTCTAAATAAGCTTAGTGATATTCTAATTAAGACATATAATAGTTTTTGATTTTTTCAATAAATTATTAATAATACAAACGAAAATAATAATATAATAATAATGTACAAACATTCAGATTCAAACATCGTTTGGTAAACATAAATATAATGAATAGATTTTGCAATATAAACTTCAGTATAAAGAAACAATTTTATGTTTATTGAGTTCGAGGTAGAGAACGTGAAATAATTAACATCTGAGTTAATGATTAAATTCATCATTCCAAGAGTATAAATTTCTAAATATTTTAATCATTCATGAATTGGGAGTAAATAAAATTTTTTGTAAAAATCTTATTTTTACATTTTACATTTTATGTTTAAAATTACTTTCTCAGATGCGTTACTGCTCAATTAAAAGTTTTATATGAATATATTTTATGTGTTTTATTGACATAAGTTTAATTATATAAGTAATTAGTTAAAGATGTGCAATTAATTAAAACCTAATTAATTTTTTTATGTCAGAAACTAGCTTATTAAGTTATACAGAAACTTATACTTATTAATCCATATTCGTTTTTTTTACAAAATTATTAAATTTGTTAATATTTTCAAGTAATTTGATTAATGATAACAAGTTTTTTATTATTATAAAATGATTTTTATAGAATATATATATACCTAGAAAAATGTCTGCAGATAGATAAAATAGAGATTTTTTAATACAAATTTTTTTAAACAATATAAATTAATCTAAATAATGAATATACAAATAAGAATCTGGGCAATATAAAAGCCTAATATATATAATATTACAGTAAAAATAAACTTGAAAAGTATATCATTATAATAAAATTTTTTAATATTAAAAATCCAAACAGCATTATATTATATATCAAATTACTGGCATTGAATTTTTATTAACTCTATATTATATTACATCAGTTTATAATTAGTTCAAACAGCACTTTATACTGAAAAAATAAAATTTCAATGAAATTCGACATAAATAAAAGTTGCAATTTACCAATGTTTTAATATTTTTGCTTCTTCTAGAGGAAAATTCGTGACTTTAACACATTAGAGCATGTATAAATTCTTATTATCTCTTCTGAGTATTCTCAATATTATTAAAAAGTCCACAGTTTTTTTAGTTTAGTATCAAATTTTCTACTAGCCATATAGCCAACGGATCAATATACGTGCTCACATATTTATACACGAAATTTATCAACAATGCATTACTCAATTAGCGCTTTCAAGATATAAAATTTTACTAATTCCAAAACATGAATACTGTATCAATGACAATAATTAATTTGAATTATGTAAAGCAAAAATATCTTTCTTACGCAAAATTTTCGAAATTTAAAGTTTTTGCTCCATATTTTAAATAATTTAAAACATTATTACGTTCTTACATTTCGTGGATATTTTTGCTAAAGCTGGAACTTAATTTTACAGAAAAATAAAGAGAGAGAGAGTGAGAGAGGTATAACAAAAACGTAGGTAATCTCAAAAATTCTTAATTATCTTGCATTTGTATGCATAAAAATTTACCTAGTATCAGTAATTTTAGAGCTTTTGCTTATATACTTTTATATATATTAATTTTGAATCAAGAAGCAAATAGATTTTTTTTACTATTTACAAGTCCAATTGAGAGAATGAAGAATAGTTAAGATTAATTTTAATCCACATTTGGAATTTCATACAAGAAATTAAAGAATAATCATTACAATATAGTTAATATTTGTCTGTATATATATAACATTGCGTATAAACATATTTTAATGTCTTTAATGCATAGATAAAATTTTATTTTATCTATTTATGCATATTTTACTATTTAAATTTAAAAAAGAAATTTAATTTGAAGAAGTACAGTTTTTCAGTTCAAAGAAAAAATTAAAATTTATTAATGTTCATTAAAAATTATTATTGTAAAAAATTTTTTCATTTATTATCCTCTTTCTGTAAGTTACATATGGTGATATTATTGAATTTTCTTTAATAAATTCGTTAAAGTGAGATAAATTAAAAATTATATAAAGATTATCTTTATATTTTTAATAATACTATAGATGAAACAAATTTTTTACTATAATATTTTTACTATAATTTTAATATGTATTATACATATCATATAATCACATCAGATCTGTACACGAAAACAAATAATTTATTTATTTTAATTTAAAAAATGAAACCTATTTGTCTCTCAACTCTTCATAGAAACAGAAATTTGATTTAACAAAAGTATTAAATCTGGAATTTGAAAAATAATGATTAAAGCTTTCAAAAGTAATCTACATTCTATTATATTCTATGAAATAATTATAATTATAATAATTAAATTTTTATAAATTTTCTACTTTTTAAATTATACATAAAAAGATTCTGAAATGAAAATGTTGAAATGAAACGTTAAAATATTTAAATTACACTTACTATTTAATTTGCAAGTAAATTTATTACTGTATAGTTAATATTACGTCCAAATAATTTAATATTATGAATATTGTAGATTACTATTTTACATAATTTCAGAAAAAGAAATTCATAATTATAGAATCTCTAAAAGTATAGTGTAAAAATATAATAATATACTTTAGGAAGAAAGCATAGGATTCGTAGGTACAAAACAATTATGCAATAGAAAGATACAAGATAAATATGCATTTAATTTTATTAAATTTAATGTAATATATTATCTACTAAAATTTTATATTAATATAAATATATAAATAAATTTATAATTTTAAATAAATATTATAAAAGTACATATTAGCAATTCTTTTATTTCGGAAAAATGAATAGTCGATGTATTATTTTAATGCATTATATCTACTAATGTATAATATAGAAGGGTATATCTAAAGGAATAAGTGAATGTTGTGATCAATTTTAATAAAGCTTATTTAGTTTACAACTAAAATTGATAACAGTTTTAAATAATTATCAGAGTAAATAAATATATAATATATATTATAATAATTATAATATATTTTCGTAGATACTGTAAAGTATTTATTGTTTTTAAAAAATTATTTTATTTTATTAAGTGTAGTAAACCGGCATATACTTTTACATATACATTTATAATAAAAAATATTATTTAAGGTTGAAAATAATAAGTTCTGCTTGATACCAGTTTCTGTTTTTACAAATAAACTGCACTCAGGCAAATAATTCTTTCATCCTAAGCGTATTGACATACTAAAACTGTTTATTTGCAAAAATAGCATTCAACTTATTTAAAAAAGAATATCTTTTACATGATTTAAATAATACTTTTCCATAATAATTATTTTCTTCGGTAAATATAATCATTTTCAATATGTAATAAAAGTTCTTTTAAAAAATATTTATTAAAGTGCATAATTTGTAATTAATATTTATATATGTTCTTTAATTTATTTTTAAAGCTTTACCTGTAAATTGTTAAATAGATTCTCGTATAATATTGTGCTAATCAATTTTAATAATTTACAAATATTAAAAATTAAAAATTTATAATTATTATTAGTTTCCACAAAAATTTGTACATTTTTTAGATTTCAATTTTACTTGAATTGATATAAAGTATAACACCTTTTAAAGATAAGTGATCTGGCACTTAAACGGATGAAACTAAAGTTAAATGTTTCAAGTCTGCATTGTTTTATAAATAAATATAATGTTTATAAATACATAACAGCAATTTAAAATAAACGAATGCGATTAATCGACAAATTCTTTAAACAATTTCTAGGAATGGATTCCATTCATAGTAGCGAATTAACATATTTCTTCATTATATAATTATCTACTACTTTCTTTCTTATAATAAAAAAAGGGGAGAGAGAGAGAGATAGTATACGTCTATGGGACAAAGGCAGAAACAAAAGGGATGAGGGAATATCGATGTCCGCGCATCGGCGGTAGCGCAGCACAGTTGTTGGACTTGCGCAAAGTACCTGATTCCGTGCTTTGGTGCCACAGTGGTTGTCGGATCTCGGTTGCAGGTTATCAACGGAGTCGTGAAGAACTCCAAGTAAGACTTGATCGCTTACGAACTTGAGCACGAAAGATCGGATCAGATTACGAGTACCGATCGCAGGAAAATGTGCGACGAGGCGCCATCCACTCCATCTAAGGGTTATTTTCACGCTTGTCAGAGGGCGGAACTCCTAGGGCTAAAGAAGCTTACGGAAGCTGAATGGCTGGCAAGCGACGAACGAGCATTCGACAGGGACGCTGAGGAACAAAACGCGTGCGATGATGCCCAAGCTCAGGTGACGTCCGTTCTCTTTAACTTTTGCTACGCGAGCTTTTCTAAGTTTGTAGGAGAGGAGACTACTTATCACTAGCGTAGATGAAATTTCAAAAGGCTTGTAAAACTTGAATGCTTCAAAGATTTCAAACCGAGATATTTTCTTTTTTTAGAAGGAATAAATTAATAATAGAACAACTTAACGCAATTAAATTCAACAATTAAATTATTCTTCCTTAGGTATAATTTATTATGGTTGTACATTTGATGCGTTCTTGAAATTTTTTTTGAGCATTTTCTTAATTTTCCTTTTAGATGTATTATTCTAAATGTAGATCTATTATTTTATGCAGAGCTTGTCAAAATTGGTAATGTTGTAATGATACAATTTCAAATAATATGTATTGCACGATGAAGGTAGGCTATTTTATGAAAAAAGCTCAAACTAAGGTTAGCCTTTACGAAAATAAATTTAATCTTTTTTATCTAATATTTCTTATCCTTGAAATATATACGTTGAGTTAATATTATAAAAATTAAACTCTTGTATAATAATCATTATTTAATTTTTTTTATATTTAAACAAAAATTTAAAAATTTAAATATTATTATTACGAAAAATATTCAAGCAATAAATAAATAATTTTTATTAAAAGTTATATTACATTTTTTTTTAAGTTTATTTTTAATATCGATTCAAAATTAAAATTGTATTAAAAAAGTAAATATAATAAAAATTAAAAGCCCTTTTTAGAAAAGATTTTTAAAAAATTTTTAAATTAATTTCTAATAATACTTTATAATGCGACGACTTGTATTTTAATCTTATGTATAATTTCATTTTAATACAAAAAATTCACTTTCTATATAATATTAATCTTCAAATAAAAGCTGTAATCAATGCTTTCTTACAAGATTAAAGGGAATGCGACTTAATGTACATATAGTTTTTTTTTTGTATATTGAACTTGATTTTGAACGAGTACATTTTTTAAACATACAGATATATAATAGTTTTAATTATATATTTGTCAACAATATTTCTTTCACTTATATGGCTTTTTTATATATTGAAATTTCTAAAAGCTTTTGTATTATTGTACGTTTTATAATTTAAATATATTTAATAACACTGTTACAAAAGTTTATCCATTTGTATGTATGTTTAATATCAAAATACATTTAGTCTTGATTCAATTAACTTTTCTTATTTCTCATCAGGACCGTATGTTTGTTATTTAAATTATATTGCAATATCGCAATAATATAAAACTATTTGTTAACATTTATAAAAATTTTATTTATATTTTTAATTTCTTCATAAAGATCACCGAATGTAATCTAAAATATCACTAAATGCGTAGAATTTTGTAAGAACTAAAAAATGAATTTAATTTTTAATTATGAAAAAATAAGAATTTTACAAGACAGAAATATAAGTATATCTTATCTATAAGTATATAAGTAATATAAGTAATTAATTTTGAATTTGCTCAGGCATAATGTATCTTCAATACTCTTTATTTCTATGAACATTGCTAATATTTTGTTAAAATATTAAAATTAATTTCTATTATATAATTATCAAGAAATCCTATCTTCTTTTCTTATTTAAGAGCTTTTACACCATTTAATTAAGTATTAAATACCAAAATAAGTAACTAACATTTGTTTTCAGATGTTTAGAATCAAGTGCATATGATGCCTCATATAACTTCTTCATCTTTTTATTTGTAGACTAACATCTTGTTAATTTCATAATTGTTAAATTTATATTTTACAGAAAAAAACGATTTTCTTAATAATTTATATTTTACCGTATGAATTTAGAATAAATACGAAGATAAAATAATTAATATTGTAAGGCATGATTTAATGTATAATCTTCTTATACTACTTTTTAGGAATTAAGTGAAAATGATGAAAGTATAAGACACATCACCGGTGGTTTAGATGAATTAAATACAATTTTAACTGCAACACAGAAGAAAATAAACAAATTTAAGGTAATTTTAATGAATTTTTTTCAAATTATTTATTTTACAGTAGTTTCCTAATTATAAAATGAAATTATATACCTAACATGATAGAAAATAAAAGCCATAAATTTTAACAACATTTTAATAATAATCGTCCATATTAAATAATTAATAATTCAAATCCTACTATATTCGATAAATAAAATAAATTTATTGCAATAAAAAACAATTTTTAGTTTCATCGTATATAAAAAATAACTAAAAATTTATTTCATAGACTTTCTAAATTATTATGTAATATATTTGCACCATAATACTTTATAACTTAGGTTTAATTAACTAGCCAATAAAATCATAAATTTTTCAATCGATCTTGATTGTCTTGATTTTTCTTTATTTAATAATATTCATTCTAATAAAAATTTGATATTGTTTTCAATTTCATAAGAGATATAATGTCAATTAGTTCACATGCTTTGATATTAACTAATATTCTCATACTTTTAATTAATAAATCTAAATAAAAGAACCTAAGGTATAGTAAGAAAATATAAATTTTTAATTTAATTAGTGGTATTTTCTATGTAAAAGAACTAATTAAAACTTTTAGTATTGAATTCAAATATTTACAACTGACGAAGGAAATTTTATTGTTTAACCTTCAATTTTATCAATCTAATATATTTATGGGTAATATAAGAATTGATAAGTAAGAATTCGTGCGACCAAAAAAATATTTTAAATTAATGAAAATATTATGCGTCGTTTACAAAATATATCGGAATAATTATCAAAAAATTAATAAAATACGTTTAGAATAATTTAATATAATAGTATAATATACTATTATATGTTTTATATAATATAAATATTGAATTTTAATATCTATAAAAATGTTGAAGAATTTTTTGATTAAAATGAATGTACAATTAGTAGGAAAAGTTAATTTGTTTGAAGAATAAATAACTTATATCTTATTAATCGAACATTTTATTATCAACGATATTAAACTTATTGAATATCGAAATAGTACGTATTCAAATATATTAATTTATTTGATTTATTTATTTCTTCTGCTGATAATTTATTATAGTTGTGATTAAGTTTTATTAAAGTACATATAGTAGCTTTTTGTATGATAGGTCTAATTAACTTATATTATAGCCCTTCAACATTTTTTATATACATAACTTAATGAAGATTGAATTAGAGAAACATGTAATAAAATTTATAATACAACACTCTAACATTAAACTAATACGTAAAATTAAAATAATATCCTTGTTAACATATACTATTATTAATTTAGTTAGGAGATATGTAAAGTTACTTACTAAAGGTAGTACAAAATATAATATTTAAATAATATAAGTACATATAACTTTATTTGATAAGAAAAATAGTAATAAAAAATTTTCTTCGAAATTATTTGAAAGGGAACTACTTGAACGAATTTATTTTGTATTCTATAATAATATAAAGTAAAAATTATGTATGATAATGGAAAAATTCATATGAATATTTTACAATATTTATATTTTATAGGTTATGTTTTGATACTCGCCTATAATCTCTAATTATCTTTGTAAATTCGACATTGTCTAAGAACCTTGTATAAGAAATAAATCAGTATATTCTTGATACATTCTAGTACTTTTATATCTGTTACAGCTTTATGGACATTTTCTGTGAATATAAGCATTGTAATAATCTTGTAGTAAAATCTTCGACATAGATTAAATTTATAGAACTTAATAATCGCTGCTAATTTCTTTACACAAATTTATGATTTGTTTATAATACTTAGTAAATATTTTGTTTAAGGTAGTACATTTTAAGTAAAAGAATTATATTTCAAGTAAACAATTTGTTTAATTTGGAAATAAATTCATCGAATAGTACCCTCGAAAAATGTTTTCGAAAATATCTTTACTTTTTATATATTTATATAAAGTTTATTCTTAAAACAATGTATAAATTTGTATGTATTGCATTGTAATTTAAAATATGTAATTCCAGACTTATAATATATCTATTATAAACGTAAGAGGCACTTTTCATATTCTTACGCGAGTTTCCGTGCTAAAGAAATACTTACAAACTTATGACAAGACATGTGAAAAAAGCTAAAAATAAGATATATAAATGTATACCGACTGTTTGTTTTAGAAAAGCTTTCAAGTGCTTTCGTATTTATGGTTTTTAGGCACTTTATCGCACTTTTAATGAATTACATTTTTCCATATATATGTATAATATTAATAAAAATCTAATAATATAAAATAATTTATGATATATTCTTATATAATACATTTTAAAATTATTGCTAAAAGATCAAATACGAAAGAGGCAAGTTTTCTGAAAATTTATAAATTCATTCTTTACATTCTTTATCATTGATGTATACATTTTTATTAATTATTATTTTTGTTATTGAATAACAAGTAGTAATGGTAAATAAAGGCAATATTATTATAAAACTTTAAATTGTGCACAGATATAATAATTAACAAATTATTTAATTTTAAAGTAGTAAAATTTTCCATTTTAATTATTAGTTTTGCTTTCAAATATCTACACTTTACTAAAATTACCTTGTTAAAAATAAATTTACTTCATAAAAAAATTAAACGGATAATTTATAAGGAAATTATCCGAGGTGTACCTTACGTATTTTTGATATTATGATATGTTGTAGCATATCAAAAAATATTAGACGGGAGTTTTTCTACGTGTTTTCTACGTTTTTCTATTTAAGGCGATTTAAGGGATGAGAAAGTTTACCCTTGAAAATCGTTCGAAATTAAACTTCAAAAGAAATATTATTTCTTTTAAAAAATACTTTTGTGGAAATTGTTTATACTTCAAAGGTTTGCATCCCCTATTTTTACAAGGATAAATATGAATTTTTTTTCTTTTTTTCTCTAGAAATTATTTAATTAAACAAATCTCATGAACAATCATTCTATGATAAATAATATTGAGATGTAAAGTTGACGTGTCTTTGGGTTTTTGAGAAAAATATATTAAAAACATATAAGAAATATATTTGTACGTAATTATACAACCATTTAAGAGGTAAAAAACACTTTATAGTTCACACCTGATAAATCTTTTTTTTATTAAAGAAAACTATTTTCCAGTGTAAACTTTAAGGGTGCTCTTCATCCCTTAAAATTCCGAGTTAGCATGTAAAAAAAATACGTGTCTAATATTTTTTGACATGCTACAATGTATCACAATATTAAAAAAGTCGGTGAGGTACACCTCGGGTAGTTTCCTTAGAGTCTTTTTAGAATAAGACATTTGTTTTTTATTATTATGTATTAAATTGCAGATATTCAATGTACGATGCCAGTTTAGAGTATTATTGAATATTATTTCTTAGAGCTTAGTGATAGCATAAATAGAATAATAAATACAGCCCGTGCTATGTCTTTGTAATGAAATATTAAAAAATGTTCTTATCAACTTAACGCTACTGACGATGATGATATTCACTCAATGCTTCATCTAAAAAGTCAATCGAAATTTTAACGAAGAAATGAATAAAGTAGAATAAGAACTAGTAATATATTAATATTTAAATGTTTTATGAATTTAAAGCATTTGTAGGTCTTAAAAGTAAATCAATTGCAATCGATAGTCAACTACTATATGAAATGATAATCAGTAAAACCTAATAGACAAATCATTTATGAATAGCTGAAAAATGTTTCATGTTTCTTATAAGTTTAACTTTTCATTCCTCGTTATTTTCAGCAACATTTCATAAAAACTAACAAAATTTTTTAAAATAATTTACAAGAATTTACAATTGATTGTTTAGACTGGTATATCTAAATCAAATTCTAAATTTAACTTTAATTTCTTATGTTTAGTGACAATCCATCTTAATAGTTTGATTACAATATTATCCTGAATTTAAAAGCTCAACCGTAGTTGCACGAGGATCTATGTGCTTACGTCGGTACGTTTAAATCGAGTAATAATTACCCGCTCATTTTGCAGACGGTGTGTGGCAGTTTGGGCACATTGTTGAAAGCGCGCGTGGCATCACAGTCTGGCTCGTCATCCAAGCATTCGCAATCGCCGACGGATAAACAACAGCAACAGCAGGTGCTAGAGAGTGCGAATGTAACGGCTATAGAGGAGGATGTGGAGGTTGCTGCTGACCGAGAATATGACGATAAGCAGCGGTTGGCCACGACTAGGAAGGTTGACCTCAACTCCAAGGTCGGCTCACACCTCGACAAGCTCGACTCTCTCATAACAAAAGCGGAGAACGCCCAGTACAGTATCAAACAACAAACTTCGCAGATGAAGCAATTCTTCAAGTGAAATTCGCTATACAGTATTCGCGAGTACATTGTATACTTTTTGAAAATTTGCCGGAAAACAATAATTTAATTTTGATGCAGTCGAGGCTATCTATTTTGAAGTTTTTTATGTCTCGATAAACTTCAGAAGTATCTTTGCTCAAAATTCTTATTTATTTTTATTGCAGTAAGAATTCACTTCTCATTGAGCGTATGTACCTCTAGACTTCTTGTAGATTTATTCATTAAGAATGATTTTCTCACGAATGGTTTTCTTAAATTATTAGTTCTAGATTTATAATGGCTTCGTTATAATGACCGAATTTATAGTTTAATATTAGATGGTTAATAAAATAGAGCAATAAACTAAGCCCTGCACGATTACTTTCGAGGATTCCGAATATTGGCTTGGATTCCTGTATTATTGGCAGTTATGGTATAGTAGTTTTGATAATTTTAATATTATATTTATCAAGTGCATCAAAATTATTATTTTAAAACAATTATCTTAACAGAAAAGTTCCAAAACTTATTGAAACTGTCCATAATTTTGAATAGAAACGTAACATAAAATCGCATTATTAGCACGCAAAAGTCCAAAAATGTAGAAACTATTAAATCTACGTATCGCTAAAGAATATTTTTTAATAATGAAAGATATCAATTACATACTTAAAGAAAGCCTTATATTATTATTATGGTCAATGAGTTTCGTCATTAATTTGTAAGACAACTATTTTGATCAAATTTCACTTATGTTTGGTTCTATTACTGACATTTAATAACTTTATGGAGAAATAGTTCTTTCGAATAATTATAAACATAATAATATTTCAATGAACAAAATTATATCTTTATACATATATATTGATTTAGTTATTTCAAGAATGGAATCATGAGTTTTCTACGTTAGAAACTAATTGATAATTATTACTAGTATTCTAAACAATTAAATATTCATTTAAATGTAAAAACTTTTGAAAGAGGATAGCAAATTTAACCTGATGTTCACGAATAAATATAAATTGTCCGAAAGTTTTACTCTTGTAGACTGCAAGTAAAAATTATTGTTTATTTATTTATTTATTTATTTTTTGATTTATTTATTGTTGAAACTAAAGAAAATATTTTTTTTATTGTACCCGCAATTTCCCTTAAATAATTACGTTACACTTAAGTTTAAATAAATGCATTTTTTATTAAAATGAAATAAGTCTTTAGTTGGATAAGTATGTCGAATAAATATAGGCTTATAGCGATCCCGAGCGGGTTCGTGCCAGTGTATAGCAAGCATGTCCATTGTGCTTTGAAGCAAATCTTTACTCCAATTAAATTTAGAACAGTTAACAAAATTTATATAATTCTTGTTTATATAGGAGCGAAATGTTTAGCTTAAATTTTATATCATTTTCTTTATGAAAAACTAATAAACTTGTCACGAATTATAATGGATCGTTACTATAAAACTTTAATAGGTTGAATATTTCTTTTAGTTTTACTTATTACATAATAAAATTTAATTTGAAAATACAAGGTTCCTGCATAGATTTTTACTTGTAGTCGTATTTTAGATCATTATACACAATTGTACAAATAAAACGTGATATATTGAACTACTTTTTGTCATAAATCAGTATAATCGAAAAAATGGATGTATTATGTGACTATAAATGATTATCTTATATTATATGTATAAAGGATTGTTTAAAAAATTTTAAATACACAATGAAATAATTTAAAACATCGAAGTAAATTAATGAAAGGAAAGCTTTGAAAAATATTAATATACATATGAAATTATTCAATGACGAATTAGGACCTTTGTTTTATTATAATTTCGTGATAATAATTTTGTAAATTATACATATTTTTCTAGAAAGATGAATACCTTTTCAAGTATATTCAATTATTATTTATAAATTATTACCCATACCAAAATTGTAATAATTATATGTTCTTTTAACACCAAATTTTACATATGTAAAATGTGAATATTTTATAAATTTTACAATCAATCTTTGTAATTTTCTGATCAAAGTGATACACAAGAAATTTAGAGAAATTTTCTAAATACATTTAGGTTTTGCAAGATGCATAAAAGAATATACTTTTATTGTTATAAGATTTTAGTATTTAAATGTATAGTATTTTCGTGATTACATCAAAATAATTGAGATGAGTGTTCGAATAGGAATAGCGAATGAATAACTTTGTATATTACAAGAATATATAATTTTTAAAAATTTTCTTAACATAATAAAAATTAATTATATTATTGAGTTTTATTTGTAGTTTGCTGTACATGATTTTGAAAATTTACAAATTATAAACAAAAGTTTTGGAGAATTAAATGTTGTGCATAAAACAAAAATTTGTAAAAAATATTACACTATGATCGTGCAACATATGGTAAACATATAAGTAAGAGGCAGAAAAAAATATTAAAATAAGTTTTATCATGTATTTAAGAAGATTGATCAAACGCCTTGCATATAAAGATTACATATGATGTATGCATGTATGCAAGCGGTTTCATTTAAAAAATATGTCGGAAAACTGAAACAAACTTTTTCATTTAAGTTATTTTAAGTTTTTTGTACAAAGTATTTTGTTAGTTATGAAATTTATAATAATATATTTTTAATTATTTTCATGCATCATTCTAATTTATTATTGTAATGGAATTAATTATAGTTACCTTTTTACACGTTTCGTTTATTATACATAAATTTAAGTGAATGTTTCACTAGAATAAATTTAGATAAATTTTAGTTTCAATTCAAGAGAAAAATAAATTTCAATACTACAATATTTAACAATGAATAAATACTAAAATTTTGAAGTAGAAAAAACTTATACATTGGTTAGCAAAATTGAACTATTGTTATTACTTTGTACTGGAAAATTTCGATTTTCAAAGTTATTTTCATCAATAATATTTTGTTTATAGAATTTTTGTCGAAGTACTAATAAAATTAATATTTCAAGTATTATATATTCTTGCATTTATAGTTTATCTAATTGGTCAGAAAAATATATATTCGAACAGCGTCTGTGAAATTAAACATGATTCTAAAATAACTACATTTACCAATAAAGTAAGTAAAATATACAATTTTGAAGGCCTAGTATACTTTTTTACTGTATGTAATTGAATTGAATGATCTTTTTAACTAAATTCATAAAAATATACATAATGATATAATAAAAGTAATTAGCATATTTTTTAACGAATTAAGGATGTATTAACAACGTATTTATTCAATGTCTGTTCGAATAATATTTTTATAGTATTACGTATTTCTTATATTGCAAATTTAATCTATAAAAATACCATAATTGACTTTATATGTGATTGTATGAAATAAATATTTTAAAATACATGTAATAATTTTATTTATAAAACTTGACTGTGTAGCGTAAATACTCTCTAGATGAACTGGTTAGGCTATATAAAAAAGAAGTGACTAAACTTAAAGACAATGTTACGAATTTAATTCATATTATTTTATTAAGTAATTTTTAGATTTTATGTATTAAGTTATTTAGATAAAATCTGAGATAATTCCAAAATTAGAGATAATCATTTCTTGAAAAAATATATAATGCATTATAAAATTATATACAGTACATGTTATTAATTAAAACTACGCTTATGCCTGTAATTATATTGTACTTATAAACATATTAAAATAATAAAAAATCGTTAAATGTTCACGATCTCTATGACAAATACGTATTTCAAATTATAAAAACATTGTACGCTGTTATTTAACAAGCTTGTTGATGCTTAAAGAAGCAATAAATTTTAATGTTGAAAAAACTTGAGTAATATTTTTTAAACAGTATCTTACATTTTAGAGGTTCGTTAAATATCTCTATTATTGTCATATAGCGCATTCTTAGGTAATTATGACTACACAAATAAGTAATTATGTATAAAAATATAAATTTAGATTTAAAATCTGTGAGAGGGAGCTACTCCATAGAAATAAAAAATAAAGAAAAGTAAAGATAAGGTATAACATATTCGAATTATCTTTGAAGTAATTACACCGAGAAGTAATAAATCAGATAACCAGATATTATCTTAATGTAATAAAAATTAAAAAATTTGATTATTTAGAAATAGACAAATAATTTCAAATATACATTTATTTGTGGTTAAAAAAATAAGGGGTGGGGTTTCATACAGTCTATAGAAGTATAATATTGCGGTTAAGAGTTTAAGCGTATGAATAAAAAATTTCTTTCGCTATTATAAAGGGTCAGCTTTGTTCTTTGCCCCAGGAGAGATAAAAAGGAAGAAACTACACGAAATGAAATGAGATACTTTACGATAAATATCAGTGATTATGGAAAAATTGTAAATCATCAAATTCATAATAAGACACGAAATTTTGTATAACGTTAAAAATAAAAAAGTTTTCAGAGTAATAAGTTTTCCTATTTATAAGAATTTTAATATTAAAGGTACGCGTTATAAACATAAAGATACATATAAAATAACCTTCCTAATAAAATAGCATTCCCAGACGATGTCATGTATACTTAAACAGATCAATTTGTAATTAATGAAAGACATCATTGAAACGTTTTACGCATTGAATTCTTTATAAAAGCAAATTGCAATAATAATAATTTTTTATTATTATTTATAATTAAAACTTGATTAGTAATAAATAAAATCAAAAGTAAGATTATCGTAGTAAATATATTTGATGCGTTTAATTTAAAAAAAAGATTTAAATATTAAAATAATATATGTAACCTGATCAAAGTACTTAATATTATTTCTTAACGATTACTAAAAAAAGAGATGAACCAAAAGTAATAAAGTAAAGACCTGCATTAAAATAATGATTAAAGACTATTTAATAAGTCTAATACATTATGGATAATTGATATTTTTTATTTATATTATATTAAAGATATTTTGGTATTAATAAAAATAATATTCAAGTATTAAGACCTGACTAATAATAATCAAGAAGACTAAAATTTTAAATATATGTAATTAAAAAATGAGAACTTCACGTAGACATTAGTTTCAATTAAGAGGATTTTCTCGTCCAATCAAATATAACACAAGGCAAGAACAGTAATTTAAGTTTTTATAAATTATATAATTTGACATTTAAGAAATTATTTGGAATTAATTATTAATAATTTTATCAATAAATTTAGTTCGTACTTAAGTGATATTTAATTAAATTGTCAGCGTAAATTTGGACGTAAATGATCAACAAACAATTCAGAACTGGTCATTTGAGGCAAAAAATTAGTTTTGAATAATAGTATAATAATTATTTATTAATTACGAGAAAGATAAAACTCAATAAAATGAAAGTTGTAAAATTAAAAAAAAATATCCAGAAATGAAAGTTGTAGCTCAACTAAAAATACCAAAAGAATCATTTAAATTTATATAAATATGTTTTAGCTTGAGTAGGAAAAAATTTTAAATAAGTAATCTGCTCCTTATACAATATATACTTATACAACTGATTTAAATCTGTTGTAAATTTTAATAAACTCAATCAGTTTTACTGTAGTAAAAGTACTTTTCTATATAAGCAAATTAGTTTTATTATCTTGCACAATTATTTAGTTCACTAGGTGCTATTACATCCAAGAAATTATAAATACGATATGTATCATTTGCAACATGTTATGTAATTGAGTTGATTGTAACTTATTATAAATATTAAATATCATTGATAAATGTCAGATTTTCTTATCAACAATGGTATTTTGAGATCTAAACTTTTAAGCTAGTATATAAATTATCCGCATTTGTTAATAAAAAGGAAATTTACTAAAATAGAATTTGTTGTAAATAACTTCAATGTTTTTTAAAGATAAAATTATTATAATTCTTTTATTGTTTATTTTATAATATTTAACGAAAAAAATATTGTATTAGTTTTATTACTCAAATATAATCTAAATTTTATGGAAAAAATCAAAATGCCTGTGATTAATCGATGATTCACATTCGCTTTTAGATACAATGAAATATACGTAGTGCTATGAAATTTTATGAAATTTTATGCATCGTACCCTCTTATAACCTTGTCGGTAATTTTCGGTACTTGGTAGTGACATTTTCGTTTATAGTTTTAAATGTTTGTTTGCAAGATAGCGTGGTTGGTATTATTTGCGGCAGCGTCGAGACGCGGGAATCTTGGACTCAATACGTGTCCGATCTGAATTTTGAAAGCCTAACTTGCTCTGTGCAATTGTGATGCGTGAATTGTGACGTCAGTCGGTACGAAAAGATGTCCGTGTCCAGGTTATATAGAAACGAGCGGTTACGGCGGATGGTGGATTATTTTCACGTTTTCTTCCGAAAATATCAATGAATATCGGAGGGAAAATGCAAAACACTCTACCAGTCTCGCCACGAGTATTCGCGGCTATACAGACTGTGAATACTTACGAACTTGCTCAGTGTACGGAGCGCGAAGTGCGTCCGATATTGCCTTGTTTGGTTAGAATGAGTCTTATTGCACCGCTTGATACTACGAATGAGTGTATCGAGGCTCGAAAAGAGATACTCACGATATTATCAGGAATTGAGTCCGTCAATTCAATGGTGGCTCTTTTGTCAATCGATTTTCATAGTCTAGAAATTGATGTGCGAAGAGAACAGCAGCTCAGGTGAGTGCAGTACTTGTTGATCCTAAAATTGAACAGACTCGGATGTTTATATTTAAATATTTTTTAATTTGTATATTTGAATTAATGGCATAATGTTATTATCACATAATTGCTTACGGAGTTTGAATCATTATTAATTTATATTTCAAATATTTAATTATATAATTTTCATACAATTATTAAACTGTATAATGGATTACTTTTTCTTTTATAATTATTGTATTATCTTACATAATATGATTGTTGTTTGCTTTAGGCAGAAGAAGGGTAATGTACAAGGAGATAGTATTTTGGCGCAGTCGCTACAAAGTGCACTCATCTTAGAATTTGAACGTAGCGATGCCAATCGACGCATACGCTTGGTTTTGAGTGAAATTTTGTTTATAGCATCACAAATTCAAGAACTCCAAAAGAACCAGGAATTTCAAATTAAACAATCAGACTTATTTGATAGTGTTGTATACATGGAAGAAATTAGTTATGTTATATGTATTGCTTTGGCTGAATTGCCTGATCTTTTATCAATACCTAATATATCTGAAACTTTACTGCACATAAAACATGGACCTGAAATAATATGTTGGATTGTTGCCAATAACCCAGATTGTTTTATGGAAGTTTGTTCATACTTAATAGCTAATGGAGAGCGCCAGGAAGAATCTGCATTGAGCAATATAAGAACTCAAACTTTAACAATGTTGTGTCAAATGAATCCAAGTCAAGCACTTGTAATACGAGCAAAATGCATTGAACTTTGTAGGATGCCAGCTTTGGCTATAACTTTAAGTTTAGAAAATGATAGTATAAATGCTTCAGTATCAAAAAATGATATAGTTGCTTTTATTTCTGGTCTTCTACTTGGTAGTGACCAACAGGTAAAGAGCATTCTTATGGAATTTAATTTGTATTTTATATTTACTTTATAGATAAATATGTACTTATGCATTAGAGATTTTTTGTTTATAGCATTATATAAATTAAATATTTTGTATTTTTCAATGGACATGAAAAAAGTCTATTTAATATTTATAATAGAGTAAGATATTACAGAAACTATTACAAAAACTATTATTTTTTGAATTTAAATTAATTTTTTTTATTCTTAGGTTAGAACATGGATTGTGATGTTCATAAGAAATAGTCAGAAAAGAAAATGGGAATCGCACACTGCTCTACAGGCATTGAGAGATGAATTACTACGAAGACTACAAGCGATAACTGTACACAGCTTAGATGGACAGCTAGCCGAATGTCGAGTCGTACAAGCAAGCGCACTGCTAAGGTTGTATTGTGCTCTTCGTGGCATTGGAGGTATAAAATTTCAGGATGAGGAGGTTACGATGATTGTGAAACTTCTAACGTCTCATCCGCCTCCTTCACCCGCCGGAGTTAGATTCGTTTCTCTAGGACTTTGCATGCTCATAGCTTGCCCTTCTTTAATTGGACATCACAATTTAGAAAAGCCAAGTATTGAGTGGGTACAGTGGCTCGTTCGTGAGGAAGCGTACTTCGAGAGTGCTAGTGGAGTATCAGCTAGTTTCGGTGAAATGCTGCTTCTTATGGCCATTCACTTTCATAGCAATCAGCTGTCGGCAATTTGCGAGTTAGTATGTGCGACATTGGGCATGAAGATACCTATAAGGCCGAATAATCTAACACGCATGAAGCAGATTTTCATGCAGGAGATTTTTACGGAACAGGTGGTAACGTCACACGCAGTTAAGGTGCCTGTGACTGCTAATCTCAATGCTAATATACCTGGATTTCTACCTGTTCATTGTATACACCAGCTTCTCAAATCACGAGCTTTCTCCAAACACAAAGTTCCTATCAAGAACTGGATTTATCGACAGATATCCGATAGTGTGCCACCCCTTCATCCAGTGCTGCCAGCCCTCGTTGAGGTGTACGTTAATTCGATCCTTGTGACGAATAATAAGGCTGTCGAGCACACAAACAAACCGATTACTGAGGATGAGATCAGACGGGTTTTTCAAAATAGCGTATTCGGGGCAAATTTTGACTTGAAGAGAAAAGGTGGATATATCGCGAAACCTGAGGTTGAATGTATGAAGGTAGTTGAAGCTCCGCGGCCATCTCTAACTTCCCAACTACTGCTTTTGTATTATTTATTATTGTACGAAGACGTGCGATTAGCAAATATGCATAGCTTTATATCGCAAGGCAGAAAGGTTAAGTCGTATACGACTGAATTTCTATCTGAGTTGCCAATAAAGTATTTGCTTCAGCAGGTTCAGAGGGACCAAATGAGCTATGCAGGACTCTTTTCACCACTTCTCAGATTATTAGCGACACATTTTCCTCATTTGTCGCTAGTTGATGATTGGCTTGACGATGAAACGATAAATATTGACACCGGCGCTAGGAATCACGAGGCAATAATTATTAACGAATCGACTATCAGGGAAGCCTTTGATCACATACAGAGTTGTCCATCAAGAACTGGAATGCTGCTCAGGCAACTTATGTTAATGAAACCTACTGATATTTGGCCTTATGCTAAGACTATTGTACAGTACTTAAAGAAGATTTTAGATGAAAGGATACCTAGATATATACAAGGTACCATTTTCGTCTTTGGCTGCTATATATTTATGTTAAATTTATAAGAAGTAATATTTAGGCAATTAAATAAAAATATTCAATGATAAAAGGAATTATATTTTTTTCTGCTAAAATAAATTTTCCAGAAGATTATTTCTTCATAAAAATATTATATACAAATTCAATTAATAGAAACCTCTTTTATTTTTAGTAGTCAATAAACATATTTGAAAAAGTAATATTTTTTAAATAGTAAATTTTAAATTTTTATATAATTGTGGTTTAAAAGATAAAACATCCTTGGTAAGAGATTATTATCACGTTACAGCAGCTAATCATATTATAATGGAATTTATATAATTATTATATTTGCTTAGGGAAAAAATATATAAATATTTATTTTAATTTAGAGTATTCAAGTGTACTATTTCCCTTGATCGTATGTCTTAAAGACAATTTTTTTACTTTATAAAATATTTAAGTTTATTCTATCTATAACATTATAGATTAATAAAATTCAAATAATTTAAATAAATGTTTATATATTTTCTATCAATTTTCTTGTCTAGGCAAATTTTGTAGATTCAAATATTTTCTTAATAATGCTTATGTGTTTTTTGAAAAGTAAGAGGAAATCCTAAAACATTAATCTCAAAGATTAACATCAACTGTACCTTGTATGCATTGTTTGAACCTTGTAAAAACTGTAATTTCATTACATATCAGAATTAGTTTTTCGTATCAATTTATTTTCAATTTTTTAAGAATAATATTTTCTACATTTTAAATAGAATTACAATTTTGTGAATAAACACTTAATGTATATTTTTTTCATGTTTCAGAACTTTATCAACAAGTGTGGTTGAGGTTGAATACAGTACTACCTCGCTGTTTGTGGGTACTTTCAATAAATGCACTGTTTATAGAAAATTCAGCTGTGGCAACTGTTTTTTTAACGCAAGAAAATATTGTTCTGGATCCACTTCAAGTTTTAAGATGCGATATGCGGGTGTTTCGTTGTGCACCTGTTTTATCTGTGATACTTAGGTAATTATTATTTTATATTTATAAATTAAAAATTTTATAGTTATAGCAATTTAATTGTTTTGAAAATGCAGTGGACGAAAATAATTTTTTTTAATTGTTGAAAATTGAAATAATTTATATCGTAATACTATATACTAATATTTTTTATTATTCAACCAATTTAAGAATTCATAATTGCAATCTTGAAAAATTAAATAAGGTTTATAAATTTAGAAAAGTGTGATAATGATTATAAAACTAAAATGTTCAGTCTATATCATTGTAGAATACAACATTTGCTTACAACATTTGGTCAATTCAATCAATAATATTCTTTTTATTTTTAAATTTGTAGAATTTTACAAGCAACATTAGCAGCATCTCGATCTCAGCTATCCAGGCATATGCAAGATAGACCCTTGACAGAGAAAATCGGACAATTGACTAGTGAAGTAGAAAGAGAAGAACTTAAAACTGCTCTGATTGCCGGACAAGAGAGTGCTGCTGTACAAATTTTATTAGAGGCATGTCTTGAAACGGAAGAGGATAGAACGGTTGCTGGACAAATGTGGTCTCTTAGGGAAATAAGAAGTGTTGTTTGTTCTTATCTTCATCAAGTTTTCATTGCTGATCCTTCTCTTGCAAAGTTGATTCATTTTCAGGTTAATTATTTCTTCTATAAACAAAGTATTAAATTATTAATATACTTTTAAAATTTATTGTAAAAAATTTTTTCTTCATTAAATAAAAAAATAAAAAAGTTTACATGCTTTAATACTTTTATGATTAAATAATTTTTAAATTTAAATTAAATTTTAATTAAATTTAAATTACTTTTAAATTAAATTATATTCCATCAAATTAAGATGTAAGAAAAATTCTAATAGGATAATAATATAATCAAATCATTTTATTTGAACAGGGTTATCCTAGAGAGCTAATACCAGTCACAGTTGCAGGAATTCCATCTATGCATATATGTCTTGACTGGATACCAGAGTTGATGGCCCAACCTGAGTTGGACAAGCAGGTTTTTGCTGTAGACCTTGCTTCACATTTAGCAGTCCAGTACGCATTGCCCAAAGCTCTGTGCGTTTGCCGTTTGGCGATAAATACATTGGGTACACTTCTCGGCGCTCTGCCTTCGAAGGATCGCGTTTCTCTTTTTATGCCAATTTTACCTGCAATGACGAGGATTGGCTTTGCTTTTCCACCGCTTGTGGATGGCGCTATTGATTTACTTGTGCAACTCGGTAGAGTTAGCTCAGCTCAGGCGGCCCTGGGGGACGAGTCGGCTGAGATCCTTTGCCAAGAAGTCAACGTAACCTTTTCGTGCCTGCTTCAGAAAGCCGTTCTTCAGTCGAGTGTTTATTAAGATTCAAGTCTTTATTTTACATAGTTTTTCCCATTCTTTTTAAATATACGTTAAAATTTATATATTTTTACAGATTTTCTTTGTTGGATAATCATTAATGGTACGTGTTTCAGGAATACGAAATAGATGTATAACTAGACTGTTTCATCGAAATTCTTAATTTTATGTAAAATAGTGTTAGAGCAGTTTTGACGAATCAAGCACTTTCTTATGTATTGAAATATGAGTTTCAATGCAAGATTAGAAAGTTGTATTTATGGTAGATACATTTTAGTTTTAAATATACTTTAAATATTTTATTCAATACTTTTTTCGTGTAAATTGATGTTAATGAAATTATGAACATAGTTAATTAAAATTATATTGTATCTATCTTAAATGTAACTTATATATAAATAACTTCTTTACTGAAAGATGTTAGATCAGATCAAGTATCTAAAATTTGTAATTAAATTTGTCTTTACAATGAAACAGTCTTCAGTTATCAAGACATATTTCAAGCAATTTTTTATCTTATAATCAAAATATGTAGAAATTTATAAATTATAACCTTTACTTGAATATTCATAATATTCAATTAAAAACGTTTGCATACATGTTTTTTATTTTTCAAATAACATTGTTAAGTAAACTATATTATTCAATTCTTTAAATAACAAAAATAGAAATACTGTTCTACAAAATTAAATGTTTAAGCTTGATCGAAGAATTAAGACCAAAACCCTGTTATAATTATGTACATATATTAGAGATAAAATATGTATTTTATTGTTTATAGACTTCTAACAATTAAGGATTTGTAATAAAAATTTGTAAATTCAAAGCAAAGTTTCATATATATATATATTAAAACGCAAAATTCAATTTACTAAGTATCTTACATTTTTTTTAATATCTTAAAAATTATATTTAAAATATTTCTGAACTTTTTATAAAATTTAAATTTGTATAGTAATATTGAATTGAAAATATACAGATTCTAAGAATAATAGTGCTTTATATTTATTATAAATCTGTATGCATCTCACAGTTATGGTTTAATACTATAATATTTAATTTGTTAAGCTATTATAAATATTTATAAAAATTTATCATTCCGTTTTTCTTTTTAAATACATTTCAAGTGATTTTCTAATTTTATTTCGGTGCTCATCTAAAATATTATTCATTTGTACGAAAAACGTTTCAGCGGATTCTTTTATATGTCCATTCTTTCGAAGCACTGCTTCTCTTTTATCAATAGACTCTGTCAATTGTTGAGTTATTATTTCTAATTCATTAGATGTCTTAATAATTAATTCATTCAGATCTGTAATGCTGTGTTGTAACTTTTTTATTTCTTCACGTTTTTTATTTTCTTTATATTTTAGTTCCTGCTTGCGTTTTTCTTCTGAGGCTTTTTTCTTTTCTACTTTTTCTGAAAGAGTATCTCTTTTAGTTTGCATTGCCTCTATATTCTGTTTATGGGATTCAAGTAAAGTTGTTTTTTTATTTAATTCATTGATTCGTTCTTGAATGAATATATTCATCAAGACTTTTTTTTCTTCTAATCTGTTCATAAAGTTAGGTTCACATATTCCATTTTCTGGCATTAATAATTGATCAATATTAATATTGCAGTCAGAAAGTTGTATAAAAAGTGCCTGATTGTAGGCTAGTATAGCTTTTACGAGATTTGTATTAGATGAAACTAAGCGTATATCTAATGAATATGCTTCTTTTTTAATTTCCTCCAAATGAGCTTCAAAATTTTGAATATAAGTTTGTTGTTCAGTGCAAACCTTCACTATTTCGTCTCTTTCAGTAACAGACATAGGCTGCTGTTTTATGATATTATTTAATTCTTCTTTAGCATTCTCTAATTTTTCAATATCCTTAGTAAACATTATTGAATCCTTATTCAGTTGTTCAATTTCTTTGAAAGTTTTCTCAATATATTTTTCTTGTTCAATAATATGTTCTTGTTGCTTAATTCGATCTTTCTTAATATTACTTAATATGTCCTGTAACTCATTTACTTCTTCATTGATTGAATTAGTTTTTTCCTGTTCCATTTCTAAATTTTCCAGAACTTTTTCAAATTCTAAACGTACTTGTTCGTACTTTTTAGCATTTATTCCTCGTCTTTCAGCTTCTTCTTGAAAAAACTGTTGTATAATTCTTTCTTCATCTTCTGGTTTTTCTTCATTCCAAGCTTTATAACAATTAATCATTACAAGGAAAGTGTTTCTATGATTTTCCTTTTCTTCTTCAGACTCTCCAAGCATTGGTAATCTTTCAAGAGTAAATATTTCACTAGCTAAATCCTTAACTTCACATAATTCAACAAGCCAGCAAATCCAACCGATAGCATGAGGCCAGGAATGCATTGTATTTGCAGTTTTTAACCAAGACTTGTTCATTAATCCTGGGTAATGAAGTTTTTTTGCTATTTTTGGAATTTCCTCAGTATAATTAGTGGCAGTCAATGATTGCTTTATATCAAGAAGCTTAACTAATAAATTAGTTGCTTCAACAAATATTTTTAAAGTGAGTGGTTTCAAACTTCCATTATTATTTAGAATTGCACTTTGGCCAATAGAGTGAAAATAATTATCTATCTTGCTTAATGCTTCATTTTGATAATTTTTGTCATTGAGTGGTCGGTTATCTTTTTTGGGACCTTTGGGTGCAAGAGCACTTGCTCTTTCAGCAGAAGATGCTCTAACACTCCTTCCATCACTTGTTGGTATTATGTGTCTAGATCCACTTGCCATTGGAGTAATATATCCTTTCGATGCTAGATTAGCTTGATCAACGTATGATGCTCTGCCTCTATTACCTTCAATTGTATGTGTGTAGCGGTTGTTCGTCATTGGAGAAATTGCTGATGAAGCTGTAGTATATTGACCTAGCGATGTTTTTGCACCTATGATGAATAAAAAATTAGATAATTTAATTTAATATCAATGTGTAAATTTCCTTTATAATAGTTATTTCAACTTAATTTTTACTATGTTCTAATTGAGTGTAACAAATTGTTCTTGAATATTTAATGTACTCTAAAAGGTATTTTATCTTTTAATTTAAAAAAGTTCAAGTTATCAAGAAAATTCAATAATTAGCTGTAATTAGGAATTTACATACCTGTAGTAGGCCTTAGGTTTGATTTTCGCAAGCCACTAAGTCTATCAGAAGAAGAACTACGTATACGTAGTTTTGGAATCATTGTATCTTGTATACCAAAATTTTGATCTTTTGTTTTTGTATTTTGTGGTCTTCTTGAATCAATTCGCAAAGAAGTTTTCTCTTGATCTTGCTGAGAAAATCGTCCAGGATTCGAGGAGGATTGACGTTTTGTAGTAATCGAACTTTTTCTCATATTGCTGATCATTTATATACTTTCAAATTTATTCAAACTAACGCCTTACTTTCATTTACTTACTCCTCTCAAAAAAACTCGCTCAAAAGTTATTAATATAAGTATACATCGGTTGTTCCTGGCTATTATTTAAAAACTTCAAATAACCGTTACGATTCTTATTATCCCGGCAAAAATGATGCATTCGCGTGGTGGCATTGTTTACACAGTTCCACCAACTTATAAATACAAAATGTTAGGTTTGAATATTTATTCGTATGACAGTCAACTAATATTTAACTGAATCTAATAAGCTTTTTTAAAGATTGAAAAAAATTTTTATTTAAAATAATGTCCGGAAAAATACTAAAAAATATTTATAAAAGTTATGGTTATAAGTTATAGCTGAAATTACCAAAATTAATGAAAAAGATAGAATATAATATATTTAAAGAAATAAAATTTTAATATTAACAAATTAAACAGTTAAATGTTTTAATATAACCAGAATAATAGAGTAATTATTACTACTGTAGATTTTTAATGTTTTTATATTGTCAACAATGCAGTATAGGTTAGTGCCTTGCTCACTAGTTCATTCTTTGGTTCCGAATTCGGTAACGAATAATAATTATCTTTAGCGGTTAACACGTTTCGTGTCGTTCAAGACTTAAAAGTAAGTATAATTTAAATAAATTGTTCAAAAATACTTGTTTAATTATTTAAATTAATAAGTAAAATTTTAGAATCAATTGAAAAATACATGGATTCCATAAAATTGAATAGTGATCCAAATGGATCTTTATTTTATTTTGTCTCATTAATTTCGTTTATTTATAATTATGATACTAATTATATTACATTTAATGATGAATTAAATTTTCACCATCTTTCGACTGATATGATATGATGGCTATTTTTATACTGAATTGTTTTTTAAAATGCTATCGTAAATATTTAGCGTATTTTTAAATAAATTAATCTAAAAAGTTTTATAATTCTTTATAGAATGCGTTACGTGGCTGCTTACCTTTTAGCTGTTTTGGGAGGTAAAACTTCTCCGAATCAGAATGATATTGAAAAAATTCTCTCATCTGTTGGTATTGAAGTTGACGTAGAGAAGCTCAAGAAAGTTCTTTCTTCACTTAATGGTAAAAACATTGAAGAAGTGATTGCTCAAGGTACGTTTTAACAATTATGTGTCATTTATCAAGAATATGAATTACTTGAAGTATAATTTTTTGATGTTCATTGTAGGTCGTGAAAAACTTTGTTCAATGCCAGTTGGTGGTACAGCAGTTCCTGCAGCGACTGCACCTGGTGCAGGTGGAAGTATTGCTGTTACTGAAGAAAAGAAAGGTTAGTATTTTCATTTTTTTTATTTATAAAAATTATTAAACACTTATAGTAACTTTTAATTATTAAGTTTCACGAAGTATAATATTTATTATTAATAAATGCTCTAGGAATATGTAGTTAATGACAAGTGGTAATGTTTTTTAGAAATTTTCCTTTTATATTAAAAACGAGATATTAGTTTTCCTTATAATTTTATAAATTTGACTAAATAGATGAATTTAGATTTTTTTATATAAATCAATTATAAGTAGTTGAGAAAAAATAAGCAAAGTATTGATTATAATATGATTAGAAAATCAATATATTTTTATTTAATGATATATTTAAAAAGTGTAGAATTCTTAATATGGGTTACTGTAAGTAAATAACAATTATAATCTTAAAATATTAAGTTTATATCAATTATTACATGTTGAAAAATTAATTTGTAAAATTAAGTTTTGTAAAATTTGATATTTTATTATTTATTCTATGTTCTCATTTAAATTGAAATAAGATTGTCGTGATTGTTCTGCATACACTATATAATAAAGAGAATTGTTTATAATAATTACTGTGAATAAATAATACTTATAATTGTTTTTAAACAATTGCAAATTTATATTAATTCAATAAAGTATAAAATGTAATGTAAATTTAATATAAGTTTTGATAAGTAAATGAAACTTCATATTTCTTTATAATTTATATTAGTATGCAAATAAAAAATTTTAAATCTATCTAGTGATGTATTAAATCAATCATCTTTCGACTGAGTCTTGTTGAAAATTTAATAACTGATTTTTACATAATATGTAAAAATTTTATTTATTTTTTATTACTAATTTTTTCATAATTGCAGAAGAAAAGAAACCAGCCAAGGAAGAATCTGAGTCAGAAGATGAGGATATGGGTTTTGGCCTTTTTGATTAAGCACCAAAATTGTAGCTGGACTTTATTCATTGATGGAAGAAGAATGTTAAATTTAATTTTTACGCTTTTTAAAAAAATAATGACTATTGTCGTGTATGTACCTGCCATTGAAGAATAAAATTTTCATATAAAGATGAAAAGATTTGTTTAATTAATTTTACAAACATTAACACTTATTTTATATTATAATTATATTATAATCTGCTGTTATGATTAAAAAACAGTGATTAAATCTTTAAATATGCTTTGGAATATCCATAAAAATTGTTTCCTTAAAAATTTGTTAAAGATGAATAACTTATTTAAAATAAATGTGTAACTTACTAAAATTAAAAATTTATTTGATAAATAAAATTTTTATAAAAGAAGTTGATCAACAGGAATACATTTAGAAAATATCTGCAATAGTACTCGTGGCTTTATAATTATTCGAAATTTATATGGTAATAAAAATTAATAGAAAAGATAAAATAATATAAAAATTAAAATTATTTTATTTTTTGAACCTACATTCTATGAATATAAATTAATGATATTCTTCAGATCGTATTTAATGCATTTGAATTTTTTATTTAAGTGTGTTTTTATGCAAAAGTTAAAATTAAATGCTTCTTATATTTCAATAATGATATCATAAGATATTAAAACAATTACATTTAAGTATGCTTTTAGTTGTAGAAAATCGTACATTTCAACAGTAATTATAACAAAAGATTACAGAAATGCAATTTTTTATTTTTTTAAGTCATTACAAACATCTGTATTTTTATAATCAAATTAAATATTTGCTCTTGAAATGTTTTTAAATAATTTAAATTGCTAATACATTTTTTCAAATTTTTGTTATTTATCGTTCAATTTATATTACCTAATAAAAATCTTGCATGCACAATATTAAATAATATTTAAAGCAATTGTAATAATCTTATATTGATCGGCCGAAGAAAATGGGATGGTCTATGGATTCGTCAATTTATCGTCGTGCTTGACTGAGGGAGGCGCGATTATCTCCGATTTAGATGGCACATGAGAAAATTCAAGCCATTACGTAAATCCATAAATGGCTTGTGGTCCGCAGGTTGACACAGATTGAACGGGCAAGGAAGTTCATCAGTGTAGGTAGTGAAATTCTATCCCTTGTATCGTATAAACGTGAAAATCAAATTTAAATATTTACTCAAATCTGTGAGTTTTTCGAAAAGGAGTTTACATCATTTTTTAAATTATATTTTAATCAAATTCGTACGTTTCAATATATAGGTATCGATACATTTCCCTATCATTAAGAGGTTATGCATTTTCTAGAAAAGCTGTTTAGAAAATCAAGAAATTGTTTTTATTTGGAATATAATTTAAATATATTTTGAAGAAGTAACATTAGCAAGTAAATAAGTTTTTACTTGCTATTTGACAGCGTAATTATTCGTATACATTATAAGAGCGATATAAGGGCATATATATATACATAACAGAAGTTACATCAAATTAAGAGAATGTATGTACGGGGTTTAAGAGACTTCTTTTCGTAGTGAAAGAAGGAAAAAAGCCATTACAGATCTAGATATTAATTAAATTAAATTAAGGATTAATTAATTACAATACGTGAAAATCGAAAAATAATTACAAAAAGGTTTCATACTACATGGTTGATTCGGATTAATGTTGGTTAATTCAGGACAGTGTGGAAAATGTATTTTGCAATCCATCCAAACATTGCTCTTCGCCCGTGACGTCTTCAGAAGACACACATCACAGTCAGGAATAAAAATACTGTTTCCGCGGATACATCTGAGAGATCAATGTACAAAGAAATCTCTGTGAGAGCACAAATCTCTCTCCAACTTACTGGCTGAAAAGGATTTGCCACTTAAAGTTCATAAATAATAATCAAATCGCATCCATCATAAATATTTATAATAAATATCGACGAACATAGTAATAAAGTAAACACAATACAATAATAATGGATAAACGAACTTTACAAAATCAAAAATCCGGACGTCAAGTCGCAGAGCGCGGTTTAACGCATCTATCTACATCTGTTGGCATTCATATTTGAGTTTCGCACGTAAGTTACCTTTGAATAATAAGTTTCTGTAATAAATTATTGATTAGGCTGGTAGTTTTTTTTAGCAAGAACAGCGGTACTGTAGTGTAGTATAAATGCTCCAATTTGAAGTCAATACAACTGTTTGCTTCGATTTTCAAATTAAACAGGATTGTTTCGTCTTTTTTAAAAATTAGTTTTAGAAACTATTAAAATGATGCATTGTTAATAATCAACTAATATTTTTAAACAAGAAGGGATTATTATAAATTTCATATAAAGTGATTTCTAAAAAACGGCAAATTGAAGCTACGATCTCAGAAGTCGTGTCGTCTCTGAATAAAATTAATTTGCTAAATACAAACATGATTAATTAATTATGTTTTACATAATAATTAATTATATTTTAATTTTTTATCTGTTATAAGTGCCGTTTTTCGCAAAAGTTGCCGAATCATGAGCATTTCACTGGATTTTAATCACGACTTGAGATTTAAAATTGTTTAATTGTGAATAAGATATTAATATTGAAGTAGTTAATGGCCCATATATTATAAAGACATATGAAATTAATTGCTATTTTATAACTACAATACGATTATTAGGCGATATATCGTAAAATTTCTACTGACAAGTAGTCGCTGCATGAAAAATATCCACTGGTGTTATATATGACGGAAAGACAAACCTATCAATATCCTCAAAATTTATTTTCATTAATAAGCTCTTTGCAATGAAAATTTTCATGATATCGACCCCGTTTATAAGGACTTGGTGAATAATAATTTGCTCAACTATTGATTAGTAGGTTATATTTAAAATTAATATAGCTTGACGCACATGTCTATCTGCACCAACAAAAATTTGAAATTTAACATCTAATAGGTTTCTCGAGTAGCAAATCAACTTTTAGTGTAACTACTGATGTTGCAGTTTTTATTTTATATAATAGTTTATGCAGCATCATAAGAATGATGGAAATACTTGGAATCACTATTGGACCTTACATCTATATTCCGTAAGAACCAATGAGGTCTCAGTGTAAGAAACTAAGCGCTTGCTTATGGGTACCGTATAAGAGATACGTTCTTCCTCAAAATCATTTTGAAAAGACAATAAAAGAAATAGGTTATCATAGGAGGGTAATTATATGATCTTGGTATTGAAGAAAGAAATTGAACTATCAATTTTTAAAACTTTAAGTAAATTGAAGAAAATATTATTCATTTCTTACCTTCAAATGCGAAACATTAAAAACAATACTAGCGAAATATTCTACGTAACACCGTAAATCATTTTATTTATATGAAAAAAATGTTTTTATATTATTTGAACGATTAATAATAGAAATCGTGGAACTAGGAAAGTTTTTTCAACAAGACGTTTTTGTTAATAGCTTATGTGCCACCATTTTTAAATAAAATTTACCAAAAAAGAGAGTGATTTACTTTTTGATTTTTATTATTGTTTTTTATTATTTTATTATTTTTGCTTAATTATTATCCTTTTTATTGAGATAATGTAAACAATGAATAAAGGATGTTGCATTAGAAGGAATATGTACTATTATAGAATTTGAGCGCTTGAGAAATGAAATCTAAATATCGGTGTTCATATGTGGAACGGAGATTTTAAGTTTCTGCATTGAAAGTACACGCAATCAGAAACAATAAGGATACAGAGCTCAGAAGAACGACATTTTCTTCTCGAGGAATATTTAAGTTTCATAGAAAAATAAATTAGTCAACAGTGGGAAAGGGTATTCTAGAAGCAGAAGCTGTGTGGAAAAGAGTTTCGTTGTGCAGGATTCTGTGAATAAGGGACCTCGACACGCGTCATTACTAAAATCAAAAGTTTACCAGCTACACACGAGGATATATAAATATATATATGCACTTACACAGGTGTGTATTGAAAAGCTCCCTAGTGTTCATTTGTCGAGAAAGTAGCCGAAGAAAAGACGACCAGACCCCGCCGGCTTAAAAATTAATAGGAAGGAACTTTTTTGCGAGTCACGGCTGGATCGTCCATTCTTTCTTTGTAGATTGTTGAATATTGCGGATTTTTACAGGAAAGCATTGGCAAAGGAATGAACGAAAAAAGGTCGAAGGAAGCTATGAGAGAGGAAAAGAAAGAGAAAGGTTTGTCGGGTAGGCATGTTTTCACTAGGTAGACAGAAGTGCAAACAAGATTTTGGCTTTCGGATGTATACAGACATAAAAGCGTTCTTTATACATCAATATTGCGTATGATTGTCTCCTGATATGCTTTGGACACGTATACTTATGCAAGAGCGAGGAGTGCTTTAAATGTTTGATTTTCATTTTTTCACGCACTCTGGTCTGACGTCGTATAATGGGGCGAGATCTAACAAGTACGTAAATATTTGATTATTGGCTATGCGAAAAGGTATATGAGCGAATAATAGAGCTACGTGTCTTTTATAAAATCCTCCTTAGCGTTGAGTACTATCGAATACTCTTTGAAAACCTAAGACAATCTAAATAATTTAGGGATAATAGGTATTATAAAATGATACGCTATTTTCGCCTTAATATGCTTTTAAATTATATGCTGCCAAGCAATTCTCTTTTATCGTAGCATAAGTATTTAGAATAAAACCATTTACATAAGTATATTATTTACTATTGTAATATTTTGATCATTCTATGTATTATAGAGGCAACTATTTATAAAATATATTCACATTTAAAATTTTTTTTTAATTTTAATTTTTAAATTTGATGTCTTCATAATTTGAAAGTTAAGTTAAAACGTCCGCTTTCTTATTTTATGAATGATTGAATCAATTTATAGTTGAATAATGCATTTATATATACGAAATTGATATTATATATTATGATAGTATATTGATTACTTGTAAAGAAGGATCGATAACATTTAAAGCAGAATTATCACTTTGAAATTTTTATAGTACGCTAAAATCTCAACTACATAAGTATATACTATTAATAATCACTTAAAATAAGAAAGTCATAAAATATTAAAGACTTTCATCGGTTTCGACCTGTCGGCTCGATATTTTTATCAAGAATATATTTTATTTTATAAATTACTTAGAATTATAAGTATTTAACGGTTACATATTAATATGCTTTTAAATCTTCTATAATTGTAAGGAATTAAAAATACATCTGTATTAATGTTTGTATAAAGATATAAAGTAACATCAAACGTCCAATGATAACATTCAAGGATTATTGAATAATTTTAATATAGTAATAATATATTATAATAAAATATAATATAAAATTTTAATAAATACAATAATTATTACAATATTCAGATAAATTATGTTCTTATTACCATTTATTTAATTTTTTGATAATACTTAGGTTAATTTTAATTATTATTTTATAACAATTATTATTGATGTTCAATTATTTAAATTTTTAAATGAAACAATATTTTTTTCATTTATGTTTTAAAACAGATTTCAACTTTTTATCTATAGAAGAATTTAAAAATCCGTTAAATTAACGTAAGAAGATATATTTTGAAAATGCTTAAAATTCTATTTTCATGATTTTTATCCATAATGAAACTATAGAAATTTAAATATCTGAGATAGTATAATATATTGAACAGAAAACTTTAACATTTTATTAATATTATACGAGAAATATCGTCAAAATTAGGTTGGTGTTCACTCTAATAATGCATGGAGCCAAAAATTTATGCATAATGCTTTTAATAGAAGGAATACTATTAACAAAAGAAAGACGAAAATTAATTGAAAATTATTCGATAAAGGGTTAGTTTAATGTGCGTAAGTTTTTCTACTTATTTAGTAGGTGGCAATTTATGGTTGATCCTAAGATATACGAATTAAGTATCGGACTCTATCTAGCTCGGTATTTTTAAATATTTAATAAGAATACAAACTTTCTTCTTGAAATTTTTATCTAAATATCTGTTTATCTTAATTTTCTAAAATTAAGGAATGATTTAAGGAAAATTTATAATGTAATTATTTAATTTTTTATCTTATTTCTACATGCTTTGTGAGTAATGCGTATTTATAAAAATATTCTTGTACCAGCGACCCTTTGCAATAGTAAATCGTGTTTGTTATTGATTAATTACCTCATTTATTGATAGAATAATTTTTCTATTTATTAAGAAGCCCATTTCTAACCTCTATGAATTTCTTTTAGCATATAAAATAATAGGCTCTTTTGAAAATGTCTGTTCTTACTTGATCATTTAATTTCCCAGTTATTATAAAGATCATATCTATTAAAATTATTGATAATTTCATTAAACGTTTCTATTTTGCAGTCTTAACACAGTATCCAAAATATTTTCAATTATATTATTTAAATTTTTTATTCAGTAATTTTATTCAGTAAATTACTCAGTTACATAATACATTATTACAAATTACACAATAAACTCTATTGACTGTTCATGATTGATTATATATATTTGTACCCATAGACCTTCATATAATAGGCCTATACCTTTAACTCAAAGATATATTGTGAAGTATTAAAAGAAAATTGCCGAATAGTATAACACGTGAAATTTTGTGAATTATAATATTTAACTAAATATGTTGCAAAATTATTTCTTTTTGCTTTGAGGCAGTTCAACTAAAGAAATGTTTATATTAAATTCCAGTACTTAAAAGAAGTAAAATTTAAAATAAGAATTCAAATAAAATTAAACTAGATTCTAATTTGTAAATAAATTTTAAAGAAAAATAGAGCAAGTAAATTATATGTTCTTAACACAAGTAAATTATTTTAACTTCAGTGCGCTTTGAATGAACATCTTTTTAATTTTAAATATCTTCCTTGAAATAATATTTTTAAATGTCTTCTTTAATTTGTTAATAATAAAATTTAGCATAATCCTGTGAAAAACAAACAAGATATTATTTCTAATAATAAATAGTGTTTAATCTATAATCTTATTTCTAATAAAATTCAATAAACTGCAGTGCTTCGTAGTGTATTGTAAGATCTTTGCTATTTAATGTTGTGAGCTCCGCATTCGGTAGTCGAAGTAGGTTTATGCTACCTTTCAAAAAGCTACAAATTTTATTGTTCGTGAGATGAGTTAGTTTTTATTTTCAGATTTCTCGAATCATTTCTTTTATGCGCTCGAATTAAATGAGTTATCATTACTTTTGTGTTTGTGAGTGGACATCGCGACCTAATTGTAATTTACACGTCAGATATGAATTTGGTGTTAATTCGAATTTACTTGTATTACCCGAATTTTCGAGCAGTACAAGAAAGCTGAAAATATCAAGTATCTACATGTAAAGTTACCATTTACCTATATGCTAAATCTTAAATAAAAAGTATTTACAGATAAATTGAATTTACACGTATTTGTAACAGACTAATTGGTATATAATAACTAATTTATATATAGTACGATTAAAATTTTTGTATTTTTTAAATCTTCTTTTATTCATAAATGTTACATCACAAAATAGAATAAAGAAATAAAAATCAACTTAATATTAATAAATCAAGTAAACTACCTTTTATCCCTTTGTAGTAATTTTATGATTTATATAATTTGAGTTAAAATAATAGAAAATTGAAAACGTTAATACGAACTTATATATAATAAAATACAGTTATACACTTAATTTTTTTACTTTTTTTTACTTTTTGATTTTCCCTCTAAATTACCTATCTGTAGATAGTATATGCATGATTGCTCTGTTCAATCAACGCCTCGATATATCTTTAATGCAGAAATCTTTATAATATAATGTTGACAGTTTTCCACTGTAAGAGAAGCATAAGCAAATTACTTCATCGTTTAGCATATATTACCATGTCCTTAACTAAAGTTCTTATTTAGTACTTTAATTTAGGTAGCTTATTAATATAACAAATAATTAGGTACTTATCAATGAAATGGAAATATAAATGAATTAACTAATATTTCCAAATGTAATACTACTACTACTACTATTACTACTACTACTACTACTACTACTACTACTAATAATAATAATAATATTAACTATTAATAATAATAATATATAAATTTTATAATAATATAAAAATCATATAAGCTAATAATAATATCATTATTATTATAATACTTTCTAGCGTTATTTGACATATTAAAAATGAATAACTTGAAATATTTTAGAGAAGAATGGTATTTTGTTCGCTGAAAAAAGGGATAGGCAATCAAACTAGTCAATGATTTCGAAAATATTAAGTTATTTAAGTAATCTTTTCTATAGTTAGTAATAAATTAGAATGAATATTTTCACAAATATTAGGAAATTTAATTTGAATCAGATAATTGTATGTCTATAATAATAAAAATAATGTGAAAAGATTAAACATAAATTATTAAAAAAAATTAAAATTGCAGATAATACGTATCTTTTATGTAATTTTTAAAATGAGGCAATTTTGATAAAAATGACCTAAAATATTTTAATTAAATATTCATATTACTTAATATGTTATTTTAATTAAATGTTCATATTGTATATTACAATATCAAGAAACAAGATGATTCGGATAAATGTAAAAATCTAATTATGATCAGTAGAATTTCAGTTTTGAATTAATAGGGTTCGTTTTACTGCTTCTGCGAGTATATTCTATGATTAATGATATTAAAGTAAAATTTAAAACATATTTATTTTCTTATGCGGTGGCTTATTTGGTATTATATTTATTATCTATTTAAAGAAATAAAAAGACAATTCTTTTCTGTTCGTAAGCGGTTTTCATCTTTTATAAGACTATATAACTGACATTTAAAATATTCATTGAAGAAGAAAAGGAAGATTTTTCTAATGCATGCTTACGTATACTTTTTGTACGTAACAATACGCTATTATAATGTGAAGCTTCCAAAAAATTTTATGTTTAGTATTTGGTAACGAAATTGATACCAATAATTAATAAGCATATAATAATCATTATAACTATAATTAATTAGTGAAATGCATTAGATTTATATAAATAATTAGAAGTTATTCTTTAATAAGTAATAATAATAAAAAAAATAATTTTTTATTGTAGAAATTTATAACTAAATGCATTACGTAAATCATTAATTTATGATTTACATTAGTGCAGTCAGAAAGTATATTGCAAAGATAATTCACTTATATATTTAAAATTAGAAGTATACTTTTTATTTTTGTTAATTAATACAATTGATAATAATTATTTATTTCTAATGTAAATTTATTATTTTTTTAATTATAAAATTCTTTAAAATTTTAAATCTTATCTGAAAATATAATTAATTATGCTAGATCTACAAATTATTAATAGCTAGACATCTCATATAAACTAAATAATAAATATTTTATTATTTATATGTGAAAGTTAATTAAAAATAACTTTTATATCTAATATTTCAGAATATTTGTAGAATATCCCGTAAAAAGTTTATGTCTTGGAAAGAATATTTGTAAAATAGATTAATTATTGTCGCATAAATTTTTGATATTTTAAAAATCATTTGTTTATTAGCAAGCACTGTAAATAAAAAAAATAAACATTTCTGTAATATGGTAAAGTAGATTTTAAGTTTTTTCGTATCTATTTCGTATCTCATTCTCTGTCTAATTCATCTATTCAGTTAATCACTTACTTATTCGTGCAAAAGTGGAATAATCGGATCGCCAGTATAGAGCCGTTATCTTACAATATTATCAATATTAATATTCACTTTATTATCCTATCGAGTGCCTAATAGCGTTATACTCGTTTTCCGCTAAAAATTAAAGAAGATAACAAGTGAAAAAGAGAGTAGTAATGATTGAGACATAGAGAGAGTGAGAAAGAGTATAGCGAAAATATTTCTTTGAGAGCAAGAAAAATTAAGCGAAAGGGAATATTTAGAGAAGAAACAGAAGAGAAAGAGTGTGAGAGAGAAATTTATAAAATTATAAAAATTATAAAAATTATAAAATTTATAAATTTATAAAATACTCTTAGGTGACTTAGTATAAATGAAGTATTTTTATTCATTGAATTGCCATCAGTTTTTAATGCAGAAATAATAACTCATTTATTTTGTTAAAAATAATAATACTAAAAAATGTACGCAAAATAAAAGTGTAAAGAAGCATTTTATAAAAGTTTAGAGTACAAAGATAGTATTACTGTAAATATATTATTTTAAATAAAATTAAAAACTTCTCAAATTAAAAGTTCAATACTTCAAAGTACTCATGTTAATCCATAATCAATTTTTTAATGATATTTTCGCGCATATCATAATTCTGAAAGCGTTATTATCACAAGTTATGTCGTTCATGTAATTTTACGGATGATGTTTGAGCGATGTAAAATTATTTGTAGCTTACACGGTCATCTAGAATTTTCTTTTGAGTTTAAAAATATCGTGATCAGTTGTACGTAAATTATTTTAAATATTTAATTTTTGTGGATGATTGATCAATCGATCAATTAAAAAAGAAATAAAAAATAATAACCAGAGCCTTAAAGGAGATTGAGTCAATTCAGTAAAGCTACAGGAATAATAGCAAATTGAAAATCAACATAGTTACGCTCATGGAATCACGTAGGTGGCGACAGAAGCCAGAGAAGATAAAAAATATCGCGTGGGTGTCTGCTTATGGAAGTACATTCGATTTTATTCACTAAAGTTGGATCATTATTTAATAGCTTGCATAAATGTTACTAGAGAATAAAGTTTACTTATTGATGAATACTTTGACGTTCGTTTTCTATTCACTAAATTTATTGAAATGATATTTCAGTGTAAATTTTCGCTCTTTAATGCCATCTACTTTATTTATTCTTTATTTTTTATTGAAGAATTTTCTAATAAAAGCAGAAATTAACCACAAAAATATGACTATTTATTTAAAACTATTTACATTTTAGAGTAACATCTTGTTTAAAAAAATTTATTAAATTATAAGCTAAGCATTTATGTTTTAGTGGATCTTCCCCTAAATTGTTATTTTTGTAATCGTATATATTAAAAAGTGTACTTTAATTTTCTTAATTAAATGATACATAATAAAATTTCAGTACACGGAAAGCAAATCATAAATATATATGGAATATAGTTTTACAAATACAGTTCGATTAAATGTATAAGTAATATTATTCCAGTTTTAAGTATATATTATTTTTCATACTAACTAATATTTATATAATAACACTATTTTAGTAGATTTATAAAAATATTTTAGGGATGTATTAAATAAAGTATGATTTAAATTTTAACTTTTAATTTTCAAGATACAGTTTGTAAGAATATATTAATTTTAGTATATCTCGAAATATAATATGTTTTATTCGATCACATTACCTCTATATGAAGAATTATATTTTATAGTCTACAATAACGTATTATAGTATACATAATTATTAGGAAGTACAATAATATTTTACACTATTAGTTAAATTATATACATAATAATTTTTTCTTTTTATCTCTTTTTTATTTAAAAGAAAACAATCTAGTATTCACGATAATTATAGTAGATTTCAAATGGGATAATTTCAAAAAGATTTCAATTTAAGTTCACAATTCGCTCTCTTAGATAATACTGAAAACTAGTTTCTGGATTATTTATATTTCCTTATTATTCAATAAACTATTACTTATATGTGCGTATTCATTTGTTTTTAAATTGATTAAATTTTACTTTCATATTTACCTTTTTTCACAAATTCTTCGAATCGAAATCAATATTTGAATATACCTTATTCTAATTTATAATACTTATAAAAATAAATATGCACATATATTATAAAAATTTGTATTGGTATTTTTATCTCATTAAAGATGAATGAGATATTATATAATATGAAGAAGAAAAAATAACAGGTTTATACTAATATATTATTAATTATAATTATGATTACTTTACTTTTTAACAAAATAACAAAAATAATAGGCTGTTACAGTAGCGGAACTCTAGAATCAAATAAAAATCTTGAAATATATTTTATGTCAGCGACTAGATTATATATTTTCCAGTTTAATTTTTAACAAATATTTCTAGGAATATTTTCACGAATTAAAATAGAGTAACCTATTAATTTGAGTACATAATTTTATTTTATATATACTTTATAATATTGTTGCAGCGAAGCTATCTTTGGGAATCCCCAAAGATAGTTTGCGAATGTCGCAGCGCAACTAAGAAAAAATGAATAAAGGGACCCGATTGGCCTTCGAGGAATACTTGGAATACTTTGAAACGGCACAACGTTTCGTCGCTGACTGACCAAGGACTAACGCACCTCTCTCTCTCTCTCTCGCTTTCGCTCTCTGTAACAGCCGTTCGCTTTCACCCCGCGCCACCAAGGACAGGGAAATGTGCCGGAGTGTTCTTTTAAATCCCATTTTTCCTGATCCATAGTCCGTCCATTTTAGGATGATTGAACAAGCTATTCTTTTATCGTTTGATTATATACCATTCTTCGACGGTGCCGTAGCACAAACGCAATATGCGAGGCAAATGCCCTTTGGAAGTGATCGTCGGGTTTGTTCAATTCGGGTCTAAGAATTTGTCATTTCATTTCTTATCGACCTAAGACATAATTTTTTTATTTTCTATTTTAAACCTATTGAACCTACTTGATTACACTCTATTTCTTTTAAATTCAGCTTAATATTTATTTTTCATCATCTTTGTGGACTTCTTAGAGATCTGTTATTTTGCAGTGTTGCTGCTAGAGCCCTACATTCTACTCTTTTATTTTCCATTCTAGTCACGTACTTAGTCTATCATATTCTGCATGATTTAATTGCTCTGATAATATTAGGTAGAGTATTGAGTTTCTCTAGTTTATTTTTACGTAATTTTCTATCTCTGATCTTTTTTTCGTAATATTCTGAACTGAATATTTTTTTAAGTATTTTTTCTTTAATTCCTTCTAATTTTTTTATATCTTTTTATAAGAGTCCATTTACTTAATTTTATATTTGTGTTGTATTAGATATAATATTTTTTTATAATTTATAATTTTCAAATTATGTACATATAAGAAATATTCTAATAGTTTATAAAATAATCATAAACTAAAATTTATTTACCCAATTGTAACTTTTATTAGTATTATTTTCTAAGTATGTAAGTGCGTATCTTAATGATATATTTCTATTTGTTAACCAATTTATTTTTAATATAAATTCTTCTCTGGCAATTTTTTATAATTAAACTTTGTGTGTGTGTGTACTTTATCACTTAAGTTAGGATATGTAACAAACTTTTTTTATTTTTTTTTAGTTTAATAGAGCATTTAAAAAAAAAATCAAATATTATAACTGATAGTAAGTTAGTTTTTCAGAATTCGTTTTATATTTCAATCAGTTCTGGTAATTATTATTTACTCATTATTATGACAAATATTAAGATGTGTTTATATTAATTTAAACTTTTAATGTTTCTAAATGAACTGAAGTTTGATATTTTTTTATGTTTTTAAGTGAGTCAAATGTCTTTAAACTAACTCCAGAGTAGGTGCATTTTACCACTGGCTTCATTGAAATAACCCTAAAATTTAAAATATTAAATTATGAACTTATAATTAAAGATACTTTAATAGTCAATTTGAATAAGGTAAATTTTGTATAATTATAATTATAATTATATTTAAAAGCATGATATGCAAATTAGGAGGTATATAAATTGTATATATCTTTAATAATTTGCGCACTTTCATAATTTTTATAATTACAATCTCGCAGGTTTTGTAATAGTCAATTTCTACTTTAATTTATTTTTATTCACCCTATTTAGGTTCCGTAGTAGTTTATACTTAGAATTTGTATGTTATCGTTTTAAAAATGATACGATGAAAACTAATGAAGAATAATGCATGAGATATATTTGTAGAACTGTAATTTCGAATTCATTTATTATAAGGTAAATACGCGCAATCATGAATATAGTAAAAGTTTTTTCGAAAAAAGAAAATAAATAAATAATACATTTATATTCAGATGGGTACAGTTATTGTTCTAGAAAAAAACTAATTATATGATTAATTGCTCATTATTTTGTAGTAACACAATTATTAGTTTTTGTACTGAAGAAAATTTTTTCTGATCTTTATTATACACGTTAAATATTATCCGCCTGGAAAAAGAGAGAAATAGAGAGGGAGGGGGAGAAATAAAGTCAAACAATTTGTCGAGCATATAATTTGATTCTTCCTTTCGTATAATTATATGCGACTAGTGGATCCTCTGAGTATCTGGTTCGTATAAGAACGACATTCTCTGTTCTCTTCGATGGATATCAAAAGAATATCTGAGCTTAACTTCCTTTCTTTAGTTATTAAATGACGTTTATCTTTGATAAATGCCTCGGTTTACAGTCTGATATGTTGATGCATTGATTTCACCATTAATCAGTTGATCCACTTTTTGTTGTGTCAAATACTGCCCGTATTGATGAATAGTTATTAGCTTCAATATTAAGTACTTATCTAGATGATTACTGTTTCTTGGTCTGTAAGTAGTACGTTTTTGTTTGTCAAATTATTAATCGCGGTATTAAGTATTTGAAAAGTGAGACTACGTATTTGAAAACATGTATATATATATAATTATATTTATCTAACATACAATATCTGGATTTAACTTTATTCTTAATTGTGCATTTAAGAAGAGTGTAGAATAATCATCTTAGATTAAAATTAATTACTTTATCTTCTACAAAAAACGCAGATACAGTTTTAAAATTTAAAATGTTCTTGGGAAACTTTGGTTGATTTCATCTGATAAAGCTGTATTTAAGAAAAGTAACTTGAAGAATTAAGAATTTAATAATTGGAATATACTAATAAATATTCTTATGGTTTATAGGCGATATAATATATCCATGATAAGTTTTGAGTAGTAACTCAAAAGAAAAATTTTCTAATTAATTATATTTTGAAATTTGATTTATTGGATAGATTTTATCCAGATAATATCTTTTTATGAATAATACTTTAAAAGTTTACTAATCCTGTTATATATTATTTGTGAAGCTATAATTTAGTTTTATATAGTTTTTGATGCATTCAAAACTTTACTTGCTATATATACATATATATATTTAAGTTTACATATATGTATAGTATAGTAACGTATTCTAAGAATTATCAATAATGTCAAGTCCTAACAAATTCGAAATTATTATGACAATTAAATTGAGGTTAATAATTTTATGAAAAAGAAAATCAATCATAACAAATTGATTATGTTGTAACTATATTTCATAATTACTTAAATTATATATACTAGCCAACTCGATTGATATAGATTTTTCTGTTGTTTTTCAAGATTCTTTTATATTTCACATGTGGAAAATTATGATAATTAAATTATCTTGTTATAATATAAACAATATTTTCCTTAAATTTTTTATTAAGTGTACTTAAAATTTTATATATTGTATGTAATACATGTATATCAGAAACTAAATTAAATTTTAGATATTATTTATTCTTAGAAATTTAACAATGATTAAGTGTAACAATAATTCACAAATTTATATAACTTTTTAAACATTATTTCTATTTAATTATAACATATGTAGATTAGTAATAAAGTTTTTCACCTATCAAGTACGTACAGTATTAGAATTATAAGAACTATATCAATTTTATATGATTAATTGAAGATTATAAATTATAAAGTAAAATTATAAAATATGTTGAATCAAATTTTGATATATATAATATTGAAGATAACTACTGAATTATATTTCAAATTATAATAGTAAATGGTTAATTAAGTTTATTATAAATTTTTTTAAAGTTTTGTTCAGTAAATTATTATTTATAATGTAATAAATACTATTATAAATACCGTTAGTTCTTTTTAGTTTATTTTGAAGTATCACTGTATTAATTGCTGTTACGTATTTTTTAGCACATTCATATATTACTTTATATAAAATATATAAAAGAATAAACAATTATTTGATAATAATAAGATTTCTAAAATTTTTTTTACTAATTTTATAATCTTAACTTCAATAATACCGGCAAAGTTACATATCTTATGCAAATTTTGATATTAGATAATTTAAAAAAATTTTTTAAGGCTCAATTATTAAATTTGAAATATGATTTGATTGATATAAATCCTTTTACTGGAGATATTAAATTATTGTCAGATTATTTTATTTTAGTTTGACGAACTAATAGATTTGATTGTGAGCGTAAATGTACTTTTTTAAATACTAATGTCGAGTAGGGACTTTATAAATTTTTAGTAGTCAGTAACGTATTTTAGCAGACACACTAGTGTAAATATCACTTACAAGTTTTATAAGAGAAAAATGGTATTATCATTTGGTATTAAATTATGTCGCAGTAAATGGTGTTCAAATTTAATGTTGATTATTGTAAAGAAGTGGAGTGTCATATTGACTTTATCGAACCTTAAAATAATAAGACGGTGTCTCAGTAAACGAGTTCTTTTACAATACATGGGATGAAAAAAAATGAAAGCGTTTTTAGTTAGAGAATTAAAGTCTCTAAATTTCTTTTGTTGGTGTATAATTTATGAATTAAGTTTTATATATTTTCTGTCACTTATCGAAATCGTCTATATTAGATGAAGTTAACCAAGACGGTTCTTATAATAAATTAATAAATATTGATTTAATATATTAATTGATTTAATATATTAATTGATTTAATATATTGATTAATGATTGATTTAATATATTAAATCAATATAATTTATAATTTAAAACAATTTATTAAAAACTATTGAATATAATCGTATAAGTGATTTAATATTTTCTGAAGTTTTTGAATGTATGTATGTACATATGTATGTACAGAACAGAAAGAAGAGACGTGTTAACGTATATTATTTTTATTATTATCATACATTATTATATCGGAAAGTGAGATCACGTAATATGGGCATGAAAGGAATTATTGCTACAAGTACAGTTTCCTTGCAATAATATGCCGTTCAGATTAAATACTTATAATAATAAATGACAATAAGATAAGATCTAATAATATTAAATATTTCATGTTTAATATTATTTTATTATTGCACATTTTAGAAATTTTATATAGCGGATGAAATGACAGAGGATAAATTGGGTTCATTAAAACAATATTTTGCGAAAAAAGAAACTTTTCTTTAATAAATAAAAATTTTCAAATAAAAATAAACCATTAATATATAAATTTTTTTATAAATTGAATGTTTAAAAATTACTACAAAAAAATTTCAATGATGCATTAAAATCTTGATTTATAATCATATAAATTACTTTTTCACAATTTTATTAATATTATTAAAACTAATTTCTAAAACTAAATTATGCATCTTTAAGTGATATTAATCTGCATGTGTGGATTATTGAATCAATAAGCATTTTAAAGAAGTTAAATATTATATTGATTTTTAGGAAATAAAATAATTAGGTAATTTATAATAATTTATTACACATTACGATTTTTATTCTTTTATGTTCTACAATTTTTTAAATTATCGGATTATCTATTACTATGCAATAAACAATTTTATTTTTACGAATACTATATAGACAAATTCTTATAAATTTAAATTTTGAAGCATATTGTTGATCAAATTAATGATAAAATTTAATATTTTATTATAATATTTGATAAAAAAAATATTTTATTTTTTAAATGATTATAGTTTAAATTTATTAAATTAATTAATTTGAATACTTTAAAAATTGTTATTATAATTGTATCGAAATATAGTTTGATAATTTCGCAACAATATCATAAAATTTTAAATACAAATGGTCGTACAAATGTATTGACTACTGCTTTAGATACACTTGTTAAAAGAAAATTATATTATATTTAAATATTTAGAAATCATATATTATAAGTTTTTGAATACTATTAATATTAAATTTTATCAATAAAAGTGTAGATATATCTATTCAAGTCAAAGTACAAAATTGTGCTACGAAACTAAAATAGTTTGATGAATTTCATTAAAAACATATTTAATTGTGAAGTAAGTATGAAAGTAAAATATCGTTACAAATTTAGTTTCAAACTTATAGAACTTGGTGCTATTTTGGGGAAGTTAGTTTTCTAGATTTTCCAGCAGATAGTACCGGTATAATACACAAGAAGGGAAAAATAACTATTATTTTTTAAAAGTATTTTAAATTATTCAAGTAATCATGTATGAATCATTACTTAAATTGTTTCTGTATTAATTATTTAATTATATTATTAATCATTTAATAGAAAGAAATGGATTTTTTTATCTTTATAAATTTATTGGAATTATAAAAAGTGTTTTACGTATATTTTATAACTGAAATTAAAATGTCATTTTTCTTTGAAAACTAAGAGATTCTTAACTTCACATGGTGTTTTAACAAAAATTTAAATATATATTTTATTAAAGTGATTCATGTGTATTATTTATTATTCCTATAAAATCAAGCAATTTGACACTGTTTTTCGAATTTTCACACTTTTATAAGGCTTTAAAAGTAAATTTCAATAAAATTTTATAATGTTGTGGTAAACCTTACATTTAAATTCTCTATATCGTAAAAATACAATTAAAGTAAAAATGTGATTTTGAATAATTAACGTCTAAAAGCCATAATAATTTTCAATATTATGGGTATTGTACAGTAGGTATATAGTTTTATTACAAATGTATCCAGAGTCAAAATCGAGAGTGATAATAAAGATCGTAGGAGAATGAAAACAGCAGAATAATTCAATTGCTATATTAAGATAAAGATAATACTAAGAAAATGTTAACGAGTGTAAAGGAGGCAAAGGCATACACAGATCAGGAAAATAGGAGAAATAGAGAGAAAAGATGATGCATCACCATTTTTGCTCGACTTAGCTAAACTAGAAAGAGAGAAAGCTAGATAGGGTAAAAAGAGAAGGATCGGGGTTGCTAGCAATTGGTGGCCGCTGTCTGCCTGAAGTTAGAGTTACTGTCGTTATAGCGAGTAACGAGGGTCAACGCGCGCGCGTATGCGCTGCTGAGATGTCCATAAGATCGTCATCCCTCTCGCTCCTCGTAACAGCAATAGCAACGCACGCAGAGTGCGCGCGCCAGTCGGTCTTTGCACTCGTGATGACGCGCCATCGGCTCTGACAGTCTCGCGTTGTCTACCGTACGACCCTGACGTGTTGTAACCTGACTCTGTGCATCATTTGAATTTGCTCATATGCAGATACGTGCTATATTCAAATATATTCGGATAATTCTTGTGTATTAAGGAGAAAAATAATCGATCAAAGTTGTAACGAAGATAATTGAACGTTTATATACCAAGTTTAAACGCTTAACGACGATTCGGATTACTTTTTTAGAATGAAAGACAGAACAGGCATAGAGGATAAGAAAGAAAGAGAGAGAAAGAGAGAGAGAGAAAGAAATACCGATAAAGAATACAGTATAAAAATATAATACCGTAGAAAAAGTATATGCCAAGGTAAAAGGGAAGCCAGCTGGATTTTCTTTGTCGTCGCCGTTGTTAACATTGTCGATTGTAACAGAAGAGAGTGATCGGATCCAAAAATAAAAAAAGGAAAGTAAAAGCATCGACAAAGCCGTAGTGGACAAAACTTGGGGGTATGATGCGGTGTAGTACGATGCATGACACGAAACTTGTGGGTGGAACAGCAGCATGTTCCATTAATCGCTAACTCCTGTCAAAGATATAAGCGGCGAAAACCGACGCCACAAAAAGTAAGGAAAAAACGAGGGAGAGTGAAAACTGGAGATAAAGATACAGAGTAGACGAACAACGAGGATAGTAGGAATTAGGTGATAAAAAAGGATAGGTGAACAATGCACCGATGGCAAATAGAGCTTAAGGAAAAGAAAAGAAAAGGTATCCTGCCGTTAGTTAGAATGTATGAATCAGCGATCACCAGTGATGATATGAAGGCACGGGAGTGTTTTTAGGCGTTGACGAGAACGTATTTAGTTACATCGTCGATCACCCCATCTGTATTCAGAATTAATCACACTTTTATGTTCACAAGTGTGTGGGTTACTACAACGAAACAAAATATCGCATTGCCTTTTTTATGATTCGTCGCGTTCACGGAGACAGCTTTTGCCACAAAATTAAATATGAATTGAAATGAATTGCTGCATTTTTTATAAATCTCATTTTTCTCGTTTTTCGATTTTGAATTGACTTTTTGCTTTAGCCTACACAGGTATAACCAAATTCTAAGCGTATCAATTTTTTCATTAAACGTATTAGAAAAAATATTTTATATTATTAAAATTTTAGCCCCTGTTGATGAATGAAGCTTTTACGTATTATTAAAGTTATTCTATATTCAGATACACATGTCATAGTATTATCAATATTCGACCAAATATGTCTATAATTTTTTAAGTATTACAAAAAATCAGAGTTTAATTATTCAACATGCATCGAAATAAAATGAGATATTCGCTATCGCTATTTACATTATGCCTTGCTATTATCGCTCTCAATTATATGCCGACTAAAGGTGATACAGAGACCAGTACAAGTATACCATCTGCATCGTTAAAAGTACCACAGAATTGTGAATGGGAATCAATGATTAAGGGTAGCCTTATTTGTTTACAAAATAAAGCAAAAGTTGCTGGTGAAAATCGTGTAAATCTCAGTTCTTTGCCCAGTGAATCCCTTACTTCGTTGACTCTAATTTGCCTTGAAACTGACAAGGATATAAGAATTGAAGAAGAAGGAAAAATAGAAGATGTTAACTTAGGAGTTCGTGGAGATTTTATAGTACCGTTTAATGCAGGGGACCTTTCGCATTTGTGGAAACTACGTGCTATACGGATAACAGGATGTCGAGTTACCCGACTAGCTGCGAAAACCTTGGGCGAACTTCGTGACTTACGAAACTTAACTATTAGAACAGATGCTAATATCATGCTGCAAAGTAACTGGGGCAGTAGTCGGAATACTGGACCTAAGTTTACTTTAGAATTAGAAGATGGTGCTTTTGAATCCTCAACTCAGTTGGAAAAGATAGATCTGTCTTCTAACAATATTTGGCGAATTCCTAATCAGACCTTTTGCCCACTTAGCAATCTTGTTAGCTTAAATTTGTCTCACAATTTACTGGAGGATCTTAGAGAATTAGATTTTGGATTATACTCTGATAAGAAATTAAGACGCTTGGATCAACAACAAAGATATCGGATACAATTTTCAACAGATTCTACTTTATCATGCTCTTTGGATATTCGTACTCTTGACGTATCGTATAATCATATTTCCGTACTACCATCTCGGGTGTGTTCAAAACTTCGTCGCTTGAGTGCACTCAATCTTGCTGGTAACGGCATAACCGTTGTGGAAGATGAAGCCTTTTATGGTTTAAAATCCTTAAAGAGTATTGATTTATCCGACAACAGAATCGTTGCTCTACCTACTAGAGTGTTTCAGGAATCAATGAATTCTCTCAAAGAACTTAAACTACAGAATAACTCAATAGGAGTTTTGACGCCAGGACTTGTAACCAATATGAATCAGCTCGTAACATTATATTTATCTAGAAATTTATTGACGAGTTCTTGGATGAATTCGGCAACGTTCGCTGGATTAATACGCCTGGTACTCTTAGATTTATCATTCAATCGTATCGACAAGCTCGATCCTTCATTATTTAAGGATCTATATACACTGCAAATTTTAAATTTAAAATACAATGAAATTGAGACTATACCAGCAGATACTTTTGCACCCATGAGCAATTTGCACACCCTTGAAATTTCACATAATCAACTCAAATATCTTGACAGTCAATCTCTTAACGGTCTTTTCGCACTATCGTTACTTGCAATGAATTATAACCTGTTAGAAGGCATCCGTGGTGATGCTTTTAAAAATTGTTCAAGTATCCAAGATCTTCAATTATCGGGAAATAATTTAGATAGTATACCGAGCGCATTAAAAGATATGGGAATTTTAAAAATGCTGGATCTCGGTGAAAATCGTATCGAAAATTTGGAAAGATCGAACTTTGAGGGAATGACAGGTTTATACGGACTAAGATTGATGAATAATTACATAAGCAATATCACACGAGATGTATTTGCCGAGTTGCCCGGTCTTCAGATATTAAATCTTGCATGGAATAAGATCGAGTATGTTGATAGTGAGGCATTTAGAGGTAATCCTATGCTTCAGGCAATTAGACTCGACTCAAATCTACTTGAAGACGTGTCAACATCATTCACTAGCATCTCGAGTCTTTTATGGCTTAACGTTTCTGACAATATGATTGAACGATTCGATTTTAGTTATCTACCTTTACAGCTTCAGTGGATGGATCTTCATAAAAATGTTATAATAAATTTAGGTATCGCACAGTCTAATTCACGACTTCAAACACTCGACGCTTCCTTTAATCGCCTGACGCACATCAATGCACAAATGATACCTGATTCGGTGGAGTTGTTATTTCTGAATGACAATCAAATTCATATTGTGGAATCTCAAACTTTCTTAGCCAAACGCAATTTGACACGAGTCGACCTCTATGCCAATCAAATAGTGCGGATGGAGCTATCGGCTTTTCAACTAATGCAACTACCAAGCGACAGAATACTTCCTGAGTTTTATATTGGCGGCAACCCCTTCGTGTGCGATTGCACCACCGAATGGCTCCAACGAATAAATTACTTAATGCTACGACAGCATCCGCGGATCATGGATCTTGAATCCGTATATTGTAGACTGCCATATGATAGGCATCGTTCATTCATACCACTTTTAGACGCAAAGTCATCGCAATTTCTTTGCTCTTATACCACTCACTGCTTTGCCCTTTGTCATTGTTGTGACTTCGATGCTTGTGATTGCGAAATGACTTGTCCGGTGAACTGTACATGCTACCACGATCAGTCATGGTCTGCTAATGTTGTTGACTGCTCTAATTCCAATTATGAGAAGCTACCAGGCCGCTTGCCTATGGATGCAACGGAGGTGTATCTCGACGGCAACGATTTTGGAGAGCTTAATTCACATTCCTTCATCGGCCGCAAGAATCTTGAGATCCTCTATGCTAATGATAGTAACATCATTTCTATTCGTAACTTTACTTTTACTGGTTTGAAAAGACTTTTAATACTACATCTTGAGAATAATCGAATTAGCGCTTTATATGGTATGGAGTTGGCGCCTCTTGAGGTTTTGCAGGAACTTTACCTTCAGAATAATCGCCTTGCCTACATTGACAATAGTACTTTTTTATCATTGCACAAACTTGAAATATTGCATCTAGAAAATAATCGTCTCCGGAGTTTTGCGCTTTGGCAATTATCGCGTAATCCGTACCTCGTAGAGGTGAATATAGCTAGTAATGCCTGGCACTGTGAGTGCATCTACGTTGAGCGAGTCCGAGAGTGGATGCTAGCCAACAAAGAGAAAATATCTGATTGGAGACGCGTCACTTGCAATTTAGGTATGCCTCTATTGGTACCTGTGAATGGTTCTCTTGTTAATTGTGCCAATTTGAATAATGCTACCTCGGTTATTCAAGAACGGCCCTTTGAAACATATTTGCCTATATTGTTATCTATAGGGATTTTGTTAGTTATCATGTTTGCTTTGGTGTGCGGTGCTCTGAGAAATCGTCGGGCTCTGAAGGCCTGGGCTTCGAGTCGCTGTGGATTGCGGGCCTGTTATAAAACTGCTGTATTCGAAGATCTCGAGAAGCCATTTGATGCCTATATCTCGTATTCTGCGGTAGACGAAGCTTTCGTATCGCGGGTACTTGTTCCAGGCCTAGAGACGAACTATAGGCTCTGTTTGCATTACCGGGATCTTGGCGCCGGCTCGAGTGTTGCAGATGCCGTGGCTGAGGCGGCCGACTCCTCGCGACGCACGATTCTTGTACTCTCACGCAATTTTCTCCATGGAGAGTGGGCGAGGTTTGAGTTTAAAGTTGCGTTAAGAGAGGCTCTCAAGGGTCGAGGCCGTAATGTTATACTTCTACTTGTGGGAGGCGTCTGTCCACGTGATCTTGACAATGACTTGAGAAGGAGGGTGTCGACGCACACAGTTCTTGTCTGGGGTGACAAGCTTTTTTGGCAGAAACTGAGGTTCGCTATGCCAGACGTACCGCCAGTGCCGCCAGTACTTGAAAGGCCGACTTCGCTACCTACACCTCCACCACCTCCACAGCACCTGTGGCCGTGAGACATATGCCGATGTACGAAGTAAGCAAAGGCATATTTTCTTTTAATTCGTATTAGATTTATTATTATACTGATTGGTAAACAGGAGTATCTAAATATTTTTCTCCCCAAAAAAATTGAAGAATACACATATTATTTGATGATTATTTTGTTATTATTATTAATGCTTATGATGGTAAATAATGTTTAAAAGTATAAATAACATTAAATAGATGTACTTAATGTGAAAACTGCTGATGATTTATGATAAAATAAAATTTACTACAGATAAACGAATTACATTTATATAGTTTATTAAGCAATATAAATTTATATAAATATTAGCTAATAAAAATGTCCGAAATAAAATCTTTCTTATAATTTTAAAGAATTATATAGAAATATTTTTAAAAACATTATAAATATGTATGTTATGACATGTTTGAAATTGTAAAGTTTTTAAATACTTTTATTGCTTTAAAATTAAATTTTGTCAGCAAAATGAACATATTTTTTAACGAGATAGTAATAAAATGCGCTTCATTTGACACTTAAGTTTGTATCTAAAACGTTTAAGTAATAATTTGGTTCGTTTCATTTTATCTGTTATGATTGAGTTATTGATATTATTGAGGAAATCATATTAGAGCAAATGTTTTACTGATTTTATAAATTATAACAAACCGGTATCAAGATAATTATAATTTTCTTAAATATTTAAATAACATTTAGTACTGCATATATTGATAATATAATTATTTATTCAGGGTAGTAAAAAATATGAATAACGTAATTCACTAAGTGGAATATCGTACTGTATAATTTATTTTTATTTGATATAAGTGATTCGACGAGAAATATTTTATAAATACGAGCTAGTATATATTGAAAAATCAAAATGCATCTTGTAATAAAAAAGGAAGAAATAAAGATATATATAGGCTAAGTCTATAAATACTTCATTAGTGAAGCCTTTCGAAATATGAGACAAGCGAATAAGCGGCTAAAGGCTAGAAGCGTATAATTTTTTCTACCTCTCTCTTTCTGTTTTTATATGAATTTCCATGGTTGGAGAATATGCCAATCGCATAATTGAAGTGAGATTAAGCTATCTCTGATGCAAGAGTGTCTCTTTCACACTCACTCTATATCCGTACAGATTTGATTATCGCCTTCTTCATCGGTTAAACACATTTATCGTGACATCTTCTCGCTCTATCTAAGTGTATTTATTTTTATTATATTTTTCTGCATTTTCTTCAAGCTGATACATTTTTAGTTTATGATAAGTCGTAAAAATTCATAATAGAAAAAACGTTAAAAACGATTTTTAAGTGGTCGGTTTTTTTTCTTCTTTTTTCATTTCATGTGCTTAATATGTTAGTTTTACATAAGTTTTTTTTCTATATGACGAGGTTTGTAGATATATAAAGTGAAGACTTTTATTGATTGGAAATTTGGGTCGGAAATTGAATATATGAGAAATATGGAGGACTAGATAATTCATAAAAAGCAAATAGAATGTGAATGTTATCGTTTTATATTAAGATAAATAAACTTTAACTAAATATGAGAACGTTAATCAATGAAAAAATATATTTACATGTGAAAGTAAGGTTGATGTATTAATGTAAAAAAAGAAAATGTTTAAAAATCGTAAGCGCTTTAAAATAATTAAAAAAGGATTTTATTTTATATTTATTATAATAAAAATATGAATATAATAAAAATTTGAACAATATTAACAAATACAAATATTTTTTAAAACATTTTTTTAAATATTATTATTTTAAGAATAACGAAATATTGAAAATTATCTTTAATTAATAGTTTTATCTTTAAAAAGTATCAACACCAGAAAAATTTATTTATATTAATCTAAATATATAAATTTAGAGTTACTAAATTTGCAATAAATTATATAAATCTTTACTATACTTATTTTTTCTTCTTTTTGCAAGTGCAGAATAGCTATACATATTTTTACGCATTTTCTTGAGGTTACAATTCAAGGAATCGCAAGTTCGTGCGTTCATGATCTCGCAAAAATACGGTGCTACGAAAGCTTCTCTGCAAACTCGTTAAGTGAACGACGTCGCAGTCACCTTTTCTTCCTTTTATTTTTAAGATTATTCTTATTCTTACTCTTTTATAGAGGCTACAGATTATCGCAGGAAAATCGTTTCTTAAGTAGTCGCGAATGACGGCTGTATATTTTACTGTTTTTAGAAAAGCCAATCATGATATTTCTTCTTCTCGTTCAACTCATTTCAGAAAATATGATTCGTTAATTATAAATGTACGAAGATGAGTTTAGTTTAAAGTTTGATACATATATACGTCAAACCAAAGAACTGTTGCCGTGAATATATTTGATACTGTAGTATGTGTTTGTTTGCTTTGATTGAAAAACAGAAAATCATGATTTAGACTTCACGTATAACGTAGGCCTTTCAGTTTTTTTATTATCTAAGAGATATTGTAGTTTATTTAACACTCAGCTGTTACTTTCAATACTTAGTTTTAATTACTAAAATTCAAGCAAAGAGATATGCTTTGTTTTATCCATATATGGCTGTATTATAATGGTATTTTTTACAAATTTAATACGAATATTTATATAAATTAATGTAGCATCATTGCAAATAATTAAAAATACGTTTAAGACTTATAAATACATTTTTAAACGAGTAAAACATAATTCTATATTTAATATTGAATGGAGTTTCCTACATATTTTTAATTATACAATCGAAATTCTTTACACTCATAATTTTAATCATTTATGAATATTTAAAACTGAATCAGTATAATAAATTATATTAAATTTTACGAAGCTTGTCAAATGAATAAGATGTATTCATTTTATTAAAAACTCGGCGTTTTACAAAGTTTTTAAAATTACAAATAAAAGTATTATATTTTATCTGTTAAATTAGTATATCATTATTAAAACAGAATTAGATTTTAATCATAAGAAACAATAAGTTATATACTTGCGCTTCAATTTACAGACACTGTTACATTTCATATATTTCATTGAAAGCACGTGAACGTACATGAAAAAGCACAGAGTGAGAGAGAGAGAGAAATGAAGCTTTTCGCAAAGTTTTACAGATATCGCGTGTTGCAGGTGATGTCCAGGTCCAGGTGTCCGAGGATGACATTAACCGTTGGCTTTCTTTTTAAAAACTCTTTCTTCGGATTCTTATGCTTGATAACACGCACAAATTAGTTGTCGGTTATCCCTTATTCGTCGATATGTAACCAAAGTTCATTCAAAACGACGTAGATGATCCGGTGCTGATATCTGGCACAAATGGTGATTGACTTGAGAAAACACGGCAAAGAATTCTCTTTCATATCCCGTGTTTTAACGATTCCAATTAAGAAAAGAGAAGTAGCCGGAATAATAATTTTTAGATTATGCGAGAGATACAGAGCCTATTGCGTGTCTCTTCTCACTTTTTCGCTTTTTTTCAGTTTCTCTAGCTAACGCATACAAGTCCGGGAAGAGTCGTAACGAGCAATGCAACTTGTTACAATATAACACATAATATAATTATTATCTATTTTGTAATATATAAGTATAATCTTAACACTCATTACTTTTTATAAATTGCATACCAATAAAAATTAAATTACATGTACAGACCAATTTTATATGATTGTAAAATTAAGTAAAATTAAAAGATCAAATTAATATTACATAATTTAAGACATTTTTGAAAATTCTTTTAATATAAAATAAAAGTTGTATAAAATTTTTGTAAAAGAAATTTATATTTCATTTGAATTTGATAAAATAATCATAAAATAAATAATTTTATCATAAGTCATATATTATTAAAATTCTAACAGTATTTGTTAGAATATTGATCCAATTCAGGAATTTGTGTGGAAAGTGATTGGATGATTTTGTGCAGAATTACTGATGTATAATAACTAATGTGTAAAAATTAGAGTAAGAGAGATTGAATTAGGGAGAATGAGTGAGATAATTAAGAGTGAGCGATCGCAGAAGGGGGAGGGGGTAATACCGCAGTTTAGACCAAAAAAAGATGATCGATAGAAGACGCGTGAGGGTATGTGTGTGATAGAAAGGGAGAGGGAGAAAGCCCCTTTTGATTGACGCCAGGATATCCTGGCAATATTAACTGGTGCGGAAACAAGAGTGGCGTAAGCGTAAAGAGAGATTGGCTTGTTTCCGTTTCAGGCTTTATTCCAAAGCATCCCACAGATACTGTTCCATCAAAAGCTTTTCCGCGGAAGCACGCTTTTCTCTATCTCCTCTCTTTCTCTGTTTCTCTATTTCTCTCACTTTCTTTCTCTATTGCTATGGTATGTTGAGAGCTATTTACTTACGACTCTTAATTATTGGATATTCGTAATTTTTAAAATGAAATACTTTATAATTCTGTGTCTTTTTTATTCAAACCATATCCTTCCCCTGTGTTATTTCTTCCTACAATCTTATTTACTTTGTCTTTGCTAATTAGTTTGCCATTATTATACCAGAGATGAACTATAAATTATTTTACTACATTGTTTTTTTAATTCTTGTGTAGGGAGCCTTTTCGTAATGTATATGAATAATTTTTTTGTCTATTATTGACTAATGTATATGACTAATATTTAAGCGGATAATTCCAGTATTTTGCATCCTTTACTTCACCGAGATAATGACGATATAATATTTAGGATATTTTCTCGAGATGAGGGTAACATCTTTTTTTATAACCTAATTTAGGGAAGAAACTTTTTTATTGTCTGTTTCACGTGCGTTCAGAGTATTTCCGCGTAACTTCTCGTATTGTTTAATGCGTTCGTTATGATAAATGACAGTATTTTATATTACTTTAATAAATCACTCGTAGTATTAATAAAATTATTTTGATGATGATATTGTATTTTAATAAAACGTTATATTTTTGATGTTTCTAATGCAACGTTACTATGTATAAGTATGACATTAACACTATAATATTGAATGGTCTTTTTTTAATCTTACTATTATAATAGATTATGTTTTTAAATACTTTTCTACTTGTAAAAAACGCATTTATTATAGCGACTATTCCTAGATTTAATAATTTTATTTAAGTTTTTTTTTATGTTCAATCGTTTCCAAAATGAGGGATCGATTAAAAAATATGACGTTTTTTTTATTATTATTAATATAAGGAATCACATACATCCGTTGAATTATCAAGAGATATGTATGTTTTAAAATGAATAAATGCTCTCTCTTTTATGTAGTGATATAATATATTATGTTGTGTACAAATAAGTATATAATACAAATGAATGATCAATGGAGAAATAGCGGAAACTAACCACTTGCTCTTAAATTCATATTTATATTGAATTCTTGTATGTATTTCCTAAATTATAAATACAGATTCCTTTTCATAATATGGTGAATGCTTTCCAATCAAAAATTACGATGCAATTTCACATTCCTCGATAGAAATTGAACGGAAATTTGCGTGATTGTCATCATCATGCGACAAGGCAGTCAGTTTTCAATGTAATTTCAGCTATACCTAAGCTATATTATTGCTGAAATACTTCCATTCTTTCAGAAAATTTAATCATGTAATCGATTTTATATATATATTTAATGGTTATTTACAATAAATATTATAAAGTAAAATTATAATAATTAAATTAAAATATTTTACTCTGAATTAGTCTAATACTAATCTGCTATCTAAATAGTAAATAAATTTATATGAAAAATTTTGAAGAAATTAGAACAAATTTTCATAACTTTTTTATAGGACTTGATCAATATTTAAAAGTTAAAGAAGAAACTTCACCTAACAAGAATAATTATAATAAAAATGTTCGAAATTCATTTAACATTTTAATGTAAGGCTTTAAAAGAATATAATTATTTTAGGAATTAAACTTCTGTAGTATATAAATCCTCACTTATTGACTTTTTGAAGAAATCAATAAGTTCTTTTAAGATAAAATATATTTTATATAAACTGTATTTATTTTACGCTTTAAGACAATCTTTTATTTTGTGTTTTTACCGGACTGGTTTTACTATTTCGTAGAAAATAATATTAAAACACATTTATTTACCATTTATCAGAATACAATTATAATATAATATATTTAATATATTATAATATAAGAAATATAATTTAGTAGAATATAACATTATAAACTTTTACATTACCTTAAGCTAATATTTTTGTGAATATCGATATTATGGACTACGGCAATTTTATTCGTGCTCAAAGTACAACACGTCATTTAAATTGCTTCAAAGTTATAAGATAATAGATCTAAAAATTTATTGTTAAAGTTCAAGTATTTTTATAGTGATTAATGTACTTAATTTTTTTATTATATAAACAAAGTATGTAGCTCTGAATACCCAATTATTAGAGAAGCCGAATATTATTGGTTCCATTTGCGCATGCAATTCAAATGATCCTCATAGATATTAATTTTTCATTAAAATATATAATCATATCAGTTAATAGAGTCATCATGTATACTACAAATCATTTTAAAATATATTGTTTATTCTTTCCTCGTTTTATATAACATATAAATTAACCCTTTCACCAAAAATTTCTTTTTATTTTTTCAATTAGTTTATAAATGGATTAAAAAAAGAGCTTTTTAAAGACGAAAAAATTATAAATTGTGCTTCCTCAATGTTTTAAATATATGTAAAAATATATCAGATTTTTTTATTAACAGAATTTATACAGCAATATTTGAATCCAATTAAAATAACTTATTAAATTTCATGCGTTGAATCAGAATAATAATTTGAGGGTAAAAAAATAACATAATCTAATTAAGTACGTAGGCATAATAACATTAGACTTTGGTAATATTTTTTTGAGACCATATACAATCAAAATGCATATGATGCAACATGTAATGAAACACGCGTAAAGTTTCAAATAAACGATTTTCCGAGGTTACTGCAGTAGCCATAAAGCTCCGGAGATACGGACATTAAAATTAACCGAATGAAGTAATTCACCCCTCGGCCTTTTCGCCATTTCATACTGGAGGTGTAGAAAGTTTCTCGCCATGATTAAACGGGAGTACCTGACTCCATCGTCGACAGCGTTGTCATCATTGTTTGCTCTGCCAACAGTGAAAATGTAATGAATGGTGTAACCTACGTACAGAATTGACAAACTATGTTGTAGCGATAAAAATTTCACGTTTGAAACATTAATATGAAATTATCTTCGAATTGGGAATATTTCGTCTTTTACAGAGAGAAATGGCAATGTAAAGACGAAACGAAAACCTTACGTTGATGAAATCATAGATTGTAGAAGAAAAGATATTACGTATTTATGAAATTTATTGAATGAAATGAAACAGCTGACTAACGCAATTTTCATTTAGATTAAATGATTCTCGGTTCTTGTAAAGAATATTTAATAGATATTCTTCGATATTAAAAAGAAAATTTTTATATTTCATAATTTCTACATTTATGAGAATGAAACAACAAAAAAATGAAATAGTATTTAAAAAAATAATAACTTTATTTATAGGCATTGTATTTTTGCTTGTTTTCATACACCGTATGTATGAAAATTAGAAGTAAAATATTTCACATCAAAGATCAAAATTATCCACTAAAAATTCTTTTTTAAATTTCATTTATTTTTTAATCAGTTTCTTAATAAAAATTTAATAATTATATTAATATACAAATTCTTTTCTTTCAGTTTTCTAAATAACTACTGATATTTTTTTTTTTAAGAATTTCATTAACATACAAATCTTATTTTACACCTTTCGAAAATAATAATAGTGATAACATAACCATTTTAAATTATTTGATTAATTAATATATTTTTCATATATTTGATATGCTAACAGTTCGTCAGGATGATTTAATACAATATAATTTTATTAAATAAAGAAATTTTAATTTTTTACATTGTTGAGTATTAATACGATGTTAGGCTTTGTAAATTATTGATATTAGGTTCTGTATGATTGTCTTTGCAAATTAAATTTTGTATTATAAATTTATTTGTAATAAATACATTTGTAAAATCAATTACTAAATTTTTGCTACGTAATTGTAGCAGAAATAAACAACAATAATCATAAAAACAATAATAACTGATTAATTATTCAATTTAAATTTTTTATTTATAAAAGTATTTTTTCATTATTTAATTTAAAGTGATTTCAATAAACAAAATGTAAAAATAGTTTCATGTATCTGAAAAGAGTTTATTTTAATTTTTTCCAAATATTTTTTTATAGATTTAAGCAAGTTTAATGAGAACTTTTTAATCGATGATATAGATTATGTTGAACATTTATTACATTGTAAATAAGATTATATATAATTAAATGTAAAAGATTTTTTTTCATTTTAAGTGACCGATATCAATTAAAAAAGATCAAATCGTTTTATGGTCTTATCAGAAAAATATAATTTTTTAATGGAATGAGAGAAAAATTTTTTTCTGGTTTTGAATACATATTAGTATTTGTCTTGAATGAATTTATCGAGAAAAAATATACATTATAAAAGCTTATACGTTGTCTTAAATTAAATAGTGTAATGATAATCTTATTAAATATTGAATCGATAGTTTCGAAATCTATGTTTATATTATGTTACTTTTTTAATTTACATTTCATATTTGAATCTATAAATATTCAAATATCATATCAAATATCATATTGAATCGATAATATGAAAATACGTAGAATCATATAACAGAGATTCATAAATGAATTATAAATAATCATTCGATCATATTATCATTTTACTTTATTAAATATATATGCTTTTATAATTACATTTTATTTTTAAAAAATTTAAGTAGAAGAAAGTAATTTGTTCTTTTATCGTAAAATGTCTACAACGATTACTTACAGTTATTCAGTACAAATAAAAGAAGTGCACTGCACATGTAACAAGCATTCATGACGAATTCGTAGTAATCGTAATGATAAAACGGTAAGCCAACAAAATCGACAAACCTCACTCAGAATAGTTGTAAGATCAAGAAGTGGAAATAAAAAAGGATAGATGAAAGTAATACAAGAAAGAGAAAAAGAAGGCAAAAACAGGAAAAGGTGGAAGCAGAGGACGATGTTGTCACATGGCAAGTCCTGAATTTCTTTCTTTTCTTTTCTTGTTCACATTCAATCTTTTTCTCTTCCTCGCGCAAACGAGGCATTCATAGAAAGAAAGACGAACGAAGGCACGTTTATTGGAAACTCCGAAGTAAGACTTTAATCTCATTAACTCTTAACAGTGATCCTGGATCAAATGCGACATCTCGACAGGCGCGTTCTTCACTTTTTCGTCTTTTCGCAAGTTGTTCTATCATCATAGCGCTGATATAGAAGTAGAAGTATAAAGGAAGAAATAAAAAGAAAAGAATACAAGAAGAAAAGTTAAGAAATAAAGTAAGATGGACTGTGTATAGGCAAGGCCGGTAAAAAAGGAATGAAATCGGCATTTAATGTCTTTTAACGCGATGGCTCTTGTACTTTGCCTTTACGAATATAATCAGTGGACTGCATTTCTCGGCTGAGATGTACGTGTATAAAGACTTTTTCAGTACAGTTTTCTTTTACCCTGCGAATTAGTCGAGCTGCGAACAATAGTGATTATTTTTCAAACGTCAACAAGGCAAATAATAAGTGGTTTTGACTGCGAGATGCACTCGGAGGACTTTCTTGGAGAAGATCTTGGAGAAGAGTGACGTTGTTATTCATTCGTTATTCATAGAAGCAAGGAGAGGTCATATTCTTTTTTTTTCTGTTTTTGGATAATGCTGGGGAAATCGGGAGTCATTGTAAAATTTTTCCCTATACTGCGCAGGTGCTAATTTTTAAAGAATTTAATCTTTTAATTTGAAGTGCATGTTAAAATATAGGATCATAAAGATTATTTGAATAAATGTAGATGAAATTTATTTATTTTTTTAAAAGTAAAGTTTCAATTCGGGATGATGTTTACTTATTACACCTCAATTCCAATAAGAAAAAAACAAAATTATAAAATCAACATTATTTGATTCTGTAAGATATATATTTCTCTAAAAATTTTAATTATTTATTTTTTTGTTTTAAGGAAAAAATTAAATTATTTTAAATAACTGTATTAGTTAATTTCGAATAACAAGGTAATTTATTGAATACAATATCTCAGACAAATCATTGTAAGCTCTTGTAACAGGGCATATTGCTAAAATGAATAATGACAAAGCAACATATGAGCTTTTTCTTTATAATTAAATCAAATGCCGATAGGACATATTACATTAAATTTTAAACAAGTATCATATAATTATAGAGCTCAGATTTAAGTATCTTTATTACAAGAGTATATAAAAGTAATATAAAAATAATGCAAATTCACTATCATTTGAAAAGTACAATATGTAAAAATAAAGATAAAGCAATCTTTTTGTTAAATGATTGTATGCTTCATTTTCATGTTAATGATAAGGATAAAATAGAAAATTCTTACAAGAAATATAAAATCTGACTAAAAATATACCCATATGAATTGGAAAAATACTATTTGAACTACTTATAGTATTATGTAGAACTTGCCTAAATTTCAAATATATCTATATTTTCTCAAATAGTAGATTCATATACTAGTATCAATATCGATTTTCCTGGTAAAATATATTAAATAAAGTGATACTTGTCTTTACGACAAAATAACGTTAGTTTTATACGTATTATTTAAAATTTCATCAAAATAATGACTCTTCAATGTCATTTTCTTGAAATTAGTATTAGCTCTATAGGATAAATATTTTATAAATGTATTATATTAAATTTTTAAAGTAATTAAAAGGTAATAATAAAAATATAAAATATATACTCTAAATACATTTTTACTGCAAACATTTTTAATTTTCAAATGATGAAATATATTTATAACACTTTTCATTGTGAATCCAGTAATTATATATAGATATTTCAATGTATATTATTCGAACAAAATTTTGTGTACCAATGTGTTACAGGTTATATTTTATATGCGACTTGAATATGTAATATTTATAAGTAAATAGGAAATTTTTTTCGATATAATAGAAAACGCGTTATGTATTTAACATTAGATAAAGATAAGATTTGTATTTTTTGCTGTATCATTAGTGAATGTAAATGAATTATTTCAAATGTATTAAATAGAGTTTCTCTATGTTTATTATTTGAACACGTCGAGGGAAAAAGGTAAGAGTAAAATTTGTTCAACGTTTCGTGAAAATTCAATATTCACATCAAATCGAGCAAATTCACTCAACGAATGTGTCAAGAACAAATATTATTTTCACTTTAGACGCAAATATATATATATATCTCTCTTTCTCTCTCTCTATTCGTAATGAAATGAAAATTTTGTTTATGTGTTTTTTTTAAATGTTAGTTTACCGAACCACAATTGCACATATTTAAAAAGCTACATGTGTAATTGAATAATGTTAAAGCATATTAATTTATTCTGTTTTAAAATAAAAACATAATCATAAAATGTTAATAACTTTTATTATTTATTATGAGAAATATTTCAATTTATCTATATATTTTCTTATAAAGTACTTATTGTTATATATGTGACGTAGACTTAGCTGGCTAATTTTGTACTTTGGTTACATGAGGTCTGTCTGAAAAATTGAAATACAAATCAATGTAAAATCAATTTTACAATCTGACGTAAAAAAAGGTCCCACAGAAAATATTAAAAATGCGCTTTGTAGAAATAGTTCAAATTTCCTATTATAATTTGAGAATATTTTTAATTAACAAATGAAAATGCAAAATCTTTTATGATATATATATATATATGCAAATAAATATTCATAATTAAAGTAGATAAATTAAGGCTCGTTCTGCATGTAAATGGTCATCATATTTTAGTAATAATAAATATTATACGAAATAAGTACCATAACTTAGTTCAGTTGACAAGTATTCTAAATAAAAATTGTCCAGAAATTACTCATAGACATTATTGAGCTTGTAGTCAATTATTTTATAATTCAATGTAACAATTAAGTGAATGATGCTTAAAATAATTTAAGTAGCAAACGATTAAAATTAGCTTTCGTTATTAAATCCTGCAAAATTTCCTGCCCAATTAAAAATGTTTATTCACAATGGCCTAATTAAAAACTTGGATCCATTAAATTATGAAATTTTATTTTACAAAATCAACATTTTATGAATCATAATATATAGAATGTATATATATGTTAATGTTAAAAAATTAATTTTAAGCGAAATTATTAAGCCAATCAACACTATTAACGCCGAGGAGAGTGAAAGTTATAATAAAAAACATTAGGTGAAAATTTCAAGAGAAAATCGGGTTCGTTTGTAAATCAGAATCTAACCATAGATGCAGGAGAATACGACTTAAGAAGGTGCTACAGATATATTGGGATCAAGTAAAATACTTAAAAGTGATGTGAATTTACGAAGGAACAGGGTGAACAGAATAATGTTGATAATAATAACGTTGACCCAGAAGGATATAGATTTCAAATTATTTTTACGCAAGTTACAAATTTTCAATAACTTAAATAAATTATTTTAAAAATTAAAAACTTTTATCTTTTTTTAGTTAAAATCAGAGAGTCTTTTTTAATAAAAATTACAAATTCTTTATTTGTTAACAAAGTTATAAATGCGTAAATTTTTAATTTTATTATTATTAGTAAATTAAATTATGAATTATCAAAAATAATATTAGTGTAATATACAATTAATAATCATTTATTAATTAACGTCTACTTAATCTGTCAATTTTAATGTATAACTAATAAATCGAATTTCTTTTAAAAATAAAGAAAATGAATTTTTTATTCATTGTATGTAAATACATTTGATTCAAAACAGTTTCATAGCAGATAGTTTATAATATGCATATCTTCCTATATAGTTTCAAATTTTACTACATAACTTTATTAAAGATTTATTATTTATATTTTATTAATTTTATATTAATTTATGATTTTCATGAAAATAAAAGGAACTGCAATTAAAATTAATGCAATTTTTTAAAAAGCTTCAAAAATACTATTTGGTAAAATAAAAGCTAGTAATATGTTATTATGAAGAGAATTAAATATTTAATGTTTAATTATTGTTTTTCATTTATCTAACTGGAAGGTAAGGTAACATCTTAACATATAGCATCAAATTTTATACTTATTAAAATTATTATCATAAAAATAATATATAATAATAAATACTATAAATAATAAAATAATTATTACAAAAAATAACTGTAGATTTTTATATTGACAATAAACATTATATTTTATCTACCATATTAAAATTTAACTGAATATATATAACAAATTATATATTAATATAAAAATAACAATTATTGAGTATATAACTAATTTTTGAAGAAATTCTAGTTTGATAATATTAAAATTCGATAGCTAAAGTTTAACTGATATATAATCATTCATAATTGTTATAATAAATAGACGAAAATAATAGTTTAAAAATAATAGTTTAAAAACTTCCACATATAAATACTACTTCATCTAGTATTTGTTATGCCATATAATAACATTCAAAATAAGAAAATCATAAAGAAATTTTTCGTTTATAATAGATTTATATTGTAATAATCACATTTGATATTGTTAAATAAAATATTTGTTATTTTATTATTTATACTGCATGTCAAATCGTACGTTTTACAAACACTTGGTAAATTTAATAGAACGTGTTACAATAATCTATTATTAAATCTTAAATAACGACTAACTTTATTACAAAAATCTATTTATGTGTATATTTTGCTATTATTTTACATTCAAATTCTTATACTTATTGAAAAAAGACAATTAAATTTAGATAAAGAAATTATAACAAATTTTTAATATTTATGGAATGTGATAATGATATATAGTTATTTGGAAATCATTTAGCATGTATTTAAATAGCATCAACATTTTCCATAACTTTTTATATACTATTTAAAAAAGTATTCTACTGAAAAATGTTCTCTAATATATATATATATATATATATATATATATATATATATATATATATATGTGCGAAAAATAAAATATCAATATTTAGATTAAGTAATGAAATAAATTATTTATTTTCTGAGCATAAATATTCGATGAATATACTTCAACATTTTAGTAAAAGTTGCTGTTTCCATAGAATTTCTTAATTTGTTTAAATCGTGAAATAAATTTACTGATATCTCTTCACTTTTTTTGTCTCCATTCCTTATAGAAATTTTTTATTTAATCGATTAACTTGTATATGCTTAACGCAAAACGAATGCGAATCTCATGCACGAGTTTACGTAGAGCTTTTGTTGCGCAACGACAATTGGCCAAAAACAAACTGTCTTTTTTATTTATTGTTTATATATAGAGTAATTACAACTTCCAATCCACTGTTTATAGATTTTCTGGCTTATAGCCGACAAAATTTCGTCAAAGTCGCGCTTACGCAAAGTCAGAATCGTTACGATCTGCTACTAAGGCACTTTTTGTTTACCGCAAAAAGTTTTCTGGCGTTTATTCTCTCGGGATATTCCCCGTAGTCCAATTCCTATATTTCAAAATGATAGGTCATATGTTCGATATAGAGTTGATAACCTTAAAAACAAATGTTTGCGAAATGTTTTTCTGTTCAGTTAATATGTAATATGCGTAGTTAATATTTAATTAGTTGAATTAATTCTTTTATTTTTCTAACATAAACCTATTATTCTTATAAGAGCATTATATTATTCCATAATTTATTTTTTTCCAAATCATAATTTCATTATAGAACTGCAAATTTACTAACGATTTCTACGTAGTTGTCGTATATTATCGCTTTAGAAAAGAGTTTGGTTTAAAAAAGTATTACATCATTCATAGGGTGGTCGATTTTTAGGCTTCAAGCTTATTTTATTCTGACAGTTGTGTAGTAAAATCGTAATTCGTTTACATATGTAACGGGATGACGTCTTTTAACGGTGACTGTATCTGCTTTTCTCGTATTTTGGTTAAATTTCAACTTGTGAAATGAAAAATAAATATTTGATAAAGGATTGAGTTCTATGTTCTTAGTCGTCTATTTTACAGTAGAGTATATGGAAACTAAACAATATTTCAAAGTATTAAATTCAGGAGAATTTAATACGGAATTTTAATAAAAAAAGGTTTTTTTATTTTGTTCATTATAAATTGAAAGATATAAGAGTTTAATAGTATTAGAAATAAAAGAAATTTCAGAAATATGAGAATATTAAAAATAATTTGGTAATTTTTTACATTTCTTTCTATTTATTCGTTAATGGTATCGTTTTTACCTTAAAGTGTATCATTTTATTTTACAAACATTTACATAGTTTTTATAATTCATATCATAAAAAATCTTTCATTGAGTACAAAAAATATACACGTATGCATATCAATTTATATATTTTGAATAAAATACTTCATTAAAGTATAGTAAATAATTTTATACATAAATATAGTAAATAATATTATTCTTTACAACTATAACTTTTCTAAATTACAGATTAATGTAATTTTTTTCAGTATTTTATTCAATTATTACTATAATTTCCGTAATATATTCGAATTTAATTATCTATATGTTATTTTTAACAACACCCACCCACCCACACACACACACACACAGATAGTTGTATTTTTTCAGTTTTCAATTATTTTCAATTATTTTTCACAAGTTTCAATTATTTTTCACAAGTTTCAATTATTTTTCACAAGTTTCAATTATTTTTCACAAGTTTCAATTATTTTTCACAAGTTTCAATTATTTTTCACAAGTTTCAATTATTTTTCACAAGTTTCAATTATTTTTCACAAGTTTCAATTATTTTTCACAAGTTTCAATTATTTTTCACAAGTTTCAATTATTTTTCACAAGTTTCAATTATTTTTCACAAGTTTCAATTATTTTTCACAAGTTTCAATTATTTTTCACAAGTTTCAATTATTTTTCACAAGTTTCAATTATTTTTCACAAGTTTCAATTATTTTTCACAAGTTTCAATTATTTTTCACAAGTTTCAATTATTTTTCACAAGTTTCAATTATTTTTCACAAGTTTCAATTATTTTTCACAAGTTTCATTATTTTTCACAAGTTTCAATTATTTTTATTTGTTTAATATTATGAGTTCGTCCAAGTATGTTTTCTTAATACATTTACATTATCAATATAAATTAATGTTAGAAATTTATTAAACAAAGATAGTTAAGCTCTTGATACTAATCTACAGAAATATTACATTATTTAAGTAAATTATCTCTTATTACTCTAGAAAAAAGGCAGATTTTATAACTTTCAGAGTTTCATTTGGAGGGCAAAGTTTGTTAAGTCTTTAATAATTTTATTTCTTGTTTATCCAAAAATCATCCGTATATTGATAAATCTTTATAAATAAATATTCATTTATAAAATTAGTTTACTTGATCTATGCATTTAGCAATGTTTGAATAACTTCTAATATTTAACTCTCTCGCGTAATGCAAAATATCATATATACAACGCGACAGTTAGTTTGCATGTCGGATTCGCATCGAAACTGAATCTATTCTCCCGTAGGAATAGTCAATACATACGGGGTTGTATGGCCATAGGGGGGATCTACCATAAATAGCTATGAATCGGAAAGATTCAAGTGCAAAAGGTTAGTCTCACACGGCGATAAAACTATTAGCGAGAGAATTTCGGTTGAAAGGTATAATTAACCAAAGGAGAACTTTTTGCAACGCCATTTCAAGCAATATATTCCAAAGTTTGATCAACTTTTAGGAAGCATGATTCTTTCAGATACGTTAAGCTTTTCATTACTATTTATGTTGAATTTATGTGACAATTATTATTTTGCCAAATTTCATATAGAATGAATCTGTACAATTTCGTAGAGAAATCGTCAACCTTGTGTAATATAGAAATATGTATGACGTTTCATAAAAATTATAGGGACGGTCCCGTTCTAATTTACACGATTTCTTCAGAATTTTTATTTTGCTGTTACAGTAATTTTATAAATATGTAACTTTGAATTATTATGAATTGTGCAGTTACTTTTATTAATTTTTTTTTAAATTAAATGAAAATTGTACTTAAAGATAAAAAGTAAATATTTATCTATCATTTTAGTAAAACATCTAATTAATAATTTAATTTAAAATGTACGATAGTAAATATATCTTACTTGTAAAGCATTAAATTTAATTAATGCTGTAAAATAGCAACATAAAGTAAATAGAAAGAAGATATTAAGTAAAATAAATTTTAAATACTAAAGAGAAGCTATTGTTACATTAAATCAAATAATTCTGATTTTTTATGCTTTTATATTTTACATTTTTCATCTAATAAAATTTATAAAGATCTTTTGTAAGACTGCTATTATTTGAAAATATTACGATTGATAATAAAAGTAAAATAAATTTTAACGTTTTCAAGGTATGTATTATATACATAACAATAATATTAATATATAAATAAAAAAATCATAAATTCTATACAAAATCTTGTGGTCTTTCATATTTTTCATAATTAAATTGTTTAAAGCATTCAAAAGCTCCAATTTTTTTAAATGTTGAAACAACTATGTAGTTTAGCTATATAAAGGTTTTTATTTATTTAATAAGATTTGTTTACATTAACATAATTGGTACGTATTTACTACTGTTACATAATAAATTTAAATAATAACTTACTAATGAAGGGTTGGATATAATTTTCTTGTGAAACATTGAATAAAGTATAAGAGAACACATTCACATGTTTGAGAATAAAAGCAATTATTATGTGTTTTTTAATTCCTTTTAATGATCTTGGAAGCTACGTTTAATTTTGAAAGTAAAAATATTTTAAAAATCAAAATAATAATTTAAGTACTAATTAATTCGAAAATTTAATTTAGAAATAACTCAAATATTTATAAATAAAAATAGAATGTATCAATCTTCTTAGTCGATGAAATTACTGAAAATTTCAAAAAATTATATTTATGTATTCATTCTATGAAATTTTTCTTAATATTAAGATAATATATTTTTAAAAGAGATGTATATATTAACAAAGAACTTAGAAAAATATTTGTAAATCTTCTACGTTAACTTATTTCATTATATCTACTTTTAAAATATTTAATTTCTGCAATACCTTATATAGATATTTATCAATATCTATATAGTGTATTTGTAATAATACATACTTTCAAAAAGAATTTATTTCAGGTTATAAATTTTCAAATTCTGTAGAATGATATATTTTCTCTATATTAATGCTTGTTAGATTAATATTGAAATAGTTAAAAATTAACCTTTTATCTTTATATCAAATTTTGAATAAAATAACATTATTTAATTATAATTTAAATATTGTTAATATTTGTAGATTTTATCCTTTTCTCTATATAAGTATAGTTTTCTAAAGAACTGATAATTTTGTTATATTATTTATTTATTTCTATTTAATACTAAGTGAAATACTTATAGTTAAAAGTCATAGAAATATTTGAGATATTTAGTTTTAGATATGGAGTTCATTTTCTAAATAATGGTACTAAGTTAAAAAATTATGTACTAATTAATGCAATAATGACATTTTTTATGAAACGGTAATCAAATACATATTGCGAATCAATTACATATTAAAATTTAGTTCTGTATACAATATAAAAATTATAGAAAGCATAAGCTTTCTATTTCACTTAAAATCAAATTATTAGTTTTTGAAACGATGTGAAATTAAGAATCATATATTGGAATGAAATACACGTATATAAACGTAAATTACATTTGATCTTATTAGTTAATTAATTAATTAGTATTTTATAAAATAAATATTGCAAGGGAACCATTTTTGTATATCGATACTAAGTACAAATAATAATTTATATTAATTGTACAATTATTTGTAGGTACTTTAGACGCTTAAATAATCCTAGTAAATATTTTTAGATTAAAATATAGGTATGTTTGTATAATTTTATTGCATATATTATATGCAATATTTTATTTCAATATAGCTATATTTTAATATTCAGTAAAGATATTTATGTATTAATCATTAATTCATGGATTTGAATTTTTTATTTAGTGCATCTTTATAAGTGCATTGTCTTTTAGAAAAGTAGTAAAAAAATTCAATTTTTGAATATAAACTCACTATTTTCAATCGTGTATAAATTTATAATGATTAATTTTAACTATAATAATTTGAACTTGTGATTATTTTTACCTACTGCTTTTATTTATGTTTTCAATTTTATTTGCTTATATTTACATGTATTATTTGATTTAGTTATTATCTGGGAAAAGAACGGGTACTTTCGTTTGTTATTATTTAATCATTAAAAAGTATCTTCTATGAAAATGGAGGATCCACATCACCGGCTTTCTCTTTTTTAGTAAACTAAGTAACGAACAATACTCGGTTAAAAATAGAGAATAAAAAGTGAACTCATGCCAGCTCTCCTACTGTTAACCCTCAATGCTCGTATAGGGACACGAATTATATTTACACACAAGTGTAAAGCGGAAAAAACGAATGCACATGTACGTAGGCATACACAGATAGTATGGCAACGTGGGGGCTGATTCATCGGGGCGGCACAACTTTGTACTACACCGAGTGGGCTGGGCGTGTTGAGAAAAATATCGATTAATCGATTATGGACCTATCGGGGGTCGACACTTGGCGCTTTTCGCGCACCGGAAATTGCGGGACACGCACAAGGATGAGCGGGAATGTGGCACGATGCACTTATTGGTTTGGTGCTGCGATATTAGGAGAGAATTAGGGAACAGGCCAAAGCGGACAGTCTGGTGTAGAAAAGGGATGACAAAGCGCTTTGGGACGTGAAGGGTCGAAGCTAGAGAGAGTAGGAGTGAATGAGGAAAAGGAGGAGTACGCACAATCTGGCTAGTAGTGTGGATGTTGGGTGTGCATCAGTTTTGTCCCATTTCGTTCGTACATTAAAGGAGATGACTTGAGAGCAGAAATTGACTCTGGGGGTATGAAGTTCCGCGAGAGAGGAAGAAAGAGAATCCTAGACGCGCGCGCGCGCGCGTGACTAGTGTGTGTCTGGATATATATATTTATCCTGTACATATGTATATATTGTACAAGCAAAATTTTCCATATTTTCTACATAATCTATTCTCTGGATTAGTTTATATACTTCTTTCACTTTCTTATTAAATGTTTTGTTTATTTTTCTTTGTTATTGTTATTTACGTTTACTCCTAATCTTTACTTTTCTTTATTCTTTTTCTTGCACTCTAAATTTTATACCGAGAATAGTTGTTACAATTGTCTATTACAGTTTTATCTGTTTGTGTTTTTTTATTATTTTTTATTATTTTTTTATTTTTTATTTTATTATTTTTATTATTTACTGCAATATTGAAAAAATTATTTTAAAATTCAAATATATAATTTTGAAAACTTTTTTTAAAAATATTATATCACGATAAAATTTTTATATATATGGTGGTTCTGTCAAAATAAAAGTAAATTGTGTTTATTGATTAATTTTAGTTTGGCTAATTAATGATATTAAATTATATTATTTAATCTATCTTGATCATAAAAAAGGGCTTTATTTACTTATTTAAACGAAAAATTAAAAAGGTATTTTTCTACCAATGCTTTAATAAAATCTGAAATTATAAATTTGAAACATACAGTTAATATTTCATTGATATTCACATAAATTTTTTCAATACTATTACTCAATGAAAAGCTCTGTAAATTCAAATCAGTACATATTAAGTCTAATTATAAAAATAAATTGCTTTTTATTTTTCGTGTTTCATTTTTATTAAAAAATACTCGAATAACAATATTTACTATTAGTAGAATGTTTAATTTTTCAACTTTTAGAATCAAAATATGAATTGCTAATACGTGCATCTATATTTTTATCACGTTATTATGTAATTCTTACAAGATGTATTTAAAAATATAATACGTTATATATTAGGTATTGAAAATGGATATCTTGTGATTTAAAGCTTTGTATTAAAATTTTGAAAGTAATTTCAAATTGCCTTTCAACTACAAATTTTGACTTTTTGAAAATTTGAATCTATTCATACAAAAAATAAGATAGTAACTTATATTTTAACTACAAAAATCCAGGCAAGTGAAACAGAGCTGTTTTTATTACGAAAATATGATGGATATGTTGAACGTTAGATTTGTTCCAAAATTTTTAATGTTTTTTTTATTATTAGAAAATTATTTTATTTGATATACAAAATAAAAAAAAATTTATTGTACGTATTATTGAGGCATCATAGATTTTTGATAAATTCGTTTGAAGTCTATAATTAAGAGAAGCTAAAATCAGTGATTCGTAGTTGAATCACATGAATTTCATGAAGCAATTCCAATGTGCATCACGAGCACGTATTCCCAAGAGCGTAACGTGGATAAACCTGTGAAAAAGAGACAGAAAAATTTCACGTTGCTTTCCTCCATCTTTTTTTCCATCATTAAAAAACCGTCGCACACTTCACACGAGCGTAAGAAGTAAAATTTTCCGTTCTGTAGAATTTAGAGAGTATTCTCTTTCCTTATTTCTTTCTATTTATTTATTACTATTAATTCTTGCCACTCCATCCTCTCGTTTTCTTTCTTCTTTACGTAGTCATTGCCATCTTCCATTTCTCACATTCCCATATCCAATGAATATACGCCAAGCAGAACTTTACAAACAGTTGTCCGCACTGGGACTTGCGTCGCTCACGGGAATCTCCGTTGAGAAATCGAGAACGTTTTCCATGAGTACCAGCACTGTATATAGGTATATAGATGCATATATAGATGCAAGTAGAACTCAATGAGAAGGAGAGAGAGAGATAGAATTTAAGCTTATCTCTGGTCTCTGTAGCTGCAATGTGCTAATGCGACGTGGTTTTCGTCTTCTTAATCTCTCTCTCTCTCTCATCTGAAAACTCGGGTCTTTATCTATTCCTCTTTTCCGATATCTCTTACCTAAGCGATTTCTCTTTGCCTCTTCTAACATCTTCCTATCTGCACATCTGCCTCTTCTTTTCTATTTATTTATCTTGCATCTTTTCTTTCTCTCTTTTATTAAGATATTTAACTTGTAATTTTTCTGATTATTGGATATAAGAACTGTTTCCTGCAGTAGTTGTGAAAATTTCGGATCCCAAGCACGTGGTGAGCTGTAGCGCAGGCGCGTCACGAATTCTACGAAGTTCACGAATTTATGAATTTTATGTTTTATAATACAGTTCATCAATTAGTCTCAGGGCTTTGATTTTTCTTGTATATGACTAGTACAGTTTAATCATTAACATACTGTAATCATCATCCGAGTACAGAACTGGAATAAGAATTTGATCCTCTATAGAATGGATTCGAAATATTAAGTTTCTTGAAATTAAATCCTCTAAAATACAAGAATTGTAAATTTAATAGAACTATTTGGATGTTCAGTATTATTTAAATTAATAGTGGAAGAATATTTCAGTCGACAATTACATTTAATTACTGTGCTTTACTCATAAGATATGTTCAATAAATTACATGAACTATTTATTTATACATAATGCAAGCAAATTTTTGACTATAAAAAAGTACGTGAATTGTTACATCTTGATTACATTTATTTTAATGAAATTTTCTATGTATTTCTATTTTTCTTATTATTTTTAAAGAAAAGCCATAATTTTTGTTAACAGAGAGAAATTTATTAAAATGAATTATTAACAATAAGAAATCTATAACGAAGAATAAGATGTAAGCAAAATTGGCATAGAAAATGACAAATGTAATCAGTAAAATATTTGCAAACGTTTTTAATAAACTAAATTCAATGTTTATGTTATGAAGTGAACACAATACTAATATTTTTGCATAAACTAATTACGCCTGGAGAAGTAATAATTCTATATTTTTATCCATTATTTACTCATTTATTTTTCTTTAAAAGCTGTTTTTTTTCTTCATACTTCTTACGTATTAGGAATACTAATAGTCCTATTTTAATAGTCACTTGGAATTTAATTTTCGTAATTTACTTTGAAACTTAAATTATGTAATCCAGAAAGAATAATTACAATTTTAATTACGTTCTTAATATGATAAGTAATAGATATATAAGTAATATCTATTACTTAATATAAGAAATAGATAAGTGAAGCTAATTTTCATAAAATGTATAACTAATAATTTTTCACAGATATTTTATATTATATAATTTTTCTACTATATTAATATTTACGAATTACAGAATAATTATAGAATAATTCATGCAACTATTGACATTATTTTTATCGCATAGCCTCAGATAACGAGTAAACAATTTTTTAGATTTTTTCGGAATAATAGTCATTGATGGCGTTCATCAGGCTTATCTAACCCTACTTGCATGTGAAAATTAACCCCAGCATCACTGCTGTTAAATTTGCCCCAACAATTAGAAGGGACAAAGTGACCCTTTTGAAAGACTTATTATGCAAATCCGTAAATCATAAATTTATCAATAAATTCTGCAATAAATTTGACAATATTTGAATTTGATAAGCTTAATTGTATTTTATTTTATAACGTAAATTTTTATTAAGATTACATTTTATTATATATAAAATTTATAATTTAGTTTTCGATGTACAAATATATTTAATGTGCTGATTAAATAAATTTTCTTAAAATTAATATGAATATCAATTGCTATATTTACTGATAAATTATTTTTCACTTATATCATATTTTCCTAATATCATAATACCAAGATTTTGGTGAGTAATTAAAAATATTAATTTTTAATCTGTTGAAAATTAGTCTGTCTTTAAAAAAGTCTAATTTTAAATGCTAAAAACAACTAGAATAGGCATGTTTTATATATGATTTTATGCAACCATGATTTATGTATGAATTCTCGCATACATGATTTAAATATTAATAAATTACATGTAAGTTTTTGCAGCAAGTTAAATTGCATGTTCAAATATAAAACGACCAAACACTTTTGTACGAGAAATGGTTTATATAATAGAAAAAATATATTGTAATTTTCATTTAAAGCTTAATTTTTAATTTTTGAATAAAATTGCATTTGATATACTTTTGTATAAATTTATAAAGATGCATTTATTTATATATTTTTTGGAAGCTACTCTATACACTGGATTTCAAATTCATAAATTATGTAGAAGGTGTCAAATTATTTCAAGAATATTATTCAAGTTGAAAAGTAGTATTTGCGAATAAATAAATTGTAAATAAGAGTAATATTTATAAATTAATAATAGATTAAAATATGCAAAATAAAATTATATTTTATAAGCTTGAGGAATTGAAGGAATGATTTTATTTTCTTTTTGCTTTTTCTCATTTAGATTCTGTATTGTAACTGTAATAATCGTGATATAGATTTCTCTGTATTACTAACTTTATAGAATTCAACTAATGCAACTTGTAATAATTATCAGATTTCTAGAGTGTATACATACACTCATACATATAGTCGCATAGTTTTGCAGTTTGAGTAAGACGTTACGTCATTTAAACGAGACTTTATGAAACCTTTACACGTTACAGAGTTATGTGATTAGGCTCATTTTAATTTTTGTTCAAATATTCGAATATGTGATATTAACATTCGCGTTTGTGCCTGATATGTGAAAAGAACAATTCCTATAGTGCTATAGTAAATGCATTAAATTATAAAGAGTAATCTATAGATCTATAATTTATACGGAGATAATTTTGTCACTCAGATAATTTGTAATTTTTAATTTTCACCGACATTACTATGATTCACTAAATATTTATTTTGAGCTTATGTTTTTTTTTAGAAAGAAAATTATACCAAAAAACCTGCTAGAGTTCAATAATTACGACTCAATTCTTATTACCCAAAATTAATTATGAGGGATATACAAATATGTCAATATTAGTTATTTTTAATCATTCTTCTTCAATTGAGATTAAATTCCAAGATTTAAAAATCGATATTGTAAAAAATTTAAAAAGTCAATGTTTTAAAATTCGGGACATGACATGTATTAAGTTTTGTAGTAAAAACGTTCGAACACATACTCATAATAATATTTTTTGAAGTAAAATTTATTATCAGCTTTATGAAAATTCAGGAATTTTTAAAGTTTAATAAAAATGATTTCGATCTATTCTATGAAAATGATTTTGATCCATTCTATGCTTCATTTCTAAACCAATCATCGATACACAATATTCATTAATTTGTATTTAATTTAATACTTAATATCAAGTATAATATTTAATATTTAATATCAAGTAACTCTGATATTTTAAGAATTACATAATTAAAAATTGATCAGAATAAGAAAAACTTTTACTACTATCAAGTATTTATATGAAAGTACCTTAATTTTATTCATAATTTCATACTTTTATCATCCTGATATTTTACTTATTAAAACTGAAAATAATTGAAATAGAATTTATTTTGTTTTTAATTAAGATCTTTCAATTTAATCTATTACTATATATTTGTATCTAAGTTTATTCTGATTTACACTTGTAATCCATATCGTTTTAATTATTAGAATATATTTTGTTTAAAATATATAATTTATTCTTAATAATTTTTATATTATAAATGATATTTAGAATAATACTACTCTCAAGTTTTTTTATCACGTAAATTTTAATTTAATTTTCAATATAAACCCTACATTTTTGTCATATATACAAAATACTATTAGAGTTTACAAATTTTTCTTATAAATTAAAAATTTGAACATTAATAAAATTACTAAAATGTACATTATAGCTATTAAAAATTTACGACCTAAAAAGATTTTATTCATAAAGTTTTAACAGTACAAAGACTTTAAATTTTCAAGTTTTTACTAATAAATTTTGATTTAACGGAATTATAATTGTCTTATTTGCTAAGAAAAAGTTGTAAAAGAATACAATAAAATTACTTTCTAAAAAAACAATAAGATATCAAATTTGGGTGTTTTATATTTTTAGGACATTAAATAAAATATTTACATCTGATTTTTCACAATAATAGTTCTGATATATTTTATATATATTATGAAAGATTATTTAGAGAAGATGATAAACGTAAGTCATTAAATAATGTATTAGACAAATTTAGGAATCTTGTTATATAATTATATCATAACGTATTAATTTTCAATAATGAGACATTTTATACCATTAAAACAGAAAAATGTCATTTTAAAGATTTTAATGCTTTTAAATATCAAAAGACCAAATAGTTTTTTTTATATATTAGTAGGACCTTTTGTATACACTAAAAATTTTTCTTAATGTATAAATTGAAATTAAATTTTTTATTTTAAATACTAAAAATATAAAATCATAATATTTTATTGACTCAAGGAATATAATATTTTAATTATCGTCAAATTTAAGGGTGAGGTAGTCAGTCATTATACTATATAAATGAAAGACATAATACTCGTAGACATATTTTACAAAGAAGTGAAAGATTTATTAAAAGAAGAAATAGATAAGGAAGTTATAAAAAGGATAAAGCAAATAATAAGTGGGTCTTGCGTGTATTAATTTTGTGATCGGTTTCTTTTGATCTAGTTTTTCAAATTTAATATTTCAGTTATCGGGCGCCTTTTAAGTATATTCATGTATTAATAATAAAGGAACTATCATTTAAACCAATTGTTTCCATTTGTGAATTCCTGAATTATATTCTGGATAACTATTAATTCGAGTTTCCGAACGAATTAAAGACGAACACACACGTAATAGTATACTCTACATAAATTGTCATGAATATTTTTTATACATTTATTTTCAGTAAATATCTTATTGTGACAAAATGTGTTTATTCAACGAAATCTAATTTCTATTTTTAATAATAAAAGCACATTTAATATTAAAAGAAATGCTGAAATCATTATTTATTATCTGAAAAGCGATTTTGGATGATTAAAAATTAATTTTTTCATTTTTATAAAATTAAAATTAAGTTTATATTAAACTTAAATAATGATATTTTCAAAAAATTTATGAAAATATTAGAAAACCAAAAATTTTTCTTTGATTTTTTAAAATTAAAAATTTATATTTGTTTATTTTCAATTTTACAAGACAAATTAAATTATACAAAAATATAAGTAACTTGAATATTAAAAAAAATACAGTGAGATGAATGTAATTGTATCAAGGAATTATAGAGCGAAAATTATTTAGGATTGATATGAAACTAAATAAAAATCTCAACGCTTCATGTTATAGAATCAGAAAATTGTATACGTATTTTTCTTTTCCTATACTATTAGTCTATAAATGCTCATTTGAGAATATATTCGTATATATATACAGATCATACATTGAAAACTTCTCTATGAAAATTTATAAAATTTCCCACTATTATGTAAATATTTTGTAAATCAGTCCTCTATTAGTATAATAAGTGTCTCGTATTTATTTAGATGATTCGCAGGGCATTATCGGAACGGTCTGTAGAGAGGAGGTTACGGTTTTTCTCGCACCCAACCACCAGCCACTCTCACATACGTACACGTGCTTAATCTTCAAAAGCGACAAAGGCTTTGTGCCATTTATATTCAAAGTCCTCGAAGTGCTGAATAATGTCCCTCTGCTATGAAAAGACCGTTCTGCAGCGCGTACTTGGCCGCGATTTGAGAGCGTACGCTATACTCCTCGAAAAGTGGATCCGGGTTTTCTATTACGCATTATAATAAAATGTCGTCTTAACTAAAGCTAATAGGGCCGCCGATCTCCTTTTATGATTACGATACACTACAAACAACGAAATCCAGATCGATCCATTGCTAATACCTTTTCTTCCGACATTGAACAGTTTGCTTTTAATACATTTTTTGTATTAGAAATAAATGTGATGAATAAGAAAAGTTTTTTTGTAATAGACAGATTTCTCTTTTACAAATATCCTTTGACCCATTAGAGCTTTAGAAATTCTCATTGTTTTATTTTATAATATACTTTATTAGATACTAAAATTCAAATTTGTTTCAAATTTGTTTCAAGAATACATATAAGCTTGAAATGTTAATGTATTTCATAAATTTAAATTGAAATTTAAGATGAAAATTTAATAATATATTGTCTATTTAAATTTTTTAAAATAATAATATTAAAAATGTATAGGAATTGTGCTTGTTTAAAATTATATAAAATTTACAAGTTAATGAACAGAAAATTATTTGTATATCTGGAACTATTTTCGACGTGTTACTATTCCTGAATAAATTAATTTTCTAATGTAGTTGCAAGTAACATTCACATTTTAGTTATTAGATTTGTCCTAATAGGTTTACAAAAACTTGTAATACTTTTGTATTGTATTTAACATTTATTTTTCATGAAAATACACATTAATAAGAAAGACAAGTACAGTAGATGTAGTGTATATTTCGCAACGAAAGTAAAGAATATACAATAAAGTCAATTAACGTCTTTTTAAATGATTTAATACAATTTGTACAATAATACACTTTAATACAATAAAAGAAATCTATTTAAAATTTCGATTCTATAAAAATATTTATAAATATTTATTTAAGCGAATGTGAAAGATAGTGATAACCTGTATCAGTAATCTATAGTTTATTATCTTGTTGTCTCAAGAATATTTCTTATAAAATCCTAATATAAATTTATTTTTCGTGATAAGACATAATTATAGAGTTAATTTTAGAGTTTAATTATATCGAGTAAAGATATAAAAAAGAAGTTATTTATAAAAATTATTGTTTTGATAATAATAAAGCATGTAATAATATAACCTTATTAGGATAAATAAATTTTACTCGAAAATAGTCTATTCTTATAAAGTATTTAACACCTAATCAAACTTATATTATTCAAGTATAAAAGTTTTGGTAAATGTAAAAATGCAATTCTTTTATATTTATTCAATATTTTAAATGACTCATAGATTGATGCAAATAATTATAGTACAAATGAACAATAATAATTTAATGTTACTCAAGATAGCTTTTAAAAATATCTGATTTCCTGACATTACATACATATTTGGTTCAAATAATATTAATTGATTATATATATCTATATCTATCTACGAAAAATTCCAGATCTCATGACAGACTGAAATATATTTGAATAACACTTAGCTTCTAAAAGTGCTATATTGAATAAAGCGAATATTACAAAGGAGTGAATGATGCATTACGTTACAAAGAGTTAAATACTACAAAAGAAATGTGATTTATTGTTGAATTTGAATCTGGCTTTTATAATTTGATTAAGGGTGTCAAAACAGCTATGAAATGGTAAATGAAATCAGAAGAAAGATTTTTTTCTTCAATTATCAATACAAATATTAATATTTCTTGGAATTCATATGTTGAACATCTTGTCAAATTAATATTATGTGTTAAAAGGACATTAATTTCATTTTAAATTTCATTGTAAAATATAACTTTTTACGAAATAATAAGTTTAGAAAATAGTATTTTATTTTCATATTATATCTAATAAAAATTTGAATAAGAGTTATAATATATAAGATTTTAGGTCATTGTATTTTAATATTTTCTAATTAAATTCGAGTTTTCAATTTTAAAATTCTATACTCTTGAACACATATTTTAAATTTTCAGTCCTCCGCAGCTATAGTAACATTTAAATATGGAATTATTGTCTAAAAATATTTTTTAATCCTAATTATTGAAAAAATTAAGAAAAATATATTCTTTTTTCAAATCTGTAAGAAAAAATCAATGAAGACATTTAATTAATTTTTAAATCTTTCCTTTAATTTAATGTATGAATACAGTTTTTCACCATTTTTATTTCATGTAGATAAAAACATGATTATTCGAATTAAACCTCATTGTATCGATTTGAGAACAATTATATACATTTCCTATTCAATTTATATTTTTTGAAAATTTAAAAAGAATAATGTTTAGATATTTTTACTTCAGTAGTAGATATATATTAATTATATAATTAATTAGTAGATATATATTAATATATAATATATTAATTCAATCAATGAAATGTTATCAAATGCAACTATACTGTGTATTTACTGTAAATAAAATAGAAAAAATCAGAGATTAAATATGTGAATAGTTGAAATCCCTGTTACTACAATTAATTTTAAAATATTAAGAAACAAAAGATATCTATGCGTTTAAATTTCAACCAATTGACTCATTTATCTAAAATATAATGAATGTAAATAATTTATAAATAATGTTTCAATTCGTTATATCATTTACGATAAACGTCGAATACAAAAATTTTTATGATCTTGTTGATGACTTCATCCATTTTTCAAGATGCACATTTACTTTAGCTGCATTATTTTTTCGAACTAATTAAATAAATTTATTGAAAATTTAAACCGAAAAGGGAAGTTAATTGCAAGCTATGTAGATGACAGAGCATAATAGTATGAATGTCTCATATCCTGTATTATATATTAGTATTGTACCAGTAATAGTTTTGTGATATATTACTTATTAATATGATAATATTTATTTTTGATAAAGAAATAATTAATATTTTTAAATGGTTGAACTTATTTCATTCCAAGATTTAAGGTTAAAGATATTCTATAGGGGTTATTATATTGAAAATTAAAAATTAGTACAAAATTAAATTTTAATTCAAGATAATTTGTGGGAAACATGTTTAACAAGTAAATCATAAAAGGAGAAAAATAACCGGTTTCTAGATGCATAAAATTATTATATAAAATTAATTAATTATATAATTTTTTTATTTAATTTATAATTATTTTTTTATATAATTAATTTATATAATTAATTTATATAATTAATTTTTTATTAAAATTTATAATTTTATAATTAATTAACAAATTAATTATAAAAGTTGTGTTGAATATTAATAAAGCAAAAATTATTTTATTTGTATTGTAAATTGTTAAGAATTAGAAACAAGAAAACAACATAGATATAAACATATATCATGTTACAAAGAAAACTTTAAATAGCTTCTTTTATGATTGATAAATATTTATTCGTATTAAAGCTAAATTTTTTATAAATGTCAATTAAAGAATATGTACATATTCGAATAGAATAATGAGAAGAAAGTAATATAATCATGTATTTTACTTTACAAAGAAATAGAAGTAATATCAAATAAATAAGACGAAGATTAAATCGAAGCTTTTCCATTTAATAGGCCTCAGCACCGTTATCACATTTCGTAAACGAAGACAGGCATATGCACACGCATCCAAGCTCAAAAATCTACTTCACCTTTAGAGGATTTTGCCAGTATCCCTGCTTTAGCCATTAGAAAATTCAATGTTTCTACTATATACATATGCATAAACGACCTTTTACTCTGTCTCTTATCGAAAGACCAGATGCAAAATAAGAAATTCGATATTCAAAAGGATAGGCTCTTGTAAAGTGCCTAGATGGTACAAAGATAGAGTGAAGTATTTTTCCCGTATAGATTCATATTCTACAGATAAGAATAATCGACACTGATTTTTAATCGTTAATTATAAAATAACTTTCAAATTTCGATTGTACGTTCTCTGATTAAGAAACTTATTATGAAATACGCAATAATAGGTTAATTTTATTTTTATATTTGTATAATACGATTAGTCAAACTTTTAAAGAACTTAAATATTGTTAAGTAATACGAAGTTGTAGAATGCCTCTTTTCCTCTCCAAATGAATATTGAACTACAATAAAGCAAACGACAAAAATTACCTTAAATTTGGTTTATATTTGGAAATTCATAAAATTTATTTCATTTTGAAAAAAATGGATTGTACATATCTTTCAAGGTTACTTGAAGAGCTGAAACTTATCAGAACTTAGAATCAATTTGGATTCATAACGTGATAAGGCATATTCGAACAGTGCTCGAGCCATTTGAGTCATTCGTAACGCTCGTCGCGCATTTTAAGTGTAAATGGCAAGTCTTGGTGGCGTGCGTTTTCCAAAGAGACAGAGGAATAAGACGTAGTTTCACTTGCTTCGACTGCGTATGCATTACGCATCCTTGAGCAGGATATAGAGACCCTTTCGCGATCCTTCTCTATCCTTTTTTTCTTCTTTTTCTCTTTTTCTTTTTCCAACGGTGGATGGTTGTAGCGATGGAGGGTTGCGAAGAACTAAATAACGACCTTACGACAAAGATGGAACTGGCAGAGTTTCAAAGGCGCGTCGCCTAGTCCGTCTACCCCAGGAGACACTGTAGCTACGTGTGGGTAGAATTTTACAAGCGGATGCGTATGCGAGCCGACACTCCTTGGTATCCTTGCTTTGCAAAAAGGTGTTGGATATCACTTGAAAAAACACCGGCACTGACTTTTATATTATTATTTAACAGTTTATTTTTCTTCAGAGTTGATCATGGTTGTGATTAAATACAGAGATAATATAAACAAAAATGGCCTTTTCCTAAATGAAAATATTGTCAAAAAATAATATTATACTCATCTTTAATCGTCGATTAATAAATGGCTATGCAAAATCAATTAGTTGATGAATGATGAAAATCGATGGTTTTGCAGGCATTCGATTTGGATTTTATTCACTTTGGAAGATGCTCTTCGAAGAATATAAAACTAAATAATTCATTCAAAAAAAATTTATGTGGATAAAAGCATTATTAAAAGATGGAAGTATTCAGCATAGATTTTAAAATTTACCATATAAAATAGTAAAATTTTTCAATAAAATTAATTGAAAACATTGTTCATTCATTTTTCCTTTTCATTTATTCATTTTAGAATTATCGATTCATTTTCTTCGATTTTTCATGTATTGAAATGATTCGAGGTTCATTCAGGCACGCGAATTACTCAATTTCAATTTAGAAAATTATAGTTCCTCTACTTTCAAGATAAAGATAATTTTGAAATTAATTTATGAGAAAAGATTGTTTCATGCATAAAAGAATAAAATAGATGCCTAGTAATTTCATCTTTGGAGAACAATTTTTTACACTTTATTTTCGTTTTTCGCAGATCAAAATCATAATGTCCTTTAATATTCAGTTCATTATAATATATTGCAAAATGAATTAAATCAATAATGTATACCTATATATCTTCTAATTAAGTTAACTATTTTTAATATTAATGTTGAAACAAGATATGAAATGTATTGTACTGAGTCATAGCTATCAATGATTATTTGATTTATATTTTTTTCGATAAATTTCAAAATCATTTACGATATAAGTATATGTAAAAGAATACTAATTTAAATATCGTAAACGCAAATTTTTTCAATGTATAAGTAACACTAAACCGCTGAAAAAAGTTAAAAGCACACCGAATGTCAAATTTAATAAAGTATATTGGATTTGATAAATTAATCAAATATTTTCTTTTAAAAGAGATATAAGTTTTGCAGTATTATTTAAAATAATTTTTAACCTCAAGTAATAATTTCTCAATAGTTTAATAAATATAATGTAGTAAAATTATTAGTATTTTATAGCTGAATTATTATCATAGTGTTCAAATTTGTTTAATGTCGATAAACTCATAAGATTATTAATATAAAGAATACGATTAAAAATAATATTCTGAAGATATATTTTTGAATATTCTTTCTTATTATTTAAACTTCAACATTTATAGCTTAGTTAATTAGTTTATTCTACGTATAAATATATTGTATTTTTTTTTAATTTAATTTTATGTGTATTCAAATTCGATATTATAATTCATATGATTTTAAGTTTAATATATATATTTATGTTACTTCTCATTTTAATTATTTTAAATATTTTTATTTGTTCTTAAAAATATATATATGTTTTGCTTTAGAGGTATACACGAATAATTTCATGATATAACATTTTTTATTTTGAAAGAATTCCTTAATATTTAATTAAGAACTTTCACTTATTTACCAACGTATTTAATTGTATTTAGTAAATTTGAATAGGTGCCTATATGTATTGTTAAGGTTGACGGTAAAAAGATCAATAATAAGACAAGATATCTTTATTATGTACTATCTCTATTATAACATTATTAATATATTATTAACAAGTGCCAGTGTCAATAAAGAAGGGATAGTTATGAATTAAAGTTATGAAAATTAAAAAGAGGAAAGCAAGTAATAAATTAGGCAAATTCGTTATTCTGTTTTATCTGCTTTCGCTTAAAGTCGAAAATATATTCTGTCCTAATCAGTTATTAATAAAAAGGTCTGTTACTCAGCTAATTAAGTGATAACGCGAAGAAGTGATGAACTCATACCCATACGTAATAGTTTGTACGAATACATACTTTAAGTAAGTGTATTGTAAAATTCAAAATTTAAGAAGTAAATTGGACATTTAACAAGAAAGAATTGATTTACATTTTTTATGTTATAATTTTTAATATTCATATTATTTTGATTTTATATTTTCAAGACTATTGCATATCAAATCATACATATTTTGAATTGTTTTACCGAATATGCATACTTGTATCTAAATATTTATATACAAAATATAAAATCGAAGTTTTTACAAGCAAATTTCTTGAAATGTAAGTTTGAATAATAATTTTCAGTATTTATACCTTTTTATAATTGAACCTTTTAAAGATTAAACAAATTGAGAGAAAGAGGAATGAAAAAATTGGCAGAAGAGGAAGAGTGAACTCTGGATTCATCGACCTAAATTTTTTTTCCTGTATAACGGACTGTACACGACATTTTTTTTCTATATCTCTTTCTATATTCTCTCTCTCTCTCACTCTCACTCTCATTTCTTCTTTCTTTCCTTCTTGCTCATCATATATGCAGGGTAAAGCTGTAAACCAGCTATTACATCAATAAACGCGCATATATACTTTCCGTCAGGATTACACGAAAAACATTCAGACACACAATGCATCATATGTCATACTTACAAGCATGTACATATATACACTGTTGACAGCCTTCACTTATAGACTAAATATATGTTAATTTATTTTTCCAATAATATATTGGTACACAAATGTCAATATTTAGGAATAAAATCTTTAAAACGTATGTTAACATTTTTCCATGAAAAAGTATTCATACAGTTTACTATAATTCAAGTAAATTTACAATTTCTGTTATTTTAACATTTTACTCTGGTTAATGAAGTCATGTAAAAATTAAAAAAAATCAAAATTCAAGGCAAGTAACTATTTGGCCAAATATTGTAATCTTAGTCTAATAAATCGCAAATTATTTTGCACCTTTATGAATGTTTTCACTATTCCTAAGAATTTCTTAGGTACTGAAAAGAATCTAATATAATTTAATATATTTTTTGCTTAAAAATATTAAAGAATAAGCAATATATATACTTTTCAAAACTTGCACTGTTTTAACCAATTCAAAGTTTTTAAATGCATTTCTTTACAATTAAAATTAGATAAGGTCTTTCACCTAAAACGTTACGTAAGTTACTAGATAAAATTAATTATACATAGCTAAATATTTTGTAAAATCAATTTATAATACACAGTTAAATAATAGTTAGTTACACGTTGTGGATTTTTATATTTTATCCTATGCTCAGTTAAGAGATTTTAAATATTTTACGTATCAATCTTGCGTGAAATACTTTGTAAAGTAGATGCGGGTACGCACAATTTGGTGGTTTTATTCATACAGTACAGAAAGGAGAATATTTTAAGTACCGGAATTTATCACTTGTTTACATGATACTATTCTCACCCAGTTACATACAATAATTTAGAGTGAAGTAAGATGGTTATTTTTCCCCTGCACTTGGACGTACTGTTGTTGTCTCTCTTCTTGCTGAAAGTACATGATGCAGCCTTTCGTCGACCTCGTTTTTTTATCTTCTCTTTTCTCTCGCCGCTCTCGATATGTGCGTATATGATGCTCCGCACACGTGTTTTACCTTTTGTATAGTCAGCTCGTGCACTGAATACCTCTAACTTGGAGATGTTTTGCACCTGCACGTTGCTTTGTTTTTGGAAAAAAGGAAAAAACGACAATGACGAAGAAATCATTGAAAATGCGGGCTTGCGCGTGCATAGCTTTTTCTCTAGATGCTTTGTAGTTTCGAGTCAATTCCTGTTTTTATTTTCTTACTAGTACCACCCTTCGCCTAGCGCAGATATTGAGTTTGAAATTACTATTGCACAAATTTCGAAGTTTTCTCTTTAACTGACGATCTATGTGAGATTTTTTAAAAATAGCACGGAATGAAAATCGTTACTAGAATGTATAATTTAACACACGAATGAAGTATATAGTTGTTGTAAATATTGTCGAATAATTCGATAATTTGTATGCATGCGAATCTTTTTTTATGATGTCAATATAATTGTATGAATTTGTATTAATAAATAAAATAAGGCTTAAATATAATAATGGTTAAATAAAGTGTTTGCTTAATTCATTGCTTTGATCATATAAAAGCAAGAGGTAAAGAGGGTCAATTAGTCATGAGAAACGTACAACTGATGTGAAGTACCACAGAAAGAATCTGCACTTATCAAAATATTTTTGCTGGATTCGCCCAAAGTAGTTAAAAAAGGTAAATACCAAGGGTCAATTCAGTTCCTCCGGATACCATAAAAATGTCGAGCGTAAGTAAGCTTTCAGTACAGCTTTGAAGTTAGTTCTGCTATAATCGGATATGACTTTTGAAAGGGAAAGAAAATTATAAGTTACATTTGAAGAAGAGTTAAATTTTGAAAGATCAACTTATGTCACCTGTAAGTTAATATTGAAGGATACTAATTCAAAGCACTGGACTATTCATGTACAATTGTAACCTTTAATAAAACCAGTGGCTTTAGAATTAACTAATGAATGATACAGCAAGGTAATGCTTTGATAAGGTAAGAGTGTAAGATTAGTCGATGGAAAGCAATTTTCTATGGCTGAATACTGAATAGTGCAGATTTTCTATAATAAATGGCGTACATTCACTGCAAGATAGCAGTAGCAATTATATTTGGGTTGGATGTCGACTCTTATATAATAGTTGAAAGGTAAATTTTATTAGGCTTCTAAAGTAATCGAAAATCAGATGTTGACGACCCTTAGAATCAGATAGAGTTACAGGTACTAGTGATGAAAAATTCAAGCATTGCTTTATTGTTAGTGGACTAGACAATATTTAATCCAGAGAATGAATGAGCTGTTCGATGAAATACTCGAGAACGAATAAGTTTCTGAGGTTGTATAATATAGAATCTTAATAGAAATTTATTACAATATATATTATCTTTGCATTATTATCTTTTATGTATTAGTTGTACAAAGTTAGCTTTTTATAGTTACAGTTAAAAATTTATCATACCTCCAAAAAAATAAAATGTCAATAAAAAATAAAAATAGAAAATTCGAATTCTCAATAAATTTGTTTATACATATTATTTTAACTTCATTATATTCTATTATATAATTACAACTAAATTACATTCCTAGTAGTAATAAATAATCTCTAACTTTTATTAAAATTGATCGAATACAGTTTGACTTGAAATTATTTCATATTAACATACATGTGATTCGAAACACTTAATGAATACAAAGAGAAAGTAAATGTAATCTTATAAATATTGCATAGAATCTTTATGTTACCAATTATAAACAAATTTTGTTATAAAGGAAACTGAAAGTATTAAATTTTTAAATATATTCTTTTTTTATATAAACAATAATTTATATTTATATAGATGTGCGACAGTGTATACAAATTTAAATTCTGTTTTTAGTATTCTGATTGATACAACGTACATTACTTGTACATTACAATGTACAAATTACTTTCTGACATTATGTTAATTCTTTATTAAAGTAATTTATCAGTGGCAATGTAGTAACTGATATTTAAGTTTCAAATGTTATTTAATTTCTCGTTACAAAAGCTTATCTGCATAATACTTCGACTCATCTATCTGTAATTCAATTTTTTAAATTTATTGCACATCGATAAATCTAATAGAATTTTTATACATTCACTTTAAAACTTCACACGTAAACCATATGGAGTATGTGTTTTCCATAATGTGAAAATCAATGAAACGGATATCAATTTAAAAAGTAAAATGTCCACCAATTTTATATCATGAATGGCAGTTGAGAATGAAATAGGATAGTTCAAACGATCGTTAAAGAATTTATTGGATAGTATTTCGCGTATTTTACACGCTTTGTACGGATTTAACAATGTCAGCTTTTTAACGATTTAAGTGTTATTTCCTTTGAATATACGTTTTTTTGTACATTAATATATTTTTTAACTTAAATTCCAAGTATGGTTATAAAATATGAAAAATAGTGAAAGAATGACAAATACACTATATAATTTTAATGGAATGGATTTGATGTAAAATTTTCCAACTGAACTTTTAATCTTATGGTCTTTTGTGATTTCTATCGAGTTTTGTTCTAAATTAAAATACTTTAATTATTATCGTTAGAAAATTTAATCTTTTGATTTTGGAAAATTCCTTTGAATATGATTGTTTTCAACTACTGCCAACTTACACTTTTATACAATCTTTCGAATATTTGATTATCTTAATTTCTTTTACTAGAAGAGAAATTGCACTTGAAATAATATGAAAGATTTGTGAAGCATTTTTATCTTTTAGATAGAAAAATTTTGCTTCTTATATACACTTGAACTATTATTTTCCGTAAAATAGAATATGTACGTTTTTAAAGTTTTTCATTCGAATTTTAACAGAATTCTTACTTTTATGTTTCCTTAATCTTATTTAAAGTTATTTTTATCTTTATAAGAATAATTTTGCTTTAATTAAATTTTGATAATAAATTGTTAATAGATTGTTAAGTCTATATTGTTATATATAATTTCTATTAACAGAGAAATTTATTAGTATGAAAGGGTCAATACTAAAACGAAAATATATTAAAATATTAAATTTTAATTTCTACGGCAGATATATGTAAGCTAAAAATTTTTAAACGTTGTAACTTTTTTCCAATTAATAAATGGTTGTAGAGAACTATTATCATTTGGCTTCAATTAAACACATTTTTCGAAAAGAAATATCTTCAAGGTTAAAATTTAAGAAAAAAATGATAACACATAACATCTATACGTTTTACAGGATCCTATAAATGACAGGTTTAATATAAATATTATATTTAATAAGACGTTTTTATTTAATTCCATTATTGAATATATTTTTTATAAAAGTATTTTTTATTATGTTGAGAAATATTAAACTAATAAATAAAATCAGATACTGTTTTTGTTACGTGTTTATTATTTACATGAATAAAATTCTTTTTTAATAACCTAAATTCGGATAACTTTTAAATATTCGATTATCAAAAAATAAGAAGGTACTGATTAAAGATTCATTGATAATTATTAGAGAATTATATATACATTGTATAAAAATACTGATATTAACAATAAGCGATGTACTATATTAATATATTTATCACCTTTCTAGTGATAAAGACTGATGATTATTAATATTTTTCATTTGATTATTGAATTTGATTTTCAAAGGTTATAAATAAAAGGATATTCTTAACCTTTTGACTGTTAGTTTTAAAAAATATGTTGACCAATTATTTTTAATAAATTTTATGTATTTCATTATAATTTTTAAAACTTTTCCTGAAAGATATTATTATTACTTTTTATAGCTAAAAACAATGAATAGCTACGGTTCAAAGAAAAATTTTAGTTTCATTTTTATTATAAATCATTGTTAATTGTTTAAAATTTTAATTATATATATATTAATGAGATATATAAAAAACTTTAATCAGTTATATTACATCTTTAGATTCTTACTTAATAATTTCGAAAACTATTCAACTATACTTAATTAATACTATTCTTCTTTTTTATTGTTTATTTTTATTTAAAATTGAAACAAATATTATATAGTAAATGCAAAAAAATTTCGTTAGAATAAGATATAGGATAATATCAGTTACACAAGTTTCTGTTAGAAGCTAGCTCTTTAAGAAATAATGAGTTTTTTTGACTTTTTAGTAATGCTTATTATTTGTAACTAAACAAAAACTTAAATTGAAAAGGCAAAAGTATCTCTCGTTTATTTTTTCGTTCAAATTGGAAGAAATAAAAGCTATAGAAGAAAATGTGAGAACATGTTGAGGAAAAATAGAAGTAAATAAAGAAAGAAATGTGCAAATAAAGAATATTAATAAATATGAAAGTTATTTGTTTAATTTGCTTCCTTTTAAACTTAGGAACATTTTATGTTTGCGTAGTTAATTATAATATTTAATCATAGGTATTTCATCACTAAATTATTTAAGACATTTTTACAATTAAGGCATCAGTATATATATTATATCATATACAATTATCAGTAAAAGTCGTTGAAAAGAATAAAAATAAAAATTAACGTATATTAATCACATATAAAAGCAAAAGTTTGATGTAAGAAAAACGAAATTTATTTACATTGATTATAGCAAAGATTTAATTATTTCCACTCCGTGAATTAATATTAACAAATTAAAATGAGTTTAATTCAAATATTTATATTAGTTAGATTAAATTTAGAGCTGTTATAAAACACCAAAGAAAAGTTATAAACTCTCTATTTCATTTAAAGAAATATAATAAATTTATAACACAGAAGAATTTGATACATAGAAATTAAAATTTTTGTGTAAAATTTTGTTCAAACTACATTTCATTTGTTATCATTTTTTAACCGAAATCATATGTTTAATATATAATAAATTTATGGATATATTTGGGGTCTTTTTATTTTTAAAAGACTCGATATATTTCGAGTTTAAGAAGAGTAGAGTCATGAAAAGTTTCCTTTTTGATTTTGATTGATTGGTATTGAAAATAATATTGAGAAATTGAAAGAACATATGTACCTGAATAGTAGAAATATAACGTCTATTTAATGAAGCTGTTGTACATCCTGACTTCAAATTTTTAAAATTTGTGTTATAGAGATAAAGGAGTAAGCGTTATGCATTCCTATAAATGTAGCTTGAAAATCGGAGAAAATTCGATTCCTAAGCTCAATTTTCGTGAAAATTCATCTTATGGCATGCGAAATTGCGGATTTAACATGTCTCTAACTCAGTATGTGAATCTCTCTTCCTCCCTCCTTCTCACTCTCACTGTAACTCTCTTTATCTTTCTAAGTATTTTCTTTATCGAGCCATATTTTATTTGTCGTTACATTACGGTCTTCGTACGTATTTATTATTATTATCATTTTATTTAAAAGTCTCACACTTTTCCAACATCTGACAATCGTGATTATTCGATTGAAGCAAAAAAAGAAAACGAATGATAGAGAAAATAAAAGAAAAGTTTGAAATCTGTTCGATTTTTAATGACAGTGTAATATGAATTTTGGATATGGGTGAAGGTATTGACGATAATTTAAATAATGAATTAAAAAGTGGTTGTTTTTATTTCGCCTTTCCTAATTATGTAAAATTATTAAACAGATTTGATATTAATAATAGATAAAGTTACTTTTAATTTAATTGTAAGAATATCGGTTACGAATGTCGGTTAAGTAAGAAATTAAATTTTTGTAAATGTTAATTTGATGTTATGTGCTTTCAATTATAAAAATTCAATAGATTATGCGAATACAGGCATACAAATACTAGTAAATTAATAGAGGATTAACATATTTGAGTACCAAAGTCATTTATTTAAATTATAAAAAGCTAATATTGCATTCTTACTATTATTTACAGGAGTTAATTCAAATTTAATTACTGTATTTATTAATACAAATAAACACCAATCTTATATATCAAATAAAAGAAATGGTATTAAATTGAACATTAATAATAATATGGAGTTTTTATTTTACTTAAGTTTAAAATAAATCACCATTAGATATAATAACGAAAATCACTCGAAATTATTTTACAATAAATTTGAAAATAATTTATGAAACAAATATGAATAAAATGTTGATTTTTCAACTGTTTTATTTTGTCTAAGTAATTTTAAACCTTATTTTACATCTTTAATGTACTAGGTTTTCTTAAAAACGACTTCTACTTAAATGCATCAGTCGCATCATATCCATGATCTTCTGTGTAACATAAATTTAACGTCTTATCTACGACTTCAGGAATCAAGCACCGTTAAGGTAGAACTAATGAGAAATGTCTAAGAATTTTAAATCAGCCTTTTGAAAATTTAACATAACTATTATACGTGTCAGGAGATATTCAGGTTCAGAACGATTCAAGTGAAAAAAGTAACCGCCTATCTTGTTAATTTCCTAATTCTTCGTGACTTCATAGTATAGTATCAAAAGTGTACCAAATGATATTATAATTCAAGTGGTCTTAAGTACAATATTAATTTTTATAATACTGAATATAAAACTAGTAGACATCTAGGTTTCTTTTTATTATAATATCTAATTAAATACTCGGAATCTTCACCAAGTAATACCATTTAATTTACTGCTCATTTGTAATGGAATAAATAGAAGCTTAATTATCATCGTGCTTGAGTAAATAGTAATTTTATATAGTATTCTTTCAAAAAAAGATGTTTTTATTTATATAAATACTTTTGCTCATTGAGTATTTTAACAGTACATCTCTTTTTTACATTATAGAGATAGTTTAACAAATATTTTAATTAATAATTTTAATTACATTTATATGAACTGAAATGAATACTTAGAATGAATAAATATGTATATTTAATAGATACAAGAAACTGACTACTATATTGTATTAAATATTATTAAAAAAGGAAATTAATTTCTGTTAGATATGAATGAAATTTAAATTAAATGTAAGATATGTCTTTCTAAAATATAAACGAGATGGAAACATCTAAATAACCTTGATTTATGTAAATATTGGAAATTTTTAATCAGAGAAAATCCTATACATATAGTTTGATTCGATATGAACTTATTATAATAAATATATATTATTCTTAATTATTCAGAAAATAGGGGAAAACATAGCTTTTTATTTTACAATTAAATAGACAATAAATGAATAAAACAGTTAAATACGAGAAGAAGAAAATTAAAAAGATGATGATTAAAATGGAGAAGGAGAAGGCAAGAGAGTAAGAGGTAAAAATACTGAAAAAAGAGAAAGTTGTTACAAGATACTCTAGAATAGATAAAAAAAGTCGCATTGAAACGCGGGCAGATGAACTCGTAAAAATTCGGGCGGTGGAAGTTACCAAGTCCAGAATGTAGGAGGTCGATGAAGACTTTATGTATAATATTCTCTTGTTTTTTACTGTTTAGCTCAGATGCCCACTGCAAGTTCTTTGCGTTAGATGATTGCGAGTCTCGCATTTAAATCGGGAAAATTATCCAGAGAATTTTTATTTTCTTGGCGCTTCCAAATAATAGAACAAATCGATGCCTCGAGCGAAATCTGCATCTCGCATACCTCGTATTTGACAAATGGGGCTTTTTGTTTCTCATGCAATAACGAAAAAGTGCGTATAATAACGTACTCGAAAAGCGTTCAAAGGCTACGAGATTAATCATCCCTAGATTCATTTGTGCACGAAGAAACTTCGTTTTTTTTTACTAATTTCAATTTTCCGACGTGGCTTAAATTTAATTTTTTTCTTGTAGTTTTAATTAAATTGTCCATTTTATTTCATGGAGCTATGCTAATTGTCTGATGTATTGGGTTTTTAGTCTTAAAATGAGAGATACAGTAACACGTTAGCATTTAATTTTTTTCCAAATGAGTTATTTGTGAGTTTTTTTTATGAAATAACTTGAAATATACGAAATCTATGTGATTCTATTTATATAATTTTACTGAGTGTGAAACTAATTGTCGATCAAATGAATATTTTGATTTTAAACGTTAGTGATCTGACTTAATTTAATCCATGTTGATGCTTTTCAAGAATACTACAATTTCATTTTTTAGGATATAATTTGAAATAAATATAAATATGTTTTCTAAAGTTAACTGATTTAGTATATATTTTAACATAAAATATGAATGTGGAACATTAATATTTAAAAAAACTACAAAATTTACAAATAAGCGAATAAAGATGTTCATTTTAATTTTTTAATTTTTTCTGCATAATGTTCAAATTTTTTTATATGTTCGAATAATAAAGTGTATTTCAATGCTTTGAACAATAAGTTAACATTACTAGTAAATTTGCATTTGATGAATTAAATGTTTCATAAAAGACTTTTGCATCAAGTTAAATACTACAATTGAATAAATTCTTCTAACTTTGCTCTATTTTTATTAAAAGTTTGATAAAACCATTAAAATATATAAATGCAAGGATTTTAACTAACGTTGTTCTTTCTTATATTTATTATTCATTACATTCGTTATAAAACATATGGTAAAAATGTCTGTAACGAAGAATAAACGTTTACGACATGTATTCTGTTTATAGCTATCTTTTAAGGGATAAAATCTGTTATACTTTGCGATTGTGAACGTTTATTGTACAAATTGAGTTTCCATGTTCATCAGATTTTCTCTTGCATGTATGCATTGTTATCTGAAATTCGCTTGGAAACAATGCAATATATTTATCAGGCGATGTGAACATTTTTACTTATTACTTCATCATTACTCGAAATTTGTTTGTAGATTATTGCAATTTGTTATAAAAATGGCGTGTGTTTACATATATATTTTGCATTACCACCTATTGTTAATTATACGTAAAAGAGTTCAAATATTTTATATATGAGATTCATTTTAATATCTTAAATTGTATATAAGTAAAATTTTGGGAAACATTAAGATATATTGTTGTGATTTTACACCATTGTCACTAATGCGTGGTTTTGAGCTTAAAATAAGTGTTTTTAATTTAAATTTAATAGAAAACTTTATTAACTTTTACATTTTTATTCTAGATTATTTTATTCCAAATTAATAATTATATAATATATAATAAATTATATAATAATTTTTATGATATAGCTTTCAATCTTAGTGTCGTTATTTATGGAAAAAGCAATTTACAAGTTTATTTCTTTTGTTGATACGATGCTATATCTTATTTATTAAAATTTAATAAATAAATAAATAAATAAGAAATTTAGTAAAAAAATAAAAGCTTATTTTAAAAGAAATTTGATACAAATTATCAACTTTATTAATAATGAAAACAAAATAAATTAATAAATTGAATAAATTAATTATAAACGTTAAATAAATAAAATTAATTAATTATTAATTATAAATAAAATTCAAAAATATCACGTGTTCTTGCTTTAAATCATTTTTGTTTTTAATTTTGTTAAATTACATATTGTTAAGTAGATATTTTCAAAAAAGTATTTTTAGATTAGTAATTAAGTAAGCTATATAATACTTTATCATACAAAATTTGTACAAAATTGTACAGAATCCTAATGAAGAGTATTGATAGTTTGTATAAAATGAACATTTTCAATATATTTATTTTTGAAACTGTATATTGAATATATTATGCTCTGCTTTTTCTTTGCCCCCTGGTAAGAATATTATCCCTTCTTGTTCCATAAATTGAAGGATAACATAGGTTTGTAATACATTTTAATGGAACAGTTGAGTCAGTGATGTCGGAAAATTAGACTCAAACATAAATAGATAATAGTGTTGCGCAGAGTTAAAGTGAATAGTACGCTTGATGTGCTTATGTGACGAGAAAAAGCTGCTAATTTTCCACCTTTTCTTCCTTTAAAAGGGCAAAATTTAATTTAGTCGATATGTATGCTAAAAGCACAGTAGCCGCGACAAATTATGAGGACATAAGATTTGAATAAAATGCGGGCTCTCTGCAAGTACATTACACAGTTAGGGAGAGCATCGAGTGGCATATACGCTTCTAGTCAAATTTGATCGATATAGGGGGAATAAACTTTGGTATATTGTAAATGTATGTGTATATGGACTGTTTCATGGTAAATAAAAAATTTTAAGTTATTGTCGAGATTTTTATTCTCACAATAATTATTTATAACTTAATATAAAAATTTTTTGTTAAAACGCGAGGCCAATTTCATCATAAATTCGACAAATTAATAGATACCAACTATGAATACGTGAAATCTGAGAGGCCGGATTATGATTAAACTCTAGGGAATACCTTTTAATATGAGACATACTTGAAGATTGAAAGTAAGGATATAGACAATATTTTCTAGAAACTATTATTATTATAAACATATAATGTGTTTATTTTCATTCTTATTGATATTTAATGAGCAGATATATTACTTTTGAGAATTCATGATTCCGTAAATAATATTTTTCACTTACATTATATGTTTTTGAAAAAAGTACAACGTTTTCTCTGCTTTTCTTTCTCTCTATCTCAATTATGTAAATTATTATTTAGTAAAAAATTAAATTACCAAGAAAGGTAGTATTTTTACTTTCTTATGCGAACAAAAACTAATTCTATTATTTTCAGCTCAAGTTCGTTGTATAAAATCAAATACCATTATAAATATATGCATCTGAATATAGTTGCAATTTTAAGCAAGCGTTTTGAACATTTTTATTTTAATCCTTTTTTTCGTTGTTGGATTATCGGTAGCTCGATTATGATTATTTTATAAGTTTAACTATGAAAACTAGTAGTTCTACCAGTACTATTATCACAAAGATTGCATATTTTTAATTAATCATTACAAGGATATAATATCTGTGTTTTAAAATTTATTTTCGGATAATTTTCATACACATTTCAATAACTGAGCTTTCGCAGTAGCCATAGACAAGAATTTAACATCGTATCGTAACGTTAAATTTGGAACGAATTTTATTTATTTTGAAATAAAGTAAAAATTGTAAATGAGATGATTGATAAGCTAAGATAAGTTTAATGCAATTTAACTTCAAATATTAAAAATTGTTTTGTTATTTTATAATTTTAATAATGGTTTATTTAAATGACAACTTAATAATGCAAATAACTCATGCATATATTGCAAAAGATCTTAACACACAAGTAGAATATTAATTTACTAAATATAATTTTGTCATAATAGTATTATATACGACATGAAATTCGCTTACAACATTAGTTAAATTTACTTGTCACGTAGTTAAATTTTTGTAAACAATTACTTCAGTGAAATTGTCTTACGTAAATACAGTAAACATCAATGTCCTTGGCAACTGTAATAGTTGCAAACAATTTGTTTATTTGATTTAAACAAGACTTTCTTAAATGAGGTACTTGTATTTGTTCTACAAAATTTCGAGGGTTAAATAAAATCAATTGAAAAGAAAATGACAATTTTGGATAAGCACTGATAGAGGCTGTTTTTTATTTTTTCAATCGCTAAAGGAATCAAAACCTTTGTTCATAATCCACATCCTTTTTTACTCCATCGATGATTCAAGTCGATTCACTTAACTGGCAGCGTAGGCGCGACAAAGTGGCTATAGTTAATTAGGAAGGAAAAATCGAGTTTTGCTCGAGCTTTACGTGCGGTACAAGCAGCAATTACGTTAATTCGGTCAGTAGTAGTACTAGCAATTTTAACGTAGAATAAGCCTCATATGAAGCTTCCGATATGCGAAAGATCACACAGAAAAAAAAGATACACATAAATCAACGGCATCCATGCCGCTACTACTCACAACTGATTGCGCCGTTGGTCTGTTAAAGCGAATGAGCGAGGAAAAGTCGTCCAAGAGGGTGGGGCAGAGATTTGCGCCCGGTGAGTCAGCATCCGGTACGTGCACGTATACAGCAGCGTTACTGTCAGCCAACCCCTGCTTTCCTAAGACGCGTATCCCCGATTCACCATGGATTTCTATGATCCTTGTTCTTTTATCTCTCTTTCTTTTCTCTACCTCGTTCTTTCCCCTTATTATTGGTCCCCCTGAGGTTGACAGTTTTCGTTTCCCTGCTTCTTGATAGTGTATACTTTTCTTCTCTCTTCAGTTTTATTGCACCCTGACATTTTGACTATGTGAAGAAAGAGTATCGTAAAATGTTCGTCAAGTATTGCCCTTTTCTCTTGCTCTTTCTAGTTTTTTTACGGCCATGCTCTTCGTTTTTGAAAATTAATTTCGGACGATTGTGAAAGATACGTTGTGGGTATTTTATACGGCCTTATATTTTTATGCATTCTTTAGCATGTATATGCGAAGAAGTATTGTCGTCTGTCATATAAATTGTAGATAAAGTATAGGTTTTAATATATGTGGACGGAGCGTTACGCATTCTAATTACTTTAAACAAATAATCTAATAATAGAATTATATAAAAGATATTCGTTTTAATCTAGATATAAGTAAAATATAAGATTTTGTTTTTATTTCTTGAAATAATTTCTATAATTACATTTCTATCACTTGTGGTGGACGATTCGGACGAATAAAGTAAAGTTTCGTGATTTATTACTTATTGAGCAACTATATGCATATCCACTTGGAAACGAGATATTTTTAATTTAATCCCATAGTCAATTTTAAACTGAATTCGCATTTACTTTCTTCAACATTCGGAACTTTTATTAAAGCTTATAAAGAAGTGGAAATAAATTGGCGTATGTAAGTTTATAAAGGATTTAGTAAATTTGAATTGTATGAAAGATGATAGATATTTGTGACTTATTGTGAGAATGTTTTCATAATATTGACTTAATATGATTTTTAAAAATGAAAATTCTTTGTTAAATATCTTGATAATAATTAAATCATTGATTTTCTAACTGTTTAATTAAAATTATATATTTTCTTAGACAGAAAACATTTTAATCTTAATAGAAACAAATTTTAATAAAAATATTGAAAATAAACATTTAAGTTTTTTTTGTTAAGTAATTAAATCAGTTGAACGGAAATGTATTTTTCTAAGGATTATATGAAATTCAAATGCAAATATTTTACAAAAGATTAGACAGATTACTGTTTTGAGATTATATCTTAAACTTTAATAGTGTTTAAAAGTATGCATATTATACTCTCTGACTAAATCCAAATGTTTTAGAAAAACTTATAAATAAAATCTTTTAAAGATTTTTTTTTAAAACATTGCTTCTGATTAAAACATATTCTAAATGTAAATGCTTTATTTTAATTATAAATAAATCTAATTGTAAATGATAATTTCAATTTAGAATAATAAAATTTTACAGGATAATATTTTTTCATTCTTATTCACGGAACTCTTAAAAATTTCTGATCTGAATATAACTTATTCTTACATGAAATTTATAATAATTTTACAAAAATATGCCTATAAATGTTTCATTTTACTTTCCAGCAAACAATGTATGGTCATTAAATATGTCATATAATATAATTATACAACATAATGGCTTGTCATTATACACAATGTATTTATTGTAATACGTGACATCAGTGGAAAAATACATACTAATATTTGTATTTTTGAATTTTATTCATTTGAAGAATTCCATTTAAGATAAGTTTTCGCGAGTATAACATAGAAGCAATTATTTGCAACTTTTTGGGCATATTCAAGGATTAATAAATACCATTGCAATCATTGATCGCCTTTAAGCTTACTAGTAATTTTCACTAATTCATTAAGAATTAGTGAAAGATTACTTAGTTTATTTTCCTATTCTTTCTCTGTCCTCTCTTTCTTTCTTCTGCTCTCTCTCATTTCCTCAATCTCTTGCTTCTAGATTTTTTCTTTCTTTCGTCTCTACTGAATTAAATTTGTTATTTTCGGATTTAGAGCTAGATTCAGCTTCCCTTCTATCGAACGCTTCTCTTCATCATGATCCCCTTTCAGGCTTCCAACACTATTCGCTTCTACGGTGTACAAAGAGATATGTGATGGTGGGGTGAAATAGAAAGGGAGAGGCGTTGCTGAATGATGTCGAAGAAATTTCCAACGAACGCGCGTTTTTGTATGTACAAGCGCGCCTTGATCCGGCACTTACATTGTTTTTTTCGTTCTACGCATTTATTTCCATCTGGTTTTCAAATCGAAAAATATGCGCTTAACAGTTTTGCGAAAGTAATTTCTAGTCTCTGCAAGATCTAGGAATTCGCGCGGAGGTACGTGGTGAAGGCTATATTAAGTTAAGGTCTATATTTTAAGAACTTAATTAAGAATCGGCTTAAGGACAATTACTTCCATTTCCGGAAGGCTTGTCTTTCAACATATATTTCCTGTTTTTCTTTTCTTCTTATTTCTTATTTTTATTGTATCTTGTTTTCTTGTAAAAACATATGTTTTTACGTTTTTCATGTTTCTCTTAATCTAAAATTACATTTAGTATGAAAGCACTTTCTTAACTTTATTCGTAAGGCTAGACCTTTAATAATTTTCAACGCTATTAAAAATTTGAAGTTATAGATAAAAGACAATTACAATATTTGGAAAAAGAGCAAATTAGATAAAATGTTTGATTTGATTTCAATAGGAAATAAAGAATTCAGAAACATCATTTACAGATATTTTCAACTCATAAAAGAATATGCTCATACTTTATACGCAAAATTAAGTTCCTATTAAAAATAATAACAACAAAAAATTAAGTAATTAATCAAATTATTTAAATATTTGCTGTGCATACTAATTTGCGGAAAACTAAGAGCAACGTTATTTTTATATGAATTTTTTCATAAATATTATTATTTTGTATTTTCATTAAGTGCATATTTAAAAAAACCATTTTTTTCTAATTACAAGTAAATGTTGTCATCGAAATTTACTACAAATTAAATAAGAAATAAAAATTAAAAATGTCATTTAAATGCATATTTAGAATAATGTAGATCATAATATGTTTTTTAAATATTAATATTTATAAAGCTCATTATTCTCAATTATTTTGTTCATTATATATTTATAAATATGTAATGTATAATATTTTCATGATATTCTGAGCTACATTTTTAAATTAATAAAGTTTACATTAACATTTGAAGCATTTTGATATAATACCACACTTTTTTTTAATAAATGTTTGTTAATTTCTTAATTTATTTTTTTATAATTATTATTCTACAAAGTTACTCTTTGTACACACGAAGTATATTTAATTTTCTGAAACTGGTATCTAAAAAAAATTGTAGAATATCTTCTTACCGCAAAGTTGGTTTTATAGTTTCTTTTATTTTTTGTTTTTCATATTATAAAGCGAAATTGACATGCGCTGTTACTTAAAATGAACCATTTTTTTAGAACTTCGTGAACAGAAAAATAATTAGTTGATTGGATTGAAGTAAATATTTATATAATTTTCAGACTATCAAATTTAGTAATGAAACATTCTGCGCCTATAGATTCATTTCTTATATTTTCAGGAATGGGAATACGCTTTCCTGAAAATTATTATATTCCATCATCTAAAATAATTACATTACCTTATTACTAAGTTAGTTTTTTAATTTTAACAAGTAATTTATTAGTTAATGTTTCCATATTTTTAAAATTAAAATTCAATTTTAAAAATGCATATTTCTATTGAAATTATTTCGTACAAATAGTTGAGTGAAAGCTATTATTAATTGATAAAATTCAAAGAATGAGTATTTAGAGTTTTTATTGTTCTGTGTAAAATAGTATTTGATAAATTAATTTTAAAAAGTATAAAATTACTGCAAATATGAATTTTTGTATGTATTAGAAATATATATATATATATAAATTTCTACATTTGTATTTTTAAAATATATTTTAATGATTGAAAAAGTGTTGCAATTACTTTTGATATAAATTTGAAACGTAAACAATGAACAGATAGTATAAAAAGAAAATATTTATTCAGATCGAAATGACATTCTCTTTACTAAATAAAATTTGTAAGCATTAAAAATATGTATATCCTATTACTATTACAAATTTCGTATAAAACGTCCAATTTCTATTTTATTAATTTAAAGACAAAATATGAAACGTGAGATGTGAAACTTGTTATCGAAACATAATCATATTGAAAATGAAAATGAAATTCAAACTAATGAGTCATTCATTTTTATTAAAGTTTAGTCATAATGTATCATAATAATATCACGATAACCCGTTAACTAATTAATATGTGAAGGTTGTATTTAGAAATATAAAAAACTTAAAAGAGAATGAGTAAATATTATCATTAATAGGAGGAGTGTTGAACATACAATAACGTGGATTTCAAGTACTTTATTAGTTATTTCGAAATCAAATGAGCGAATGAAATCGACGAATCTGATAATTTCTAATTACATTAGGAAAGTGGATCCAGTAATATTTCAATTGTAGCTATATCTAAAAATTTAGTTTTCTGCAATGTTTAGTATCTCGTAAAAGTTGATATTTAAATTCGTACGTAATAAACAAAAATTTTTTAAAGATACTTAAAGTGATAGGGTGGGAACTTTTATCCAAAATCTTAAAAGTCGAAAGTTTTTAAGCTTAAGAGGTTCAAAAAGATAGTAATATTTGTAGGCTGAAGAACGGGTGGTTGGAGATCTCTGCCTCTTCAAAGCTTTAAGCACTGGAAGCAACGGCTGTTTTATTTCCTCGCAGGTTGATATAACGCATAATAATTTGTCTGTGCAAGTTTCAAGCACATCAAACTATGTCGCGAAAGTAGACTTCAGAAGTAAAACGGATTGCTCGGGGCTGTGCCCCGTGCCTTTTTTGTGACGTAATATCGGTATACATGCGTACGCGCAACCTATGAACTTCCAGGAGAAAATGATTTTCATACTTTTGAGCGACAGTCGAAAGGACGAGCTCTTTACATATAATGTTTAGTCGCATATCGGGATTAATTGGAAATTTAGTAAGTATTATTTTAATAGTTCGCGAGTTAAATATCACGACCGTGTAAAAGTAACAAAGTCACTCGAAGCTTTGCTGAGTTTTCTATCAAATTGAAAAAGATACCGATTATTTTTTATATTAAGGTAACGAAATGAAAGTTGCATCGTTATTTTATTAATGTGCTTATTTTTATGATGGATTGAGAGGTCTGAGTGCATGAGTAAAATACGTCTGAAAATTAATCCTAATAGGTTTTTAAATGATATCATTAACTTTCTATTGAAAAATATATTTCGCATTCTTTTTTTAAAATAATTCCAAATAAATTAAAAAAAACATTTCACATCAATTTCTACGTAAGTAAGTACTGTATAGTTTGCAGATAATTTTACATTTTAAGTATATAATTTTTATTTTCTTAATATACATTTTTTGTGTCAATATTTTTAGACTAAATTTAACGAACATTAAATAACATTCATTAGTTAATGAATATCGATATTGATTTGAATGCTATTATAATTTATCTTCTTTACTTAGAGATGAATTATTAAATACTTGAATATTCGTCCTTACATAATGGCAATATTGTAGTAATTTCTAAAGCTCTATTAATAGATTTTCAATAACTTTTTGCAAAAATGTGTTTCTTAGTATCTCAGGCCATTACAAAACGTTATTCGGTTTTTTTATTTTTGTAGATATTCAATAAGGTCTGCCTGTGTAACTACAGACTCATTCATGAGGAGCAAAAAATTCACCGAACGTTCCATCGCAAAAATTATTTTAGCCAACCATTTACTAAAAGTTATCTTAAGGTTCCTCTCTGTACTCCATGTTCATGAGTCATGGAACCTTATTCGCGTAAAAAGCGAGAAAGTGAGAGAAATTACTAGTGCATTCCTAATCGTGAAATCCATGCAAACCCGTACACCTTTTCAAGCGGAAAAGTAGTCTAAGCGTTCATTATTTACAGAGCATTCATCGACTGTCACGGCGATGCCTTGAGAAACCTAATTTTCCTCATTTACAGTTCAACTCGCCCAAAAGAATAAAAAAGGATTTAAAAGCTCCCTTTCATAATGGATTTTAGATTCTCTTCGATTGAGTCCGCAGATGAAGATGGACATGCCCGCACCCGCAACCTTACGAGAAGTCATGTTTCTCTGATACTATCTTCCGTCTTTATTGCCAGTAGGTACGTGCGTACATATTCAAAGAGAAACGGACTCGACGATGGACAAAAAGACGACGCGATGACGGCCTTCGTAATAAGCAGCATCAGCGCGTGCTGGCCTTAAGCATCCTCACTCTCTTTCATTCCCAAATTCGAGAACTATACTATGAGCTACTTTGAGATTAAGCACGCTGCGTACAACCCGTGCCCTTATCGCTGCTTTGGGTCGTGCACACACGTATTTACTTACGTTCTCTCTCCCTCTGATACGTAATTAATCTCTCTCTCTCTCTCTCTCTCTCTCTCTACATATATACACATAACTTACTAGTGATGCCATCGCTTTACGTATCGCGTCTCGGTTAAATCATGTACTAATAACACTCCTCTTGCTATTTTCTCTTCATCCGATTTTCCTGCTTTTTCTTTATTTTGAAGTCAGAATTTAGATGGCTATATTGGTAAATGTTTCATTTAAATTAAAAAAAGATCTTAATTTGTATATATAAATGTATATATAAATATATGAAATACAAAATCAAAGTATCGAACCAGTTTTTTTCGAAAATCGCACAAAAGAAAGTAGTTTTCACAAGACCGCGTATTAATTATTTTATCAACATTTGCTTAAAGCTTACAAAAGAAACAAAATCCAAACTTTTAATTAACAGTAAATAATTAGAAAATTTTTTTAAATACTGTAAGTTTCATTTCTTTGTTGTTTTACATATTCTATTGTAAAATAGTATAGAATTAAAAATTTTCATTTACTCGATCAGAGAAAAAAATTATGTATATTTTTGCTCAAATTAACCTTGTAGAAAGAAAATGATTTTAAAAACTTCTTTCAAGCTGATATAACCTTGTTTGAGGTACTTTATACTTTCCATTTCATGGTAATTATATTTCTATGGAGCGCTGTTTAAATATTTAAAATTTAATTATAGGTTTTCAAATATTTTAATAAGATAATAGAGCAGATAAAATTCTTTCTTTAATTGTTTCTACCTTTGCTATCGAAAATATATTATTATAGTTTTATCTGAATACTATTCCTATAGTTTTAATGGAAAATTAATAAAATTTAGTATGCAGGAAAATCTTGTTTACAAAAAACTTCTATGATTTTATTAAAGCGGATTATACAAAAGAATTCAGAAGAATTGAAAAGTTTTATGACTAGTTGTTATCTTAAGTTGACGTACATAAATTGAATATAATAAAAAAACGATTTGTATTTAAATAAATAAATAGTAAGGGTGTTAAATTTGCAATACATTTAATTGTGTATTTTTGGAAAAATAAAGTTGACCGACTGTGTACATCGTACAAATTATATTATAAAAATTTTTATTGCTATTTATATGGCTTGAAAACAAAGTATATCGTAGAGTGTAAATATTTTTCACACCGAAAACAAAGAGGGCACATATGTATATATAAATGATACTATATTGTATTATGTATTACTTTTTTTAAATCTTCATTATTTTAAATAATCTTTTATAAAGTATCATTTGCTAATTTAAAAGTTTACTTTTATCTTGAGGTTTAATTATTTCAGCACATAGATAACGAGGAGCTCATAAAAACTGCATTCAAAAAAGAATTTATAAATTATAAAAAATTATTTATTTAAAGTTTTCGTAGCACATGTGTTAATCCGAGAGTACATCTAATGGTAATGTGATGTCATACAATTGCGTATACTTTATGAACAGAGCGTCCAAAATTGAGAATATGTGAGAAGGACGATGAATTTCTTTTATATAGTATATCGTAATTTATTTCCATTACGTTAATTCTATACATTATGTTGACTTCAATCTAGTAACATTTAGGCATTTACTTAAAAATGAATATATTACACGTTACGTTCGCCTGTCGCATCAGGTGAATGAGTAACGCGTTTATTTTATAATTACATTTTTTTAACTAAACTATTTTTCATTGAACACATTTAAGTCAATTTTGCATTCTTTTCTTTGGCAAAAAATGTAAAAAATGTTATAGTAGCTCTAAAATTACTTATTATTTTCACATAAATTTCATTTTATGAAAAGTTTCTTACAAAATTTCCAAATGTACAAAAAATTTTATATTAGTAAAGAAGTTTCTTAGAGTTTTTAAAGGGTTCACTTGTAATTGTTTTTATGTAAAAAATACTTGTCTACTATTTTTCGATTTTTTAATGTTTTATTTTTAAATATTTTATGAGCTAATGTTTGAAATTTTATAAAAGTTTAAACTTACTTATTTTTTAGTTAGTTTGTCAGCAAAGTAATAAAATACCGTAATTAGTCAATAGATTTTTTCGGTGTTCCCATAATTTTTTTATTAATTAAATTCTTTTTAAGTTAAAAAATAAAATTTGTAATTAGTGTGTTACAATTAGGTTGTGTAAAATGATGAACTTATTTGACTACAGAATTTTATATGTATGCTTTTCTTTTACATATGTTCTCAGATTGCGTAAAGTATAAAATAATGACTTTGTAATAAAACAAGTATTATACTAATAGATACGCACTACTTAGTAGTAATAAACTAAAAATGATTAGTAATACTAAAAATGATCATTATTTTTTATAAGTTTATGTCGTATTTATCCTTGAATGATTTTGACGTGGTAAGTGTCATGGATACTGAATCTGATGATTCAGAATATTACGTTTATCAGGTCTTGTAACTAGATATTCCATACACATAACACCGTTTACGATAAAATATCACATTTCTATGTTAAAAACTATTCTACCTCCTTCTTAGATCTTTCAATGAAAGTACTCCTTTACAGAAACTTTGAGGATGTATGAACAGAATACCTAACTACATAAAAATTATTTAAAATCAAGGTTTTTCTTCGACAAACACTCTATCCTTGATTTACTTATAATTAAAGCAATAGCATTAATATATATTTCTTAAAGTAATTAAAATTTTTATATAAATGGAAGAAAGAAGATCAAGAAATCTCTATTAAGAAAAAGAGTTTGTAAGAAAGAGAGAGCGAAGCTGGAAAAACCGCGAGATGAGAGCGTCAGATTGGTTACGGTAGACTTTTCTTGCCGCAAATACTGTCCCCTTGGCATAAGCTCGCATCTTATATCCTTTTATTGGTTACACTCATTCTATAAATCTGCTCGATAATTGCAGATTTTCTCCAATAAAAAATTAAACCATTTAACTGCCCTGGTGCAATAAATTGTTTTTTGTATTTATATATTCGTTGTAATAATGGAGATTTTTCTATTGCTATAAAAGTTTCAAGTAAAAATGTTTTATACTTTTAATTAAATTACAAACTCATCCAGTTAGAAGAAACATTTCGTAATACATTTTCCTGCAAAAGACTCAAAATATAGAATCAATAGAAACATTCAAATTGTGAAAAAGTATGAAATATAATTTTTATAATGTATTGTTAGACTCTATATTACAAGAGAAAAGAAACTAATAATATAACTATTTCAGAAAAATTGAAGATTAATATACAGCTTCTTGTACTTAAAATGTTAGTGTAGGTGGAAGTTGCTGAAAGTTCGCAAAATGCGGCTTTAGGTCACTTATGATTTAATGTCCTCGCTGAGCAGACGCATCCTTTTGCAAAGGCGAAAAGTAACATGTTTGGAAAGGCCTTGAAAAGGTTACTATTTTATCGTCTCAAAGAGGCAAGTCTGAGAAAAGAGAAAAAAACAGAGGAAACGCGGTTCCCTGAGAATCACGCTGTAATCAGTCTGCCTTCGACTGTGAAATTCATTATATCTCCAGTTCAATACTTTATTTCGTCTCTTCGTGGAAATCAAAACATTTTCCGTTGCATAATTTCTGTAGTTTGTATTTTTTTTTGCTTTACCTTTGTACAAGAGTTTCCAAATAATCTTATATTTGACTTCAACCTTATAATTATGTACATTATATATTATTTATATTAAAGTAAGCTATGGTCGACGATGGTATATTTTACTTTTTATTGTAAATATTCGATTAACAAGATTTTTTTTATAATAATAATAAATGAAATTTTATTATAATTAAAAATAATAACGAGAAATATTCTGAAACAGTAAAGTATCTATTGGTACTATTATAAGTTAAATGTATAGCTTTTTAATGAATTTACATTCATTATGTCATATATAACTTTAAGTTAGGTACAAAATTATTCAACATTTCTTTTTTTATTACAGGTTGACATTATACATGAAATTATTTTTCTAATTTATTTTATCAAAAATTTGTACATTACTGAACTTTAAAAGACACGCAAGCATAATGAAATATTTTGTATTTCAAAAATTATCCTTGAAAATATTCCTATTTCATATCATAAATACATGTTAATGTGGCAACCAGTACATTAAGAATATGTCGATCGCGTTATATGTAAAGAAATACTTTTGCAAACTTCTTGCATTATAAATTTTCAACGGCTAATGCATTCCTCAACGTTTATTCAGTTTTTGGATTAAATGATACATTCGTTTAATTTTATTTATAATATTATTATTATTATATTACGATTATGTAAATGATTTAATGCCCCATTTTCGAATTGCAATATTTAAAGAAATGTTCCTCATTGGGTAACGACATTCCAACTTTTAACCTATAATCATTTAAGTGCTTCGTGCAATCAAATTAAAATATATTTGCACATTTTAACAAATTCCTTTTTGAATATAGACGACGAAATTGGAATCATAAGTCTGTCATACTTTACCGACGTTCAAATCTTGTAATAAGTGAAGTGTGCCCTTATATTGCAAAAGTTTGAATATTTTGCTATCTTTAAAAAATCAACGGATCTTTCTAGATAAAGGTTTGTTTGGAATAAAATAGAACTGATAATTTTTAATATCAAGAAGAAATATAATAAAATATTATTTGAAAAAGAAAAAAATTGATACATTACTATTCTTGAATAATCAACATATAATGAGAAACATACATATATTCATATGTTAAAGAATAATAAGAGAAAAAAAAACAAAGTAAAAAGACCAATATATAATAATAGTTATATAAATATAAATATATAATAATATAATAATCATTTTGTTAAGAAAATATTAATTCTCAAATAAATAATCATTTATTAACTCTGGATGTCGACCGTAACATTCAAAGTAAAGAGCAACGTACAAATTTCTCTTTTAGTATTTATTTTCATTAAATATTAAGTTATTGATTGACTTAAATGTACCTGTGATACCATTAATTGAAAAGTCATAAATTGTATGATTTAATCCATATAATATTACGTCAATATTCTAAAGATTTAAAACAGGGGAAAAGTTAGTAAAATTATTTTTATTAATAAAATTTTAAGTTACTTATATTATTTAATTGGAAAAAAGTCACATAGTAAAAATAATAATATAAAATAATACATGATTTGAAAGAAATTTTAAGTAAATTAATTAATAAATAAATTATAGTTTTATTAAGGTTATGCTAGTGGTAGTATATTAATAGTTTATTGAGGTCAGACATCGTACAAAGAATTCAAGCAACTTAGAATTATAATATTATTATTTCATTCTGTTGCAATTTCTCTAGGTGATTTTTATTGTAATCTCGCAAAATTTTGCTCATATTAACTTATTATTTTTCTACGTTATATTGGTACTGTATTTAGTATTTATAATAAATGTAAAAAAATTAATTATTTTGGTGAAAAGAAAAATCTATTGGCTGGGGTATCTTTACGTGACAATTGACTACTGACTATCAATAATTTCCTTTTTAACTTTTGTTGAACGTTTTTACCTAGTTTTTATAATCTTCCATTTATAATTAAATTAATATAAGGAAAAAAGGTATTTTATGTGCATGTTCATAATGTATAATGTAATCATATATATTAAAAATCTTTATAAATGCTTAAATTCTAAAATATCTATTGTTTCACCGATGGATGCGCTTTTGTGGAAAGGTATTTTCTTTTTTTTAACATCAACATAAAAATTCTTTTAAGATTTCCTTTTTAAGATTATTAGTCTTATTATTAGAAAATTCTTGATTTACATGAAACTCAAGTACAGATTCTTTCAAATATCCACAGACTAACATAGTACAAAATTTCCAGTAAGTTTACAACTATTCAAGGATTGAGGCGAAAATATACCCTACATAAATTGAAGTACTTTTTTTATATAGAAGTAAATTATTCAGTATTTAGTTAGTAAAATTAAACATAATAAAGGCAAGGACATTCTAATTTTTTTCGTGTACTTAATATTTTAACTATGTTACATAATAATTATGAAATACTTTAAGTTAGCATCTCATTTTATTTTTCCATAAGTATCTTTATTAGATTTATTCTATAATTTAATTACATTGCAGCTATTATGATTACATAGAGATTTACAAAAACATTATCAAACTTATAGGTAACTATAAGTTGCAGAGTATAACTATATAAACTCAACAACACTTACACTATTTTTATATTTAGCAATAGAAAGCACCGAATCAAATGAGAATGACCCAAATTTTCAACATTAAAATTACTATTATCAGAGATTAAGAGTTGGAGTCGGTCCAATCGTTTATTGAAATTTGCGTGCCAGACTCAGTGCACTTTCGAACTGCAGGGCACCTTATAGAGGATACCGATATCTAATGACCAGTACCAGACCCTTTCGATATTTTCCAATACACATCTCCATTTAACAATGGAATATATCTGGATGTATCTATACATATTTTATAAGTATATACATATATGAAGGCTACTGTACAAATAGAAATAAGTAGCAAATAACATAAAATAACGATATTTCACGCACATGAAAAATAAACTTTTATCGTTGACAAATACATATTTTTTATGTAACATTGGTAAATTGCATTCGTTTCATAAAATCAGGCAGGAAATTCCGTACACCACTTTGCATCACTTCAAATACATCCACTTTGTACTTGATTGCAATCCGCAACTGGTTCATAATGAGAATTTATTTAACTTTAATTTTTCTATTCGTGATAGCATGTCTCTTAACGATTCTGATCCGATAAACGTGAATTTCGGTTCTTGCTTTTATGTATAAAATGTCTGGATATCAGTGGAATTATACACACGGTAGCGCATATCTTCATTGTTATATTTCATTTAAAATAACATCTTTTAAAATGTACTTTATACAATTTTCTATGTTGATCATTAATTCTGATAAAATGGTATTGAATAATAGAGAAATTAATAAATACTGTATTGATGATTTATTTTGGTTATGTTGTACTTGTAATTTGATATAAAATTTTTTTGTAATAAAAATATTTTATTTAAAAAATTCATTACTTATTGAAAACTTTAATTGTATTTTATTAACCTAGTAATAATAAATTACTGTAAGTAGTGCTGAATCTTTCAACGAGAACCTTTTCTTACGATAAGGCTGTAGTTATAAGTTAGGTAAAAATGTCATAAGTTATTCATAGATAAAGCAAAAGGAATTCCGCGAAAAAATGTATAAGATCACGTGAGGTATGCGCGGTGAGACATTATCATAGCGAAAAAATATGTCTGAAATGTCTCATGTGCTGATGTATTATGGGGTGAGGATAAGGGAAAGATGAAGGTGAACGCGGTAATTTTTTGGCTCAAATATTTGAGGAATATTCGAATTGGAAATCATTGTGATTTGACATTGAGGTCACTGCAACGATTGTTGAATACACGTGACATGAGACCTTCAGGGTCTGTGTGCATATAAAAAAATTGAAAATTATTATTTTAAATAAATGCCCATGGGGAAAAGGAAACACAAAACATTTAGTCAGACTGTACGAGAAGGCACATTTTTCGGGATATTGGCTCTTTGTTAACTGCCGCGATATATGTACTAAAAATCGTCGCATTGCGCAGATTGTACTACCAGAATTTTTTAATCAATTCCTTTTTAGTCATTTACATTTTTTATATTCGTTCGCATTCTCTCTCTCTCTCTCTAGTACTTCCTCCTTCCCACTTTTTTTGTTTCCTAGTTGCAAAGAGAATAAAGGGCATTTGAGCATCAGAAGCATATAATAGTGGTTTTGATGTGTGAAAATTGATAAAATTATACTGTAAAATTTACTACGCATGAGGGCAAAGGTGGGATAAAAAAACACTCGGGAAGAACAATATATAATTCTCTATATTTATTTACCACGTACTTCGCCTTAAACTTGATGAACTACGGATGGATTCTCATACATTACTCCTTTTTTCTCTGCGGCTAATACCTACGCTAACCCTCTTCACTTATCATGAAGTCTCATCTCGCATTTACACAATACATAATTACATGTACGTAATACAGTGACTACATACTTTCATTAGAATATACAGAAAATTACTGAATATATAAAAAATATTTAGTTCAGATAAGAAAACAAAGATACAAAATATAGAACATACAGATGTATACTTGAAAATAAATATTCATACGCTTTTTTAGTTGAATACAATATTACAGTTAAATCTTTTTCACGAATTTAAAAAAAGCATATTTAATTATTATTTCTGCAATTTCCATTTTTATAGTTCATTAATATTACTTACGCTTGAACTAATTTCTTTAGTAAAAATGTATAGTATTTATAGTATAGAATTCTAAATTAAATTTTTTATAATTTTTTTGAATATGATAATTGTTTAATTTACAGAATTCACTTGTACATTTAATAATTAACATAAAATTTTAGAATACTGACTTTTAGAATTATTCTTTCATTACTTCGAACAAATATTCATTTTAAATATATTATATAATATCGCCTTGAGTTCCTGATTAGTTTAGATCATAGAGTACTTCTCTGATTGAATTTACTAATCACAACCACAACAGAAATAATAATAATAACTAAACATTGCTGAACTACAAAAATTGATTAAGATATATTTATCTTAAATAAAAATAAGAATAAATAACAATTAATTATTATTTAAAAAATTTTACTTTTATAAAATAAATTATTGTTATTATTATATTGTTATATGTTTATTATATTATAAAACTGTTATAAAAACAACATAGGTAGAATAAGTATTTATTGCCATAATTAAAATTATTGAATGTGAATTAAAAATTATTTTATATTACACGATTTAAGTTTATTATAAACATTTTTATATTGATAATATTCCAGTATTTGTCGTGTATATTATTAAAAATTTTATTCTTTAGAATATTTAATTTAATTCCAGATTATAGTATGGCTGTATTATCCATAATAAAATTATCCATAATCAAAATTAAATCTGCTTAATATTTTTTATTAATATACTTTAATTAGTAATCTACTAGCAGTATTTTATAAATTCGTTTATAGTTTGAGATATTAATTTTTGACAAATAAATTAGTCAAGCAAATTTGAAATTTAAAATATCCTCGTCCTATATAGAATTTGAAGTGGATAAACTCTTGTCGATATTTAATATTAAGAATAATATTACCAAAAAATATAAAGATTTTTTTTCCATAAAATGCATACGTTATGAAATTATAAGGATGAAATCTCATTCTCCCTTTGAAATGAAAATATAATTGCTACTTTGTATGAAAGTATTCGTATCATACAAAAACGTTTATTATCAAAACAAGAAAGTTATTTAATAGATCTATTTATACATAAGAAATTGAATTATACGGTGATTTAAACTTTTTCTCACTAAAACAATATGAAAATAGATTCTTAATTTCTTACAATTTAGTAATATTTAAAATTTAAAAAATGAATATTTTGCAATTTTATGTTTACTTATAAGATTGTATGTTTTCAAAAAGTAAATTTAATTAAAATCGATTAAGCATATTAGGATAAGTATTATTTATTTTTGTTGTCATTCATTATTTAAAATAAGTACTTTAATTCTGAATTTTTACTGAAATGAAAAGAGAATCAAAATTTATACTGTAAAAAAGTTACAAAGTATATTAATGGAAGCTATGTATCTTCTTTATATATATATATATTTTTTTTTAATAAGCTAAAATGATTAGTTAATTTAATGAATAAATATAATTTTTTTTAGACAAATCATTTTTATTTAATACAATAAAGGTAGATAATTTTTAAATGCTTAACAATACTTTGTAAGTTAAAATCAAATCAGTATTTCTGTTCTTCATTATTCTATCTATAAAATATTATTTAAAAACTAATTATTTGGATGAAAACTGTGTATTGTTTCTAATATTTTCATACAGCAACTGAAAATCTAAAATAGAGTATGATATAACTCATTGTTATACTTATAGTTCAAAATGATTCATCAGTGAACAAATTTTTTTACGCATATATTATTTATTCTTAACTTAGAAACAATTGTTCTTTTTTACATTTTTTATGAAATAGCAAAAAGTACGTTAGAATAGAATAGAGGTTTTATTCGTAACAAATACTAATAAATTGAAACTTGGAACAATTGTTGAGCAACATTCTATTTTATTATATTATACCTATGCTAGACTTAATATTGTTTAGAATTCTGTGATATGAATTATTTCCTTAAATTCACAACTATTAAATGATAATTAAATAATTTAATAATTTAAAGAAACGATTTCAAAAACATATTGATATATTAAATAGAGTTGAAGAACTTTTGATCAAATAATATATAATAAAGAAATATTTAAGAATAATAAATATCTGCATATTGTTTATTTATAAAAATTTTTTCAAATAACTATTTTTCATAAATACATTGGGCTAGTGAATATTCTACATGGCTCATCGGTGTTCATAAATTCTTTTCAACTAAAACAATTACAGATGCAACCACGTATTTCTCTTTCATAGTCGAGTCTGTTCATATTTACGAAAAAAAGCAGCGGAAAAAGTTCGCAAAACAAGCGAGAGAAGTAAAAGGGTAAATAAACGCAAAGGCTCAGTGATATAATGGTGCTTGCGTAACAAAAATATAATTTTGCCAAGTTCGCCAGCCTTTATCGTTTTTTTCATCGCTCTCTCTCTCTTTCTCTTGTTGTATGTGCAAGAAAATGAAACTATGATGGAAGTCTACGTAATGTATCAAAATCAAAATTTTTAATAATTTTTATTTTATCTAAAATAAAATATTGCAAAACAAAATAAAAAGTACAGTAGAGTATTTCATTACAGCTGATGTATTAAAATTATTAAATCGTGTGCGAAATAAACAAAATAAATCTTTTGGATCTATTCATTGGTTGGTAGGAATATTTATTGATCCTATTGTGATATTATATTCTTATTACATTATTCAAGATAAGTATTTTTATATGCGTATTTATACATGAATCAATTTAAAATGGAAATAAAGATGTTATTTTTTAATTCATTAATAGTTGTTAACTATACAGAAGAAGTAGGGAGAAGGGAGGGGATCAGATAAAAAGAAAATGAAATAAAACAGAAGACTGGTTTTTTCTCTTTTGAAAAAATTTAAAATGAAACGATGGATAATAGGAAGCACAACAGTTAAGCTCTTGTACTGTGTGCATAATCAAATACGTTAGCTGAACATGCATAAATGCATACGCATGTGTACGCAACACATAGATTTACACGTTTCCTTTATATATATTGACAGGGAGAGAGACAGAATGAGAGAGAAGAATAGTTGGTTTTTCACGTGGAATTATACTAGTACAAAGTAATTGAAGTGCACTGGATAACAAATATACATCTTAAATTTCAAATTATTTTTTAAAGTTGTTTCATTTGATACATACAATTATATATCAAAGATTAAATTCTACATATATATCCTCTTTTTTGTTTCGAAATATTCAATTAGCGCCACATGGACCTTGTGTGCAAACAGAAGCAAATTTGGATACGATGCTCTAGACAAAATGACTTCAGACATATCATGTATTCATAGCTATAACAAAGAATCTTAGATCTTATCATTCGTTGAAAACATAGTTTTATAGTAATTTCATATTTACAATTTATAAGTAAATATTTATACTAGTGTAGGTTTTGAAATATCTCCTTATTTTATCAAAAGTAATATTGTATTTTAAATATAATTATATATTTTTTCATTTAACAATAATAGGGTATTATAATAATTCAATCAGTATGATAGTCTTACTCATGAATAGCCGATCTTTTACTGAGATTCTAGTTCTTTATAAAATAATAAACATTGTTATTTTTGTGAGACTCAAGTTATCAATTTTATAGAACAATTTTCAGAAAAAAAGTAGTATTAAAAAGTAAATTTCAATGATAATTCAAGTTGTTCTTTTTGTAAACATAAATAAGTCATATTGATAACATTAAAACTATAAAGTATTGAACTTATTTCAATGTTTCAAGCGACCTTTTTATATAATATAATGTAATATCTTCATTTTTAAATATTCTGATAAGGATACATAAAGAGTATAAAAATATTTTGTCAATGTGACTTTTGCATAATATTCTATCAGTGACATTAAAGATATCAGTTCACGTATTGTTCTTCCTCGTTTTTGTGAACTCTACAGAAGCTTCATTCTTCTAAGAAAGATTTAACTTTCTAACATTAGAGTTTCTGTTTCACCTTCAGTAAGTTCAGGTTCTCCAAGTTACAGTGAACCTAATAGCGGAATTGCATCTCGTTTATTTGCGTTACAGCAGCAGATTGTAAGGAAACTTTAAAGATATTTGCTGTGATATTGCGGCATATATAAAAGTATTTGACTGAGACTAAGAAGATTAAATTTTAGCTATATCTCAATTATTAAATATTGTTCTTTGTATTTTTCTGACTATTAAATTAAACTCCAATAATATGATAGTTAAAATATTAGTAAATTTTCAGGTTTTTATGATAAAAAATTATTTAGAATATTTTATAAAGAATGCTATTAACGTTATTTAATAGTATATTTTGAATTATTCCAAATCATTTTCGGTTTTATAGTTTACATTAATGCATATAATAATTATTCAATTATTTATGATCCATAATGTAAATAATTAGTTGAAAATAGTTAAAAAAATAATCGTTTCTTACAGATTTAAAAGTATTTTAATTTATTGCGAAATAATTACTTCTATTTTTGGATATTCTTGTATATTTACTCAGATTTAACGTATCAAGTATTATATACAGTATACAGATTTCCTGAAATGTGTGTATGTGCGTGCGTGCACGCGCACGCGCGCGTATTATTACGTATATATTCGTTACTTCTTTGTGCATAGATTTTGAGCGATAAAAAACTATGAGTATCGGTCAAAAATAACCGTTTTTTACTCAAGTATCTTAGAGAATAAATTCCTTATCGGAAAGATAAAATATTCCTCCTCCATTTCTGTCCCTATAAGCAAACGGCCTCCATAGTATGTTCTGCTATATACGCGAATTGGGAAGGACTAACCCTTGTTATTTGATACACGCATTTTTTTATAAATCAGCATATATATAAACTGTTGGATTTAGCAATGCCTACTAAGTTCATGTTTATTTGCATATATCGGTAAGTCCAAGCAATGAATTTAAAGTCACTTTTAAGTATGTTTGGACCACTTTTGGTTCGCTATACTTAATAAATTCTCAAATATTGAACTAACCAATTTTTGTTTATTCACTCTCTGTACTTTTCCTAATACATACAAGTATGAATACATATTGAATATAAATTGAAAAATTGATTTTATATAAATAATGTGCAATAATAAAATTTCAAAAAGATTTTATAGAATTCAATTTGTAAATTTATTAGAGTTTTCTTTGAAATTCAATATTATATTTTCTGATAAATTCTAAAAAATTGAAAGTATCATTTTGTGTATAATATTCAAAAATTTTCAAATTCTTTATCTTTTTATTTATTACATTCAAATATTATAAAGATGTTTTTGAAAGTTTGTTTTCAACAATCTATTAAATCAAAATAGAGGAAATGTATGTTATATTTTCTAAATGTAGTAACTTTTCATATTTCTTGACCAAATCTATTGTAGAAATGTATTTTAATATATTAGATTTTAAAAATAAAGATAATAAAATCAGTAGAAGTAAATATTTGCTATTAAAATGTTTCATTTGTTTTAACCTATAAATTTTATGTGTTTACAATGCCTTTCCATTGAAACGATTATTAAATATCATAATCTTAAAAAAATAGTCAGTCACAAAAATTGCATTGCAGACTGCAATGCTCTTTTATTTTTATTCCTTATATATAGAAATTCTTCAAAAGTTACGTTTTCACATTTTATATAAATGATATGAACTTGTATTTTATTGAAAATTATGGTGCAACGCAAGTTTTAAGCTAATTTTAATTACGTAACAAAAATAATATTTTACAAATGAAAACGAAATAAGCATAATTGATAAAAATATTACAGATATAATATCCTTATTAGTAGTACAGTCTTAGTTATTTACATATAATTCTTCTAAAATTATTTGCATATAATTCTTTTTCTTTTATTTGCTCTACATTATGTACATTACATTATCTATTATTGTAATAATAAATCATTTTTATTTACTAAAATAAATTACCAAAACATGATGTCCCTTTTAGATAATTTCTTCTGAATATAACTCGAGTTCAATGGTTATAATATCGATTTTTTTACCCAATGACTAGAGTCGTAATCCATTGCGATAAACAAAATTTATATTTAGATATAAATTTAATTTTTATCTATAAGTCTAATTTATTGTTTCAGAGAAGAGCTGAAAATATTTTTACTTCTTTCTCTTTTTATTACTCATTTTTAGTTCGCACAAATACATTTTTATTAAGAAAATGAATGTAGCTTTAGAATAAAATTATATCTGTATCTTAATTTAGATTTATGAAATTAGTTTTACAAATATGATAAAGAAGTAAACTATACTTTATTTAGGATAAATCAATTTGTTTTAAGTATGTAGCTCTGTGATTTTAGTTTAGTTTAGTGATTTAGAAGAATAGTTTTTTTCTAAGAGTATAAAATATAAATTAGTTTCGATGATAGTTTCCTTAACGATAGTAGTTCTCATTTAATCAGATTATTAAGAATTCAGCATTATTGAATTATGAATATAATACTTTTGATAAATAAAATAAAAATCTTTTAATAATTGGTCAGAATTTCTAATGATTATTTGTATTCATTCAAAAATGTGTTTTATATATTGTTAAAAAAATATGTAAAGAAATATGCTAGTATTTTTAGTAAGACAACGTTCTTTCGACTGTTCTATAAAGATTAACGAATCTCTTTCACTCAAAAACTTGATATTGTTATCTTTTTAGCTTGTCTCTTTTAATTGTACTATTTCTGGAGCGAATTGTTATAAACAATTGTGTCGTTTAATGGTTTTTATAGCGCGCCGATCATCGATAGCTTCCGCACAATTTTATGGGTGCTATCTAATACTAAATTTGTTATAATATTTGTTTAAATATATTTTTAAAATTGGCTCTAAGAGACGAGAATACATTTAAAAACGGTACCCTTAAATATTCGTGTAAATTTATAGTAATTTAGTTTTTCATATTTTTTTGAAATTTTGAAGGAGAAATAAGAGAAAGAAAGTATTTCTTTCTAAACCTAATTTTGCCAAATATATTAAGAAATCAAAATTATCGATTTTTTATGTTGATAATTGCATATTATAGTTGCGTATTATTTCTATAATATTTCTAACGTTACATTTCCAAAAAATATATGATAATAACATTACAGAGTAACGTTGTCATATTATTTTAAATATTTTTTAGTATTCGATTAAAATAATTTCTTGGATTTAGAATAAAATAGTTGACCGACAAAATACCTTGAACGCATATTCATTAGTTATTACACGTAATTACTTTGATAAATAAATTAACATAAATATTCATACATTTGAATTTATTATAATATTTTTAATAAAAGCAAAAATTGAGATTTAAAATCACTAATTATAGCACTAAAATGTATTTTGATATGCTTTTAGTTTATATTTACTGTTATTATTATCAGATGCACATAGAATGTGCATAAAAAATATCGAGGTATGTAAAAACTAATCTCTAACCCTTTGTTGTAAACAATATTTAACATAATTCAACTGAAATGGGTGTCAAAAATATTTTAGTACTCATTCACACACGTTTAAATTTATTTATCCAGAAACACTCTTCCACGATGATATAAAATTTTCATGAACTTTGAATAATAGTTTTGATCTGTTTACTTTTGTAAGTAAAAATTCCTTTTTACAATAATTATCCCATATTTGTCTATTCTTGTTATAAATATTAAAACTTCCACTTAAAAAAATGATGAGTTTTCAGGTTTTGATTGGTATGTCTTTAAGTATTGCAATTAATTTTATTTCAAGTTTACATTTTACATTTAAAAATACAATTGCTACAATATTTATATACAATTGCAATATTTGTTAATTTATCAGTTATTATTTAGTATAATAGACACGGTATTGCTTTTAAACAGATTTTAACAAATAATTGTTATTAATTCAACATAGATTTTAGGAGTAAAATTTATCTCTTTTTATCAGTTTCAAATGTTTCAAGCAAGATACTCGTTACGGTATAAAATAAATTTGGCTTTTTTGTACGAAGGAACAAAAAGCTTGTAAAATTTGAAGTATTTTATATTCATTATAGAAAAAGTTTATTTTTAAACTAGAAGTTAGCTTAACAGCTAATTATGCATAATACAGAAAAACATGTTCTAAGTTTGCAAACAGATTAAAGTAAATAAAGCAACCCTGAACTCTTTCAAAATGGTCTTATTTATTTACCTGTGAAATGTGCTGCTTATTTTAGTTTTGCTACTATTTGCTCGATTGGAACATAAAATATTTGTACGTGTACTAATAAAAAAGGTGCATTAGATTGTTGGGCCTGTGTTACTTTTTTCCACACGTGATAAAAGCTCGAAGAAAAAGTACAAAGGCGAGAAAATCACGGGTATTTATACGTTACTTAAGCAAAACAAGAGACTGTGTGGGAACGCAAAGTACATGATAAGTCTCGGATGTCCGAGTCAGTCGCTTCGTGCGCTTAGTGCGACATAAACGTAATGCGTAAAAAGTGGAAAGAGAAAAGAGCGAAAACGACGAGGAGAGAGCGGCAAAGGGTAGCAAACTCTATCCGGACCGTTGGTCACGTATATGAGAGGAGAGAGAACTAGTCCTAGTCGACGTTTCTCTCTGGAGTAACGGGTCCAACCCTCATACGCGAGTCCCCTAAACTTTGTACCGTACCAAGGGAAACTTGTTTCGAGCTCAATGGATTCGTTCTGCGAGTACAGCGGATAAGAAAGAATGAGAGAGAGATAGCGAACGGTAGAGGAAGAGAGGGAGAGAAAGAGAGAGGTGGAATAAGTGAGAGAAGGGAATTGGTCGCTTGAATTCCGTATAAAGACAAAAGCCCTCGCGGTACTGTGCGATTTTGTCCACATATATAGCTAGCATGTTCTCTATACTTTTAACTGTCTTTCTTCGTCTTTTTTGTCCTTTGATCGTTCTCTTTACAAAATGGTTTTTACAGGATATGTTTATAAGCGTACAGGTCCACGCGGTCCATACGGAGTGTATATATGTGTACTTATATATACCCGTATAGACATGGCTTATGACATATGTTACATACACTTAAAAGAGAAGTTACGTTGAAGAAGAGCATCGAAGGGTGCGAAAATTTTTATCAAGAAAATGTTTCAATAAATAGCTTCATTCCTTGTTTTACGCATGTGTTCATTATATCAGACAATACTCGAAAATGCTGGTATTTCTTTATTATATTATCTTTAGATAAGATATTATATTATATTCCAGTTCTTTTTCTGCTTCGGTATTTAAAAACTACGAAATATCAATTTTTTTGGTGAAATTTCATTTCTTCTAGATCTATTGAGACTTTTTATTATACATGTGTTTTAGTATGGAAACATATATTATATATAATATTCTACGTTAATAAATTTATTGAATTCTGGAAATTTCATACTTAATATTTTCATTTTATAAGAATATAAGATGTACGTTATTTCTATTTACAAAATGCATTTGTAATAAATGGATTGATTAAGAATAAGTGAATATCCTTACTAATAATTCATATTATTTTATGGTATTTACACTTTATTAATTAAAAATATAAATTCTTTTTATATTAAATCATGGTCATTTTCTGAAATATTTTAATGTTTTCAGCAGAAGTTTAATTCTTCTTAAATCAATTTAATATCAGGTACTTAATACGCACAAAATATAATATAAATTGAATAAATACAAATTGTACCTAATAAATAACTAATAAATAAATAAATGAATTGCAATGTATAAAACGAAAAATTTTAAATAAGATTTATAGCATAGTTACTATTTATAGTGTATTATTATATTTTACTAAATCATCGTATATCTTCCCTATTCTTTGTTCTAGGAACTAAAAGTGTATAAAAAGAAGGGAGAGATACAATGAGAGAGAGAGAGAGAGAGAGAGAGTGATGGTAATTCATAATAAGACGTGTGATTAATAGTACAAAATAGAAGTTCACTGAAATACTCACGCAAAATTCATTTCTCTGTACTCTCATACCATTCTTCGGTACTTCACTTTTATCTATCAGACGTCTATAACATGCATAGTTAATTTGTCGTTGCGTTCTTTAAAAAACATGATTTATTTTTCACTAGTGAAAATATAAACTGAATGAAAGAAAAATACGCTTGGATTCAGTTAGTATATCCTATGTGTATCATATGATTGAACATAATTGTAGTTTAAATATTCAATATTATACATCGTTATATTAATGAAGTGAATTTTGTTCCGGTGTAAACATTGTTACAAGTTATATGCAGTTAGCCGCGTTACGTCCTATATGTACATATGATAAGTGTAGCTCTTTAATGATTCAGTTATAGCTTTTATTATTTTCTTTTTCCTCTTTTTCTTTCACTCTATGTATCTTCTTTACCTATTTTAAAATACGCGTTTCACATCATAAATTAACTCTACGAAGCGTAACATATTTTTTTAATATCAACGTAATAAATATAAAAGGAAGTGGAAAACGGGAATGACGAAAAAATCTTGCTCGCGTGTAACACACCATGATATTAAGTTCGCGCCTGAAGGAATTCAAGTGAGTAGAAAAGAAAGTGAAACAACACTGTGCACGTGTAACTGCGGTTTTAAAAGTTCGCTCGTCTTGTTGTTTCTTTTGCGATTTATTTACTGTTAATAAAGGAAAAGTCGTCACAAAGAATTTTCCACAGAGAACTTGATTTATATTCGTTTATTAGGGGAGTTAAAGTGAGAAGAGTAGAAGCAGTATACGCGCAGTGCAACTAAACATCATTATATGTATATACCGGCGAAGAAACTTCGGTTATACACCTGAGAAGTGCGCATTGTACTAAATCACCGTATATAAACGAGTACCAGGTATGAAAGTCGTATATATAGTATATTTTGAAGAGAAATAGCAGTGTAAATTTATGTGCATGTCTTCGAAGAGACTTTTTGTTCTTTCTTTGTGCATTTTTCTTCTTCATCAATTTTGGTAAGAAGTTGTAGAATGATATTTCTTAGTTAAAATTACGTAGCTTAAATCTATAATATGTATTAAGTAATTGAACTTATGAATATTTAGTTTTGTAAAAATTTTATATAATTTAAATATAAGTTTGTAATAAGTTTAAATTAAACACATTTTTAAATATTTATACATATAAATGAATATTGTATTTATATTGTGAATATTTTAATAAAATTTTACTCTTTTGGTTAAAATGAAAATTTCTTTTATGTATACTTTATATTTTTATATATTTATTTAAAAATATATTTATTGTTATATTAATATGTATTAAATTGTTTTTGTGCAATAATTTTATGTTTAATACGTAATACAATTTAATAAAATGTTAAATGTCTATAAAGAGAAACTATCAAATTAAAAAAAAACTATAATGTTTCTAGAATAACCTAATAGAATTCTGAATTCAAAGGCACTCGTACGGCATTTGACTTACTTGACATCGTGTATCGCAGTTGTAAAAGTTTATCTAACCTTATTTATTGCTAACAACAATTTTCTTGCACAGGAAATCTTCTATTCTCGGATCTTGATGTGCATATTTGTTCTGTACAGTTCATATAAAATCTGACAGTAAATATTCCATAAACAGTTTAAAAAATGCTGCATTTGTTTATGATGGTATAATATTATTAAATATAATACACTTATGAATTTTTAATTCTTGTGAATTTTTTCTTGTTCTTGGTTTACATTTAATCTATAAAACTTAAAACACTCATTTCTAATAATTTAAACATTTTATTCTTAAACTATATATATTTAATTTATTAATGCACCTGTTTCAATTAACATTGGTGATTATCATAATAAATGTAATAAAGCATTTGAAAATATTATCCACTTATTAGATATATTTTGCATTTAAAAAGTCAACAAAGACACGTAACTCTTAGTTTTGTCATGTTACCACACAAAAGTAAACATTAAAGGTCAACATTAAAGTAATTGTGACCGATAAGTTTTGTGCAGGCTATCATTATATTCGAATGAAAAAATGTTAGTATCTTCAGGATACAAAAGCATTCCATTATTCTATACTTGAAAAATCAAACAGCACACACAAAATGTCATAAGCCATCGAGGGATGTATTTAACAGAAGGGAGAGTAGAAAGAATAGAAGAAGATCACTTCTTATGTTACATTAAAACGAAGGTACGTAAAACATTTGAGACGTCAAGTTTTGGTTGGATCGAAAATCCCTTCTCCTTTAGAGGGCAAACTTCTTTCTATAAATATGGTCTATCAGTCAAGGGCACAAGCGGTACTAAAAGATAAAAAGGGAAAGGTAACAATAAAAAGTGCGGTAACATCAGACAAACGAGTGGTAAACGCAACACAATACATAAATATACATAAATCGCATAATAAGACCCATAAAATTTCATTCTTTATCGAGGCAAAAAGTTCGATTTCTATACACCAATGGCATCTACACGCGCAAGGAATACATCCCCGTAAATAGTTCTTAAAATAGTATGGCTCAGGCAAAAATAAAATTTTGACGTGCCTTTTTTCAGGATCCTTTCTTCCCCTCGTTCAACGAGCTTTTTCCATCCCCTCTCTTATTTCTCTTGTGATCGCCGAACCACCTTTCGAGGGCTCCGCTGAACTGCCTTCAATATTCTTGGCCTTCTACCTCTTCTTATTTTACCACGAACAAAGAGTAAACACATCTATTGCCAACATCTGGGTAATTGGGTAGTACCAGAAAAATATCTTTTTTCATTGTTTAATCATTTGAAAAGAGCAAGAATGCATTTTAAGTTTAAGCAAAAATTTAGTTTCCTTTCAAACCGTTTTTCTTCACAAAAAAAATACGGGATTCCACTGAAAATGCTCTGCTTAGCAAATAATAAAATGCTTACTTACTGCTTACGCGACATGAAAATACCTAGTAGTTGACGAATGTTGTTTATATCTATTTTATGAAATATTCCTAAGCTCTTGACATGTGCTAATAAAAAGTTCATTTTATTTATGTACCTACTTTATTTATCTATCTACTTGTCTTATTTAATCTTATGTAAAATAAAATCAAGTTTCATATTATTAAATTCATGATTTTTATTTATGCAGTAATCTACTAAATCTATTAAATCTACTTAAAGATTTTATAATAAAAGTAGTAAATCAATTAAAAACCAGTTTCATAAACAACTTTTCTATTTATAAATCCATAAAAACGTTTTTAAATGAATTAAAAATATTATTACAAAAAAGTAATATTTAATTTAATACAAATTAATTTAATAATTAATTTAATACAAATAAGTAATATTTAATTTCTAATTTAAATATTTAATATATTTAAACCATAATATTAAATTAAATAATTAAATAAAATATTAATTCATAATATTTAATACAAGTAATTAAATCATGTTGATCAGTTCTCATGTAATGCTTTATTATTGCAATAAAAAATTTATGCTGGTATTAAAATTTTTTATCAAACATATATCTGTAAGTGTGGTAAAATAAAGAAATTAAAGTTAAATGAGATTTAATCTAGTTAATTAAAAAAAATTGATAGCTTAAACATAAAAATATGCATTGAATTATTTGAATGATCTACGTACTTTCTTAGCTAAGCTTATGTGTGCATTAAAATATATTAGCCATAGATGTACGAACAACCTAATAAAATAAATGTCTTTAATTAATTAATTATTTTTATTTCAGAAAAGTCTTATTTATATTTGATTATAGTCATGAATAAAGTAGGTCTACTACAATGAAATACGTTTATACACATTATTATTTAATGTTTGAATTTCGAATAAAGAAAATGTAGAAATTATTGCATCGAAATTAGTGCTACACTCTAGTTGATACGAATCAATAAAAAATATTCTTCGATATATTTTTATGTAATCAGATAATTATTATATTTGTTTATATAATTAAATAATTATTATATTATCATAGTGTTATAGGTTATTTCTATTCTCGGTTATTTCTATATATAAATTTGTATAACTTAGGGTACAAAAGAGTACAAAATGTAATTTCTATGGAAACAACATATAATCGTGTTATTAATTTTATTAGAATTCAATTTTTTTCTTTTGTTATTTTGAATAACAATAAGAAATGTTTTTACTCCGAAATATGAAAATATTGCAATATTAGTAACGTATGTATCCTGCTTTTTAAAATCGTCAATAAGCCATTGAAAGGAAATATATAATTAGGCTTATACATAGGAATTACCGTAAAGTTTCATGACTCAGGGGAATGGAAACCATTACTGGATGGTGAAAGATATATCATGTATAATTTTTTCAAGTAATTATTTTATATGATAAAAAAGTGTTTGAATCTGAAACTTCTAACTAATTTTCAATAAGTACAAAAGAGGTTATTGCAAAAATTTTAATTTTTTTATGCATTTACAACTGTATATTTATATATAATATAATAATCCTAATATAAAATGATTTAATTTTTACACATTTTAAATTTGTTTCGCAACATATTTAAGAGATACATTAAAATTATATTTACTTTTTAAAGTATAAAAATATAGAACATTAACTGAATATTTGTGAAAATACACAAATTTTTAAATAGTATGCAGAAACATGTAAATGTGACATAAAGAATAAAGCAACAAAAGCTAGAAAATATAATTTTCAAATACTATCTAGATATAGTAATTTATTTAGTTTGCTTTTTTATTGTATATAAAATGCGACTTCATTGTTTCTATTACAGTCATGCGGTCCGAAAGAAGTCATACAGAATTAACGACGACTTGGCAAATGGATCAGCGTTCGACTCGCAAAGCATTTCGTGATATATACATACGTAAAAAAATAGTGAGTGAATATAGAAATTTTTATCTTTTGGCGTGTAACAGTGTGTAATGAATGACTTATTAAAATTTTAATCAAGTTTCTGTTTATTTTCTTTTTTTCTCCCATTATAACTTCAGATTCAGATTTTTCACATACTTTCTACTTTATGTTATTCATTAACGGTGTATTATAATCAGAAATTTTAAGATTTTTTAAAGATAATATACATTTTTAAGTTGCTTCATCTTTTCGATTACTACGTTTAACGTTCTAGTAAGCTCAAATAAATAAAATTTATAAATGTGAGAATTTTTTATACGTATATATTAACATAAAAGCTTTAGAAATTATCAAATTTTTATAAATTGAATATGATAATTGTAATATAAAGGTTCTCTATATCACTGATTCAAATTTAAGTAAAAATTAATAAATTTATAATAATAGACGCACTATAGACAAGTTGAAATATAATGCTAAGTGTCATGACATAAGTCACATATATAACAATAAATTATGAATATTCAAATTTTCACGATCGTTGATTACAAATTAGTCGTTCAGATTAAAGATTTCAAAGTAAAATATAAAATACGACCGATTATTGAATATTGACTCGAACTCTTAAGATTCCATTAAAATATAGATAAACCATTCAATTTTAAAGTGAAAATTATAACTATTATATATAATGTAAAAAATAAAATTCTAGAAGAAACAAATCGATAAATGAACGAGAACCAACAATACAAAATGAACAAATTCAAGAAAATCTTTCAGTTTGTAGGATATTTTCTGTCTTTAAAAGTTACTGTTATTTAATATATTTAATACATTTCAATATATTAAGAAATTTCTATTCAAAATTTTTTTTATTGTATTCTTTTACAACTCTTTTAGATTCATATTTTTTGCTATCTTTTTGTAAATAAGAATCTCAGCATTTTAAGAATATAGGTAAGATAAAATGAAATATTCATTTATTTGTAAGAGTTGTAACAATGGCATTTAATAATACTATTATTAAAATCTTTATTAAATATATTTTTTTGTAAAAACAGAAAATTATTGAGATTTTCAATGAGAATAGAAAATATATTCAATTTGTATTAATTTAGAAATAATAATAATTTATAGTAGATTATATGATATTATACTCTAACTTCAAATAAATAAAAGGTTATAGTTTGTATTACTTTAGAAATACAAACTAAAATTTTTTAGAAAATTTTATAATAAAATTTAAAATTTATAAGTAATATCTTTCACAAATAACTGTAAAAGTTTTTATTTTTAATTTTTATATACATTTTTTATTATAAAATAGAAATGATTATAAAAATGACAATTTAAATATTATACAAGATATATCTCTATGATGCATAAATGCATTTTTTTACCATATTTACCAAACTTTTTTGTAAAATCTTTACAAAACTTTAGAAAACTTACATTCTTTGAAAATTCTAGTCCAACATTTCGTTCATGATTAAAATTTTTATTGAAACTTTAATTTAAGATCGTAGAGTAATTAAATAATTAATATGTCTTATCAATATTGAGTTCTTGTATTAAAGCATAATACAATAGTTATTGTAAAAACTATAACTATTAAAATATTCAATTTTATTACAGGTATTTTTAGTATATTTATGCTTTATATGTACATTATATAGTGTGTTATAAATTATCATAATAACAGTTGAATTAAATGCTTTTTAAAAACATATCTGTAGTGGTATTTACTAATCTTAAATTTCGGTAACGTCAGTGTATCTTATACGATCATAATATTAAGTACAGTATTTTTGCTAAAAAATGTTTTTAATTTGAAAACAAATTTTAAAATAGAAGTAAATATATTTACTAAATGACATATCTTAGACATTTACTAGATTAAAATAAGAATTTTAAGTAAAAAAAACATGAAAATATTTATACAATAATATTCCACATATACGTAATTATTAATTTTTAACAAATTTCTGAATAATCGTAGAAAATGTGATTTCGCATACTAAGTATAAAAATTCGAAGTTTTAACTTTAACACATTGTTTGGTAATTTCAGAATTGGCAGTAAATTTTTCATATTTACTATCAAAAATCAAGTTTATATTTATTATTTTCATTTTAAATACAAGCTATGAAACTTTTAAAAATTTTATATTTCATGTATGAAATATCCTCTAACAAAATTTAATTACATTGTTTTACAGTAATCCTCAATATGGAATGTTCTAATATTTTAATATTATATATGAAATAGTGTAATCTCTTAAAATATAGGTTGGACATAAAAAGGATCAGTTTCTCTTTCCATGTTAGCTTCTATAAAAGTTTTATTTCAATGTCCAAAATCCCAATATCGAGAGTTCTCAAAGTATCGTAGAAATATATTATTTCCCAAACTTTGCATCTATTGATTAAAATCCGTAGAGAACTTTTACCAATTAAACTTTAAGTTTTCAATTAGTATAATATTACAAATGTTATGCTCAATTATCGTAAATACAGAAAAATTATTCAAATAATGATAAAAGAAAATATATTAACATTTATTGGTAATCTCTATATAATATATATGTATAAAAAGAAAGATGATTGAATAATATTTTGTGTTCATAAAATATTGATTAGCTATTTATCGTTGCATACATAAAATTATATATTATTTAGAATTAATATAATAAAATTCAGCATTGATTTTAGTTACAGGTAATATTTTCAGATATATTCATAATATAAATTTGAGAAAGTAAAAAGTACGATTATCTAATCTAAAATTATTTTAAATAAATTTTAGTTTAGAATTTAATATATTTTAATATATTTAATAAAATATAATTTTAAACCCATTCTAGTTTTAAGTAATAAATACTATCTTGTAAGAAAAATTTTATACGTCAAATGTATTTAGTTTTAGGGAATTTTATTAATGACTTAAGTAAATAAAATTTACTTGCAAGGACTGAATTGTATTAGATACATTCAATTTTCATAGAAATGATTAAATATAGAATTTATATTTATAAAAATAATTTTCTATAATCTATGTAATATACTTTATATTCACAATATATTTATAAATGAGCCAAAAGAAAGGTCTAATCAAGTAATGATCTAGTTGTTGAATTTTGTTGTAAATATCAGTCTTTCGTTTTACTTTAATAATGACATAATTATAAAATATTTTAAGCAATCTTATATAGTTCTAAAATGTCATTTTCACATATATGACATATATATTCATATATATATTTCAATGTGTATGACAAATAACTGCTTTATTGTGTCAAATTAACATAATAATTATGGTATTAGCAATTACTCTGGTATATAATAATTCTGTTCAAAATAAGTATTTAAATAAATTCTGTATAAGGAAATATCATTAGAAAAAAAACTACTTTTATTTTATTCAAGAAACAAAAACTTACGAAATTATTAATGCTCTTAATAAATTATTAATAAAATAGACATTAATGAATATTTTTTATTAATTGAAGTTAAAACTAAATTTAACTTTTTAAGTTTAAAAGTATATATTTGTTTTAAAAATAATAGGTTATGAATTTCACATTTTTATCCATGAAAAAAATTTCTATCCACTTAAAAATATCAAAGATAATAAACAGAAAATTTATATACGAGCATTTATATATAATAAGTATTTAGAAAAACCTGATATTCTAATGATAAATTATGTTTGTTACAGGAAAATCATAAAGTCTCATTTTTCGAAGACTGCCATTTTCCGTATCATCGAAGTAGTTCTGTTACGTGAAAAATCAGTACATTCTTCACATTCACATCATGTCTACTCTTCAAGAATCATGATAGCTTCGTAGTATTCGTGCATCAATTAGTCATTAGAGGAAATTTTAGCATCAATGCCGTATGTGTAATGTTTTTGTGTCGCAATGAAATACGTAACGATTTTTCTCTCTTCTCTATCTTATCTTTCTAACAAACAATAAAGAAATAAAGTTCACTATTTTATTCTAAAATAGTACTAAAAAGGTATGAAAGAAAAAAGTAAAAAAATTAATAAAGATTTAAGCGATGTCCTGCATGTAAATACGAATTTTGTATATTTGTAACATAGATAGGCAAATTAATTATGAAATAAACGCATTTATATATATATACATATATATATATATATATATATATATACGGATTCTCGTATATATATTTTAAGCAGATAGAGATCTTTTATTATCCAACTCAATCCATTTTTTATTATAATCTGAAGAAACTAAATATTGTTTCAATTTCATTCTCAATATCTTTTTTACAATAACCTACAAAAGAGGGGATTTAATGTTATTTTCAGTAATTACTGATTCAATAACTAATTTGAAATTATTTTATGTAAAAAATATTTTGCAAATATATATGAATCCTTAAATGAAACATATATATTTAAGTGTATCAGAAACTATTTTAGTATTTCAAAATTACTGCATGAAAAATAAATCATACTAAATTAGGTACTATTGATTTAATGAAATTTATCAAAAAAAAAAAAATTAATTAATTAATTAGTGAATTGAATTTTTATTGTATTTTCTTCAGCTAATATTTAAAATATTGACAAACATTTGACAATATTTTCAAATGTTTGTCATGCACTTTTCAAACCGAAGTCTATGAAGACACGGTTGTCAAATCTACTATATTTTAATATATAATAATGATAACATTTTAATACGAACATGGAACAGTAAAGCAATACAAAAGAAAAAGGTTGAAGAAAGCACAAAAATAATCTACCTTAAAAAAAATTGGCTTACTCTTCTTTGTACTTTTACCTCGTCTTTACTAAGTTACGAAACAAAACAAAAGACTTGCGTGTAAATGCATTTACTCTACCTTCTCGCCACTTCCACATCTGCGTAATCGCCGCAGCGGTATGAAAATTCTTTGACCTCCCATTACGGACTCCATTAGCATTCGTAATTTCGTAGCTCGTTCTGTTTCAGAATATGATGGTACATGCGAAAACGTGCAAGATAGAGGCAGAGTGAAAGAGAGAGAGAGAGAACCAAACTTTCAGACAGAAGTAGGAGGCAATACCTAGGCAATGATGAGTGAGTAGTCAAAACGTTTCAAGGCAAAAAAGGGGTAGTTCGCGGGATGAAAATATTCATTAGATACTAGGTTTTAAAACTACATCCGATTTTTACTCTCTCTTCCTCTCTGAGTTCTGTTGTCAATTCACGATCTTTAGCAGCTCTTTCTCGAAACAGAGAAAAACTGCTTGTATTATGCGTCCTGAAAAGCGATGTTTTCACTATTTCGAAAAAGTACTCGATGAATCCTTGATTCCAAACGGCTTTTTCAAGTATTATGTCAGATATAAAATTCATGTATTTTTCTAAGATGATTTTTCATATGCTTTAAAAATTACCTTTCAGAGTTAATAGTCTGTGTTGCTCATAAATTCGATTTTGAAATTAGATTTAATGTATCTTCATTGCAACTTATAGCACTATTATTTATCAATTTTATAATTAATAATGCCACCTTGTTGAAGTAATAATGAAATAATATCATAAAAATCATAGTGTTGTAGGAAATTAGACAGGATCCAGAAAATTTAAGTGAGCAATTAAATCTTTAGACTTAAGGAACTTAATGTATTTAATAAAGCTTAGTATATATCATTCGACTAAGCATTTGCGTCCGCTTTCCAACTTAACGTGTAGGATTTTGTATTTGTGATAAATCCTGCATTCCCCCTCTTTACATATTTTCAGAGAATTTCATTACGAGAAAGCTTTTTAATTGTTTCGCATCTATGATGTGAAATCTATCTCTCCTTATTTTCTTTCTTTTCGTAATTATCTGTAAACTTACTTGCACATGTTTACGCATTATGATTCCGAAAGTTGTTTGCTACATTTTATATTTAATTTGTATATATATATATATATATATATATATATATATATATATACATTTGTGTGTTTCAACTAATTTATAAAAAATATATTTTAAATTTCTTGAAATTAATAATAATTTTCATAATATAGGGAGAGTTAGAAATTTCGTTAACTATCGTCGTGAAGTTTTAGATACATTCATTACAAGATTCAAGTAGAATATTTATTTCTAGTATGATAAAATATCTTGAAAGCAATCAATTATTGTTTGTATTGATCCAAGCTATCAAAATATAAAATCATGATAATCACAATTACAATTTAAATACACTTTAAATATTTTTAACGCAACAATTTTCAAATTGATATTGGAGAAATTTATAAATTATTATACTTGTGGAAGTCGTTTCTACATACAATTATTAAATCATGTATAATTAATATTTTATTCGTCTATATAATAAGTTTTATGATATATTGCGAGATATATAAGTAGTTCTATTAAATTAATTGTAATAATTGCAATTTTCTCATTCGTATAAAGTTGTTTTTTCTTATTTTTGTAAATCAAGTACATTTAATAATCAAAACCTTCTCTAATTATTTTTACTCAAGAATAAGATATATTTCTTACTTGCAATCGTACAGAAAGTTTTAAATTGACTACGAGAACAAAAGATAAAGAAAAGAAAAGAAGACAAAGAATTACTATTGAAAGCGGGACTTCGGTTTATGTACTATATGCATACATGTAGCACTACCACTTTTAGAAGCCATTTACGAAATTATTCTATGAGATACGAATATGTACGACGAAGAGACTGCAGTTTCTACTGAGTAAAAGTGAATTCTTGCAAGAGAGAGTGAAAGAGAAAAATAGAATTCGAGGATAAAAAATTCTTGTGTGCCACACTTACGGTAGTACTCTTTGATCGTTCTGCGTTCATGCAATGATAAGTTTTTCTCAGTGGTAATTTCTCAGTGAAGCTTTCCCCTTGTATTGAAGACTAGAGGATAAGCTTTGAAAGTTCCAAATGGCATTGCAGTAAATAAGTACAGTAAGCAGAGTCGAAGAATAGAAGGTGTATGTATGTATGAAGGGCATGAACAATACATGTATGTATACATATGTATGAACAAAGACAGAGTCTAAATATTACATTATAAATTTTATATTTTCTATTGTAAATCTAACTAAAACTTCAAAATAACATTAAAAGTATGTCTTTCAGTCAGTACACTAAAATCAACTACTTTTTTTAGAATAAAAATACTTTTCAAATGTGTTTATTTACTTTTTAAGAAAAAATTCATTCGTTCACTCAGAGATATAGAAGCTTTATAAAGATATCAAGAAAAAAGACAAAAGCAGTAAGTTCTTTTGTAAAAATTAAAAATTTGGCAAGAATTCAAAGTTCTAGTAATTATGGTTTTGATGGTTAAATATGAAAACATAATTTGAGTTTTGATTAAAAAATATTTTCTAGTACTTTATAAAAAGGGATTTGAAGATTAGTATATTTTATCTTTTAAAAATATAAACTTTTATCGAAAAAGATTGATTAGAATCTATTAATCTATAATTTTAATATTTCCTTAGCTTTCTTGAGTATGTTTTTTATAAAGTCAAGAATATTTTTCCCACTCTCTTTATTATCTTTCTCCAGTGTATCTAAAACTCGATTTTAGAATACAACAAAGCAAAATATTATATTGTATAGTTAGTTGAATATTAATTGATTGATTTCATTTTATTATTATACGCAATACTTTAAAGTAAAAGCAGGCACCTCAAAAATCGGCAAAACTACCGACTGTCGTCCTGATAAGGACGAAGGAACTCGTATGCTGTTGGTTTCGATGTCTTGAAAAGGATGATTTTTCTTCGCGATAAGTCAATTGATTCTTTGTTCTGACAAGGGCGGTTATATAAAGAAAGAGCTGTCGAGAAATAAATGAAGTCAGAGTATCTTTCAAAGCGACTGTGACAGCGTGTTTCCAAGGTGGCTGAATGGAGACGATGCATAAGCGGCGATTGATGAGGATCCCGGATGATGATCTTATTCTTTTCTTTTGGACGCGATAATACTGACCTCTTTCCTCCTTCATCGCTGCGGATCTTCTGCCGAGGGTTCGATGCGCCTTTTCAAAAACTCCGAACGTAGCAACGCCTTGCTGATCAGGGATGGTTTCCCTATCCAATTCCAAAGCATTACTCGTGGAAATATAGGCTACGCCAATCGAGGGTGGTCTCTTCCTTCCAACTCTCCCTTCCTTTTCCTTTCATGGGCGATACGAAGATCTCGCTTTCACATGACTTGCGTCTGTTGATATACGTGGGACGAATCAGGGTGTAATCGTGTACTGGGTCAGATTTGGACCCAACGCATGCCAACCTTTACCTCAGCTACTTGGAGAAATGGAAAACATGTTAGCTATAAATTCTGTATCAAGATTTACTAGTAGTAAATATCCACGAATTTTTATAACAATTTAGAATATATAGTAAATTATTATTTTCAGTATTTTACGAGGTGAAATTAACAGGCTTATTCTCTTTATTCTGCTCATTAGTAGTCAGCATTATAAGATTCAACAGTTTAAGATTTAAATATAGAAGTACCATATTTTATGCTTTTCCTCACGTTGTTAATTGGAATAGGTATTTTGTCTTAAGATGCTAACTATTCTTTTTATTTAAAAGTAACATGTATCTAAATATGTAGTAAGCATGATAACTTCCCAGTTGTTGGTTTGAGAAGCAGTTAATTTATTTCGTTTATTGAATTGAGCTCTAAATTAATATACGAATCTTAAATTAATGTGATAACGAACAAGAGTAATAAATCTTAACAGTTTACGATTTTTGGATTATAGATCAATAAGATATAGTAAACGATATAGTCTTTTTCGTAAGATATAGTAAGATACAGTCAGAGTATTTGCTACGTACCATTTGTATCACTTAGGATCAGTTGTGTATTTCAGAATTCTTCTTTAAGATTGCAAAGGATAAGACAGAATAGACTAAAACAAAAGATTCATGACATTTGAGACAAAATATATGAACTGAAAACATCGATTTTTAACATAATTCAGTTTTTATCAATGCCATTGCGGAGAACAAAAATATTTATCATTTAAAATGAAGTTAAGATTATTTATCAAAATAATACGTCAAAAAATTATATAAATTGTACTTAAAATAGTAATAAAACTTTGTATAAATCTAACTGGAAATTTTTTTCAAAAAATAGATTATTTTATTATAATATTGTTACAAACTTAATTTCAATTGATTTATCAATATTTAGTAATCATTTGAACATCTTAGAATTACGTAGACTCTAGAGCTTTAGATAAGTTTTACACGTTGCAAATGTATTTGTAAGAAATATTTGCAGCACTTAGATGGATATCATTTGATCATTGTGGAAGACTAAAAGCTGTATAAACAAGACGATTGTAGAGGTTAAGTCAAAAAGTTGTATCAAAAAGTTGAAGATTTATTATCTACAAATCTGAAATCGCTAATTATGAGTCCAATAAAAAAATTAATTTTATACCGAAAAAAGTTTTTCCTTTCTCAAAACGATACATGTGCATAAATATACTTAGCGAATGATTTAAATTAAACTATAAATTATACATGCTTGATCCTTGTTTTATTTTTTAAATTAACAAAAATAAAAATATCGTAATATTTTACAAGATATTTATTATTTTTATACATGTTATTAATTTATTCTATAGCAGTATTCTAATGAATTTAATTTAATTAAGTCATTTAATTCTCTGAAACATCCCTTTAGATAAAATTAAACATAAATATATTTCTTTTTTATATTTAATGGTATTTTTAGATACATTAAAAAGAAATAATTAATTTAAAAAACAAGCACAAAATTGCTCATATAATTTCTTCGGTGTAAAAGACAAATACTCTGTTGACTCATTTAAGATAATCTTAGAGTAAGAAATGTTTTTGAAACAAATATAGAACAGTTTTAGATGAACATTTCTAATATTACGGCTACATAAGTTGTATTCGATTAAATTATTTTTATAGAATATAAGTATTCATTTTTCACATTTTTTGAATATTTAACTTATGTATTTTCATTAAAGCAAAATAATTTATTAAATTTTTAGTGTTTCTTATTTTAATTATAAGTACTTCAATATATTATTGATATATGTCGTATTTTATGTTCTTGAAGAAAACTGTTTGAAAAAATTACAGCTGAAGAAGATACTTGGAGTTTGAAATAACAAACAAATTCATTTATAGTAACTTGTAATGTAAAGGTGCAATAAAATGGATTCAAATACTAAATTTTTTGTATGAATCCAAATTTCACACATTTTTCTATAAACAATTTCTTTCGTATGTGCGCGCATATATTATATTCTTTTACATAAAATATGATTACAATATATTGGATATACTTAATGATATGTATAAATATTTTTATATTAAATTGAGTATTTAATATGTGTACAGTATATCTTTCTACTTAAGTTGAAATTAGAATGCAAGTATATAGTATCATTGTAATTATATTAATGTCATTTTTTTAAAATAATAAGCGTTATTTCAAGATATTACAATTACTTATTCTGATATATTATGTTACACTTCATAAATAATTGCTAACACGTGATTATATATTATAAGATAAGATTACTTTTATAAATCTAATATTTATTTCGATAAAATAATTATGAGGTTATAGAACCTAAATTCTTAATAAGTAATCAATCTTATATTTAATAAATTATGCTTTTTGGTATTACAAGTTTAATTCAGATTTGAATAGGTAGAATTATAAAGAACTTAGAGAAAAATACGACTAACTAATTAGCTAATTGTATAAATCATTAATTGCATGTAACCTGAAAAGCGTGAGATTTCAAATATTATTGTAATTTATATATACTGTAATATTCATATAATAAGTAATTTTAATACCGAGATAAAATCATCAAGAAAGTGGATTATTCGAAATTATAATATAAAATATTAAAAAACATCTGATAAATTTAATCGAACACTAAATATAGTGCTTGTAGCTATAAATCAAGATTTATAATATTTACATTTGTTTGTATGTTTCCAATTAATTATTTAACACAGTACTTTTATTTGTAAATTAAAATAGGAAATGTAGTAAATGAGATGAAACAGGCAATAAAAGGAAATATTCAAGTAAATCATCGTAATACAAGCTTGAATAGGAAAGAGAAAAATCTTTCATACAGCCGAGGAGCTTCTGCCTTTACTTCTCTTAAAATTCAACTAGCAAACAAGATTGATTTTTTTATTAATAAAGTTTAATTAATATAAACATTTTGTTTTATTTATTATCATATTAATTATTTTATTAGTTAATTATAATTATAAAATTATATTTAATTTTTATTTAATATCAAACTAAAATGAATTTTATGAGATATTGATTTCATAAGCCGCGAAAAATAGAAAGAGTAATATTCTTTTTATTTAGAATTAATTCATATCAAAATTTTTCTAAAATTAATTTTAGTTACATTTTCAAAAATAATTTTATTCATAAGCATAAATGTATATGAGAATATATATTTGTTTGTATTATTTTTAAAATTTGTGAAAAATCTTATAACGTACAGTTAAGATTATTTTCAAATTTAATTTTTCCTTATTTTCACTGCTATGTTTTAAAGTATTATAAAAGTGAATTTCGAAATATTTATAGTTCAATACTGAATATTTAGAATCTATGGTAATTTAAATACGATTTATTTGCTCAACACACTATATTTTAAGCGTAAGCCGTAATAAATTCTGTCTTGAAATTTCATAGTCTACTTTTTAAAAAAAGTGCATTTTTTTAGAAGAAATGCAAATTTATTCAGTTACATACATTATTTTTCATTTTATATTCATATTTAAAACTTTATGTTAACTACAGTTTCTAAAACATCAATTTAATCTTATCTATAATGTGTTTTTACTCTGTGAATGCCCTACTGTATTTTGAGTTCCCTTTTTCGTACTTGAATGAACTTCACACTAATTTAAGTAATGTGAACAATATTCAAAAGTACTCGACTATCTATATTAAAATTTTCATGGTTGGTAAAATTAATTGAAATTACTGGAATTACTAGCAATTTATTAAAATATTCATAGCTATTTTCAGTTGTATTGGTGATCTCTTTTTGTATTAATTTTAATTTATCTAAAATCTTCTACGTTGATTCGTATTATTAAAACAACTGCAGGTCAGGAACTGTAGTTATGTATAAAAACACAAATTTATCGATCATGCATGATAACTATTAAGTACATATTCTATCGAGTTTCACGCTGTTGATGTGTTTTTATTTTCAACGGAGTATCAATTTCCTTTATTTTACTAGTCATAGAAAATAGTAAGCCCTGAAGATCGTAATTATTATTTTACATACACGTACATTCTTTACGATTTAAGTCAAAGTTTTTTGAAAATTTGGTTAACATTTGGCTTTGCAACATTATTTGCGTTGTTATATTATAGGCGGTATGAGCAAGAAGATCTTAGACAAAACCGTTGGACCAGACCAGATTTTTTCATCATCCTTCATACCCTCATATACCTCCTTACGAATATATATATATATATATATATAGATAACAAAGGGAGAGAGAAGAAAAGGAAAAGCACAGAATGATACCAGTTACCTGATGCAAAAATTATTCCATTTCATGTTCAGCATTTAAAAAAGGTAATTAATTTATCTTATTTCTCAGTGACGAATAACTGGAGCATATACATTTATTTCTCTTCATTATTTTTTATACTCGGAAATATCGCGTAAGAATGATGCAACAATTGAAGAGAAAAAAAGGTAAAAGTAATGTGTTCTTTTTTGCAAATAAAGGGAGAGTCATTTGGAGTCACGTTTCACTACATCTTGATAGTGAAGAATCAGTTTCCATTCTTTTATTCAGTTAACAATCACTTGTATCAAGGATTCACTCAAGTAATTTTAGAATATTATATTTCTCATTTTTAGGTATATAAATATTTTATAAACATTAAAAAATAAAAGTAAAATTGTAAAAACTATGTTATTTATAAAAAAAGATTTCTTTGATTTATCAATTATGTCAGCTTTAACCGAAAAAGAAAGTTTTTTACTTACATATTAATGGCAATATTTAATTTAAATAAATCAAAAAATACTAAAATAATTATATAAGTTATTTACTTTCCTTCTTATGAAATTTATGATGTACATAAGTACTTTAATCTGAAGAAAATGTGCGATTTCTCATATTTTAATTCAAAAATTATTATTTTATTCATGCTATTTATTAATTCCATTTAGTTCTATGAATGAAATAAGAAGCACGTAAATGACGAAATTTAAATTCAATTTTCTACTGAGTTTCAATATTATAATATTGATCTCATAATATAATAAAATTCGATAACATATTTCTATAGACAAAGTAATGATACCTATGCTTTTAAGATAAGAACTCAATTAGTAAAATGTAGATAAATAGAATTTTAAAAGTTCATATGAAATGATATAATTATAAATATTAAAGACCGTATGGACTTGTTTTTACATAAACAGAAAATTATTAAATCTTTATTACTATGAAATATAAAAGATATTGTCACTGTATTTCGTTAAATACATTAAGCACATTGTAAAATGCGATTCAATATAATATATTTCAATCGTATGGGAAACTTGCAACTGAATTATAATAATAATTATTATCGATTGAGATAAATCGCCGTTTATACCTTATTATGTTTTTTTATATTTTAAATAATATTGCAAACTTTTTAGATTTGGAATATGTAATACGAGTATTTCAATAATTTATTAAAATGTTTGTTAAAATTTCAACTCTATATCTAAAACTAGAAGATCGAGTCGTAAGCTGAATAACTAGTTCTATTAAAGGTATAGTTAAATATGAAAAATATACTGAATTATTGTAAAAATATACTGAAAAATCTACATGTGTGTCTATATGATTTATCGGTATTGACTAATAAAAAAATAAGAAAAAGAACAAAGAAGACGGCATGAGCTTGAACGGAGAGAAACGGAATAACTGTTAAGAAAAAGGCGTGACACTTCGTAATGTAGCAATCTTACATGATTTTGTTCGAGCATTGATGTACGTCACATATGAGTTTTCAGCTTAAATGATTCCAGCACAATGCGTGTCACCACTGCTCGAGATAAACAGCGAGTACTGTTAAGAGAAAAAGGCAGAGTAGATATACGAGAGTAATGTCGGCGCTTCTATCAACTCTTCAATTCTATTATCTAGAGCTCGGCTAAATTCGCAAATATATTTGCGCTTCGTGGCGTAAAATAGAACGGCGGCTCGACATTTCCATTTACTAGAAAGACGATGATATTATGCAATCGATGGCAGAAAGAACAGGAAATATATTTGCTTGTTTCTTTTACTTCAATACTACTGTCTCTATCGCTTTTTTCCATTTGTGTTGCACGGATGTGAGTCGTTTCGTCGATCGACGGCGACGATGACAAGATTTCAAAAGCATCCCTTTCGTCAGATAGGTGAAGGATAAAGGAAATTGCAGCGGAATCGCTTAGGAAAGCGTCAATAGTGGGAAAAGGAGCATACCACCTCGATGAGTTAGGGAGGTTAAAATGAGAATCAATAGAGTGAGAGTGAAAGAGGAATAAGGTATGAGGTGGAATAGTGACGGAAGGAGATGAAACAAAGAAAATTAATTGATCCTGTAGGGACTGTTGAGGGAGACTTGAAGAAAAAAAGAGTATGTAGAACCAAGAAATTGCGAGCGCGTTACTACAAGACGGACGATAAGTAACCAGAGGAATCTCTAGAAGAGAGATGAAAATTGTTATGTGGAACGATGGCGCGACGGTGCATTGCGAAGTGGAAGTGTAGAGAGATATCTGGCAAAGGGCTGAGGATTGATGAAGGAACTTGCGATGCCGATTGGGACGAATTAAAAGAATATGAGAGATGAGGATGAAAGGGGGATGATGAAGGCTGATACTGAGAGCTTATAAGACTCGTGAGCCGATTACTTGACTTTTGCAGTATAGAAAGTTGCTTCGAATTTATCATTTACCATTATTACTGCTAAATCTTACGCTGTAAGTATAAGAATGAGATTACTTTGAATCTCAAGAATTATTTAATTAAATGTATTAACTATTCGCTTTCAACTTCTTCAAAATACTATATTTTATTGATATTCAAAATGTTACCAATTTTAACTATTTTATGTTCAATTTCTTTTTTCTGATTTTATTAACTTTTTAAAATTATTGTTTGCAACAGTTTCTGTAAAATCAAACTTTTATTTTTGTTCAAATTTACATGTTCTTTGTTAATTTATTTTATTAAATTTCGTATTACCTTAAACAGAAAATATTGTAATTTTTATTTATTGTAATTAAATATTATAATTAAAATATTGTAATGTACAATCGTAATTTTAATGATTAAACATTTTCATATTAAGGTTTTATATTTTTTTACAAAATTATTTATTAGGAAAATTATATTAAAATGAACATCATTTTTATAACTTTACGTACCTAAAAAAATTTTGAGTTTTTGTAAGTATTATTTTCGATTGTTGTTTTATTTAGAATGCAATTTAGATAATGACTAATACATAGAATGCTATAGATATTTTCAGTATTATTTACGATTTTGAGTTTACACATTTATATATTCAGTTTACATTTCATATATTCTTCTTACTTAACTTTATACTACCTATTGATAATTAAAATGAAAAATTTCATCTAATCTTTATAAAAATACAAATTAATTTTATGTATAAAAATTATTCTTTCTAAATTACTTTACATTTGGACTAAAAATATTCTATTTTAATTAATAAAAGATTCATATTATTAGCCTAAAATAACTTGAATAATAGTTTTTAGACAAAGACATACATCATTACAACTTTTATAGATCTCTATATTCGAAATAATTTATACTAAAAATCTTCATTAAACCTTTAAAATATTTGAAAATAATACATGTTTTGTTCAATAGCATCTGTATCCAATTGTTTAATTAATTTTTTTAGTTTCTACTTTTTAAAATATTTCATGGATTTCCTTCAAATTTAATGAATGGTTAGTACTTCAGTATATTAGATTTGTATGTGGTGAAATATTGCACATACTACAAGGATGAGCTACTGTTTGTTTTCGCAACTTTAAATTCACAATTTCAAGGAATCTAAATAATGATTTTATGAAAATAAATTTAATATTAATTTCTATTCGACATGAAATAAAATTACATCCAAATAAAACGTTTGTTTGAATAAGATAATAAGAAATAATGATTATTGCTCATCTTAAATCTTTTTATAATACTTTTTAAAGCCTATTGGAAGATTATATTAGACACTCTTAGAACTTGAGCTCTGTTCATTTACTTGACTCAATGATATAAAAGAAATTGAAAATAGCATTTGGATTACGACGCATAATAATATTAGTAAGAAAATAACGATATTAATTATTATGAAGTACATATCAACTTTTTTTCATCATGAAAAATTTCTCATAAAATGTTCATCGACTTCAAACGAGAAATTAAGTTAATACTTCTAATTCTAAATGAAATATTATAAGTCATCACTTTTAAATATTAATATAATATAATTAAAACCACAAGAAGAAGAAAAAGCCCAAAAGAGAAAGTAATATGAATGTATGTATACAATAAATAAGAAAATAGATTGTGTAAACAAGAACGATATTAAAAAAAGATATTGGATTAGCGTAGAATATAGAATATAGAATGATAATAAGGTGTAAGAAGGTAAAATTGGACCAGAGAAACGATATAATAGAGGGAGATCAAGAAAAGAAAGAGGAGGGTAGAACAATTTTATAATTGTAGAAATATTCCATGCATCTACATAAAAATATCAAGCAAAGAGACAAGGAATATATATATACACCTGTATACACATTAATGGGCAGTGAAGGTGATATACATTCGTACATGTATACATGTACAGATCGCGCATAAGTAAAAGCAATGACAAAAAATATGTATTAGAAAGATAGTGAAAGGTGGAGTATTGCATCAACCGTAGGAAAGAAGGATGACACTCGCGAAACTGAAATTCTTTCTTGGTATGGGACGTTAGAATGGCAAGACAACTTATCCTGAGTCCGCATCCTACCATAATATAACATTCTCTACCCTCCTTTTCCATCATCCACCATAATTTAAAGAAATAGTTTTCTGGGTAGTTCGCCATCTCTTTTATAGGAGAAGTGAAAGAGCGAGAGCAATTCACTTTATTCATTTACGCTTGCAATATTGCGGTGCCATTTCCTGCTGGTGATTACGTCTTGGAAGAAGCAGCTGCCGGTAAGAGAGCGTCAAAACTATCCACGAGAATAATAGAGAAAGATAGAGTAATATGATGCGAAACACGAAAAAAAGTAAAGTAAAAAACGTTAATAATTTAATAGATAAAAAAACACTTTGAATTTTATAAGTTCATTTATAGTAAAAATAATGATCCGGTCTACGTTTTAGCTTCGATCTCTTCTCCCTTGTGTATTTTTATTTATTGTAACATTTATTATTGTTATTATGAGTATATTTATAATTATTATTACTATTATACATTCACGCTTGTACATATATTTTCCCGTGTGTACATAGTTAAGAAAAAAGACAAGATCGAAAATTTTCTATTAGTGACTGAAGTCTTTGTTTGATCTGCTGCACCCTTAAATGATTTTTTATACTAAAGGTGTATATTAACTTTATTAATTTGTCCCTATTTTGATTCTGTTTTCCTTTTCTTTGTTTTAAAAGAAGTTTCATTCTAGTTAATTTATTTTTAATATATTTTTATTGAAAGACGATTAAAGACTATTTTTATTTTTAATGATTTATGAGAATATTTTCAACTAGTTTTAATACAAATTTTTTAAAACACTTATTTTTGTCCTGCCAAATATTTTAAGTATTAGTATCTTTTGACTATTGTTATCAATAAAAAAACGTATTTCTTAAAAACATACTATGGTATTTCAAGGCATATAAAACAGAAAAAATAAAATAAATATAACGACAAGTTTTACAAATTTGGCAACAAAGCCATAAAGACAAGATTGTACGAAACATTTTAAATTTTTAGTTTTGTCCGTAGTTCCGACATTTTGATATTAAAATAATTTAAAATTTAATTATGTGCTTTTTTAATTTAGACCATGATTCTAATGTATATACTTCTAATATAAACATAATTCATACTAAGTTTTATTTTCAAATGTTAAAGAAAGTTACTTAAATTAGAAAAGAAAATGAAATAAAATCTTTATTAGAATATTTTGATAGAAATATATGTAAAGGCTATTTTCAGAAAATATTTTACATGAATAACTTATTCCTAGTTTAGTGAACGTAAATTAATTTTATTATTGCTAGATTTTGTGTTTAGTTTTAATTTTAATAAGTGTTTTAAATATTTTATTTTCGTTCAATAAATATAAATCTAGATCATTCGTACCTTACTTAATATATCAAGTTTTCAAACCTTATATCAAATTGATATATGAAGAATAAAATATACTAACTAACTATAGTTTTATATGTTCAGGTATTGTTTATGGCAAAATACGTAGCGCTAAGACCTTTCATCTGGGTTACGTCTTCTTCGAATATTTATATATATATATAAGATTTTCTGCAAAATTGTTCCTGTTTAAAATTATACTGTATAATTGTGTTATCATTAAAAGGCTGATCTACTTTTAAAAATGTAAAATGAAAAAGAAAAAAGTAGAATTTCTTTCAGTATTAATACAAAAAGTGTTGAATAGAATATCTTAAATTGGTTTTCATGCACGAGTAGATTTTCCATTTTTCTCATTGTATAAATCCAATGGTACCAATTGCTTATACGGTATAAATTAGTCTTTACAGTGAGAAAGACATTCGTTTTATTAAAAATTTTGGGAAGAAAATTTCATATTATTAAACTAACAGTTTGAAATCTGTTATCTACATGAAAAAACATTTTACAAGTTCATATACGAAATATGTACCAGAGAGAAATCTTTAAGTTACATTGGAATTTGTAACATTATATTATTGAAATTTCCATTGAAGAACAATATATTAGAATAGTTATAATCTTTTATTGTTATACGTAAGAATCTTTCCTTTTTGCTATATATGAATTTTAAAAATAATTCTTTTAGTTAATGACCTATTTATATAATTTGTTATTCCTTAAAACCATGAATTAATGTTTACTTTAATTCAGTCAGATGTTTGATTATCTAATATAATATTATATTTTGATTTGAATTTTGATTTAACTAAAGACTTTTCACTTTCCATTTCATCTATAAAAGCCTTATTTATGGATGTACACTTATATGATGTCAACAATTATACTACCCTTTTTGGGTTTTGAATTTTAAAAAAGTCAAAAATTCAGATATAAATAGTGTACGTATACCTAAAAAGCATAATTATATAACTAAACGCAAAAAAAGTAAAAAAAGAACTTTCTTAAGTTTATACCTAGTAGATGGTGATTTATTTATTAAAATGAATTTTAGAAACGCTGCTTTAAAAATTCATAACTTATCAATTTTTTATAGAAAAAATATGAATTTTTCGCACTATTTCAGAGGTTGGGTATATGACGATACATATTCTAACTATTATAAACGCCTTTAAGTAGATTAGAACCTCTGTTTAAAAGTAGGATAATACATATGTATGCCTTCTTGGTTAATTTCTAATTTATGGCAACACTTATACTTTGCAGTTGGGACCATAAAGGCCCCCGAATGTTTGAACGACGAGACTCGAATATTGAAAATAATGTGGACAGTCTGACAATAATTTGCTTATTATATGGCCAGAAATTAAACACTTCAAACAAGAACACTGCTTATTCATTTAATTACTCTTTCATCTAGCCAAATAAAATAGCGAAACTTATGAAAAAAATTTAATTATGCTTTTATGAAGAATAAGGAAAAAGTTGATTAAGAAATTCTTTACTGAAAAATTTTAAGATATTAAATAAGGTATTTTGTTACATTCTAAAAGAACTTGTAACAAACAGCATTAAATGAATTATTTAAAATTACCTCATTCTATATAAATTTTCATAATTTTAAAACAACATTATTTGATAAAAATCTATCAATCGCATTCTACGTATCTAAATGCTTTTATAGATAAATAAATGCAAAAAGAAAATTTTGTAGGGATCAGTACAAGCATTTGTCAACTTAATATTTTGCAGAAAAATGAATTGGTAAAAATTTAATACTTCAAGTCTGGACTTTAATAATTATTAAAACGTTTCTCCTCAGGTAACGGTATTCCAGCTTTTGATCCATATCCATACAAGTACTTTAAAGATAAAATTAAAATTCATTCGTAAATTTTAACCAATTTTAATAAAAGTCATCGTAATTTTTACAAATCACTTAGTCTTATGGAGTTCTTTTCGGAATAGAGACGATCGAATGCGAATCATATATTGAATCGGTACCGACATTCAAATTTTATCATAAGTAAAATGCGCCGTTATATTGCAAAAGTTTGAATATTTTGCTATCTTTAAAATATCAACGGATATTTCTAGACAAAGGTTTGCTTGTAATAAAATAGAACTGATAATTTTTAATATCAAGAAGAAATATAATAAAATATTATTTGAAAAAGAAATAAAAGAAATATATAAATATTAAAGAATAATAAAAATGACAGAGGGAAAATTAATAATATGTAATAATAATTATATAAGTACACACACACACACCACAAATATACATTTGTTTTACTACATGAGCATCCTGAAAGGTTTGTTTTCAAATGAATTATTATTTATTTACTCAAACACATTATCTTATGCTGTTTTCACATTGGCAGTGTTCATCATCCATAAAAATTTCAATAAGTTTCTTAACTTTGTGATATATTTTGCAATTATTGTTTAAAAAAATTAGGAAAAGCATATTTTGGATTCTTCATGCATTGTAAAAATATAAAAGAATCCTCTTCACTCAGATGAATTAGCATTAAATTTTAAATTATAGTATAGAAGTAAAAATGTTTATGAATACATTATAATACGTAAAAATATTATGTATCTTTTATTATTGAATTATTTGTATCTTTTTACATTGAATCTGTATCGGCTTTATGTATTTTAATTTCTTATGTGTAGAAATTTAAAATTCAACGTAAATTTTTTATTATATCTTCAAATGAAATATAATATACGTTAAATATAATTAGTATTGTAATATCTGTAAAATTATTGTTTTAAAAATCAGTCTTTAACTTAACCAACAAAGTCTTTATCTCACCATCGTTAATGTGTAAAGGTTATTTATAAAATAATGTAATTTATGTGGTTATACGATATACATTCATAATATAATTGCAACGAATTTATTTTTATTAGTGATTTTATCGCATCGGAAGTTGTAGATTAAACTTCAAAATTTACTACCTTGCAGTAAATGTCATTAAATCCACATTTAATACTGCAGATACTTCTTCCAATACACTTTTTTAGTTTAACGCAGTTTAAACATTACCTATAACACTGAAACTAATACTAAAATATTTGTTCAAATTGTAGGCTATGATTTTTAGCTAAATCCGATATGTTAATGTACCAACCAGACCAATCTTGATCCCTCCTCAAGGTAACATCGCTAGTTTACATCATAAATATAAATAAAATTCTAATCTTACTTATAGTTAGTATCTTAATTTTATTGACTTATTTTAATTATGAATAGAGTCTGATTTAATTATATATTAGAAGGATTTAATTATTGAAGCAATATTATCTTAGAATCATTTGAATGTATAATTAACATTTTTTATTAATAAGTGTTTAAATATTTCAAAAAATTTAAGTATAATAGAACTTAAAATTAAATAAAAATCATAAAACTTATAGATCGAAATCTATTATATAATTTTTTTTCATCTATAAAGGCAGAATTGGTTTTACAACATCGTCCAGATGTTTCCTATCGTAAAATACTAAAATCAGTATTCTACTGAAAAATTGTCCTAAACTAAATATTATACTTCCAAAACTACTGAGTGTTTTGGATTTACATAAATTAAACTTGTTTTTATTATATATATATAGTATTTTAAAAATAAAGCTAAAAAAACATTACTGTTCGTGAGTTGAAGTTAAGTATACAATTTACTAGAAAGATAAAGTATAGTTGACAAATTCAAAATTTTCCAGGAAATTCAAATCGTATAAAAATTGATTTAAATATTTTTAGTAAATAATAACGAAATAAAAACTGATTGAATGAAATATAAAAGTAATAAATTTGTAAAAAATAATTGGTTAAGATCTTTACTTTGTTAAAAATCAATTTACTTTATAAAAATATAAAATTGTTAACTTACATAATTTTAAAAAATTTATTAATAAATATGATTTGAAAATAATTAGTTTAGTAGAAGTGTAGCTAATTTAATATTTTATTGATCAATAAATATTATTTTTTCATTCGAATATAAAAACTTACTTAGTCAAAATGCATAATTACAAATTGTATAAAATATTTTAAATATAGAATAATTTAATATAATTTTCATTAAAATAGATATTATTATAATTTTATATTATTGTATCTATACACTTTTATTGAATATAATCATTTCTTGAAATACGAAAATTTGAATAATTTGAAAGGAGTGTTTCCAAGCTACTCTACTTTGTATGTTATAGTTTGAGTAATGCATTTCTTAACATAATAATTATTTAAATTGCAATTATATTTACGTTAATTTATCACTGATAATAATCTGGTAAATTTGTATTATATTTAACATGCTTGATAGCTATATCCCTCGTTACCGTTCGAAATAAATCCCGTCGAAGACTACTTTAACATCATATTTTGTCAGATTAAAACGATGTCTCATATCTCACCAATGGCAGAGTATTTACTCTCTAATGTCTCTTTTCTCAGTGATTAGTGATACTTCATCAGTGAGATTACGGATGAGATTTCTTGTGATCTAAACATCTAGAACTTTGGTCAAAGCTTTCTATTGAACAGAGATATGTTTTCATTTTAAGACTTGTTCTTTTTTTCTTTTTCTCTCATATTTCTTCTACTTCTCTTTATATATATATATATATATATATATATATATATATATATATATATATATACTTTTCGCTTATTTATATTTTAGATCTTATTTAAATGTTTAGACATTTTTCACTTCAGATATTAAGAGTAATATTTAATATTATATTTAACTATAGTTATAAGCGCGAAATTGAAAACAAAATATGAATATATCTTGCAATAAATATTATATTACAAGATATTATTTATAATTCGTAATATTTTCTATCTTACTCTTTATTTTAGATCTAATGATATCTTGATGCATATTTAAGATTATTTTCATCTTTCGCTTATATTCTTGCTTATAATGAACTTTGAATTTAAGGATTACGTAAAATAATATGTTCACAAAATTCTACAATTCGGACGATGAAAGTGCATTTTTCCTGCTCTTGGATATTGACATTCATTTTCGACATTTGTAATTCTTCAAAAAATAAAATTGAATTTGATATTCAAGAAAATAAAAAGTGTTTCCTTATATAGAGTAACATTTTATTTTAATTTTTAATAGTGAAAGGTAAATTTTCAAAATATTATCACTATAGATTTATATTAAATATTTCCGCGCTATGTAAATATTTCGGTAAATTTTCGTTAAACGTAATATACTATTTTTAATATTCACGCTTAGAATGATGTTAATTTGATGATATTTAATTTCAAATTTATAATATTTAAAGAAAAATATAAGTTACAAATAGCATTGTGAGAAAAGAAGAATACATATAATATTAAAAAATTGATTGAAGAAGTTTTTAAGAGATTTTTAATATTTAACAATGTTCATAAAAACTTATTTTTATAAATTATATATTTTATATTTTATAATTTATAACTTACTTATTATTCTTGAACTTTATCATATCTAATCAGAAAATAAAATAGCTATATTATCTAATATAAATGAAATCATCGTGAAGATGATAAAGAATTAATGTTTGATAAATAAAACTGAAATATATGTAAAGCGATGGATCAAAAATACAAACGTCAAAGCCAAGAGATATTAAATTTTATTAAACTACAAGATTCTTCTTACTATTTGATATAATAGATAAATATTACAGGAGAATTGTATAACATTTACACCAACTAATTAAAATATAGTCAAATTATTGGAATATTTTTACTAAATCATGTATAACATTAATGTATTATAAGTATAATATTATAATTATTAAGAAAGATCTTAGATTATTAAAATTCTTTTCCTAATGAATTCTAAGTTTCATTTTCATAATATTAAAATTTTAATAGATATTTAAAAAATTTAAACACATATTTTAGTTTATATTTTAAATAAGTCTTACTTATATTTAATTTGTACTATTTATTGATCTTATTCAAGTATTTTACTATTTAAATTATTAATGGTTGTATTAAAAAATTTTCAATCAATGTGGTAATGTAATTTTACATGTAATTTTAATTAATTATTACATAATTTTTTAAAATTTATTTTGAAATTTATTTATTTTCTTACATTTAAATATAAATTTGCATATTTAGTTATAATGAATTATAAGCTATGTTTCATTAAATTTACAATTTTGTATTTGAATTATATCATTTAATGTAATTAACTTTTATTCTTCTTATGCATAAATGTAATAAAAATCCAGAAACTAAATTGAATAAGAGAGATTAGGTTTTTCATTTCTTAATATTTATTGTTTTTGTTTTTCTCTAACTGACATTAAAACTAACTTATATTAATATACGTAATTTTTTTGTCAATTTTAAGTAAATTAGATTTAAATTTATTTCAGGATAATTTGTTGAATTATTTTTTCTTTTTTGAAATTAATATATGTGTGATAATTACTTTATAGAACTTCTATTTTTTGCCTTTTATGATATTTCATTTTAAATATTCATAACTTGTAAGCTGAATTCGCTTTATTTTTCATTGATAATTTCTAATAATATCTTCATTACAGATGGTAAGCTTTGTTTATAAAACATTCTATAGTACATTGCAACAAGTGGATATTAGAACAATGGCTATGATGTCTCAAGTTATTCTGTTTCCTGCTTTAATTTTTGAAATTGCGGTTGTACATAAAAATGCAATATTATTTTTTATTTTTATACAATTATTTATGTTATATAATTTTCTTCTTTAAACTCACTGCATTTTACATAGAAATATAGTTTATATAACACTAGAGAAAGGTGTGAAATCATTAACAGAATGTAGAGAGGAGATACAGGAGATTCTGCATACTTTGAGCAAAGCTGAGTTTTCTCTTCCACCTATATAATTACGGGACTAATATTCCAAAAAAATATAGACTCTTTCTCATTTTAATCGCACTGAATCGTATTTTGAAGAAATTTTCTTCATTAATTATATAAAGATTATTATTATATTAAATTTTTATCTCAATATTTTTCTTTCATTATTAATACTTGTATAAACTATTCATCTCATAGTCGATATCATATTTTTTACTCGTTATCGATACCTTTATTAAAAGACATGAATTAAAATAATTATTTATACATGTTATTTCGTTTTCATAATTAATAAAAATATAAACAATTGAATCTATTAAGTTGCCTATAAATCTTATTATTACTGCATTAATATACTTACAAAGTTATGGAAATACACACTATCCTTTGACAGTTTATGATTTACTTCTAATATTTATCATCAATTTTAAATGTTTAATTTATCTTATTGGGATAACTACTTCTTGACAATAAAATACCATTAATATTTCCTATAAATAAATATGAATAAACTATGTAATAAGAATTATACCTTTTCATATACTTTCTTGTATTAGATATTGTTGTTTAAGATATAGTAATGATATTTAAATATACGTCTGATTAAATGTAAGTGTTGACTTTAATAGTATATTTAGTGAAATAATAAACAATGTTTTAATTGGAAAACATGTTGCCATTATAGAAGCACTTCTCTAGTGTTCATGTTTATAAAAATTTTAGGTATTCATTTATTAGTAATATTTATCAATTTTATATATAATTTTATTAAAGTTTATTAATATTATTAATTAAGTTTATTACTTACAAATAAGCTACTACTAATTAAAGTGACATAATATATAAAATGCTATAATATGAAAATGATCTTTAGTATTAAAATGATATATAATATAATTTACTACTATACTTTTCATTTAACAAAATTTTAATGCATTAATTATATAAGTTTTACATAACATTATATTTTGTTTGATTTCAAATTATTATATTCGTATAGCAAAATTTGATAACACTGTGGCTATTCTAAAATAAAAATTTAAATCAACGGTAGCATTAAAATAAAGTTTCCTCACTTATTTTATAATATATTATAATATTTATAATATATATTAATAGGGGGATATAATCATAAAATAGCCGGATAAAAATATGTTTTCTGTAATACATATTACAGTATTAAAATATATTATGTAGTATGTATTTTCTATTTGTTATTATGAAAAGAAAAATTTATATTTTAAATTTAGGAGTGTATGCTCAGAGAAATAAGATAAAAAATAGAAATTATATTGAACTAAGACTATTTATTTACGAGGCATAAAGAATCTACTTTCGTGATGAAATAAAAAAAGCTATTACAGAAATACTATTTAAGTAAGCTTTATAATGATTTACTACAATAATTAAATAAGTTCACAGTAATAAGATAACGACTTTCTTACAAAATACGCAGAAGTAAGGCTAATAATTCTCCTCATACACAACAAAAAAGGATGATTGGAAGGTTTTATACTGTCGGAGTTGAGTCTAATCGATGCTGATGGGTTTAGAAAAATTTAGAAGATAAATTCATCAGTTCATTCAATTAACACTGCTCCGGGGCTCTGAAGTCTCCATCAGGTACACGTTGCAGTTAGAAGCAAAAATACGGCCTTCAGAAATGCACCGTAAAGCAAAAATTTCTTGCCCACTCACTGTCTACAAACGATTTTAACTATCTACATTCTGGTAAACTTCATAACCAATCACAGTTCTCTTAGAAAGTCGAGTATAACAGTAAGCGCAAGTAAAGTATAGTTAGCGAAGTTTATTCAAGATTATTCTAGCAAAAGAATTATCTCTATCCTTCATCGATTGCCACTATTTGTATATCCTAAATATACACTTTCTTCCTCATCAATTATTAATTGTAGTGTATAGTCGGTTCATACTAATACTAGCGAGATGACATAATTTCTTCTGATAAATATTTAGAAAAAACTAAAAATGACCTTGCACATAGTGAAATATTTATTTAAGTTTTGGATATACATGAGGAGTATAAGGCAGGACATAATAAATGATCTTTATTTAACACCGAACAATGAAACTTGATGTACAGTTTAATAGTCGCGTAGTATGACACAAACAATTATCAATTAGTTGCGAATCGTACGGTGGGTTAAATGCACACACGCGACGGAGAGTGTAACACGCGTCGATAAGTTGAGCAGGTGATTGTCCCACCGGTGCATTTTCATGAACTTCTTTCCCCTCGGGGGTATTGTTTGGCGACCCTGAAGAAGAGGAGGTAGTTGTATCTGGCACGACTTCCGGCTCCAATGCATACACATTGCGACATCGCACCGTCGTTAAAAATAAACCGCAGCGTGGGCGTCGCTGCTTAATCTTTCCATAGCGGATACATGGATTATGGTTTGCTCGAACCTTCGACATATATTATTGTCTTACACGTAAGTTACAAAGTAAAGTTCTAAATATTACGAAGTTTTAAAATTTTTATTTGCTTACTTTAATGTTGTAAGGATGTGAGATCACTTTCAAATTAGTTATAAGGAAATAACTTTACTGAAAAGCTATACTTTAAATAAAGAATTTCTTTTGAATAGAAATAAGATTTCTAACTTCATAGTAACATGTAGATTATTTTGCTTGTGCGTATTATAAAATTATTATAGATAATTATAATCCATGTTCTTCTATTTGAAATAAAATACATGTGTAGAATATAAATTATTCTGTAATAATTATAAAATATTTCTTTTATTCTAAATAAGTAACTTTATGAGTGACAAACCTATTTTTACGTACGACTCAAGCTGAGTTCGTCTATCGTACCAATTTAAAGGATAGAGTCGCCTTGGATCATTGCGGAGACTAGTTTACCTAATTCTAAGCGGTTTTAAGTTTTATAGTTTATTTTTGTATTTTATAAATGCGATAGAGAGAAAAAGAGAGAGAAAATGTGCGATATTTCTAGTTATTGAAAGGTTTCGTGCTTCTGTCGTTCCTTGGTGGTTCGGTGGGTTCTATTCTTCTAGCTCAAAGTATGTATGTCCGTTCTTCTCTATGAGTTGATGGTTTTTGAACAGCTTCTTCAATTAATGAGTACCCCCATCCAAGTAAATGTCGAAGGACTCACCCACCTGGGTGAATGACTAAAGTCTGATTGTCTAAGAGTCGACCAGAAATTGTCATTTTGGAAGTTGTCTAGCAGTTGCCGATTTCCGTATTCTTCTTTTTATTGGTACGCGTTGTTTTAAATTTTTTAAGATGCTTCGTAGTAATTATCGCAAAACTCTCCTTGTGGCTTATTGTACTGATGATTGAATTTACTGATCCTGGTTTGTCAGTTTATCGAAATTCTTTATCTTTATCATTCGCGTAATTGTAAATTCTTATTTTGTAACTGCTACCATTGCAGATGATACATTTTAGTATGTGTCAGACGATCGCAACGTCAAGTATCTGAAAAGCCAATAGCTTAGTCAACATGCGCAACACTATGTATTAAAGTTTTAAGAGTCACATTTGTTTTAATTTTGAATTCTACAAAAATTCTCAGTCTTTCAAATATAAATTAAAAAAATATAAATTTGATTCTCAAAACATTGAATAAGTACTAATATTTGAATAAGAATTTTGAAATTTCTTATTGTCGGCAATGTTGCAAATCAATAAAATCTTCTTTCATTCAATAAAAGTTTTTATTAGTATTTTAATTCTCCTAGATACAAATATATTATATATTATTTTCGTATATTTTATATATTTATGGTATCAATAATTCAATAAATAGCATTTTAAGAATATTAATAATAGTTGAGATATTTAGTTCATTTGGTAAGACAGATAAGTTTGAATGTTTTGAGTTAAAAGAAATATTTGAAGGTATGCAAGTGTAATTTTTTTCAAATTTAGTAAAAAGAATAAATATATTTAGTTTATATACCGTACCATGGAAGTAATTATATTATAAAAGATCTTTTATTGAACAGGTTTACTACATAAAAAATATTAAAGCTCAAAGTTTTATATTACCTACTAATTAAATAAATCAAAATCATTTATAAAAATCAAAATAAATATAAAATAATAAGAGAAATTTAAGCAAAAAATAATGATAATACTAAAAGTATTAATTCCATTCATTAAATAACAATAACAATATTTCAATGGCACTTTAATATACCATTATATGTAGAGCAATAATGTAAAATCTGTATGAATAAATTTTAAAATTTTAAATATTTCAATTTAAATATTTAAATATTTAAATATTTACATATAGAAACACGTTGAGCATCATTTATATAAATTTAATCCTTTTCTTTCAATCTTTGCTTTTCCACCGCGGGTAAAATTACGTACGATATAATAAACATGTATTGTGTAGAATTTAGTTTAAATCGATATCTTTGAATATTAAAAGTCGTAAACCACTTACTTTAAAGTACACTTATAATTCAACAAAACTTGTATTTATATATTTTTCTTTTATTCAATTTTTATTTTGCTGTATATTTTTGTGTATTTGTATTCGTAGTAAATACCGAATAGTAATATTCTTATATATTCTGGTTTCAGTTAAATATATACAATTAAGATGAATGCACATAAGCGTATCCGATATATATATATATAAGTGCAATTAATAAATATATGTATATATAAAAAATATTTAAGATTCCTCTCTGTACAAATTTCCATTGTTTCTTATATGACTGTTACGTTCATAGATATTTTGGGTATGTACTCAATGAACGCTTATCTACTAAATAATAATTCGATCGTAAAGTAATTTAGTTATACTTTAAATAATTTTTTTAAACTATGTACATAATAAAATTAAAATAAAATGTTAAAAATAATATTTCATGTATCACGTAATTAAAACTTTGAATTTCCTCTACTTCTACTATTATTCTTTATTAATTGATTTGTATCAGATAAAAAAAGATAATTTCAATTGAAATTGCAAACTGTACTATATTTCAATATTCAACGTATATTATATTTTATTATATCATCATGTATAATTTATTTGATTAACAAACGTATTATTTTCAAAAATTAAAGTAAAGGTAATTTTTGGAACCGCGTCATTTTTATAAATGTCCAACGTGAGTTATGATATACGACGAAAATGTATTATTATGTTTCTCAGTAGCTCTCTACATTTATAAGAAATTGGAGAGGAGTAGATTTATATAATAATTGATTGATCGTAGTGACAGCATCTAGAAATAACTGTTTGACATAATGTACCTCTTTTCTGAGATGTAAAATTAATTCTGTAGAGAAAATTTGAAGCATCATGGTATATAATGTACATAAATATTATCTTATGAAAGGTATTATTAATGTAAAATAATACAGAATGAAGGCAAATTATATTTTATAAAATGTAAATTATTCCGTGAAATGAAGAAAATAGTGAAATTAGGCTTTTCTTGAATATTAAAAATATCTCACGCAAATCCTTTAGTCTCGATTTACATACGATGTACCTTTATAATTATTATTATTATTAGAGTGAATAAAACATTTGTATTTATTATAATCGTTTGAAAAGTTTCTTCTGTAACATATTTTTGGTAGTTAACTTTTATTCCGTAGCATTAAATAAGATTCGTACTTTCAAAACGAGAACGGCAATGCGACTCCTCTTGATGGTTGGGCCATGAACGTGTGGAAATTTCCTCCTCTTGCCTTCTTCTAAAGTTTGTTGTACTCCGCGGTGACAGCTGAGAGAGTTCGAAACGGACAGAGATTGATTGTGGGGAGGTTTGGATAATTATGAGACTCTTTGATTAGAAATAGGCACACTAATAAGCCCGTATAAAGTTTATACGATAAACTTTATACGAAAACGTAGCTTACATATATAACTAATAATTAGACTCTAGCCTAATTGATGTCAAATATCACGAGAAAAAAAGAAGGCTGTGCTAAAATAGTTGAATTCCTATGATGAAATAAAGTTGAAAGCGAGTAGATATGAGAAAACTCTAATTCAGAGCTGGAGACGAATATTTCCTCTGTTCGATGCTTCTCTCTTGCTTTATCAAACAAAGAAGTACTTATGAATAATAATGCGATTTCATCTTCACACTTACAAGCTATGCATTGAACGACAAATTCGCGTAAAAACTGTAATACGGCGCGAAATTGTATTCCCAGGATGCCGCGTGATGCGGATGGTCGCGACTCACTCTCGGCAGAGTATGCGTTGATGACGGGAGCGGATGGTTGTGGATAAATCTATTGCCGAAGTTGGAACAGGCATGTTCAAAACGATCGTCTGAAAACGTACGATCGAAATTGGTAAAGGTTCGAACGTTGGGGCCGATCAAGAAGAATGCTAGTGAATTTTCATGCTCGCCACCTTTTAGGGACTGTTCCAGGAGAGTTCCGCATGTTCAGTGATTTCGAAAATTGTGTGTGGGGAAACTCGACAATGAGAAAATAATAGACGTATGTAGATAGCGTGTGCGTAAGTGTAGTTTAAGAAAATGAATACAAAGTGTTAAAGCCGTTAAAAATTTGTTTCAACCATTAAATACAATACATCTGAAACAAAAGCAATGATAATTGATAATATTTGTTAGTGATGTTATTAGTTGGGTACAAATAAAATATTTTTTATGAACAAATAAGAGTTCCTCGATGAAAACATTAAATAGTGAATCTCTAGCTTTTATATTTAAATAAAATAGTATTTGAGAAATATTGATATAGCTATAATATTACACTATTATATTAAAGAAATATTTGGTCATAATTTAAAAATATTCTAATACTATAAAATTAAAAATTATATACAAAATTCTTTGTTATATAATCTAAAACTTATTATAAGGAAAGTAATTTAGCAGCCTTATTCGATGTAATTATTTTGAAATATAATTTAAAATATATTTCAATATAAAAATAAAAAACCACTATATATGCATTAAGTAATAAAAATACATTTTAATAAATAATAAGTTCTAGAAACATACTTATTAAGAGTTAAAGCTTTTAAATTTTGATATCTTTGTTCATTACACGGTAACATTATAAAAAAGAATAATTGATAAGAATTACAAATAAATTTGTTTGTAAATTAATACAATCGCATAAAAGAAAATATCAATTTTATAGTTTATTCGGTATAATCTTATCTAAGTGCACGCGATAACAGCAGCAAAGCAGGGGGCTCATTAATCTTTGAGTACTGCATCCTCGGCTTCGTAACTTTGTTAAATATGTCTATCTGAAAATGAGTAAAACCTCGACAAATTCTCATTTCTTCTGTTTTCAATAATACAATTCATAATTATTAATACAAAAAAAATGAAACAAAAATAAGAAAAAGAAGCTCGTGTATAACATATGCAAATAAAATTATCTGTGGAATAATAATATGTATATCCTATGTTTTGTTTTATTATTAACAAAAAGTTAATCTAGTTTTATGAATAAATAAATAAAATAAAAAGTTCATTATAACGGACTTCTTAAGAATAAAAGTTCATGTTAAACTTCAAGCATCAGTTTATAATAAAAAGAGTTTTATGATTATCCTACAATTTTAAGTATTGATTTTTGAAAATGTTATGTATACGGAAGTATTTGAAACTTTGTTGTAAAAAAATTTAAAAAATTGAATTTTTTGAATATTTTATAACGTTTATAAATGTATAACATACAGTTGTTATAAACTACTATATTAATATGCCGTACATTAACACAATTCTATACATTGGCCTTTACTTATAGGAAAATAAAAAGATTGATGAGTTTTGAATACTAAATGTACATTAATATTAAAAAAACATGTTGTAAATTAAACTAAATTTAATAAATTTATTACAGTTTTATTTATTAGAAAATTATATTAATATAAAATACAAATAAATCTTTCAAAGAGTAAATTCTATTTTATTTCGGTAGTAACATGACTAAATATCATACGCATTATGAAAACTATTATTTCACAAATATTATGTCTATTCATATTCAGGTAACTTATGCAATTAATTAATGTGATAAAGTAATTGATAGAAATAAAAGTATATTTTTTATTTTGTTAAACTTCCCTTTCTTATTTCAATTTTTGATTAAAACTACTTGATAGAAATTATTGATAATATTACATTTTTAAGTAAATCATTGAGAAACATTTTGTTTTAGCCACATACGTGTTAATCATTTTGTCTATTCTTTACTTAAAAGAACACTAATTCGAAGATTTATAATTCAATTATTTTTCTGTAATTTCTTATTGAAAGGTTAATTAGTTTGAAAATAAGGAATCATTACTGTTGAATTTTTCCTTTGTTTTACAAAAATGAAAGAGAAAATGAAAAGAAGTACGAATACAGAGTAAAGAAAATATATTAAATAAAATAAAATATAGGTATGGAGATTCTTCTTTCCTTTCTTACCCAATTTCTCATTATTTAAGATTTATTATTATAGTGAGTTCTATATATCCTTAAAGAATTAAAATTTGCTCGATTAATTTGAGTTCAGTCATGATAATATTAGTATTAATTTAACGCTTGTGATAGGCATGTAATTTATACGAATAAAACTAAATTATACACGAATTTCTTAACTTTAAATAAATTAAATATCAATTACACGATTAGCTTTTGCTTTTAATTTCAAAAGTTAAGTTTCAATTCTTCCATTTTCCTGTTTCAAGTTGATGGATAAACTTTTTAAACGCAAAATGAGTTTTAAATCAAACTTCAAAGACAGAAATACATCAAAGTATCGTTAATGATACAAAGTCAACTTAAGTTACTGTTATTTTATTCATTATGAATGTATTGATTTAATTAATACATCATTATATAGTAAAATAAAAACTAAATGATTTATTTTCTTTATAAATATACATTTAACGAAGAATTAATTTTTATAATTCAATACTTCCACGCTTTATTTAAATTCACAGTTTCAAATTTAAAAAATAATTATTAATAGAAGAAAATTATTACATAATAAAACTTATCACCAATAATAATACATCTTGTTAATAATGGTGACTATTACTAGATTATATTAAAGAAATAATAATACTTCTAGTTTTTTATTTTGTTATTTTGTCTTTTTCTTTGAAAAATGAAATAAAACTTTTTCGATGATAACATTTTACCTTACATTATCTCGTAAATCACTAGATATAGTATATATTCTTTGCTGGTAGTACATATTTCTTTTTTCTATGGAATCATTCAGAAACAGTAAAGTCGTTTAAAAAGGCTTCGTGCTCGAGAAAGAAGTGAAATTTCAATTCCGTCAAATTTACAAAATCAACGTCGACAAAACTATCATAAGTAACATAGGGATAGACAGCAATAGCTAAAGCGGAAAGGTGGAAAGGAGAAAGGAGGCACAGTCAAAGTAAAATGATCAGTTTGCAAGCTATCGAAGGTTTACAGAGCATTACGAGCAGTTATAAATTTACGGCTGACGCGATCCTCGAAAGTTACAAGAAAACTCGAGTGCACGTAGCACGTGACGGTGCACTTTCGTAGGGCTTCATGATACTATACGTCGAACACATTTGACGCTTTGGCGCTCTATTCACGACTATACAAGCACCTGCTGCGATTTTCCACGTTAACTCGAACCTCATTTAAAGGCATGTACTTAGATTCCGAACTGCTTTAAGACCCGCGCTTGTGCATGTTAATTTGCTGCTCCCGCGCGCCTCGGTGCCGTTGTTTGAGACTCGGAGGATGTGGATTGACACTCGAACGTAGTTACTAAATTGAGCGCATCCATATGTCCCTCTGGAGCTCATGGTATAGCACTATTGATTATCTTGTAAAATGCAGAAAGTAGTGGGTCAATATGTGAAATTTACGAAAAAGTCCGATAATTGTTTCTTCTTATATGTTTCTTTTTATAAAGTCATCAAAACTTTCCCTTTTCACAACCTAATCAGTGATTTACTCAAGAAATATAAACTCTAAAGAAAATTATCTAGCTATGACAGAAATACGCAATAAACTTACAAATATTTACTAATGATTTCTTTCGATCAGAATAAAACTTTCTTTCATATTTTATATTACAATTTTATTCGATTGAATAATTATTTGATTCAAGATGATAATAAGTTATACGTAATATTGATTATTTGCTTAATACTATTTCACTTTAAGAAATGTTTTATTTAGATACAGTGAGAAATTATTTGCAAAAAATGAACGTATCACTAATAACAAAGGCAAATTCAATTATGACCAATTAAGTACGAACTTCAATCTTCAATTCAAACTTCAATTAACTTGTTTAATTATTTAACAATTGTCAAATAATTTCTCTTAAATCGTCAGAATAGAATATATAAAAAATTAGATATGACTAATCAGTTTAGGATCTCAGAGTTTTGTTAAAAATAAAAACAAGGCTATATTTTAAAAAGTTCAAATAATTAATCATTCTTCATATAAACGCTATTCAAATATTAGCTACATATTTATTGTAAATTTTGTATAGATAAAAATAGAAAAACATAAGAAAATCGAGTATCTAGGGATTAAAATTTTTTTCTTAATAAGATATACCTAGTGTAAATTTCAGGTAATTTTTATTGATTACTGCTTAAAATCCTGGAATAAATATGCTTTTTTAAGATTTGTGAATATATATAATATTTATTGCTCTTGTAAAAAATATTTTTCCATTAAATATATTTATATTTATTATTGCTTCATCAATTTATTCAACTAATTTTATCTGAATTCGTTAAAAAATGTAGCTGGTAAATTTTCTTGTAGAATTCCTTTTGTTAGATGAACTGGTAAAGCAAATCTCCATCATCTAAAATTGAAAAGGAATGTTTCATGATAGATTTTTATAAATGAATATGTATGTACTATTGCTACTTTATTTATCTTATGAAAATAATTCATAATGAAATATAAATTTAAAACAATCCACGATGTTTAAGAAAATTTAAACTGTTATTGATAAAATAAATTTATGTTTTATAAAATAAGTTAGATGAATAGATCATAATACGCAAAAAGTTGAATACATGCGGAAAGGTTTTATGTGATCAAATAAGTTATTTTCAAGAAACCAATTTACTCGTTTCGAAAAATGTGATTTTGAAAAAAATATGTATAAACTTTTACTTGATTTTAACTTTACTTGAATTTTTTACTTGAATTTAAAAAATTCAAAGTAATTTTGCAGGTTATATAATGCATATTTGAATGCATATTTCAGATAAGGTGTAAAAATTATTCAAGAATATCAGAATATGTATCAGTAATTATATTTTTATGCTATAAGAATGTAATAAAAGTTTAAAATTTTATTACATTAAATTTTTTATTTTTTATTTAATTTAAATTTAATTTAAATTAAAATTTTAAAAAATTAAAAATATTTTTTTTAAAAAAGATATAACCTAATTTTGGATAAATTTCTAAATTATTTTTAACGCAGAAATTCGAAAATGGATGAATGCGTATTTAAAGATAGAAATAAAATATTAATTATTTGTAATCATTTTTAATTATACTAAAATAAAATTCTTAGTAATTCTAAATTGAGCTAAAAATTTAATATACTTGAAAATTTTACTTTAGAAGGACAGAAATTAGAATTTCATTTTTCTAACATATGTGCAAAATTTCTTAAAAATTTATATATATAATTGAAAAGTATAAAGCTTCTTAGCTTTTATTATCATGTATTATTATAAATATTAATAAGCACCAAAACTAAAAATTGACTTTTATTGCCTTAAGACGTGTGATATTATTTTTTTCCCACAAAAATATCTAGAAAAAATGGTATCTTAGCCAATCTTCATTACTTAATATGAAAAAATTATTTTTATCACTTTGTTTAATAACTTTTTTTTTAATTAGTAAAGTACGTTTTACGGTAGTTGCTATTAACCGTGTCGTCTTCGTACCTCTTTAGTATACTTTGGTAAACTTAAAATTAGTTGGTTTGATTAAAAAAAGCGAATTTTCACCTGGAAGTTTTATCTACTTCATATGAAAATAAATTTTATGAAATAAGTTAAAATGTCCTAACGGTGGGACATTATGATTAAATAAATGAATCTGGATGCGATGAATTATAATTAAATACTCGAATTCTAAAAGCAGATGAACACAGTCTTGTGCAATCTTTGAATATCCTAAAACAAATAGCTGATTTATTGAAAAATTATCTTTGCTAAACAATATATTATCACCTACAATGTTAATTTACTGATTGATTTTGCAGAACAAAACGATTTTACTTCAAAATAATTCAATTATATCTAGTTTTTTTATCGATTCGCATGATAATTTCTATGGATATTTTTATTCTTTCCTAGTATTGCTCTGATTCAAACACAAACATAATGTTGAAAAGTTATTTTTTGTTACTTGTACGCGTGACTCTTTCGTTGATCAGACGATGTTCCACAAAAACAGTTTATGTGGTCGCGAGTGACGTAAGAACTGACGTTTAAAAACTTTTTGCTACGTCGTTCTGTGGTTGTGGATCGAGAAAAAAGTTCCCAGAACTTGAATTGATGACTGAAAAAACAAGCATTTGTGTACGTGTAACTGTGTATGTCACACGTACTCGCTTTCATATATAGCTGAATGTCAGGATGTGAATGACTAGACGGACAGTAAAAAATTTATAACGCCTCGGCTTTTGTCTTCAACGAAACTTTTATTATGTCTGATGGTTACCTCAAAAAGTAGACATGTTTTAATATACTTTTATGGTGCTCTATCATAACAATTTTTTTGGTCAGATTCTGGGTATTTTTCTATAAAGAAACTTTTTATAGTATTTCTGAATTTTATTCACAAATTACAAGTTACTTTACTTATTTAATTATGTATACACTTAGAAATCTTTAGGAAAAGAAGTTTTACATTATTTTATTTTATTAAAAAACAATTTTATTTTAGGCACCGTAAATATTTAAAAAATTACGAGAATATTCTGGGCAAATTTAAATTAAAAAAAGACATAGAATTCTTTGAATTTGATGTAAGAATAGAATTTTCTGTAATGTAAACATAACTTAAAAACCTTTGGATACTTGAGAGTCCACTATCTCTATCTTTATGTTTCAAACGAAGGATCGTATTTTCATCGATTGTTTCCTTCGTTTAATGTTGATGATTCCATCATATGAGAACTCTAATATTATGAGCGCTTCATCTTCTGCAATGGAAAAATCTGTGATTTTTTTCATCTGAGGGGTTTCTACAGAAAAGATCATGCTTTGACAAGAATTAGAAGATATAGCTTTCTATCTACTCCTCTTAATTAATCAAGATGTCCAACAAGATTGTCAACCTAACGTCTTGTAAAACAGTTGGTTTATAGCTATTCTTCCTATGATCACTAGCAACGTGGATTCCGAGACCGTAAGTTGAGAATCCATAATCTGGCTTTCCATCTCGTACAACATAATGGATTTAAAGGTGTATGACCTATCAGCATGTGATAGATCATGCACAGTGTAAAACACTGAGTCATAATCATGTTTAATGCTGTTGTTATAGTTGTCGATTTTCTCATAAATTTTTGAAGAAGATCGGCAGGTATATAAGGATAAGTTTGGTATGGGCTATATTTCTGTCTAGTATTGGGTGTATAGTTTTGATGTATAATCTCGGATTTCATTGCAACTTTGCACGATTTAGTTGAATAAAATTAAAGCCGAATTCTTGCGTCGGTGGAATACTAATTTTCTAAACCTCTGTTATTTAAATTATTAAATTTAAAGGGCAACAGAGGCAAACAGATTTAAGAGTACGTCAAGAACAGTTATCAGTTTTGTTTACACAATCTACACCTAATATCATGTCCTTAAAATAATAATAACAATAAAAACAACTTCATTTTCTATATAATAGAAAAAAAATTTTTTTAATAGCTGACGTTGATATCCTATTTATTTAGGTATTTAAATTATCGAATACCTTCCTTTTATTAGTATAAAATATCGGATAAATCCGTATGATAAACAAAAGTATGACGAATACTATGAGTGAAAAGAGATACTTAACTTAGATATTAAGAATATAGAATTGAACATTAAATTTTCAATTAAAAATGATAAAATTTAAAATATTTGTAATTAATTTATAATATAATTTAAAAATACTTAATGAAGTTTATACAGACTGCACTATTTAACAAAATTTTCTTTAATTAATTTATGATATAAATTAGTATTTCTCGTATTAATTTTTGGAAAGTCTCTTATGTCTAAATTTCATAGATTAAAATACTTATGAGGAAAAAGATAATACCTTACTCAATAAAGCTAATAATAATTGACTTTAGATTAAAGAAAATCTCACCTATTCATCAGATATTTATTTTAATTCAAAAACTTCCATATATTTACTTAGTTTTATAAATTTATATTATGTTAAAAATGTATAAAATATTGAGAAAACTGTAATTTTATAATTTCATTTTATATTAAATAACATAATCTATCCTTTTACTATTAAAACAACTATTTCAATTGTCTTATAATTAATATCTAAAAGTAAAAATACCTTTAGGGTTTATTACTTAATTGTATTCAAATAAGGTCTATAAACATTTCATAAATTTTATAAATTTCTTATTAATTATTACAAGAATATCCGTTTAATTATTTGCATTAACAACAATAATAATTATTATTTTGCGTGCACACATTATATAGAAATCTTTTTTAAATATTCAATTTTGTCAATAAAAGAAATATTTATTATTACTTTCATTTTATACCTTCGACCAAATATAATTTATCGGCTTGGGTATAATATAAAAATTCTCATATACATAGATTAACTTTTATTATTAATTTTCCCAAAATATACCCACTGATACGTTCTAAATTATAATTTTTACATGTATGATCATCTATGAATACTTGAGTATTGTCTTTATATACATAAATATAGACATGTGACAAAATTTTCAAGGTGAAGTAAGAAATAAGTTACAGGAAAATTAGATGTCTACTAAAAATTCCGAATAATAATATTTCAAATATATTCAATATAAACAAATTTAAGAATATTTATTGACTAGTTATTATTAAGTATTGAACCTTTAATAAAAGTATGAGCTTCCCCGATATGTTTCATGCATGAAATTCACTTTTTATCCTTGTAACATATTTATATCTTTCTTGAAAATAATCTTCATGTTCTATCTTTACCCAATTTGTCCTTATTGTAATTTCAAATTATATTATATTCAAAAATATTATGCTTTTATTATTTCTAAAGCTAATAATTAAGAATTATAAGGAGAACGAGTTTGAATAAAGTATTTAAATTTATCATAGTATTTATGAAACTTATTTTTTTAATAAATATATTAGTTTTCTTTCCATAGATTTCAAAATGTTCTTATTTAACTCATGTATAATAATGACAAACTAAAGTACTTGTAGAGTTCATTTATTTCTTTCCGAATTACTCATAATCAAATATTACACATACAAATGCATGAGCACATATTCACGACAGCGCACGCGCGCCCACATAAACCACACGCACGTATGTACACACGCATAAAAAATACATGGTTGATTAACAAGAATTTTCTCTCTATGTCGTTATTTATTATCTACTGAAAATCATTAATGTACTTTCTCTTTAATCCTTTTATTTTCAATTCAAATTTCAATGATAAATAAGCAGTTTTTAATATCGACGATAGTACTCATGTCCAACTTATTAGTAGAAATATTAATGATGAATATAATAACTTATTCTATAATATAATATAATAATATAATAACAAATAGTATTTATTAAAAATAATGGTACAATAATAATAAATAGTATTTATTTCAAATAATTGTACAATAATAACAAATTATTCATTTAGTAATAATAAAAGTACTTGTAATTTCCGAATTGTTTATTTTGTTGGTTTATTTATTTAAAGTTCAAATTGTATCACTGTTATTTAATAAATTATAATATTTCATATTTAATTTTTATTTATTTACAAATTTCTAAGATGTTTAATATTTTATTTAAATTTTATCTTTTATCACATACAAGAAAAATGTTTTCACTTTTATTCTGCTAACAGAGACATTTAAACAACATTTGAACATAATTAAAAGTGACGATTAAAATTATTTCTAAGAATGATTTTTAATTTTTGAGATTTTTGCTGTTTTTATTATTGTTATACTTATAAATATATTTATTATTGGTATTTACTCATTTTACTATATACATTAATTTACGACATCAATCTATTATAGGAACAAATAATTTTTGTATATTTATTTTCTTTTTTCATGTTTTGTGAACAAATTATGTATTATGAAACGTTATAGCACAATCTTACTAAAAACTGACAATAACTTTTCATGACACTTGTTCTACCTTAACTCATACTTCTAGTCACAGTAAATCATAGTAAACATGTGGCACGTCGTACCCTCCTCTGTCTAGTGTTCAAAGGTATTGCACAGCGGTAAATGACAGATTCTAATGTATATATATACTTCTCATTCCATCTTATAAGATATCGATGATCAATAAAAAAAATTGTGAAATACCAAAAAATCCTTTAATATGATTTGTTGATAAAATTCTGATATTTGTTGTTTTTTCAAATTCGTGATATGTAAAATGTTATGAAAATTATTTTCTTTCTTTTTTCTGCAGTTTGACATGAATAAGACGTGTACGTACATTATGATTGTAACATTTATACAGAAACAACACAAGTGTAATGCAATTTAAGTGAAAAATTAATAAATATAAATTTTTATTTAAAATTCTAATACAAATTATAATATACTATAAATTATATATAATATAATAACTTTTTTAATAACATATTTATTCGTTACATTAAAATTTATAAAGATATACGTAATCACATAGGATTATATTAATAAAAATTATATATTTAATTTTTTGTTGTTTCATTATTTTTAATTAATTTCAAAAATGCATTCAAGACCAATCGACTGTAATAATGATAAAAAATAATATCCAAAAAATTATGCGAATAACACTTTTTAAAATTATTATTATTATATAGACTAGAAGATTACATGGTATGAAAATAAAATATGATTTTCCAAATATTTTAGATTCCACAGCTTTATAGATAAATTTTCTTTTCTTATAAATTTATTAATTATCTTTCATAGAACTATGTACTAATTGTATGAAAAATAAAAGATCTCTAAATTTACCATTTAAAATTGAATAAAGTACTCTAAAATTTTATTTCAAAAGTTTGTTTATAAATTTTTATAAAATCTTAGTTTATCAGCATTTTTAATAATTTCATACATTTTTATTGAATAAAATTCTAAAAAGTAATTTTGTTTACACATTAAAATTACACAATAAAAGGTAGGCATTATTAATTTCACGACTGTTTGAAAACATTCAGATGTTTTTAATTTTAATTATTTTATATACTTATTTTTAAATTATTTAGTTGCAAATGGAAACAACTTTCAAGTATTTAGAATAAGATTCTTCTAAAAGTGTTCATGAAAATATTGATCAATAATAATTCTAGCATAGATATTATATTAATAAGTATAATATAGTTTAAATTAATCTTAGAAATTAGAATATAATATTATAATATTACTTACGTATATGGTTTGTATTTTTCTTTTTTGAAATAAAGGTATCATGTGTCTTTTTAAATGTTAACATGCATAGTTTCATAATAAGTATTTCTTAATAAGATAATTTTTTAAATAATCATTGAACCTGTTTTATTCTTTTGCGAGATGAATAATCGTTTTTAAATTTTGCATAAAAAATATTGTGAAATTTTATTTATATCTAATATTTTTTACGATATGTATTATACGCTTACATTTTTATGTCAGTTCTGTAAAAAATGGTACACATAACGCATCTTGATTGGTAGAGAACTTGTAAGCGGGTACAATGACTTTTGCTCAGTAAAAGAAGTGAATTGCCTTTTAAATCGAGTCGTTTTTCGTAAGCTGCACGTCACCCGAGGCAATTCAATTCTTGCTTATACACCAAAATGTGCAAATCAGACCGACAGCGACATAGATACAGGAAAAGGCTCATCGCCGATTCATGGTGGTGAGAGGATGGGAGAAGCCACGCTGTTTCGTAAACTCTTAAAAATTGCATTGTCAACATTCGTATTCGATTCTTTAAGTTATTATATACTTGTAACGTAGATGACAGAAACATTGTCCGTATGAGAGAAAAATTAAGGAAATTTTCCGACAAATGAGTTAAAGCTTACACAAGTCCATTTATGAAGAAAATAGAGAACATTTTTTATTTTGCCTGTTTTTTCTTTTGATAGGATACCTATTTTGGTATTTATTTATGAAAACTTTCTATGTAAAAGTATATTTTAATGTACATTAAGTAAGAAAATTATTCTGCTACCACTTATGCATGCTAAATATTGTAACTACGTGAATAACTTTTATCCGGATACATTCATTTGTAGTAGGTAATCTAGATTATTTTCTACATATACCTTATTCATTCATAAATTATTCGATAGAATTTTTTCGTAATTTTATATTTCATTAAAAAGTTTTACATAATATTATAGAAATATATTAATTGTAAATAAAAAACATCCAAAATAAAACTATTTTCTTAAACTACGGAAAAGCAAAGTCTGATTATTTAATTTAGACTTTTGAAAATTTTTATTCTATTGTTATAAAACGTATAAATGTAGACATTTTAATTCTATTGTTATTTAAATCATTTAGTTTGTGTTGTTATGTACACTATTAATATAAATGTATGCTAAGTAGAAATATAAACTTCATCAACCTTTTCTTACGCTTATGTACCTTACCTAGTAAAACTATCTACTTAGTTTAAATTATCAGATATCAAGAAATGTAACATTTCACTTAAATAAGAATTTTTTTTTTAAATAATTTCTTTGCAATTTATAAAAAAACAATATATTTGAAAATTGTTGAAATCTGTTATCTAGCTTAAATTTTTTATTAAGTCTTTAATAAAATTTATCAAAAAAGAACTTTCTTGAAATACTTTAAATATTAAAAGATGAATATTCTTATCTAATAATTGAAATGTAGTCTTCTGCCTATAGTCTGCTTATACATACATATGCGTATGGCTCTTATTTTATTTAATCTTTGAATCTTCAGTGCTGAATGCACGCTTCCTTATTTTTAATTTACAGAAGCATTTACTTATACCAAGCTAACAATGACGTCCGGTAGATCTTACGTTGTGCAACTAGGATCTTAAAGGTCCCGGAATCGTCGAAAGATGAGGTTCGAATATCTTGAATGACGTGAACGCTATAATGACGGCTCGCTTATTAAACAGTAACGAATTAAATATTTAGATTAACGATAATAACACATTTTTGCTTGGGTGTCCTGTCAGCAAAACTCACAAAAAATTTGAAGCTTACAATAATCCTTGCGATTGCAAGCGTAATGTTACAACGACCAAACTATCGTAAACTGAAACAGCATGAAATTGCTGTGCCATTACAGGTGTACAGCAAAGAGCATTTAACGTCGGATACGTAAGTCAAGTAACGTCGAATAGTACCGAGTATCAATATCGGGTGACCTGCGAAGATATAAATATGAATTGTACTCGTTTAATGGTAATCGATCTCCTTCTATCGACCACCTGATCGAATTTAATTTATTAAGATTAGTAGCTCTACGGTAACGTCAGGCCGAATATGTATTTGAATTGGCATATACAAATTTTATACTTTTGTTCTCATTGTACTTAATGATAATCTTCGTTACATTGTTTGATGAAACAAGTACTGTTCCCGAGATCCTTACTCACCGCACTTAGTTATGTTTAATCTCTCCAACCGTTACTCAGCTACGTTGTTAGACAGATTAAATACTTTTGTTCTATACTTAGCCCGACTGCGCTATTTTACGCTTATTTTCGATCCCATATTTTCAGATCGTATTATTAAAAGTATTATTTACACAGGTGTCTTTTTTGAATTATTTAGAAAATTACAATTATCTTTTCGGAAGATTTTTTTCAATTATATCTAAGTAAGCAGTAAAAAGACCGTTACGTGTTACCTAAGTAACCCGATTGTATTTTTCCTTTGAAATCAATTATTGATATAATAGCGCACTCCGTCAGACCTGAGTTTATTTAATATATTATAAGTAAATCAGCGGATTAAAAACAATTTACTGTGATACACTATGTTACAACTGTCTTATTAGTTTCTAAAGATATTTTTAGAAACATTGATTATTAGAATTTTGGAAATCACGTTTTTTTTAATAAATAGAATATCTAAGGTAAGTTAAAATGTACAAGTCATAAACATTTTCTGCTCCTTATATTTCTTAATACACCATATTTTAATTCATTAACTGGTTTTTCTTTTATTTATTCTAGTAAATAATATTATTAAAATCAAGCTTCTTTCAATTTAGAATTATATTTCATTAGAGACTGTTGTAGTACGTATCATTATATATTTTACATGATTTGTTTATTAATATTCTAATCATTTAAAATTTATTGAATTAGTTAAGTGGTAAATTAAATTTTTCTTTATTAAGTATAATATTATAAATAATTTAACTTTTATAATAATTATTTTCACATATAATATATCATATAATGTACCATATTTATAATATATATTTATTTATACAAATAGTATGCTTTTTGATAATTTTCTAATAAATGAATACTAATTTATATAAATGTATGATCAAGTAAATATCATTTTATAGGAACATTTGATTCCATATTATAAGCGAAGAATTTATTTTACGTCATTTTTACTTGTATTCTTACAATAAACGCTATTTAAATAATAATGTATATCAAGATTTAAGTAGTAATAATTCCTGCATATATATATATATATAATACCTTATATATATTATATATATAATAATATTAAATAAATCCTTAAATTTGAAAAATGTCTCAATTGTAAATTAGTAGAATGGTCACGGCCTATATGTAAATTTGAAATTTTTTAAAATTCAGTCGAACTTCTTAAACGTTATCTTCAGATTAAAAATTATATAGTAAATAAGTATTTAATTACTTTAATGAATATTTCTATTCAATGTAAATTTTCAAAATTTTGGATAAAAATATTTTGAAAAAAAAAGTTTTATCAAATTTCATGTTTGACATCGAAGATCTGAAAATTAATGTATCAAATCTGTTTCTTAGTGTATTCAAAATGGCATACACAACTTTTCGCAAATATTGTAGTGGTGTACATCTTAATGACATAAAGTTTATAATGTATAGATAAGTCATTTTAAAGTGCTATATGAATAATTCAAAGAATTTAATCGCACATAATTTTCTTACCATTTCCTACCAAATAAGCATGATGCATACACCTTGGATGTGTAAAGATTAGACGAAATCATTATTTCGAAGTCAAAACATACTTATATGTCTGACTGTTGAGTTATTTTGCCCCTCTTTTTTATTATAATTTTATACATTAATTACTTATGTATATTATATCCCATACGACGTGTATGTGACTATAATGTTTAACGAAGTGAAAATAAAAACCTTTAGGAAGATATCAATCTTCATTTCTTAAAGCGTGACAAGTGGAGTTGAAAAACCAGTCATTCAATCTCGTACATTTCTATGTATATACATATATATCTTCTTTTCACTTTATCTACACTTTCTATTTCGACAGATGTACTATTACAAGCTCCATCACACACCGAACGAGTGTACAAAGTCGAAAATCCACCAAACTTAGATCCTGGTCGCGTGCGCTTACTTGTCTCCGTCAGAAATTGATGAGGGTGAAATGGTTCATGCTGTAGGTAGGTGATTTATATACACGATATAGAATCGTGTATATGATTATATATATTAGACAACATCAATACAGATATAAAAAACAACACTAAAAGTAAGACAGTGGGTAAGTTATATAAATTTATTAGTAAATTGACTTTTTTAATGTACAGTGACATGTATGTGATTTGCTTGTATTTATTTAGGTTAGAATACCGAAATAAAAATTTACATAGAAATTGTAAATAAATACTGATAATTAAGTACATATGCCTTGTATTTTATGGAAATGTTCTTGTGCGTTAAATGAAATTAAAAATTAGTAGCCACATTTAATTAACTGTAATATTATAATTTAAATGAATTTTGAACCCTTTGTAGCATTTACTTACTTAAAGACATTTGAGATTCGTCAGCATTAGTCATATATAGTGTAGTCATTTTACAACTTCTGCGATGGAATTCCGGCAATTGATAATTATTCTCAGTTAATTTAGTGTTATAAATTTGTAATTCTGGAAAATAATCTAAAATGATTCGAGATGAACTAACATTTACAACTAAAATTTTTTCATATTACTTGATTTTTTACGCACTTTATAAAAATAACATTAATCGTAAATTATCTTCTTTTAATTGCTGAAATATTTTAATTGCATAACATTTAATGTAATTATTTTAAATGAAATTTTAGCTCATGAATCACATTTTATTAGCTGTTCTTATTCATATCAATGAATTTTTCTAAAATAAACTTCTTCATATGGGAGTCTTTGCATTATTTATTAATAAGTAAATATTTTGAGTATAGTTAAGGTGTGAACATTATTTCGTCGGGCATTATTATATATTTTCAAATATTATAAATTGAGTATAATTATTAAATACTGATGATAAAAAATGAGAGTAAATTATTTAATTAATTTATTAAATTATTTTAAAATCAAGAAATATTTAGATTGTCATTTAATGAACTAGATTTTTTTTAAACAAATTTTTTCATGATTTAAGAATTCCATATCTTATTTAAATTATAAGTAATACAACCTTAATTATTCTAAATGATATATGATAAATTATTTAGAGTTAACATGAAGTTATTTTTTTAAAATTATGTAACACATAAAAATTTTTTGAAGTAGTTCAATAATGATGGTACTTAAAACAATTGAAATATATTATTTGGTAATAATAACAAGCTAGAAGATTTTACTGATGTTCCTTTGACTATTTTGAATGATCAAGTATCTTGAAAACTTTGAAATTAATTGAGATGCGCCAAGACGTTATGTTATATATCTAAAAATTCCAGGTTTCTATCAAATATTGGATGGGTTACTGCAAATATACTTGGATTATTCAACAGCATAAGAATTCTTTATTGATCAGTAAAATAAAGAAGTTCGAAGTTCCTAACAAATGTAGTAAAAAAAATTATAAAAAGAGCTTTAGAAAAACAACATATAATTGAGTTAACTATTTTTTAATAATTTTCTTAAAAAAGATATAAAAAATTAAGTATATGTATATTCATATTAACATTAGAAATGTATTCTATACATATTTTTTTAATATTATCATGAATGCTACGTAATTTGTAATGAAATTTGTAAATATTTACATATAATAGTAATAAAATTGATGAGAATATATTGAGAAATAATTAAACTCTATAGGATGGTGTATTATCAACAAATTTTATCTCAATCTTGATAACAAAAATATATTATAATATTCTATTTTGTTTATATATAAAAACGAATTATTTGACACAAATATATAAAGTTAAAAATATGTAAGTGTATTAATTAAATAACATGTAAATAAGCATAAAAATATGTAAGAATTTTTGAGATAAAATTAATATTAATATTCGTATTTATTCATGGATGCAGATCAATACACTAATAATAATACATCCAAATTGCTGTAATGTGAGATCTTCTACTTTCTTCTTTGTATGCTATATTCGTTATGAATATATTAATATTCATTTTGAAGTTTGCATTATTTTTACGCAGTCTTTTTCTTTCTCGTTTTGGTGGATAAGATGATTTTTCAAACAATAAATGATTTGATGTATTTAAGTTCATCCTTTTAAAATATGTTTAAATTAATGTTTAAATTATCAAAATTTACTTTTATGTTTAAAGAAAGAAAGTACATATTTTAATTCTTCGCGTGAATTGAAGTTGAATTACATGCCTGTGTTCAAATATTTATTTTCATTTAAATTTTATTTTGTCTATTAAATACATTATATAGCTCTTCACGCAATGCTAAATTTTTTGGAAATTTTTTTATGATAATTATTGCATAATGGGTCATTTTGTAACGAATCAAAATAAAAGTCTATTATTTACTTTTATTAACAGACTTACATCTACTATTGAATAATATAAAATACTCTGCCTCGGTATATCTTTTTTCTTTTTAAAAAAGGTCGAAACTAAAAGTTAATATCGCATAGAACATTAATATAATGTATAAAACAAGTTGAAAGCAGAAAGATCAGACATGTACGTATATATATATATATGTAAATGCAAACAGAAAATACGGTAGCAAAATCGAGAATGAATACACAACTACCAAGAGAACGTCGCTCTCAAAGTATAGAAAAATGCTGTACAGCAATGGCGAGAGCAAGAGAGAAAGAGATCACAAAAGATAGGTAAAGAGGAGGAAATTAATTTTGCATTATTCTGAGACTACCTCCGGCATCGCTTGAGGTGATCGCCCTTTATTTCTTTCTTCCTTTTTCTCTCTCACTCTCTCTTTCTCTCCCTCTTTCTCCATCCTCTCTTCCGCTATACTTGTTTCCGTTTTACTTAACGCACGCAAGAGTCTATTCACCCTTTGCGAAAACCCAATATCGTGAACGCATGCCCCTTATTTCTCTCTTTCTTAGCTCTCTCAATCTCTCTCTCTCTCTCTCTCACACACACACACACACACACACACACAGAGTAGCGGATTTAAGGAATGATGGGATGTTGAGGGAAAGAGAAAGCGGTAAAACACGATCCCCATATTCAAGAAAGTCGAAATTAATTACGAAGTAGGTCCACGTGTTGCCTGCCGCCTAGCGTTCAAAGTTTCACGAGAGACTTGTAAGGCTTTCCTCCGTTCGATTTGCTTGCTCTTCAGTATATAAAATACGTCCGTATATATACTCTGGTTATGCGTACGTAAATAATAATCTTTTTCAAGATGAATCAAGTATTTCTTTTATTGACGTACAGGGTTGAATTAAATTACGTTCTGTTTGAAACATTCTATGAAACAAAATTTTATGTAGAGTTCTTTGTAAATTTTATAGCATTCATTAAAAATTTTATATAGGAAATTGGGTTGCATACAAAGTTACTTACAAAAAATTCAAAAATAAATTGTTAAAGATTGATGAGAGTTTCGTGGATTCTGTAGTTTTATCATAATAACTATAGTGAAACATTCGTCTATTGAAAATGATTTCAACCCAAGCAGAGTTTCCAGATGTTAAGGAAATAATAATGCTGCAATTTTTCTTGACTGATTATATTTTGCAGCATAGTAAAGTTCACACAAAATGATTAATAATTAACATAAATCTTTGAAAAATATTTTTTTTATGCAATTGGTTCACTATAATTTCTTTTCTATTTTCTCAATCATCAAAATTTCTATACTAAATAAAAATAAGATCAAAGACCCACTTTATTTACCTTATTATTGTATTGAATTATATTAAAAATTATATTGTAAAATAAGGAACATAAAATATATCAATCAAGGTGATTCAATTCGTATAAACATTACACTAAGTTTATTGGTAAACTTATTAAATCATTGATAATTATAAGAAAATTTAAATAATTTTATATTACTAGTAGAAAAAAAAATAATTATTTTTTAATTATTTATTATTTCATAATATTTTTTGATTTTACATATTTAGTAACTTACATAGTTTTGACAAAATAATTCATTTTAAAACTTTTAAATAAAATAACAAAGAGTACATTTGAGAATAAATTTATTTAGTGAAAATAAAGGAATTACCGGTTTCTTAAAAAATGTAATATTAAATAATATTTATTATTGATAAACTATAGTACACTGTACAAGATTATTAATTACATAATTGTATAATATTCATACGTATAAGCTTTATATATTCTCGGTACTCCTGACTCTTTTTCCTGTCCCAGATTTTCTGAAATACTTATATTAAAATAAAACATTAAAAATAATTTCTCGGAGGATTAAAGAAATGCAAAATGAACTTAACTCGAAAAAAGTAATAATAAAGCAGTTAATATTTATATTACAAAATCTATTATTTGAAATATTCCATTACTTTTTAAGGAATGAAGTATTATTATTTAAAAATTAAAATGCTCTATTACAGAATGAATAAAAAATCCTCCAATCATGAAAATAATATTATAACTTATTATTTAAACCAATATATTAAGTTATTTATTGTACTTTAAATCTTGCATGAAGCGATTTTATAATTTAAAAAATTAGAATTTAAAATATTTGTGAGTTATTAATGTGAAATTCATTTATAATTTCAAAGTGTTGCCTAAAAATTGTTCTAAATTGCATAAATGTTTGTGGAATATTGTTAAAATAATTACTGTTCATTAAAAATATTTTTTTAATATTTGTATCAAGCAACATTCATAAACTATCACTAAACTTTTATTCTTAATTAATTGTTCTTTTTTTAAATAAACCGTTTCAATTTCATTATATATTAACTTAAAAACTTACACAACAGTAAGAAGATCTAACTAAATAAATTTAAAGAGTAATTGCTTTTTCATACAAATTAAAAGAAATATTAATGGAATATAAAAAATCTTTATAATAATATATCAGCATTTATAAAAAAATTTTGAAAAAATGTGAGTGGTACCTATAAACTTTGATCAGAATAATGATATCTTATTTAAAATGAAGTATTGTAAATAAAAAAATTTTGTGAATTAAATATCTAATCAATAATTAAGAAAAATATAAATTGATCAATATCACTATATTACGGTATTTTAATAAACTATTATAAGACTTAACTAATAATATTTATATAACCACTAAAAATTACTAAATGATTTTAATTTTATCATATTAGTGAAATTACTGATTGATATATACTGTTGTGTATCGAACCTATCTAAGGAACAGTCATCATGTACAAAGATCAGGTAAATAATAATAATACACAAATTCAATATATGACTTAATTCTTGTAAGAATTCAAAATAGAAAGATAGAGAGAAAGAGAGAGTAGTTTGATTCCTCCTTCATAGAATTATTTGCGGCTGGTAGATCCTGTAAGTGGATGGTTCATATAAGAACTCTGTTCTTTTCAGTGGATGGTTAAAGAATATCTAAGCTTAACTTCCTTTCTTTACTTATTAGATTATGTTTATCTTTGATAAATGTCTCGATTTGCATTCTATCGTGCATTAATTTGATTATCTTGATTCACTTCTTGTCGTACCAAATATTTCAGGTATTGATGAATATTGATGAGCCTTAATGTTAATTACTTATCTGGATCATTGTGTTTTTAAGTAGTACTTAAATGTGTCAGATTTTGTTTTTGTGTGTCAGATCGTTAATCTCGGTGTCAAGTATTCAATAAGTGAATAATCTAGATGATATATGTGACAATATTTATTAATTGCTATTAATTTTATTGATAAACGATCAATCTGTACAGTCATATCTCTAATTTATTCATGTAATAATTTTATTAAGTTAGATCATTCTTTTTAATTATAATTAAAATTTGCAAAAATAAAATACATATTTTCGTTTGAATAAATTTAGTCAGTATTACAAAAAATGATGTAAATAATACCTGTTAGATAAACGTATCTCGTACAAAATGAAAGATACCCTATAACTTTCTACGCCAACCATCTACAATTACTTTTCAAAATAACTGTACGCATCGGCATTGAACTTGTACTCGATCGCTCAATCATACATACGTAACAAACAGATAATGAAAAATAAAGCTCTGCTGATAAAGATTTCTGCTCGTAAGAGCTTTTAATACTTTTTTAATACAAGTATTAATTTTAATACTTTGGAAACCTTAAATTTGCTGTTTAAGTATTTCTATGTAGCGAGAAAACTATTAGTTTCAATAGTAAAATGATAATTTTACATTTAGTTGACTTGTTACTAAAGCAGTGAAAAAATTGATTTTTCAACAAAAAGTTTAATAAAAATATAATACATTAACTAAAGGGTGTAAAATTGCTACTTTCAAAATATTTACGATGTAATAATTTTTGATATCCTACTGGACTTGTTTTGATTTAAAAAAAGTATGGAGAAACGCCAGGGACATGATTGGTGCATCCTAATGGAATTCTAACCCCTCCCTACTCACGCCATTCACATTCCCACGGAAGCAAAGAAGGTCGGCGTAAGAATGACGGATTACAGTCGGAAGTGAGGGCTTGTATAGCTAACGTTGAAAATAGGTGGTCTTGCCGAAAAGGGTGGATTATTGTTGGTATGCTCTCAGAAGTTGAAGGAGGAGAAGGTATCCCGTGTCGGTCTTCTTACCTTCTGCTGCTTTTGGTATTCATGGACGCTTTAAGCAAATTTACGGCGATGTTCTTTCTTTTTTTTTGAATACACTAGTTATTTTGTATCGTATACGCATGCATACAATACTTTATATGCAATTCTGCTTATTAACCTTTTTTAAATCTTTATAATGCTCCTTAGACATAATGGAACACTACTCATATACGTATATATGTTTTAGTGATTTTTCAAAATGATTTCTTAATAGACTAAAGTAAATTCTTTAAATAATGAATTAAAATTAAAAACAGTATTTAGGAAATTTCATTAATTATTTATATAAAGTATAATTAGACTTTATAAGAAATATGTATATATTATACTATATTGTTCTATAACTGATGAGATGATTAATTTTAAAGCTCATTATAATAATTAACTAATAATATGTCAGATTTTATGTAATGTAATCGTGTTGTATTTCTAATTAGAACATCATTAAGCTGCATTCAGTAGTGGTAGGCTTATCTAAATATAGTTTGATTTTTCAAAATCGTGCTCCACTGATCATTAAGCAGTAAAAATTATGAATTATAATTTATTGAAATAAACTTGCTTTTAGTTTCCTAATGAGTTTAAATTTTATATACTATAGTTTATATAAAACAAATAATTTTGTTTTAATTAGAACTATCAAGTAAATATAAGAATAAAGTAGAAACTTTTGGATTATTCAATGATGTTATTTTACTTTACAAATATACAAAACTTACTTATTACAACTTCGTTTCTTTTACAGATGAAGCTTTAAACGTAATATTTAAATGGAACTCAAGAATTTTATTCTTTTTAAAAGTATTAATATTCCAAATGAACAAAAACTTTTGATCCTACTGCGCATAGATTTAACGTATATTAATTTAGTTGCTGTTATGACCTACAGAAAAAACTTTTTTAAAATATTTTATACAGAGTTAATTATTGAAAATTGTATAGTAAATATTTTTTGTATTCTTGTTAGTTTTTTTTAGTACAAGTAATTATTTAAAAAATAAAGAATTCTATATATACGTTAAGTTTATCTAGGGGAAATTATTAAATATATTTTGCATCGATACTTTCTTTATGCAATTTTTTCATAAAATTTATGTTATAAATTTTCTATATAAACCTTATCGGTTAAAATTGTTCTTGTAGCTAAACTATTTATGTTCCTTAAATTTTTATCTGTCTATATTGGCTCTTAATTTTTGTGATGTAGGATTATAATACATTTTTGCAGCTTTAATAAATTTAAATTCCGTTATCTATTTTCTGAAAAGTATTCTTTTATATAATTAAGTCATAAACATATTTAAGTATAGTCATTTTGGTAATTTTAACTGCATTCTTTTTGAAACGTTGTACCTTACAATCGAGTCTGCTGTCAATCAGTAAACAACATGAATAAATTATTATATAGATACGAAACTTATATATATACAGAATCTCACATTATCATAAATGTAAAAACTTAAAGAAAGATAGAATAGATTGTCCTATTACTATTACCATAAGTTTACTACCTTGACTCTATAAACAAGCTGAAATTAAAAACCAAACTTGATCCAGTATCGTTAACTTGGTGCGATTTTACGCGCAATTTATGAGTTCGATTCTTTTGTCTTACATCAAACGCTGACTTAATTCTTGAAAAAATTCAAAAGAGAGGGATAGAGAAAAAAAGAGAGAATCAGTAAATGATATTCAGCTTGAAATTGGACACGTACCTTCGACAAAAGCATCGGTAAATTTGGGAGTTCAGGGAATACTAGATTTCTTGAGTCGATGACCAAGCTGAGACATTTCTTCCATAAATATGCGTTCTTCTCGTTCTTTCTCAGCCATCTGAAGCTTATAATTCTCGTCTAACTCGTGTAGATCGCGTATTCGTTTTTTTTCCTGATGTTCATGTTGAGATAGTAACTGGCGACCGTAATCTTGGGCTACGCGATGACGTCGTGCGCGATCTTCTTTCTTCAATACTTCATTTGTAGATGTCAAGCCTGGGTCATATGCTATCGACAAATTTCATAAATTTTTTATAAATAGAATTTGAAGTGAATATTTATCAAAAAAATATGTTTGAAATTGATTGAAAAGTTCATAAAAAATGAGTTATGTCTCAAGTTTCTTTTTTGCTATTTTGCAAGCACTAATTATGAGTTGAATTTAGAGATTTTCTTTAAAAATTATTTTTTATTTATGTATTTGTATTTTATATTTTTAATGATACTTCTTTTCTTTTATTTTGTTAATTATTTTACATGGTGATTACAACTATTGATTCTTTAAACAACTCTTAGGAATTTAAGACAAGTAAGTAATGATTAAATTGAAATAATAAAAAATTAAAATTAGGAAAATTAGAGAAATAATTTTATAGAAAAAATGTTATCTTTAAAACTATTTATTATAACAATTTCAATTAAAATATAAATTTATAGAAAATAAATTTATAATAAAGTATATTTTTAAATAGTTATAAAAAATTCGAAAATTTTTAATTTTTCTAATATATGTAATAGATATGAATTTAGAAATAAAAAATGAAATAATCGTAAATTTTTCAAAAATCTATTATATTACATCAGTTTCTTCTTCTTATTATTATTATTATATATTTTGTAAAGAAAATTTTTTTTATATAAATCTTTAAATTTCAACTGATTACATGAATAAAATACCAATGGAAAATACTGAACAAAAATTATATATAAGCATTAATTTTTACAGAAACATCTTCATTTTAACTTTTAAGATTCAAAATATTTTAATGTCATGTATATAATATAACAAAAATATTAAATTAATAAAAAAATATTCATTGTGAAGTGGGGAAAACTAGAAAGTGTTGTCTTCGTATAAAATGTCTAAATATTGATAGTTCATTAAGAAGAGAATCCGTTAGGAAACTAGAAGGTTCTTGCATTCAAATCCCGGGTGAATAAAATCGAATGCCGTTATAATTAAGAGATTTCCTGCCTTTGATTTTTAACTGTACACAATGAAATATTTGGAAACGACCATGAGATTTTAAATTAAAATATGTATTTTCTGCTTTAATTTTATGTTAAATTAATTTGTCATAGTATTATATTCTACTTCATTTTCCCTAAATTTATTATTTATAAATTTTACAGCAATCAAATTTTTCTCTAGATAATTATAGCTATAAATTTATCACAATTATCGTACTTGGAATTCTATTTCAAACTACTAATACAATAATAATGTCAAAGTATTCTCTACATAATACATAAACAAAAGATTAGTAAATTTTAATATGGTTAAATCTGTAAATATTATATAAATTCTGAAAATTTAAATCCAAATTGCTTTTATCACTAAATCAAATTTTAAGCTTATTATATCTAATAATTAATATTTTTTATAAAATTATAGAATAGTGATAGCGTAAAGGTATTATTCAAAAATATTGAATAATGCAATAAATATTTTGTTTTATAATTAAATATTTAAAATAATATTTAGCTCTAAATTACTTAAAAGAAAATTTTACAATAATATTATAATCGACTTGTTCATTTTCAAAATATGGAAATTCTTTTAAAGTCATTTTTATACATACATATTTATTGTCTATGTACATCATCACATATTAAGTAAAAATACATGCATATACTTGTAGACCTAATGCCAAATAATTACACATATTCAAAGTAAAACTTTATTCGTAAAATTTCAATACTTTAATTTTAATATACAAATGTATGTAGAAATTATATCATATATACTAACGAATTTTCAAAATGATTAACTTAACTTGCACCGTGCATGAACAGAGAAAAACGCATATATGTATACTGCAAATATACGCAGATAACTATATCAGTGCACATTTGTTCTACGACTAAAGTATACTTGTACATCAACGATATTTATATGTATTGATAGTGAAATACTTTGTGCTCACCGCACGATAATTTGATGTTTGAAAATCACAGTTGTATCACTTTTCTGTAGCAGTAGTTATATATTTTTCATTATTGTCAGGTTTTTATTTATAATATAAAATTACATTTGTAATACTATTATAAAATAAATTCATTTTATATTAATCAATAAAAATAGCGAAACTTCAACATACTTCTCTTATGTTAATTAAATCAATAATCAAATTTATACAAAATTATGTTTAAATGAATTACTTTTAAAATATAAAATTGGTGTTTCTTATATTTTATATGTTTCTTGAATATTTTAATATAAAATGAAGGCAATTGTCGAAAAAGTTGTAAATAATAAATAGCTACAAGTTTTTTATTTGAATTAGATTATTTATTTTATCAGTAGAGAAAGATAACATTTCAGAAAAATGGTACATATTGCAACATTTGTTTTTTTTTCTTTATATACTTATATATAATATATATAAAATATATTTGAGAAAAATTCCATGTTTTCTATATTTTCTTGAATAATGATTGAGAGTAAAATATTAAGATAAATTAAATTCTTTGATTTTTAATCATTAGTAAAAATTTCTGGTGAAAATAATTTCAGAGTTTTATTTAATTTTATAATAATCTAGTGACATTTATGTTTATCATATTCAAATCTATTTACTCATATTTCTTAAAATGGGTAAATTTAATAAAAAAGATATAAAAAATAAAAAGCTATTCTTTTCCAGTTTATTAGAAGTAAACAAAAATAATGATAAATATATTTATCGGATATTTATAAATCAAATATATAACATTTTTATTCAGTTTTATTTATTATTAGAACACCAATTTATCTATTGCATAAATCGAAAAATTACAAATTTTTCGTTATGAAAGAAGACAAATAAAATATAATAATGAATGTAATCAAAGATGAATATTTATTGGTAATTTGTCTAATTATTATTTATTCTTTAAACAGAGAAAAAAGAGTTTTCGATTCCTTTTTGGAGCTTCAAATGTTACTTTGATAAAACTAATGTGAAAAATCAACTTTTGCAAGCGTGCAATTACCTGGATCGAGTTCTTGTTGTTGACGATTACGCTTCTCCTCTAGCTGACGGTCCCACGCGAGCTTGAGCTCTTGGTTAATTTTTTTTCTCTTCTCTTTGGTGCGACAAAGTGCGTCGCGTGTCTTATCATCCATCTCCTTCGTCCAACGTTGTGCACACTTCTCGGCTTCTGCCTCACGTTGAGCGACTGCCTCGCGAAAAGCCTGCATAATTACAAAAGTCCAACAGAAGCCAGTAATGATTTAAGATTTGTAATTATAAATGGGACAGTTCTGAAGCAAAATAAAATTTTTAAAATGTAAAAGCATTCCTAGAAATACTTCTAAATCTTGTATATCGAGTATTTAAATTTCTAAAATCATACAACTGCAAAATGTTATTTGTCTTTAGTATATTAATTGACAATGCAAGAAAATTGACAAAATATGGAGAAAGTAAGATGTATTTATATTAATTTAAAATTTTTATAAAGGTACTCAGTGATTTATAGTTTTGAATCATTCGTTTATCGAAATTCGTCATCATTTTTCATAAAGTTATATTATACGGATGGTTTTCTTTTAAATCGTTTCTAAAACAAAAACACTTATGTTTTACTCAAAAATACAGTTTTAAAAAATGTATAGAAATAATATGCTTCATTTGTTAAATTTGTGCTTCTTTAAAATACTATCTAATAATTATAATAATTATATTTGATTAATTCTATAGAAAATAATCTTTCATGTTCATTCTTTTTAAATATTATTTAATTCTTTTAATTTAAAATTCTATACTATTTACTTGTGCTAAATTTAAAAATATGCTCTTTAATTAGTAAAATAAATCCTTCAAATTTTTAAATGAATAATATCTCAAGAGGGAACATAGAAAAATGTCATTTATGTAGCTCATTTGCTTTATGATCTAGTAACCGATGCTTGTCTAGTTTCTTGAATAGCGTGAGATCACATCAAGTGATATGTCAGATGTTGTTCATCCGTTGAATGGTCCTATACGAAGCGTTTCTCCGAAGAAAGGATGAAAGATATGTATGTCACGGTATATGCTACATACCCTTGTAGAACAATGCATGCATGTGACTAAATTCTGCGACTTGACGTGAAATTCGCATTCGAATTGCCTTTACATTCAATGCTCGTAAACAACCTTTAAGGTGGCTGACTCATTTAGAGGTGGATGTAAGAAGAAGAGGGAATGAAAGAGAGAGAGAGAGAGAATTATTATTACAGAAATTAATTAAGAGGAACAAGGTAGACGCCTAACTTATCTGTATGTATGGTTACGATTGAGAGAACCTAACTACTTTTTTCAAGATTGCCAAATATGGCACTATAAGAAAATTATTCCGACCTTTACTTCTCTGAATAAAATTGTACAATTTTATTAGATAACCATATCCAAAATAGTAATGCAGAGTTTGAAAAAACTAATCAAATTATAGCACAAAAATACCGACACTTTTTTACTGCATTAAAATATATTATATGTCGAAGTACTAAGACTGCTTTTAGATAATTATAATATTTGATTGTATATAATATTAGTAATATTTTCATATTTATGCTTTTATCTAAAAATGTAATAAATTAAACGATATTGCGTTTAAGTATTTTAAAAATTTAAAAATATGTGATTAATGCAAAAAACAGATAGTTAAAATAAATTAATAAATACGTTTTATTTTTATTCCTTTTCCTTATTTACGTAAAATGGGAAAGTATAAAATTAATTTCTCTTTAAAATAGAATTTTATGATAAGTGAAAGTTATAATAAATTTCAAAAAGTTACTTTATTTATTTTACTTTAATAAATAAATATTTGTACATAGAAATTGATTTGTAATATAAATTTTTTCAGTATTTTATGCATATAGAAAATTTTTAAATTCAGAATGATGCAATATCTCTAAGCATACGTAATATAAAAAAACTGTTTCTTGGCTATTAACTAAAAAAGTAATTGAATTTGAATCTAGTGTAATACCTTCATCAATCGAAACCGACTAATAATGATGTCATTTTATGTTAATAATTATCAAGACTCAGTTTCTATTTTATTTTTGAATAAAGAAACTAAATACCCGTAAGGCGTTCTCTCGATAATCATATTTAAAGTGTATCTAATTATTTGCAGAAGATTATTTTTTATCTTTATTAATAGCACACTGATCCTTCAATTTTGAAAGATTTTTCACAGGCATGGATTTTTTCTTAAAACATCTTAAAAGTTTTACTGAATAGTTTTCAATAATGTTTTTAAAATATTTATTAGTAATCTAGTATAATATATATATATAAAACAATATCTATAGATCCGAAAGAGAATGCATGATTAAACAAAACTATAAGATATTAAAAAAGTATAAAAATAAAAATTTAATTCATCCTATTCCATTATCTCTTTGAATATAATAGAATCGTATCGAATTATTGTAATTTCTCATGAGTTTATGTAGTAACTTTTAGAATTAATACAAATTTAATTTGAAACTAGTTTAATTACTCAGTCATGATGTAATATAAGGATAATTATACTATGAGTCATTTTTCATATACAATGAAGTCATTTTAAAGAATTAAAGTTGTTTTATCGCCCATTAGAGGACGTAATTGATAACTACATTAAAATCCTGCTATTGTGCGATCCAGCGATCGAAAAGTAAATCAGACAAGACATAAATCGTAAGCTGTGCAAAGATTCTGAGCAGCAAGACTAATAAGCCATTAACTATTTCAAAGATAAAGTTTCAGTTTAACATTTTATAAGATAATGCAAAAAATTACGTGATCACTTGATTAAGCTTATGAATACCTCTTAAATCTAACACTATAAATTATGACATCATTTTTTTTCAAAAAATAAATACCTTATGACTTTTGTCAACTTCACGATTATAAATATTACTCTTCATAATAAATTATACATGGAAATTTGATATTAGATTATATATATATATATGATAAGACTGTAAATATTTACTCTAGCGTTCCTAGCCTCGCAGTATTATATCAAACCTGTTACATTTAGGATTTAATACCTCCAATATATAATACATAATAATTATTTAATTCACAAAATGCTAAGTGAAACATTTCCGTTGCATTAACAAATAAAAAAATTTTGACAGTTTTACATCTTGACAGTTCATTTAGAAATTGATTTCTTGGACGTTTATAAGCATGTACATGCTTTTTTATATTTATATATACTAGTTACTCCTGAATAACAATCTTTATTCTATATTTTTTATCAAAATATACTATATGTACATTTTAATATACATTATTGAAATGATGTAATGTATTTATTTAATACTTTCAAAATATACTAGATCGGTAACGTAATTTGTATAATTTACTTCAACATTTAAATCTTTAGAAAAACAATGACATAAATAAAACTACGATCACATTTTTCAGAGAACAAATATACTACTTCGCATCTTCTTAAATCATAGATAAGAGAAAGATCCCCTCATCTTTCTGTAATTGAAAACAAAAATATACCCTATGCTAATATATGCTTACATAATAATTTATTAAAAACATAGGATTACACTGAATTATTTTTCATGAGTAGAAACTAAACTTCGTCCGGAAATTGTATAAGCACAAACATCTACTGTGCTGAAAATTACTCAAAATGTTATTATAATTATTAAACATTAATTACAAAAATTTTATTAAATATATATAATTATAAAGAACGCAAACTGATAGATTTATTTTAATTTACTTACGAACGTCTTATACAATTTAATTTTATTTCTTCATGTCTAGTTCTATTAGATTTAATATATATCTTTAATTGTATATAATTTTTATCTAATTTTTATATATTTTTTTTCATCTATTAGTCCAGAATGAGCATTTTTACTCGTCCATTTCCAACAATAGTTAATATTTTATAGAATTTCATTATATTTGCTTTTAACCAAAAATTATATAACATTTAAAATTTTTATAAATTTTTTTATACTTATTATTAAAATAAATTTATTTTTAAGTTAGTTTTTTACCGATTTTGGGATAAATAAATGATTATTTTAAAAATATACTATTTAGTTGTAATTTCTATTATTTTCTACTTTTCCTAATAAAATAAATTTTAAAATACTATTTTGTTGTATACTTACACATTCATACATCTTTATTTCATATAATATTGCTGTATTTATTTATTCACAAATAACATATAACAGATATTCAGGGAAAGAATTTTTTTATTCCAGTGAATAGTTCGTTTATTATTGAAAATCAGCTTTATATATGGAAATTTTCATCCTTCTTGTAACTAAGATGTGACATTTATTATCATTTTATAAATTTCATTAAAAATATGTACACTAATCATTCTTGATAAAATGAAATCAAATAATGTAATAAATTCTTCATATAAAGGTAAATTTTCGTAAAATATATATAAATTAAATAGAAAAATACTACGAAGTTTACTAAAAATTTAAACAACAACATAGTCAGAAGTTATTGTAAATCATTATATTTAATTGTGGATATACAATTTTCCAGTATAACCGAGAGGTCATTAAACTATTTTACAATAATCGAATGTGTTGTATAAGCTTTCTTATTTGATACACTGAAAGATTAATAATTTCTTAAATATAATTAAATATTACAATTTTTCTATGAAATACTTAATAAATTTTTGAAAAACATTACTTAATTATAAAGTATAATTAAAATTGTTATTTGGCTTAGTATTTGTCTACCAATCAAACACGATGTTTTTCAATAAGTAGATTATCTTCAATGATATTTTTATAGTTTTCGTTAATTGAGGGAAAAAGATTTTTTATTCTTTAGATTTTTAGCTAAACTAATTTTTAAAAGATTATTTTTACTTAGATGTTTTGTTAACTATTAAAGATTGACTGGAAGCTATAAATAATTTCATAATCATAGATACATTACTTTACTTTTTATTACATTAATAGGTATAAAAATCTTTAAGACTGCATTTTAATTAAAATGTTTTTATTTAATCACCTTTTATTTAATCACTTTTTTAAAAATAATTAAGTAGACTAAAACTGTGCAACTATAAATATTTAGTAATGTTAATTTATTTATATTAAAACATATTCAAATTCTGATTTACATAATTTTTAGGTTCCACAAATTTTCTAATTAACATTAGATACGTAATTTTTTAACATTTTCGGAAGTAAATTTAATCATTGAAGAATTTATGATTAGACATTTAAGATTTAAAATCACAAAAATTAAATTCTTAAAATTGCAAATGTAGAAAGTACAACTTCTTATAATAAAAAAATTTATTTGTTTTTTCTTTTTTAAACTCTAATAACTGTATTTTGTGTTATTTTTTATTCTAATATTTACATTGTATATGCATTAAAATTTAAAGGAATGTAAATTAATGAATCTGTTTTACTTCGCGAATAAATAAATAAAAGTTATTTTCTGTTAAGAACATTTAAAATGTAGTATCGACTACGCTAGACTATATACAATATATATGTACCACTGCTATAAAAATCAATATTCTACAAATGACTAGAGGCAAATTTTCAAAAAGGTGCTAGATAACATACAGAAATGTATAAAATATTCCTCTCCTCAAAATATTATCCATGAAAAACTCGAGTGGCATGGAAAGTATACACAATGCGACGTAGATGTTAACAATACTTGCGACTAAAATCCAGATGTTTAAAAAGGCGAGTATTTATGCAGATAGACTTAGAGACAGAAAGAGAGAGAATGAATAGAAGATAATGTGTGTATGCGTGCAAGAAGTGAAATCTGGAGGTTTCGCATCACAAATCTTCCAAATAACTCTTGCTGAGGTCTTATGATATGAAATCAGTTATATTTTTGTTTAGATGTAAATGTTTATTTCTCTACCAATGATACTTTTAAATTATATTTATCTATGTTACTGTATTCGCTTATAAAACATAGTATCACAAGTTGATTCATTAACTATTGACGCATACTTAGTACTAATTAAATGTTTGTAAATTGTGTATTTAAAATCATTTAAGTACACAACATATTGTTATATGATAGTTCGTTACACATAATTGTAATAAAAAGATAAAAAATATCATCATTTTAAAATATCTAATTTTGAAATTTAATGATAATATTCTTTCAAAATTTTGAGACCATGTTCATAGTTCGGAATTTATTATGACATTCAATATAGGAACTAATCTATAAATATCTATATAGTATAAAAAAATAACAAAAGTTTTCGTCATTAAACGTTTTATCAAAGTGTGTGCGAATTAAAAAAATTTCATAATCGGATGAAACCACAATACTTTTTGGCTTTAGAAGGATTTTGCCTTTAATAAAAATGAAAAAGCTCTATCAATAGTCATTTTTTATGTAAAAGACCAAAATTTTTCAAATTATTAATATTTATACCAAAGTATTAATACTTATACTTTTTTAAGAAGCATTCTAAAATACACTAAAAGATATTCAACAATAAATGGGAGATAATAACACGAAAATAAAAATACTCTTTCATAGATTGTGACATTTCAGCGACTCACCTGTAGGTTTTTCATGAATGCCAAAATCTCGGTACGTCTGGATTCTCTGTCCCGTTTTTCATCGAGCCTAGATGCAACAGCATCATTGTTCAGATTCCAGGTCATATTGTCGAGAGCTTGTTCCTCGCTGCGCCTCTTTTCCAGGGAACGTTTGACTTCGAGTAGTTGAGTTTCCAAATCTTTGCGTAGCTTAAAATTCTTTTCCTGCCTGAGTTGCTTTTCGATCGCTGGATCGCGTAGAGGTAGAATTTTTATGTTTATGTCAGCTATGTCCTCCGATGGGGGATAACGCGACTTCGCTTCCATCTGTTCGCGTAAGGTGTTTACCAAATTATGTTTGACATTGGCACGTATTGACGCATTTTGTGCTTCTATGGCTTCCTCAGCATTGCATCGGTCCAGCATTAATTGGTGCCAATATGCCTCTTCGTCACACTCTCTCCTGAAAAAGTAGATGTTGTGATTACATTATAGTACTAAGATGTTTTGCAAGAACTAAGGGAATTATTATATTGAAAAGTATATTTATTTATAAATATAAGTAAAATTTGAGTATATGAATAAAATATATTTATAATCGCTCAAATGTTATAAATATTGACAGCTATTAAATAAAAAAAAATTTATTTAAAAGTAGACAAATTAAATTAGTTTTTCTCTACTATTTAATTAAATATCGAATGATATGAAAGTAATACAATTCCAAAAGACAAAAATCTAATTTATTGAATTTGAAAATTTATACTTTCAATCCCTGTATTTTCGAAAAAAACAACAAAAGTAAATTAATAATAATTTAAAGAATACACCTTTATTATTGTGCAAATTTACCAACCAAATCCATTATTTTTAAAATTTGATAAAATTCAATGTCTATTTAATGAAAATCCTATTGAATTGTTTAGCTTTTGTCAATTTTGAAATTCAGGATAAAAAGTAATTAAGATCTAAAAAATTCCATCGTTTAAAAATAATTTTAAATACAGTTAAAAATAAATTTTAAAATATATATGCTTTTATATGTGATATTGATGGGATTAATTAATACACACTTCAATTTACGAAACAGGTAAAGGAAGGAAATTATTACAATCAGAAAAAGGAATTCAGATTTATGTGAGCATTTTTATAACATGATTTTTTATAATTATTTTGGAGTTAATTATTTAATTATTCATAAATATTTATAGAGATTTGTAATAATCAGAAATAAAACAAAATACTAAATTAAAAAAGTCTTCTGCCCGAGTCATTATTCAATGACAGTAATTTCATGAAAGTAATTTCAAATTAAATACTTATCGAAAAAATTAGAACAGAAGGGTAGATAGTGTTTGGTTCAATACTAATATTTTTTGAAACTATATTATGTATTAGATAACGTGATCGATACAATAGGTAAAGAAGACAATTCTAGCATTTATTTATAACACAATATGAATTAAGTATTGTAACCAAGGTTCATATAGTATTTAATAATTTCACAAAAAATTCTAGAAATATTTTTTATGATTTTTTAACGATCGATTAAACTAATTAAGATAATTTAATATCAATAATAATGAATTTAACTAATATGAATTTATTTTATCAGATAACCTAAAGAAAGTCTTTCGTGAATTTATAGTAAATGAGAATGATTTAATTCATTAAACAACATTTTATTATTAGTAAAAGATTTTCATAAAATGCATATTAAATCTTTTAGGCTAGATTACAATAAAATAAAACAAAATAAATGAAAATTTCTCTATAATTACAAAGTAATGATTTTATTTCATTTTACTTAATATTTAAAAAAACCACTGATGGACAAACACACACACACACACACACACATTAATAATTAATAAGTCCTGCTTAGAATTATTTTATACTCGAATTAAAATTATACATTTTAGAGCTAGAAAACTTTCTTCTTCTTACTTTTGAAATTATTTTTTCATAATTGCAATTGAACAATATCTTTTATAATAAGAATTTAGTTATTTGAAAGAAGTATTTTATTCAAACTACTAAGAGTTGTTGTAGTCTTCTTTTAAATCAAAATAATAAACAGATTAGATCTGCTTCATTAGATACGGCTATATTAGAAATTTGTATAGAAAAAACTTACTTCATTTAGAAAACGTAATAATTAAACTGTTAGAGCTCATCAGTTTCATGAGATTCATTATAAGCAAATTAAGTGGAAAAGTACGATAGTAACCCATGAAGCAGTCCCGCTGTTCTTCTTCCATTGCATATTTTTACAAGATTTACTTTCTTCTTACACTTCAGATAATAGAAGATATTAATGTTCTTCTTCTTATACAATGATTTTCGCGCATCAGAAATGTTTTCGCAAAACGGTAATTTTCTCTCGCATTTCTAACCTCGATTAAACTTGTTGTAAGTAAAATTTTACTATTATCTAATTATCTAATTCTAACCTTAATTAATAATAATACTAAATGAATCAATAATTTTCCTGTAAAGTAGTTCGAATACAGATTTCTATTATCGAATATATTGACGAATGTACATATTTTCGAGGCGTCTATCGAATTTGAACAGTGCCACAGTTATTTATCTTTAATTTTATGAAAATATGCAGGCTAAAATAGAAAATTTGAGAAATCTGTGATCTGTTGTTTGTAATCAGTTAATTTATTTGTTTTTACGGCAGCTGTCGCGCAATTGATGTTCATTTACAAAGAAATTATACAAATTTATGTGAAATAGTGTAAAAATTACCAACACGTAAGAGCATTATAAAAATTAATTCATAAAGCTGAGGATTACGATCAAGGCAGGAACAGGCGTATCTGTTCACTATGCTGATCACTTTTTCACTTCTTGATTTTTAAATCTGTACGGAAAGTTGAATGACGTGATAGAGCGTTCAAGACTTTTCCGTCTTTTTTTCTCATTTGCTCATAAGGCCATTGAGACATGGTTTCTTTAACCAGTTTGATTCTAACGACGAAAGTATCAAATAAAAAATGAATTATATTATACATCCAAATTTAATAACAATTAACATTTTGAAATAGATAAATATAAATAAAAAATATAAAATAAAATAAAATGATAATATACTGAATGAATGCAGTATGTACATAAAAGCTTGACGTATGCCGGGAATATAAATTCCGTTGTCCATTATTTCCAATATCGTCTAGTGCATATCCGTTAGAAGTTGGGGATGCAAGTCTGTGACTTTCACGATGCAACGTCATGGTACAATTTGGAGGAGAGATGATTTTCCGGAGAGAATATGGTGGAGTGCTTATCGTTTCACAAAAATGAAGAGTAGAGAGTCTGTCAACCAAGACGAACAAGACATCGGACACAATACCACGTCCTCTGGCAGCTGATAATAGGGTACATAAAAGCAATCCGCCCTTTTCTGGGCAAGCTAAAGATTATCGATGTAAGTACTATGAGCACCAATACTATTGGCAAACCGCTTTCCTCAGGGCGACCGTTCGCAACTTTTCTCGCCGATAAGTAAACGACGGAAATAAGAACGAGTTGGAAAAACGAAGAAATGAAAATACCATTTCTTCTAATTTTTTAAAACATACATAATTAATGTCCTAAATCGTATCAGATTTATTTCTTAATATTTTACGAGTAGTTGCAAAAAAATCTATAAAAGAAGTAATGTAAATTCTATTTTTGAAAGAAAAATATGTAAGATTATCGTTACCTGTTACAAATAATTAAAAATCATTTTTTATATAATTTTTACAATTTCAGGAAATATTAAAATATTTAAATAATATCATAATACAAAAATGTATTCTAAAATATATCTTCCCCAATTATAAATATTTATTAATATATTAATTACTATATTTTATTTAGCAATTAAAAATTAATGCATTTCTTAAATTTTACTAAGCAGAACTTTTTAAAATTGATTTCAATATTTTGAATAAAAGAAACTATATTTAAATACTTGCGAACATAAACTTTCAAGATCGTGTAATTACTCCCATATCTTATCTATTACTGGTTTTTTGGATTTTAGAAGAAAGAAAGTACATTCTTTCAGAGATTAATGAAAAATATTTTTCTATTAATCAAATAGAAATTGATCCAATTAATTTTTTTACTGCTTAGCAAAGCTATAAAATAATAATATCATAGAGCCATTCACAGCTTAACAAAATTCGTTACATAATTATTTCGCGCCTTCTAAGTATCTTTCACAGATGTAATTAGTGTGATTACTAAACTTATATGGAGAATTCACGTTTCATGAGATATTTCATTCAGAATAATAATAAATTTCATTAATAGAATGAGGTAATTAGCGTTGCTTCACTGAGTGACTCTTTTGAACTCTAACTCTTGACGAGAAAGGTTTTTCATTATGAAAAACGATATCTATATTATTTTTATTAATAATGCAGAAAATATTTCCTTTATTTTATTAAATTTTTAATATTATATTTCATTAATATTTAAGAAATAATAATGAAGAAAATAGATGTTATGTTGGATATTAGAAAAATGGTATACTATAGCGAAGACATTCAAGTAACATTTTTCAAATAAAGTACTCCTAGGACGTTGCATTGTAATATGTACTTTTACTAGCATCTTGTTCGTAAAGCAGAGCATTTTTCTGCGTACGTCATTGGTTTTGAGCTCTCACCAAGAGAGTATTTATCATACCTTGACTTTATCTACTTTGTCAATACAATAAAAAAATTAGTAGTAACGACAAAAAAAATACATCTTTATTATCTCAATGTGTAATGAAAGCAATAAGTATAAAAAATGCAATCAACTTTAATAACGCTTTTTGAAACTTTAAATTTTATGTATTAGTAAAAATATTATTTGCAATATCAATAGTATTTTAACTATTACTTATTTATGAAAAAATTAAAAATACTAACATATTTCTCTAGAACTAAAATAATAATACATCTTATATTAACATATAAATAATACATTTGAAAATAAAATATACTATAAATTTGTTATTTTTTTATACTAATTTGAATTTATTAAACCGTTGCAATAGTCACGTAGTTTAAAGTGTGACAAATGGTAACACTAATCATCAAATTATTGTTGTTAAAAAATATTAACAGAATGAATAAAAGAAAATTATTTATTTATTTAAAATTTAAAAGCTATATAATAAGTATAAAATTAACTTATATAGATAATATTTATGTAAATTTAAATAAAAAATAAAACTTAAACATCAAATATTATAAAATTTAATTTCAACAAAAGATCTGACCTAAGTGATGAGGGTATAAATCCCGGTATACGTTATTTCAATTGTCAGCTCGTGCATACCGATTAGAACTCGGCCATAGATTTGTACAATCTAACGAAGGGAGGAAAAGTCCCACTGAAGGAGGAGAGTCTTCCGACAAAGGCGAACAGAACACCAGAGTTATAATCTCATCCCCTCCGGCATTCGCCGAAAAGGGACTAACAAATCCACCTTTTTCAGGGGGACCAACTATGTTTAATCTACGCTTAATGGGGCCCATACCACAATGGCTGCCAAAACACCCTTTTTAAAGCAACAGCTTAACACACCCCGCTGATACCTAGACGGCGGAGTTGAGGACTGATTCTCAGATTTCACAGTAATGATTGTAAATAGTAAACTAGGGTAACTTTATTCATTGGAATTAAACGTTTATGTATATAAAATATAATTGTATTATTTTAATATTTCATTTTAACAACAAAATACATTTTAATTTTCAAAAATTTGAAAAGTTAAGATTCATAGCATAAATAAGTATTATTTACGTGCATTAATGATAGTTTAGATTAAAATAATGCACCACAAGGGGCTCTTATAAGTACTGAACTTTTTATGTAACGATTCTCTAGAGTCCTATATCGAAAAAACGTGTGACAATATTACTCTAAGAAACTTGAATATGAAAACGTGTGTATTAATGTGGTAATACAATTTGTAAAGTGAAAAAAGTGAAATCCTTTTGCACATACATTTTGTAATTATGTTTCATAGAAAATTCTATTTTTCGTTGATAAATTAAAATATATATAATTAAAATATTGTTAAATATACAAAAAATAAGTAATTCTAAATCATCTAAACATTAATTTTTCTAAGATATTGTAAGTATCTTTAAATATATTTGAAGTAACCTTGTCATTAAAACTTACTCAATAGAGTTTTAAATCATTTACCTATAATACGACTCTTACTACTTATTTGTTGCAATATAACTACAATATTCATTAAAAGCTTTGAAATTTTCAAATTATTATTCAAATAAATGTTTATTACAAATCAACATCTACATGATTAATATTTGTAAAGAAAAAAGGAAAGCATACATATAAATCAGTAGTTATTGTAACGATCAAGTTTTATACCGATGTTATGTTTTTCTTTCAAACAACAGACTATTTACATCATGAAGTTTTAGAATTTATATAAAATAGTTTTAGTTTTAAAAAATCATTGTAAATTTTAAAATCTGAGCTTTAAATCGAACATTGTTTAGCTATACAGCGAATGAAAACTAAGAGTTCCTCTTTTTTATAAAAAGTTTCACCACGCAATATTTTACATTTAGAAGTAGATTTTATATTACTAATTATATAATATACTGAAGAAAATAATATATTATATACTTAAATCAACAGAAACTACAGGTTTATACCTTAATTTATCATAGCTTACGTCAATATGTAAACCTGAATGCTATAAACAAATTAAATTTGACATTGTAACTTTCGGTAAAGTTGACAAAATCATCGAGTACTCGTTTTTATCGTCAGGAATAAAAAAAGTTAACTTCCGCAAAACTTTCAATGCGATGCATCGCTCAATGTTAATACGACAATTACGATAAATGTCAATGATGTAATTTGAATACTCAAATAAAGTGATGTACTTGCGTCGCTGTTGGGTCTCGGATATCTGCTCGACGTTAGCGCGTTTTGCATCCACGGTCCAAGCGTGTCTCCGAATTTCGCGTAAGTCCGGGTTGATCTCGATGAATTGTTGGAGCTGTTTCTTGTAAATGAGTTCCTGGCGCGCGACTTTGCTCTCTTCCTCGATTTGAGCCGCTCGAGCGACCAGTTCAGCTTGACGCTCTTCTTCAATCTTCTTGGCGACTAGAACAAGTTCGCGCGTAAGCTCAGCCTCCTCGATGACCAGGAGCTTTCGCAGCTTATCGCGACGTTCCTCTAGATCCTGCTCATATGCCTCCATACCTGCGGTATTTAAGTTACTATCTCTTAGTAATGAATACTTTTTTTTTAAATATCTAACGAGATATTTAAAATAAACGAGATGAACTCCATAGCCTACAATGAATAATTGTTCATGTGGGAGTATTAAATGTGCTATAGTATGTTCTAAATATATTAAATAAATTAAAAATTTGTACTTGGCTGCTTTATAGTTTTATTTCTCCTGTAGACAAAAAAATGTCGTACTTACAATAACTATATTTTCTTATAATCAGAAAAATAAATATAAAATGTTGCAAACAACCTTGAAACATTGATTACATATTCATAAGTATAATTAAATATACATCTTAATAAAATATAATGCAGAATAAATTTTGTCACAAAACTGGTGTATACACCTTGAAAGAAATGAGTAGAAAGCTAGTATTATCCCATTTCGGCATTGGAAACCAATTCGTACAAATTTCAAAATCGGCAAGGTCATAGTACGATCCAAATTCCAGAATGGTGTGTTTCAATTTCCTCAGCTCTACGATATTCCGAGCTTAGAAATGGCATGTTCCCAAAACCAATGCGAACTTGGCTCTTTACAATTTCAACGCACATTGATTTTCACTAAATTGCTTGCATATTTATTTTAAACTGTTTAAAAAATTTCCATTTATTGAAATGTTGATTTAAATTTTTTTTTATTAATTTATAAGACTCATTTATTCACTAAAATCTTTATTTCAAAATAATTTGAACAGATAGTTTTTGAAAAATCGACGTGTTGCAAGCTTAATTATTTCAGAATATTGTTAGAATTAATGATAAATTATATATTAAATAACCATTTTAAATATCTTATTAAATTTTTAAACATAATACTTTAATGTCCCATCACTGTTTACAGTACTACTGACTATAATATAGTATTACTTGATTAAAGAATAAACATAAATTCAGTATTTATTTATTATTGCTACAAATCAATTTAATTATAGTGTAGAGTAAACTTAAAAAAGTTAAAAAATGTATAAAATAACATACTAAAATAACAAATTATAATTTATATATTGTAAAAATTTATATTCAATTTACAAATAAAACTATATTATGGTATTGTATTTAACATAAAGATATATATACATAACAATCATGAATTTTATAAAATTTATATAATTAAATTTTTGAAAATTATAAAATTATAAAGTTATAAAAGGTATATTTATACAGTTTTGGATAAGATAAAATACTTTAAAATCTCGATTTATTTAGATTCGTATTATAAACTTTAAGATTACTTTTGTAACCATTAGTAAAAATTACAAAACGATTTAATAAGATGAAAATATTAAATTGTAAAAATTTTTACTTATGAAATAAAATCTACTTATTTTTTAATTATAGAATTCAATTTTTAACAATAATCAATTTAAGGAAATTGAATATATTGTCGATATTTGTAAATAATTTTTTTGAAGAATTTATTGTGACTGTAACTATTAAAACATCACCCAACAGATATAAAAATCTTTATTTTATTTTATGAGTATCTTATAAATCAATTTTACTATTGTAAAATACTTGAGTCTTTCTTATATTTTTATAACCTCATTTGTTTCTTTGTCCTAAACGATAACATCATATTTTTATTTATTGTTTGTATGTCTATTGTGAGAGCTTTAAATTATATATTTTAACTAGTTATATTAGGGTAGTTCAGTAACCGTTATTTAATTTATTGTTTAATTCAATACTCAGAATTTTATAACTTATCAATTCATGTATTCGATATATTATGTCTTCGCATTTCATTGATCTCCTTTAAGCTCATTATTTGATTTTAAGCTCCTTCGAGATCTTTGTTTTTACTTATTCATTATTTCAATCAAGATATCACTCTAAAAGATTCAAGATAGAAAAAGATTTGATAAAAAAAAAATTTGCGGTCAAATTTATGTTAAGATTCTGAATATTTTGAAATCACACTCATATATATATTGTATACTTATCACGTATGCTTACTTTGTTCTAATTGGATGTCTGTGATTGATTATTTTTATATTATTAGCTAGTCGTATTAAACTAAAGATAATAATTTACTTCCAAGTAGATATGAGAATATAGATGAACCGAATATTATTATATCTATGAGTAACAATGAATATTATTAAATTTTATGATCAATCTAATGAAATGGCATATTTACTTGGAATTTAAATAAAAAATATGTATAAATAATTTAAAAATGCTCAGGCTATAGTTATTATGTTTTACCTCTATTGAGCTTTATTAATTAATTAAACTAAATTGAATATGGCATAAAAAAATATATAGTCAAGATACTGAACTTTTCAAATCGACCTTTATATGTACATATATGAAAATTTTAAACAGAATTTAGAAACTGATTTTAGAGACTATCATTTGATAAATTTGATACAATGAATGAAATGAGATGATCTTATGTCGAGAAAATAACTTTCAATTAGAAGCAAAAAAGAAATATGACGTTTTTTGAGATTTCAATGTTAGTACTAATATTACAAAGCGATAGCAAGCCTTATTTTATGAACATATGTCTCTATAAATAGAAACTTTCATTTAGTAATTACGTACAAATTTATAAAATGTACTACATTTATTCATCTAATTAAGATAGAGTTACTTGAATAAATGTTACTAAAGTCATTAAATACATTCTACTAAAAGCACTTTATCGAATTTTTTATGTAAATTTGACTTTCAAGAAAACTTCATTAAGGATTATTTTCAGAAAATATTAAAATTGACTAAATTAAGGAACTACATTTCATAATATATAAAAAATGGTGAAAGTAAGAATATATTATTTAATTTGACAATTGCGAATATAGGCTTGTTACCATATAAACTTAGTATATAAAGAATAAATACGATGTACAATTTTCAAAATTACTGAATGTTAAAGACTCTTCATTAAATATTAATGGTGATTTTAATTTCATATTGAATTGGAAACGTAATTTAAAAAACTAATGTCCAATCGCTTACTAATCATATGAAATGACTTTCTTTAAAGTCACTTTTCTGTAACACGAGTGTTATTTGCTTATGAAATTTCCATTAGAAGAATAGAGACAATAGTTCGAAATAGTATTCAGTTTAGTTAGCGATATCCGTCTATTGTCGGAAAATCGGCAGAGGTAAGTTATCCAATCGTTGCCCTGAGTTAAAATGTTTTCACTGCGGTTTAACAGTAATTTGCGCGCATACAGATACGTGAGAACTTCCAACTTTATATACCTCCATTAAATGCTATTTTCGATCGCACTTCAGGCGATTGAACATTATAATTGAAATAACTAATTTAAAACTCTTAAAAGGATAAGGCTTTAGAAATTAAAATTGCAACTAAAAGAAATAAATTAGATAGGATATTTATTGTGATATTTAATTGGATAAATAAGAGCAATGCTAGAAAAACTATTAAATTTATAAAATCTTCTCCACGAATTGCATTATAGAAGATTTAATTAACGGCAAAAACGTTATAACCGAATATGAAGGGAGTTGTCAAAATTTTGTGATAGTCTTTTTTGTTTTGTTATTACAATCATTGCATACTTTAATAAATCTTTTGTAATAACTTATTATGATTCATTTAATTCTTAATAATATTGAAAACTAAAGCATTTCCCTTATGCAGTTTGATTTTGAGAAGAATTTTTTATTATAATGTAATATTAAATAAATGTGAAGACGAAATGATTAGTTTTGAAGAGCTATAACATGTTGAAGTACATATTTTTGTGTCTCGTGCTAAATATCTTTTACTTCTGATAAGTGTTCTAATTAATTAAATATAAGAAATAAAAAAAATTACACTATATAAGAATATATTCCACATATATCAGCACTTTCCATTTATCTTATTAACTACTACATCTGTTTGAAAATCTAGAGAAAAAGAATAATCATAATAAAATCGCATAATAGATGCAATATCAAACATTCTTTTCTCTATTTACACTTCCATAATAAGAAACAATAATGCGTAACAATAAAATGTTCATACTTACTTGTTATTTCAGTAATAAAAATAATAATAAGAATACATAAAAATAAAAAATAAAAATTGAAGCTTATAAGCTAAATATAAGACTTTCTATACGAAAAATAACATTTTTTATTAAAAAATTAAATTTTTAAATTATAAAATTTTTAAAAATAATACTTGAATAATACTTTTTTCATTGTACCGTATCGGTCTTAAAAGTGATTTATATTAGCTTATATTAACTTTATTCTCATAGTATTTTGTTTATCCAAATTTCATTATGTTGCAATTTTTAATGATTTTCGTATCAAAATATCAATCAAAACAATAAAAAGTATGTAGAAATAAAGAATCTATGATTAACATTAAATTTTATGATTATTAAAAAATTAATAATTTATTCTTAATATATTTATTAATTATTAATAATTTATTATGCTACTTAAAAGTAGTCAAAGTAGAACTTAGGATTTACGTAATCTTATCCTTAAATCAAAAAATCAATATCGATTTCCTTAAATTAAGTATATAACTTATTGTTAATTGATAAATAATTATTTATAACTATTTATTTATGAATGTAATTAATTACTAGTATTAGATTTCAACATATCAAATTATTTTAACTATTTTTACGTAAATTAAAACATAGTTAGTATTGAAATTTTTTAGTTAATTTAATATTTTTATAATTTTATAATTACACATTTTCTTTCATTAGAAGTTCATTTTACTATAAATAACAAAAATCAGGTTAGAAGTAGAGACAGATTTTCTTAAATATCAATCCATGAAACATGCATAAATCGTGAAAAAACTTTGTTTTTTGCAGCTAAGTTTATATTCTTGGAAAGTTATAATTCTATGGGATTTTATCTAATATCCCTGACTTCTCTTTCAACTGTAAGAATCTAAAAAGCGTGATATGAAAAAATTCTAATTACAATGAAATTATTTCTGTTTAAAGCTTGTCCAAACAAAACGATTATATTTTAAAATAAAGATTATTATAGATAAATGTATTTAAATGTAATTATTTTATTGAAAAATCTTTATTTTTCGATTAAGAGCAATACTGCTGATTTTAAGGGAATTTTGTCTTGAAAATCTTAGATTTTCTCTTGTAAATCTAATTCTTTATGAACTAATAAGAATGATTTTTCTATAAATATAAAGGATTCTTCGATAAGAAAATATGAATTAAACCACAAATGTTAAATACACTTCGAGTATTAAGAGTATATCTTTTGGTTTCAACTAATGTACAATGATTATTCTTTAATTATAGAGAAAGAATCTTAATTATATCATAAATTTTTCTAGAATGTACATTTAACAAAATTGTAACAAGAAAATTTATCAGTGTGAATGTGATATTCTTGTTTTCAAATAATGCTCTTCTTTAACAGAGGATAGCAACGAATAAATGAAAATTTGTTATTATAGTATATAGAATTTTTCGTTTGAAAGCAAAGCATTATTCCATCGAAAATAAAAAGCCATGGATGATAAAAACCGTCTTACTCACCTTGATCGACTATCTTCTGAATACGAATGTTAATCAGCTTCCTCTCATGACGCCGTTCATCCTGCATGAGTAAAGCGAGTCTTTTGTCAGTCGCCAATGAGTTCACGATTGCCTCGTACCGATCGTCGGGGATCTTCGGCTTCAAGCTTCTATGTTCTATGACATTACGTAGCCTGTAACCCAGGGGTGCATTTGAGGTCCCGCTGACGTTCACGAGTTTCGGCAAGGCTCTGTAGACAGTCGCCGGTTCCGTGTCCGTCGCGACGTCGCCGTCTATTCCGCGCATCGATCCGGCTTTACGAACTTCCTGTGTACGAATAAATAGGTAGTGATGTAGGAGAATAAGGGGCAAGAGAGGGATATAGGATGAGGATTCATCTTTATTACTTGTGACTATGTCGAATGAAAGTAAACTGGAAATCGAAAAAATTACGAGGCGCAGTAAAAAGTATATAATTTACGTTGTTTGTCTGTCGAATGCAAGAACGTAAAAATATAAAAAATTTCTTTATCAAGAGATTTGTTTCTAAGACATTTATTATACAAATTTTTATATTAACTGTTAGGATAGAACGAAATTACCAATTAGTAGATATGTGAGTGAATCGATAAATCAACGTTTTATTGATATTCTTTCTTTGTTAATAATAGAGTCGTTTAAAAATTATATAAAATTGACAATTTACTTGCACAAGACAAGTAAAATTTAAGAAAAATAAAATTAAGAAAAATAAAATTTTTTTTTCGAGTTAAAAAGCAATCTCTTAAATATCCGATAATACTCGAAATACTGTTATGGAACAATTAGAAAGTATGCTTGTTTGAAATAGTAATTTTAGATATCTGTATTAAAGAAAAGAAAATCAAACGTAACGTTGAATGAATTTATCAAAAATATTTTTATTCATTATCGCAGAAGCTAAGTTATTAAATTAGCTATGTACATAATTGATAATACTAAAAAATTATTCAAACATAATCACTTTCATCTTCTTTGCGAAATGGTAATTTTGTTTACCAAATTGGCTACGCATAATGAGCCAGAGAATTTTCTGCACAATCTGGAAGTATACAAATATTTAGTAATTATAAACAGCATAGAGTGAAAAAACATATTAGTATCGATTATAAATAGCAGAACTCTTATGGAAAATTACGAATATTACGAATTCATTTGAAGAATAGAAAAAAGGAAATGAACGTATGTCCTGAATAATAGTCCACAATCTTGAATGTTAGTTTGTAAAACATGTATAGTCATTAAATAACCATAAGTCACTTTTAATGAAGTATATATGCTCTCTTCATAAATATCTCAACACTTCATAAAATATTTTCAATGTAACTAAATACTATGAAACAAATGATAATTATAAATGAATAGTTATATATAAATGAATATTATAATAGTTAAAACTTTAGTTTTGAATACTTTTTAGCTAATAATGCAGATAGTGGAAGTAACAGTGAGAGAGAGATATATATATAGAGGAAGAACTGAAATAACCGTTGAAATTAAGCTTTTTCCTCATACTAATCTTTGTTGAAAGGTATCAGTATATACGTCCTTAGGCTTCTTTTCTCCTTATAACCATACGGAAGTCAGTATACTTAAAAGCTTAAGACAAGAGCTTCTGATTCCGCCAAGTTATTGATTGTCTTAATTTAAATAGGTACATTGCAATCAAAATTAAGCAATGTTACATTACGAGATAAATGTAACATTTAAGAATTTTACATAATAGGGCTTCCATCCGTTGCGTACCATATAAAGCTATTTCCTTGAGTTCCTTTGTTATTTACGTAAAAGCGCGTTGGATTTTTCAAAAAGCACAACTGCCTCCTTCGCTCAATCCTTTCTTTTCTTACTTTTTACAGCTTGTTTTCGAAGAAAAATACCGTAAGAAGCTATCTCGCGATTTAACGGCGTCTTAAAAATGTTAGAGAAAATGGCAGAGAAAACGTCGCAGGCTCAGTTCTAAATAGAGAGCTCGAATTTTCAAGTAAAGTGAGCAGTTCTTTTATTTACAAGGAGTTCTGCTACAGGTAAAGATATAAAGCCCTCCGCAGACCGACTTGAACGTCTTCCTTTTCCTCGTAACGCATATATAATTTAAGGATACATGGGTCTTATACGTACAAATGTTTAGCTCAGGAAATAGAAAGTGGGAGTACCTCTGTAAATAGAACATCCATAAAGGCAGGTTTTTACAGACTAGATTATCAACTTTGAGTGTCAATTTTAAAGCCATGTAAATTTTGCTTAACCTGCTGTTATGTTTCACGAATAAATTACGTTAGTTTACTTTTTTATCCTCTACTGTTATTTGGACCAAAAATACTGTTTCATTCATATATACGGGGTACTTAATAATATACAAGATAACTGAATTATAGTACACAAATATTAATACTACGATGACTATTTTAGATTACACTTACATTTTAACTTTCAGTTTATACTATTTTAGGTAAGTTTTTGTAAAACTTTAAGCGATTTTCTAGTTGCTTTTATGGTTAGAATTAAGTACTATTTATTGATATGAAAAAAATTAACATAAAAAAATAACGTTTAAATAATCATAATAATAATTATTATCATGGATTTATGTTGAGTTTTCAAAAAAATTTTGCAAATCGCTGTATAATTGTACTAAGAAATTCGTTCTTATTACAGTCATATTTCTACGGAATCTTGTACTTTTCGCAATTTCGCTGCCTCGCATCTTATACCAAAACCTTAATCTTTCGCTGCTGCTTAGCGTACCGCGGTATCTATCATATTTAACGGAGCTTATATAACTTTGCAAGTTTCTTATTGCAAATTGCACTGCGTCCATGTTGTACGTAAATTTATGAAGTGCTCATACGTGCATTATCATTACATAGTATATTACATGGTGATTACAGTATCTTTTTACGTCTCTGTTATACTATACCGACGTAAATATAGTTTAATAATATTCAGAGTACCTGTTAATTTTATTAAAAAATACAGAGTGGCAATTGTGCGTCCTCCATTTTTGGTGGTCTACATTTTCATGAGAATAAAAATCTTTTTTCTTAATAACTATTTGTGATAAATTGAATTACATAGTGATACAAATTCTAATAGATAATTATATATTTTTTAATTAAAAAATATCCTATAAAATTTTTTTTCAATTTTTTTAATTATGTTCGGAATATGGAAAACAGTTCTTTTACATTCTGAAGAATATATATGGATTTTAAAAAATTAATATAGCAAATAAATCTTTTTAATCTAAATATGACTTTTTTCTATTAAGGTATAATATACTTAATTTACAATGTCTTTATAAAAATTTGTTACATAGAAGGTATAGAATTATTTATCTTACGTATATTAAATATTTCTTTAAGGAAATTGGCATAATTATATTATTTAAATAAATTGATTAAATTAATTCATTTTTAGAAAGTATTAATATTAACATATATTATTAATGATTAATATTAAAATTTAAATATACAATTATCAATCAGAAATCTTGAAATCATGATTTTATTGTTTCTGAAAAAAGGGAATTAGTCTCTCATTCTTTAGTACGAAAATAATTTCCAATTTTCGTACAACGGTTTTTATTTGTGAATTTGAAACGTATTTTGTTATTACGCCTGGACAAGATAATTTCTCCGTGATCATTTAAATTCGCTTGATATAGCTTTTGGTCACTAGAGAACGATTTACTATTTACTACCTCAAATGAGAATTTGAAAACAATGAATCGTTGTATATCACGATAATATCAGCCAAACGATTTATGTATTAAATGGATTATATATGTTGAATTGCATTTAAGCAGGACACAAAAATATGATTATTCGAATATCATATTTTGCTTTAAAAACATAATATTTACTGTTCATCTAACAAATTTATCGTTTAATCGAGAAACACTAGTTATATTTGAAATTTTTTGTCATAAATTTATATATGTATTTTTGTTTATTCATTTATAGATTTCCAGATATGTTCCAATTTACTTATATTTCACAAACATTTTAAATACTTTTATTCAAAAAATAAAAATTTTACTTAATACTATTTTAATTTAGTTTTAACTTTCAATATATCCAAGATTTTATCACGGTTATTTTTATTTCTAAACAAAGAATCAAAGGCAGAGATAAATAAAGATGTAAAAAGAGAAAAGAATAAGAAAGTGAATTCCAAGCTTTATAAAATTAATTCTGCTATTGGTAGAAAAAAACATTACTCTGCTCAAAAAATATTACTCGTTTTATGCAAATAAGGATAAACTTGCAGGCATTGAAACATAGCCAATATCTACGTTAGAATTTGCGCTCTTCAAAAGCAAAAAGAAGTTATAACCTTATTAAGAATGGGATATGTTGCTATAAAGACGACGTAAAATATGTGGGTTAATACAATAAAGAAACAAATATGAATTAACACGTACATTTATATTAAAGGTATGTAATATATTAAGTCAAAGATAAAAATATAAAATAAAAATTAAAAAAATCATAGTGTATTCGTCAAGTTAACAAACTTGGAAGCTTAAATCTTTTTTTCTGTTGCTTTCTTGTGAATCGTAAAGAAGCTATGGGCTGACTTTGACAGAAAAAAACCGAATGGCTATATGTATACAAGATTAAAGAAATGTTAGATCATGAGCGAGTACATATAATTTAAAACGAAATTTGAGATATCTGACTTCGCAAATTTTCTCCTGCAGAAAAGGATTTGTAAAATTTACACTATTTATATTGAAAAAACAGACTATTAGTTTGAACAATTAAAAAAAAGAATTTTAAAGAAATATTTATATTTTTGCAGGTATATTTTTTCGAAAAGTTAACATTTTTACATAACATCATTTGTAGAAATTTTGTTGTTTTCAATTATAGTAACTTACTAAAAATTTTCTTGATTTTATAGAATGTAATATAATGATAAAAATAGAATTACTTTGAACAAAAATATTTATATAGAATTTTACAATACTAAATTAGATTCTAAATTTACAAAAAACAGTAGTAATATATAATCATCCTATAAGCTCCTCTAAAACTCATGAAGTATGCAGTTCATAAAAAAATTTAAGTTTAAAAATTATTTTTCTTATTGTAATAATATATTTAGCTTTATGAGTGATTATAAAAATGCTTGACATATCCATTTATATATTTTGAAAAATATTTTAATGATATCGTAAACATATTACTAAACAAAATAGAAACACAGAACTTCAAATAAAATAACTTTTTGTATTTTTCGATAAGTAAGTTATACTAGGATGAATCTTCCTGAGATATCAAATTTTATGAGAATAGATTTTATAAAAATTATGTTTCAATAAATATTTATAAATATAAATTACACAAGTGCAAGAAGTCAGTTTTAAAATATTAATTTATATCATTCATAATTTTTTGAAAAAAATAGTAACTGTATAAATATATAAATTTATATTTCTTAAAGTAATTGAAAAAAATATTATAATTTAAATTCGGTTTTAAGCATTGTAGTTCATTGTTCTTTTAATTATTCTAAATCTTGTATTTTATTTACGAAATGTAAGCTTTACTTTTAAAATTAAAATCTATTTCTTAATATTACGTAGGCATTATAACAAAATTAAAAGTAATAAACAAATAATTATAACCTCCAACTTTCTTCAATACTGATTTTGGAGGGAGATGGCGTGGGAAAGAATGGGTGGGAGGGAGAAAAGTTGACGTTGTATAAGAAGTATAACCTTGTATTCGCCGAAGAGAATCCTAGGAACGAGTCGCAGTTCCAATTTCTTCTGCTACAATGACGATGATGACGAAGATGATCAGAACGTTGATGATAATGATGAGAACAGCGATGACACAATCAACGTCAGAAATGGCTACGTTGTGCTCAGGGGAGGAAACCGAAAGGACAAAGAAATTTAGGGATAATAATAGACGAATATGTCGAGGAAGGAAAAAGCGTATAAGCGTATACACGCGCAATACTTGATGAAACTACCTTGTCGTGAAAAGAAAAGGAATAGAAACAAAGAGAAACAAGTTGACTAGAAGTAAATCTAGATATCTATGGCATGCATCTGTTTACCGTTGTCATGACAACTGCGTTGAACATAAATTTAAGTGCGCGCAGTATAAATATGAGTGTTTACGAAATCCGTTATCGAACAAAAACAAAGCAATATGATTATGTACTATAAAAAAGGATTCAGAAAGAGTCAATGATTAAACGAGAGTGAGGGAGAGAGAGAAAGAGAGAGTGAGAGAGGACAAGAAGCTGAAAGAAGCGAAAAAGTAAATCGGAGGATACGGTTAAAGCTCCTTTTTGGAGAGGAACTAGCTTCTGAACGAAAATGCTTTTAGGATAAAACTAATCGGATCGTGAGAGAGAGAGCCACGGCAAATGGTAGTTTCACACTCGTGCGGCTTCGCGTAGATGGCACAAGTTTCAGCTGCTTTTTCCCTGTATTCTCTTTCTGCACTCTATCTCTCATGATGTTTTAGTCCGAGGATCAGAGATATAGTTATCGTGCGATGAAACTATGCTTCCGAGGATGACGTAAAATTTTAGTGATACGTAGAGTAGCTTTCGTTCGGATGCACTTGATTTATGCCAAACTAAACGTTTCAATTATTCGACGCGAAAATACCGATTCTGATTTGAATATGAAGGCATCGTGCTAATACGTCGCGTTCTCTTAAGGCCACAACCAAAAAATTGTATAAAAACTCGCCAATTAGTGTGTAAAAATCAAGGAAATGACTTTGTAATCATCGACTCTTGTGATTTTAACTTTTGTTTTTTTATTTTTTAATGTAATTTATGTAAATATATTATAAACATGTTCGTATCAGATTACAGTATTGTTAAAGAATTTGCGGTGAGAACAATTTAAACAAATTTGATCGTTTTATGATAGGTTAAAATGGAACTGAATATTGAACTTAATTTTAGTTTAAAACAAATAAGAGGAGCAAAGTTGACGAGGTAGATAAATGCGTGTGAAGATACTATATTATATTATCCGTTAAATTAACTTGACCAAAACTTCGTTCGTAGTCTTTATCACTCTCTCTCTCTCTCTCTCTTTCTTTTTTTCTCTTTAAGCTCTTTTTATAGCCCCTTTCTGCTAATTGGAATTTATTTCGCTTTGTCTTACTTTTTCTTCATCTCCCTCCCTCTCTCTCTCACTCTCTATAGATTTTGTTTTTATTTGTATTGCATACATGTCATTGGTCTTCCTATGCGATACTTTTTGTACCCTTTCTTCTATTATTTCTTGTTGATCCACGATTCTTTCGTGCGGCAGACAAGATACAATATCTATCGTCTGTTTTTGTCTAGTATCTCTAGGGCTACTTCTTTAATTAATTAGCCGGACTTAAACTTTCTGCACTTTAATATAATTCTAATAGTACATTAAATATTTTTAATACAATACAGTGGTATATGAACGATAATGCACTGAAACAATTTGTGATTCTTCTTACATATTATAAATTATAAGTATAAGTTAAAATAATGTTAACAAAATGATATTATTCAATTTTCTTAACTTCAACATTATAAATAAAATTTATACGTTACAAAATAATAATTTTGTAAAGATAATTTATGAAAACCCTTAAATCATTAGTATCATAAATTAACATTTCCTGTAAAAAATTAATGTATAGTTGATTTTTATTTAACTATTATTATAAATAGTATATTATTTTTTGCTTTAATTGTTTAAATTTATCTTCTAGATGAATTTATTATTCTTATTCATTACTTAAAATGTCGTACTTATGCTGAATAAAGAATTGCGTGGAACATTTATTGAAATTGTAATGTTCTTTAATAACTTCTGAATTTAACAATTAAATATTGCTTTATAAAATATTGTTATTTTATAACACTTGTATGAGTGCAATTTTTATCTGTATGAATACACCTATTTATTTAAACATAAAATCAACCATAATTATTCAGTTTTAATATATGATACGGTGTATTCGACATGTGAAGCATGATGTACTGAATGGAGTACACGAACTGCTTCAATTTATATATATTATGATATTAACATTTCCTATAAATTTCAGATCAGATAATTCTTTCATAAAATTATAGAACATATGTTATAGCATAATAATTGAAATATATATTAGTAATTTATTATATTTAATTTAAAAAATATAATGAATCGTTAAGAGAGCAAACTACACGATAAAGTATGAAAATGCTGTGTGAAACCATATTTTAAAATTAGTCTTGATAAAGAATGTATATAATTCCTCAGAATTTATTATATTTATTATAATAAATGCACTATTTTTAATTTTAATTTTCGTTTTAAAAATATATTAATATTTTTTAGAGTATTTCTTTAATATAATGCTTTTATTTCTAAGTTATAAGGTTCTACTACATTTATGTTCACATTATAAATTTTTTTAGGTATTTTTGTGACATTTTATGAATCTATAAATCTCTGAGCTTCAATGTTCCAAATTCTCATGCATTCTGTACACACCAATTGCACTGATGCGGTTATATTAGTGGATTTAAAAATGGATTAACGAGAAATTGAGCTCTAGTTCTGCACGAATTAACTGTGTGTCTACAGTTGCAAATTAAATTAGCGATGCAGTAGTTCTGCGGTGGAACAGAAAATGAAATAAAATAAAATGGGAAAACAAATGTTTATAAAATGGAAAAAGACTGAATATAAAAGCTATGCTAAAGGAAAGAAACAAAATAAAAATAAAAGCAATAATCCTTTTATATCTGACCAACGTCTATATCGGAATATGTCCAATAGGCTGTACTTACAATTGGTAAAAAATGTATATAATTGAAACGAAACACCCTTTCGTCTAATACAAAAATAATGGTCTTGGTCTGGGCAATTAATCGTCATCTGGTCTTGGTTCGATCGGTGGCTTCGTTAATCAAACTCAATAGAGTGCAAATAGAGATTGGCGAGAATTCTCTAACCGTCAGCTCGGCAAAAGGGTCTATGAATGTTTTTTTACTTCTTTTCTTTCTTGCTCTTTCATTCTCTCTCCGTTTTCCTTTCTTTGTCTTTGTTTTTTCTCTAGAAATGAATTTCTGTCAGGTGTCTCTGCCAACGGATTCCCATACCGATGGCGAACTTTTCCTCCTTCTCCTCTCTCTATGATTCACTGTTCCGCTAGGGCTCAGAGTCTGATTATATAAAAAGTAACAAAGGAAGAAAAAGAAAGAACTTCGTTCGGTTGATTGATGAGAGATGGGAGTAACGTCGACGCTTTTCTATTATTCTCCTCTATACTCGTTCGTTGGTTTCCCAACGACCACAGCTTCATCCTGAGTTTTGGTTGATCCCTCAGTGCCATGACGCGCGAAACTCGCAAGAAAAGCAACTCCGGTGGCTTAATAAAGGGCAACGCAAGCTGAGTGGATGGCTAATACTAACCTGGTGCAGGAGACTTACTACGATCAAGAAGGCGGTTCCCCCGGGGGCACGATGCTTGACGCATTGCACTTTAACGCGCGAGCACTGATATCATCTCCGTAGGCATTTGTGTCGCATCGTCGTTCTGCTCAATTTTTGATAGTGTTTTTTTGGTTCGGCTTCTCTAACTAAGGATCTTCTTTTTTTCGTCATTCAAAAACAAAAACATCGTATTATTTTTTAACTAAGATACTCAAGTATAGAAGGGGAAACGAAATCTATATGAAAAAATTTACGTATTTTAAAATGATGTATGATATAAAATGAAGAATACAGTTTTATGACAAAAACAATAAGTTAAGAAAAGAAATTAAACAATTTAAACTACTAATTAGTGAGTTATATAAATGTGATGTGAATGAAAATCTCATTAAGTAATGTTAACTGGAAAGAGTAGCAAACAACAAGCAATACGGCTAGACAATTACAACGATTATTTTTATCTTTTTCGCTTAAATATTTTTCTTATTCTTGACCAACCTACTTTACTAGCACTCAAATAATCCGTAGAAGAGCGATTACCATGACATAACGAATTTGTTTTTCTCATTGATCTTAGAAATTTTCTTTATTGGTGTTAGAAAATTAGCTGTAACTCGATACAAAATCCTGTAAGAATTTTGATCTTTTTTGCGTAAAAGTACGGAATTATTCATTTAGAGTTGTTTTTACATTTTCTTTTCAACTATACCATTTAAACTACAAATAATCAATATATTAGTAAAATATTAAGTTTTTAAATAATGAGAAAAACGTTACGTGGTAAATCGATTGAAAATTATAGACGGCATTGATCATAGCTTACGATCGCTAATCCCCTTGATCGATCATCACATTGGAAGTCATAAATAAAATGATTACAATGTTTTATTCATAACACTAAATGATAGTCAGAGCTGTAGTTCAAAGAAACAGTAAATATATAAAATAAAACGAAATATTATGCAATTATTAGAAAATATATATAGATTCAATGAGTAAAATTTTATTTTAATAAGACTTTTTATGAAAATATCCTGCCAAATATTAAAATTGAGTTTTAATATCTCAGTAGATAGGCAGGTTTAATTTACCAATGCATAGAAGAATTTATTCTTTGACTTTCATTAATTTTCTATTACTTATTTTATTTTATATATTTTATTTATTAGTCTTCATTAATTACAGGAGTGTGACTAATATATATATATATTTTTTTTCTATTGTAACTATCATAGAGTATCAAATAACTAAATGTTTCGAATAAATTAAATATTTTAACATTAATTTATTTCAGTAGAATTTTCTAATCTTAAACTTAAATTAAAGCTTTAAAAAAAACTTAAATACTTATGTAAATATATTTACACTTATACAAAATTTATACATATATATTGTGTATTGTATATTTAGATACTCTATTAAGTACTGTTACGTTAGAATGAAAATACCAGCATCTAGATATTCTGACTCAATACTTAAATATATATATTTTTTCTGTTCTTTATATAATTTTGTAATAATTATAAAATAAGTTTTAAAATTTATCCAATATATTTAAATGAATAGTATTCACAATAATAATATGTATCTTGTGGAACAAATTTTTATTTATACTTACTTCGACTTGTTTCATTTATGTATCTTACAAACAAAAATAATTAACTTTAATACTACACAATAACATAAAAAAATTGTTATAAATTGTATTTTATCAAAAAGAAAATTATTAAAAATATTTATTGTATTATAATCTCATAACTTATAATAAATATTTTAAACACTTTAATCTTAGTTTAAATAAAAAATGGAGCTTACGAAAACGTAATGTTAAGTTATCTTTATTTAAATTCAGATTGAATTCGTACAGATACTTTCTGCTATACTAACATGAATTTGTTAAATTTTTTCTTTTTTAATTAATATATAATTTTGGAGCACAGCTTATTTTAAATAACAAAATTGATTTCGATTTTAATTTTTTTAATGATTTAGAGTTTGTAATTTACAAATTATCCCTTTTTCAAAATATAATACTGCTTATACTATATTTTTTCTACTTTAATTAATTAAATTCACATCATTACAATTTTTTATATTAACAAGCAAATAGTTTTTTTTAATTTTTCTTTTAAATTTTTTGGACTTAATTGGATAGTTCTTCTTCTAAATTTAGATATGTATTTGATATTTTCCAATACTTTCATCTATGACTTATTTAATTATTTAATTTTAAGTACATCTTATCATCAAGGTTCATACAATTTATATCTCATCGTATTTTTTACTATGATATAAATATTTATCTCAAAGTATTTTAATTTAATTTTTTACTTACAGTTTTTTATATACTTTGTCTTGTGACCGTTCAATATATTACTATTCTTCGTATTATAAAATAATTCTTTTTCTTCCGATAAAGCTTTCTTTATTAAAATACATATCTAAAATATGAGTCTTATTTTGCCTGAATCTTCTTTGTATTTCACCTATTACTTTTCTTTTCTATTTCACTGTTTGCTGATTGTTATATATTATGATACTAACTGTTGACTGCTAAGTCTTTAAATCGGTTTCTCTATTACTCTATTCTGGGTATACTTGAATCATCTTTCATAGCCTCAATATTCTTAAATATAACTCATTCTTCTAACATTCTTAATTTGACCATTATATATTAAATAAAGTCTTTTAATATAGATTCTTAAATATATATTCAATCTTCTATGAATTTTTTAAACATTCATAGACTTTGTAATATTCGACATTAAGTGCTAAAAATGTCAAGTAGATACACTACTCGAAATATATTATTTTAAGTATTTATGACTTTAAGTTGAATATTTTATGAAAAATATAATACTTCGTAAAAAATAATAATTTTTTAAAAAACATATGTTTAAAGAAAAAATTAGTTATATATATTTTAGAATAAATACTATATTGATATTGAATCCTAATAAACTGAGTTTCGAAATTTGTAGTAAATTTAAAGAAATACTATAAAAATTGAGGTTTGGTAACAAGTTATTTGCTAGAACTATTATTGTCGTTACTGACAAAAGGGGAGTGTTTCGATTACTCGAATAAATTTGAATTGTAGATGGAACGAACATAAACTCTTAGAATTACATCATAACATATCTGATATTGAGAAATATTATATTGTTATCGGTATTATATTATATTACGCGCAAATAAAAATTCAGATATACAGATAATCAATAATTGGCAAATATGTTAACAAAATAAAAATGTTCTAGAAATGACTTCTGTGGAATTTTCAATTGTTAGTGTATAGAAATAGAACAGTCGCTATACAAATGACAGTAAAATGTAATTCAAGGAGCCGCACTTAGATATAAGTTTGTATTTGCATTAAAAATACAACATAATCGTATTTATTGTAATTACAAAATATAGGAGAAGCATCTGAATCCGATGAGAAATGTAAAATTTATATCTTATCGAAATTTCATGAAGGAAAATTGTTAGACTACTATAATAGTGATAAGAAGAAAGAAATAAAAATAATTCCATAGTATACCAAAAAAGCAATTATATGGAGTTAAATTTAATTATATTACTGAAACAAGTGTTGTTATATTTATGAATATTGTTTAATTTATTTTATTGTGATGTGAGATTATAAATTAATTAAAAAATTTCAAACTGATTGACAAAGTTCACATTGAAGGCTAAAGGCTGATAGTGCACGATTAGTGTACGTTGTTTTTGCTCACTGGGACGCATATGCTGCAAGAAACATGCAATCTTATTGCTACATATACATAAGGGATATCAACGTATGGGAATCAAGGATATGTGTTGGATTAATGTAAAAATACATTGTTTACGAATCGTATATTTACTAGAGAAACAGCATGAGATTTGTTGTCTTGTGATGATTGATATTGTCAGACGATGATCTGGATACAATACCGTGCAACAACTTTTAAATATGACAATCGAACATTACAAAGAAAAAAAAAACTTTACTGAAAATTCGGTCTTAGCTGATGTTTTGAAGATACGAGATTATGTGAAATTGAATGCCTTTATGTAGATCATATTTTTTTCTTTCTTCGATTCACGAATAAGGGTAAGACTGTTCAAAGAAACGAAATAATTATTGTAAAATAATTACAAAATATATAGTACAATACAAGGATTAATATTTATGTATGCATGTGAGTCGTCTACACTGGTGGCAGTAGCAATGTTACATAAATATCGGCGAGTTCTTGAGGCTATTCTTAAGCATGCAAGTTAGAATCAGTCTCTACATAAATTTAACTAAAATATTTTTTATATTTTAATTTAATTCAAAATAGAATCTGTTTTAGTCTGGTGCAAATTTTACTTTTCCAGCATATGCCATGAAATAAAGGCGACATTTTTATTTAAAATTGTTTTAGATATTCCAAGAACAATATATTTATGGAAAGAAATTTATGCGAACAAAAATAGCTTTACTCGACGTAATACTAATTTGAAAATAAGGGTAAACCTCGTTCTGAGAAGTAAGCAATATAAAGCAGTAATATGGATGAGCGAAAAAAATCCATAGCGACGTGAAGAAGTTCCGGTTGTCGTCGACGAAATGAAGAAAGATCGAGAAACGTCGCCATGTGGATGTTAAAGGAAGTAAGGAGTAAGACGTAGGGAAAAAGGAAGAAAGAAAGAAAAAGAGAAAGAATAAGATCGAGAGACAGGCAGAAGAGCGATTGAGCCTCTTTTCACGTGCAGAACAGATCCATAGCTGATTTCGACGCCCATTCGTTCGACGAATCGCTCGGGAATTGACGGTGGTTTTCGCCTGGTTGCCCCTAAAATTCTTTCGCCCTGGAAATTCTATCCAAAGTAAGGGAAGGCATCGCATGAAAGAGAGTATTTGATAAATAAAAAAGTCGCAAGCGAGAAAAGCCAAGATGGTTGAAAAAGAATGAAGTAGATCCGCTATTAAAAAATATAATATAGGAAAAACGTAGCGAGTAGAGACTCGCGGGAATCGGCATGCAATAGACTCTTCAATATCTAAGAATCTTTTAACTGTTCTGCAGCAGCATTTATTTCGTACTCTAGAGATTTGTCGGACCCATGACAATTGGCAAAAGAGATCCATCTCAACTCAGGATTTTTCTGGACGGCACGATTTTAGATACGCCGATATTGTTACCATTTCTCGAAACAGCTTACCCCATGCAGACTTGGATGAAGCCGCGATAAGTGCGATTTTTAAAAGCCTATTTCAACCGCCACTATTTTTACTTCAGAGAAAGAAGCTCTTGGATGATAAGCTTTTCTGTTCAATGCGAGAGACTCGGGGAAAGAAGTTTCGAGCAAGACGATGCTGAAAACGACAATACGTACCGAAGGTAACGGCGCTATTTTTTCTTATTCAAAACACTCAGGAGTTTTCGATTCCCGAGGAATCGTGGCGATACTTTTTTCTAGTGGAGTTCTTTGAATTCTGAACTAGTCTGTTTAGTCTGAATTTCTCACTTGGATTTTTTTCTGATAACCTATCGGTGTATGGCGAATTGCTCCAAGTTAAAATTAATAACCTTTTGCTGGATACGTTCTGTTTAAATGGAAAAAATTACAGTTTTAAACAATAATTTTTCAAGTTCATTAAATATCGAAGATGTCATTATGTTTTGATTTAAGAAAATGTATAACATAAATAATTGTTTCTTCACGTTACAAATATTAAAACGTTACATAAAAAAACGATCCAAATAATACAATAGAATATTATAATTTTAGTCTATAAAAAATTTCATTATCTTTATAAGGAACACAGTATCAGAGATTTCAAAAGAATCCTCTATTACCTATTATTTCTGACTCCAATTTCATTATATGCCAGGTCTGTGTAAATTGTGTTCTGAATAAATTAATAGCATTAAAGTAATAAGAATTTGGAAAGTCATATTTTGTAATAATTAAACAGATATTATTAATAAATGAATATATAAGTTATTTATATACTGCTATGCTTTGAAAATTAATTGTTTACTAGTTAATAAATAAATACTTGTAATGACGATCTTGGTCTTACGATCAAGTTTACTGTGCATGTCTTAGCTTGTGATACTTCATATTCTTAATTTTGAGAATATAATATTCTTGTATACTTATAGAACATAATATTTTATATCTTTTATAAAAAAAGTTTATAAAAATTTTTATTTATTATTTATTTAAAAACAATTTCCATTAAAAGGATTCGAAGTTTTTAAATAAATTTCACATAAAAGTATAAGAACTAATTTTTAAAAATAATGTAATTAATTGTCACATTACATCGATACATTATAGTACATTATTGAATTTTTTGAAAATACTTCTGCTTCGAAATTTTCATATATATATTTATATATAAATATATATATGCATCTATGTGTATTAAAATCTAAAATCTTTCCGCGTACAAATAATTTAACTTTTGAAATGTCTTTCAATAAATTCAAAAGCTTTATTTTTTTAATTAATTTTAACAAGATATGTATCTTTACGCATCCTCCTTAATAATGAATTATATTTCATCAGAAATATTGATTTATAAACGCATCAGTTGACTTCTCTATTTACTTTATAAAAAAATGTTTGAAAATATATAAATACAAGAAAATTATCTATATATATACATTATTTCGAACTAAAATATAAATAGTATTCTAGCTATCTGATCAAAATATGAACGTTTAAGCTTCAATGAAAATTAAAAATTATGCAATCATATTAAATAAATATGATTGCAAAATACATTTGTAGAATGGACAGTTCCTTTAAGTTGAAATTTTATAATTTTTATTCAAATTTATAAACTTACATAATTTATGTTACTTATATAGTATATAAAAATGAATCCAGAACTTTATACACTAAACTGAGTTCAATAACGCAACGTAAATGATAAAAATAAAATATATGATAAATAATAAAAATTCTTTGAGAGACTTTAGTTGATTGCACAAGATTTTTAAAAGTAAAACTAATAATAATTGTACTTCTTTTGATCAATAAGAAAAGCATGATATTTTTGTAAAATAATTCAAAATTATGTCTTTTTACGGAAAACACGAAAGCATTTTTTTAGATTCACGGCAATATTTGAACGTTATTCAAGTAGTTTTTATTTTTCATGCAAAATGTATTTCTTTAACTAATCAATCAATTTTTGAGGTATTAGTTTTTATTTTATGTGCTCACATATAATTGTTTCAAATAACAAATATTCAAACAAATATAGTGATATTGGATCAACTTTCTTTATCTTTTCGCATTTTTTTATCTTATAGCATTGATACTGTAAGAGGTATGCCAGTATATGATGATAAAACATCTTCAAGAGAAAGAAATATATTGTCAAGAAAATAATAAAATACGTCTACAGAAAAAACGAGCATAAGCAGTGTTAATCAACCTTGCTGATTCCTAATGTACGTATGGACCGTGCCACTTATTTATTTATGTCTGTATAGATATATATACTATACATATATACTCATGAATACTTATACATAAATAAGGATGAAAGGGATACTGAAATTAAGATTTTGAGTCTGCGTAGTGAACCCGACAAAAGTATATGGAGAACGGAAGGGGCGGACTCTTGGCGACCACTGATGTTCCGGCTTCCTACCGACGTGCCTAGGATAGGGAAGTCAGCATTTTTGCTGGATTTTTTAGATTCCGACCGAGGAAGTTGTGCATGCGTGATAGAGACCGAGAACGAGAGAAGGAGAAAGCAAGAGAGAGAGAGAGAGAACGATAGAAAGTACAAAAAGCCAGATTAGCTGGATGCTACCCTTCGAGCTTTTTTATACACATTCGGTAATGAGCGCGAGTGGGGTGTTTTGCAAAATGAAGAGTATGAATGACAAATATATCCCATTTTTGCAGGGCGGATTGTACAAAAGATTTTTTCGTTACCCCCAGCGCACTGCGGCGTAATTTTGCCATAATATTTCCAGCTTCATGGATAATCGGTAGAGACTTGTAGAATGACTGCCAGTGCACGTGAGACTCAGCGCAATAAGAGTAAGGAATCACTGAGAAACGCAGCTTTGAAAAGAGAATATGTAAAAAGAGGACAGTTTATGAAAGGTTTCTCATTTTTTAACTAGACTGCTACGTTTCTAAATAAACATCATTATGCAGAAAATACATTCCAAGATAATCTCAATTTTATAGTGGGTATCGTTTTTAAAAATGGTACAGTGCAATTTGAGTGTTAGACTGAGAAAGTGAAAGGAACGTGCAATGCCAAATTCACAACATTTTTTAGGAAATGAGAAAGCATACTTTCGTAAGCTAGAATAAATCGAATTCAATTTATTCAGGACGAATGTAAATGCCTCTCTCGTATTACATTCAAGAATTCGTAATAGACCATTGGATCGTGAAATCGCTGAATATGAGTAGTTTTCGTGAATAACGAATACTTATACTTGGTAAGACTTTATTACGAAAAAAATATTCGTATATAAAAAATGTACGTGATTTTAAAAGATATATATATTAACATTTACTTTAACCTTATAGTTAAGGAATCCCAAATAACAAATACTGAAATGAGGTAGTACCAAATATAATAATCAATATTTATATAATAATCAAATATAAAAATCAAACTAATTCTATAATCTAGTAAATTCAAATAGAAATTATAAATATATGAATCAGTAGATGAGTGAGAGTAAAATACAAATGGGTATCCGAAATACATATCCATTAATATCAATTCTCTATAAAATTAAATACCGATGATTTAAATTCGTATAATATTCTAAACTCAAAATAAGAATTTCATATTATAAAAACTTATTAAAATATATAGCTAGAAATATAAAGGAGATTTTAGTTTGGCATACGTTCAATTTTCGGCATTATTTTCTTGTAATATAAAATTATATATTTTATCGCAAATATTATAATTAATTTATAATGTTTTATTTTTATAATACACCTGAATATTCTTTCGTTCAATTAATATTTTTAGTACTTTCTTAACATAAGTTTCTTTATTTTCTTACAATTATATTAGTTTAACTGAGTCTATTAATCATAAAAAAAATTATTTTTTCTACGAAAGAAAAATTTCAGTTACATGAAAATGAGTATTACTAATTTATAAATACTTAGGTTTCGATTTTCTTTTAGATTTTAGAATTTCTTATGTTTTTGAATTTTTATTCGTATCCGTATGTATACAGTATTTAACACTTTTAATTCTCATTTCAAATAAAATAATTTTATTTTCAAACTTTTATATTTATTTTTACGAAATATTTTGGTAATTATTATTTGCGAACAAAGTTATTTAAAGTTAAATTACATAGCTTGTAGGAATAACATTTACAGTTAAAGAATATTTAATAAATTATAGCTTTTATGATATTTTTCTAATATATTTTTAAGTTCTAAATTGATTGAAAATTAAATAAGTTTATTAATATAATCTAAAGCCAATATGTTTATTTTATATTTTATGACTTATATCTAAATACCTATTGTAGCATTTAAATTTTTTTCTCCAGTTTGTCTTAAATAAATGTTGCCCATTCTTTAACAGTTTTTACATTTCCATATTGTAATTATAAATAGTCTTATAGAGACACACTTTTAGAATTTACATTTTCTCGATATATCATACTGATAAATTCCTAAGTGAATCAGGTGAAATCAGGTTCAATATAAATTCAAGCTAATTCAATTCCATGCAAAGAACATGATTGGCGTTTCATGTTACAAATTTCGATGAGGCTTTCGGAAACTTTCTTTATATCTACAGATGCAACCTAACACTCGCACATTAATTTCTGAAAGCTTAGTTCTCAAACAAGAGCTATCTTAACAGAAATATTTATTATATTGATATAATATTTAAATATTTCTTATCTGATTAACAATTAAAACTAATAAAATTGTATTTACCAATTCGACATGTGTGCTGAGATTTCATTTAGAAATTTTTCAGTGTGTTTTCGATATGTCATAAGAATTTATAGATTGAAATTTTAGTATTTGATTTTTATCAAATAATATTTTTATTTGTGATTTTACTAATCAACGATATTTAAATTTATTTATAACTGAAAATATTACGATCGTCAAGAACGAAAGATATAGAAATCTAAAGTAGAAAAAAGTTAGTAAAATAAATTCAATTTGGTGATATTCAAGATATGTTATTTTATGAAATTTTTATAAACAATTGTCTATCTGAACATCTAATAAATTAATAATAAGTAGAACTTTTCGAGCATTTAAAAATAAAAATGTTTATCTGTAAAGTCACATACTTGTAGCAATGATAATACAACTATCTTCTATATATTTTCTATTCTATGAAAATTCATGAGTAAGAAATCGAATGTGTTTTCGTTAGAATATTTCTCAAAAGTGTATTGAATCCAGAAATAGTTAAGTTCTTTATTTTAAGAAATTTTAAGATATTCTTGAATATGTCAGCTAAAAAAAGTAGAATAAATCACTGTTATCTTTTGTAGAAAGTCAATTGAACTGTAGTAGGATGAGATAGATTTCATTAAATAAATAGATAAGAAAACTAGAACTCCATATCAAAAGAATCTTTGGAGTGGCAATGTTTGAAGCTAAAATTTATAAATAATTTTGACTAAAAATAAAGACATGATTAAATAACATTAATTAACATCAATACAATATTCCTATATAGTTATTAATATCTTGCAGATTTTTTGATTTTACATATCAGGCTTTCAAAAATAAAGTTCTCTAATACTTATCCCTATCAATTTTCATCCTTTCAGTTTTATTTAATTCATTTTCTTGATAAATAATTTCGTAATTTAATATTATTCTACATTTTTTCTATATACCCATTTATAAATTTTTTCTTTATACATAATTTTCTGTTTGCTCTATTACAAATTAATATTTTAATACGTGTTTATATTATCTAAATGAGAAGAACCGTATAAAATGAAGTTGTTCCATTATCTTTTACAATTTTTGTAAAAACAAATTTTCAAAAGTCAATATAAAAATTTATTCAATAATTAAAGACCTACTGATCAATAAAATTTGTCATTCTGGTATTTTTAAAATATTTATTATTTTTAGATACTTTAAGTTGCAGTGATAATCCTTAATTTTTTATATAATTTGTTTAAAATATTTTTATGTAGAAAAAAGTACATAAAAATATAATTCGCTAAATAACATAGAAATAAATCTAGTTCAACTTTATTATTTTACATATTTTCTATTGATATACCTCTATTTGATATTAGAATATGTTCAATTTAGTTATAAGCTAACTTTTCTTTTATTTATTATTATTCTATCTGCAACTTTTTAAATTACTAAGGCACACGTGTACACATAGTGTAGCAATCCATGCAAAGAAAATATTTTTTATACAACTAACAGAGGTGAGTTATTGTAACTATTACAATAAAACTACATTTTGTTTTCTTCAACCAGATTTTATTCTTGTTAATAATCATTGTTATTACTTCTATAATTTCACTTCTCTAAAAAAATTTTTAACAAATATATCTGAAAAAATAATGCAACAGCTTAAAATGCGATTAAATGAGCTTATTTGCTTATAAAATACTTAATGATGTCGTAATTTAAAAATTATATACCATTTGGGTTATATAAACTAAAGCCACCTATTTAAATTAATAGTACAACAATATTAATTTTCTTTTTCAATGTACATATATATATATATATATACACATATAACCCACACTCATAACAGAGATACATATACTCAACGAATGAAATCCCGATTTTATTTAGATCAGGTTTGCAACTACGCGTCCTGTTGAGAATTTCTATACACAGTTAGATAAATACATATGTTACTATTCACGTATATGTCATTTAGGAATGTCAGATAGACAAAATGATGTTATTGGTTTACTAATAAACTTATAACAGATTTTAATAAATTTAATAAATTTCTTGTATGTTAATTAATAAAAATTGCTATTTAATGATCGCAAATCAAAGTTACTGCATGCTTAAGCCCTAAAAAATTGACATTAAATTTATGAAATTTACTGTAATAGATAAACATCTACAGTTTTATTTTTACAAAACTGAGTTACATGACATACACGATTACGTGATTAGATACTAAGATATTAAATTACAATAGCATTAACTATATTAGAAAATTTTAAACAATTACGTTGAACTAAATATATGTGTTTATTTCAAGTACTTCATAATATTTAAGGTTATATAGATTTAAAATTTTTATGATAACTATAATGATATTATTGTTAATTAAATTCGTCTTTTCATTATTTTTGTAATATATAATTATCAATGAAACATTTATAGTTCACAATCTATTTTATCTCAATGTCTGATAATTTATTATACAAGTACATTCTTATTACAATATGATTGTAAAGTTAATTTTAAAGCAACATTGAAAGTATTTATTAATTATACATTAATTTTTACAACACGAACTTGTTGTAAGGATTCACTATCATAAGTAGCATACTCTTTATTAAGTCCTTTGTAATATAATTTTTAAAAAACATCATAAGACTTAAGTAATTCATAACTATAATAATAACCCAATACGACGTAATAAATTTTAAGGATTTTCTTTATATTCATTAAATGGTAATAATTATTTTCATGAAAGTCAATTATTAATAAAATAATTAAAAATTTTAATAACATAATCAGAAAATATAAAAAAATCTTTAAGGATTGTTTGTAACGAATCTTTAGATGAGTAAAAGAAAATAATTAAAAAAATTAAGTATAAGAAAATACACTGTCCTACTTTTACTAAACTGTTTTTTAGAATGGAAGATTAAATTACAAACGCGATAATTATCTCATTATTGAATTATCGTTCTAATGAAATTTTATGTTTGAACATTGATACCATATATAAATATAAAATCCACTCGATGAAAAATAACTAAAAATTTCTGAAGGATGAGTAAAAATTAGTAACAATTTTTTGATAACTACTTTTTGATAATCCATAAGATAATTTATTATCTTATGAATCTATAAGATAACAAATTATTTTATGGGCGTTATTATTTGTAATTTTATTAGTACATTATTTTAAAAGAATCAAAACGAAATAATAAATGTTTCAAGTTTAATTTTTTTTAAACTTTAAACCTTAACGATTGGTGATAATAATTAAATGAAAATTTTGTGTAAATTTTAATGTAGCATTCACGTTCATGATCAGTTAATTCAGTAATCAAAACAAGCGTATAAAACTAATAAAATGATAAATTTATGTTCTAAACTACATATGCACATATAAGACATATGTGAGTTAACTCATTGCCAAAAACGTCAATATAATGGAAGAAACCCATTTGTACTTTCCAATAAAATGCGCCAAGTGGTATTTCAAACCTTATCTTCAGTATTTAAACTACTACTACTCCGTATACTAATATAATAAATACTGTTTAGTGAAGAAGAAAATAAGTACTTACGTGGTAACAATAGAAAGAAATAATAATAGAGAAAGAGAGGATGAGGAAGATAGAGGTTGAGAAAGTGAAAGTCAAGCAACAAATTGTAGGAATATCTTACTTTCGTAGAAATGTTGGAATTTTATGTCAAATAAAATATTCACCAGATAAAATGTAGCGAAGTAAGTAAAGTTCATTAAGAGTTAAGGTACTATTTCTACAACATGTTATAAATATAATTAAATCATAACTACATTTTATTTATACTATATTTTTATTTATTTGTGTACGTTTTACAATACTAATAAAATTGATTACCTACATAGATAAAATCTTCAAATATTGACTTTATTAATAATCTTCTTACGTATAAATTATTACTTATTATGATTTGATAAATGAATACTTGCAAGTGCATGATCATAGTACAATGAATGATGTAAAATTGATGATAGACATTGATATTTCGTTCTCATTCTGTAGGGATGCTATCCTTCATATAATTTTAATTACTTCGTTCAGTATTAGTAAATGACATAACGAAAGTTGGTCTAACGTGCATAGCTCTGCAACCAACTTATACACGTACCCAATGAGGAATTTACAAGAAAGTAAAAAAAAGGGAGACAAAAGAAAAAGAGAGAGAAATGAAGTAAAGATCACCGGTAGTGAAAACGCAATACTCAACTTAGAAGAGTACGGGATTCAAATTAATGGATGAGGAACTAAAACACGTACAATCAGTTTTAGATTAGTAATGCAGCGTCAATATTGTGCAAGCATTCGGCTTTTGGAATATGAAATGCCCGCAATATAAGCGAATATGTTACGGAACCCAAGAGCCGAATTCGATGTACGTGTATGCAACATTGACATATAACATCCGTGGACTGGCTTGTGAGTGAGACTTATACGTTTGTACGTTGAATTTCCATTGCGTCCAATTCCAAAGCTTATCGAAAGCTTTCCTTCTCTCTCTCTCTCTCTCTCTCTCTCTATATATATATATATATATATATATATATACATAGAAACATATATACATGTTTCTATATATATATATGCATAGAAACATATATACATGTTTCTATCCTGTTGTTTGCTGTGCAAATAATGTTATGCACTTGCCAATGAAATTTTGGCTTGATTACTGGTTCTCTATACATTTCTCTATCTATTTCTCTCTTACACACAAGACTTGTAGACTTGCTTTTATTTGATATCCAACTTTCTCATGCTACTTTAAATAAGTGTTATACTGAACTGCTGCTAATCCAGGCTCAACTTTTGTAACTAAGTCTCTCCTCTACTCACTCTTTTCTATCCGTCTCTAGTGACTTTCGATATACGTAATTTTGGATTTACGTTAACTCGTTATATGTTCAAATTTATAACATTCGTTTGTAGCTTTAAAATTTTTATTTTTTAATCTGATTGATGACTACAATTTAATTTTTATATTTATAAGTTCAGCTGGTATGTGTAAAACGTACTAAATAGAAAAAGGATGCTTTTAGATACAATTATTTTCAAGGAAACACATAAAATAATTATTATTTGCAACCAAGGAAATATGATGTTATAGATTATAATATCGTAATTAATTTTTACATGCAGAACAATTTTCTAAAAACAATTGGATATCACACAAATATATTTATATGAATGCAGTAAATTCAAATAAGTGTAGTTAAACTACTGTTCGTACTTATATATTTCTCTTATTAAATCAATATACATTCCTTTTGTGAAATATTAATTAATTACATTTATTCACTATTACTTTTTTAAATTTTTCTGAGTCATATCAGCTCAAAATATTATCTAGCTTTGAATTTATTTATTAAAAAAATTATTTTAGATGTTTTTATTCCTCGAAAATATGACCATTAATTTATTTTTTATATTTATAATTAATGTAACAATTTTAAAGAAATAAAAATCTAAATACAAATTATTTTTAGGATTAAAAACATTGTAAATCTTTCGTGTATTATTTAAATCATTTTTTATTTGAAATATAAAAGTTTAAATAAAACTTATTAATATTATTTAATATCATCCATATTATTCAGAATATTTTATTTCTACATCTAGTAAATAAAAATTTCTTACATTTATTTCAATATATATATACTTTTGAATAAGTTTATTAAGTGAATCATGAACATACCACTTATATTAAATGCTAAAACTTTTAGACAGTTAGACTTGGAACCTTCTTATAGATACAAAAATTTTCTCGTAGTTGAGATACTAGCTAATGAAGTTTAAATTTGTTACATATTTATGTAACTAAATTTGTTACATAGTTTATCATATCAACGGTAATTATTAAGTGTTAAGAAAATTTGAAGCTATTATATCGATTATAAATTATTCAAAATTAAAGTAAAAAATTCAGAATTCACATATTCAAATTTAAATTAATTTTCATTATTTAATGATACAATAGTATTATATTTTAATTCACATTAAACAAACTCTTATAAATTTAATTAATTGAAAATCAAATTCATTTATAATTATAGTAATATATTTTATATAGAAAATATATTTACACGTATGAAAAAATTAAAAAATATAAATTATCTTTTCTTTTAAATAACTACGGAAATGCTTAAAGATATTAAATATGTATTGTATGATATATTAAAATAGTATTAATAAAGTTTCTCATTCCTGTTATTATCAAGTTAATGACGTAATTTCAGAAAACTGTACTTTCTGAGCATATTGAAATGCAATTAAAAATAAGTATAATTAATAATTCATTGTATGGAATTTTGTTATCAGATAAATTTAGATATACAGATCAAGAACTTCGATATTTATTCAATCTGTACTTCAAATTTATAAAGCCTTATGTGAAACATAAGCTCTTCAAATATGATTAAATTATTATATTTTATTTTCCTTAAACATACATTCTTTATTTATTCTTCGTATTTTTTTCTTTTTTTTTCTTTTTCAACAATAAAAGAAAAATTCAATAAAAGAAAAAGAAATAATATGATCTATGGATCATAATTTCGATTTTATTTCTAAATAAATAGTAATACAATTTATAGATATCTATAACTTAACCTATTTAATATTCTAGGATCAGAACATTACACTATTTTAAAGATTATTTATACATGAAACACGAAGAGAAGATATAAATATTAATTATTATACAGAGATTCTTATGCCATAAGTGAGTTATTATGTAAATGTACTGCTACATAATATTACTTTAGTACCTTTATCACAGAATACGCAATAAACTTATGATTCTTATTAGTTTCCCTAGAAAATTTTTTGAGATTTCAAAATAAACTTATCTTTAACTTTTTTCAGATTTACAACTAAGACTTGTAGTTCCTATATTTAAAAAACTTTAGGCAATTAATATAAAAGACTAAAACTCTAAAATGATACGATTTTAATTTTCTATAATTAAGTTATCAAGCCAAATAGTAGAAACAAAAATATGTATGTAAAGTTTCTTAATTTCTTTTATTTTTTATTATTCGATGATTTCTAAATTTATGTAACCATCAATTCATTAAAAAATTCGAGAGTAGATACATAAACAATAATAATTATAATAATTTACAATTTAAATTTAATTAACAATAAGTTTTATTATATAGATAGAAAGAATAATAGTTCTTATTTACATAGAAACTTAATGCAGAACTGTATTCCAAAATTAAGTTAAATCATTTTCACATACTACGTACATTTTAAATGTATTTCTTAATTAGTTATTTAAATGTATTAAATCTTATAAATTAAAGTTCTTCCATTAATTACAAAAAACTATTAACATAAAAATATTATATTAGAAATTATCGCTTTGTCTTAATAAAAATATTTTTGCTTGCACATTTAATATATTCTTTCAAATGTCAGATAAAATAAATAATAATCATGTAACACTAATATAAACTTTCTTATTTGTAAATAAATGAAGAGTCATAATTTCACGGTATACTAAAAATGATTAAACTTTAATAAATATAAATACAATATATACATAAAAAGTTTTAAATATTACATTAATAAATAATCAATCAATGCTATTAAATAAAAAATGATAAATGTAAAAATAATCAAAGACATTTAATAAAAAATAAGTTAATCCCGCTATGTCTTATATTATAGTGTATTGCAGAAGTGAACAAAAGATTCATGCTTTGGTCAATCTTAATCAGACTGAAAACGGAAACTGATGAGACACGTCAGAGAACCTAAGAAGGTTATCCTTCTAGACTTATCGGCTAACACTTGTTCAACTTTGCTAAAACTTGTTTTTCCTTTTATACTAGACGTCTCAATACTCATTATACGTTTTACTTTTGTACATTTACTACTTTTGCCAGACTATGCGAATTTTACTTTTCTTAATTAATTATTTTAACTTTTTAAATCTATCTTAATAATTCTCATGAAATGTTCGTCGTTAATGTGATTAAGATGCATTTTACTCTCTATCACTTCTAATTTTTTATTAGAGATTACCAAATTTAATAAACTTATCAATTTTATCAATATTAATCTGTTTAGAGTATTTCTTTTACTTTGAAATAAATTCAAGATACTATAAAGTTTTATAGATAATAATTTTTTTAATAAATTTCAGTATTATAATTTTATTTTTAATTATATGTTCTGAATAAAAAGAAATAATAGTAAACAATATTTCACAAAATTTACTTGCTTCAATGGAAGTCATAATAATATTGCTATATATCAAACAGCTTGAATTAAGAATATTAAATGATTGGTGAATAAGAAATTTAAGGTGATAATTTAAAAAAAGTTATTTTAGAAAGTGTTAGTAAAATATAGAAATATTTTTCATATTGAATGAATTTTAAGTGTGAAATTTTAAATATTAATTTATAACTTTCTTAAATACTAAGCATTTAAAATAATGTGGAAGATTTTTACATGTAAATTTAAACGTATTTATTCGTCCAAGAATAAAAACTTAATTTTCAAAATCTAATACTGTTTTAATAAGAAAATATTAATTTAATTTTTACTTCAAAAAACATAGATTTGGTTCAATTTTTTAATGTTTCCTTGAAAATAATAAAAAATAATTTGTTTAATGCATATATATACTAATGTATTTATTTTAACTAATAATTATGAAGCATAGCGCAGTAGTAACAAAATCATTTAGTATCATATACTTAAATTTAAGGAAGGAATAAAATATAGTATCAATATCAATTTAATAATTTTATTCATTTTTCGTAAATTTTAAACAATTAATTTTCATATGAAGAGAAAAATAGACGAAATTATTTTTCTATTTTATGAGTAATGAAAATGCAACAAAGTTTATAAATTTAAACCTGTATTTTTAACAAAGAAAATTTTAAATCTTTAATTTTAAATAAATCAAGAGAATTCCAGAAACTAAGTGTAATCAGTACTATATTATTCAATCTATATTCTTGATCATCTTTCTTTTTTTTTCAAATGCTACGTATAATTTTCTACGCATCAAATACTTTGAAATAATTGGACGGACTTGCGAAAAAAGTCTGATACGGGCGATTCTAGGACTGTTTTGAACTCTCGTTTTATGAGGTACTTTATTTTAGTTCAGTATTAATGTGAAGTATCGGAAAAGCACGATAAAGACAATTTATGTCTATTTCTAGACTTTTTTTCTTACTACTCCACACTTTCCTTTTATCCTTTTTCAGTTTATTTATCTATTTATCTAATTTATTTGCTTTCTTTATTAACTAACAAAAGAGCAAATTCATAATAAAATCTTATTCTGTGGAAGAAAATTTTACATTTTCGTATTAATAAATTTTTGGCTTGATTAATGGTTTACTTTCTCTATCTATTTCTCTCTTACACACATAGACATATTCACTGACTTGCACATGCATATTAATAAATTATTTATAAATTTCTTAATTTCAAATACAAGTTGCACAAAAATGATATATATAACATATTTCAATTCTATTTTTGAAGAAATTCGAAAATTTGTAATAATCTTCTATTGTACTGTCTATCTCTTTCACATAACTAAAAACATGTACTAACCTTTGGGAAACAAAAAATCAATACAATTAATCTATCCAAAATCTTTATTTGAATAGGTTTTTATTATAAATATTTATTCAAAATTTATATATACATTATTAGAATATAATTAATTAATAAACATGCTCTTTTCATATTGATTTTAAGTACTAGATATATCGTTGAAAAAAAGTTATCCATTTGAATCTTAGTTATAATTTGTTTGGATCAAAAACGTACTCCAAAATAATATTGAATGTACCTTAATATATATCGAAAGTACTTTTCCACATATGCAATAGCTTAAAATTAAACTTATGGAATGTTATTGTAATGAAATAATAAAAATGAAATTAATTTATTTCTGCACTGTTATTACTGAATGTTATTACTAATTCAGGTATTCTAAATTTATGTGAGTGTTACGTTATTAATGGAATTGTGAAATTAATATTAAGATAATTTTATAATTCGAACGTTAATCAACTTCTATTAATATAATTATGGTTTGTATTAAATTAGGTGTATCAGAAAAACATTCAATATAAGAAATAATTAAATATCATTACATTGTTAATGAACAAATAATACGAATTTCTATTTTAATAGAATTTCGATTATTCGTATTTTTACATTTAATTAAAATAGAAATAAAAGTATATACTAATTTTCGTCGATAAGAATTATGCTTTTTAGTAGCTTAGTATTTATAAAAATTTTGAAATTCATTACAATGGATACAACAAATTTGAGAACCATTTTGAAACAAAACTTTTTCATATGTATTTGATATAAAGTTAGAAAGATGAAAATCAATGGAAATAAATAAATTTTTGAATATAGGAATACAATATTTATTAGAAATTAAAAATAACTTATACGTGATGTTTTTTACGTTTTAAAAGAATTATTAGATCAATCAGATGAAATCTACAAAATGTTAATAATATATTTTTAAAATTTTATATACGTTCCTTTATTACTTCATATAATTAAATATGCGATTGAAATCTAATTTATACGATTTTTGGAAATTTTTATTTTAGACAAGGTAAATTGCAAATTTAATTTGTAATTTGTTAGATAACATTTTAATAACGAGGAAAATTACATCATCTGTTTAAAAAATTAAAGAATAAATAATAATATATTATCAAGATTGTGAATAATACGTAAAAAAAATAATAGTTCATCAACGAAATTATGTGAAATAATTTTTTTATATCATATCGTATGATATATATAATAATGTACTAAATGAATATCTAAATTTGTAGATATTTATCAATAACAAATCGTAAGCTGTTTTTACATGAAAAACTACTTTATTTAGTGTCATTTATCTATTTTCATTAAATTCGAAAGTACTCTGCAGGTATAACATGTTTCTTAAGGCTTATTTGAATATTAAATATAATTTATTGAAAACCTTCGCTTCTGACGGAATAAAAATATTTTTATTTATTAAAATTTTTAATAAAAACCTAATGAATTTTTATATAATACTAATTTTAAAACATTTTTTAATGCTTGAAAAACTTTTAAATGTAGTTTAGAACTAATAGTTATTGTGCAAATTAAAAATCGATCGAAAATACCTTAAGTTATTATAATATGAATACAGTGTAATTCTACATCGTTATATCATACAAAGAAAATAATTTATTCACAATGGTAAAATTTTATAATTTTATTATTATTAATAATTACGTATGAAAAATATGAATTTTTTCATCACATATAAAATTCTTTTGAATTTCGTTTGAAGTATTTGTAAAAAAAGCAAAATTTTAGTACGCGCTGAAAGCGCGTTCAATGAACAATGGTCAGTTGTAATGGAGCAAAGGGACTGTGAAAGATTTTTATTTAACCTTAGAGAGCATAAAGGGCAGTGTACTTTGAAATGAATAGGTGTAATAATAATTCGTAGGATCGTCCGAGAAAATCCAGTAGACATAGAGCATAAAGGGTGACTCACTCAATTTTTCAGTATTTTTGTAATTTAGCCATTCAACCTTTGCCGCTTCTTCTCCCTTCCATCCTCAATCACACTGTAGCTGCATCTTTTTCCGTCTTTGTTTTTCATTTATTCCTTCTTTCTCTTTATCTCTCCATCCATCTACAACTTCCAGAAACGATTCACTAATACACGCGCACGAGTTCCGCGGCGTCGCGAAGAGCTGTTTTCTTAAAAGCTCCGTCGACAATAAAAGTAAATTTATAGCGAACGATTACGTTCATAAATAACCAGAAAATATCGCAATTCCCGGCATGACGCTCGCCGTTGCCGCTATGGCCGCGACATAAAGTCGCAATCGTTATTCCAGTTTATTCCACATTACTTACCCCTTAAACAGCATACATTTTGCCTCCTATCCCTTCTAGTTCTGCTCCTTCTCCTCAATTCCTCTCTCTTTCTCACTTTCTCTTTCACTATTATCATTTGTCTCTCTCTTTTTTACTCTCTCTACTCTCTTGATAAATTTACGAAACATTAATAATAATTATAATTCGCTGCAGCACTTGGGCTCGGGCTTTGGGTTCACCCTTAATAATTTATTCCCACTTTGCTTCTACTTTTGCCCGTATATACATACCTATACACCTTTATGATAACCCTATAAACTCCGTCAAGAAACAGGAGGAGAGAAGAAAATATAGAGGGAGAAGTGAGACGGAAGGGAAATTGTGCGAGGTTAAGATCATATTACAGAGGCCATTATTGCTCCGTAGTTGTACCATACAAGCGAGAAAGTAGCAGTGCAGGGCGAGAGAAACAACTTTTCTCCTTCTTGCTCTCTTGTACAATACTTGCAAGTTTAGGCACACACTTCCTTCTCCTCCTTTCTTCCTTTGCCCTCTTGTCCTTTTGTACATTGTCGAGTCAGAGAACATGTTCGTTACTACCATAGTCGATGTCGTCTAATGATAATTAGACAATAGTGGATAATTCCAAATAGACTGATGTACAAAATAAATTAACGTGGAAGAAAATTGAATTGCAATGGTGCATATATACACGTTATTCTGTATTAACTTGATGTATTAAAATTTCAAAAGTGCAGAACATTCGGAAACTCGAATTTTTTTTAGAATCGAAAATTCACACAGAATTTTAAGGATACAGTATCTCATAGAACGTTTTTGTATTAACTAGCATGTTCATTTATTGTATTATTTCATTTCCTTGAAGAAAATTGGATTCTCAAACAGAATATTACATTGAAAATATCTCACTGAATTCGCAATGACGAACTTCAAACAAAAATTTATAAAGGTATGCTTAAAAATGTAACTAACGTAAACTAAAGTAATTGGATCATTAAAAAATATCTGGCAACTCTAAAGATAATTAAACGTTTAATTAAATAGCTACTATACAAATTTTCAGTATGTCTAATATTGCTGTAGTAAAAATATTTAAAAATAATGAATTGGAAATAAATAAAGAATCAATTTTTAAATTTTAATTCTAAAAGATTTATCTTTGTTCAAAACATCTGTCACTTTACATACATTTTCAACTTATAATTATGTTTGATTTTGAAAAGCTACCTTCTCGTTTTCTTCAAATACTAATAAACTGTACTATTTCAAATATTAGTTTACATTTTTATACAAACTTATTTACGAAATTTGGTATTTCGTTATATGGAATAAATATATATAATATGTAGAATATATATAATGATATTAGAATACAAATTTAAAAAAAATAAAATGCTTCGTGAAAAACTTTGTCTCGAATTTTTTGTTCATTTTTTAATGTTATCATTTTTTCTAGTATTGGATACAGAAAAAAATTCAGTAAAATTCTTTGATATTCCTCTAAAATGTTACGTGAGTTTAAATTATTGTTTAACTTTTATACAGCAGAATCTCTAATAATACTTTTTTGCTTAATTGAATGATTGAAAATATATAACACGTTACCATGAACATAATATGTAGAATTGTTGGTAGAAGTACGCAGATACGAATATATACGCACACATAAAGACTTTCCATATAAAATCCATAGACATAAATACACACGTAGAGGTGGTATTTTCTTTCACCATTATTTTCTCTCTCTCTTTCTCTCTCTTTCTCCCTCTCTCCCTCTCTCTCTTAGTTATCCAAGCACGTGCTGTTCTCTGTTTCTCATTTGGTGTTCACCCGAGCACCGATCAATTGTCGAACGACACGTTATCGAGAAAATGGGAGGCTAGTCATGTTTTACCCTTTTTTATCGATCGTGTATAGAAAAAGATAAGGTTCACTGTCCGTCTTCTCTCTCTCTCTCTCTCTCTCTTTCTTTTTATCTCTCTCTATTTTCACGAAAAAGAAAATATTTCTAGTTCAGAGTTGTATACTCTGGGATAAATATGCAAGAAAAAAGCTGAATACCTAGTGCACGTTTTCATTCTTTTCTTTACCTTGATGTCAGTCGTGTTGCTTCTATTCCTCTGCTAATTTTACCTGCTATTTTTTATAGTTTTATTTCTCTTAATACATTTTCAAACGAAGATAGACAGAAAAAGAAACAGCAGAAGTTTTCCTTTAATTTATTATCGTACCGAACCAAACACCTTGCGTAGATTTATACTAGACAAATCTCAATATGCTTATCAGTATCATTGATTTAGAAGGTTCTTCCTGATATAATTAAGAATTTCTTGAAAAAATTACATAGTAGATACCATGCAATAACTAATTTGTTCAGACAGATAGAAAACGAATATTCGTTAATAAAAAAAAGACTTGTCGTTTTAAAAGATGAAAAAATTGGTGAGTGACTGATATAAAAACATACATTCATTTCTTTATCTCTATAATTTATATATTTAAATCTTTATGTTAATCTAACAATACATTATATTATTAAAAAAATAAATATAAAAATGTTACAATCATTTTCGAAAAATATTTTATATTAATAAAATTGAACTTTATAAATACGCCATAAATTTACTTGAGGATTTCAAGATTGTATTATAATTTAAATCAGCATTTTGATTCATAATTATTCTCATTCTCATTCTCATTATAATTATCCACGTCGTTGTAATCGACGCCATCATCATTAGCATTTCCATAATAACAATTATGATTAACACTATTATTATTTATTTTTACTATTACAATAATTATTAATATTAGTAATATTATTCTTGTATATATATTTATCTTTATTTTTGTTTTGTGATATTATGATAATGATGGTAATGTTTGATTTATATTATTATCATTATCATCTTTATCATTATTTCTTTAACTATATCGCTATCATCGTCGTTGTCGTCGTCGTCGTCATCATCGTTTTCATCATAATTACCATAATTATCATTACTATAATTAGCATTATTATTACATTATTATTATTTTATTATTATTCATATGATTATTATATGCATCTTTATCGACTGCTTAATTATCATTATCTGTATGTGTATATTCAGCTATATAACTATCATCGTAATCAATAATAATATCATCAACATCGTCATTCTTCTCATTGTGCAAGCATTTTACTGCGTTTATTATAACCGACCCCCGTCGCGCACAGAAAACCAAAATTGAAAAATCTTAACGCAATAAATCCACATTTTATTGTACCAACAACCCACTTTTGGTTGTACTAAAATAAAGTACATGCTTACTTGCTGACGGCGGAATGCACAACGAGGAAGTGGTTGCGGAAATATCTTACAGAACAGCGTCGTTGAAAAATGGTCTGCTACCAGCAGTCGAGTTCCCCTTTGTCTGGCAGAAAAAACGTGATGCCGCCGACGGAAGGCTCGAACAAAATGGTCAAGCGCATGCTGGCACATTCAAAATCATGCTTCCTTTTTTTGAAAATATCAAATTAGTTTCTGTACCGCGACTGCACCAGACTTGTAGCACAAAGCTTTGGCGCCGAAATTCAAAATCGAACACATTTTGTAAAATTCTCAAAAACTGAACCGAACACTCATCATAATTATTAATAGTATTATTATTATTATAATTCTTAGTATCATCGTCGTTGTCTTTGTCGTCGTCGTCATCATCATAATTATGAATTTTATTTTAACTTTTAATATAATAATAATTATTATTATCATTATTATTATCATAATCACCATCATCATCACGAATATTATCATCACATTAGCTTCTTCTTCATCTTTCTTATTATTTTTATTAATATTGTCATCGTTATCATAATTTTTCTACTACTACTACTACTACTACTACTACTACTACTACTATTATTATTATTAATATCATTATCAATACGTTTATTCTTACGTTTTTCTTTATTTTTATGTATATCTTTTTTCTTATCATTATCTATATCTTTATCCTTATCTTCATTTTTATCTCTATAATAATAACAACAACAACGATAATAATAATAATCGTTGTTGTCTCTGTTATTGTTGTTATTTTTTATTACTTATTAATATTTATTAATGTAATAGAACAATACAAAATAATGTTGCAATAAAATCGATAATAAATGACACTGTTTTTCATTCGGCGTGACACAAAATTAGGAAATAAAGTTTAATCTTTTGTTATATGTCTAATGTATGTGTGTGCATGTATAATAGTTGCATATTTAGAAAGTATTGAGTACTGAGTACAGCACTTTTATTCATTAACGATAAAATATATGAAAATTTTGTTAGAAACTTTATCCTTTTTTCCTGTTTACTCTCATAGTCCACCTATATGATATAAAATACCTTATTTTTATTCAGATCAATCAATATGCTAATATATTTAAGAGATTAGTTATAATAAAATCACAGAAGAAGGTATTTCTTCTGATATATAGGATGTCTTATTTTCCTAAAATAGGGAATCAAAGAATATCAATTGAGAAAACAATTATACACATATGCATTTATTTTTCGCATAGTTTTGTATAAGAATATTGTGAGATGGAAATTTTACTTTAGTCAACAATAACGTTTAAGAAAAAATTCAGAAACCGCTAACTGATCTATTTGACATAATCATTTGGGAAACAATTGCACAGAATATCTTATTGCTTCGCGCTTCGTCGAGCTTTCATCAGTGGTTAGCAATAATATATTCATTCCAATTGAGTAACTTCAAATTATCTATCGCAATTACAGCTACCACCCATTGAACTCGATTTTCACACATACAAACCTAAACATAGTATTGTGTATGCGCCTCCTTCAAACAGCAACTGTAGCCGGCGTTGTAAATAGGCTCATACACGTGTGTTAAAATTCTACATTCTCTATTGTAATTGCACCAAACATAAATTTTCTGCAAATTGAAATTTTTAAATTGATCGTTAGAATTTTTTATATTTTTCCGTTATTTGAAGGAAAGAGGATACAGTTTGCTTTTTAAATTTACGAAAAATGAAACATAATAGGTAAGAAGTACTAATTTCTTCTTTTCTATTTCTTTTTTAATAAAAATTTCCAAATTTCATATATTTATTATTTAAAGAGTTTTAGTTATGTAAATTTAGAAGACCACCCAATTTTGTGTAACGACAATGAGTAGATTTTATTAAAAATATCAAATATGAAAGTTTACAGACTGAATGCAATAGTTTATATAAAAAAACAATGTATGAAAAATGAATTATAGCCTTCTTTCAAAATGTGATTTTGAAATTATCAAAATAACTTTTTCTTGATAATTCTTTCATTCAAAATAACGATACCAATAACTGAAAGACAAAAATCAGCAAAACTATTTACTTTAATTTTTTAAAGTTATTATTATTTTTACTTTGTATAATAGACTTCAATTATTTGAATAAGGTTTATTTAATTTTTTAAATAATTTGTTAAATGTAAATTATAATTTTATTAAATATTTGTTTAATATATGTTCGTAAAGTATTATTATAGATATTCAACAATTTAATTTTGAAAATTCAAACAAAAGCCGAGAAGTATATTGCATAGAAATTTTATTTATAAGTAAAATTGTCCTTTATACATTAAAATTAACACAGAAACAACTTAGGCGCCCAAGCTATTTGAATTACTAAACTAAAGTAATTTAATAACATTATTTACGACAATCCAGAACCTTTAAATATGAATGTGTAAAAACCAGAAACTTATTTATCTTGATATCAATAATTTGATATTCTGATGATTCGGAGAGATTTTATTTTACTCGTTATTCAACGGCCCAATGAAATATTTCATTGGCGATCAGAGCAATATGAATATTTAGATTAATCTGTTTGAGTAGAAAAAGGTGCGCGATACTTTGAGAGACTCAACCGGGTAATAGATCCAGACAGATCGGAGCCTATTATCAAATGAGAATTACCGAGCGACGACCGCAGCCGACTCAATTTAGGTTAGCGCTTGGTTGCACGGACGGTAAACAGTGTTTACGATCCAAATTAGACAACAAGGTGCTCGACATCTATAAATACAAAACTTACCATTGTATCGGACGTATATATACATGGATTTCTCTTGGGCTCTGAGTCTGACTGGTGAGAAGGAAATACATAAAATATACATGCACACATCGGATTTCCGTAAGGGACGCGCCTCGAGAAATTCTCTTCCATACCAGCACGCTGTAGGTGCAATGCTGAATATTTTATTCCCTCGAATCCATTTTGCCTTATGCTTCTGTAAAATCCACGAGGTTTACGTTTTTCTTACATTTCCTATCTCTACTTCTCATATGAACGCGCTTCTCTCCGCCCCAGAGTTTCGCGAGTGCCTCGATTCGATTTTGTGAAGCTGTGCAGTGATTTTTGGAGAGCAAAAGAAACAAGTTTTCTCGTTTCTCCTATTGCGTGAGCATGACTACATCTGTTTACCTATGCACTGAAGTACTACCGCAGTACTTGACCTCTATATATCTATTTTTTAGGTATTAGTACGGACTGCTTATACTTCAGTTATTTTGTTTTTTTTTGTGTACTTATATTGTTTTTGTTTATCAGTTTTATTTATCAGGTTCTGCTGATAAATAATAAAATATACGTTTTATCGTTTTCCATTTATTACTTTAGAATATACATTTATTATCTTTTTTATTTATTTATTCAAAATTTGCTACAGTACTTTATTTGCGCCAGTTCTATGCATTCGAATTTATTGTAAATCTTACTTGAAGTTTCGCATAAATCCACTTGATCTCATAGAGAATCCGGAAATTCTAATAGAAAGCAATTGTCGCAGAGTACAGTAAATTATATGTTAATTAAATATTAATATAGTACAGAGCGTGGTAAAACTCTCTTCGTATTTCAATAATTATAAAACATATTGTCCATAAAGTAAAAGACAAAATTCTTTGCATAAAACGAACATTATTGTCTCTGTTATTAAGAAAGTGTGTATTTTAGTTATTATTTCACTATTTTATAATATGTGACTGTTTTTTCGCGTTTGGTCTAAGTGATATCCGGTTTTTGTAGTTTTCGTATTCTATGATTTTACCATTCTATTCTTGACTAGTGATCTCTTTTTTATTTTTTTATTTTTTCAGAGATTTTGAAAAGAATGCAAATCGCGCAAACACATCTTATTTTATATTTTTCACTTATTCATATAGAACAGCCTGAGGAAAAAATCTATTAATATCATTCAATTATATAAATCTTACAGTAGAATTATTAAAAATTCTTAATATTTATGACAAATAATATTTCAATAATATTTCAATTTAATGATAATACGCACATATTAGTTGGACAAAATTAACTTTATCTGTATAATTCATTGTAATATTTCGTTTAATAGTTTCATACACATACATTTATAAAAATAGAACTATTACAACTATTTTTATACGGTCAAAATCTATTAGTGTTTCTATTATTAATACCGAATACTATCTTTATAACTATTCTTGAATAGATAAGTGATGATAAAATTATCGCTTCAATAAAAAAATAATTGCATATAATGTGAAAGATAAAATAGAATAATAATGTTATTAATTATTTCTATGTTATAAAATATATAATCGTTAATATTCCTATAATCTATTCTTCGTAAATCTTGATATTTATTAAGAAATGTTATTTTAAAGCTTAGAAAGCTAAATAAAAAACTTGCACTTTAAATGTTTCACCCTTAATTCATATGGATATAAAAATCAAATACGTAAATAATATATAACTTGTAATTTTTTTCTATTTTCTAATTACATACATGCGCCTTTCTACAGCTCTAAATTTTATTTCATGGATCAGTATTAGTTCTTAGAATGTATTATAATACAAATACAATATTAACTTTTTAATTGTCAGTTGGTGGAACCTGGATTAAATATATCTTGTGTATTAAAAAAGTTCTAATATTCATTATTATTATAAAAAATAAAAATTTGTATTTGAGGAGCTAAATTTTGATTAACTTTCATGTGATTTACATCTTCTTAAATGAAATGATATCTTGTTATATTTTCTTTTAAAGGTTATTTATAAATTTATAAACTAAGACGCTATAGTATTTTAATCTTATATATTATACACTATAGACACTATAGTATTATACTTATCTGGTAAATATATCTTACATTTCTTTGCTAATAAAATTATAATAATATCATTAAATTAAAAAAACGATGAGTGCGTCTGAGTAAGACGTATGTATATATATGGAGTATATATATAAAGATAGTATGTACATATTGAGTAGATTTTGCTTCCATATTATAATAAAAGTCTTGTAGATTGATCAATGTATATAGGCGAAAATGTGCGAACAGTCATAAAATTTTTCGTTGGTGGTACGCTACTCACTACCTTTTCAGACATAGTACTTACGTGTTCCAAATCTTGATATCGATCTTGACCAAAACTCATAACACGAAGATCACCATCTGCACTGGAACATAAAGTCGATTTGAAGCTATCAACTATATCAAAGAACTCAGTTCTGCGTTGTAAGCAAAAGAATTATTTCCTTATAAGGTAGAATAGTAAGAATAGAGGACTGGAAACGAATGCGTCTTTTCTGTGGCAAAAATACTTTCTTTAACCTTACTCGCGTTATTTTTACAACGCTCGAATTCAACGATATTGACAATTTTCCTTATATTCACCTTGCTTTTATAGTAGCTCTTAAGACGCACAGTGGTGAACGGATCAATTGTTACTCAGCGAAAAGGAGAAAAAAGGTTAATAAAGATTAATCACAACCATTTTGATATATATTCTACAACAATTATTTTAACAAGACGTATACGATAAAACTCTGACATCATCTTGAAATAGTTAAAATTGCAAAATACGAACGAGAAGATCGTTGAATTTCTTTTCAAAATACTTAAGCTTACATTGAATGTAATAGAAATGTTCGATATTATCGTATTATGTAATTTATTCATTCAAATATCAGTTTTTAAGATATAAGATAAATAACCAAGTTTTAAGATTCATGGAGATAGAAGTCCGTTATGAAATAAGAAGAACAATTTATTAATGTATGATACGATATTTATTTTTTTACTTTAATATATTTTGAAACTACTTGTATGATTTAATTTGTACGAAATCGTGAATTCATATATTTTTCAAATATTATTTCAGTAAATAATATAAAAGATAATTTACATGTCTTTTCCATGTCTATTGAGCTACATTAGTTTAAATGAAAAATATAAGAGAAATATAATATACGGTGCATAACGTTAAAAGTTAATAAAAGAAATAGTCTATTCTGATAATAGCTAATAGCTATACTGAAATGGTGAATCATTGGCTCTTTTGAAAAATAACAAAAAATTATAAATCCCTTTTATTAACTACAAATTGAATCATGTGATATATATCAGTATTTAACGAGTTACATATACGTTATTTTAATTTATAATTTATATTATAAATAAATAGTATTAACAATTAAAATAACATTGTAATAATAAAAAATTGAGAAATATTTAAAAAAATATAAAATATATTAGTTGTGGATGGAAAAGAGGAAAACAAAATTCACGACATATTAGTGTAAATGAAAAATATAAGAGTAATATCATATACGGCGCATAACGTTAAATGTTAATAAAAGAAATAGTCTAATAAAAGAACAAGTGCAATAGCACCAGATGGAAAATATTTTTCGCGTACTGAAATATAAGCGCACATGCATACAATAAAAATACCTTCAAAATAATATGAGATGATATAAGATATTTTAAACAATTTTCCGATAATCTAACTACATAGACGATAAAAAATGTAAAGAAAGTCAAAGGAAAAGGTACTGAATTAAGACGCAATCTAAAGAAACGAACCAATTAAAATGACGAAGGAAAACATCGTAAATCCCGACAAGATTTAGAATTTGACAGAATTTTGAAGTTTAAGGATTGTCTGTGATAATTCAGCTGGAGTCACAAAGGCAAATTAAAAGGTCTTTCAAAGGTATAATAGTACGGCTTATACGATATAGTATGTTATTGTAGGAGAGGCATAAAATGAAAAATATAAGAAAATACGATTGCTTGGGAAGCTATTGAATTGATCATATGAGAATTGGGACCGACGTGGCGTCACGCAAATCTGACTCAACGAAAATTATGATTTTCTATCTACAAATTTTAAACAAGGAATGAAATGAAGGAAAGAGACATATATAAGGAATATTTCATATATAAGAAGGAGAGATTGTAGAGCAGTTTTTTTCGTCTATTTTCTGCTATAACTTTACTCTTATGAATTATTATACAATAGCTTATTAGTTTATATACTTTATTATTTGCTTTGTTTTTTTCTGATGCTTGCGAATACTAAAAGTTCTAAATATTTATTAAGAGATTAATCAATACAATCAACTTAGATTCTTCATAGAAATTTTTCAATTTTTTCAAATACGTGAAAAGAATTCAAACTAGATCATAGATTAATACCAATAACTTTTAAATATAATTTATGTCTAAATTAACAGTGTTAATTCACAATTATTAATCAGTAAAAAAAGTTATTATCAATTATAAATATATTAATCCATAATTGTTAATTTAATTTTATTACATATGTACATTCCGATTAAGACTGAATTTTCGTTCTAAATTATAATTTTATTGTAATTTTTTATAACAAAATAATTATTTTCTTTGAATATAACTCTCCTACTTTTAATACACCTTACTTTTATCTATGACTTTTAAAATTTAAAAAATGATAAATTCAATATATTGAAATGATAGAAAGGAAATTTTTTATCATTATTTTAATAAAAGTTAACAAAACTGAAACTTCCATATTTTCATGAATTCTGAACTGAAAAATATAAATAATGTCAAAATGTTTTGAATATTTTAGTGTAATTGAAATTTAAATAAAATCCATTTACTTACTGTATTATTAATATCGACCGAATAATTTATTGACTCCTTTTTGGAATTAATATAAAAACATTACTTCAGATTAAATTTATTGTGCTGTAATTAAATACAAATGAGAAAAAATTTCTATTTTTTGTAATATAATCTTTGGTGTGGTTCACGTAGTTTTATTAATTGTTTGAATTTTCTTTATTTCATAACTTTATTCTCATATTTTTCGTTTAGCATATTCTATTCCACAACATACAACATAATGTTCTCTTTACAAAACTACAGAAGTAAAGTTTTTAATATGAGTGTCGATTTAATGAAGGTTTTTAGAATCTTCGAAGAAAACAATATTTTTCAATATATTGAATTTAAACTTTTAATATTAATATATATATACATGTATGTACGTATTTATATATATGTTATGTACTATATATTAGTTAGATAATAGTCTAACCTTATCTTATTTTTCGACAAAAATGTACACAAACAAAAACTTTTAATTATAATCGACAACCATTTGTAATTTAATTTGAATATTTTATTATTCTATTAGTATTGATTGAACAAAGAAAAACTACTAATGTGATAAGCGGTTTAAAATATATTACATTATCGAGACAAGTGCTATTATTCAATGTTTAATAATTTTTATAAATCGAAAGGAATTGAAATATTATTCTATAAACATAGTATATAACTCTTAAAGTGTTATAAAACAAATTTGCAATTCAAAGATATGATTTCATATTTTATAATTGTTAAATTTTATGTAAAATTGCCCTAAATTAATGATTAAATTTTACAAATTTTTTTTTTTAATTATAGGCTAGTAATAATTTTCCCTTATATTAATGAAATTACGGTTGAAGAGATAAAAGTTGAGTGTAAAGTATTCAGAAAATCAAAAATGATAAGAATACCGTAAATATATTTTTAAAAGTTTTATATTTAATACCAATTATACCAAGAATTTGTTTATATTTTTATTTCTTACCAATTATTTAAAATGGATTTTTTTTCTGATGATTTATCAAATAAGTTTTTTCTAATTGAATTTGAAGTCAAGAATTTTTAAAAGAATAGATACGATTATTAAAAATAATACAAAATTATGATAAATCTAAATGTTTGAAAATAATTAATGGAATAATTAATTGAAATTCTAAAAATATTCATAAATAATTATCAGTGTTAATTTTAGCTGATTTAAATTATGGATGGCTAAAATGTCTTGTGATCAGTGAACTTTCATTTGTTAATGCAAAACACATAAATTTATGAAATTAAATTGTGAAGTCTGTTGTAAACGATTTGATGTCAAGTATTATAATTATATTTTTTAGAGTTTAAAAATATTTTAAATATAAATAATATTTTTAACATAAATTATTGTATATTTACTAGTAATTACAACTTGATTTCACTAAATTCTTTATTATAAAATTGCCTTTAATATACGACGTCACAATTACGGTTTAATTTTTTTTCAACTCTCATTATTTAGTATATAAAGTTGTATAAATCGTAAGCATAAAAATATATTTTTTATAATATGTATCAATTTGTACGTGATGATTGTGTAGAGTAATGCTTTTTATTCCACAGTTAACAGTACGAGTAATAAACAGTTTTTACTTTAACCATGAGCATATTTAATAGTAAAAATGTCAATGTCTAAAATATGATGAAAAATTAGTTTTATTATTATAATAAAGCTGAAAATATAATTAAATTACAATTATAAATTGAAAGTTGTTTCCTTCAGTTTTGAATTATTATAAAGTATTTTAAATTATTATTCTTATGTAACTATTGGAAATTTTTACATTTTTATCAAACATACAGGAATAGTTTTAAATTAATTAATTTTAATCATACTTTCACATTTCTGAATAATATGTATAAAATATAATTTTTAAAAATTTGTGAGCAGTGAATTATATTAAGCATATAAAATTGTTAAAATCATGAAAAACACTTTCTTTATTATATACTATGTATTATTATTATTATGTATTTAAGAACATATGTGAAATAAATTTGATTGTTTTATATTCATAAGTAAATAGTTTTATAATTAAGTTTTGAATTTATCAAATAAAGTTTTTGTTATATACTCTTATATATAATAAAGATACAGAGTATAAACTGAGAATCTTTTGTTTTACTAATAGATACTCTTTTAATTTAACTCTTTATTCCTAAGAGTTTTTTTCTTCGGTTAGTCTTGGTATTATAAATTTAGTGTTAACGATGCTATTGCACTATGTATCATAGTTATAATATACATAATTTTTATAAAAAATACTTTGTTCAATTTTCTTATATTAAATAAAATATAACTTTTAGATCTACAATTATATTAATTAATAGTTCAATACAAATAATAATATAACTATGAAGGTAATCCCTCTCAAATAACACCTAGTAGTTTTAATATTTTATCCACCGATTAAAACATTTACAAAGTCCATATTGTAACATAAGTTACAATTCATTTGGTTTTTTTATTAATATTTTTAATATTTCATGATTATTAATATTAACTATTTAAAATGAAATTAATTATCTCAATCTTTTAAAAACTATTTCTTATAAATGTGTTCATTCGAAGAATTGGTCATGATACCTAATTTATTTTATTGTCCAACAAATAGAAAGTTGAGAAATTAATGCATAAGCTAATTTAGCATACTGTACTTAATATAAATATTTATGTCTGATTAAAATTATTATTTTAATAAAAACAAAGACAAGTGATATCATAATTATAATAATTTGAAACATTTCATAAGAAAAAATTAAACGTTCAATCATAAGTGACGTATTTTGTTATTTTTGTTATAAGTTCTAAGTGATGCAATTTTTTCAAAAATCGAATAATCGTTTAGCATAATTTGTAATTACTAATAATATAATATGATAATCGACTTTAGGAAATACATGTGACTAAATAATACTTTTAAATTGATTAAAATACGTAGATAACATTTGTAAATCTTAATAGATTATTAAATGAAAATTACAAACAATAAATTTAATTTCTTTATAATACATCAATAAACTTTCGTTTTTTAATTTTCTTAACTTTTTTTGTAAAATGGATTTCATAATAGAGAATGAAAAGATATCACAGATTTTATATTTTATACTTAAATTAGAAAGTGTATTAATGTGTAATAGAACTAATTCAAGTATAATTCCACAATTCGTAAAGAAATATAACTGGTCTAAATGGTGGTATCTTTTATTTGTGATAGATGATTGTACTTGAAATATAACAAACTATGAAAAAAATTCCAAAACCAAAAGATGAATCAAGAAATAGTAAGACACAATGATCTGTATTATTGTTTACTCTGCTGTTTTAATCATAACATTATATCTATTCTTATTCTACTACGTACAGTATTTCTTTATAAAATATATATATATATATAATCTGATGTGCCACTCGATTATCTTATTTTTATAAGATAAAAAAATGTGCATATAGTTTAAAAATTCATTTCCGATGAACTAAGCGAAGGAATAAAAACTTCAGAAAGAATTACTTGTAAATATTGAGGTAAAATATAAAATCTAAAAATATAAATTGTTTATAGATAAAATATTCTTTTCTTTTCAATTAGAAAAGATGCATGTATATTATTAAAGCTCTATTATACGATATAGATAAGAAATTAAAAAAAATTATATTTACTTGATCAAATCTCGTTACATACAGTGATTTTATATAGCCATACTGAATATTCCATGAAAAGTTATGAAAATAAAAAAATAAAAGTCTTTCTAGCTCATTGAGTTTGGAATTATTCACAAGAAAATATATGGAAACTATTTTGGTACGATTGCTGATTTATTTAAATTAAATAATACATTGTTCTTCATAAGTCTTTTTATAAATGTAGGTTTACAGTTAGTTTTTACATAAGTCTTCTTTAAGGTCAAATAAAATAGATTAAATAAAAACGTTTGCATAAAAAATTCAGTAATTCAAGTTATACAAAGATTTTTATTCAAATATATAATTTAATTTTTGCAAGATTTTCATTAATTAATGCTGCTAAACTTATTCTGTAAAATAAATCTCATTACTTATATTGATAGGGCGACATGATCAAAAAGGTTATACTAGAAAAGCGAAGAATTACTAAGTCATCTGTTTTATCATTAATTTCATTTTAAGTCATTAATTTCATTAATTTCATTATTCTATTTTACTTGAATAATTCTTAGGTTCTTCGTTGAACTGAATATGATGGGTAAAATTTGAGTATTTTATTCGAAAAGGTACACGAGCAATCGTCGTACCGTTCAACACCACGACACTGAAAATGCAGACGAGATAACAAAATAAAAGGTTAACGCAGTATAAAAACCGAGCACATTCGAAAATGTATCCAAGCATTGCTTCCGAAACGAGATTAGATTCTTATCCGTACGCTAGAGGATATAGGATCGTTCATTTGGGAGATTGACTATTGCATTGCCATATTATCGTGTTAGACGATTAACCGTCTACTAGATCTTTTTTAACTTTTCAGCCTTACTTTGTAGCGTGCTGTAGATTGCAAAAAAGAAAAAGATTCAAGCCAAATTAACCTGCCCAAATAGTCATTTAGCTTTAAGTGAACACATATAAGGTAAAATGCTTGAATTCGGGTTGGATGTAAGATTAAAAAATGTTTATTGAGGCTCTGTTAAAATAGCTCAGTTACGTAAAAACTTCTAAATGGACTCCAAAAATAATAAACGATGTTATAAGATATACAAAGATTTTGGAAGTAAAATTAAAAGCTTTTAATTATAATGAAATTATTAAATTGTTTTTGAATAATAGCATATATTAAACGAAGATAAGAATGATGTGTTCGAACATAAGTATAACAGATAAAATCAGTAATTTACGATTGATATTTATACAGTAGTATATACATTTCTAACGAAATTATTTATAATTTTCATAATTTTAATCAATTTTTTATAATATTTTATTTGCCATCAAATAGTTAGTTTTTTGTGATTTACAAATTTTATAATTTAAATAAGAAATAATCATAATTTTCTTTGTAAAATTTATGTACATTTATTTGGAAACTAGTACATTTATATTTAGTAGGCTTGATAACTTTTATGAATATTTCATAATA